>CAVLGL010000137.1:36907282-38284782 GCA_963668995.1 Parnassius mnemosyne | reverse complement strand
ACAACGTCTGACTGTTGCATAACGCCACCGCGTATCCGCACGGGAACACGTTGCCCAACAAGGAGCCTAAATTCAATTAAGGGAGTTAATTTAAACCGCTTTGTATGTCAGCACTATCCTTGCGGTTTATGATTAAATGTTGTGTTGAGCTATGTAAGTTTTATCATAGTTATTGTAATTAAAGTATATATAATCTTAATAATACTAGCAGCTTGTACTGCTCTTTCCGTTAGGTCTCGCAATGTGTTCACTACTAAGTATAAATATTTAAAAAAAATACTTGACCACAGCGCCATGTATCGCATCAAGATTTTGCGATTTTCCAATATATATTGTGAATATGATTACTTTTGTTCTATAAAATATAATTTGTTAAAAACTTGACTACCGTGCCACCTATTGTAACTAGTACCAACATCTCGATAAAAGTAATATTAGGTATTTACCTATGAAATTGCATTTTTTTATGAAATAAGTTAACGTAATTTTTTTTCTATATGTTTTATTTCTATTAATCAAAGTAATCACTCATGCAATCGATGCATCTTTGCCAACGCAGTGGCAGTTTATTGATGCCCTTATTTAAGAAATCAGCTGGACGGGTGGCAACAAATTCTTCAAAGGCATTTTGTACTACGTCTTGCGTATTGAATTTTTTTCCTACCAAAAAGTTAACCAAATTCTGCAAAAAGTAGAAGTCTGTAGGCGAGAGGTCTGTTAAGTACGGCGGAAGACGAAGAGCTTCCAATCCCAGCTCTTGTAATTTAGAGAGAGTATATTGTGCATTATTAGGTCGCGCGTTGTCATGCAGGATCAGCGGGGACGAGTGATTGAACAAAGCCGATTAGAGACGTGCGAGCTTCTCGATCATTGTGTTCAGTCCTTTACAGTACACATCTGCAGTAATGCTCATCCCGTTTGGTAAGAAACTGTGATGAATCACACCGGTGCTAGACCACCAAACAGTGACCTTCACTTTTCTAGAGGTATGTTTTTGTTTAGGGCATTGTTTAGGTGCTGAATCAGGATCCAACCAACTTGCTGAGCGCTTGCGATTGTCAAACAGAATTTATTTTACGTCACAGGTAACTATGCGGTTCCAAATTCCTTCATTTCTGTGCCTGTTGATCAGTGCAAGTCACGCCTCGAAGCGTACTTCGCGCTAGCGATCACTGAGTTCGTAGGGCACTTATTTGTCAACATTTTTACCTTGCGAATTTGCGGCATATGGACCAATATTGTTTTCATGCTAACGTCGAAAGCTGCTCCTGATTCAGCCGTAGATTGAGTACCATCAGCTTCCATAATCGCCTTGAATTCGTCATTGTTGACCAATGTTTTCGGATGACTATGGAGTTCATTTTTCAGGTCGAAATTTCCAAAACGGAAGCGGGCAAATCAATAACAGGTGTTGCGTTCATTTGTAGTATTTGCTCTGTAAACGTCGTTGATGTTGCGTGCCGCTTATGCTGCGTTGCTACCACGACTTTACTCATATTCCAAAATTACTTGAATTTTGAACATATCCATGATGACGAAAGATATTCAAATGCGATGAAAACATAACGCTAATCAATAAACAAATGACTAATTTTGAAAAGAAGAATTTCATGTTTTTTAAATAAAATTTATTTAAAATTAGAATTCTTAGCCAAACAAAAATATTTTCATTTGAAATGGCCAGTACTGCAGAACGGCAATTTCATGGATAAAGACCTATTATATTGTGTGATTATGATCACAGTGGACAATGTCGTTAAAAAGATACACAATCAGTCATAGTATCGCACTAACGATTTTATATTAACTAAAAATACTATAATTTTGTCAATTAAGCCTACATGAAAATGAGGAAGTGATTTGTAATTGTAAATCTTTAATTAATGATAATTACTCTCTAGTTTGTGTACTCGAGGCTTTGCTGTCAGCCATACCAACGTTTATTCTTTTTTTTTCTTTTTTTTTTCTTTTTTTTTTATAGGATAAGGGTGACAAACGAGCACACAGTCCACCTGATGGTAAGTGGTTGCTGCGGCCCATAGACATCTACATCTATCCTCGTTTGCGAATCAAAATGCAGATGCGTTGTCACCCGTGAGGACTAAGATGGAATGCCTCATTTCCAGTAAAAAGGGCCTCCGGTCACCTGCACTCACCAAGCGAAACGCAGAGGTAAACCTCTACTTCACGCTGGTATTCTGTGAGGTCGTGGTACCACCCCGGTTCGAGCCGACCCATACGTGCGACAGCAAAAGCTGCCGCGTGGCTCTACCACTGTTTAAAATATTCAACTGGGTTTAATATTATCTACATAAGCCTATAAAATTTAAACTATAGTTAAATTTATATAGAATATTTATTTGTATTAACCCAATTAAATGCTTCGTCATAATCAGAGTTAGCTTGTTTTTTGCAGCGCCGGACAGGATTTTCCAATCCTCCCGCTCGCCATTGTGCCTGCTCACAAGGAAATTCCATTTGTCCGCAAAAACATTTACGGAAGAACTTCGCCTTACCCTCTATCCGAGCGATTTTATTGTTAAAGGCAAACATTACACATTTAATTATATTATAAGTATTTAATATGCCTCAAAAAATTAAAATGCAATTTAATGTTGACTATGTATTTCATTATTTTTTATAACTGTATTCTTAATAAAATCCTAGAAATATATTCATACATTTTTATCCCGTCCTGTCCATATTTTAAGTTTAGTTTTGTGTTGTCTAAAAAATAGAAATAATATGGAGTAGGCACTTGGTATTTTAAAGATTTTCATCTTAATAAAAACTCGTTCGAATAACTATTATTAAAAATTACCACACGTAGAATAAATCTGAAAACTCTGTGAAAGCTTGTTCTATGTATACTCGTACCTGAACAAATATAAGTCTATACAAAGGGCAGCGATCCCTGTATTTCTATTTTACCTTTTGATCTAAGCGCTGCTGACGCGCTGTTCTCTATATTAACTTTCCACTACGATGCATGTAAAGAGGATTATCTGTCAGCAGTGTGCGATTATAAATAGCTGCGTTTGTTAATACATCATCACACAACAAACAATGTTCGTTTTGTTTACTAATTTAAACCTAAGGTTTTATTAAATAATCATCATCACAGACTAATTTTTCACCTTAGAAGGAAAAAAGTTTAGAATCTGATCTTTAATATGCTGTATTAGATATCCCAACCTCCCTTTTCTTCTATGAGCGTCGTTTATTTAAACTATGAAAATGCTAGTAAAATATTGTAACATTTAATAGATGAAAGAGGTTATTTAAAATCGGCCAGATACAAGCTACATCAATTTGCATAGAATACTAAAATACATCAATTTGCATATTCAAACCTTAAACATAACAAAATGAAGCATCTACGGCAAACCCTTAAAGTGACATATCGCCAAACACATTGAGATTAATAACTATTTTACCAAGTACAATATAATATGCCAAATGAAAATTAACATATTATATTGTTTATATTAAACATACACATTTTAACTGTGGTAGAGCCACGCGGCATCTTTTGCTGTCGCACGGATGGGCCGGCTCAAACCTAGGTGGTACCACGACCTCACAGAATACCAGCGTGAAGTAGAGGTTTACCTCTGCGTTTCTGCGTTTCGCTTGGTAAGTGCAGGTGGCCGGAGGTTAAATCCCTTCCCCCCCCCCCCACCTCCTACCCCCATCAACATGGTAACGGAATTAAACGGAAGACTGCCAGCACCCCGGGAGAATCCTTCGCTGAGCATCCACGACCAAGCTACTCCACTCCTGAACGGGGGTGCTCAGGGTGCCCCGCATAACTGCTGCTCATGAACTGCTCGGGGCAAGCGGAGCAATAAGACCGAGGCGACCCCTGTCACGCTATCCGTGAATTTTGCAACATCAGGGGACTTCATTCCAATCTTAACGCTGTTCCCTATCATCTGGAGACAGCGAAGCCGACCTTGCTCTTTTTAATCGAGACTCAGGTGTCCTCTCCGGCCGATACTTCATATCTTTCCTACCCGGGGTACAAATTAGAACACTCCTTTGTGCCCCGGGCTGGAGTTTGCGTATGTGTCAGAGAGGACATCTGTTTTCGACGACTCGGCAATCTTGAAGGTACGTACTGTCCTTCCTATGCCTGCACGTAGACAGCAACGACCATCCCCGCATCTACGGGTGCTCTATAGGTAGCGGTAATGTCAAAACAGACCGACTCATCGACCACGTCCAAATGGCTACAGATTCCTTGTTACAGCAGATCCCATCCGCAGAGATCGTGATCCTTGGCTATTTTAAGGCGCACTACGTCGAATAGCTCGGTTGTTACTTCGCCTACGTGGATTCCAGATGTGGAGGATCATGCACCTTCTCTGTTGGACCTTCTGCTGACCTCTCATCCGGACGGATATCAGGTTACCCTCGACGTTCCTTTAGGCTTTGTATTGTCCGGAGTTTGGTGCCACTCACACTAACGCCGCGGTTGCGTTCTGCAGTTCTGCCGCCGTGTTTGGCACTATAGGTCAGCCGATTGGGATAGGATGCGGTATTTTTTTGCATCCTACCCTTGGTGACGGGTTTGCTTCTCGCAGGAAGATACCAGCGTTGTTGCTGATTCTGTTGCTGATGTGGTACGGGTACGGTGGTAAGGGTATGGAACTTGTTATTCCACCCTCTGTGGTGCCCATCGGAGGCAAATACCAGCCATGGTTTGGTCGCTCCTGTAAAATAGCATCACCCTATCACCCTGTAAATAAGCAGGAGTGCTACCGGGCGTGGGCGGACGCATCAACGTCTCGGAATGTAAACACCAGTACTCTCAAAAAGAAGTATAATTCCGCCTCCAGGTCCTTGAAAAGAGTCGTTGCCAAGGCAACGTCTGAGCACATCGGCAGAATTGCGAGAAGCTAATTCACCTTCCTTTGGGAACCCGTGCATTCTGGTCTCTCACCAAGGCTGTCCAAGAGAACTTCTGTCAGCTATCTCTTCCATTTCTGCAGAGAGAAGATGACTCACTGGCCCATGCCATAAAGGAGAAAGCCGATCTGTTAGGCTCTCTCTTTGCATCTAACTCTACTCACGTTGACGGGGGGAACACACCGCCGATCATCCCGCGGTGTGAGTGCTCCATGCCGTATGTGCGGTTTACACAGCGCTCGGTTCGCAAAGCTCTCCTCTCCCTGGACATCCACAAGTCGAGTGGGCCTGACAAAATCCCCCCAATTGTGCTGAGGACGTGTGCTCTGGAGCTGGCACCGGTTCTATCGCGTCTTTTCCGGTACTCCTACTCCCTTGGCGTAGTCCCGAAATCATAGAAGACGACTTTTGTCCACCCGATCTCTAAAAAAGGCGACCGCTCAGACCCGTCTAACTACAGGCCTATCGCCATCACCTCATTGTTCTGCAAAATAATAGAATCCATTATAAACTCGCAGCTCATACAGTACCTTGAGGATCACCAGCTGATTAGTGACCGCCAATATGGTTTTCGTTGGGGTCGATGAGCTGGTGATCTTCTGGTCTACCTGACTCTTAGATGGGCGGAGGTAGTAGAATCCAAGGGAGAGGCATTGGCCGTTAGTTTGGACATAGCGAAGGCCTTCGATCGGGTTTGGCACAAAGCTCTTCTTTCGAAGCTCCCTTCCTATGGGCCTCCCGAGAAATTGTGCAATTGGATCACCAGCTTTCTTGCAGATCGGAGCATCAAGTTTGTTGTAGACGGTGCATGCTCTGATTACAAGCTTACTAACGCTGGTGTTCCACAAGGCTGCGTGCTATCACCAACGCTGTTTCTTTTGCATATCAATGATAAGTTGCAAACTGATAACATTCATTGCTACGCAGACGACAGCACTGGTGATGCTTTATACATCGTTCATGGCAAAATTTCTTGAGAAAACGTCGCCGAATACCGGGTTGCTCTGAGGAATTGTTCGGATTAATTCCAGCCGCCAAATTTCACGAACGCCATAGCGACAAAGTTCACTATACCATCGTCATCATCTGAATGATTGGCGGTACACCACTATGCGTTTTACTAGGAGTTTTCTTCCTCGTACAACTTCTCTGTGAAATTGTTTATCACTGGCGATTTTTCCGGACCGATTCGACTTAGGGACCTTCAAGAAAAGAGCTTACACCTTTCTGAAAGGTCGGCAACGCAACTGCAATTCCCCTGGTGTTGCGGTAGTTCATGGGCGGTGGTAGTCACTTACCGCACGTGACCGTACGTGAGCCGCATGCTCGTTTGCTTCCTCCTCTATAAAATAGCAGACTAGCTTTGTGCTACACCAATACAGCTTTGTGTGAGTATATATTTATGTATTATATATTTAATTTTGTAAATAGATTATGCTGCTTTCGCCTTTCAAGTAACAGATATCGAATGAAATAAAAGAAAAAAAAATTAAACTAATGCTATGGGGTTTTAATTCCCGACGTTTCGGGCGCTTTACAGAACCCATGGTCACTGAGGTGTTTGATGTCTTAATGTCGCACTTAACGAAGTCTACCTTCAACTTTTACTTATTAATCTTTGGTCAAATCTACGCTAAATGTGCTTAAGAATTTTGAATTCTTCCAGTAGTATGTTTGAATATAAATTTAATTTTAATAATTAAGGGATCCCTAAATAACAGCTGCTGATGTAATGGTTGGAATGATCTTGAATATTCTGACTTACTGACTTCCCAGTTCTTCAGTGTCGGTGCAGAAAAATATCTTTATAGTAATATTTATAAATATCTACAAATATATATATAATCTTAAACAGTTTGTATTCATATGCCCAAAGAAGCATACAATTAGCGATTACGTTAATAATAAAAAATATTTAATCTTCTATTCTAAAAGACTCTATGAATTGACAAAATCAAATCAAGAAGTCGCAGCAGTGTTTGAGAAATATTTAACTGATATTCCTATCTTGAGAACAGAGTCATTGAATACTTCTCCAACTGTCGCCGAGTCATTACTCAAACAGAATGTTAATACCTGATTAAAAGAATTTAGATTTGAAAAAGTATTATCGCAAGATCTATTCTATTCTATGAAACCTATAAGTTAGTGGAAAATAACAGTAAAATAAGTAAGGTGTTGATCTTGAACAATTACAATAGCTGTCAACTTTTGAGACATGTTAAAGTTTTAAATATTCAACGCCGATTAATTAAAATAAATGAAAAGCGCCAGCAATGATAACCGGTTGAACTTTACGGAGCGGGCGACGAGGTGAATTGGAATTTCATATTGATACGGCAGAATTCGGCAATTTAAGTGAAAATCAGATTTACTTCAATTCAATATTCATTATTATCAACTGTACCAATCGAGACATTATTCCCAATTATATTAAATATTTCAGTAAGGCATTTTGGTAAAAAAAATGTTGTATGTATTTAAGCTTTTTAATCTTTGATTGATTCTTAAGTATGCAATGTAAATGTAATAACTTTACATACATATTTTTAACTTATATTGTCAATAAGGTTACAGATTAGAAAAAAATTTTCGGAACCGCGACATTTTTATGCATTTTTTACAAATACCGCTGTTCCCAAATATATATATATATATATATATATATATATATATATATATATATATATATATATATATATTTATATATATTGCTGTATCGTAGAGTTGGCGATACATGGCCTATCAGAGTATCTGGTTACTACTTTGCAGACATATGTTCGAATACCTGAGTCGATATTTGTGCGAGAAGTTTTAAATTTGATAATGCTTAACCTCATTTCGTTCTTCTATTCTGTCCTCAACTCCTCAAAAAATGTCACTAGCCTTGATAGCTGGCCTAATGACAATCTCGGACAGGTCACGGAAATTCGTAGAGAGAACGCAGGCACTTTCAACATGTTTTGTGTCAAAAACACTGATATACGAGGGACATTTAGTCGTAACTACTTTAACTATATACTTTCTAATCGAAAGTGAAACTTCAGTTATTCTTTTCTCTTTAAAGCAGATTTACACAGTTACTTGAGACATATTGCCACAGATCTACGATGTTCCAGTTGAGTATAAAGACAATAATCTGAACGGTTGCCTTTAGCATAGAATACAAGAACAAAATTGGGTTAAACTTTATCGGAGTCTGTTTGTTGCGACTAGACGCGTCCGGCGTACGGACAAAACAAGAAGGACGTTAAGTGGACTTTCTGGATAAAGGGATCTGTTTAATGGTGCCATGTTTTAAATTTTAAATTACTTAGATGTGCGTCAAACATCATGTGAGATAAGTAGTATAATAAAATCTAAATATATGATCTTATTTAAAACGCTGTGATTATATACTTTCTAATCGAATCCTAAATCAGCCTAGATTTAAGTATTGCATGCCTTAAGCGAAAACGCAAGGTATGTTCTACTATCGCCTAAAAATTAAGATTCCAACGTTTTATCGCATGTAATCGTATCTAGCAATCATGTTATACATATAAATGATATAAAAAGCACATTGGTAGAAAGATAAATGATTGTTGAACTTATTAAAAAAAATTTAATCGATTAATTGCTACTTTTAAATAAAAAAGGGGTTTTAGTGGCTTATGGTGTGGATTTATCAAGTCCGCGAGGCTTGTAAACACCATAACTTTTGAAAATATCAATTGTTTAACTCAATCTATTTTTTAATCTCTTCATCTATCATGTGGGAAGCCACTGAATGTAAATGGCAGTGTAATTTTGTTTTGTTTAGCTATAATTATTTTTTTTTCGGCTGCGAAATGGCGAAAATTCGGTGTATTCGGGAGCCTTGTATGAATATTGAATAAATTATTACTAAATAGAGACAGCGTCACTCAGTTCGGCTTCAGTCGCCGTCGTGAGTGGACATTGTAACGGTTGTTTGCAGTGGCTCAAAAAGATCGCTGTACAAATACACAATATTCGAATAACCAAAATTCTCAAATACTTGATTATAATAATAATGACAGATTTTTTTATTACAATATTTTAAAAGCACAGAATAAATAATAGTAGTACCTACTAAAAGTAAGTAGTATCGTCATGTATTATCGTCATGAGTATCATTTTCATTGAAGTTGAATCAAGAAGTTCAGTTGAAGCCGATAGTGCTGTCGAAATGTAAATCCAAGGTGGCGGCTGCAATAGATATCAATTTTTTCATCATGGGTGTCATTTTTATGATTTTCGAGGGTATTGAAGCCGATAGTGCTGCCGAAATGTAAATCCAAGATGGTGGCTGCAATAGGTATCAATTTTTTCACCATGGGTGTCATTTTCATGGTTTTCGAGAGAGTTGAAACCGATAGTGCTGTCGAAATGTAAATCCAAGATGGCGGCTGCAATAGGTATCAATTTTCTCATCATGGGTGTCATTTTCATGGTTTTCGAGGGTGTTGAAGCCGATAGTGCTGTCGAAATGTAAATCCAAGGTGGCGGCTGCAATAGGTATCAATTTTTTCATCATGGGTGTCATTTTCATGGTTTTTGAGGGCGTTGAAGCCGATAGTGCTGTCGAAATGTAAATCCAAGGTGGCGGCTGCAATAGGTATCAATTTTTTCATCATGGGTGTGATTTTTATGATTTTCGAGGGTATTGAAGCCGATAGTGCTGTCGAAATGTAAATCCAAGATGGTGGCTGCAATAGGTATCAATTTTTTCACAATGGGTGTCATTTTCATGGTTTTCGAGAGAGTTGAAGCCGATAGTGCTGTCGAAATTTAAATCCAAGATGGCAGCTGCAATAGGTATCAATTTTTTCATCATGGGTGTCATTTTCATGGTTTTCGAGGGTGTTGAAGCCGATAGTGCTGTCGAAATGTATTTAAACTACTTTAAAAATTCCGTATAATCATGTTATACGTAATTTTTTTAATGCGCTTAGGGCATGCCCAATTGGATTTACCAATATATTTTAATTCTAATTTCACTTGACTAGTGATCTGGTCTCGAGTTCATATCTTGGGTTCGACCAAAAATCTCTTATTGGATTTCAGTCAAGAATTTCTCAGTAGCCGCCTGGAGTTCGGAAGTTAGCGGTGTTTCGTCCGTGGGCTTCGAAAATCCCGTTGCCGTTGGTTCTGCGTCTAATCTTTTTTCGGTCGTGTCGGATTGTGATTCTATCGGACTATAAGAGGGAGTGAATAGAGAGTACACCTGTATGCGCACTCGTGCTCCATAATGTTGTCTTGCGCATCTGCGCCGGTGCAGTAGACATTTGGCTAGTCACCGTTGATATTGACTGCCGTGACCAAAATTTAGTCTTGAGGACGTGATTAATAGTTAACGTACTTGTAAGAAAAAGCTCGGTGTTCTGCAAACTAGATACTACCACACTATTTCAGGTTTATCACACATTTCATACAGACAGTAGTGATCATATTACATTGTGTGCATGATAAATATGTTTTACAAAACGTCGAAAATTAAAAATAAACGCCATGTATAGTGGCAGCGTAAGATAATTCACATATTATCCTATACGTATTGTGTAAATGAGACAGAGGGAACCAAGTACGGAGATGGGTAGTAGCAACCTCCTGCCTGAATTGTGTGGAGATACTTTGATAACCAGAACTGGAAAAATTTATTCCATGCACCCTGAGAGCTGACTAAAAGATCTTGGAGCTGGAAGAAGAGATATACAAGTTGGATTGAGTAGCATAAAATATTGAAAGAACAGATAAAATGGAAAACACGGTGATTTTCGAATCCCCCAACTTGTTCTATCATCGGGAGGGCAACCATCATTGGTCGGGCAGTGTTTAGGAGATTACGTGAATTGTTCTGGTCACGTGTACCTTAAAAACTACTATTACTATTACCAGCTCGGGTCGAAGACAAAACGAACTTAGAATCATTCCTTACGTCGATTAACAAGCTCACAGAATGCATTATGCAGGTGGTGACCGATGGCATGTCTGTCACCGCAGCTAACAGTAGCTTATTAACTTGGTTGCAGAAGAAATAAGGCGATGTGGGCATAAGCTGGCCAGTATGCCTCCTACTACCGCAAACGAAGTCACCAACAACATTTACTACGATTTGAAGGCGGACATTGTGGTATGTGGGATAAGCGAGATGGCCAAATTTAAAGGCAGCACCAACAGCAAGCGCGGTCTGCCTCTTATGCTCAGGCCGCAGCCACTAATTGCGGAAACAGTGATCGTAGGATGGCGCCGCTCACTCCATTTCTTCATATAAAGCCAGCAATCATATTTCCTCTGGCAACCGAAGTTCAAACCAAACAAGAGGCAGTAGAAGCCTTCAGGAAGAATATATCATACACGGACTCCAACTTGTCGTGTCGTGACAGCGCTATCCGTGTCGAAAAATAAATTGAGGTTCGAGTTTGCCACCGAGGCTCAAAGGGACGACACACTGGCACGGCTACAAAATAAGCTAGAGGCAAGAGCTGTCAGATCGCAGATTCAAGTCAATGTTTATTCTTAAGGGCATATCAAAGGATGTGCCGTCAGAGGAATTAATAAATAAATCGACTAAAAATCAAAATGCAGATGCGTTGTCACCCCCGAGGACTAAGATGGAATGCGTCATTTCCACTGAAAAGGCTCTTCGGTTCTCTACACTCCACATAGGAAACACAGCAGCATTAAGCTGCTATTTTACGCTGGTATTCTGTGAAAGCGTGGTTTTACTCCGGTCGACACGACCCATTCTTGCTACAGCCGTAATGCAGCGTAGTTATACCACGTTATTGTCTATTCTCGAATTTGTTTGTATAGATTTTTCTTAGCGATACTTTTATGATACGAAAAAAGATAGACATATTGAATAATTTTTGGGAAAAATGTTAAATAAAGTAAAATATTAAAAATAAATCAGCTTTAGAGAACTTACTATTTTTAATGTGGTCATTTCAAAGGATATCATATTTAAATTAAAAACGTGCATTTTAGTTAAATCTAAGTGAAACAATTTAGGACCTTAATTTACAAAAGTCATCAAAATACGACTCATATAACAAATCCTTACATTTTCGGAACATACAGAAATAATTCCAATGTAATGTTCGCCATATTAATAAAACAATCAAAATTCTGAGAGAGATCGTGCTCTTGGAAGTAATACAATGTTTCGTAGGCAAAACTTTCCCATCCAAACTTATTCAATATTAGCACCGCGTTCGCGTTCACCGCCCCATTCACTACATACGTGATATCTCTCGATAAATCGTTTATATATCTCGATACTCACTCACTATTGTTACTTGTATATTATTTTTCGTGAATTACTAAATTTTGCACAGACCACATTGTTCGCACCTTCGACGCAGCTTTCCGTCTTCGTTCTAGAACCAGCAGTATCCATCTGCTGATTTTGCCCAGGAAAAAGGTTTTGGAAACCAGAGATAAAAGCATAAATTACTTTCAATAAACATTTTTGTAATCTATATTGAATTAAAAAAAAATTCAAATATAAAATCTATTTAGCGTATCTTATAGTGGACACTTACGATACCCTCAAGAAGAAACGGATGATGGATTCTCTTACTCCACCACCATATATAAATTTAACTTTACGCTTTAGTGGCGGATATCCACCCTATTGTTCCTTAACTTTCTTAATAATAATATTTTAATTCTATTCATATTTTCAAAAGCGCATATATAATATCGAATAAGAAGTATCTACGGCTAACAGAAAAATAACTAATTTATTCAATACCAAAATAAACTGTATTATCAATACATTGAATTCTTGATACTTTAGTAAATTCCTAAAAGTGTCTAGGAGACATATTTCACGCGTTGATATTAAAGAAAGGGTAGCCCCGTGTCTGTGTTCCACCCGTTTCCGCGACCCTTTATATTATGTATTCGGAACTAAAGATCTTTTTGAGAGAGATTTGAATATATTTGCCATGTAACTCACCAAAAGAGAATTTTATAGTTTTTAGAAAGTTTTGACCTATCACTTGGCTTGTTTGTACTTGTGTAATGCCTAGAAAGTACTTATTTGTTTTTAAATTATTTTTGTTAAAATAGGTCCCATTATTTTTTAATTTATTGAATTTTTTAGATATCAAGTCAGGTGAAAATAATACATAATCGTTATTATAATCATGCATTTTTGGAAATAGGCATACATTATTTGAAAGATCTATCTATATTCATAGCACTAGGTGGCCAATTTTGTCCATTGAATAATGAGTATGACTTACTAAACTCCCTCTCCTCATATATTAAATCTTTACAGCAGGTGCAGCAAGTTAAGAGCAAGCTTAAGATATTTTGCGTTTACGCTAGTAATTATAACACTATAATATAAACGAGTAGCGACGGATTTGAAACACTAAATACAGGAAGATACTAAACCTAATAGGTTTTTCCTTGTTACAGTCAAACCATAGAAATAATTATTTATTACAGTTTTATAAAAAATAATTTAGACAAAAGATGCAATTTCTTAAAAGCAGAAACAATTACTTTTTTTATTGTTCTATTTTTACATCACTTAATTTGCGCCTGCTAATCTCGCTACGAACAGAACTGTAAGATTTCACGCTTTGCCGCCATCTTACCTACATTAATTAAAATAACGAATGTGGTTAAACCTTGGAGGCGGTTTATGGAAACTTCCTTATTATGAGTTATGAATTTTTTTTACGCAACGAAAACGAATTTTTTTTAAATGTTAAACGATGGAGTAGTACTTATTGCATTCATTAGCAAATGCAACTTTGTAAAAAAATACCCTGATGATACCGAAAACAGCTAACTTTTTCTATGCAATGTGCATAAAAGTTACCGCAATACCAGGTGAAAAAATTTAAAAAAATGGGTAGTAAATAAAGCTATAGTAATTGGAACAAAAAAAACCTTTGAATCTTTGATATCTATATAATCAGTCTCTCTAAAATTCAAAAATGGCTCTGAATATTGATGAAATTTTGTGTGTGTTTGAATAGGTCCCTAGATGGCTTAGAATCATAATTGAACCCGGTACGTGGCATTATTGTCGAAATGCAGAAATCACCTGCGAGTAGGCGGGGCGGATCGCAACAGTTTACTATAAAAAATATTAATGTAGATGTTATTCAAATTTTATAATTCCGACGTACATATTGGAGGTAGTAAAATCAAGGGTTAACAAAAATTGAAGCAGTTATGGTTTCCTCTGCGCATACTACTACACATACATACTAGCACATCTCGTAGCGCGAAATCAATAATGTACTATATTAAGTCATATATTTTTTGTAATATTTTAATTTAGCAAATCAATATAATTATATTATAATTTATACGTGATTGGGCCATGCTATATTGGTATATTGGTAGAATAACTTTATTTTATTATTTTAACGGACATAATATATGAACTTGTATTTACCGCTGTGTTATTTAATGTGATAACCTAATCGCCACATTGTGTGCATGATAAATATGTTTTACAAAACGTCGAAAATTAAAAATAAACGCCATGTATAGTGGCAGCGTAAGATAATTCACATATTATCCTATACGTATTGTGTAAATGAGACAGAGGGAACCAAGTACGGAGATGGGTAGTAGCAACCTCCTGCCTGAATTGTGTGGAGATACTTTGATAACCAGAACTGGAAAAATTTATTCCATGCACCCTGAGAGCTGACTAAAAGATCTTGGAGCTGGAAGAAGAGATATACAAGTTGGATTGAGTAGCATAAAATATTGAAAGAACAGATAAAATGGAAAACACGGTGATTTTCGAATCCCCCAACTTGTTCTATCATCGGGAGGGCAACCATCATTGGTCGGGCAGTGTTTAGGAGATTACGTGAATTGTTCTGGTCACGTGTACCTTAAAAACTACTATTACTATTACCAGCTCGGGTCGAAGACAAAACGAACTTAGAATCATTCCTTACGTCGATTAACAAGCTCACAGAATGCATTATGCAGGTGGTGACCGATGGCATGTCTGTCACCGCAGCTAACAGTAGCTTATTAACTTGGTTGCAGAAGAAATAAGGCGATGTGGGCATAAGCTGGCCAGTATGCCTCCTACTACCGCAAACGAAGTCACCAACAACATTTACTACGATTTGAAGGCGGACATTGTGGTATGTGGGATAAGCGAGATGGCCAAATTTAAAGGCAGCACCAACAGCAAGCGCGGTCTGCCTCTTATGCTCAGGCCGCAGCCACTAATTGCGGAAACAGTGATCGTAGGATGGCGCCGCTCACTCCATTTCTTCATATAAAGCCAGCAATCATATTTCCTCTGGCAACCGAAGTTCAAACCAAACAAGAGGCAGTAGAAGCCTTCAGGAAGAATATATCATACACGGACTCCAACTTGTCGTGTCGTGACAGCGCTATCCGTGTCGAAAAATAAATTGAGGTTCGAGTTTGCCACCGAGGCTCAAAGGGACGACACACTGGCACGGCTACAAAATAAGCTAGAGGCAAGAGCTGTCAGATCGCAGATTCAAGTCAATGTTTATTCTTAAGGGCATATCAAAGGATGTGCCGTCAGAGGAATTAATAAATAAATCGACTAAAATAAACGAGTAGCGACGGATTTGAAACACTAAATACAGGAAGATACTAAACCTAATAGGTTTTTCCTTGTTACAGTCAAACCATAGAAATAATTATTTATTACAGTTTTATAAAAAATAATTTAGACAAAAGATGCAATTTCTTAAAAGCAGAAACAATTACTTTTTTTATTGTTCTATTTTTACATCACTTAATTTGCGCCTGCTAATCTCGCTACGAACAGAACTGTAAGATTTCACGCTTTGCCGCCATCTTACCTACATTAATTAAAATAACGAATGTGGTTAAACCTTGGAGGCGGTTTATGGAAACTTCCTTATTATGAGTTATGAATTTTTTTTACGCAACGAAAACGAATTTTTTTTAAATGTTAAACGATGGAGTAGTACTTATTGCATTCATTAGCAAATGCAACTTTGTAAAAAAATACCCTGATGATACCGAAAACAGCTAACTTTTTCTATGCAATGTGCATAAAAGTTACCGCAATACCAGGTGAAAAAATTTAAAAAAATGGGTAGTAAATAAAGCTATAGTAATTGGAACAAAAAAAACCTTTGAATCTTTGATATCTATATAATCAGTCTCTCTAAAATTCAAAAATGGCTCTGAATATTGATGAAATTTTGTGTGTGTTTGAATAGGTCCCTAGATGGCTTAGAATCATAATTGAACCCGGTACGTGGCATTATTGTCGAAATGCAGAAATCACCTGCGAGTAGGCGGGGCGGATCGCAACAGTTTACTATAAAAAATATTAATGTAGATGTTATTCAAATTTTATAATTCCGACGTACATATTGGAGGTAGTAAAATCAAGGGTTAACAAAAATTGAAGCAGTTATGGTTTCCTCTGCGCATACTACTACACATACATACTAGCACATCTCGTAGCGCGAAATCAATAATGTACTATATTAAGTCATATATTTTTTGTAATATTTTAATTTAGCAAATCAATATAATTATATTATAATTTATACGTGATTGGGCCATGCTATATTGGTATATTGGTAGAATAACTTTATTTTATTATTTTAACGGACATAATATATGAACTTGTATTTACCGCTGTGTTATTTAATGTGATAACCTAATCGCCACCCAGTATATCCAATTATGTGTTATAAAAATCTGTTATAGATAAAGTAAATCTATAAAAATTTACAGCAGTATGAAGTTGTCTAAAAATATTGAGTTAAAATATCGCTAAATAAAATACGAAAAAATTTTACGCGCAAATTAACCAATTATACTAACTACGCTTGAATAATACACTCACCTAGACTATATAACATCTTTTTAGCATTTCGAAACAAAACTGGGTAAAGGATTATCTTACGCCGCCACCACATGGGTAAATTTCGTATGACTTCCGTTAGATAATAACGTATGGTTTCACAATATCGTTTACGCCAGACGTAAAATATTTCTAACGTGGTAGAGCCATGCTTCATCTATATTAGTAGTATAGTTGTAGCACGAATTTGTCGGCTCGAACGGGGATGAACCACGCTCTCACAGAATACCAGCGTAAAATGTCAGCTTGATACTGCTGTGTTTCGTATGGTGAGTGTAGATAACCGGAGACCCGCTTTACTGGAAAAGAGGCATTCCATCTTAGTCCTCACGGGTGACGACGCATCTGCATTTTGATTCCTTATTGAGGATAAATGTAAATGTCTATGGGTCACAACAACCACTTACCATATGGTTGTATGGCTGTGTGCTCGTTTGTCACCTTATCCTATAAAAAATGTATGGGTTCATCTACTTTTTTTCCTATTATATATATTAAGATGTTTAGAGATCTAAAATATCTTTTTTCATAAGTAAACTCTAGTCACGCTTCGGAGCTAACACGCACAATTTTTTTTATTGATATGTTGTCAGATATAACCCAAAACTTAAAAGCAAGATTATACACGTGGTCCTTTACTGTTCGCCGTATGGAATAAAATAAATAAAGGAAGCTCAAAGTCACTAAGCGAGCTATGGAGAGGGCTATGCTCGGAGTTTCTCTGCGTGATAGACTTGGAAATGAGAATAACCGCACAAGAGAAACTAACATAACCCAACGAATTAGTAAGCTGAAGTGGCAATAGCTTGAAGAACCGACTATTGATGTGGAAGAAAGGTTCTCGAGTGGCAACCTCGTACCTATAAGCGAACTGGCGACCTCCCACTATATGGAGTGAAGTCCTGGTGAAATATGCAGGATTTCTATATTTCATCAAATTGATTGCTTCTTAAGATAATTATATTGTAATTGTTATATGTTATTATGTTGATAAGATTATATTTTGTAATTTTTAAATAGTGTGGTAATAATAATTATTAGAATTTTTATGATACTCAATAATTTTCTACACCAGAAATGGTTAATGTCTTGTAGTGTATGTATATATGAATGGTTTAGAGATTATCACAGGAAGAACAAAGGATTGTCACAAGCTCAATGTAACCAGAATGTAATCCAAATAGTTAAACTAAAAACTGCATGAGTCGAATTAAGAATCTCCTCTTTTTTTGAAGTCGGTTAAAAATTATTAAAGTTCTATATATTAAAACGCAAAACACATTAAAGATTGGGATTGCATTATATAAAGAGATTGCATCACACTGCAGTTTACGCTAGAGCACCGGTCATGGACATTGCTGACATTTGTATTTCTGAAATCTTAAATTGTAATGGGCTGAAAGCGACAAAATAAAAACGGTTGATGGAAAGGTATCCTAGAGTAGAGAGCACGGTTGCGAAAGGCGATTTGAAATGGCTGGACACATGAAACCAAAGGTCAACAATTGCAGAGCCTTAGAAAATGCATACGTTTATACTGCTGGCTGACTACTACGGTTTTGGTATAAAATGAAAGCAGTACGTTAAACACTATTATTCAGTGATGGCGCCCGTGTACCAGTCAATGTCGAAAATCAAAGCATAACTATAATATTTACTCAGCATTTTATTTTGCCAGGTTTGAAAGTATTTAAACAATTAAACGAGAAATAGTGTAGAATGTAGATCAATATTTCTATGTTACATTGTATCCTTTTAATAACTTTTACTAACCTTGTCAGGATAAACAGAGCAAAAAGCATTCTTTATAAATATTAAAAAAAAAAACTATTTTGCAAGATATTGAAAATTGTTTTATTACCGTGTAGTGGCGGTGTAAGAATATCCACTAACCCATATCATCCCATGGGTCTCGTAAGAGGCAGCAGAGGGAAACAAATCAGGAGACGGCCAGCAGCGTCTCCCTAATAACGACTAAAAATAAAAATAAAACTTGCCAACCCGCTTGCCAAACGTGTTTATGGCAAATTTTTTTCGAAATTAATTGTCTGATAAAAATAATTCAAAAAAGGAATTTCACTTGTTAATCCCTCATGTACAAAAAATATGTGGTGACTGTTATTGAATGATACGTAAAGTACCAAACTGCTACATATTTTTGGTTGTAACTGTGAAATAATATAACAATATTTCGCAATCATTCTGATTTCATTCGTAAAATATTAATGGAAACTCTCCTAATGTTATCCTTCATGCATACCCGTATTAGTATAAATACTGTAATAATAAATTATTTTCCTTATTAACCAAATCTTCAATTTATCAATACATGCATACGACAACCGCAAAAGGGGGCGCTGTTAATTATTGTATTGGTGAGGGTGCAAGACGACGCGACGGCGAGTGTGTCACGCGGCGCGTACATTACATCCGGAGCGGGGAGGTGGCTACTCTCGCGCCCACAGAGAATTAGGTCACGGAGGGAGGAAAGGGAGCCTGGAGCAGCCAACCCTCTCTCTGTGCGTTTTTATACCAAATCGTCCGACAATCCTTCCACTTGCTGAAAACTAAGTATGCTACTAACTTATTGTAATTCTTATGTTATTAAGATAATTACTTACGTTTTGTATCTGATTCATTTTTGTGAAGTGGCGACCGAACTCCCACAAGTCCACACCGAATTTTAAAGCCCAGTTCTTTACTCTGAAACAAAACAACTTTTGTAATGTTGGCATTTTTCGCACATTATTTAATAAATATACGCACACCATAATTTATATCAAAACCGTTCCTTAAATTAAAGATTACAAGCATTGCGAATCTGCTTTAAAACACCTGTTTGGGTATGTTAGGAAAAAGGACAATAAATTCGTTAAGCTTGTAAATAAATTCCTTTTTACTGGGCGGATTGTTATCAGCGGTTTGTCAGTCATATGTGTATTTATATAGTATACGCATTACAGGTAGGGCATTGTTGTGATGCGAATAGACCAATTTAATTAACGGCCCGGGCAATATCTGTCGGGGTTGCTAGGTCGCGATTGAAAATGTTTTGCCATTAATTTTCATTTCCCTCTAACGTTCAAGTGCTTTTAAACCTGGACATTTTATCGATGTAGAAATCAAGGAAAAGCTGCTAGCGTCCAATAACTCACTCATTGTAAATTTATTTATTTTTAAACTCTGATTGCTTGCTTAGTAATGTTTTTACTTTTCTTTCCCTGTGTTACAAAGTGCTAAACCAAATTGATTTTTTTGTTTACTCTCTTTTGAATACACTTAAATTTAGTTCCACTCTAATTACACACTCGAAGTAAGTATTTATTAGATTTAGCTCTTCTCATAACATTAAGGAATCCTTCTAAAAATCTAACTTTCAAGAGTATAACTCAGTTAATCGATAAAACTATTTAGATTTAAAAAAAATTTAAGAAAGAGTTGCCAGTTCAATCTACCTAAATATTTAAATAATATTAACTGGTTCACGCTGATGAATTTCAAATGATGAATATTGAACTTAGTAATTATACTCGTGTTTCAGCAAATACCTTTACATACGTAATTAATTTAATCCAACTATTTTAATTTACTGGCTACGTTTCAGGAGATGTATCTACGTATGAACATGATAAATATAATCATAAATACATAATGTACTCGTAGGTACAGCGTCTTAGCAAACAGTTGTCAACATTTACGTACCCCCGTTATTAGAATAAGATTTACTCCTCCCGCCATTCCGTTTACGTTGAATGTTGGACTGAATCTGATGTTAAGTTTTTAACTTCCCGCTATAAAAATCAATGATTTTCAAAAAATCGGGCTGACTGACTATACCTACGATGTCAATATATCGGTATGTTTGTGTGTGTGTGTGTGTGTGTGTGTGTGTGTGTGTGTGTGTGTGTGTGTGTGTGGATGTATGTAACCCTCTTATAACTTTTGAAGAGAAATCGTTAATGAAAAATTTCGAAAAATGTATATTTATTACAAAAAATTTCTTCTTGCATCGTTTTTGATGTTATAAATTACGTTTTTGAGCTCAAAAGCGTCATAGTAGGTGGAATTTGGAGCGCTTTGCATTTGAAATTGGAGGAAAGTTCCAGGGATGGACTGTACGCTCAACCGTATTTTTATATTAGTTTTTTATATTAATATTAATATGAATTGTTACATTCATATTTTAAGAAGTAGAGCCACGCTGCATTTGTATTTGTATAACACAAATGGGTCGGGAAGGTATACGCTCTCACAGTATACCAGTGTAAAATAGCAGCATGGTGCTGTGTAATGTGTTTCATACGGTGAGTGCAGAGAACCAGAGATCCTTTTAGCTGCTAATGGCAAAAAATTCCATCTCAGTGTTCAAGGGTTACAACACATAATATGTATTTTGATACAGAGAGATAAGAATAATTCTAGAAGAATTAATATGAATTAATTAAATGCAGTTCTATGCCCACTTCAGGGTTACTTTGGCTATATATTCTATACTAATAAATTACTTAAATTTTATTAAATTCAAAAACAAATTTTGTTTTATCGGAACACAGCAGCGCGTAGTGCTGTATTCTAGTGTGAGCCCGGGTAGGGACAGCTGGAATAAATGCAGACTGTAAGGCATTCTATCAAAGTCCTCACAGGGCATCTGTAGCCCTCTTGTCTTGAATTTGGTTGCACGTACCATTAGAAAAGTTGCTAGCTCCTACGTTAGCCATTTTATTTTGATTTAGATTTAGAAGGTTGCTTCACTTATTTTACGTTCAAGCTTCTATTTAAAGCTATAATAGTGATTGAGATTTGTTGCTATTTCCATTCGTGTATCGATTGTCCGTATTCCAACTCCAGCTGAGACCACTATTTTTACATCTACTACAGACACTATGTGTTGTATTTTACGTTGTAATAAAATCTATTTGACCTTTTAGTGATCGTCGAAACGTAAAAGATAAACTAAAACGTTTGACACATTTTGTTTCAATCATAGAATTATGGTTCAATACATTCGTTTATAGAATTCGTATATAGAAACATCGGTGTGTGAAAAAAAAAGAAAAGAATTTTTCTACTCTATGAACACTTCTTGTCAGCCGGTTCCGCCACTTAAATGCAATTTCCTTATTCCGTTTCGTTTAATTCCAATGTTCCACAATGTCCTCATTAGCAATCAGGGAATGTTTAGCGGCCATTGTTGGCGTAAGTTTGGCCGTCATCGACAGAACTCAAGATTTTAAAATGATTTAAAATGTACCTAGGATAACGTCAGGTGTTTTCAAGCGTCGCGTCGAGTTATGCTCCTTGAGATTGAAAGATATTTTGGGACTTAACACACTCATTCGAGAAAATATATACGTGAAGTAAGAAAATATGAAAGATGAAAGTAGTTAAATTTTATGTTTAACGTTAATTATTAAAATGGTGAGTAGAATATTATATTTGTAGCATTTCGCTTCGACATTTTTTATTCTTCATTGCATCTGAAAAGCAAATCAAGCGAATATACGAGAACAACCCATCGCTCCAGCGTTATTTTTATTGGTAAATATTTTATGGGCGGGTATGCCTTTGTTACTTGTAATAATAATAATCAATAGAATCAGTCGTTACTTTGCAGAAATTCATTATATTAATGATGTTAAAACTACTGTGACTACTACGACTGAGCGGTCAGGCATCGCAGTCTCTGTCTCCCCCACGCCTTGTTTAAAGGCGAAACACGTGTCATATTATCGACGGCGGTGTGTCTTTCCTAGTGTAGTGGTGCTGGAATAAGTGGCGACGGTGATAGTGCACACAATTGACAGTGAGGGGTTGGCGTTCTTGAAACTAAGTGAGACACATCATACACGCGCACTTAATTAACATTTACATCTTAAATACTTAAGGAATCATAATTTTTTGAAGTATTTTATTTAAAAAATCCATCCATACACGAAACGACCGATTCAGAAATAAATATTATACTTTTTGCAAATCTGTATTAACATTATGAACGCAAAACCTATATCGTGACACTAGCTATGAAGCTTTTAAAAAAACTCTAATGATAACTTCTCTCCACGATTGCTTCAAAAACTAAAAAGCGGATTAAGACGAGAGTTTCAAAATATCTTGTTAAAGTAATCGGTTTAACCCTAAAGCGGGGCGTATCGCGGCTCGGACGCCGGTAAACCAATTTATCTCTCACCTGAAATTGTAATGTGTGTTTGTGTTTGAAGAACAAGCAAGTAACCTTGTATTTTTTTTTTGCTTAATACATTTTATCACTTTATACTCTCAGTAAACATTATACCTGCATGCTGGTAATGAATTCTGCTTTAATAGTGAAGATTTTGACCTTCAAAAAGTGATTTTTAAAAGACAAGTTTGAATCAAAATATTTTGAATTTGATAAATTAATGTTTATAATGTATATATTTCGATACTACGTCAAAATACAGCGTATTTGATTATCAGTTAATTTTTACAAATAGCTAATAAGTAACAATAATTTTTACAATTGTAACATTAATATTTGTTTGTTTATTCGTCTTTTAAATATCGGTCCTATACCATTCATCAGATTACGAAAAAACTTTGGCGAGAGTGCGCATGTCCGCGAAGAGTTCTGACAAAAAAGTGGCATGGCAACGCATGTTCGGCGCTACTATTAATGTAAAAAAAAAAAGTGTTTGTCCTTCAGCTGGTCGTTAAACAACTAAACGACAAAAAATTTTTAATCTTAACATATCGTTATTTTACAAATAAACAAAATAAAATAGTATATTTTCAAATTTATATTTGAAATAATGATAGCAATCAATCTGTGTGTTTTTGTCGTAATATTTTCTTATATTTATTCGTTATATTATATCTACTATAAACTTAGATAAATATAAATCTATTCAAGACAAGCTTTTATAGGCATTGCTATATTACACGCCAGCATCTGGGTCTATAATCAGATCTGCTCCATAGTATATACATATGCCAAAGTCCAGTTAAAAAAGTTAAATAATATTTTTAAAAACAAAGTTGCACTTGTTGTTACTTGCAATAAAATTTATATGTAATACGTTCATCGTTATTATACGAGTATACGACGGATTTCAAATCAAAGTATCAAATGCGATCGATATCTAATCTATACCAGCTACCTATATTTAAACTTAATGGAAGTTTGTAACGAATACATTAAGTTCATTCGATATGATCATAAAAGGCTAACGTATTTTTTCACTTCTAATGCATGTAGGTTAAAGGTTAACTGTTCTTTTATAATGTTATTATATTAGAATGACAAAGTAAATCACTACCCCCTAATGGTAAGTGAGTATTACAACACTACATAAACACTTGCAAACGACATTAAACAAAGAAGTTCACAAATTCGATGCTACCCCTAAAGACAACATGTGAGCTTTATCATCATCATCATCGTCATTAACAGTGAGTAAAAGCCCACTCTTGGACATAGGCATCTGCCATTGTGGGGAGGATTTTTTTAATGCTTGGCAGGCGGGTTAACGACCGCAGTCGCAAATGTCCCGTAGCATTGAGTTCTATCACTAGTGTGTAGTCTTAAAAAGAAAAAACGAGTTTCATCGTCATAATCATCATTCCACCCAAGGAATGACACAAAACACGGTCCGGAGGTACCTACATCCATCGTCACTCAATCTATCGGGGGTCGCAATATACATCACTTACTGATATGAGACTGCCACTCGAGAACCTAAAGATGTATCCATACATCTTGTCTTCTTTATTTTTATTTCTATAATTTTAGAATGTTTGCATTACAAATATCAAAAACTGTCTAAAACTCTTTAAGCTCTTCATTGTTGCTCCCCTTTGAGATTTTTTTCCAACAGATTTTACAATGATTTCTCGTAACTCGCTGCGTCAAAAGTTTGTGAGGGTATTTAATACTTTATTTTACTAAAGCTTTATCTTAAAAACCCGTTTCCTAACCGTTGTTATACTTTCTCAGACCATTATAAGTGACCAAGTATTTTTAATAAATGATTAAACTTATGGCCTGTTATTTGTGTGTACTCAATGGTTTGAAAATGGACTCTACAATAAATTTGTCTTTTGAATAAACCATAGTTCCTGTAGTAACTTATCAGGGTAATTCTTAGTGTATACTATACGATAGAAAAGTAAACCAGCAGTGGATATAGGTTCAGGCTTATTTTTTATTTATGAGGGGGCAAACGAGTATAGGGGCAGGCGAAGTGTAGGGCGTCCCCCCACTAGATGGAGTGACGACCTGGTAAGATATGCAGGAAGTCGATGGATGCAGGTGGCTCAGGACCGTGCTTTGTGGCATTCTTTGGGGGAGGCCTATGTTCAGCAGTGGACTTGTGAAGGGCTGTAATGATGATGATGAAACGAGTATACGGCTCACCTGATGGTAAGTGACTACCGCCGCCCATGAACAACTGAAACACCAGGGGAATTTAGAGTTGCCGAATTTCAAAAAAAAAGAGTAGATTCTTTTCTTGAAGGTCCTTAAGTAGTATCGATCCGGAAATATCTCTGGTTGTAGTCGATTGTAGCGTAAAATAGCAACTTAACAATGCTGTGTTTCGTATGGTGAGTGTAGAGAACCGGATACCCTTTTTACTGGAAAAGAGGCATTCCATCTTAGTCCTCACGGGTGACAACGCATCTGCATTATGATTCGCAAACGAGTATAGATGTAGCTGTCTACGGGCCACAGCAACCACTTACCATCAGGTGGACTTTGTGCTCGTTTGTCACGCTATCCTATATATAAAAAAGGGAGATGTGTAAGAAAACTTCTAGTGAATCGCACAGAGGTGGAGCGAGAATCATCCAGATGGTATGGATAGTGTTGAGAGTTTTGTCGTAATGTGCGATGGTGAAACTTAGCGGCTGGAATAGAACAACTAGTCCGCCGCGCTGCTCACGTGTTTGTTGGCGGACTTCATTTGTCCTCAAAACATTTCATTACTCAAACATGCAGGTTTATTCACAATGTTTTCTTTCACCTTTAGTAAATGAGCACCAAAAAATGCAATTAACTATTTCTTTGGTGCCAGCTAGGATCGAACCCGCGTTCTGTTAAATTTACGACGAGCCCACGGCTTTTCCACCCTTCATAAATATCCATTAGGAAGACCGGTATATATGGGATGCAAGGGAGATGTAGTTACTTGTTCTCTCTCACCTGCACGTGGTGCACACTAATAACTTACAAACGAAGCTCTGGCGTTCGACCAATAAGGTAGTTGACACTAACGTTAATAAGTAACTGCATCATGTAGTTTGATTTCATACTTTTAGTAGTGTGTTAAATCTTGAACAATTTTCATTTTAAGTTATATTACATTTTCATATATAAGATGATAAAAACTATGGCGTTTTTACATTGTCACCATCATCATCATCATGACAGCCATTTACAAGTAGCAAGATGCCCCAAATCACTTGGTAGGAGATGCAGAAAGTCGATGGATGCAGGTGGCTCAGAACCGTGCTCTGGGGTATATTACACTGTATTTGCATACATTTCAAAAAAATGTTTGATTTTGGTGTAAAAAACTTCACCATAATCATTATTACAACGCAGCCCTCAATGCAACCAGGAATGCCATAGAACACAGTCCTGATCTCTCAAACCTAATATGGACTAATTATGTCTGAAATAAAGTGTTATTATTATAATCCCCGCCCCCCCCCCCCCTCATCAAAATGGCAGCGGAATTAAATGAAAGACTACTCCAGGATGGTACCAGCATCCCTGGAGAATCCCTCGCTGAGCATCCATGATCATGCTAATGCTACTCCACTGCTGAGCGTGGGTGCTCAGGCTGCCCCGCTTATTCTGGGGGGAGGGGGGGGCAACATCAGGGGACTGCACTCAAACTTAAAGGCCGGGCACCACCATCTCAAAACGGTTGACCGAAACACAGGTGTCCTCTCCGGCTGTTACTTCGTATCTCTCCTACCCGGGGTACAAATTGGAACACGCCTTTGTGCCTCGGGTTGGAGAGTACATCTGTTCTCGACGCCTCGGTAGTCTTTAGTTCGGACCTGTCCATCCTTTGGCAATGCGTAGACAGCGACGACCATCCGCGCGTCTACAGGTGCCTCTATAGGTCCCATAGCGGTAATGCCGAAACAGACCGACTCATCGACCACGTCCAAATGGCTACAGATTCCTTGCTACAACAGGTCCCATCAGCAGAGATCGTGATACTTGGCGATTTTAACGCCCACCACGTCGAATGGCTCGGTTCACGTTTAACTGTTCATGCGGGGAGATCTGTTTATGACTTTGCCTTGGCATATGGTCTGACACAACTGGTTACGACGCTGGTAATTCCAGATGTAGAGAATTATGCACCTTCCCTGTTGGACCTTCTGCGGACCTCTCATCCAGACAGATATCAGGTCGCCGATGACACCGCCAAATTTCACGAACGCACATCGCGGCAAAATTTCCGATACCATCCACACCATCTAGATGCTTGGCGGTCCACCACTGTACGTTTCACTAGGAGTTTTCTTCCGCGTACGGCCTCTCTGTGGAATAATTTACCACCGGCGATTTTTCTGGACCGATACGACTTAAGGACCTTCAAGAAAAGAGCTTACAGCTTTTTAAAAGGCCGGCAACGCATCTTCAATTTCCTTGAAGTTGCAGTTGTTCATGGGCGGCGGTAGTCACTTACCATCAGGTGAGCCGAATGCTCGTTTGCCATCTCTCCTATAAAAAAATCCCTCTCCCTATTAGATGCAGTGGAGACCTTATTAAATATTTAGATATAGATAATAACGGTATATCTATTCGAAAATATCCCACAAAATAACACAGGCTTGATAATGGCAAGCAGTAATGCCTAAAACCTGTCTGCCCGAGTACTATAGAGTGCTTTATATGGGTAAATCTTTTAAGTATGCATTATGCATGGCAGTTCGCTCCTCCGTCAAAAGGATTTTATTTTGCAGCAAAAGAAAGACTAATATCTACGTCAAATGTTTGAAGATTGGTGATTAAAGCAAATTCAAGACTGGTTCATCTCCAGCAGTGAATTGCACAACTATATGAAGTTTTTAAGAAAACATTCCTTATAATGTAGGAAATCATTGGAAATTAAAAATTTCTAAGCTTTTACCCTATATCGTCTCGTGGGTGTCGTAATTGACGACAGAGGGAAACTGAAACAGGAGATGGGCAGCAGCATCTTCCTTATAACAACTCAAAATAATAAAAAACTGCGGTTGCCAACCCGGCAGCCCAAGCCTTGGCAGGCCAAGCGTGGCAACTATGAAAAAATCCCCCTTATAAGGCAATCTATAGGCGAGGCCTATGTTAAGCAGTGGACTTTTATAGGTTGTAATGGATGGATGTAATGGAAGCTTTTCCAGATTTAATACTTGGAAAAGATTTAGACCATAAAATTAATGTATAAATATAAAAAAAATTGAGGACTAATAATTTGTATGCAAGCATAGATTCTGTCTGTAATATCGAAATAACTGGTTTGTTTTCAGCTCAGGGGATTATTTGCATGCTATTAAAATGTCAACAATCATTGTTAAAATGTTTGTTTGTTTATCTGTCTGTCTGTTTCTTTGCCTGTCCGAGCTAATCTTCGGAACTGATTGTGATGAAAATTTTCAAATAGATTCGAAGCTATTTCAACTATATTTTATCCGAAAAACTTGAATATTTTTGAAAGAAAAAAAAAACAAATAAATGTTCGTTGATGACCAATCTAAATAACACCACATTAATAGATTTTATGTACGTGGTGGAGCCATGCTGCAGCTATATTAGAGTATAGTTGTAGCACGAATGTGTCGGCTCGACCGGGGAAGGACCACGCTCTCACAGAATACCAGCCTAAAATGGTAGCTTAACACTGCTGTGTTTCGTATGGTGAGTGTAGAGAACCGGAGACCCATTTCACTGGAAAAGAGGCATTCTATCTTAGTCCTCACGGGTGACGACGCATCTGCATTTTAATTCGCAAACGAGGATAAATGTAGATGTCTATGGGTCACAGCAACCACTCCACCTGCTCGTTTGTCACACTATCCTATAAAAAAAATTATATCCAGGCAAAGACAGGGCGGATGAGTTTAAAATAATTTTATATTTACTAACACGCTAAACGGACCAAACTCAATAATTTCAACAGAATCCTACCGTCGGGATTAAAACGAAAAACAAAAACGAGACGACAGGCTCTTCGTTCAAACTATTACCCAAGTTATAACTCGTTAAACGTCCAACAAGCGAGATGCGGCCTTCGATCGGCGCGCGATAGCGTTCGAAGTGAGGGCATGCTTAAACTAAGTTCATTAAAGATGAAAGCGGTGATATCTCGGTTGCAGCGGGCCGATACCGCTTGTTTTATTAATCAGCGCCGTCGAGTGCCGACAGACGGGGTGTCAGACGATTCGCCATTACGTAAGTCAGCCTCCGTAGTACGCAGCCCCCAAGCCGCGCCCGCCCTCCGTCCCCGCTCTAGATCAATACTCCGGCCGGCGCCTTTGACATGTGCCCTGCCCGCCGCTCCACAAATATTTACGTAGTAGAAGCAGATCGTAACTAGTTCTATTTGCCAGTTTGTATCAATCCGAATTTGACCAATAAAATTAAGGTTAATTAGCAACAGACAAGTAGGTTAATTTGCGCGTAAATTTTATTCTTATTTTATTTGGCAATGTTTTAAATAAAAAAAATTAGACAACTTCATACTGCTGTAAATTTTAGAAGATTTTCTTTATCATTAACAGACTTTTATAACACACAATTGCATATATGCCGTGTGGTGGTGGTATAAGAATATCGTAAAAAGTTACTTTGGGATATATCAGTAACATTAGGGCTTCCGAAAGATGACGGTATAATATGACCCTCTCTTTTACGCCAAACTAGACTAGACGCCTTATACTGTGATCGTCAATCCACACATCAAGCGTGGTCTTAAAGGCAAATCCTAATCCTAACTCCGTGCCTAACAGTGTCCTACTGAGGACTGATGATGATAGTGATGATCGGATATAGGTCTTATCAAGAATGCGCCAACTGACATGAGCAACTTGAGAGGTTTCTTCATATCCACCACGCAGCGCAGGTGGGTTAGTAAACGTAAAACCGATTCCTACGAACTGCTAATGCTGTTATCCATGACTTCCGTGACAGGTTACTGAACTAAGATTTCTCATCTATCAAAACATTATTTGTTACAATCTAACAAAAACAAAACCAGGCTCATCGTAAACCCTAAGAAAAACGGCCACGTGATGCGAAACACAAATTAGATTTAGACCTTTTGAAGCAATTCTTTTTCTTTGCCGCTTTGCTTCTTCCGGAGCGGAAGTTGAAGATATTTTTTGTAAGAAGTCGTTTAAGGGCGTAATTTTAGGGTAAACTTACATTAGACTTATAAAGATAATATAAAATGTCCACGTTTCACTTCAACAACTTGATATTTTCAAATAACAATGAAGGTTGTTTACAATTATAATGATGTCCTCTAGACTTATTTCAATGAAGTCTTTCTGTACTAAGTAATTATCTTCAAGTATCCAAGTTACTATACTTATTTATGGTAGATCTTATATTATATTTGTATAAATGACACAATAGATTGGATGGGTACATATTTGTTTTTTTTTTCACATGATTGGATTTTATACGTGGTAGATGCTGCAACTATATTAGTAATATAGTTGTAGCACGGATGGGTAGGCTCGACCAGGGAAGGAACACGCTCTCACAGAATACCATCGTAAAATAGCAGCTTAACACTCCTGTGTTTCGTATAGTGAGTGTAGAGAAAGAAGGCATTCCATCTTAGTCCTCACGGGTGATAACGCATTTGCATTTTGATTCGTAATCGAGGTTAGATGTTAGAGAATTCACTACCCAATATTATTCCGCGACTACGTAGAGGCGTCAGAAGGAAATGAAACAGAACAAAATGACAGCAGCATCTTCATGATAACAACGCAAAATGAGAAGTAACTGCGGCTGCCAACCTGGCTGCCACGCGTGGCAGCTATGACGAATCCCTCTTATGAGGAAAACTTTTTTTTCATAGAAGAAGGTGACAAACGAGCACACAGTCCACCTGAAGGTAAGTGGTTGCTGTGACCCATAGACGTTTATCCTCAATAAAAAATGCGTCGTCACCCGTGAGGACTATGATAGAATGCCTCTTTTGATGATAAAATGCACTAGCTTAGCTTAATAAAATCCTTTGGTCTAATGGTCGTAAAGGCGACTGCAGATCATGTGATTCTTGGTTAGAATCCCGGGTCAGTTTCTTTGTCAAAAAATATTTAGAAACATCCTGGTGTCAGGATAAATAAATTATAAATTATTATTACAACGAAACCAAACGTCACACATCAAAACGAAGGCAACTATGATTCTCACCATATTTGCTTAATAGCACAGCTCGTCCGTACATCCTCTGTGTCTTATTGAAATTGGTTATCGCTTTAAAAATTATATGCATCATGTTCCTCTAGCATTGAGTTATATGTACTACGTACTAGAGAAGCCATTCCAAACAAAAATTGTGTCCTACTCTATGTCTTTGCGCATGCGCGGGAGTAGTAGTCGCGCATGCGCGAAGACTTTAATTTGATATAAAATAAGATATTTATATAAAATAAATATAAGAATTTAATATAAAATATCGTAATTTAATCTAAACAAACATATTATATTTCTAAATAAAATGTAATAATTATTATTATATGGAATTCACAGATCACCAATTTACGCAATATTTAGTTTGTATGGATTGCACTACAGTTCAGTAGAATAGAATAGAATAGAATGATTTTTATTCAATATGGATTATTACATAATACTTATTGAAAGTCATTATTTTATTTACCACTGGTTCGGAAAATACCTCTGTCCTGGGAAGAACCAGCAAGAAACCCAGCGGGACTTTTTTTTTTAAACATAATTTCACTTAACAATAATTTTATTTATACAATTTTAAATGAATTTTCATAGAACCAGCATGGTGGCGATCACCTTATTCCCAGGGGTTATTTTCATTCATGTATTCCTTGATATTATAATAACCCTTTTTGTACAGTTTTTCTTTGATAAAACTTTTAAACTTGTTTATTGACAAACTTTGAACATGTTCTGGGATTCTGTTGTAAAAGCGTATACATTGCCCCATAAATGAATTACTAATTCTGTGGAGTCTTGTAAGTGGCATTACAAGCTTATGTTTGTTCCTAGTGTTTAAGGTATGAACATCCTTATTCTTATTAAAGCTATTTATGTTTTTATGTACATACATTACATTTTCATAAATATATTGCGATGCCAAAGTTAATATGTTTATTTCTTTAAATTTTTCTCTAAGGGACTCTTTACAATTTAGATTATAAATCGCCCGTACGGCTCTCTTTTGCAAAACAAATATAGCTTCAATATCAGTCGCATTACCCCATAGCAAAATTCCATAAGACATTACGCTATGAAAGTAACTAAAATACACTAACCTAGCTGTCTCAACATCTGTGAGACTTCTAATCTTTCTTACAGCATATGCTGCAGAACTAAGTCTGCTTGCTAATTTAGATATATGGGGGCCCCATTGAAGTTTCGCGTCAATAGTAATACCGAGAAAAACAGTGGTATCCACAAGACTCAACTCCTCCCCATTTAAGAGCACATTGGTTTTCGAATGTTTTACATTAGGTATTGTAAATTTAATACATTTTGTCTTATTGCCGTTTAAGAGCAAATTGTTGGCGTTAAACCAATGTACTAGTTTCGATAGAGCATTATTTACATCGTCATATTTAATTGACTGCCGTTTCAGTTTGAAAATTAAAGAGGTATCGTCAGCAAATAATACTATATCGTGATTGTCCCCTACAAGATAAGGTAAGTCATTAATATAGATTAAGAACAGGAATGGGCCAAGAATCGAGCCCTGAGGAACGCCCATTGATACTACTGATCCGGAGGAACATTTACCATTAATGACGACTTTTTGAGTTCTGTTACTTAAATATGAAGTAATAAGTTTAAGCGCCAAATTTTTTACACCGTAATGTTGTAGTTTCCTGATTAATGTATCATGATGAACACAATCGAAAGCCTTGGAAAGGTCACAGAAAATACCTAAGGCATCTTGTGAATTCTCCCAGGCATTAAAAATATATTTCATAAGCTCAACACCAGCGTCAGACGTCGAGCGACCCCTTGTAAAACCAAATTGATTTTTATGAAGTAATTTATTTGTATTAAAAAAAATTAACAATTGATCCAAAATTATTTTTTCAAAAATTTTACTGAGAGTTGGTAGTACAGAAATAGGTCTATAATTAGCGGGGTCCAATGTACTACCAGATTTAAATAAAGGTATTACTTTACTATACTTCATTAAATCAGGAAACACACCAGAATCGATACAAGCATTAAAAATAATAGCAAGATGAGGTGCAATTAAATCTATTATGGACGCAATCACTGTAACGGAAATCCCCCACAAATCTGCGGTTTTCTTTACATCAATGGTTTTGAAGTATTTTACAATATTATGCGGTAATACTTTTTCAAATCTAAATTCTTTTAAACAGGTATTAACATTCTGTTTAAGTAATGATTCGGCGACAGTTGGAGAAGCATTCAATGACTCTGTTGTCAAGATAGGAACATCAGTGAAATATTTCTCAAACACCGCTGCAACTTCTTGATTTGATTTAGTCAATTCATTATTAATTTTTAATTGATAGTTTGAATTACGAGGTTTCTCTTTACCGGTTTCGCTGTTAATTATACTCCACGTCATTTTAATTTTATTCTTAGCTGTCTTAATTTTGTTACTAATATGTAATGATTTGGCTGTGGAGCAAACTCTTTTAAACATTTTAGAATAATTTTTTACATATTCTTTAAAAGCATCGGAAAGATTATACGATCTTTCATGGTAAAGGTCATATAACCTTCGTCTGCTTTTATGAATTCCTACTGTCGCCCACTCATTAAATGCCTTGCGACTGTTTCTGGAGAATGTTTTAGAAGTGAATGTTTTATTAAATTCATTGTTTATAAAGGTAAATAATTCTCTATATAAATAGTCTGCATTGTTCTTATAAGAAAGGGATGGAAGGATTTTTAACATATTACTTCTAAATCTCTCCAGGCGTTTTGCATTAATAGGAACAAACACAATTTTCTCATTTACCTGTTTTTTGTGCATATAAGGTAACGAAACCAGTTGTCCACAGTGATCCGAACTAAGTTTTTGTATTATTGATTTGTTGATTGGTACAAGACCTGTAAAAATATTATCAATACAAGTTGCACTACACCCTGCAATACGTGTAGCTTCAAAGAATAAATTATTAAGATTATAGGATTTGAACAAAGAACAGAATTTAATACTGATGGAAGAAGTTTCCAGGAGATTGATATTAAAGTCTCCACACACTACAAGAGATTTATTCTGTTTATTAAGCTTAACCAAAACTTCTTCCATAATTTTTTCAAAAGTATCATAACTTGAACATGGGGGTCTGTAAACACTGACAACAATAAGGTGCTCAAGCTCAACACATGCCATTTCTACAGTACGCTCAACAGAGAGGCTCACAATGTCTTTACGTTCTTTACATGATAAGGACTTATTAGCTAATATTAAGGAGCCACCACGTAATTTAGTATCTCTATTGAACGAACTGACCACCTGGTGATTACTGAAATTAAATATGGAGTTGTATTCTTTCAACCAATGTTCTGTAATACATAAAATATTTATACTGTTACTATTTAAAAATAAATCAATTTCTAATTCTTTGCCTAACATACCTTGTATATTTTGATGCACCAGGTTGATACAGTTTTTATTATTGTTATTTTGTAAAATTGCATAATTATGTATTGGTAAGTTGCATTCTAAGCTATTTAAATTATCTTTGCTAGAGATTACCTCTATTGTCTTATTATCTAATTTAAATTACTTGGAACTGGTTCCAAATCAAATATAAAATTATTTTGTTGCTCAAAAGAAGCAGGTGTCAAGGTAGCCAAATCAATGGCTGAGTTAAAATATAAATAATAAGATAGCGTATTTGCTACCAGTCTTAAACTATACTTTGATAGGTAATACCTATCTCTTGTCAAAAACTTCTTAGTTAAATTATTAATATCAATTAAATGAAATTTATCATTATTATTCTTACAATTAAATGTCAAATTTAAGTTATTGTTACATGTCAAGTTATGCATCATTAAATTTAAATTATGTCTTAGTTTATTTTCCTGTGGCCACCCCTCTATGTAAGGCAATGTAAACAAGATAACTTTAACCACATTTATGTTATTGAGATATTCAATATATTTTAATAATTGATTCTTGTTCATATTGCCTCTTCTCCCAACAAAAATTATTAATATACAGTTGAACATAGTCTATGTTCGGAATGGCTTCTCTAGTACGTAGAGTACATTGAGTTATATGTACGTAGTACATATAACTCAATGTCCTCTAGTAGCCCAATTGCCCACTTAATTTGTCTAAAGACTCTCGGTGTGCGATTCAGCGAGCTAAAAACTTATACTGTTTATGTAAAACAAGTGATATATTTGTATTCATCTTTCAAAATATTTTAAATTTCTTAAACATACATACTCGTTTCCTCGTGGAATTTTGCCCCTTCGTCGAGCATGTGGCAGATAAGAACTTAAGAACTTCAAATTGAACTTAAAAATTTTAGATACGGTGATAAGGATTACAAGCATTAGGTGGCGGTGTAAAAGAATATCTACCCATATCATCCCGTGGGTGTTATAACAGGCTACGGAGGGAAACTGAAATAAGAGATAAGTAGCACCATCTTCCAATAAAGAGCTCAAATCATTAAAAAAAAACTGGAGTTGAAAACCAACTGCTAACCGTGGTAACTATAGTTAGCAAATATTCCCTCTATGAGGCAAAGTATGAGGGAGGCCTATGTTAAGCAGTGGACTTTCACAGATTGTAGATCGAACTCAACATAATTTCGATCTGGTGAACTACTGCGTATCTCTAGTTATTATCTTAAACAAAGATTTCCACAGAAGAACCACGTTTTTGTTCTAATGGTTCTACTTCCCCTATCTTTAATAAACGATATAACATACATAATTGGATGAATTTACTTCCTAGATTTTCAATCGCAAAAGTTGGCGGAATGTTCTTTTTAATATCTTTTACTGATACAAATTTGTTAAATAATATTCTTTTTCAGATCTTTCAGATAAAAAAATATACTAAACCTATTTTATAGGTAAACCTTTTTATATTTTATATCTACAAAAAGGCCTTATAATAGATTTAACCGAACATTATGATACAAAAGTAAATGGATAAGGGGTAACACAGAAACGAGCAAAATAATGATACAATACCTATGTTTTATATTAGGCGAATAAATGTCACTGCATTTATTGTAGCAAATGAACTGGAAACGCGTTTGTCTGTTATAGGGCTACCGCTACTGTCTTCAAATATTGAGTGCCTGTGTAAGCTTTCGCACATTTGAATGTAAACTTGTTATTATTATAGATAAATATTGTTATTTATTTCTGTTATGTATGTTTTTTTTAATTATAAAATACGGTTTTTTTGCTGTCTTCATTTATTTCATAGACTGACTGACTCATCTATCGTACGTATGTACAGCACCATTTGGACAACAGCCTTTTATAACGTAAGCCTCCACTAAGAAAGGATTTTGGAGAATTCAACCCCTAAGGGGGTGAAATAGGATGTTACAGTTTGCATAAAACTTTTTTATTTTACGGGGCGATTGACATGAAACTTACTGAAGATACCCGTAAATAAAATAAATGAATTTGGATTTATCGATTTTTCAAAGCAACCCTGACGGGAGGCCAGAGGGTCTTCAAATTTGTATGGAGATAAAATAAATATATATATTTTTAAATTTAACACTTTCACTGTCCGGTTTTCAGACACAATAGACAATAGCAATGACCTATATGTAGTGCACGGGACAGCGAAAGGGTTAAAACTTGGTCTGGAAATAAAAAAAAATAAAATTCAAAAAGCTAGACGCAGAAATCTGAAATTTGGACAGTAGCTGCCTTTTATGACGTAGGCATGCATTAAGAAAAAAAATTGGAAAATTCGACCCTTAAGAGGGGGAATAGCGTGTTACATGTTTTTGTTTCACGGGGCGGTTTTTATTTCAACTTTTTATTTCACGGGGCGGTTGGAATAATTTGCCAGCATCAGTATTTCTATTCGATTACAATGTAGGTCTTTAAGATGAGAATAAATAGACTTTGGTTAAGCTAACTCAGAACGTTACATCCTCTTAGGCTACATCACCACTAACCATCAAGTGGGTTTTTGGCGGGAACTTGACGGATGGCTACTCTTGTATTATTGTTTAATTTATGGTTTGAAATGGATTTTGATATGTAAAAGTGTATTGTGTATTAAATGTCTGCGCATGTGAACTATTAATGGAAACGGTGAAACAAGTGCTCTGATGGTAATATGATTCTCAAGATAAGGTGTCTAGACAGACGCAGATTTGCAGACGCTTAGGCGCCTTGAGATACCATCGCCAACTGTCAGGTGCCTGCTGGCTCAAGTTGCCGTCAAAATCTCCCAAGGGCTGCACAATGTGACGCATCAACATATTGTGAAGCAGTGTACTATGAAGTATAATTATACATTGTAACTTCAGGCTCAGAAGGGCTAGAACCCAGAGCCGTATAGCCAGTTATAACAAAATAACCATCAAGTAGGGAAGTCAAGTCAAGAATTGGCATTTAGGAACTCTTAACTAAAGAAACACTGTATTTAGTCGCCTTTATAAATGCGAGAACTACGCAAACGAACTATAAATTTACTTTACGTTATAATTCATTCCTAAATATGTTCTGTGGTGCCCTTAAGCAGCGCTCGCAAAGTTTTACTTACAAAATATTTACATTAGGAACAAGATTGCTCATTACGATATATACTACATTACTTATACATTTTATTTACTTTAGTACAATAACCTTTATTGGCAAATTTGAATGCATAATTAACAGAATCACGCAATTCATTGGAATCCAGTGGAAATCCATTACTATCGTATTAAAGACGTTAAAATTAATTACTAATTAATAAAACTAATTACAGATCGAAGATAGAATTTTAGTTTATTAATAGCTTATTAACTTTAACATCTTTGTAATTCGTTGATCCTTATTATTATATTATATTAGTGATACCGTGTAGTGTAGTGTAGTGGCGGTGTAAGAATTCCCAGTACCCCATAACGTCCCGTGGCTGTCGTAAGAGGTGACAGAGGGAAATTGAAATAGGTGGTGCGCAGCCTCATTTTCCTAATAACAACTCAAAGCAATAAAGAACTGTGGTTCACAACCCTCTCGTCAAGCATGTCAGTTATATGGCCAAATCTATGTTATGTATGTTGAGATATAGAAAAACTTTGTCATAATTATAACTGAAATGATATCCTGACATTGCAGCCAGGATTTTTACCAATCCATAAAAGTTTTATACACTTTACAAAAGCGTAAAAAGGAATAAATATTTTGGCCTGACGTCACTACCAAGGTTACTACTGTTAACGGCAAAAAATTTGATATGCCCTTTATACGAGTATTTAATAGCAAAATTATAAGGGTATGAAGCTATAGCTAGGATTGTCTTCTCGAGAGGAAACTCTTCAATGGCTGCTCGTGTTATCTAGAAATTTCGTGTGCATCTTACTTTAGGGAGAAAAAAGTAACCAAATTATGACGTAATGCCGCAGCTACGATCGTGCCATCTTCTTGGAATTCTTTCATATTTAGTATTCTCCTTTAAGTTTGGTATCTGCGTTCAGATTAATCACGAAGAGGTAACCATAATGATGAATTAATTCTGCTGACAAGATTGATTTCGCATGAGGGAACTTTTTAACAGTTAGTGATAGTGTCTTCAAATTTACTACTAAGGTACGTGAGGGTAATATTGTCACCTTAAGCTTTGCCGCCTTATAAAACCAAAACTAGGAGGAGGACAGAGACAAATACACAATGTCGTATACTATAACTAATACAGAAAAAAATAACAAATAAGCATTGGCAATAATTACACTGCGAAAAATCAACTTAAAAAAACAAACTATAGTACGTGAGGGTAATATGGTCATCCGGTTAATATGGTCACTTTCTTTTAACTCAAAAACTACAGCGTCGTTTGCATAGAACGCTCTGTGATACGATAGCTCTTGATCAGTGTATCAAATAATAAAGGTGCTCTTTTATCGACGCTATTTTGACAGTTGATATTATTGTAAATATTTTAGTCCATTTTTTTTGTGTAGTGTAGTTAGTTTTTTTAAGTAGATTTTTCGAAGTGTTCCTAATTATTTCCAAAGCTTGTTTGCTATTTTTTTCTTAATATGTTAGTTATAGAATACGATTTTTTGTTTTTGTCTCTGTTCTCCTACTAATTTTCGTTTTATAGGGCGATAAAGCTTAAGGTGACTATATTACCCTCACGTACTTACTATAATATCAAATGTCAAAATGGCATCCATAAAGCGGCGGCCTTTTGACCCTTTATTATTTGAATGACCAATGAAGAGCTATCGTATCGCAAAGCCATCTATGCAAATTAGGCTGTAGTTTTTGAGTTATAAGAAAGTGATCATATTAAACGGATTGCCATATTACCCTCACGTACTCTACTATTGATATTAGATAGAAAACTTAATAAGCTGATGTTGCAGACAGTATCGTCTCTTCTTGATAAAGTTATTAATCGGTTATGCTTTAAGACTTGATAGTCTAACGTTAACCATATGATGACAAATGCTACAGGATCGTCTCCTCCCTGCAAATTTCTTTAAAGGTTAGTGATACCGCCTTGAAATTTGATATAAACTGTGCGATTGTATAAAAAACCTAACTATAATGACGGTCTGATGATGTATAAAGGATCATCTCTTACTTTACTTGGTACGTTTAGATTAAGACTTAATACGATAACGTAAACTTAACGATAATTACTCGTATTGCCTTAATAAATGCACGTAGAGCACACTTTAAAATGTAACCACCTTCACGGCCTGATGTTGTAGCCAGGCTCATTTCATTCCTCTTCGATATAATTATTTATTGATGACTTGAATCTTTGGTTAAGTTAATGTTAAGACTTGATAACGTAAACCTTACGATGATCTGATGATGTATTAACGATTATCTCTATTTTATAAAATTCTTTAGAGGTTACTGGTATCGCCTAGGAATCTCGTAAGCACATTGCACTTGCACAAAAAAGTTGAATATATAAAAGTTAATTAAAGTATATATTTTTAAACAAAATGGTAATGACCTGATTTTGTAGCCAGGTTCATCTCCTTTTCAAGGAGTTTTTTTAATGAATATTGGGATCGTGTTAAAGTTTAGTACAGTAAAGTAAGATTACAGCCAGTTAAAGATTAATATACGCATATAAAGACAAACAACCGTAATCATGACTTTATGCAGACATCACCTATTCTTGGGGGAACTTCTTAATATAAAAGGTTTATTATATAACATGTGATATAAATTTTTCGATCACAATAAAAATGTCGCATTATATATATATATTATAAAAGTCGATGGATGCAGGTGGCTCAGGACCGTGCTTTGTGGCATTCTTTGGGGGAGGCCTATATTCAGCAGTGGACTTGTGAAGGGCTGTAATGATGATGATGATGATTATACAAATACCACTGCACTGCCGAGAGCCGTGCCACCAAATGCCCATACATTAATCATTTAAAACTGCTTATTTTATTAAAAGCTTTTTAGAAATAAACAACACGTGTTTCGCCTCTGTAGACTTTATTAAGTGACTTAGCGTTTAGCCAGCGTAGAGTCTATATCACCTGAGGATGCTTCGTGTAGAGGCGAAACACGTGTCGTCGCTACACGTATTGTCGTCAGTGGTGTGTCTTGCCTAGTGTAGTGGTGTTGGGAGTAGCGGTGCTGGAATTAGTGGTGACGGGGATAGTGCACGCGATTGAGGGAGGGCGGGTGGTGCTCTTCATACTAGGTAAGACACATCATTTTATGTTATAACGCGGATATTTGCGCAGTAAATTTTTTTTAAAAGCTTTTATATAATGGATTTCCACAAAGTAACGCCTGATTCTATTAATTAGCTTATTTGATTGTTTCTTTTATTTTTTTAAATATTTGCAAATATGTACTCGATTATTTTTATTTGATACTTTAAATGTGACACTCATAATGAACGTATCACATTTTTTATTCTGTACTATGTACTTAGCCTATTATTATTCGTACGCAATAAATTAAAATTAAATTGAAGAATTTAAAACGCACCTAGCGTTTATAAAAAAAAATCTCATCACGGAGTTAATTAAGTTAAAAATACACACTCTATATGAAAGTTAAGTTATTAAAATCTAAGGTTTTATTAAATTATGTATCAACAATGACAACAATCAAAAAGAGAAGTATAAGCGTACCTAATGCCTCAGTTTCTCATACCACTCGAGCGGTCGCTACGGCGGACCCAGTAATACGTAGTACGTGTTTGCCATGCACGTAGACCGCCCCATCTTCCTAAAGTAATCCTAAGATTAAAGTATACGACCTAATATCCTACCGCTAGGCACAAACATTTCATGGAGAGAAGCCATGAAAGTAATAAAATATAATGAAAAAGAAACACATTTACTGGAAGGTACCAAAAAATATGCCTTCATTAGCTGCGGTTTGGAAATTCATTTTGAAAAGAGGTTTCAAAAATCGACTTCCTTACTTTAATAACCACAGTTTACTGTTTTTTTTTTACATTTTCTATAACTTGTTAAAATTTAGTGCGTTCTCTTTTTTAAGTAACTCTCCTTTTTAAATTAGTTGCTACGATGTTCAGCCAAAGTTAGCTATAAATAAAATGCGTTTTTTTTTTGAGAGCTTTTATTCGTGTTATTTACTGCAATTTATTTATTGAATGTCTTTTTAATTGTGTTTATGAAAAGAATAAATTTTATTTCATTTTTATACATAATTTCATTTCATATTAATAAGAACATAATGGTATCACGCTAAAATTCGCTGTTTGATTGCTTAAAACGTTTTATATAGAAAAAACATGTACGTACGTTGACTTTCTTTTACATATCTTATACATACACACGATTTTTTGTAGACATCTATGGCACATTACTTTTCGAATGATATAAGGTTTCATTTCGATCCGTTGATAATAAACTTTAAAAAAAGTACGACAATTTTCGATGTTCTCGTTTATTAACAGAAGCCTTATTTATTGTTACAACAGCTTTCACGATCGTACATGGTAGCTAGTATTTGAATCTGATAACTTTTTTAATACTTGATATTATTTTTTATTATTCTTACAAGTTAATGTAAATTTTTTTAATAAAATTTTATTAAAATTGAGTGAATGAGCTACGAGGTTAGGGAATATTTCAAAATTAAAATATCAGATTGACTCAATATAATTTCATGCAACAACTGTACAGTGATTATAAACTGATAATATATTTATAAAATAAATAGAAACAACAAAATATTTCTGAATTAATAAATTCATATCGCCAAATATTTTTAAAGTAACATGGCATATAGCAATAACAACGCGTTTCTCTCAGAACTTTTGAAATCCTTGGATTAATAGAAAGCAAAAAAGTATTCTTTAATACAAATGTGGCCTTAATAAACTGCCATTAAAGTTTCTCGAATAGAACGTAAGCTAGGAGCAATCTTTGCCTTCAAGGACATTCACGTAATCAGAACGAGAAAATTGCTTTGACGTTAATGCTCGATGAATCATTAGACTTCATATTGAATTCTTTTTTGAAATCTAAATCACCAGCTTCAACTGAATCCTAAATTAACTTTATAGATTATTTTGTACTATAATTAAAAAAAACGAACGGCATAGTCGGGAAGGGTCGCCCTAGGCGAAAGTTTATCGACCAAATTGGCGATATATTAAAAATGGGCCAAATCAAGAGTACCTTTAACCGACGAACGTGTATGCGTAGGTATATGGATGTGGAGGAAGCGAGAGAGGTGTGTCAGGATCATACCAAATGGAAGTCCATAATCTCTGCCTACCCCTCTGGGTGACAGGCGTGAGTGTTTATGTAAAAAAAACTAAAACTAATAACTTAATTATCATACAGTCCCACTCCCCGTGGTATCGGGCCAAGAACGCTGACTGCATCTCCTCGCTAAATGGCTATACTTAGCCTTTTTTCGAGAAAAGAGCCAGCTGTCCTATCACCAGCAACAACGGCCAGTCGCTGATAGAGATTCTTTAGGAACTTCACCGCACGTGGACCCCACGGACCGATAGTCTCTACAGCAAATGGCACAGATGTATAGTAATCTCTCAGAGACACATATTTGTGCTACTTACTCAGTTAAGCTGCCTCTGATGCCGCCCCGGCTCTAAACGAGGTACCCTTGAGATAAGAGGCTGCCAAAGTATCAACGCGAGTAGCATTTTACACTAGGGCTTTACCTATGTATGTCCCAAGACCAATGTCATACCGTCGGGTCTCCTACCGTCGTCTCTAAATATTCCACAAGGCTCTGAAACCGAGGGAACATTTATAGAGACAAGAACCCTTCGGATGACATCGTTTAAAGAACTAGGGTTGACAAATCGCGGCGCCTAGTCGGATTCCTACGACGAAGCGCAAGCTTTCTCCATCAGGTAATGTGTTGAGATTACTTGATGGTAAAGCGTGTAACCAGTGACTAGATTTAAATAAAACTAATTTTACGGAGAGAAATCATCAGTGACTAGATTCCTTAGTCGAAACAGCTAGAAGGGGTGCCAGATCTTGGTCACTATGGAAATTATGAAACAACGATCTCACCATGCACGTTCATTACCAACGCAATATCCCACTGTTTTTGTTAGTTAACTTCCAGTGGAACATTTTCGCCGAGACAGAGCATTCGCCATGTATGCCCTGCCTCCGTAGCAAAGCACAGATCTATTTTATTATTTAAGATTATGTTACATAAGTCAATTCAATACTGCCCGGTCCCGGTCTATACCGGCCTTATTTAGGGCCTCTGGTAGTTTCCAGAACCTTCTACTATAGAAACTTCTAGAATGTTCGAGTACATATCGATCCCGATTGACTAGGTGTCGAAAGAATGAAAATCTCTTCGACATTATTGAGAAAATATCGAAGCACGTAAATTTTTCTTTTAATAAATCAGATATTGATTTTTTATCCCGCGTTGCACCATCTACCAAGGACCCTAAAAAACCTAAACCAATTATTGTGCGGTTTTTATCGAGGTATAATAAAGATGACTTTTTGTGTAAAACAAAGAAACTTAAAAGCTTGAAAGCGAGTGATCTTGGTTTTTCTGGTACTGAATCCTTGGTATTTTTCAACGACCACTTGACCAGTTTAAATAAATCTTTGTTGCGCCAGGTGAAAATTAAGGCTAAAGATAATAATTATAGATTTGTATGGGTTAAAAACTGTAGTATAATGGTTAGAAAATCTGAGTCTAGTCCTATTTTTCACATAAATAATATGGCGGATTTATTAAAAATAAAATAGGAATTATTGTTATTAGTTATTATTTTAATTACATTATGGCTTATGATGTGTTATTTGTATCACTTTCAGTAGTTCTATATTTTGTTTTAAAAGTTATGTATGATAAACTTATTTTTTTGGGGCACTTGACCTTGACACATTCGGTGATAGTTTTAATTTTATATTATTTAGTTTATACAATTACTATAACATTTGAATATATTTTTGTTAATACACTTCTTTCTAAACTATGTATGACATATATATATTTACATCGGTATACAATTCGGTTCTAATTTAAAAATTTATTATCAAAACGTTCGGGGTCTACGGACTAAGACTGACTTGCTTTTCAGAAACGTCTTATGTCATGAGTATGATATAATCTGTTTCACTGAAACTTGGTTACATTCGGGTATATTCGACTTAGAACTATTTGATGCACGGTATTATGTATATAGAAGCGATCGTAACTATACAATCAGAGGTGATACAATGGGTGGAGGAGTTCTGATTGCAATGAGTCGTAAGCTACAAGTTACCAACGTTGAATGCATCCCGTCAACAAATTCAGCTGCTGACGTAATTCGTGTTTCTATTTCATTCGAACGACATACACGTTGCAACATATACTGTTGTTATTTCCCACAATGTCGAATTCACAAAGATGTGTTATCAAACTTTTACGAACATATCTCTGATGAAGTTCTCTCTTACCCTGATGACTACTTCATTATATTAGGAGATTTTAACATACCTAACGCTTTCTGGTCAAAGAATTGTAATGCTGATGTGACCTTACATGGAGACTTTTCATCGGATACAGTTAATGAACTTGCTAATTTTCTTTCTTTTAATAATTTTAATCAGTATAATATATTTAAAAATTTTAATAATCGTATTTTGGATCTCTTAATAACCAATATCAATTGCAAAGTCAGTTCGGTAACTGCTCCAATAGTTTCAGAGGATTCACACCATCCAGCTTTTGAGTTTACGATTTTAAAATCACATGAGAAACTACTCAAGACTCGGGCTCACACAGTCAAGTTGTATAGAGATGCTGATTATAAGGCAATAAATATAAATCTTTCGCAAATAGACTGGGAATCTAATTTGAGTGACGGTAATATTGATGTCTCTGTGTCAAATTTTTATAAAATTTTGAATGATATAATAGAAAAACACGTACCTACTAAAACTATTAAATTTAACACTAAGTACCCGATATGGTATAACAGGGCATTGATTAAAACTATAAATGAAAAATTAAAATTTCATCGCAAGTGGAAGGTTTATAAACAGGATAGTGATTACAGTTCTTTTGCCGTACTAAGAGAGAGACAAAAGTTAATGGAGAACGATTGTTATAACAAATTTATCAATAATGCTGAATATAGAATTGGTATTAATAGTAAATTCTTTTGGTCGTTCGTAAAATCAAAACGTAAATGTAAAGATCTTCCAGACATAATGTTTCTAGATGATTATACGACTTCGGATCCTGTGTTAATATGTGATTTATTTAATGCTCATTTTATCTCAGCTTTTAGTGTTAATAGTCCAAATCATAATGCTCAGATTTCTGCCTCGGCTCAGTCGATCAGTATAAATTCGATCACATTTACAGTCCGTCAGGTTTCTATGTATTTAAAACGCTTGGATATCAGTAAGGGACCAGGACCTGATGGCATCCCACCCTTGTTTTTACAAAGATGTTACCGTCAATTGGCTAAACCACTAGCAATTTTGTTCAGAACTTCTATGAAGTTGGGCGAAATGCCTTTACAATGGAAAAAATCATTCGTAACTCCCATATTTAAAAGTGGTAATAAGCACGATATTTCAAATTACCGTCCTATTTCAAAATTAAGCTCGATTCCAAAACTATTTGAGAAAATTATTTATGACGCACTCTCTCAAATAATTCGACCAATTATAATTCCTGAACAACATGGTTTTATAAGTCGAAAGTCTACAGAAAGTAATCTCTGCGAATTTCTTGATCATCTTTATACTGCTATGGACAGCGGACTGCAGGTAGATGCAGTGTACACCGATTATACAAAAGCATTTGACAAAATTTCACATGATATTTTGATACATAAATTAGATCAAATCGGTGTACATGGTGATTTACTTCGATGGATATCCTCTTATCTTAGAAATCGTAGTCAGGCGGTTGCAATAAAGGGATACTGTTCATCATTTCTCCCAGTTTCATCAGGTGTTCCTCAGGGTTCTCATCTTGGTCCACTACTGTTTATAATATTTATAAACGATGTTATATCCTGCTTCCGTAATTCCAAAATTCTTCTTTTTGCAGATGATATGAAAATTTTCAGGTCTATTAAAACTATAGAGGACTGCCATCTACTTCAAGAAGATCTATGTAGGCTTAGTGCATATTGTCAAGTAAATGATCTTTGCTTGAACATTAAGAAATGTAACATTATCTCATTTACCAGGAAAAAGAATCCTATCCTCTTTGATTATAAGCTTGATGATAATTTACTAATGAGAGTTAATGAACTGCGTGATCTTGGTGTTCAGTTGGATAGTAAGTTGTTACTGAGATCACATATTAATATCATAACTAAAAGAGCTTATAAAATGCTAGGTTTCGTTATGCGTATCTCAAAAGATTTTAAAAAGTCTTCAACAGTTATCTTACTATTTAACACTCTGGTGCGGTCTATTCTTGAGTATTGTTCTTCATGTTGGAATCCTCAATACAAAGTTTATATTAAAATGATTGAAACAATCTACAATAAGTTTCTGCGTCACTTAAAGCGATATAATTCTTCTGTAGACTCCATTATTGATAATTTAGGCAGCAATACCCTCGAGAAACGCCGTGATATAAGAGATCAAATGTTGTTGTACAAATTGCTTCATAATATCATCGACTCTCCCCTACTTTTAGGCAAAGTTAATCTTGCGTGTCATAGGTTAGGTGCACGAAATAAACCTCTTTTTGCATTACCTAAAGTTAAAACAAGGTATGCCTCAAATAATTTTGTATCTCGTACATGCAAAAAGTTTAACTTAAAATATTGTAAATTAGATATATTTCACCTTGAATATGATAGTTACAAAGAAAATATTGTAAAACTTAATATATAATTGGTAGTTTCACTTTGAGTTGTATATATGTATAATGTTACTTTTAACTACTTACTACTTAATGTTTTAATTTATGAATACCATTTAGCTAGTTTTATTCTTTTATATTTTAATTTTATACAACATAATATTGTGGTGGCAAGCTTTTATTATGTATTAGATATCTGTGGAAACTTCATTGGTTCTTAGGATTACTTTTATATGTTTTATTATGTAATTTATTATTGTACTGTATGTTTCCCTTAAAAAGCAAATAAATAAATAAAAAATAAATAAATAAATAGTTCTAGAAAGTTATTCCATGGAAATTTCTAGAAGGATCTTACTCTCCTAGTTCTGCTACTCTATACTAGAGTTGTCATGTACCTTCCATTAATTGTGGCGCGCAACATAAACATTGACAAATAATTTCTCACGATAAAATATATGCGGGAATTATGGGAAAGCGCGCTTTTATTCGTGTTGGAAAATTGAAACTGTTCCGTTTAAAGTTATTAACTTGCGTTCAAAATGTAAAGAATATTAATATGCTGTATTAAATATAAAATATGTAATTAAAATCAAAACTGCCGATCCTCTTATATAAGGTTATCTAATATTACATGAATAAGGAACGAAAAGGATCCTCCTTTTCGTTCCTTATTCATGTAATAGTAAGTGTTGCTTGCAAAGAACGCTGAAATTTACGAGTATGTAGAATCTGATACAAATAATATGAATAACGCGATAGACAAATTAAATTCCAATCTTAAATCAGTACTTGAATAGCCTACATGCTACGAAGTTGAGCTTAAAAAAATATTGAAAAATGGCGGGAAAGTGTTTTTTACTTTTACTTTTTCTTTTTCTTAATGTCCTATATATATATATATATATATATATATATATATATATATATATATATATATATATATATATATGATATTAAAACTAGCCAGACCTTAACAGTACAACCAAAGCAATTTTTCTTCAATTTTATACAAAAAAAATACGAAGAAACTTTTTTCCTGACTAGTATTATGTATGTTTTTGTATGTACCTATACTTCTATTAAAAAGTTATTGTTTATATATATATAATGTACGACTATATTATATTATATTAGTATTTTTTAGAGATATCTGTGTTCATATTATAAAATTACCAAGGGACAAGAAATCCCAATATTTTTACCAATTTTGTAAATTAGAAGTTGATAAATCCTTTTTATATCTATAGGAATTTTCTCGAGGAGTTTAATAGTCATCATGTAACAATTTTTCGCTTCTCAGGCGATTGACAAATTAAATTACAACCTTAAATCAGTTGAATAGCCTAGCCTACCCGCTTCGGAGTTTCTGTCAATCTAGCGAAATGCCAAGTGATTATTGTAGGTTGCTCGAGAATGCTTGATAATATGGATGCCGGGAGGCTACCTTCCGTCTAATATACTCGTAATAATCGCTTGATACCGTCTTCTTCTTCCTTCAGATCATATCTCTAAAATAAGCCGTAAAGTCTTTGGCGCTTTACTATTTCTGTATCGTATCGCTTGAAAACAAAATTCCCCTTAAGACAAAACTTATGCATATGCAGTTTCTTATATCACTGATTATGCAGATGCGTGTTTCCCAGATTTGAACCAATATCTTCTAAACAATCTAGAGCGCCTTTTTTATAGGATAGGGTGATAAACAAGCACACAGTCCACCTGATGGTAAGTGGTTGCTGTGGCCCATAGACATCTACATCTATCCTTGTTTGCGAATCAAAATTCAGATGCGTTGTCACCCGTGAGGACTAAGATGGAATGCCTCTTTTCCAGTTAAAAGGGTCTCCGGTTCTCTACACTCACCATACGAAACACAGCAGTGTTAAGCTGCTATTTGACGCTGGTATTCTGTGAGAGCGTGGTCCTTCCCCGGTCGAGCCGACCCATTCGTGCTACAACTATACTACTAATATAGCTGCAGCATGGCTCTACCACGTACAAGCCTGCCTGTTTAATAGCTTCATCAGATTTCTTTTAAGTCTTCGGAAATATGAACACATTCCTCAATATCCTTCTCGTCCTAAATGGCTCTACATAAACATAGGCGTAACTCTAAAATTTTACTTGTTCTCATCTCTATCTTTAATGATCCAACCACTCCTTCATATCTCAACACTAAATTCTACTATACTTATTCAACACATGAGGTATCTCTTAGATCTTCACTAATTATTGACTAAGTATTCCTAAATATTTCACTAATCTTGTTGGTAAATCCTTTATAGTTCAGGTGGTCTACTCCGGAAGTTCTTTCTTGAAAACGTTAGAAAAGTACATGGGACAGTCTTTAAAGAGACTTTGTGAGTTAATATTAATAATAATGTCATCTTTTGGTTTCTTTTGTTGTAGGATTGTGCATATTATTTTTTATATTTGGTGGTATGAAAATACGTATATAAAAGTTCGGGGAACCAGTTTCTTCGTATTTTATATATAAATTCAAGACATTTTTTTTCAAAGATTAATTACATTTAATTATAATATATTTGTGCCAGTTTGTTCGATAGCTTGTAGCCATCTTGTAGATAGTGACATAATCCAATTACTGAAGAAATTATGGGATTTATGATAAAAAATGTGACAAGTAGTTTTGACAGTCCTCTCTTCATCTTAACCCAACACTGCCAAAAGAATTCTGAAGTGACCGAAACCGGTGAAAGTCTGAGGGTGCAATGTCAGGACTATATAGTGGATACATTAACACTTCTGTGGTCTGGCGTTATCATGATGAAAGACCACGCCTTTTATGTTGATCAATTCCGGCTGTTTTTTCTAAATTTCTTGCTTGAGTCATCACCAGTGTCAATCAATCTTTTTTTAAATGGTTCGGTTTAGTTACGTTTCAATAGAGAATCGGAAATGAGTACACGATTCATTAAGTTTCTTTCTGTGTGCTCCCGAGGTACCCAAACATTGAGCTTAAAAAAATTTTGAAAAATGTATGTAATATAGTATATTAGTATTTTTAGATATATCTGTGTTCATATTATAAAATTACAAAGGGACAAGTAATCCTAATATTTTTACCAATTTTGTAAATTAGAAAGTGATAAATACTTTTTTATATCTACAGGAATTTTCTCGAGGAGTTCAATATTCACCATGTAACAATTTTTCGCTTCTCAGACAGATCTCAGGTGAGATGCCCTGACTTCGTTCAATTTTTGATCGAATCGAATACTGAAGGGACCGAAATAGGTGAAAATCTGGGGGTGCAAGGTCAGGACTATATAGTGGATGCATTAAAACTCTTTTGGTCTGGCGTTATCATGATGAAAAACCACTCCTTTTCTGTTGGTCAATTCCGGCCGTTTTTCTCAAATTCTTGCTTGAGCGTCATTAATTGTTGCCAGTGGAGACCCGAATCTATGGTTTTGGCCGGCGGTAAAAGCTCATAATAAACGGTGCCCTTCCAATCCCACAATACACATAGCATCACCTTATTGCGTGTTAATCCGGGTTTCGCTACAGTCTGTGGAGCTTGACAACCTTTTGACCATGATCTATTTCACACGTTCTTGTCGTAGGTGATCCACTTTTCATCACCAGTGATCAATCTTTTCATAAATGGTTTGGTTTCATTAAGTTTCAATAAATAATCGCAAATGAGTACACGATTCATTAGGTTTCTTTCAGTGAGCTCGTGTGGTACCCAAATATCGAGCTTTTTTGTATAGCCAGACTTTTACAAATGGGTCAAATCTGTGGTCAATCCTCTATTCCTCGGCTATGTCGTTACTACTACTTTTTCGCGGCTTGAGTCGCATTTTCCCTTTTTAGTAATAAACTTCAGAATTTTTCGAATTTCTTCGTTAGATTCACTCATTTTGGCGGACTGAATAACAATTGAAAAATGGCGGGAAGGTGTTTTTTACTTTTTATTTTTCGTTTTCGTAATGTCGTATATGTATTAATATTAAAATCAGCCATATACAAATAGTACAACCAAAGAGATTTTTCTTCAATTTTATACAAACAAAATACGTAGAAACTTTTTCCCCGACTTATATATATGGAAAAATGGTGATCTATCCGAGTGCAAGTAATAACAGAGAAATACGTATTACAATTGATTGACACAAACAATGAAAATCATAGTAATTATAATTAGTATTAACGAAGGCTAAAATTTCAATATATGCTTAAAAGACTTTTCTACGTGGTAGAGCCATGCTGCAGCTATATTATGGTTGTAGCACGAATGTGTCGGCTCGAACGGGGAAGGACCACGCTCTCACAGAAAACCAGCGTAAAATAGCAGCTTAACGCTGCTGTGTTTCGTATGGTGAGTGTAGAGAACCGGAGACCCTTTTTACTGGCAAAGAGGCATTCCATCTTAGTCCTCACGGGTGACAACGCATCTGCATCTTGAGTTTTTATCGAGGATAGATGTAGATGTCTATGGGTCACAGTAACCACTTACCATCAGGTGGACTGTGTGCTCGTTTGACACCCGATCCTATAAAAAAAAAGAAATTTGACTCACCCACTCTAATCCAATGAAGTAAATATTGCACGCCCACGGCCTTCCCACGACTAACTGACTTAACCTACGATTACATTATCCCAGCCGTAGATTGAAATAGCACAAAGCGTTAGCGTTTCCATTGTTTGCATTAGAAATCGACATGCATGTAGGCGTTCATTATTCATTAATATCATTTATTAAGACTGGTGCTTCTGCGACTTTATTTGCCTTTGAAACATCTTTTTCTTCTTTATCAGCCCGTAAAAGTCCGCTGCTTGGGCAATTTGGGTCTCTCGAGTTGAAGGGAGGATTTACCACGCTTGGCAGGCGACGGCTTGGTGCTACTACCCGTCGCCCGCCTTTACGATATACGCGGGGCGAAATTGGACTCCCTTGACGCCCCCACCACACGGTCTTCTAAAAATTATCATAAGTATATATTTTTTAAATATATTCTTTTTACAACTATCTTGAATTATTATTTAGAGGCATTGAGTTATATGTACTACGTAATAGAGAAGCTATTTAAAAAAAAATTGTGCGCTACTCTATGTTATGCTATGCTACGCGCGCATGCGCGGGAGATAGTAGAGTCGCGTGTAGGCGAAGACTTAAATTAATATAAAATAAGATATTAATATAAAATAAATATAAGAATTTAATATAACATACTCTTATTTTAATCTAAACAAACATATTTATAAATAAAATGTAATAATAATTATCTAATGGAATTCACAAATCTTCAATTTACGCAATATTTAGTTTAGTGTCATTGAGTTATAATGTACTACTAGAGAAGCTATTTCAAACAAAAAATGTGCGCTACTCTATGTCTTCGCGCGGTAAATAGTAAAGTCGAGCATGCGCGGTTTTTGTTATCATAAATTATACGTAGGTAGAATCATCAGTATGTAACAAGTAATTAATTATTTAGATTTTATTGTAAATTATATCGAGTACAATTTTTTTGTTATTTATTTTTCCACCTCTATTAAGTCCCGCAAATATACTGAACATTACAAAAAATTCGTTCGTCGTCTAATCAGAAAATAAAACTAAAATCCAAACAATGTTATATAATAATATAATTACGTTTTTGCATGGTACTACTGATTTCTGAATTACATTTAAATGATATTTTTATTTGAATATTTTAAAAGGTAACTATGTAAAATATTAAAAAAAAAACATAATTAATGTATTTGTAACAAAACTTATTGATATAACATATAATTTACAAATATATTTATTTAGATTAGAATAAGAATCGTTCATAAATGCTGGTCACGCGAGAGTTAAAAAATTGATGAATTTAGTCCATTTTTCCCTGTTTTCATGGCTTGGGCGTGGAAACCTAAAAATAAAATAAAAGAATAATCAGCAAATTTAAATATTAAAAATTTAGCCTAATTATGAATACTTCCATTTGTTTCTACAAAAAAACAACATATTATATTATGCATAATTATTCTCAGACTTAAGTACCTACAGAAACATCGCATCTGAACAAATTAATTTCATAATCTATATTTCATGATCCGAGATGGCGTCTTTTGAATAATTTGTTTCATTAATTATTAATCTATAATACTTTTTTATTAAGTATTTTACTCACCGAAGAAAAGTTATTCCTTGGTATTTGCTAACATTCCTTGAATTATTTGTGCAATTTCTAAAACACACCATGGCGTATTTTATCAAGAATTTTTTTATATAATCAACACGGCATATGTCAACTCACTAGCGCCTAGCGAGGTAGCGAGAGACTGAGTAAAGTGCGACAACATCACCGCAGTTGAATGGAACAGCGTAACATAATGCAGTGTCGCCTCTAGTACGTAGTACATAATAGCTCAATGTTTAGTGTACGGATTGCAGTACAGTTCAGTTGAACACAGTTACAGTTCAGTCAATGTTGGCAATGCGAAATCTAGTGCGTTGTACATATATATCGATGTTTAGAGATAAATAAGACTAATTGGCTAAGACTGATGACAAAACCGAGGCATAGTTAGCGATAGTGATATAAATTTCTTTACAATTATTGATCAATAGACATCACAGTGTAGTACTGCCATAGAGCAACACAGGACACCGGCGGCGGTTCGGTACCAACACCGCGCCGGCGTGGCGCGGCCGCCCGTGTTGCTCTTTGACTACTGCTTAGAAATGACATAACGTTTGTGAATAACAACTAATTTTTAAAACTGGGTTTCAAATTTTTAAAATAAGTTTCCATGGAAGATATTTTGAAAAAGTCAGTTAATATTTCCCTATTAATTTTCTAAATAAAAAAAAACTTTAGATATTTTTTGGTTTAATTTACTCGTGATTTCCAATGTCTTAGTTTATTTGTACTTGGCTGCTAATATAAAATAAGTATTAGTTCAGCGTAGGGCGCGTTGTTTCTAGAAATTTGCACAAGACCGCGCCCCGGCCGCGGTGCGCGACCTAATCTAGTCATTTATCACGAATTTATCCATCTCGATACTCTCAACTGTCACTTGTGAACTTTTTCGTTTAGCAAATAGCGCCTTTTTCGGCGAGGATCTATTGCCGATTCTCGAATTCATCTACTTTAACATCGCCCGCCTGAAAAAAAACTGGGTAGGACAGTGATGTTAAGCCACTGACCTTTATTTTAACCTAAACAGGGTCATTAAATGTAAGGTATGCTAAAAGTAACTACTTAGGTGAAAGTTACATCACAGTTAAATAATCGTAATAATAAAACAGAGAAAGTAATATTTATTGCAGCAGTATAACACCTCAAAACAAAAATTACAACGTAATTAAAATATTTAACTTATACGGACATATTACAACATTGAAGTTTATATTTTACTCTCTTTTTCATACTAAATATGATTCTCAAAAAAAGTCTCGCGGAAATATGCGAACTGAGCGAAATATGCATATGAGTTTGACAGCGAATGTCAAATTTCGCGACGACTATGGAAACGCGACTAAGGATCTTCTTTAGTTAGAATGAATATTTTTAAACCATAGTGTAAGCCCAAAACAACAAGAAGCCATGTTTTGTAATATAATTGCTACAATATTTTTTTAACAACACTAGCAAATCAAAAGTACATTTTTTTTTTACTTAATTTTTTGCTTCTTTTCTCTTTCCTTAAGAGAAACGTACCTGTATCATGGTGTCGTTTAACATACATGAATGGATAAACCTCTAAACATGGAACAATTATTTGTGTGCGATTTGAACCCGCGTATCTGCAGTCACTACTATGTGCTTAGCAGCTACGCTACTGGGTTACCTAGCCGTCAAATATCAAAATACATTTGATAATGTCGTAACCACAGCAATCTAATCTATCAATAAAACTTATCCATCCATTAAATTATAACCTGACTGATTATAAGGGTGGAACATTTGAACTATTTTTTGATATAACTGATTTTTTTTTAAATTTGTGGGTATTGCATTTTATTCTACTATTAACTCTTATTTAAGAATTGAAAAATCGAGCCTTATATAAACAATATTAGTGTAAATAAACTCAGCATTAGGAGACTTGTATTGTTGCTTACCACCGACGAAAAAGAGTGGTGTTATATGTTTAATGGCAGCTCTTTACGTTGGCCAACATTATGGCGAATGTTGTGGCAAAGATATTAGCCAAGAGTTTGTGATGGCGTCTACACGTTAGAAGGTCGTTCAGTTTGCTTCGGTTCAGGCCAATGTGCGGACGAATTTATTAAAACGGATATTGAGGCGCTAACAGCTGCTGCGGTTTATTTATTCACAGCATAACGCTACTACGTGAATGTGTATAAGAAAAGGGTGATCAAGAAGAAATGGAAAAAAGAAACTTTATTTCTTGGGTTCCACAAACTATTTACGGCTTGGTAGAGCTCTATAAAGCGAAAAGTTTCTTCATTGGTCACTGTTACTGCCAGTTTATAGACACTAGTTACGACGCGTGAATATAAAATTTAAATCAGGTGCGTGCGATTACTCTGGGAACTCGTAACAAACTAAACGCGCGCCCAACGTGTGGACGCGGCGGCCATAACACTGCCACAACAAGCCTTTGATCTTTTGTAAAAAACTGACACCACACGGATCTTGTGCCAACTTGTGGGCCATCATTCCAATATTGGTAAGTGCAAACTGCAAACACCCGCTCTACATGATGGCCATATGAATTGCCCACAACATACGCCACAATGTTGGCCAACGTGAAGAGCCGCCTTCACGTGTTAATCTGTGTGCCTGTCTGTGGCATCGTAGCTTCTTAACGGATAAACCGAGTTAGATTTAGTTTTTTGTTTGAAAGGCGACTTGATCGAGTGTTCTTAGCTATGATTCAAGAAAATCTTTTCAGCCGTTTGAAGATCATCAGCTATTTTTATTTCGAGGGTTTTTTGAATTTTCAATTTAAGTTATTGACTAAAATTGTTTATTACTGTCTTCATGTAGTGACGCCGTACGAGAGTCCACTATCCCATATTATTCCGTGTATTTCTAAAGAAAGAGGAAAACTGTAACAGGAGATGGGAAGCAGCATTGTCCTGAAAAGAAGTTGCCAACAGGCTTGCCAAGCGTGGCACTAAGGTAAATATTCCCACTAGGAAATCTATAGATGATACCTATGATCACAGTGGTAGACTTTTGACGGGCTGTAATGAACGTGAGAAAAAAATGACCGTCACAAGTGTCCAGGTTTGATGGGCAGACGGATTTCACTCTGTTTGATGAAGTCAAGACTATCGACAGTTTCAGTAAACCGAAAATTCTCGTCTTTTTTATAGTATAAGGGTGACAAACGAGCACACAGTCCACCTGAGTCACGGATGTGGGCTGAGATAGATTGCCTCGTTTCCAGTAAAAACGGTCTTCGGTTCTCTACACTCACGATACGAAACGTTGTTATTTTACGCTGGTATTCAGTGAGAGCGTGGTTCTACCCCGGTCGAGGCAACCCATTCGTGCTACAACCATAAATATCACCATATGAGTAAAAAAACTTAATACGAGAAAAATTCTTCAAGTCTTATATTGTCTGTCTAATGTACTAATGATGCAACTATTTCAGCTTTTCTTGGTATTTTCGAACTTACTTATATTTTCAGCTACCATGTACCGTGTGGCCGCAGCGCAGAGTATACCAATATTCATCATTATAGACGAACAGAAAACGCTGCTGGAGCTGGGAAAACGTGTCCTGAGGAGAAATCTGTGACAAGCAGTGTGTTTTTTAGGTTGAATGTTTTACGAACGTTTAATTTATAATCCATCTATCCTCTAAACTTTCAAAAAATACGTTAAAACGCATTTTTTTAAAAGATCATAATTGATATTAGCACCCTTCTTACTCTACCAACTAATTTATAAGCCGAAAATTTTAGTATATACCCAGATCATTTTAAATATTGCAGAGGAGCTGCATCAACATAATTCAACTATTGTATTCAATTTTTATTGCAGTATAAAATTTCTATTAAGCGGGTGTAGACAACACTTGACCTTGTCTTCAGAATTTATAACCCGATTTATGGTACTCGTAAAATATCACAAAAACAGAATAATAAATTTAGCAAACACACAAGTTTATTAATATAATATTCTTCGTTTTTTAAATAAATAAATTTTAATATTGTCTTAATTTTATTTTCAAATAAATTAGCTGGCCTAAACGTATTTTTATTTATTTTTATTATTATTATCACTCATTTATTACTTGTTTAGTGAAAATAGTTGCCCCATTTCGTAATATACGTAGATCATTTAATGTATTGCAGTGCATTTGCATCAACATAATTCTTTGTATACAATTTTTTATTGCGGCATAAAAACTCTATCAAGCGAGACTAGACAACACTTGACCTTGTCTCCAGAATTTATAACCCGAAAATATTGATGTATTTTATGTCTTATATAAAATATCACTAAAACAGATAGTATCTTTAGCAAACACACAAGTTTAGATATATACTTCGTTTTCAAACATGCAAATTTTAATATTGTTTTAATTTCATTTTCATATAACTTGACTACTGACGTATTTTTAAAGCAATCGCTCAATTAACATTCCTCTAGCGAATATAGATCCCCCATTTATACTACGCTTGACTAACACACTCAACTAGATATAGTCTAGTCAAGTGTATAAATATCTTTCTGGCATTTCTAAATGGAACTGGGTAATAGATTATCTTACGTCGTCACCACATGGGTAAATTTCGTATGACTTCCATTAGATGACAACGTATGGTTGTACACTAACGTATAAGAATATTTCTAACGTGGTAGAGCCATGCTGCAGCTATACATATATTAGTAGTATATTTGTAGCACGAATGGGTGTACTCGACCGGAGAAGGACCACACTCTCACAAAATACCAGTGTAAAATAACACGGAGACCCTTTTTACTAGAAACGAGCATTCTATCTTAGTGCTCACGGTTGACGACGCATCTGCATTTTGAGTTGTAATCGAGAATAGATGTAGATGTTTATGGGCCACAGCAACCACCAACCAGCAGGCGGACCATGTGTGCTCGTTTGTTACTCTTATCCTAAAAAAAAAATCCAGACCGGCGCCGGGCAGCAGCTCTAACGTGCGGGACGTCGGACGTAATTATTATCTAATCTGTGCTGTTAGAGGCCATTCATTAATTACATAAGGATGATTATGGTGAATTTTGTAAAGGCACATAAGATTTCTCGAACCCCCCCCCCCTTCTTCTTCTTATGTAAGATTCTATAATTTTTATCTAGATTAGATTAATACGCGGGAAGAACGTACTATTATTATAATTTATAGCATTTATAATTTAAAATTAAAAATTTTGTACAGCCAACTTCAATATAACTTATTAAGAATAACTCAATACCTATTGGTTTGACCTTGATCAAATTCATATGGGACCACACGAGAAGTATCAGCTTTCAAATAAAAAAAGAATCATCGAAATCGGTTCACCCAGTAAAAAGTTATGAGGTAACACACATAAAAAACATACAGTCGAATTGAGTACCGTCTCCTTTTAGGAAGTCGGCAGAAAATGGATAAAAATAAACACATCTAAGATTTTATAATTTTAATAAAAAATTCAAGTAAAACTCATAAATCGAAGTGTACGTTATAGAATGAAGAAAACAATTCGCCATCCGTAATGGAACTAGATTTCTAATATTAATTTTCGACTTACAAAATATTACGTAAGAATGGGTTTCCCCCCAAGATAAGGGCATGTAATTTTTTATACCCCGCCTCGCCCTCGAGACCCATACCTAATTAATGAATGGCCCCTTGCTGCGGTCGGCAATCCCCTTAAAAGGGTGACGATTAAGCCAAATTCCTCATACAAAGGGAAAGACCCATTTCCCATAGAAGAAGAGACGAGATTGCGCGGAATATCCAAATTGTTATTTTTTCCGATTTAAGCTATTAATCTTTAAACTATAAGATAGATAAAGAAGAAAATAAAAAGATGAAAATAAATATGTAAATGGAAAACCGAATCGAGATATAGTGGCATTACAAAAGGAGAAGGAACAAATTATGAAAAAAAAAAGAAATAAATCAAATTTTATAAAAGTAAAATGAGGCGAGGTTAATGAATGAGGATGATGCAAACTAGCCAATAGTCCTCCTAAAATGAAAATCGGCAAACAACTTCAAACAAGATGCATTTTACTCCTAAATACTATGGTTAAAGCTTCATTGGCAATCGTTCGACGGGGCATGCAGCGCGTGGTCTTACAAATGTGTGTTTGCCACTTTTATGTTAAAATCAATAAAGACATCAATCTAGAACTATTATTTACCTATGGCATCTTATCAAAAGTATTCAATGATATTTTTTGACATTAAAGCTCTAAAATTTTCTTTTATTCACCGAAAACGAACAAGGAAAGCATCTTAATGTCCAGAGAAATACAAGCCGCTTAACAACGCAAATTCTCGGTTCCTGATACAATAAGCCTCTAGTGCAATAAAAATATATTATCTAGATTTGTTAGGTTTTTAAATAATGGTGCCTATGCTATGCAGGATATTAAGTCGAGCACACTTTGGTAATACAAAACAAATTAAAAATTCAAGTATTTACCTAATTTACCTATTTGTTCCATTTTACCTCTATCTAGGGTGGGAACTCTAGCCTTTCATAATATTAATAATTGTAGCGTCGTTTTCCAGTCTTCCTTTCTTCTAATATCGGGACAAATATATTTTTTTGGCCACTTCGCAATTCGCATTATAACAAATCGTGAAGCATATTCATAAAAATTATTAATTTTTGCCATATTAACAATTACGAGCTAAAAATGACGAAACCTTAGTTTATTTTTTAATCAGACGTTGTCACGTCGATAAATACATTTAAAAAAAACATGCGTAATTGTCGTGGAACACTCAATTGGAATGAAGTTCCTTTCTTAGTATATTATTATTGATAAACGTATTATATTATTGATTAAACAAATACAAATAAATGAATTACAAGCGTCTTTTAAAATGAAGCGTCATTTAATATAAAATAGTGTTTCTTTCATGGCAAGATAAGAAAAAGTGCGAGGGAGATGGATATTATTACATCTCGCTTCCTTATAGCCGCCAAGGCCGTCTACATTACGTCAGAAGGGGTCGTAACGGAAAAAATCTTACACCTTTTCTCGCCTAGCCCCCATTCGCCAAATTCATACCGTCCGATACGGAACTTCGTTCCAAAAGTTCAATCTAAGCTTGAACAAGATAAATAAAAACGTAGCTCTTTAATTACTACGCCTTACGCATGTGTATAGAGGTGTGCATATATACCGGCGACGCGACGTCTTTTCAAAGAAACGAGAAAACTATTTTTAATCACGCTTGCTACGATCAAGGCTAGTACACATAATTATTTGTCACTTTTAGAATGAAGTAGATAAATCAAACAAAAAAGGCGAACTAAAAACAATTCATAGCTAATTGCCGAATCTTCCTTTTCTATAACTTCATATAGGTAGGTAGTTCATATATAACCATCGTAGTCGTTATATAACCTTGCCTTTTATGGATACTAAAGCTTAAAAAATCATTCATTCATGCATTACAGGCTATTAAAGTCCCCTGCCGAACATAGGCTTCCCCCATAGGTTGTCTCATATTTGACCGCAGATGCCAAGCCTGGCAGGCAGGCGTTTTTTTTTTAATTTTTTAGTTGTTAGTAGTTAGAAGCTGCCGACCATCTCCTGTTTTGTTTACCTCTGTCGCCACTTACAACACCCACTGGAAAATAAAGATATATTTACACCGCAGTAGGGCAGTAGCGATGTAAATATATCTATTTAGTAACATGGTAACTATCATGGCAACTACACGGTTGGTTACGTAGTAATAAAGTAAGTTATTTCCAAATTTCTCGTTGAGTTCAAAGTCAACATGATGAAAAAAATTAATACTATGCTTAGCTATTCAACCATCCACGGAAACCACAGTCCCCAAAAAAATTATTGCTTCACCTGTCCATGGTGACTATAGTCACCAAACGACATCTTTCGGTTTGAACGTGTACAGCGCAAGAGATAGATGTTATTAATATAGTATAATTATAGATGGTGCTATTTGAGGCGATCGTGATTTACGCTCATATCTTTGCTGCATTTGAATTACTCTCATCTTAAAAAGCAGTCACAAGTTCTGCGGTCCTTTTTAAACAAAATTAACACTACCCAAAATTTGCGACACTTACTCTGAATAGTAATATTACATAAAATAATGTTATAAGTTATTTTTTTAACAAAACACATTATGTACATTCTGTTTTTTTTTTTCAATTCGGCATTTAGATTACTAATCATTAAAGAAAATATATTTTCTATCTAATACAAAACTCTGCAAATTAGTAATAAGTCTGGAAAATCAAGCAAACTATAAAAAATAATTTGAAAGCAAAATATTTAATTGAATACATTGTTTCAAATAGAAAACAAGAATGTGAGTTACTGTATGAGGAATATAATTTTTTGTCTTACTCATTATGAGGTATATCCTCGATCTGGTTAGCGAGCGCGGCGGCCGTTAACAGCGTCAGAAGTAGCCCGAGCGGGCCTCGCGGCGACATGCTGCTCAATGCCATCGCACTTCCCACATGACAACCAACACACTGACGCTCGCACTGACCGCTTACATATAACAACACCCTTCAACACTACACTGCCCGAGATTGTCAGAAGGTTTTACTACTGTGCGTGAGTCATCGGCTTCTGCGAGGTTATAGGTTGTGTCGCGGGTGGGACGCAGGGCGAGGACAGAGTGTCGCGGGAAGCTTCAGGCGCGCCGCCGCGACCTCCGCCCCTCGCGCCTTGCCCGCCCGCCGCCCTCGACCAGCCGCAGTGGCGCTGCGCGCGAATTATACGCCCAATAACGCAGCGCTGCGATACTTATTATTGAGATTTATTTGGTAATGCATCAGATTGATGATCCACGAGGTCCCTGTGCAACATTCGATGGGTAGATTATGACATATGCGCATTTCAAGCAACGATGTGCTCAATCTATCCTTATAAGCATCTATCTGAACATGTAAGCTGATCTAGGTGCCCAGTCCCAGCCTATAGCAACAGTGGCTGTCTGAAAAAGCGCTGATCGGCAGCTGTGCCACGCACATGCGTGGGCACGCCGCCAGGAAATCCTTTATTGATTCCCGCGCTTCCCGCTTTCTAAGGAATGTCGCAAGCGTTGTTGCCGCCAAAATATAACCCATCGTCTATTGTATTTCGAATTAAAGATCACTTTAAGTATGTACTATTATTATTTAATTTTAACCTAGATATAGAGTAGTCAAATATATTTTACGAAATCAAATTCTGGAAATTTTCATAGGTGTTTTTTCTAGTGTTAGCACGGTTTTACCCGATTACCTAATATACGAACATTTATAAACACTGATCACAAATGATTATGCTTAAAAAAGAGCAATAAAAATAAAAAAAAGTTCCTAGCACTTTAATAGTTGTAGCCCCTAATTTGGTTTAACCATTGTATAATAACTGTACTTAACTATTTAATGCTGGTAAATGATTACTTGAAACAGCGAACGACCAAGGCATTCCACTTTATAAATAAAAAGGAACATAAGTATTGATTTCGGAAGCTGCGGCTACGGGGTAGGGACCTACTTAAAGCAAGCATTGTATCCGTAGGTACGTTCCTAAGAAAATAATCGTATCTTTTACTAATAAAGGTTACAATGCTAACGTTTGCAGTTCTATAGACAAAGTAAGGACATCGGCACACATTCTTTCGATGACTCCGTAGCGTAGTGGACAAGCGTTGGACTGTACCACTACAAGTCGTGGAGTCTAATCACAGGAGTAATATTTTCTCATGTGGTCTAATCCCGCTCGGAACAAGTATTTGTGTTTTAAGAGAAGTTTTACCGTTGATAGTAACTTTCTGCATTCTATTACTTAAATATGAAATAATAAGTTTAAGCGCTGCGTTCTTGACACCATAGTACTGTAGCTTCCTAATTAATGTCTCATGGTGAACACAGTCGAAGGCCTTGGGAAGGTCACAAAATATGCCCAAAGCATCCTCTGAATTCTCCCATGCATAAAAAATATGTTTAATAAGCTCAACTCAAGCGTCAGTTGTCGAGCGACCCCTTGTAAAACCGAATTGATTTTTATGTAGCAATTTATTAATATTAAAGAAACTTAACATCTGATCTAAAATTATTTTTTCAAAAATTTTACAAAATTCTGGTAGTACATAAATTGCTCTAAAATTGGTGGGGTCTAATGTACTACCAGATTTAAATAAAGTTATGACTTTACTATGGTTCATTAAATCAGGAAATACACCAGATTCGACGCTTCTATTACCTTGCCCGTTTCACTGTTTATTATTCTACAGGTAAATTAATTTTGTTGGATGTAGTTTTAATTTTGTTGCTTAAATGAAAAGCCTTTGCTGTGGAGCACACTTTTTAAATATTTTTAGAATATGTTTTCACATAATCTCTAAATATAATGCTACTATTATATGATCTTTCATTATTAAGTTCGTATAACCTTCGCCTACTTTTATAAATTCCTACTTTCGCCCATTCATTAAATGATTTGCGACTGTTAAAAGATAAAATTTTAGAAGTAAGTATACTACTAAATTCATAACTAATTTTAAATAACGCACCATACAAATAATCAGTACTATTTTTAAATGAAAGTGATGGAAGTATTTTTATTATCAAAAAACTTCTAAACCTCTCTAATCGATGTTCATCATATTGGAACAAACACAACTTTCTCATTTTTCTGTTTTTTGTGCATGTAAGGCAATGATACCAACTATCCACAATGATCCGAATTAAAATTTTGAATAATTGATTTACGCAAGTGCTTAACAATATTATCTATACAGGTCGCACTAGGTCGCCCAGCAATACGTGTTGGTTCTAAGAATAAATTAACAAGAGTATACGATTTAAATAATTAGCTAAACTTAATACTAATGTAAGAAGTTTCAAGAAGATTGATGTTAAAGTCTCCACATATTACAACAGACTTATTCTGTTTACTAGGTTTGAGTAAAACTTCTTCCACAATCTTTACAAAATTGTCATAAGTAGCACATGGGGTCTGTAAACACTTACAACAATGAGGTGCTCGAGCTCGACACAAGCCATTTCTACAGTTCGTTAAACAGAGAGGCTCGCAATATCTTTATGTTTTTTTTTTATAGGATAAGGGTGACAAACGAGCACACAGTCCACCTGATGGTAAGTGGTTACTGCGGCCCATAGACATCTACATCTATCCTCTGTTACAAATCAAAATGTAGATGCGTTGTCACCCGTGAGTACTAAGATGGAATGCCTCATTTCCAGTAAAAAGGCCTCCGGCCACCTGCACTCACCAAGCGAAACGCAGAGGTAAACCTCTACTTCACGCTGGTTTTCTGTGAGGTCGTGGTACTATCCCGGTTCGAGCCGGCCCATCCGTGCGACAGCAAAAGCTGCCGCGTGGCTCTACCACTGTTAAAAAACGTTCTTTATATTATTAATGATTTATTTATCTGCTAATATTAAGGAGCCACCACGTAAACTTTTTTCTCTATTGAAGGAACTGACCGCATGAAATACTGTCCCGCTCTGCTAGCACGCCAAGCATTTTAGAGGCCAATTTGGGCTTCTCTTCTAAGTGACCACGAAACTGCACGTCACTCGATATGTCGACACCGAGGATACCGATACTGGCTGAGGCAACAAGGGGAGTTTTTTCTTTTTTTTTATACGATAAGGGTGACAAACGAGCACACAGTCCACCTGATGGTAAGTGGTTGCTGCGGCCCATAGACATCTACATCTATCCTTTATTACAAATCAAAATGTAGATGCGTCGTCATCCGTGAGGACTAAGATGGAATGCCTCATTTCCAGTAAAAAGGCCCTCCGGCCACCTGCACTCACCAAGCGAAACGCAGAGGTAAACCTCTACTTCACGCTAGTTTTCTGTGAGGTCGTGGTACCACCCCGGTTCGAGCCGGCCCATCCGTGCGACAGCAAAAGCTGCCGCGTGGCTCTACCACTGTTATAAGGAATTTACAAGGAGTGCCTTGAAACTGAGGAGATACGACAAAGGGGTTCTTTTTAGCGGTAAACGCGCAAACTTCTGTCTTCTGGGAATTGAACTGGACTAGATTAGTCGCCCCAGTCTGAGACTTTGTGTAACAAAGTCTCGAATTCAGACACAAGTTTGTTCCGGTACTCGGTTTCGGTTCGGTTCCGGTTCGGTTTTCCCGAGAAATATTGGCACGGCCTGTGTATAAAGCGTCACCAGTACTGTTGTCTGCATAGCAATGAATGTTACTAGTATGTAGGTTTGCAACATATCATTGATATGCAGAAGAAACAGCGCTGGTGATAGCACGCAGCCTTGTGGAACACCAGCGCTAATGAGCTTGTAATCGGAGCATGCACCGTCTACTACGACCTTGATGCTTCAATCTGCAAGAAAACTGGTGATCCAATTGCACAATTTCTCGGGAAGCCCATATGAAGGCAGCTTCGAAAGAAGCGCTTTGTGCCAAACCCGATCGAAAGCCTTCGCTATGTCCAAAGTAACGGCCAACGCCTCCCTGTTGGATTCCACTACCTCCGCCCATCTATGAGTTAGGTAACCTAGAACATCACCAGCTGAGCGACCTCTACGGAAACCGTACTGGCGGTCACTAATCAGCTGGTGATCCTCAAGGTACCGCATGAGCTGGCTGTTAATAATGGTTTTCATTACTTCAGAGAACAAGAAGGTGATAGCGATAGGCCTGTAGTTGGACGGATCTGAGCGGTCGCCTTTTTTAGGGATCGGGTGCACCAAAGCTGTCTTCCATGAGTTCGGGACTACGCCTAGGGAGTAGGAGTACCGAAAAATACGCGTTAAAATCGGTGTCAACTCCGGAGCACACGTCTTCAGCACAATAGGTGTAGGACTCCATCAGGCCCACTCGACTTGTTGACGTCCAGGGAGAGGAGTGTTTTACGCACCGAGCGCTGTGTAAACAACACTTCCCGCATGGAGCACTCACACCGCGGGATGGTCGGCGGTGTGTTCCCCCGTCATCTAGAGTCGAGTTAGAAGCAAAAAGAGAGCCTGGCAGATCGGCTTTTTCCTCCTCAAAGAAAGCTGACAGAAGTTCCCTTGGACAGCCATGGCAAGAGACCAGAATGCACGTGTTCCCGAAGGGAGGCGAACTAGTTTCTCGCCAATTCTGCCAACTCTGACTTTGCCTTGGCATTGACACTTTTGAAGGACCTGGACACACTACATCATTTTCAATATCCTAGACTGGATATTGAAAATGATGTAGTTTATTGATATTTTGTTGTGTTGCACTGTTTTCAAAATAAACGATTTTAGATGTTATTGTATATTTAATAGAATTATTTTTGGCATATAAATTAAAACTGAGAGAATTATGAAGAAAAGTTTAGTTCACCGATTCTGAAAAATTATACCCGCTTAATAGATATGGGATAATTTCCTTTGGCGTAGCGGTATAACCACTAACCATAACCAGTATTGAAATAACGAACACAAAATACACCCCGACCTTCAAAGTCTTTTAAAACATGATAATTTTCAACCACAATTGTGGAATAAAATATAAATTTTTAGTTTAATTAAATGAATGCTACAATCGTTATTTTTAGAAATATAGAGCCTAAATTTAAGTGTAATAAGTTAAAAGAATATATTATTTGGAGTAAACGAATAAAAGAATACTTTGTAATAGCGTCATCTACTTTATTCTATACGTAAAATGATTTTATCGAACAAAAATTGATTAAATCTCAAGGTGGCGCATAGAATAGATGCGCTACGCGCAAAATCGTGTCGTGTCATGAACGTGACACGATTTAATTTATACTATATACTTTAAGAATACTAAATAAAAAATAAAATAAATAAAAAATATCTATAAATCTATAAATCTATCTATAAATTCGTTCGTAAATCGCGTATCACCATGTAATACTGAGTACTGACTTCTATTCGGAAATCAGAACGAAGATAGCAACAAATATGTAGATATCGAAATATATAGATACAATATCGGATATTCATATCCACTACATAGGTACGATTTTATATAGGGTAAAACTGATATTACCATGAAGCAAATACAATTGCTTGATGGATATTACCCATGCCTAAAACTCACCTGAAAAAGACCTGCTAACAGACTGATTGGCATCTTTGATTTGGTTGAAACCAATAGACTTGGACACCTTGGAGTTCCTATATTTAATATAGAAATAAATAATTAAATATAAAATAACAAAAAGCCACTCAGACAGCGACAACGCCCCACCCTCCCCCGCCGAAGCGGGGAAGCGAACGATCATCGAGGGCTGGCAGTGAACCACTACCGCCCGCCTCACGCTCAGGGCGCCGCGCCACATCTCATCAACGCGGCTGGATAGATCTCACATAGTGTGAAGGTCTCGTGAAGAACTTACTATAGAAATGATCCTATGAAGTAAGGTCTTGCCAGTCTTCACGCGGCACACGGACCTCATTACATCAGCAAGAATCTCTACATCACGATGTATTAAAATTATAATAGTGACACCTAGTGACACTTGTTAAAAATGTACGTAAAATAGCGCCATCTTGTATCACATAGTGATTAGTGAAGTTAATCTACACAAAAAACCACATAAAGACACCGACATCTAGTGGCGTCGAGCACAGAGTAGCCAGCCTCTCAGTATTCTATACAATGCATTTCAAAGAGTGTGCACAGGAATTACATGCCTTAATTCATATCTCCCTTTCCACCATCGGGCACCTAGGCGATCGGCGGGTCTTCACCTATTTGTAGTCGACAACGTCATTCCACGCATGCAAGCCAAACGGTTCGCTTCGTCTTTTGTAATACATATAGCAAAGGAGTGGAATAATCTGCCGACATGTCTTTCCGTTCGATTCCAATCTAGACGCCTTTAAGGCATAAGTGTATACGATTTTGTATCGATAAAATTTGACTATAGATTGACCATCTAGGGCTTAATTACAACTTACCACATGGTGGGATTGTAATCAAGCACTTTCTTATAATAAGCAAAAAAAAAGCTTAGAAGTAGAAAATACATAAGACTATGAAAGTGCATTGGTAGAAGAATGGAATCTAAAGCCTCGTAGTTTTTTTAATGATTTGATAAAAAGTATGCATATACGAATGCAATTTTTTTTCTATGATACACTGGCCAGTTATAAATTATTTTAAAAATCAAAGTCTATAATAATCACTTGTGAAGATAATATTGGATGAATCCTATCAAAAGTCCTCTACTGAACATAGATTCTTGTAGGTAATAGTTGTCACGTTTGGCTCATATATGCGTTTTTGTGATAGTAGCTATGCTTGACAAGCAATTGGGCAGCCGTAGTTTTCTATTATTTTGAGTTGTTATTGGGAAAATACTGCTGCCCATCTTCTTTTTCATTTATCTCCGTTGCCTATTCCGACACCCGATATGAGATGATAGGAGTAGTGGATTCACCATGACATGGTGTAAAAATGCGAATATTTATATGTTGAATATATAAATATATATAAAATATATATTGAACATTTGTATGTTCTACGATTTTAAATAATGTGGTTTAAAACCAGATGAATAGATTTCAAGTGGCACCCAATTTATCGGTATACTCACTTTTTTCTGCTCTCTACTTCCGTCTTATTTAATACTAACTTTTTACCCGCGGGTTTGGTCGTGTGAGCTTGAATTTAGGAACATCATTAAGTGTTGTTCCGTGCCAAATTTAGCAAAATTCGATCACTTTTAGAGTCACCTCGGTGTCTGTATCTATATCTCTGTCGAAGATTTTTTTTTAATTCTAAAAGATTAATAGACTCAAATGATTGGTATTTCGCATAGATATGATATGCTACAGGAACGTATATGTCTAGAAACATCTATTATTTTTTATATCGGGCGTGTCTTCCGATGTATCCATAAGAAAAGTAAATTGTCTTGGAATCAAAATTTATTATTATTATTTACATTTTACTCTTTACATTGATTCATAATTAAAGTTAATTTAGTTTTAACAAAATAATGATGAATTTCATGGTCTCCTATCAATTTACGGTATAATATTTATTTGAAATATTTTATTAATATCCTTGGTCCTATTTAATATTGATTGGCAGATTGGCACCATAAAATAAATGAGAACAATTTTTTTCATTCGAGTAGACTTCAAAATTTCATAAATGCAGTTCTATAATGATGTACTGCTGTCACATGGAATAAAACTAATGTTACGGATTTTATCACGTTTAATTTTATCTTTTTTTTTACGTGGGGTTTTTTTACGCATCTTTAGATGAAAGTTCCATAAAAACCCGAAGGAAAAAACATATCTTTGATGTGAAGCACCGACGCTCCCGGAAGTTTAAAGTATTTCAACATGTTTAGTATGGTCCCAATCATTATATCGGATCTGTTAAACAACAAACCTTGCAATAGAAAACCGATTCCTAACAATAGATAATAATAATAGGGAAGATGGCTGAGTACTACCATCTGCTAAGAACCCCATAATTAATTAAATATAAAATCAGGTCCTCAAACACCTCAGTCCTCCCGTGACCATGGATGCTGTAAAGTGGCCAAAACATCAGGAATTATAAAAGTTAAAATTAAACGTGTTAAATCTTTAAAATTAGTTCTATCTTTATATATAAAAATTACGTGTCACTTTGTTTGTCCGCGATGGACTCCTAAACTACTGAACTGATTTCAATGAAATTTTGCATACTGTGTGCATTTTGGTCCAACTTGAGAGATAGGATAGTTTTTATCTCGCCAAATGACACTTAAAATTTTTTATCACGAATTTAAGGATTTTTAAAGGAAGGGTCGTTGGAAAGGGCAGAACAACGTCTCCCTGGCGAGCTAGTTCTTTATAAATTTTATTCACAGTGAACGTGGGAAGCACTACACTCATGAACGGGAGTAGAAAAATATTCGCCTTGTTGTGGCAGTGAAAGAGAATCCACAACCACATATCGTCCCGTCGTAAGAGGCGACATAGTAAAACAAACAGGAGATGGACAGCATCATCTTCCTGACAACAGATCAAAATAATAATAGCTGCGGTTGTCAACCCGCCTACCAAGCGTGGCATCTAAAGCAAATATCCAGCTACTTGACAATTTACGGGGGAGGTCTATGTTCATTTCAGTGGACTTTTGATAGGCTGACGATAATGAGTTCTATTCATCTTTGCAACCCTTAATATTTACGATAGAGTGAAAACAAAAAGTAACATACCCGAAAATATGAATGTAATAAAAACGGCATATATTGCCCCAAGAAAGTAAAAAAAGTAGCAGCTTACATACATGTTACCACTGGGCACAGGCCGCACAGATTTTTTGGCCAAAAAAGTGTTCACTGCGCTGTTTCCAGCGCAGGATGACCTCAACTGGAAAACTTCTCAGATATGCAGCAATATATAGTTACTAATATCTTCAAACGATTTCTATTCATTGATTTAGTCAAGTTAAGTTAATTTAGTCATGACATGGTGTTAACAACAAACAGTGTTAAATATTATGAAATGACCACACTATTTCACGAAATGATAGACTACTTTATGATATATGATCAATTCTAGTACGATCTGGCTACGACTTATATAAAAATTCTTTAATAAAACTATAATGATAATGAAAATTTTGCAATAAGTGCAGGCAGACCAGTTTTAATCAGTATATATATATATATATATTGATTAGTAATTGAAATAAAAACTTTATCAGTTTTCATATTTTCACATTGACATCAATATTATCTATTAAAATTATTACACTTTTAAAATAAAATAACAAAAATACTAAAAAACTGAACGTTAGTATTTTAAATTTTTTTATTATTTAAACATATATAAATGTAAGCTAATTTATATTATTCAATTTATTATTAGTAACTGAAGGCAAAATATACTTTTTCCATTTGATGACAGATGGCGCTGTTTTGATAACTGAATCGGCGTAGTTTCAAATTATTTTACCAAAGTTAGAACTATATTTTAATCCTTATTTATAAATATGGTATTTATTTGAAAAACATCCGTCTTTCACACAGACAGATAGACAAAAATTCTAAAAACCATTAACTTAGATTCAGGGCTCTCTTTATTTAGTCACCTGTACTTGTTTTTTCAAGAATATCTTAGAATAACAGACACGACTTTTCTACAGATTTATTATAGGTATGTATAGATATCAAGTCCACCATATCTAACAGAACATTTACATTCTTATCTCCTTTCATTATTTTTACTGTCGGTCTAAGGAAAACCTTTCACTTCAATGTCCTTAGCACGCTTCTAGATTTTCATCATAAATGCTTATTTTTTCTTGAAGAAAGACTTTGAAACCTCCTTACCTCTGTTGATTTAACATACTCAATACCTACATTTAAAAAAAGGTTCAGTAACATTATTATAATTTGTGTTTCAAACCCCTCTCTTTGTCTCTTTTAACCCGTTTAGCTTTTCCCCCTTTTATTTAATTATTTTATGGATTTTCTGGAAGAACTTGCTGTATTCGCAAATTATGTTGTGTTAATCTTTGCTTGATGTACATACAGAGTATTTTTTTTATATTATACTTTACCTTTAACCTTTATTACTTATACAGTCTCTTATTCGATCAAATTGATTTTCAATCTAAACGTAATAGTTCATTTAAAAAGTTTTTAACGAGTCTCAAGGAGGGTCAAAAATAATTTAAAGAAATAAAAGTTTTTAAAAATATTTTATTCTCTCAATACGGTCCATAGTTTAACAATTGATTTCAACAACATCTTGTGCGTCTAAAAACCTGAGAAAATATAACTTTTAAAACAATTCTCGTAATTTATAAATTTCTGGATGGAGAATGAAGATGGCAAAAAAAGAGGGAAAGTTCATAAGTTTATATGTATTTAAGCCCATATTAAAATGTCATAGCCAATATCGTTTTTTAGCTGAAATGGGTTGTTAAAATATTACTTAAATTAAATCTGTGCGTGTTTTCAATAGTTACAAAACTTTTCAAAAATATTGAAAAGTCATTTCGGTGTAGGCACTTCCTTACGAGTCTAGTCACCGACATTAAACCTATATTTACAAAATAGTATTAAGTTACAAAAGTATAAATTAATATCCTAATAAGTACTTTGCACAAAATGTCACAACGCTAGTCATTAATTTCTTCTACTGAGGTCAGAGTAAGATCTACTAATTCAGATCCTTGTGTTGTATAATATTCGATAGCATCTTTTATCCGCTATATTGTACTTTGATTTTTTCATAATTTGATCGCTAAATGCAGTCTTCTTCATATATATACCTGATCTTACCTAAATCACAACAATACAATAATAGGTATATTACGTATATCTAAGTAATCTCATAAATAAATGCCTTACCTACATAATTTATAAAAACTATCTAAATAATTTGTACAATACATCTGAGTCTCCCATTTATCATGGTGACTGAAAAATAATTATAAACACAATAATAAATAATATGTTAAATTAATAATAATATTTGACCACAGTCTTTAAAGACACACAAATGTAACAAAAATTGTATGGAAACAAATAGAAATGTCTTTAAAATAGGAACACACGAAATTAATGTTAATTTATGACATCAATACAAACTGATATTTGGTCTGTACAGTTATTAATATATAACATGTTTGACTCAATCTATTATTTTGAATCACAATATACAGTGGCACATCATGGAATGATATCTGTACTACGTACGTCTCCCAAACAAAAATGTATCAAAGTTGTAGCCTCCATTATTATTATTATAATTAACTGGAGAGTTTACTTTAAAATTATGTTCCACGTAATACTGTCCTAAGATTTGATACATTATAAAACAATATTGCGAACCTTAAAACATGCCATACCTACTAATCTCAATTACAAAGAGATGCAAATCATCATAACTTTAGGTAAAGATGTCATTTCTTTCATTGTATTAAATACTTAATACACTACTCATTGATTACACTATACTGTCACAACTTGTTTAAACAGTTTTTATAACCACTCACTTTCAACATTCATGTTAATGCCTGGAGGAATCACTTTCGTGGCCCGAATCTCTCGCATTTTCTCTTGGAGAAGCTCGATGATCTCTTTCGTCTCTGAACCGATCCCTACGGTCCCGTTCCCTTGACCTTTCCCTGTCCCTATTCCTTTCTCGGTCTCTGTCTCGATCGCGATCTCTATCCCGATCGCGGTCCCTGTCATGATCGTCTTCACGATCCCTGCGACGATCATAGTAGTGATAGGAGCGTCTTGACTTTCTATCGCTCGGTGTTACTACTTCCACTTTAATATTAGCCGTAGCCGTGACCTATAAAAATATTTATAGTTAGTGATATGCAAGCGGACAGGGCAACTTCATGTAAAGTAAAGTAAAAAAAAAAAAAACACATATGTAAAGCGCATTTCTAAAACCGAAATACAAATCTTACCTTAGTAGTAATAGCACCAGTGTGTGTAGTTTTTGAGGTAGGAGTAGAGCGACCAGAAGCAGAATCACTGCCGTTGTATGTTGTAGTTTCAACAACAACCTCCGGTTGCACAACGATAGATTGCATAGAAGACTGGACGGAAGGAGCGGAGCTATGCCAGCTGGGTGGTTCTTCGGTTATAGTAGTGAGGGAGGGGGCACAAGGTCGTGGTGCTGATTTCGCTCGGCTCGTCTTGTCGCCGCTGGAGCTTGATTTTCTTGGATGCACAGGTGAACATTTTGGTGATGGTGTTGATAATCGTTCAGGATGTTCTAGCGGTCGCACCTATAAAAAGAATTTTTAATAAGAATAGGATAAGGATGACAAACGAGCACACAGTCCACCTGATGGTAAGTGGTAGTGGTGGCTCATAGACATCTACATCTATCCTCTGTTACAAATCAAAATGCAGATGCGTTGTCATCCGTGAGGACTAAGATGAAATGCTTTATTTCCAGTAAAAAGTAAAAGGGATTTTTTTACACTTTATGTAAAATATTTTAAGCACATAACATATTAACACATCTAATACATAAGGCGAAATATTTAAGAATATAATATAAATATTTATTGCTACCTCTTAATTGCTTAAAATATGGAATTTCTTGTATTTACAAGGCCAAATTTCATCGGTGATAGCAATTTCATATTTTTACTATTTTTAATTCTAAATAAACTAACACTACGATGGATTTTACTAAGGTTCATAGCATGGGTTATAGTAACGTACCTCAGCAGCGGGCCCCAGTATTGATAAAACAATGGGGAAGAACAGTAGTCCATCTAAAAGTCCAAGTATGACTAATGCGAGTAACAGCCGCAGGAACAATCTTGCGACGAATCCAAATTCACTAGCTGCCAACATTGACGCTGCTAGAGCTGCTGCTATGGCACCATGGACTACTGGAGCTAGCACGGATTCTAGGGCCAAGGAAGCACGTCGCCTTCTGCAGCCAATTGATGTAACGAAACCCTGCAATAAAATGCGTAGGTTTACATAAAATTCATTGGAATTAAGCCATGTATCGAATATATCATTGAACATGTTAGGAAGCGTATTTATAACATTAGATGCTTGGTTTAAAGATTTTAATTTAATTTTATTATAGCAGAATACACCTTAGTTGAAACAGCATACTACAACTACTTAAAGCTTCTTGATAACAACATATTTTCAATTCAATTCTTATTTCTTCTATATCAAGCTAAGCATGTAAATAAAATCAGCAATAAAATACACATGCACAAACCATTCTCTCTCATCACAATTTAGCAAATAACACATTTTTATAGATTATAGTTGCAAAACAATTTACTATTATAAACTTACCAGACACAAATGTACAGTGAAATGAACTCCTCGTCCGATAGCTAGTACCAACAAGACGGCTGGTACGGCGGACAGTTTAACTCCCAGGATGGCCATCACTCCCAACAACTGGAGCACTAATGTAGCAAGAGCTAGCGTCACCAGCAACGCAGCCCACGCATTTAGTAAAAGCACCATTACAGCCTAACAAGACAAATAATATAAATCAGTTTCAATAATATAAGGTACTATTATCTAATAAATACTCTTAGCTTAGATTTTGATTTTATATTTTTGTCAGTGTATTTTTTTATAATATTCCTTAAAGAAAATAACTAAATCAAAAGTTTCTCACAAAATCCATTTATATATGATGATATGTACACTCACCACAAATACTGCAGCTAAAGCACAAGCCAGAGCCAGAAGCAACGACGTCCTCAAGTAAAGGTACTGCTCCCAAAACAAAAAAGGTATTCCCGACGGGAAATTCGACAATCCTTTTGCTTCGAATTTTAGACACAACTCCCTCACAGACATTATCAAGTTCTTTATACTGTCTGTATCACTAAGTCCAGATAAATAAAAGGGTAACTGCGTATAAATCAACGGCGATGATTTTGGTATCTTCAGATCAACATCCCCAGGGGAATGCGTCCATCTCTTAGGTTGTGGCTTTAGATTTGCCTGCGAAGCTCCGTAAGCCAGGGCATCATTAGTGGCCCAAGCAGAAAGGTAATTGTAAAAAGCTTTTGGATTGATTATTCCGTCTTTATCAACTAATCTGTGGCCGTTTTTAGTGTCAGTACTAATAAGTGATTTCTCAATCGGGTTATCCACGTGGCCGGTTTGCACCATTAGCTTATATGCCAATATTCCTTCATCGCTCGCATTCTTGCACCAGTACTCTTGAGTTATGCAACCGCTAGCGACTTCCTTGTCAAAAGCCGCTTGCAAATCTAGTAACCAATCTCGAAATAGACTTAACCAGAATTTTGTGAGTCCACCGTTGTCATTTTTTATTATGTTTGGTATCCGAACGAATTGGTCGTGATATTCATAAAGTAGCTTTTGATTAGTAGGATATTCAAAATCGCCTTGAGTTACTGCGTACATGTTGTAGAAGCCGAAATATTTCTCTTGGCGTGATAGAAATTCGTGTTCGTCCGTGTTTTCCGGTACTATGTCTGTAAGATCCAGACCATCTTTGACTTTCGTTGCTCCCCATACACTTGCTAATATTACTGCTATAAGAGCGAGTATTGATGTAACCTGAAATTTGAAATATGATTTTAAAAAAAAACATTACTAATAAAAAACTTATTATAATACGTCATATTAAATAGTGTGTAGTTTTGTGATATACTGTCACTTTTAATAAATTTATGAAATCGGTATGGTCTTTAAAAACTAAAAAAAATGTATTCGTTAAAATAATATTACATGTTTTAGTAATTTTATTTAATGTTAAAGTAAATATATGAATGTACCTTTACAGCTGGTCGCATGATAAAAGGTGCATATTGATTCTTAGCCCACTTCGTAAGTGACAAGCTGAGGCAGCAGGTTTTAGTCTTGTTTCCCAGCTCCTCAGGGTCCAGAGGTTGTCGTGTTGTATCCTTCCAGTTGCTCTGTTAAAGACATATTATTGATATTGATTATAACATCGAAATATGAGTAATGGTTTAGCATTACTTTTTATTTGCTTTTAAGCAAGGCTTTAAAATTATTCTGCTATTGCAATAGTGCCTAACTTTTGTTTTTATACCACTATACTATTTGCATATTTCTGTCACGGTTTTGTAATACTGTGAATTGCAGTTTCGATTCTTTCCATAGGTGTTTTAGGTTTTTAGGCCATACTAATACTTGTTTCGAGTCTGGGTGCTTTCCGCGTGCAATTTAACAGGTATATTTTAGGATCACGATAGAGAAATAATTCAAAGTGTAACCTAGTGTATGAGTAAAGTTTAAAGAACTAAGTAAACATTTAATTTTTTTATAGGATAAAGGTGACAAACGAGCGCATAATCCACCTGATGGTAAGTGGTTGCTGCGGCCCATATACATCTATATCTATTCTCGATTACGAATCAAAATGCAGATGCGTTGTCACCCGTGAGGACTAAGATGGAATACCTCGTTTCCAGTAAAAAGGGTCTCCGATTCTCTACACTCACCATACGAAACACAATAGCGTTAAGCTACTATTTTACGCTAGTATTCTGTGAGAGCGTGGTCCTTCCCCGGTCGAGCCGACCCATTCGTGCTACTCATTTTATAATATCACTATTTGATAGAATACACACAATAATTGACATGTTGATCTTAAATATGCATGACTATTATCGAATTTAGTATAAATCGCCAAATGATTATATTCTAACAACTCAGTTAACTTGTTTAAGTTAAAATTTGGAAATAATTAAGAAGTTTCAAGAAACATAATGATAATAATAGAGCTTTTTTTTATTTGTCATGTTTTGAAATGACATTTAATTTGAAATATTAGACTTCTAATGATTCCTTCTTAATGATTTTATATGTCTCAATATATAAATTACGCGTGGACTAAAATAAAAGAATACCTAGTGACATCTATAGCGATACCTAATCTAAACTAATCTGGAACTAACATTTGTTAAATAAGGGGATGTTAAAGTAAGTAAGGACCGCTATTTGTACTTGCACTTGTGACACTATAATATGTTTTTCTTGTTATTGCTCTCGTTGCTGTGGTTCAAATCGGCCAGGTTTATCAACTTATATCCAATCTCTAATTATAAAATAACTTTGTTAGCTCACCTTATTGTTCTTGCCACTGCGACTGGAGCGTTCTGGTATTTTCTTAGTCCTCGTTATTGGAGTTTCAGGCATCAAACAGCAAAGAAGATCGGTCCTAGCGGCTGACCGCCGTCGAAGGTCCAACGAAATCATCGCCGGGAAAACGAGAAGCATTGAACCAAGATTGAACAAGAGCAAAATCGCAGCCTGTAATTAAAATTTTTTTTATTATTTTCATTTCAAATAAAATAATCTCTAATATGTCTAATAAAATATTTTTTTAATGTTTAAATGTGACTTAAAAAATGTTTTTTATTAAATTGTGTAAAGTATATAAAATATTGTCATTTTAAGTTTATTATTAACTTACCTGTATACAAAATGCCCTTAAAGCTGGAATAGGTAGTAACGCCGCTGCTAAGAAAGCCATAACATTACACAGCGAAGCCAAAAGAACACTCAGTCCACTCTTTTTCAGTACTAGTCCAGTTCTTTCTTCTCTAGGCACATCCCCCGCTTGCTCCACATACGTGTGAGTGAGAAGAAACATATCCTGTACACCTAGACCTAATGCTAAGAATGGTACTATCTGAGTACTGGACGCATTGAATGGGATACCTGAAAAGAGATATTTTATTTGCGTTAATATTAATAAAGTCATACTAAATTTTCAATTGCTATTAATATTAATATGGCGTCCGTTACATCGTTCTTTACTTTGCATTACATGCCTACGAAACAGTTTTTGCATAATTTACACACTTGTTGAAAATGTAATAATTCTTTTACGGCGGGCCGTTTGTAAACGACAACATTATATATTATACTAGCTGTTCCCCGCGACTTCGCTCGCGTGTTAGGGTTTTTTAGTTATTTTGCGTGGAACCCTAATTCTTTTTCTAAAATAAAAGTAGCCTTACTTAGTTACTCCTTATGACATCAGCTATCTACCAGTGAAAGTCCCGTCAAAATCGGTCCAGCCGTTTCGGAGATTAGCCGGAACAAACAGCCAGACAGACAGACAGAAAAATTTTAAAAATTGTTTTTTAGTTATAAGTACCGTATTTACTTTCATATGCATTTAGTAAAAACTTTAATTTTGACATTACAAACAGATACTTCAATTTTATTTATTTGTATAGACGTATAGATACTCTAATATCATTAGTGACCAAGGCAGAAAGAAAAATAACCCATCAATCATCATCATCGTCATCTTCACAAGTCCACTGCTGAACATAGGCCTCCCCCAAGGAATGCACGGTCCTGAGCACCCTATATACATTGACTTCCTGCATGTCTTACCAGGTCGTCGCTCCATCAAGCGGGGCACGCCCGACACTTTGCCTGGCGGTACGAGGTTGCCACTCGAGAACCTTCTTTCCCCACCGGTTGTCAGTTCTTCGAACTATATGGCAATATAATAATAATAATAATATATTTATATACTAGCTGTTCCCCGCGACTTCGCCCGCGCATAATTTATTACGATTGGATTTCATGGGTTTTAATTTTTTGCGCGGAACCCTAATTCTTTTTCTGAAATAAAAGTAGCCTAAGTTACTTCTTATAACATCAGCTATCTGCCAGTGAAAGTTCGGTCAAAATCGGTCCAGCCGTTTCGCAGATTAACCGGAACAAACAGACAGACAGACAGAAAGACAGACAGACAAAAATTCTAAAAATCGTGTTTTTATTATTAGTACAGTATATACTTTCATATGCATATAGTAAAAAGCTGTTATTTCGACATCACAAACAGACACTTCAATTTTATTTATTTGTATAGATATATATTTAAATAATTTAAAATTAAAAATTTTGTACAGCCGACTTCAATATAAGTTATTTAAGAATAACTTAAAAACTATTGGTCTGACCTTGATCAAATTCATATGGGACCACACGAGAAGTACCAGCTTTCAAATAAAAAAAGAATCATCGAAATCGGTTCACCCAGAAAAAAGTTCTGAGGTAACACACATAAAAAAAAACGAAAAAAAAAAAACATACAGTCGAATTGAGTACCGGCTCCTTTTTGGAAGTCGGCAGATAAAAGAAATAATGATGCACCGTTATTGCTGTTTTTGAAAATACGAGTAAATAAGGCTAAATAAAAATACAAAATAGCACTAAATGTTAAAGTGGCTATATATTGGTTTCATTTTAGGAAAGTCTTGTTTTGCAAATTAACTGTGCAGATTAACTTTGTTGTACAAATTTTCTCTTTAGTTTAAATATCTTTCGTTTTAATATAGGTAAAAAATATCTGAAAAAAAATCAACAACAATAATATTTTCCAACAGAATTTAAAAAAGATTATAAATGCAACAAAAATAAAAAATAAAAATATTCACCTAATAAAGCACAAAAACCTAACCCCGCAGCGACAGTAATCGACAGCAGTAATACGCCGGCGATGCCCACTCCGGCCTGCGAGCGTATGGGATCGCGCCATTGAATCAAAGTTACCGCAACATAAATCAACTGTAAAACGTAAACAAATAAATTAAATGAAACGAATGAAAACAAATCAAAAACACAAACAGTATATTCATGAGTCCCTTACCATGAACATGTACCCTAATATAATGTTCTTCAAAGAGAGTTCGGAGAATTTGCCGAGAATATCGTTGAGAGTTGAAGTGGAGAAAGGATAAAAGCTGTACGCTGGCGACACTGACTCCGTAGTCATCATTTTTCTTACTTCCTGCAAATTAAATTTATTTAATTAGTATCCGAAATATTTCATACATCATAAATAACAGAACAATCTACGCTTTCCTTGCATTTGAATTTCAAAACAAAACGGTTTTTGGATTTAAATGTTGCAGTATTACCAAAATATGACAACGTAGAAAAAAGACATCGCAGAGCAATGCATGCAAGTTTCTAAAAAGTCTCTCTTACATGAGCAATTCAAATATTCTAAATATCTGTAATTTATTTTCGTAAATATGGAATATTTGAAACTCTTGCTAAGACAATAATTTTGACACAATAGCCATAATTTAAGTTATATAGTTTCCAATATCATTCGTTGGCTGCGTAAAAGAATCCATCAACCCATTTCGCCCTTCGGATATGGTAAGATGTAACTAGTACTTGCACTGATGCATTCCGCTCTAAAGGGCTCTAAAGGTTCTATTAGAGAGGGGTACTAGACCTATAATTACAAGCTATAAGGCATTCCATCTTAGTCCTCAGAGGTGACCAGCGTAGGTGCGTTTAACTGGCTGCAGGTTTCCATACACTGCAGAAGCCGTTTTCCACCAGGTCTACTGTAGGTTCGTTTGTCACATTAGTTTTATAATAAAAAAATTGTGAGTTGATAAAGTAGAAATTTTATACAGATGACTTACAGCCGCAAACTTTCTCTGCCATGCATCTAAAACAGCAGCGGCCTTCTCTTGGCTCCATCCGATATGGTGCACCTTATAATGATCGGCCCAGTACTCGAACATCTCCCGTTCGCCCATCAGCTGCACTACGCTTTGCAACGCCTTGGCGCTTCGCAATGCATTCGTGGAATTCCTCGTGGCACCACCTACTATCAATTGCTCCGGCCAATGCATGTACGCCGCTGCGAACCCGTAGCAACCGTGAGATAGCTCCGCCGCTACATCTGGAACCTAAGAGAAAAAAATTCAAGTTAGAAAGAAATAGCATCGTTAGTCGGTATTAGTTTTTTCTACCGACTTCAAAAAGGAGACGGTACTCAATTCGACTATGTGTTTGTTTATGTGTGTTACCTCGTAACTTTTTACTGGGTGAATCGATTTCGATGATTCCTTATTATTTAAAAGCTGATGCTTTACATGTGGTCCCATATAAATTTGATGAAGGTCTGACCAATGGCTTTTGAGTTATTTCTAATAATTTATATTGAAGTCGGTTGTACACAATTTTTAATTATTGATAAAACAGATTTACTGTTATGTTTTAAACTTAAATTTATGTCTAAATAATGCTAAGTTTGCTAAGACTCACTTGTCATTTGTCAAAGAGTTTCAATGAATCTACGAGTATTTTATGTAGCAGTTTTTTTTAAATTGAATAAATATATTTTTTAAATATTAAAATGTAAATGAAGAAGGAACCTAACAAAACCATAAAACACAATTGCCAAAAACAGGTGCTTCAAAAATACATCATAATCTACGCGACTGTGCATTGATAATAAAGATCGAAAATGAACAAAGGCGTGCGCAAAATTTACGAGTTTTACGTGGAACTACGTTTGTATCGATGTGCATTATTGATATAATAGTGACATTGTGCGGCGATAGGGAGGCCCATTGAAGCGTGCACAATGCGCCCGTATAGTACGCTCCGGGAACAATGAGCGCCCGTTTCTTCGCCGAACGTGGGTGGCGAACGATGCTATAGCTACACAAAAATGCACCCTACTCTTCAAAATGCAAAAGCAATGACTTACATGTTTAACAGAGTGATTGAGGCTGCCACACCTTTTTAGTGCTACAAACGTCCTTTGTCTATACTAACCAATTCTAGGAATAATGAGACGAATGCTCGTCTAATGAACGAAGGTTACAAGCGAAACGGTATTGTTCCGTAACTTATTACGTCGCATTGAAAACGTATTTCGGAGTGAGACTTTCTCGAGAGTCGCCCGAGTAGGAGCAGGTAGCCACCATCTGCCGGGCGGCGACCGCTTTCATCCCGTCTTATTACAGTTTCTAAAAACATTTTATTATAATAGTATTTCTTAAACTTTATGCGTTATTCGATAAAGTTATTTCATTTGTCACGACATTGTATGGTTTTGTAATACGCACATAGAATCGTTGCAAAATTGGAATTGTCATATGGTAATGGTGATATGAAGAAATACAACTTATATAGGTCGCGCGTGCGTTATAAATGAACTACACGGTTGTATACTAAGATGTTTTTAAGGCCGGCCACATACATACGGAATTCCGTTTCGAGATTCCGTTTCGATATTCCGATTCGGAATCCCGAACGCAGCAAGTCCACATAAAATCTATGACCCGCCACACACGTACGGTAGTTTTCCGTTCGATATTTTGCGGGCAAAACGGGATTCCGTTTGTGTGTGGCCGACCGTTCGAAATTCCGAAACGGAATCTCGAAACGGAATTCCGTATGTATATGGCGGGCCTTAAGGTATAGATACGTCATACTCGCTCTAAAATGGCAATACGAAAGTAAGGTAATTGCCCGACTCGCATTCAGTCGGGCACGCACTCGCGTCGCGGCTATACCTTCGCTACAGCACGTAAATCTTCTAGTTATTCGTGGCAAAAATGCCTCCCTGTGTTTTTAAGTGGTGCACAAATTACACGGCAACTGTTAGAGACAAGAAAAACGTCTCACAAATATTTTGAATATAGATGTTTTGTTCATAATTGGTTTTATTATTTCAACACTAACCGCTAGTGTAAACTTTGACGCTGGCTAGTGTGTTCATTTTCCATATCGGTAGTCTTTTTAATACGTCTTTGGTTGTATATCTTAATCTTATCCATGTTATTTAATATGGGACAACAATACGTACACGCTCAAATACCAAAAACAAGCATGGACACAACCTGACAAAATTAAATGGCTTTGTTATTAGTAAAGATATTTACATGTCCAGTCTTCTTGTTCGGTGCCGTGTCTGGACAATGCGCGTCGGTGGGGTCCAAGCACGGTTTTTTCATGTAGGCGGACGTAATGCCGGCTCTCTTCATGTAAGCCTCCATCGTGCTTAAAGGAAATTGGAATTTCAGCTTTCTCACTTCCTCCAACACTTCTTGGGGGTTTAAATGTGTCCATCTCAACTTATGTTGCAGACCTCTGTGAGATACAGAATAAAGTGTTAACGCAATCAATCAATGAACATATGTAGTGTATATATAAATACCATACATTATATTTTACTATGTAACGTACTCATTTGCAAGAATGATAAGTACCATCAATTATCGCTTTGAAAGCGACTGTTTTACTTAACGGACTAAAAAAATAAAGAAGAAAAGTTTGGCAAAATGCATTAAAAAATTCATTAAAATCTAAAACTTAGATGACGGTAAGCGATGAATGAGATTTCACTGTAAGATACATAATTAAATGATTAGTACTATTAAATGAAAATTACGAAAAATACATACGGGACGACAATGGGATAATCGGGTCCTAATAACTTGGAGCCTTCCCAGAAGCAGTCGAGTGGTGTGATGATAGCACAGGGGATGATGTTGTCGAATATTTTCTCGATGTGGTAGGCTTCGAAGTCGGGAATGCTCGGGCTGTAGCAGAGGTCCTTCAATCGCCACTCGATGTCGTACATATGAATCGTGACCCGCGTCGCCGCCTGGACTACCTGTATTAAAATGCAAATGACACTTAGCACAGATTCTTACTTAATTAAACGAGCTTGATTTGTTATTTGAAATATGCTAATGTATTGAACTGCATATCTTATTTCGTTATACGTGTTTCTCCGATTTTGTAATCATTCGTCAACACTAAAATTAGATTTCACAATTCCTCGATGCATGAATTTATTTTGGCATCGTTATGGAATTATTTTTAGTTTGAGCTTAAGCGAGAGCGAGGAGCATTATTTTAATATTACATTTGAAATGAACGAGTTATTATTTGAATTACACTTAACGATCCATACTCGGAGCTAAATTTATTTAATTTTCACAAAATTTTCAAGGTGAATTCTTAACGACAATATGACTGTATTTCAATTAGTGACTTTATTTCAATGCTAAAAAAAAACTAGTATATTAAAGCTTAGCCCTACAATTAAAATTTTATCTAATAATATCACATTATAATGAATAAAAAATATAATTATATTTTTATATGAAAATATTTTTTTTAGATAATATGCTCTTCGTAACCACTAGTGCTCAATTGCACGTGCACGTATTACGTTTGGGAATTAAATTCAAATATAAATCATAATTTTATTTATGATTGCATATTATTGTAATTTGTAAATTTTATTTGGTCATGTTATTCTTAGCTCTAAGCAATTAGATTATTATAATATTAGATTTTTTTCTTAATATTCCTTTCATTGTAAGTAATTAATTATGTTGTCATTGATATAGGCATAGGCATAAGTCAAAGAACAGATTAAAAATAGTACCTTTAAGTGCGCAAGCAGCGCACCAACGTGCAGTAGCGAGACGTCAGGATCCTTCGCAGTTTGTATGATCAGTTGGTGGGTTGAAGAGTCTGTCTCACCCAGCGCCTTCGCCGTGTATTTCAGTTCGGCTTCTAATCTTCCTCCCTCTAAACAAATTATATAGTTATTTGTTGATTGTTATTTGAATATAACCCTTCGGCAAATTGTACAGAAGTCCGAAGAGTACAATTTGCCACTATGTCTGGCGTATATGGACTATGAGAAAGCCTTTGATTCCGTCGAAAATTGGGCGGTGCTACAGTCCCTTCAGCGGTGCCAAGTTGACTGTCGGTATATCGAAGTGCTGAAGTGTTTGTACAGAAGGGCTATGATGGTTATCCGAGTTCAGAACCAGAGTACGAAACCTATCCAATTTCAGAGAGGTATAAGACAGGGTGACGTTATATCCCCAAAACTCTTCACCGCTGCATTGGAAGACGTTTTCAAGCTTCTGGACTGGAAAGGGTACGGTATTAACATCAATGGCGAGTACATCACTCACCTTCGATTTATCGACGATATAGTCCTTATGGCAGAATTGCTGGAAGACCTAAGCACTATGCTCGATGACCTCAATAGTGCCCCCATCGAATAGGTCTTAAGATGAACAGGGACAAAACGGAAATCATGTATAACGTCCATGTCACACCTATAACGGTAGTTGCTGGGAGCACAAAGCTCGAAGTTGTTGACGAGTGTGTTTACCTGGGATAAATAGTCCGACTAGGTAAGTCCAACTTCGACCGAGAGGTCAATCGACGGATTCAACTCTGCTGGGCAGCGTTCGTGAAATTACCACACATCTTCTCATCAGGTATACCTCAAACTTGAAAACGAGACTTTACATCCAGTGCGTGTTGCCAGTGAAGACCTATGGAACAGAGACGTGGTCCTTCACTGCTGGCCGGATGAGGAAGCTCAAGGTCGCTCAGCGAGCTATGGAGAGGGCTATGCTGGGAGTTTCTCTGCGTGATAAACTTAGAAATGAGAATATCCGCAGTAGAACCAGAGTGATCGACATAGCCAACGGATTGGTAAGCTAAAGTGACAATGGGCCGGCCATATAGCTCGAAGAACCGATAACCGATGGGGAAAAAAGGTTCTCCAGTGGCGGCCTCGTACCGGCGGACGAAGTGTAGGGCGTCCCCCACTAGATGGAGTGACGACCTGGTAAGACATGTAGGAAGTCAATGGATGCAGGTGGCTCGGGACCGTGCTTTGTGACATTCCTTGGGTGAGGCCTATGTTCAGCAGTGGACTTGTGAAGGGCTGTAATGATGCAATGATGATTTGAATATACAATCGCTAACAACATAATTCGAAGCCTTAACAGGAAATGAAATTGAAGCACTAATTATTAAGTTTCAACTACGAATTAAATTTGATTGTAAGACTTGAAATTTCTTTGACTTTTGACTGCCTGCGGATTACTTCCAATTGTATTACCCACATATTATATTGTCATGATCGAGGCTTGAAAGACTCTTGATTATTTACCGGTTGCTCAATGTGTAAATTATATTAATGGATTTAAGACATAAAGACATAAAGACATTTATTCCGACACTTCATATTACAATGACAAATTAATAAACAAAATTAATACGAATAAGAATAAACTAATAATAAAAAATATTAAAACACAAGAAAATGAATAAACAAAAAAAAACAAGAATTCATGACTTAATAATCGAAACAGATGAAGTGGCGGAAGGGACCGCCTCAGCATAAGCCGCGGGATAGCGACGCTGATTTTCAGTCGGCCCCATACGGTCCTACGGAGACCGTGCCGTAAGTGTCGACATTAAGCGAGTAGTAGATACATATGACAATAACAACTGATGAATGACAATAACAAAATGGAAAATGCGTATTGTATAGTTGAACTGAATGTAAGTTACTGAACGCTACGTTAGTTATCGTATTGTATGATTGTTGACTTTAAAGGTTTACGACAACCGCCATTTCAGCTTCTTAATATGTTGGACTCTTGCACCGATTTCAAATAATTATATAACACACTATGAGTATCGTTGATAAATTACCTGTGTGTTTGAGACCTTATTTTTACTTTTTAATTCGTACATAAATCTAAAGCTCGACAAGTTTTAAATCTTTTTGTTGAAGTAATGTATTGCAAATGCCAAGATCACCAACGGCGTTGGCCTTCAGCAGCGTACAAATAAGTATGTAATGGGAAATGACAGGGGAAAAAACGCAGTTTAATATTAATGAAAACGCAATTAAGTTCGCATTAAATTAGTTTCTTTTTCTCGCAGACGCGAAGCTTGTGTAACTCGATTCGGTTCATTAAAATAAATCGTCGGTTGATGCGATAGTCGTTATGAACACAGACATCTTAATTTACTTACTTGTGTTATGACTTTATACACAGATAAAACATAACTATGTTTTTAATTAGCAGCGATTAATGCCAATCTTTAGCCACTGCATACAATGTGACTCTAGATCAGTGGTTCCTAACCAGTAGTCCGCAAGAGCTTACAATAAATACACAAATAATACTGCAAATGGATGCTTCTTTTCAGTTTTACGATTTCTTAAACAGTTAAAACGTATACATGTTATATTAAAAACGCATTTAAGGCTACTTTGAGAACTAAACAATCATCTAAGAAAACATAAGATGACTTGTATATGTTATTTAGGGGTGAACAATTTTTGTTCAAACAAAAAATATGTTCTAAACTTAGCCAATACATGCTGTCAGCACCTAAAGTTTATTGGAAAGTGTCGACACATTTGTTAGAGGAGCGAAGGGGCAAGAAGCTGCTTAACACATCCACGTTGTGATTTATGGCGAAGTTGCGACAGCGCTACGCGTCTGCACGCTGCGGCTTTAATTAAAAAGTAAACTAGATACTGACAACTCTAGTGTTATGTTTAAGCATGGTATAACATTTTAAAAATGGTTTAAATATGCTGTTTAGTGAGATATTATTTCATAGAAATATTATATAACATCATTATATTATAAGATTCTCTTTCCGCCACAGTAGGGTATCATGTTATAAATAATCTATTTTCTCAAAGCAGGAGGGTAAAATTTTTAGCTAGTATGTAGGGCGGGTATGAAATATTAAAAACTTGCTACCAAAAATATTTCAATATACATATTATAATGAATTATTTTTAAAATTATTCTCGAACGTCCTTAGTGACGTACGGACCCAGCACAGCGGTTGTTAGCATCGTATTTTTTTTTGTTTTCAACGCGATATTTTTTCGGTTCGGCAACGAAGGTAAGATGTTCATACGTTATCATCCTGTCGCGAGAATTCGTCCCAATTAACACCCGAGCCGTTGATTTATCGTCCGGTGCCACACGTATTTTTTGCGCTGAATTAGGCTTTTGAGGCGTTAGTATAAAATAAATAATAGGTACATCTACATTAGATATACACGAATATATTGCTAAGATTATAAAACAACCATTTTCTCTCTCTCTCTCTCTCTCTCTCACACTCTCTCAGTCTAATCTCTCTTTTATTCTCTTTAATCTATAACATTCTCTAATTATTCTCGCCTAATTTAAATTTTAAAGTTCAAAGCCCATGTACAGCCCAATACAACTAATATTGTTAACTACCTGGATTATCAGTTATTGCAACCTGATCAACGAAATCGAATTTAAATTCTATTAAGGTCTAAGAAAATATTGTATTTTGAAATAAATAAATATATATATATATATATTTATTTATTTCAAAATATATATATATATATATATATATATATATATATACGCAAATAATAATACGTAATAAAAATAATAAGCCTTTCCTTGACTTAACACAATAAAGACGGAAATTACGAATATAGTTTTACATGAAAGTAATATAAAAATGGGCAAAAAATTTCTTAACAATCTTAGATTTGCAGACGACATCATTCCTTTTATGTCAATATAACATATATGCAACATAATATGTAGGAAAAAAACATTAATAATAATAAGGCACAAAGACCAACTCGATAGAGGAAGTAGCTTAACCTGGAGCGAATATTAAAGCTTTAAGGGAATTTAAAAATCAATCTCCTAATAAAGATTTAAAATCAAAGGGATGGGTTCGTGCCTGTTATTCAAAAATACGACGACCAAACATGGATCTTTAACAGAACGACAAAATTAAATAGGAAATAGACTATAGAAGTTATGGAAAGGAGGCATCAAGCTTATAAAAAAAACAGTAGAGCAATGATATAAGTAAGATAAATACCAAATTAATAGATACAGGAAAACAAGCAAGAAGTATGCCGATGGACCCTTGCACAAGACAAATTAGAAGAAGAAAGATGGAGACCGTTGCAGGGCCCGAAATGGGCCAATTTGTCTCAATATTAAATTAAGAAAAAAACGACAAAAACAGTGCATGTTTAATATTATTATTTCGTCCAGCAATGTATCCATTGAAGGTTGTTAAGTAAGGCTCTTGGCCGAGTTAAAATAAGTATCGATATTCGATAATAAACCATACGTTTTCATATACGTTTGCCATCCGTTCTATTAAACACGGATGTTGATCGCGCATAAGCTTGTTCCATAAAGATTATAGAAGCATGATATGATATAAACTTCAATGCCTAATAATAATTATTTTGGTTTAATGAAAGCTTTACTTATTGAATAAACAAAAATTGCATAGTTTTTTTTTATTAACTGGCCACCTCGCCTAGATCTATGTTGCGTTATTTAGTTTAGATTTAAGATTTTAAAAAATCGGTTAAAATATTTTTTAATATTTTTTTTTATAAATGTTTACGTGGTAGAGCCATGCTGCAGCTATATTAATAGTATAGTTGTAGCACGAATGGGTCGGCTCGACCGGGGAAGGACCACGCTCTCACAGAATACCAGCGTAAAATAGCAGCTTAACGCTGCTGTGTTTCGTATGGTGAGTGTAGAGAACCGGAGACCTTTTTTACTGGAAAAGATGCATTCTATCTCAGTCCTCACGGCTGACAACGCATCTGCATTTTAATTCGCATAATTAAACGAAGATAGATGTAGATGTCTATGGGCCAACCACTTGCCATTGGGTGGACTGTGTGCTCGTTTGTCACCCTTATTCAATAAAAAAATATTCCCTAGATTACTGCTGGAATTGCTCTCTATCTTTTCATGAAGTTTCATTACAATAAGTTCAGCCATTCCGAAGATTAACACAGACAGACAAACAAAAAGTTTAAAAATGATTATTCATGGCTTACTTGCATGCAAATAACCCCTCAACTCAGTAATAAGGCAGTTATTTCCATATTACAGACTGACACTTCAATTTTATTTATAGACTAGCTGTGCGCCGCGACTTCGCCCGCATGTAATTGAGGGTTTTAATTATATTGCTCAGAACCCTAATTCTTTTTCTCAAATATAAGTAGGCTAAGTTACTCCTTAGAACATCGCTTATCTGCCAGTGAAAGTCCCTTCGAAATCGGTCCAGCCGTTTCGGAGACTAGCCGGAACAAACAGACAGACAGACCGACAGACAGACAAAAATTTAAAAAAATGTGATTTTGTTATGAGTACCGTATATAAATTCATATGCATTGAGTAAAAAGCTGTTGTTTTAACATTATAAACAGACACTTCAATTTTATTTATTTGTATAGATGTATAGATAAGTATAGATAATGATTTTGATTGTTGCAAGTAGTAAAAGAAATTCGCTATTAAGTGAGTTTTTAAGGGTTACATTTTGGTTTGGTCTACAATTATATTGTTACAAATTAAATTAAGTGATAATTCTGTCAAGAAAGTACCGGGCAAAGATCAATAATACACAAAATGTTAGTCATTCATCCAAGTTTATTTTATCACCTTCAAAGTATGCTCCTACAGAAACGATAAACTTTCTCCAAGGAATAATCCAATCATCAAAACATTTTTAAACGCTTTTTCCGGAATTGAGTTCAGTTCAAAGTTGCGAAGTTTCGTTTATGTCTTCTACCGAATGAAAACGTGTGCCACGGAGTGATAATTAGTTTAGGAAAAAGAAAGAAGTTGGCTGGAACCATATCTGGTGAATAGGGTGGTTGCTCGATGGTATTTGTTGAGTGTCCTCCGACATGAATTTGACTTTTGATCGACTTTGGCGTGTTTTTTTCGGTTTCGTTTCATTTGAAAGGTACCACTCTGAAGCTTGTTGACTAGTTTGCATGTCAAACTCGTAAACCCACGTCTCGTTATCAGTAGCAATGCGTTTCATTAATATTGAGTCGGAATTGACTCGTTTTAGTATGACTCTTATGCGATTGAGTTTTTAGAGAAAGTTCAGGTCGTTTGGGACTAGCCGAGCGTCAACATGTTTCATATCCAAGTGATTATTTAACGTAGTACAGATCGACTTGTGAGACACATGCCCAATTTCACCGACATCCCCTAAACAATCACATAGTTAGACGACCGCTAAGCTAAAAGGTTCCCTAAACCAACCCATAACTAAAATTTGTTTTCACGAACGCAACGGACTTATAGCTAGGGGACCCTTCCTTATGTGACCGATTTTTTACGACGATAGTGCTTGATACCCAGTTGTAGTTACCGGTTTTATCGGAAATGATATATATTAATACAAAAAATACGTATTCATGTATTATTTTAATGAAGAAATTAGTTCTTTCATATTTTGACTGATATATGTTTTCATTTTGTTAATATTTTAATAAAAATATCATATTTTTAGTTTATGTTTGACAAGTCACCGTATTTGACACTCAGCTTTATCTGTGCATTGACTGTTTGACATTTGTCTCTGCAAGTCACAGCTGCAAGTTTTCGTGGTGTTTTCGTTTGGTATCTCGTTTCTAACTTTTTATTTTATAATTATGGCCGAAAATAAGAGAAAGTGGTGTCAAAATTTCACGTTTGATGAAAAGGATAAACTTGTAAAGTTAATGAATACTTTTAAAAATGTTATATTAAATAAAAAGACGGACGGTACAACAAATCAAGCGAAGAATGAAGCGTGGGTGAATTTGTGCACAAGATTTAATTCCACAGGAACCACGGCTAGGTAAGTTATTGATAAAAATAAACCTTTTGTTTAGTACTTGTTATAGTTGTTTTAAAGTTAAGTTGCCTTTACATCCAAACTTTATAGCTGTAAATAGTTATTGTCATAATTATTATCTTGATTTTGTATAATATGTAATGTGTGTATTAAAGAGTTTCTATTTACTTACTTGAATGAGAAGTTACCTACCTAATACCTGTATTCTCAGTACATTAACCTCTTTATCTACTATGATGAACGTACTGAATTGCCTTTTAATAACCTACCACTAACATTTCAGAAGTAAAGAATCTCTTATGAGAGTCTGGGAGAAAATGAAGACTGATGCGAAGTTATACAAAGCACTTAGCAAAAGCAGTTACAATGGCACAGGAGGTGGCCCATCGTGTGTTAAAACAGATATAATTTTGGAACAAGTCAGTGACTTGATGGGCTGAGCATGTACAGGCATAACTGATGTCCAGGATTCAGATGCTGACCAAATTACTGAAGCCAGTTCATTACCAATACTTGGTGATGAGACAATGGAAATTTTAATATTTCAAAATGAAAATGTTAGTATTTATAGAATTCTCTATTATGTAGGTATATTAAAATTAGAAACTGACTGACAAATAGTCCAAATGCCGTAGTAGAAATCAGGGCAATAAGTTTGTTACATATTATAATATTATATAAAAGTAAGTTATGTATATTATTGTGTTTGTTTAAGGAGATGCTTTCGTTCCTACCAGTGGTTCAATAGAGGGCTAGACAGAGAAACACTACGGGGCGACAACGACAAAATGAACTAAACTGGCAGAATTTTCAATACAAAATTATTTCAGTCATTTGTATAGGTGTCGACCCACTGTATGATTATATTATATTTACACTGTGATTTTTATATTAGAATTTGTTTTGTTACAATTTTAGTGCAATACAAGAAATATGGAAAATATTGAAAATAACGATGTTGGGAATAATAATGACATTGCTCCAACACTGTCATCACCAACATCGTCTCAATTTATAAAGTCCACACCTATATGGAAAAGACGACGACCAATAATTAAAGAAAATAAGGATAAAGCTGAAGTTGTTTCAACGTTATGTGGAGGTTTTAAAGATTTGAATTCTAAAAAGGCTACTGTGGAAGATTTAAAAATTAAAATGTTAGAAGAAGAAATAAAATTTAAAAGAGAATTGTACCAGCTGCAGTTAGAAACAGCTAGAAAGGAATTGGAAATTAAAACTGAAGTATGCAACCAATTAAAAGGTATGTGTTTTATTTATTGGTGAAATTACTATATATATTTTACATAATAAATTAGATATTTATAAGTTATCAAAATATTGTGTAATTTGATTTCTGCGAAATCCATATGACAAAGAAGGTCTGTCAGAAAATGCCATATTATTTATTTGTCCCCTTGCAATTAGCTCTTCCAGGTTAGGCACATCATCATTATTCACAGGCTGTTGCTCATTTCTTAATATGCATATATTATGCAAGATACAGCAAGCTATAATGACATTAATGGCATTGTTTAAAGCTAAACGAATTCCAACCGCAAGTACTGGAAACCTTCGTTTTAGCACACCATATTGCCGTTCTACCACATTTCGTGTTGGGCGTTCGTGTTCGGTATGGGCCTCATTATATTTTCGTTCTCCACTTGTTGTAGGGTTGAGATAAGGTGTCAAGAGATGAGGCTAAAACAAAAATATTTTTAAGTATTATTGTATATAATAATGTAATTTATATGATGTAAAATATTTCTTTTCTATTCCAGGTCACACCTTAAACTTTCAAAATGTATCAGGAATACCTAAAAATGGTTCTGCAAATAACTAGTTTAAGTGTACTTTTTAATTAATTAAATATCCCTTACCCATGCATAATCTTTTTATTAAATAAAAAGTATTTATTTAATCAATATTTTGAGCTCTGTGATGAATGATGTTATTCTTTTTGTTTGTAATTTTTGTAATTCTTTTTGTAACCTACTTAAATTTTAATCAATATTATATTATTATTCTCCTTATTTTTTCTTTTACCTTTAAGGGATAGCCACTATCCCCAAGTAAATGGCTGTCTTCATACTCCCCTCTTTCAAACTTTCTATAAATATAGCTATTTTGGTAAATTGCTGAGTCATGTGTAGAGCCTGGCCAGCGTGCAACAACATCCTGGACCAACAACTTTGCTGATGCAATTGTTTGGACATTTATGGACATGTAGCCTTTCCTGTTTCTAAATAGTTCAGCATCATCTCCACCTATAGATATAAATAATACTTCATCAGCATTGCTTGATAGACTACTAAGAGAAATGAACTTTTAGTGAAAGGTAGTTAAATAAAAATGAGGAATTTACCTGGTGACTGAATTTTTACATGTGTGCAATCAATACAGCCTAGTACATTAGGGAATCTAGCTATATCATAGAAGTCTATCTTAACTCTGTCTTGGTCTCTGTTTGTATCAGGAAATATAATGAATTCTCGACGTAGGGAAACAATTGCTTGAGACACTCGCTTTACTATCCGGCTGGATGTAGCCAAACTAGTACCACCCATATCAGCCACAGCAAGCAAGTGATTGCCTGTGGCATAATATCTTAAAGCTATTAATAATTGATTTATGGGTGGTATGGAATTGTTCCTGTAAAAAATATAAACAACTACAAATTAAAATAGGTAGAAACTTAAGTAAGATATACCTCGGGTATCAATTTACCATGGTAGGTAGGTTAGCACCAAACAGGTACCTACGGCTTACCTATACAGGCTCATTTTCTATTTAAAAGTTACTGTTAGGAGAGCAATAAAGTAACCTTTTATGCTTTTACCTTTATTTCGTAGCTAGGTATAATAGGTAATAAGTGAAAATGTAGGAACCCAGGAACCCACACTTTAACTTAAATATTTAATAAACTACAGTTTTAATAACATTATAGACTATTGTACATACATTAAAATTGATAACATATGTAAATAGTTAGGTACTCACCTATTATCAGGAAATTCCAAAATATGTTCAATTTTTTCCAACAAATATATCACTGTTGATTTAGATAACCTATATCTTCGGAAAAAATCTATTTCATCGAAATCGTTGAAATAATTTGGTCGTTTTCGATATATTTTAGGTCTTCGACTACGATTTATATCAAATATAGTATCAGTTGTGTCTAAATTATCAAGAAAATCAAATAGATCACGGTCCATCTTGTCCTCTAAAAGTCGCTTTTACTTATGTGAAGGTTTATGGGACCAATAATCCATCTCATAAATTTAGGGGATCGTTTAGTCAGTAACGGACCCTTTAAAAGTGGTGAAACGGAAACTATCCCCTAACTGGCCCCTAAATATGCTAAGGGGTCCCATAAATCTTACGGGTCGTTGGTGAAAGTGGGCAACAGAAAGCTAGACTGCTATCTCTCTCAAACTTTAATGAGGATTTTCAGTCACTATTTCCTTCACTTTTGCGATGTTAACTTCAGTTGCAGATGTCGATGGCCTACCAGAGCGAGGCATATATTCCATCACATCTCGACCGCTTTTGAACGCTTTGTATCACTCACAAGCACATGTTTTTAATAAATTCGATTCACCATAAGCCTTCTGTAACATCTTTAGTGAATCTGAACACGAAATTCCATTGGCAATGCAAAATTTAAGACACTCTTTGTTCGATGTTTTTGTCCATTGTGAAATTCGCAATACACACTAGATATGATATAACTAAAAAAAGCACTGTATTTAATCTAAATAACAGATGTAACTAAACTCTGCGCCAAAATGAAAAACAGTTGTGCCAATCTAACAACAACACGTTTTTTACGTGGTAGAGCCATGCTGCAGCTATATTAATAGTATAGATGTAGTACGAATGGGTCGGCTGACCGGGAAAGGACCACGCTCTCACAGAATACCAGCGTAAAATAGCAGCTTAATGCTGCTGTGTTTCGTATGGTGAGTGTAGAGAAGCGGAGACCCTTTTTTCTAGAAACGAGGCATTCCATCTCCTCACGGGTGACAACACATCTGCATTTTGATTCGTAATCGAGGATAGATGTAGATGCCTATGGGCCACAGCAACTACTTACCCTCAGGTGGACTGTGTGCTCGTTTGTCACCCTAATTCTATAAAAAAAAAAACAACAAAAAAAACCAAAAAAATATATTTGGATGATTTTGAAACATAAACATATCATCCATTGCCGATTTCCCGATACTTTTTTGACTGAAGGTACCTATATCAAATTATATATTGCATCATCTTTGCTCTTTATAGCTATTGATGTTTTTAGAATTTAAATTGCAATCACACAATTGTATGTTATCAAAACTGTAGTGAAATTTCTTGAACTTAGTGTCATGGCGACCCCAGTGCGTTACAGTCGCAACGATGTAACAGAAACAGTTAACGCCCTCGTTCTACGAGCAACGCACAAGGAATGCTATTTATTTTGGTCGCTAATTTATAGCGGGACAGAGAAGAGTCAGAGACACGGGCCGTCGTTACTTTAACATCTACCTCATTATTTATAGATACTTATATATATACATGAACTGCTAAGTGATTTATGTGATTTTGAATTATATATTATATGATAATATTGCACACCATTAATAATAAAACTTATACTAAAACCAATTAAAAGATTCTGATATTAAAACCAATTGGTTATTCTAGAATAGGGTATTGGTAACTTGATATTGATGTATCTAAAGAAAATAATTGACTCAATACGAGGGAATAAGTGGATAATTTCTTAAATTTAGTTTAGGGAAACTTTGTGTCCCTCCATAAATGGTAACAAAACGGATTATGAGGCAATAAACCATGTCATCGCATATTTTAAACCCCCAGTTGAAGAAACAATCATCCACCTGACGGAGAGCCGCCTGTCCACAGATTGTCCTAATGCTAATGTAACCATGATTTCGCAGAACACTTTGTATGCAAATGAGCTAATAAGCATTAAAATAAAAAAGGTTTTGAAAAAGTGTGATTGACGTGCCAAGCCGTTTTTTAACTGCCGCTTTAATGTTAAATAATTCCGATGAGTAACGATTTATATTAGTGGACTTCCTTTGATAAGATGATTTAAAATGTGCATCAAATTTATGTAATGTGCATTGAATACTAGCGATTCAATGCCGAAGACTTCAAAACTTTAGACTGCTTTATGTGTTAGCTTATTTTTGCAGGAATAAATTGTAATAATTCGGGAAAAGAATCGTTGATATTATGTAATAGAGAGGCTCGTTCTCATGTCTTCGACTGTTCACGGGCTAAAAAGAGGAAGAAGATATTAGAATCAGAAGAATGGATAACTGTCAAAAATATAGTTATTAATGACAATAGTAATTATATTTGTGAAGACTTTGCATAAGTACATAGTAACAACAGCAATATTTTAAGGAAAATTAGTAAATTCTGAACCTGCTTCTATTCATTCCGTTGATCTCTAAAAAGTTGATTAAATAATATAAAATAAAAAACCTCATGATGTTCAGCAGATAGTAGAATGTAAAATGAGTCCTACTAGGTAAGCAAACTTTTGCATTACTTGTTAAATTCGTATCTATACTAATACTAATCTATACTAGTAATATAATAGCGCGGAAGAGTTTTTTGTTTTTTTGTTTGTTTAAACGCGCTAATCTCTGGAACTACCAGTCCGATTTGAAAAATTATTTTTGTATATTATAGCCAGGTTCATGTGGAATAGTATAGGCTATCTAGCATTAAGCTATATCACTCAGCTAGCCTTAAATATGGATATTTGTTAAGCAAGTCCGAAGAAAAAGCCCACACGAAATGATTTATCCGCGTACGCTGGTGTTATAGTTAGGGATACGTAAATACAATGTTCTAGAAAAATATAGATCTTTACTCCGTCTAAAAAAAAGTCCGCGATACCATATGTCTATTTCTTATACATGAGCCATAAATAGGTAATTTTGTGACAAAAAAATATTTAAAATATAAAAGTGATTTATGAACGTTATTATTACGCATGGCCTATTTATCCTTACGAATGAAAATTACCTCATTATCAAGACAATTTTATGAAGATAAACTATGTTCTTTATACCATATTATTTGGACGCATAGTTTAAGAGATAATGTAAAATTAAAATAATTCAATACTTGGCTGGGCGCGCGAACGACGCATAAACCCTAGCCGCCCGGTGAGAACGTGTGGGGGGGAGGACGTTCAACCGGGAGGGGGAGGAAAAGTGGATAAAACTTACCTTCACTCTACATCATACATAATATGCCGACAGATAAAAGTACTTCATTAATTATGCCAATTTTTCCATTCATTGCTATCAAATAAAATATTTAATTGCAATTATAAAATGCTTGAACTAGGTCATGTCGTGCACCACCGACACGTGATGACGCGGGTGAAACCGCGGGGCACAGCTAATATTATATAATATAATAAAGTGGAATAGTTTGTTTGTTTTTTTGTTTGTTTAAACGCGCTAATCTCTGGAACTACCAGTCCGATTTGAAAAATTCTTTGTGTGTATTATAGCCAGATTCATGTGGAATAGTATAGGCTATCTAGAATTAAGCTATATCACTCAGCTAGCCTTAAATATGGATATTTGTTAAGCAAGTCAGAAGAAATAGCACTCCCGAAATGATTTATCCGCGTACGCTGGTGTTATCGTTAGGGATACGTAAATACAATGTTCTAGAAAAATATAGATCTTTACTCCGTCTAATAAAAAGTCTGCGATACCATATGTCTATTTCTTATACGTAAGACATAATTAGGTATTTTGTGACAAAAATATTGAAAATTTAAAAGTGATTTATGAGCGTTATTATTAGGCATGGCCTATTTATCGTTACGAACGAAAATTACTTCATCATCAAAACAATTTTATGAAGATAAACTTTGTTCTTTATACCATGTTATTTGAACGCATAGTTTAAGAGATAATGTAAAATTAAAATAATTCAATACTTGGCTGGGCGCGCAAACGACGCATAAACCCTAGCCGCCCGGTGAGAACGTGTGGGGGGGGGAGGACGTTCAACCGGGAGGGGGAGGAAAAGTGGATAAAACTTACCTTCACTCTACATCATACATAATATGCCGACAGATAAAAGTACTCGATTAATTATGCCAATATTTCCATCCATTGCTATCAAATAAAATATTTAATTGCAATTATAAAATGCTTGAACTAGGTCATGTCGCGCACCTCCGACACGTGATGACGCGGGTGAAACCGCGGAGCACAGCTAGTTTAAAATATATGTACATACTAACTGTTCCCCGCGACTTCGCCCGCGTGTTGAGTATTGTGTTTTTGCGCGGAACCTTAATTCTTTTTCTAAAATAAAAGTACGAAGTTACTCTCTTATGAAATAAGCTATCTACCAGTGAAAGTCCCGTCAAAATATTTTCAGCCGTTTCGGAGATTAGCCGGAACAAACAGACAGACAGACAACAATTTTAAAAATTGTATTTTAGTTATAAGTACCGTATTTACTTTCATATGCAATTAGTAAAAAACTGTAATTTTGACATTACAAACAGACACTTCAATTTTATTTATTAGTATAGATAAGAAATGCAATATTGATCAGTGAATGGCAGAAAGGAAATTGTTATAACTCAAAGATTACCTTGAATCCCATCTGAATAAATGTTATTGAATCCTACGGAAGATAATAAATAAGAAGTTAGATCAACTCTGGTCGATACTAAACATAGCTGACGTGCACCGAGACCGGATATTAGGGATTATCATAAAGTGGAATGGGATCAACGCCGGGCCGCACAGGGCGCCTCTATTTTAAATTTTAGCACCTAGCTACATAAGTTTATGCTCGATGATTGAAAGATTTGGCGCAAATAAAAACAAATGCTATTAATTTGTTCTCCTCGTTGGTGTTCCAAGTTTAGTTAGTGTTTGTTGTTATTGTTATTAAAAACTTATTAGCACTGCTATTAACACTTTATATTCCCGTTAAACATTTAATTGCTAAGAGTATATAAGTTATACAACAGTATAACTTCATTTTATGACAATCATTGAAATCTTAATTTACATTTACAGTTAGTTATTAACTTAAATCATCAGATTTAAATGAATGATGTTTTCATAGAGCATAAAATATATAATACTCACAGATAAACACCTATTCGAAAGACAACCATACAGACAAACACCGTGGTAATTTCGTCTGAATTTCATTCTATTAATTTTGCACGGAAAACTAAAAACAGCCTTACTATTCGATTTGTCCGTTCCAGATGGATCTAGTAAATAACTTTAATTTTGAACTTAAAGCACAGAATAAATAATAGCTTAAAGGTAGAATTAAGGCATCCCTCCGTAAACCTAAACTTATTTCGTGATGCCTATACAATGAAGTAAAAACTAGCGCGGTCGGCAAGTATCGGAACGCAGCAAGGTCACGCGAGGTTATCGTAGCGTACGCGCGAAGCTTTCACACTCGACGCGCCTAAGCTTAGCGGCAACGAGAGGTGTTTTGTCTTTTCCTTTTCCGTGCGTTTGTATTGTAAGCAACTAGCGCCAATCAGTAAACATATAATGTTATAACAACCGCTTTTTTAAATACAAAATATTATTCTACTGCGTTTATTTATACATATATTACTATTACCGTTACGAGTTTTGATAAGCAAATCTCATCACTTTATTCAGTTCATTTCCATCGGCTTGAAACTTACAACTGTACGTACACCTGTCCTTATTTGAAGAAAACGAAAGGTTTCCAATATCCACTATCAAACTTTCAACTATTTGTTAAACATGTGCAACACGTTTTAAGTCGCACATGGCAGCCTCTCAATACAACATCAAGTAAATCTGAATATACGAGCTCGGTCGATAGGTCTCGGAGTTTTTATTGCATTCCCAGTGCGTGCGCGGCGATAATGACGACATTTGGATTGGAGTTGGAGTGGATGCGGTAGCGAGCGATCAGCACGGACGATCGCAATGAATGACGTTGCCGGGTAGTGGGAAGGGGGATACGTGCGCGCGCATGTAGTTGTGACCACCCGCGCGCGCCGCTCCGCGCCCGTGTGGTCCGAGCACCCGACCCCCGCAACCCCTGCCGCCACCCCGCAACGACCCGTTGAGCCCTCTATGCAAATTAGACCGCGTAGACAACAGATGGATGGCGGAATAAACAAACCATGTCCTTTGCGCGATCGCGCGGGCGATCCACAACATGACACGAATGGAGATTATAGCTTTTAAGTGAAGAAAACTTTGTTGTTATTCGAAAACAAGCTTTCTTACACAGTGAAAGTCTTAAGAAAATTGGAATAAGTCGGTCACGGTCGCTAAATCGACTGAGCCGAGGTCCGGTTTGTAAACAAAAACTAAACACTCGTACGTTCCGTAGTCATCGCGCCGTCATCAATTCATAACAAAATAAACGCCCGGCTTGCTCGATCACATCTACATACATAATATATGAAGTTACTTACAAAAAACCTGCCCTAAATCGGTCATTAGACATAAAAACTGACTGCGGTCAAGTTTAAATCAAAAATACCTACTAGTGATACGTACTACGTACAAATCAGTTCAAAATATATATCTTTAATTTCTATGTTTTGTTGGTTGTAAATTTCTATTATATATGTATCTAATTAATTAAATAACATTACACTATGATTTGATTAAAGGTACTTATTTAAAAAATATCACTAAAACTTAAATTTTAAGCCTTAAATGCAAACTCTACATTGCGTTATTAACAAATTTTGCTAATCTGAAGAGAAAATCAACGTTATTACATTAACCCTAAGGTTAAAATTTGATTAATGAACTACCTTAAAGTTATAAATCGGGCTAAGACAAGTGCCACATGAACCGTGAGGCACAGTTGGCGCGCAGCAAGGCCTTCCCAAACAAAAGCGAACCGGACAATCAAATCCTTCGTTTTTTTTGTGAGTTAATAGATGTGTTATACATTTTTTAGCTTTATTGGTCGTAATTTCACGTAAAGATATTTACGGGCGGCCGCGGGCCACCTAATTAAGTTGTTAGGCGACCCCAGGATCTTCGGCATTGTGTAACAGAGGCGGCTATATCTTCATGATAAGGATTGTGAAGATAATTATTAATGTATTTGTTTTATTTGGACAGTAGCCAAGATAACAATTTAAATGTTTCGATGTGTCTTTTTTATATATTAGCTATTAATTAACCTATAGTCGATATTCCTACGCATGAATTAGTCGACTTAATGCATGTTAAGAGTACTCAAATCTTGTTGTTGGTCGGACGTAATATTTTTTAAATTATATAAAAAATTATTTACACTTGCCATACAGATGGATGCGTCAATAAGACTTGCTAGCTGCCTCCAAAAAATTCCATCAATACAGTTTTAATTGCAATAATTTTAAGGGTTAATTGATTTACTGTTGTTACCTTTTGTGTATCCAGGATCGGCCATCCATTCGTTACAGCTTACTAGTCCACTGATGAACATAGGCCTCCCCCATAATGTGCCTCATATGGCGATTTTTCCATAAATTTGATAACACACTTAGCAGGTGGTTTAGAGACGGTAGTTTTTTATATATTTTTTAGAGTTATTATCAGGAATATGCTGTTGCCCATCTCGTTTCGTTTTCCCTCTGTCGCCTCTTATGACACTGGCGGGCATGATGGGGTATATGTATGAAAATTAATTGATTTTCACAGAAAGACAATGAAGGATCCACATATTTAATTAAGATTTTACTTTTTGAATGTTCACGCTCAATGTTTTTTACGTGGTAGAGCCATGCTGCAGCTATATTATGGTTGTAGCACGAATGGGTCGGCTCGACCGGGGAAGGACCACGCTCTCACAGAATACCAGCGTAAAATATCAGCTTAACGCTGCTGTGTTTCGTATGGTGAGTGTAGAGAACCGGAGACCCTTTTTACTAGAAACGAGGCATTCCATCTTAGTCCTCACTGGTGACAACACATCTGCATTTTGATTCTTAATCGAAGATAGATGTAGATGTGTATGGGCCACAGCAACCAGTTACCATTAGGTGGACTGTGTGCTCGTTTGTCACCCTTATCCTATAAAAAAAAAGGAAATGTTCAACGCTTAGATATTTAGATATGAACACAGAATAGAAAACTTGCAGTAATATTTTTTTATCTGTATTTATTAAAGTTTGAAGACCACACAAAGATTGCAAATACGTTCAATAGTAATTAAAGGACGGATAGTTATCTGGTTTTTTTTTATTTTTTATTTTGACGTAAACTAGAAAAATAACCTTTTGATAGCATTTCATGTTCTTACCATTAGCATAAAATATAATAAATAGAAAATTAATGGATACACGAATCGGTTTAATTTATATTTTTGCATAAAGAATATAAGGTTTGTGAAAATGGTGGTGCAACTGTGATAATACGAAAACGATCTTGAGTGCAAAGATGTAGAGTTCTATATTAAGACCAACGATATTCTTTGATTATATAAATACATAATATACACTTTATACTCATAGATGATAATTATCACTTAATACTTTCTGTTTTCAGTTTAGTTATTAGTTGCATCATTTTAAAAATATACTTATTTTTCGTCTTGTTTTGTATTAAATAATGCTACTGCAAAATGATTTTAAGTTTCAGACTTATTACTTTTTGGGATAATATATGCAATCAAAAATTTGTAAAATATTCATCGAGCATCGTTTCTACAATTGAGAAAAACTGCTACCCTGTTACCAAATCATTCAGAATATAATTACTTATATAAAGATCAAAATAGTTTTATTTATATGGAAGTATTTGAATTTATTTAATACATTTGTAATGAGAAGGTTAATGCGTAATAGCTCGTTTAAAATACAATAACTATGACTTTTAACAAAAGGTAAAAACCGACTTAAAATTGCTAAGAGATAAGTTATTTATTTGCTACCCTTAGGTGTGAATTTTTTTCTCCAAATTTATATAGAACCACCCTTGAAGTTTAACTTATTTAATAAAAAAAGAATCATTGAAAATGGTTCACAATCTGCGAAGATATCGCGTAACATACGTACATAAAAATATACACTCTAATTGAGAACCTCCTCTTTTTCAAGTCGGTTCATAAAAAAGATACAATATTTTTACGTGGTAGAGCTGAAGTAAAAGTAAAACAGTAAAGTTACAGTCTTTAGACATCCACAATTGGGCACAGGTCTCCAGATTTTTTAAGCAAGCAAATGTCAGTCGCGCTGCCCCAATGCGTGTTAGCAGACGTCACGTCATCGAAATATTTTTTTAATTTCTGTAACATTATGCACGATGTTTTCTTTCAGCGCCGAGCACGTGATAAATCAGCACTTAAAATTTTAATTCAACAAATTCATTGGTGTTAGCGGGCGTGTAATAATATAATTGCAGTAAGAATGTATAGACTATCGACTCGACCAGGGAAGGACTACGCTTGTTCAGACTATCTCGTAAAATATAGCGGTATAATGTTGTTATTTCGTATGATGACTGTCGAGAACCGGAAAAACATCATATTAGCTTGTGCCGGAGACCATTTTTACTAATGATACATTTCATCTGAGTCTTTAGAAGTAACAGCGCAATGATAAATGTAGAGTTAGCCACAGTTTGTTTGTTACTCTACAAAAGACTCTATACAACATTTTATACAAGTAGAGTAAAAAGTACAACTTCGGTAATAATTGACGTCATCAATAAAATCTAACATAATTTAGTATTTTCTTCTCAGTGCACCGTCACCAGGACGGACGACGCCCGCATAGGATACAGCGCATCCTCTCTCCATAACTAGAGTTCCGGGATCATTGTCATACATAGAAATTTCGTGTGAACAACTCGTTACTGTTGATTTAACAATGATCTTATATATTTATGGAGATAAAGATGAATGTAGTTAAATTATAAATACAAAACTAAATTATAAATGAAATTACCGTGTTGTTTGTGGCTTTTTAGAATTTGTCAGCTTATCTGCCGACTTCTAAAAAGGAGACGGTACTCAATTCGACTGTATTTTTTTTTTGTTTTTTTACATATGTTACCTCATAACTTTTTACTGGGTGAACCGATTTCGATAATTCTTTTTTTATTTGAAAGCTGTTACTTTTCGTGTGGTCCCATATGAATTTAATCAAGGTCAGATCAATAGTTTTTGAGTTATTCTTAATAATTTATATTAAAGTCGGCGGTACAAAATTTTTAATTATTTCGTATTAGGGTTTTCGTAAAAGTTGAATAAAGATTTTGTTAGAATAATAATTAGTTTACATAACATTATCAAAGATCAAACGATCAAAGATAATACTACACTATTTGTTTGTAAATACCATACAAAGAGATCGATTTAACGTATCACATAGTTTTAGCATAATACGAGTACAAACTTAGAAATCCCAACGGACTGAAAGGAATCAGTCTGGTTGTAGTTCCTCTCATATTACCGATGCCGACTTAGGTAAATGCCATGTAATTTTTATGACATCAGCAGTGCTATTGTGTAACTCTGATAGGAATCATTTTACGGTGATAATCATTTCGTCATGTTTTTTCATTATGATAATATTTTGTAACCTAAAACAAGATATTAATATAGAAAAGACATCGGTTTATAATCATTACTAATACATTTAAACAATACTATGAAATCAAATATCAAAACGACAAAAAGAACCCAATCATGATCCCCATCAGACCACACAATCGCACTGCAGATCAATGGCTAAATAGCCACTTAACATTTTTTGGAATAATTAAGTTAAGAACTAGTACGACTATATCATTATAAAATCAATATAAGTTAAATATTAATTTTACACCTTATCATAAGCACGTAACCCCCAAATACGGAATTAAATTAATTATACAATTTTAAACACAAACATATTAGTATATTTTTATAACCTGTATATGTAATTATAATGCAAGAGCATACTTATGACTTTGCTGTTTACGATTCAATCGAGTTCTAGTTAGATAACCAAAATATTTAGGTATCGCATGTCGAAATGAACTATCCAATTCAGCAATTTAACGAGTCGACCACCCAGCGATTCAAAATAAACCAGTGCTGGGTCGGCGATAAATTTAATAATGAAACCCAAAAAGGAGCAAGTGTGTGCCTATTTCGCGGACATTCGGTTGGAATGATGCGATCGTCCGATAAGAATACACCAGTGTCTTGCAACAATGTTGCAATTACAACCAAACGTTGATTGATCACCGCTTAAGTTTTATTTATACTGCTTAGCAGTTTCTTTATATTATCGTTGCTGTGGTTGATTGATGATCAAATTTGCCTTTTAATCTGTGGTTTTATTCATAACAAAAAAAAAATGTAACAAACTTATACGTTCGATAAAAGTTTATTTTAAACTAGCTTTAAGCGTTTGTATTATCAGCTTGTACATCTGCAGGATGTAAGTCTTATCAATTGTGAAAGACTTTCCTTAATAACTCTCGAGAGAGCTCTTGCTCCACAGATGCTTGTCTCCTTTAATAATATTATAGTTTATTTTGACTATGCTACTGTTAGGCATCTGTTACAGTGCCACTAGCTTTTTCATGGGACGGAATGTCTTACCACCACACTACCTATTCCAAATAACAATAGACAATTAATGAAAATTATAGTTATTAACTCACGAAATTGAACTTTAATCACTTCTTTATAAAAATGATGGAATAATAAGTGAGTAGATACATATGTGAAACGAAATTAATTATAATAATATCGACAACGTCCTGTCAATCAAAGCGTCCGTCGTGCCGTAAGTAACACGTATCGACCATAAAATAGCTTCTGTCAACAATTATCCCTTTACCCGCGCTATGTTTTATTAATACGCGATGCAATGAAGACTAATTTAAAACACAAAGGCCCCATCTCACGCACCGGACGCTTGTATGTGTAACCGTCGAAGAATTACAATTTGCCATGTTTATCTTATAAGGGCTCTAATACACCGCGGCGTGTTGTGTAGTCACGATGAAATGCCAAGCACGTCGCGCTGAGACGGAAGCGGCCCGGGCTCATACGTGCCCATCAACGATTCATTGATATTCCACTAGATGCGCAAAGTGCCACAATGTTCCTATCACGATAGGCTTTTACGACATTTAGATTGTATGCGGTCGATAGAGGCCTTAAAGTATACGGACGTACTAGATTTCTTTGCCCGTATATTCGTTACACGTACCTTGTACCCAGAGTTGGTCGACCCGCGAGTGGATCTGCGCAGATTTGAGGCCGACGCAAAAGGTGGAGAGCACGAGAATGGCGACGAAGAGGACCTTCCCCGCGTCGCCTTGAAGGAAGCAGCCTAATATGAACAACTGCTCCTGCAGCCACGCTCGAATCCACAGGGACGTACGACCACCCTCGATGTTGCCCTGTGTTGTAAAATAGAGAGATGTTAGTGAGACAAAATTTTAAACGAATATTTACAGAAATAAAGTTACTAAACATATGCAAAATATTTAGACATTTTTCAAACAAAAATATTAGAAGTGTTAAGCAAACACTGGCCTTAAATAAATTTTGAGAGATCTAACTTTTTAATCGGAATTTCTCATTAAGAAAATCTAATGTATGAGGTAATCGAACATTAGAATACGAGTAGCTCTTATCTTACTGTATTATTCAATATTTGAAGCGTCCACAACCATCGGAGCTTGCCTGAACGCTTTGTCGGTGGATGTAATAACATCGTTCGTTTTAAACGTCTGTATAATTTCTCAGTTGATTGTGATTAATGACAGGCGCGGGCGGGCCTGGCGCCGGGGACGGCCTGCGGACCCGCCGCGTTTTAGCCGCCTGATTATCTATCTATCAATCGTGTGTACATCTCGCGCAGCGATAGATTCCTCAACCTCAAAATACCGCCAGTATGGCACGTTAGAGAAAAACTAAATTACAGCGCCATCTATAATTTAATTTATGAATTGTTCAACATGTGTTGCGCAAAATCAACAAAGACAAAATCAAATAAGACAAAATCTTCTGCTTAGTAATAAACATGATGATGAATGAAAAAAAAGTAGAGCAAATTACAAAATACGCCTACGAAAATGCCAGAGAGCCACTACAATCGATCACTGTGGTATTAGGCTTGTCTGCCAAGATTGTCAGAGAGACCAACATTAAGCATATTAATTACAAAGGCCCCATAGCCTTTGTAATTAATATGCTTAATGTTGGTCCTATCTCTTAGGTTGGTCTTGGTTGGCCTTCTATCTTAGTCCTGAGATATAGGGCTAGGTTCCCTGTCCGCGAAGTAGATCCAATAATTAAACAATCGGAATTTTATATACATTCACGAGACACGGAAAGGGTTAATCTTATCATACCATTAAATGGATTGGATGCTTGTTTCCAACGAAGGTTCCTTTTTTTCGTCAGATATATTGAAAAAATATTAACGAAGGTTCTTTTAAAAATATTCGACAACTCTATGTCTATCAAACAACTCTTGCTTTTTCAAACACTATACAATAAATTTTGACCAAACAGCTTCAGTGACTATAAAAAAAATTATTTAGTAGGTTATCACTAGTAGCGTTTATCGTAATAGTTCGCGAGAAACCTCCAGGAGTTTGATTTCACCGACATCAATGTAGCCGCTAATTAAAATTTGTAGTGCGGTTTTACTTTGTACCGTTGAGTTGCTACGCAACCGACAGCGGATTTGAAGAAAGATATTGATGTTGAGAAAGCCTGCAGAAATAGTAGGAGAACTGGCCCAGAAGTGAGACAAAGAAAAGGTGTTACTTCGTTTTATTTTACTATAAGTATAATAATATTAGATTAAGTAGATAATAGACGAGAGAGACAGTCTATAAAACAATGAAGCGGTTTCTCAAGGGCAAGTATTAACGCAAACTGAGACTATCATAACATTATTATATAATTATTTTTTAAATTCTCTATATTCTAAGCCTCCATGCTAATCCTAAGATTAAACCGAATGTAATAAACTTTTAGTGTTGTTCATTACTTAAACTATTTATATCACCCAAATTATTTCTATTTTCTTTACAAAATCAACATATTAGGGTGATATACAAATATTTTAAGTAATGAACAACACTAAAACTTAAGTGTTTACTATGTAAGCAACTAAGACTGTAGCTTTAGCCTATAGTAGACACAATGTATAGAACACGATTCTTAACACTGTTTCGATTTGTAGAAAATAGAACGAACGTTACAAAAAAGGAAATGTTATTAATGTTTCCGCATTTTAATTCTGACCAGAATCTTTGTTGAAACGGTGACGACGAACTGTGACGAATTTTAGTCGATAAAATACAACATCGCTATTGGAAAAAGGAAATTTAAATAAAGCGACAGGTACAAAGTCACTTTTTCATGCTGCCAGAGTTATGGCCATTATTGATGAACCTAAATATGATCAAAAGTCCTTTACAGCACAATTGAATAGATTTATTCGCACAGACATAATAATTTATTTAGATTTTTGTGTGTATTTTATTTAGAATTGCTAACATATACAATGAAATAAAAACGATGCAGACCCTGCTGTTACATAATGGAGGCGGCGGAGTGGAGACTGGAGATGAGTCGCGGCGGGAACTCGTGAAACGCCTACTAATTGCAGAATAATAACTCAATCGTGGTATCGCGTTGAATACGGCCATTACTCGGTAGTAAATTGTTTTTTTCTCATAAAGCTATGTTTTTTACAAGGTTAGTTTTGAGCCTTTATAATTAAATATATGACATCAATAAAAAAATTATAGAACATTAACCCCTCCCCCCCCCCCCTCCCTCTCACACTCCAAAGTAGGATTTTCTCTAACAAGAGGCGTTTTACAAACATAATTACATTTTTTGAACCCTCGTCGTTTATAGATTTTTTTTATAAAATAGGAGTGACAAACGAGCACACAGTCCACCTGATGGTAAGTGGTTGCTGTGGCCCATAGACATCTACATCTTTGTTTGCGAATTAAAATGTAGATGCGTTGTCAGCCGTGAGGACTAAGATGGAATGCCTCGGTTCCAGTAAAAAGGGTCTCCGGTTCTCTACAGTCACCATACGAAACACAGCAGCGTTAAGCTGCTATTTTACGCTGGTATACTGTGAGAGCGTGGTCCTTCCCCGGTCGAGCCGACCCATTCGTGCTCCAACAATACACTTAATATAGCAGCAGCATGGCTCTACCACGTATAAAAACCGTCGTAATGTAGGGGACAACAATTTTCCACAAATCAGTTAAATTCTAGAACGCACTTTTAATATAAACATAATTTGATTAATATTTACGACAAATAATAAGCAATAAGGCCTAAAAAGTAAAGCAGGATTAAAATAGCAAATGCGCATGTAATTTGCTAGTCTAATACCCTTTCTAATTTGGATTCAAGTTCAGTATCAGTCACATTTTACGATTTTCAACTGAAAATTTGTTGATGGGGAATGATCGATGAAATCAAAAATCGTAAAATGAAACTGATTGAAATAAAAATACGAGTTTTAAAAACCCCGGTAGTAAGGCGGTCATTAATCGACGAACGAGTTCGCTGAACCAGCGTCCGCTCGTAGTCGAATCTGACTCGTTACTCCGGAGGATAAATAAATAAATCGTAGGACAATATAATGGCAGATATAGCTACGTTTCGGGTACGGTGAACGCTGGCCACACTGGGTGGGCATGACGTCACGAACGGAATGCGCCCGCGCTGAACCGCTCTCCCCTACTCTCCCGTTCCGGCCCCTGCGTGGCCCTCTGCCCTCTCCACGTGTTGTTCACGTTCACGATACAACCGTGCTCCACCACTGCGTACTCGTATTCTTCATTCATACCAACCAAATAGGTATTGTAAGTTGGTACGGTGGCATTAATTAAAAGTTAATAAGTTGCAAAATCGTTTAATCAATAACTTATTTTTCTTTTCTACTACTACGTTTACAATTGAGTCAGTCTATGAGAGATTTGTATTTATCAATTCTACTTGAAAAATTCTACTTAAATCGCTTCGCAACCCTCTCAGAAATAAAAGTAATGCTATTCACAGCAATAAAACGTATATTTTAGGCTGTAAGTTAATACTGCTAGCGCTTAAAGCAAAAACTAATACGATAATTTTAAGTTTTTATATCAACCTCCATTGGTTACTAACGAAGGAGGATGAGAATATCTTACAATATTTAGGCGCCAGGTACACGAACCGTGACCGCGGCATCTCGGGTCTTATCGCAGGAAGCGCGACCGGCGCTAGCTTTGCGGATTATACAGACTAATTCCGTGACGCTTGCGTCAGCTTCCCGCGCACGGTAGTCCACCGGTCTTTCTATGTAATTAAACTTTATAGTCGTTCGATGCCGATCTATAAAATGTGGTAGCACATAAACGGTTATTGGATAAAAGCAGCGGTGGATTTAGTCAACATGTATCTTGATGAGACATTGATTTCAAATATTTATAAAAAAGTAGAATTTTAATAATCTTCATTGATTATCAATGCAATTCGATTTTATCCCAGAGGTATCACGGAGAGCCGTGCGGAGTTGTAGAGACCACTCTACCATAGTCTAACTTTCTACTTAGGCTGTAACTCTACCATGGCTAACAATATGAAGTGGATATTTTTATATAATATTGTATCTGCAATTAAGTACCATTATCAGTTAAAAAAGTTTTTTTAAAGAATGTTTCCAATACTTATTTTATTTTACAAGTTTACATCGAAAATGCACAATAAGCATCTATGAACCGACAAAAGTGTGAACCCTAATCTATAGTTGTAATAATAAACTTAAAAGGAAATTAAAATTATAAACAAACATTTTATTAAAATAAATCTATTTCAAATATATTCAAAATTTTAGTTGAGCACAAATCTAGATAAATAAATAGACATATCAACGTTATTAATACATTTAAAGTTATGTAAACATATATTTTTATCGTATGACAGGAAACCCAAGATAAATATAGAAAATAGTAGTGGCGATACAACATCGTCGGCTGACTTTGTCTGTTATCGCGGGTCACGCCCGGTGTAATAATTATCACAATTTGATTGCCTCGTAATGGGCTTCGCAGTCATTGGATTCTGTTATTGTAGAGTTAGTCGGCAATTCTCAAACATGGAACGTAAGCTTAATGACTGACAAAACACTGCCACCAAACGTTGACTTATATGAGCAAATAATCAAAATATTTAAAGGTAGGTTAAGGAAATTTAGAATGTCAAATAATGTTTATAAGACGGTAACAATCTATTACAGATCTAACACAACTAGTTTGATTAGTCGTTTGATGAAAGAAAAATGTTTTGGATTGAATATATCGGATCATTCGTAAGTTTAAATCCAAGTTTTCTATTGTTTAAAATTATACCATTCAATACGGTGATGGACTGATGTAATCAGAAAGGACTGATGTAATCAGTTACTGATTTCGTTTTATGAAGTGACTTTTAGCGCCACAATTCAGTATCAAAAAAGGGAATATAATTTGAATGTCTTTCTGGGCTTCTCAGCTTCTCAGGCTTATCAGCCCTAGAATATACTAACTTTCGGTCAGCTCCATCCTTGAAATTTATACAAGGTATCGTTAAAAGTTATTCGCGACATTGTAACTTGACTAAAAGGCTAAGCTTCAAAAAAATACGACATAATCGTCCAATTAATCGTCGCGCTGCGATAAGATGAATAGTCTAATGGAATGTGTTTGTAATAAATGGTAGAGCTAATCAATAGTAGGATGAAACAAACATAACGCTGTGACGATAGTTATGAATAATTGTGTATTATATATATATATATAACTGGTATAACATTTTAAAGAATTTGTGGTTGCGGACAAAAGATACCAGGAAAACTATATATTGCTTTGAATATCTCTTTTTTTAGTTTTAATCGCACTTTTTCTTCAAAACAACTTTTTTCATATTAGACAAGATCCTCAAACTTATTTACTCTCAAAATACAATATTTGTAATTTAATATGCGGTGTTAATATATTGATATATGTGTAATATAAAATGTCTGTCTGTTTATGTGAAGGGCAAAATATCTAAAATACGCAAATTAACTTTGTTACTTTGTATAATACAAAGTAACAAAATTAACTTTGCAAATAAGGGTAATATATGAATTTGAATAATCACACATAAAATCGTGTGAAAAATCACAGTAATAAAATCGTGAGGAAAGCCTGCTACGAATATTTTTTTTTGTAAGTCTAAATACTTTCAGGTGTTTCATTGACATCAACAGAATCACATCGCGTTGTACCAGATAATATCAGCATATAATAGCCCGTGGGTGTGGAACTATTATCCGGCGACGCTTCGAGCGCCGTGCATTTAGTCGCCCCTCCTTACCATTACTGGCGAGGAATGTTCTACTTAAGTCATTTAAATATTGTTTACATATGTCTGGACTTTGCGATTCAATTACTGGTTATTACGATCGCAGGGCATCGAACGAAGTAGGAAATGAGTTCGAAATTTAGTCGAAATAAGCATTTCTGCATAAATAAAAATACATAGTTGTCTTTCTGGTCTAGATGTATTGTGATTAAGTCTATACTGACAGTTGTGTTTGTACGCATCTACGAGTATGTACAGACACCTTATGCAGCTATTATCTATTTAACCTGACATTCCAAAGGTCCAGAATTTTTCGCCGTCGTTTTAATCGCCAAGCAGAATGTTGTAGATGGGAAATGTCCTAGGCCACTATTGAGAATGTCTATTTATCTGTCTTCTGAGTTAGGTAATCGAAACTCATTTGTACAGTATTGGGTTAATACGGTGATTGTTATCGAAAGACGAAAAATTTTCACATGCACACATGCATAGAAGCCTATTTCTTTCAACCTTATTATATAAGCAAAATCAAATGAAAATCGAGTAGAAAATGTAACGACAAATTTTTACGATATTAGGGATAATAATAACAAATTCTTTATTTGCCACAAATCTTTTAACAATGAAATGGAACCCTGGCTTCCAAACTCGTTTGTAATAAATAACTGTATCTTAAAAACCAGAATATAATATAATAGAGCATATTAGAAAAACTACAGCTAATGAGATATAGTTAGTCCTTGAAAGAAGACATGTAGTGACAGCGTAAGAGAATCCACTATTTCATGATATTAATTATACCACGGGTCTAGTAAGAGGTGACTTCCAGATAATGCAGCAACAACAATGACTTTAAATATGATAGGTATAGCAAAATTAGGATCACAAATTCCACACCACTAAATGACTGTTATTGTGTTGATGTATGATAAAGTCTACGAAGCCGTTATTTAGTTCACCGGTTTATTTCTTCCTTTTAGTAAGTACTGTCTTTACAATTTTAAATATAAACTGTTCCTACATATTGTAAAGAAGATACACCATTTGTCTTCCAATAAAATAATCTTTTGTACAATTTGTTTTCTATAAAAAATACAAGGAAATTTCGAAGAATTTTCGAATACTTTCATATTCCAATAGATATTTATATCCATAATAAAAAAACACATCCATGAATAACGCAAAATAATAACCTTTACCATACGCCAATTTAAAACAAAATTAAAATACGCAGAGATGCTTGAATTTCCAATAAATATCCGATATTATAATGTTTCCATTTCGTTTTATTTATATTTAAGTATATAAAAAAAACATATTTTCACAGATACCAAACAGATATCTTAATAAAGTAAAATTGAAGAAAAAACACACACACAAATGCATGTATTCCATTAAACTATTTACACATTAAAAGGACATTTTTGGTATCACCTCTGTCTTTGTTTCAGTCAGACGGTTATCGAAGACTTTTTCACGATGGGGATTGAAATTAGGTGTATCTAATGCAGTTACCCAAATATAATTAGGTGTTTCAAAACAATGAAATATTTATTTAATATAATATATTTTATTTTGCTTGGAATCCACAAGATTTTTCTGGCATATTAGTTCGTCGATTCTCGCGACACCCGCACGACGAAATATGGTGATGGATTATTTTAATTTTAAACCGCCACCACAACAGTTAGAAAAGAATTATCGAACAAAAACTCAGAGTTAGTTTACTGTGACACTTATATTTCATGACAAGATCTCTACGTGGTAGAGCCATATTGCAGCTATATTATATGAAACAGGAGCTTAATGCTACTGTATTTAGTATAGTGGGTGCAGAGAACAGGATTCCCTTTTTTAATGAAAACGAGGCATGACATCTTAGTTCTCGGGAGTACAACGTATCTGCATTTTCATTCTTCATCGAGGGGAGATGCAGATATCTATGGCCACAGTACATAAACAGCACTCACTTTCTATCAGATAGTGTAAATATTAGTTGCTAATATTTAAAGATTAGTACAACAGTCAATAGACGCAGTAGAACCAGAGTTACCGACATAGCCCAAAGGATCAGTAAGTTGAAGTAGCAATGGGCCGGCCATATAGCTCAAAGAACCGACAACCGATGGGGGAAAAAGGTTCTCGAGTGGTAGCCTCGTACCGGCGGACGAAGTGTAGACCCACTAGATGGAATGACGACCTGGTAAGACATCCAGGAAGTCGATGGATGCAGGTGGCTCGGGACCGTGCTTTGTGGCGCTCCTTGGGGGAGGCCTATATTCAGCAGTGGACTTGTGAAGAGATGTAATGATGATGATGATGACAACAGTCAATCTTATTACTCTTTACGTGATTTTTTGCAAACTACTTTCACCAATTAAATAATTATACTAAAACTAGATGAAAAGCAATTAACACACAAGACATCAAAAATCCGTGAAATAAAACATCAGCAAAATCGATATCACATTCTCTTTCATGTAAGAATTTATCATGTCAGAATACATAAATAAAACTATTTGTTAATACCTCAATCAAAAAAGGTAAATTATAAATTCGAGAAAGTTCCCAAGTTGGGCACTAAGTGAAACCGGTCGAAGCGGCCATATGATAGGTGGTAATGCAACTATATCAGTACTTCTAGACTATAGTAGGTAAATACATAGATAAGCGCTACAGTTTCTGTGAGATTATATTGCATATGGCATATTAACTACTCGATTGGAAGCATGAGTTAATGCCTTGGAAAAATGAGCCAATGCGCATTGATGTGAAAACTTGCCACGGGCTGCAAACAAAGCTTACGCAGTATGCTGATCTAGTAAATGATTTTATGGTTGACAAATTGTTATTCACTGTAATAAAACGATACAATTCACTATAAAATATGATTAAAAGCGCAAAGCATGTCGTAGTGGTTTCAGTTCAAATAAAATTTATTAAAAGAAATTTATGAATGAAATATGAGTAACTTTATAAAAAGCTAAAATGTGTTTGCATATATAATAAAATAAATTAAAATAATACAATATTCTTCCAAATAACAGACACAGATTTTAAAAATCGTGGGTGTAGTAACAATCATTTATAGGTCTCCAACGCAGCTGCTGTACTCTGCCACGCACAATGTTTGGAGGAAGATGCACTATATGTGGGAAAAACAAGTTAGAAAGAGACAATGTAATAAGCCTTAAAGAAAAGGAAGGCATCCGTTACTTTATCAGGAAGAAAAGAGACGTGTGATCGGAAACCACAAGATGTCTCAATTCCAAGAGGCAAGTTCTGTGAGGTCTTGTAGATATATAAAATGTTTAGATAGGATATACTCAATATAAAAAGTATTATAATCTTTTTATATTATTTAAAATCCAATATTCTTTCTTTTCGTGCTAATAATAATTTAAATAACATTTAACAATAATATGATATTCCTATATAAACATTACAACATTCTTGTAAACGTTTCCATAACGAGTTAATCCCGGTCAGCCTTTCAGGTCATCAGAAGCGACTGGGACTCGGTGACAGACCACCGGGCTCAAATGTAGAAGGCGGTACTCCTGAATACCGCTCGCAGTCGCATCATCCACCGATTTCTTAACCTTTCCCCTAACCCTCGGCTGTTAAGCTCCTCTGTTGGGTCGTTAGGCCTGCCCTGAGCTTCCGTCTGGTTGTGTTTATTTTATAGTATTTCATTTTATATATTACTTTAAAATATTCTTTATGTATACATATTACTTTGTATGTGTGTTATAGTTTATAACTTAAATTTTTTACAGATATTTACCAATCCCAAACAGAAGAAAATACTATAAAATCCTAGATAATTCAAATAATATTTACACCATCATCACGAAAAAATCACAATGTTTAATTATCTTCTGTATATATAAAAATCAATTGTTGTCCTTTAGTATCGCTAAAACTCAAAACCTGATCGACCGATTTTGATATTTTTTTGTGTATGTTTGAATGGGTCATTGGTTGGTTTAGATGCACAATTAGACCCGATAGATGGCACTGTTGTCGAGATCCTGAAATCACCCGTGCGAAGGCGGGGCGAATCGCTAGTTGTGTAATGACATATTTATAAAAAATAAGATTAAAATGCCTATGAAATTCCCGTTTCCTAGGGGATCAACAAATGACTGGAAACGACACTTTGAAGTTTTTGTAGTTTATATGTATATAGCCCCGACTATTAACAATTGTTCGTCGTTGAAAATATTCGAGTGCATATTGCATATAATATTTTGTTTTTATTATTTTCATAAATATGGAATTTTTTGGATATTTCGAAAAACTCCTTTAAAAAACTACAAGTTCGCTTATTTGCTGTGTAAAATGAAGCATAAACTATTTCTTTTGTTTTTCGTACGAAAAGAAGTCGCGCTCTAAAAAGAAACTTAAAATATGACCATAATTTCAGTAATGTTAGAAAATTACATTAGACTTCCACACGGAAACGAAATAATTTGTTTTGCATATATTTATATTACATTTTTTTTTAAATGTTCTGGTCTAATAGAGTAAATGGTGTACGTTTCACGTTGATGTCTCTATCGGCGCCGTAGCAGTGCGCGTGCGCGGCCCCTCGATCCCCGTCTCCAGGGCCTTAATTGCTTCATCTTGCATACGACCGTCCGAACCACGTAAAAACTTCCTACTATTTTATTTATAATAACAGTTTTCTTCACTACTATTAAAAATAATTTTGGTATTGTAGAAAATAAATAAAATGTCCAACCTAACTCAACAGAATTACTATGAAAGAAAACGTCGATAGCAATTGACATTTTGGCAACTTTTTGGCAACGTTTGGTACCTATTGAACTTATAGCGTGAAGGTCTGTTTTACTATACAACTACCGTTTTTTACTTCTTTTGGAGCCCAGTTTCGCAATGCTTCCTAGTAAGGGTGCGGACCACCGCAGAGCATGCGTGCGGCCTTCTAGGAAAGGGCTACCTTCCCCGAACACGTTCGCCAATGGCCATTCTGTATGTACTTTACCCAACAATTTCGTTTAGTTTGTATGAGTAAATTGCTCTGTTTTGTGGTTGAAAACGGAAGTTTGATATTTTTCTACATGATTTCTTAACTTTGTAACATAATTATGAACTTATCAAGTTTTTAAAAATTTACCCCACTTTAGATTGTTTGTTTGTTATAAATATATTTCAATTATTACTATATTTTGAAACAAACCTTAATAAAATATAAATTAAGAATATTAACATATACGATATATTAAGAATATTAACAGCTAATAAAAAGATTAAAATAAAACGTTCTTACATTTTGTTCTTGGATTAGAGAGTATTAGATCGAGTAAACTTTTTGAATAAAAGCTTTAAAATACGCGCGGCCTTGAGTAATGCGTTCTCTGCCCACCAGTTGGCGCTACAGATTACGCTGCCGCGTTTTTGATTGCAATTGACATTCGCAGAAAAACACTAGCACGTGCATTATGACAATCGTTATTTGGTACTAGAGTATGGTATAGCAAGTGATTAGTGCACCTTTTCAAGTTCGGAGAGTGCTAACGCTGCGTCCACCCAACTGGTACGTATATAAAGATCCGCGCTGTGGCGCGCCTCAGCGGTGGTAGGGCTCTCGTGCGTAGCAGCCGCTATCCGAGGATTCGAAGGAGCCTCGGAATCGGGAGCCACCATGATCTCGGGGCCAGACTTGTCACCAGTATCCTCATGAAGACGGCCGGTATCCGTCTGGCGGCGCACGCTGTCATATCACTCGCCGCCACATAACCACACACTGTTACAACCTGATCATCCACTTCTATTCAGCACTTAACCATTCGAAACACGGCACGATACCGAGTTTCGATATTACAGTGACACTTCAGTCGCGTGTCTCTACACTGCCGCGATCCGAGCAACACTGAATCAAGTACTGGCCTGAGTGGCCTGGCTGTATAGATACACAAAATGTGTTGAGCTGCCATCATGATTCGGTCGATTATGTTGCCGTTCTGGGATACGGAGCAGCCCGAGTTTCGACGGAAACGACCGAAGTTTTACATAGTGGACCACACACGTGTTTTTCTGTCTCGCTTTAATGTTGAGAGAAGTAATAGGGACGCGGTAAAATAAAAACATTGAATGGAATAGCTCTCAAGTCGCAATGATTGCCACCGGTTACATATGGGTTACGCATTGCCTTGACAAATTGTTGTGAATTTCAGAATACAGCATTACTGCGGTCACCTAGTTTTGTAAATATAATAAATATAATTATGGCACATTCGATTATGACCAAAAAATATATAATGGGTGGCATAATACCTGAGGACTTCTATATAGAAGACAATTCAAAGTTCAAAGATTTGTTTACGCATAGACACACAAAAGTTATTACATCCGTACAATTACCACAAAGAGAGGGCGTTTACCAGTTAAACATTATCTCTGTATACAGATAATAAAGGCGGATCAAACATTCGGACGCACCATATCATTTTGTTTACAGAGTTTTCTAAGTAAAAACTTGAGCGATCGCGCCCTCAGCGGGGCGGCAAGCTGGCCCTTTGAAGTTAAAAGCCGCCGGCGGTGATTTAACTAATGAATTTATTTAGCGGGCGTGCCGAGAGAGTGCCGCCGCGTCCTCAACCACTACAGAAAACACACGTCTATGAAAATTTTAACTACGCGGCCGAAAATCAAAAGGACCAAGCAATCAAGCTAAACTATTGTGAACCAAACAAAGTATAAAGGCTTTAAATATCCCATTACACAAATTAAATTTGTCCTAACCGCATTTGTTACTAATTATAGTTTAAGAAAATAAAGAAATACTTAAATAGAAGTAGAGCTACAGAATAATTTTGAATTACCTCAGATAATAGATATAACCATTAATGTAATTAATGCAATAAAAAAAATAGAACAATAAAAGTTCAGTTTCTAAAACATTCAATGCTACAACAAAAAATATAAAAATATGAGTATTTTGGTTTGACTCAAAATTCGGCACTTACAACTGCAGCAGCAGTTTGATATTGCAAAACTATGAAGTAAATTATTATATGAAATAAAAATAAAACAATTGTTAGCAAAGTTATCCAGATGAAGTGGTAATCAGAATTCTGAAAGATACAATATTCACATTCTTTTAGCTAACATAAATCTAAACAACGTGACAGTTAAGTAAGTAACAAGACAAAAATATTTGAAAATATTTTTCCATTCGGCATAATCTATTTTCGTTTCTTAAGCTTGAATAAACATCCAATATCCGTTGCTTCTACAAAGCTTGTGGAACAAGAATCAAATTAGAAATACCGGGAAAGAGGTAATGATATTGACAACCGCTATAATTTAAACTCAACTGATTGATTCAGTGCCTAAAATTAACATCATCTGGCATGTCTATCTCCATTTTTGATGAAGTAGGTCCATTCCAATTCTCCAAAAGAGTTTTTCAAGCTTACAAGTTCGTTAACGCAAAATCGATAAAATTGTATGGTAGGTAATGCTGCTTCACACGGATAGATACATTTTCTGTCATAAGCTGATCAGCAAAGCCTTCCCTATAACTTTTATGTGTTAAAACTAATTTCAACTTAAAATTCCGAAACTGAGTCGTGGTAGCACAGATGGTTAGCGCTCGCTGTAAGCTTCACGGTACTCGAGCAACCCGGGTTCGATCCCCGCCGGCACCAATGAAATTGTTAATTGCAATTTTAAGTGCTGATTTACCATGTGCTCGGCGGTGAAGCAAAACATCGTGAAGAAATCTGCATGTCTGAGAAATAAGAAAAAAATATTTTCGAAGACATGTGAAGTTCGCCAACACGCATCGGGGCAGCGCGGTGGACATTTCCTTGCTCTAAAACTCTCTCAGAAATGAGAGGAGGCCTGTGCCCAGCAATGGGATGTAAATAGGCTGCAACTTTACTTTACTTTATTCCTATACAATGTTGAAAAATAGAGCCATAACGAAGACCATGTAAAAAAAAAGACTCTACGTGGTGCCATGGTAGAGTTAGTAATAAATTTTATATTTACACTGCAATAGTCCAAAGTGAATCCTGAGTGAAATCACCATCGCACCTCATTCCGAAAAGAGCAGAACATCACCTGCCGGACCAGCTAGTGGATTATAAAAATAGTACTTGAATGTCACTCTTTTACTTTCACCACTTACCCCGAAAAAAAATTCAGTCCTGGAAAGCACAAACAAATCCAGAGGGGTTTTTTTCATATTATCATTTTACAAATAAATACGTAGTGTGTACAATTAATTATGAATTTGATAATAGCTTGGAAGCGATCACCTCATTCCCGGGAGTTATTATCAACCATGTATTATTTTTTATATAGAAGGTTGATAAGTGAGACAGCCCGCCTGATGGTAAGTGGATGCTGTGGCTTATAGACATCTACATCTATCCTCGATTAAGAATCAAAATACAGATGCGTTGTCACCCCTGACTACTAAGATGGAATGCCTCGTATCCAGTAAAAAGGGTCTCCGGTTCTCTACACTCACCATACGAAACAGCAACATTTAGCTGCTATTTTCCGCTGGTATTCTGTGAGTACCGTGGACCTTCCCCGGTGAAGCCAGCCCATTCGTGCTACAACTGTAATATAGTTGCAGCATGCCTCTACCACGTATAATATATTCGTTAATATTATAATATGTTTAATTAAATATTTTAACTGTAGGTACTGTGTGTAATAGAGACATTTTATATTTTCAGTGACTTTGTTATAAAAGGGTTTAATATATTGCCCCGTTTATGAATTACTGACTGTAGAGTCGAATAACTGATGTCATCATGTCACTAAATTGTGGTTGTTCCTAACATTTACAGAATTTTATATTACTTTTTTATTAAAACTACTTTTTGTTTTTGTATACATACATTTAAAATTCATACATATACTGGGAATTAATATATTTATTTCTTTAAAAATTATGATTTATGTACTACGCCCATTGATATAAAAAATATCAATGACTACATATTTAAAGCAATAAAGTTCGATGGACGTTATTTCTTCAAATATATATTTCCAAAGCGTTATTTAATTCGTATTGGAGAGTGTTTTGGCATTATATTTCAGCTGACTTCAAAAAATGAAGAGGATGTTATGAAGAACGTATGTTTAGTAGTGGACGAATAATATATGCTAGAGCACAAACCTCGCCAGAAAAAAACTTTTATGCTGGATCGGTTATTGGAATTGCATATAATCAAGGGTAGTAAATTCTCGTATTTATTTGGACAGAACCTATTGAAAGTTTTACAGCGGATATCCTTTTTCAAATTTCATTACGCAATTTAAAGGTTCCTTATGTGGCTTACATATTATTTAGTACCGTAGGTTATATTGTAATGTAAATTTTGTGTTTAAACTTTAAATTTTTTTAAGTATTTCGTTCTTTAAAAGTCAGTAATGATTCCTTATTTTTACTCCGACACAACACATTAAATGAAATACGTTTTTAGGAATTAATTTAAACTAATTCAACGCAATAAAATTCGTAAAAATTTGTTTCTTACAAAGTTTATAAAAAATATAATTATCTTATTATAAATTATCTTATTTTTAAACAAAAACATAACTTATCTTTTAACTTTCATTTTTCAAGAACATAATCCTGTACACGAGCTTGTAAGAGACGGGAGCAAAGTTGTTATTAGAACTAAAAATTTGATACAAATTTCTTTACTTTTTTATGCAAATTCTTCTCGAAGAAGTGCGGTAAATGTTCAATTCTTTAGAACGATGACGAGTTGATTGTTCACGCACACTCTGAGCAACAGCAGCGACGTGCCTGTATAGAACAGCTCCGTATATATACCACATGGAGTGTTAGTCATTCTCATGACTAACTTGACACTGGCAGAATGCTATCAAGAGTAGCTATAACTTAAAAGAAGAAGAAGATCCTATAGTTCCGATTCCAAACGTTAGATGGCCCAACCTGTATAGAACAGCTCCGTATATATACCACATGGAGTTTTAGTCATTCCCATGACTGACTTGACACTGGCAGAATTCTATCAAGAGTAGCCATAATTTAAAAGAAGAAGAAGAACCTATAGTTCCGATTCCAAACGTTAGATGGCCTAACCTGTGTAAAACAGCTCCGTATATATTGCACATGGAGTGTTAGTCATTCCCATGACTGACTTGACACTGGCAGAATCCTATCAAGATAAGCTATAATTTAAAAGAAGAACCTATAGTTCCGATTACAAACATTAGATGGCCCAACCTGTATTTGTAAATAAAGCTCCATGATGCTTTTAAAATCTCCATACTTGATTGTACTAATTTGATGATATTGTTAAATATACACGTAAACATAATTTTACATTTTACTATGGCTACGCCGCAAACTGGCTGCGGAGGGTAGGGAGAGCAGCTCCTCGCAATACCGACACTCCTCTCATTCTATAGCCCCATCACCTCTGCATCAATCAACGGCGCGGACCCATCAGAGTCGCGGAGGATAGGGCGAGTGGCGCATCGCCATACCAACACTCCTCTTCCTCGGCGACTCTACCTCGGCTCCTCGGTAGGAGGAGAGGGCACCAACACACTTCCGAAGTGGGCTCGCCAAAACCACTCAGAGTGGCCACCTCGAGCCGGCCCTACACCTTGAGCCGGCCATTTGGGTTCCCCTTACTTCACTGTAGGTGACCAAGCCACGGCTACTAAGACAGCCCCCAGCCACGAGAAAGTGGAACCCGTTCGGGGGGACCACGTAGCGGGTCCAGCTTTTGTGATTGTGAATATGAGTAATTTTGGTTCATACATATACAATCTGTCAATATCTTGACTACAGTGCCACCTATCGTATCCTACTATAGCTATGAACCATCGCCATGAATCTATTGGTAAACTTGTTCAGAAGTTACATGATCATTTACAGACGCAACGCGATTATATATATTTAAATAAAATTATAATCTGTTCCATTTACAAAATAATTTTCTGCAAAGTAATAAGACACTCAGCGTTGTTGTTATAATTCGTGATTGATCAGCCAATTACAACAATAAAATCAGTTCAGGCTCTTTAAAAATAAACTCCGATAATGGATTAGTATGTCAAACGACACTTGACGACAACTCGATTTCAAAATGTGACCTTCCAAGAAGTCTTGAAGGTGTAAACGATTCTATTGAATCAAAATTTCAGAAAAAGAGACATCAATACATCGGTTAGATGTATACCGTGATATTAGGTACCGCAAATATCTCATGACAACTATAGCCAAACGTATAAACTAAAAACAGTTTTATACCCTTAAAATTACGTTGTAAAATGACGTAAAAAGTCTACGATTAAAGAAATGCCTTTTGGTACTCCGAGGGTGGTTTTAGACAGACATTTTGACACTTCGTCCGAAAACTCAGTGGGGTGCCCGTCTATAGATCTTCTACGAACGCCGTGTGGGATATGCGATTGAGACCACAACGGAACGTTTCAATTATAAATTATTGTCATTAAATACTAGGCGCCTCTCTAGGCACGTATCACGTAGTTTGTGCACTGATGTGTTCCGTTCTAAATATATATAGGGTATAGAGAGCCAGGATAATTACAGACTAGAGCATTCCATCTTAGTCCTCAGAGTTAACAATGTCCTTAAGCTGAAATATCGACTTCTATCAGGTGGACATTTTATTTTTATTTTTTATTTTATTTATTAACACAATACAGTTTACAGTTGTGGAGATCAAAATTTCTTAAAATTAAATGATTAAGTACTAAACTGTAAGTCAAAACATGTGTTTATTTAGTAAATCATAAAGAGTTACATCTGCTAAAGTTATAAAACATTAAAAATAAAATAAAAAAAACAGTGGCTTTGAAATCATATAGATGAGATAAGTATATAGATGAGACCAATTATTTCAGTTATTTCAAAATATTACGGATAGATCTATTGAAGACATTTGGAGTTGAACCTAGAATATCAATACTCGTATTTGGATGGTCCTGGGATTAAGCTCGTTTGTCACTTCTATTTTACAAATAAAAACAAATAGGCACGTAGGCTTACTGCAACTTGATGTGCGCGCTCAGTTCAAGTTTTTGTTGGAGCGGGACGTTTGACGAACACAAATTGTAGCACCCTGAGTTACGACCACAAAAGACCTCTCAAAATGTATATCAATTACATTACTAATCCACCTTACCAAACGCTTTCTATTCAGATCTACCTTAAAACACATTTTCCTAAATTGTACTTCTACAAGCCAGAGATCTATTTTATTCTAATCGCTAGCCCGTTTGCTAAGTGAGTCGATAAGGTACGTCAAATCATTTATAAAACAGGAAACCCCATAGTTAACATTGGACTTAGTTCATTGTTGGCGACGTGTCTATAAAAAAACATTTCAATTTATTAGTTCACCGATTACGGATGGTTTCTAAAATCAAATTATCAAGCAATAATATTCTTATAAGATAACGCTTAGTTGAATCTTAAAGAAATGTCGAATTAATAATTTGAAGGTCTTGGGTTCGATTACCAGGCCGGACTAGTTCGTCGTTTTTTTAGTAATATTTTCTTAATAAATTCATAACGGGAATTTTTAAGATATAAATTACGTTTCCGGGTTCAGTTCCCCGGTTGAAATTACCTTTCCAATAACATTGTTAATTTAAAGAAATATTATAATAAAGTTAGAGACCAGGATTTGTTCCCCGGTCGAAATGATAACTTTGTGTATAAGTAGAATTAATGTAAAATATTGCATACGTATTATCTTATATAAGTTGAATACGTTTTGTATGAAAAATAAAATGTCTATTTTCAATGTTTGGTTCAAAAAATATTTTCTTTGTGTTATCTGATAAGAACATGATAACTTTAACAACTTTGATAACTGATAAGAGATTCTTATTGGATACTACCTTGCCGACAATGCTGGTCGTGCAGGGATTGGTTGCTCATCTTGTGATAATGGACAGCAGAGAAATAGGCTAAAATTGCCACCTGCTTTACCGACAACGAGGTGTAGGGTGAAAGTTAGTTGTTCATTTAGTTGCAGATAACAGCAGCCCGCTAATCTGTAGAATTGAAAGTTTAATTAAGTGGAAATTTAAATGTTTGTAAATTTCAGCAATTTATGTAAAATTTACTTGAAAAATGTTTCATGTTGACTGTATGAGCAAAATAGGTGAGTTCTGTGTTGTTTTCATGTATAAATTCTTTTGGAATAGTGAAATATTGATAGTTTTGTATAAGAAATTTAAAAGTGTTTTAAATAGTAAAATGTGAATTAAACTATTGTATTAGTTAAGATATTTGTATTTTCAAATAAAGAACATTGTTCCAACCTTATATGTTAGATATTTAAGAATTCTAACTTAGTACATATGTTGCAAAATAGGCATATTTTGTAGAATAAATAAAAGGTTTTTTGTGATATAAAAATGTAATGTATATCATAGTATAGATATTTTTGTGCTATCTTTATAAATAAAATGTATAAATGATGTCTTATACAAATAAAGATATTGGGCAAACCGTGAGGGAGTGATAGTACAAATTGATGTAATTGAGTTGCGAAGTCGCAGCGAGGGCGCAGTTCATACACCTGCTGAAGGATCTCCTAAGTGTGTGCTGTTTGTGGATTAGCAGTGGTACCAAGCAGCCGCCGGTACTCCTACGCCGGTACGCCGGTGGTCCTAAGCGTCGAGTCCGCATACTCCGCAAGGCGTCGAGGTCACCGGCCCTTAGGCAGATTCTTAGCACTCAAGCGCGTTCCGTGGCCTTGTGTGCTAGTCGCGTGCGCGAGTGCTCTCAAGCACTTCCCCCAACCCTTTCGTTAAGAAAGGGGTAAGCAGTGCGCCTAAGTGTTGCTGCCACCCTTACTCGTCCCCGTCCGTATAGTACGTCGCGCGTCGCTTGCCCGTCACTCTGCCACGTAAGATAGGGATTCAATCAGACACAGCACAATTACAATAGGACCTTACTAAGCGCAAATCGACATGTCAGGTAAGGGGTCGGGGGAGCCCCCCCCCACCCCCTCGCGCAATAAAACCACCGGATCGTCCAGGTATACTAGACAGACCACTTGTACTGAAGGATCTATCTAACCCGGAGCGTTCCAGGGTAGTGGAGTCCTACAGCCACATCCCGAAGAGGAACCTGAAGCCAATTTCGCCGAGCAAGGAGGCTGCACCGAGCGCCAAGCTCAAACCCACCGTATCTGAGTATACGAGTGGGTTGGAATCGACGCCCAAGCCCCAACGGCCGATGAAGTCGGCGAGAAGGCACACCTCACCGGAAACTGAGAGCTCCCTGAAAGAGAAGAGGCAATGCATAGGTTCGCCGGTGCCGTCATCTTCACCATCCTCATCATCATGCTCCTCATCTTCAGATGAGGAACAGGAACCACCAACCGCGAAAGGGAAGAAGAAGGAGAGGACTCCTCCGAAGTCACCATCGCCACCCCAACCAGCCACCTACACATCACCGGACCGAAGGAGCCAGATGGACTCGGCCCACGAGGAGCAGGGAGGCGAAGAGTCCTACAGCTGGGGATCCACCACGTATGCGACCCTAGCTGCATCCGCCGGACGTTCATCATCCGTGCCTCATTCCAATCCATCGGGACTGCCACAAGACGATGGGCAGAGGCCATCAACCAGCTATGCCCAGCTGGCAGCAGCACCCGCAGTACCAAGGGCGAAGGCGGCGGAGGAGCCAACATCGGCTAGAGAAGCCGAGAAGGCACGGTACCTGCCTATCGTCGTTGAATGCCTCCCGAATTGGACAGGGCATTTCAAAATTCTCAACGAAAAATTAGGCCACGCCCCCAATGCCCGCCCATTCGGGAAGGGGGTACGATTCACGCCCCAGAGTCCGGATGAGTTCCGTATCATACAGAGATACATGAAGGAACTCTCCGAAGAAACACCAGACTTGTCCTGGTACTGCTTCACCCCAGAGGAGGAGAATCCCACAAAGGTGGGCATCAGGGGGCTGCCAGTGGGAACGGACACCAAAACCATAGAGGAGGCTGTTAGGGCAAAGGGCTTCCCAGTTCAATTTGTTAAGGCAATACCACCGCGTAGAGGCAGACCGGAATGCCTCTACTTCGCCCAATTGGATCACCTGAGCTTGGAGCAGCTGAACTCATTATACCATGTCGACGAACTCCTCTTTATAAGAGGAGTAGTCATCGAAGCCTGGCAGAAAAGGACAGGACCGGCACAATGCCATCGTTGACAGGCTTTCGGGCACGCTTCTGCCAACTGCTTCAGGCCAGTGAAGTGTCTTCGCTGTGCCGGGGATTACATTGCCGCCCTTTGCCCTCGGGGTAGAGAGGAAGAGCTGACGTGCGCAAATTGCGCACAAAACCATACTGCTAATGATCGACGCTGTCCAGTCCTTAGGAGGGTTGCCAGGAGGCAGGGGATTACCCTGCCGGGACTACTCCCGGAGGACCCGAAGAAAAGAGTCGCCCAAGAGCAGTAACAATCCAGGAAGACGGGTGGACCACCGTGACAGGAAAGGGTAGACAATCAGCCCCCCCACCCGCAATACCAATGGAAACGGTGGAACCTACCGAAGTGAAGGCAACCACCGGGGCGACTCTACAGCCCCCCGCAAATGACGCAATAGAACGTCAGTCCTCCAAGAAAAGGAAGCGGGTGAGGAGAAGGAAAAACAAGGAGCAGCCTCTACCTCCTAAGGCTGTGACCTCTACCCCGACACCGCAAGTAACAACAGCCGCAAAGGCACAGGTTACTAGGAGAGAAACCAGCGAGGGTAGAGCGCCGGAAAGGGCTCTACCGGAACGTAGAGCCAGCTCTACACATAGAGCGTGCTCTACCCAACGAATCGAATCAAATGTGAAACCCAACGTCCCGAGGCCAGTACCAAGAACAAGAGTAACAGTTCCAGCACCATCAGCCGACTTCGAGACAGCTAATGCCATTCAAAGACTGGTAGGCATAGCTATCGAAGTCGGCAGAGCTGGGGTTGACCCCATTACCGCCGTGATGAAGGCACTTGCAACCTTACTGGCCCGGCATTACGGAGGAGAGTAACAGTAACCTGCGCCTCCTCTACTGGAACCCGGATGGGATACAGCAGAAGATGCAAGAACTCCGCACAGTCGCTCAACAACAGGACATTCAAGTGATCTTGCTGGGGGAGACGAAACTCAGACCATCAACGCATTTAAAGCTGCCGAACTACCACATCTACAGAAGGGACGAGGTCAATCCTCATGGGTCTGCCTATAGAGGCACGGCGGTCCTAGTGAGGAGAGACATCGTCCACCAAGAACTAGACCTACCAGATTACAGATCAGTGCCCTCCATCGGCATAAAAATGGAGGCGGCGGGCGAGGAACTAAGGAGTTACGCATCATACCGCCCGCCAGGGACTCCATTTCACTCCTCAGGCGTCCGGACGGTAATGAAAGGCACAATGCCAACCATCATCGCCGGGGACCTAAACGCCAAGCACCCGGCGTGGGGGTCAAGATTGATCAACCCGCCGGGTCGTGCACTATACGAAGATGCGGAAGAAAACAACTACGACGTTTTAGGTCCCGCGGAACCATCACACGTCCTTACAGACACACGAAGAAGTCCGGACGTACTGGACATCGTGCTCTCTAGGAACGTCAACTACCCGATAGTGGTAGAGGTGCTGTACGACATGGATACGCAGCACCTCCCGATACTAATTACCCTTGACCTCAGGGCAGTGATTACGCCGCCCAGAGCATTCAAGACTAGAATAGACTGGGGGCTCTACTATCAACACCTGCAGGAGAGACCTCCAGTCTTTACACCAATCAATACAGCGGACGACGTAGAGGCCACCGCGGTATGTTCAAACGCGCTGACAACGGGCCACACCCACACCTCAACAACTTCGCGCCGCTGCACGCCCGCTCCCCGGACGGGCGACCATTACCAAGAGAACTCCTCCCTATATAGATCAGGGAGTCGAGTAAAACCCACAATGCCACTGAAAGGCCAACATAGACACCCGGCCATATTAGCCGCAGGAATACCACAGACCTAACTAGGCGCCTTTTTCAGACATTGGCCGAATTAGGCTCCTTTTTCAAGAAATATATATTTGCCATATTATACCCCTTCTTCAGGCGTTGGACATATTACCCGCCTTTTTCAGGCGGTTTCAGGAAAAATAATTCTAAGTGGATAACCAATATACAGCGACCGGAATTGACCTGTGTCGCTGTATTTAATGATAAATGCCAAGAAGTCACCCATGACCGATCCATAGTAATGGGCCATGAGGAACACTCAGGCAATGGGGAGATGCCGCGAGGCCTGTAGCTGCAGCGCAGAATGCGCGCAGAAGAAGACAACGTATACAAATCGTTCGGGACCAGCTACCAGTATATTATATAATCAAGAAAGAAAACGTATAGGGAAGTGATAGGGAAAGTAATTACTCTCTCATGGAGCGGTTTGAAGATAATTGCTGTTTTATTCCCAAGGGATTCTTCACCTTTAAAAATAACTACAGTCCATCTGGTGTCGCTAACGCGACACATATTGAAGAATTAAGGCGCTGGGACCGGGACGACCTTGGAAGACCCGTAATCCCCGCCTGAACCTATTTGAAGAAAAGGAAGCGGCCGATACCCTTGTGTGTTACTCCGTTACGGGGTTCACATACGTTGTACCCGAACCTAACGTAGGTGTCATAGGAGGTTACGAAATCCGCTGTTGAACGAGCCGTGACCAAACCCTTCCCTCGTTCCTTTTCAATTGCTCCTTCGCAGCCGGATTAAGAAGCGCGTTCCTTTTCATTCATTTTTAAGTTTTCTTTAAATGTATTGGTAAATTTAAAGTGTAAAGATTGAAGTATTTTGTTATTTCACATTTCTTTAATTATGACAACTATCTTCTCCGCAAACAAGAAGAAAGAGAAAGATACGGAGAAGATTAATAATATGTCCTGGTACAATTTATGTATGCACCTGTACCTTCTCGACACAGAAGAAAATCCTGGTGTGAAGGATAACATTTTTATAAAGAATAAGAAGAATTTACGTAGATGAAAAACAAAAAAGAGCCAGGCATCCATCCCTGAGAGACACCCATTTTCATTACAGATCCCAATAATAAATCGTTGATGGGTCATGGTTTGAAAGATATGACAATAATAAATAAGTGCGGTACACATTATTTTGCTAAAACCGAAACACTAGAACCTTAAACTTACAACATGTTACGTATATTGCTGCGTGTCATACAGAAAGCAAGCTAATTGAAAATTACTCAACCTTTATCCATTTAAATTATACTTAGCATTGATTCAGCTTATATATTTTAATGCCTTTCCATAGATTTAACAAACAGCTAGCCATTTACGTTCTGTTTATTAATTAGTTAAAATCGGGGTCGACATGCAGCTATGTTTAAAACATTCATATTCAAAACTCGATGTTTGCCATTCCAATCAGTAGTTAGAAACTGTTTAGTAAAATTTGTGAGCGGTTGCCGTGACAGTCGCGACGTTGATAAATTTACGGCAAACACCGTTGTCTACAATTTTGTCCCTATAGATATTTACCATAGACATAAAATAAATAGATTAGACAACACACATGCAAAACAGTTGTGTGATTAACGTATTTTAAGCTCTATCGATAAGACGCTTCCAGATAATTTAAAGTTTCGATTGTCTCATTGGAATACAAAATACGCACTATACTCGCTCAACTAACGCAAATGGCGCCGTACATTTCGATTATACTCGTAAAATAGCCACGCCGTAGGTGATGAATACCGATTGCTTGGACAGTTATACAGAAATAATATTATGCTTAACAATTGCTTTGTCGCGCATTTAATTCTACAAGATAATTCATTGTGATTTTCTTGTAGAATTAAATGCGATCGTTTCATATAAGGATAATATAGATATTATCCTAATATGAAACGATCGATATGTTGTTTGTGCAGTCAGTCGTCATTTCCATGAAGCCATTATCACGTGCCATATTTACGTAGCCTTTATTAAGCGCCTTTATTTACGCGGAAGAGCCATATTGTAACTATATTAGTAGTATAGTTGTGGCACGAATGGGTCGGCTCGACTGGCGAAGAACCCCGCTCTCACGGAACACCAGCGAAAAAAGCAGCTTAACGCTGCTGTGTTCCGTATGATGAGTATAGAACCGTAGAACCTTTTTACTTGAAATGAGGCATTCCATCTTTGTCCTCGTGGATGACAAAGCATCTGCATTTTAATTCGCAATCCACATGAACCACTTATCATCAGGTGAATTGTGTGCTCGTTATTTACCCTTATTCTATAAAAAAAAATCACATGTTTAAATGTACATACCTACCTCTGCCGAAAAACAGTAGTGCATCCACTGCAGTGTTCCGGTATGAAGAGAAAGAGAGCAAAAATAATTGCAGGCCGTTACGCTTATCTTAGTCCACAGAGGTGACAACGAATCTGCAAAAAGTTAAATAGGGTAAAAGAGAGACTGACTATATCTATCCAAACATCAACTTCATCTAAACGCGGTACGCTTGCTTAATTAACTTAAGTGTCTCTAACGACCGACTAGGGTCAGTCTGTTTCACGAAGGAAGTTTCTTTTCCGCCGCTCTAGTATCTTCGTTCGTGGACGTTCAATGAACTTCTTCAAAGACTTCCGACTAACTAACTATGGGGGATGAAGCTGCTCGTGTCCGTAGGAATTACTTGAATCCTGATTCCCTACATGTATCCCCTGGGTAGTGTTAAACGAGCAGTACTACATACTGGTGGTAGGTTGGTCCTCTACTAGTGAGAGGCCCGACCGTGGGTTAGTTACCACCCACCTGGCAAAGACATACCTCCAAATGATGCAAATCGTGTTCCGGTATGATGTTAGGTGAAACCCATTTCTTAGGGAGAATGGGTCTGGACAGTTGCGTTGCGCATACGATCCGGTTGCGACGCGGCCGTTTCTTAGTGTCAGGTACCTGGTTATGGAGGTTAGCGGGATCCGAAGCACGGTTGCACCGCTGGCCGACCGTAGATAGTTGGGGGCCCAATTAATGAGCCAGCCACTCATGAAAGGCTGCCCCGCAATCTTACGAAAAATCCTGGGATGGCTCCACCATGCCGATCGGCGACCGGAGGAGAGGGCCTGGTGTCGATTTCCAGGGGGGTTCGGGCGTCTTTAATGCCTGTCATCATGACTGGCTGTTCCCATACCAGAAGACCGACCATGCTGGGAGAGAGGTGTGGAATTTTGCCTTGTCGCTGGGGCTCTCCCAGCTGGTACAACAAGCGACTAGGGTACCTGATGTGGATGGGCACACAGCCAACTGCCTCGACCTTCTGCTGACGACCGATCCAGACAGGTACGATGTTCAGGTTACCTCACCCTTGGGAACTTCTGACCACTGTCTGGTAAAATCTGTGTCGTTATATTCCCCACCTAACTACGATTTCCACGGAGTGCGACGAATGTGGCGATACAAGTCAGCAGATTGGGATGAGATGCGACATTTCTTTGCATCTTATCCTTAGCGGCAGGTCTGCTTCTCCTCTGAAGACCTGTCGAGCTGCGCGGATGCCATAACCAATGTGATACGTCAAGCGATGGAGTATTTCATCCCCTTTGCTGACGTGCCCATTGGTGGTAAAGCTCGCCCTTGGTTTAACGCCGAGTGTGCTCGTGCTGAAAAGCACAAGCATATGGCGTACTTATCCTGGGTCGATGCTCGAGACAAACTTCTGTCGGTCTACACTGCCTCCGCTGGTGAAACCAGATGGCTTACCGGCGCATGCGCCTAAGGAGAAAGCAGACTTATTTACTTCTCCTTTTGCTTGCAATTCGCGTCTGGACAGTAGCAACAGCGTACCATCTCAATTACCTCACAGCGGTACCTCTATGTCTGAGGTCCGTATCACCAACAAGGAGGTTCTTAGAACCTTGCGAAGTCTCGACGTGAATAAAGCTAGTGGACCTGATGGTATACCAGCTATAGTTCTAAAGGTCTGTGCACCTGAGTTGTCTCATGTGTTGACACGCTTGTTCCGCCTCTCGTTCAAGACTGGAATAGTGCCTAGATCTTGGAAGCTGGCCAATGTGCAGCCTGTGCCTAAAAAAGGTAGCCGTACCGACCCTGCCCACTATCGGCCAATTTCAATTACCTCCATACTCTGCAAGATTATGGAGTGTATATTGAACGCCCACCTCATGGCATACCTAGAGCAAAATGATCTCCTCAGTGATCGTCAGTACGAGTTTCGCCGAAATCGAAGCCCTCGAGAACAGTGGTGAAGCACTTGCTGTTTCTCTCGATGTTTCGAAGGCTTTTGACAGGGTTTGGCACGCTAGTCTATTGGGCAAGCTTTCAGCGTACGGCTTATCCCTTGGCCTAATTGTCTGGGTGACGGACTTTCTGAGTGAACGGTCTCTCCGGGTCGTCGTTGATGGCTGCTCATCCGATACTGTGGCGATTAACGCCGGTGTTCCTCGGGGGTCCGTTCTCTCCGCAACTCTCTTCCTGCTGCATATAAATGATCTGCTCATTCCCGGTGTCTATGGGTATGCAGACGACAGCACAGTTTTGGAGAGATACCAACCAAGCGCCCGGGCCAGTCGGGATCAAATCCAATCAGAAAGAGAGGCTATGGTTAAGCGTGTGAGTCTCACACTACAGGCAGTCCCCGAATGGGGCAATGCCAATCTCGTGAGATTTAACGCCTTTAAAACACAAGCGTGTGTTTTTACCGCTAAAAGGAGCCCGCACACCTTGGCTCCTACTTGACGGAATGTATCCTTGGAGTACACTGACAGCCTTCAGTTGTTAGGGATTGAATTTTCTCCGAACCTAAACTATGGGCGGTTCATTGAATCCAGAGCCAAAGCAGCCGCAAGGATACTTGGTGTCCTTGCAAGAGTGCAGCGGTACTTCACGCCGGGGCAGCTTCTTACCTTATATAAAGCGCAAGTCCGGTCGTGCATGGAATATTGCTGTCACATATGGGCTGTTGCTGCAAAATGCCACCTGGCAGCATTGGTCTCAGTGGAGAGACGTGCTAAGAGGCTCATTGGTGACCTTGATTTGGTTGAAACCAATCTTGTTAGGCTCAAGCACAGGCGCAGAGTAGCCAGTCTCTCGGTATTCTATCGGATGCATTTCAGTGAGTGTGCGTAGGAATTACAGGCCTTAATTCCTCCCTCTCCTTTCCACCATCGGACAACCAGACGGTCGGCGGGTCTTCATCCCTTTGTTGTCGATATTCCGCGCATTAGAACCAAACGGTTTGCTTCGTCTTTTGTAATGCGTACAGCACAGGAGTGGAATAATTTGCCGGCGTCTGTCTTTCTGTCCGAATACAATCTAGGCGTCTTCAAAGCAAGAGTGAATAAGCTTTTGTTACGATAAGACAGTGTGATTTACCATCCAAGGCTGCATCACCACTTACCTCCAGGTGGGATTGAGGTCAAGCACTGGCTTATAATAAGTTAAAAAAAAATAACTCTCATTTCACCTTTCAGCCTAGTGAGCATTACTCACTGCGAGGCTCAACGCCCCTGCCCTTCTTAATGAGGATGCAAATGTTCCTAGGCGTATTTTCAACCATGGGCATAAGAATAATGAGCTTATCAATGAGTTGTTACGCTGAGGGTCGCGGGTTGAAATCCCGCACGGAACAAGTATTTGTATGGCCTACAGATAATTGTTCCGGGTCTGGATGTTTGTCCTCGTGCAATATATGTTTGTAAACTGCCTCCACGATACAGGAAAAAATCCTAGTGTGGGGGTAACGATTAAAAGAAAAAAGAAAAAAAAGAAAAGTATTAAAGTATTACGCTGCCATCACTTGGTCACTATCTTATTTCAATCTTGATTTCAAGAATATATAGGATCATAACCACCATCAAAACATGATTCAATTTACGAAACAGTAGTAAATCGTACGTTAGAATAACCTAGTACGTCAAGTAAGTAATCACGCGTTTAGAATCATCGGTTTGTAAGGCTGCCTTAAAATAGGAGGAGCATGCTGCACGAAAGCCATAAAAACATTTGCCGCGTTCTGACTGTAAAGGATTAAATGCTTCTTTTCAGTTCATAAAGGAGTTGTTGTTGCGAGTTGGCAACTCGAATAAATCAATGTGGTGTAGGAGGCATGGTACGAATCGCTCTTCGGTTTCACACCTCGTACGACGCTCAATAAACGGAAAGCGCCGAGGATACCGCCCATTAAATATTAATGCACTTACTGTAATAAAATTGCTTGAGCTGAAACTTGTTGTCACTTTGTCCGCGTTTAACAAATTAAATTTCAAATTCGCAATGTACACACCGGACTATTGTCGCATACGTTGTTATTTTACGATGTACATACATAATATTTTATTAACAGTACACGAGCTTAGCTAGTAAGCGAACATTAGACGATATTCATTCTGCATTCTAATAGAGGTTAGAAATCTTGGAGTGATAGGAGAATCGATTGTGTAAATACGCAAGTAAATCAATCACTACCTTTTTATTGTTCCACTGTCTATTTCCGTATGTTTACACCAATATGTAGAGTTTTTAGTCAATAAGACACCTTATTTACATGCGAATTTGATTTCACTTTGCTATATTTTGTTATAGCTACATATATGCTATATGTTGTCATTTTGTATAAATTGTTAAAATATTTATTTTAGTAAAAACCAACATCATACTAAAAAGAATATAATTTTACATTATGGTTAACATATAGTGTAAAATTAAAGCCTCCAAAGAGCGTTCAGACCGAGTTCTGTCCCTGCTGAAACCGATAAACTAATAATTACAAAATTAAATCACTAATTTATTAGGTGCTAGTATGAAGGCATACGTCGTGAAGAAACCTGCATATCTAAGAAGCTAAAAAATATCCAAGGACATGAGAAGTATGCCGAACAGCCCACCGCGCACGTGGACTCTTTCCTGCCAAACCACTCTCAAAATTGACAGTCAGCCTTTATGACCCATTGCTGTAAAATAAAAAGTTACATTTCTGACAGGGTTTACGGCAAGGTTGTGTCCACTACGCTGCCTTATTGTGTTGGTGGACTTCATAATTATGTCACAGAAACATTAATTTTTAATTTCTTGTTAATGCAGGTTTATCACGATGTTTTCCTTCATTGCTAAGAACATGATAAATGAGAACTTACTTGTAAAATTGCTGGTATGTGGGTTTTATCATATTACTAAAATTTTAGTTAATAAGAGCTATGGAAACGGAAATAAAAAATGAATAAATGAGTATTAAATGAGAAAATTATTAAACACTACCTTACTTTAAAATTTTATATAATTTTACGTGGTTACATATTATATAAAATGATTTAATTACAAAATAAACTTCGTTGAATTACTTACATACATACATTAGTCATTATCTTCCGTAAGCTCTTTTTAATATGCTTTTAAAACGTTGGCTCGTATAAATGGTATGTTGTATGAATGAATGTAAAAGATTGTTATATGTAATTCAGTTTTCATCTGACATCTGAATAACTTGAAATTTCGCGGACGCAATAAAAGATAATACAATAATTTCGTGACTATTTTTTATAGAATAAGGGTGACAAACGAGCTCATAGTCCAACTTATAGTAAGTGGATGCTGTGGCCCATATACATCTACATCTATCATTGATTAAAAATCAAAATGCAGATGCGTTGTCACCACTGAGGATTAAAATGGAATGCCTCGTGTCCAGTAAAAATAGTCTCCGATTCTCTACACTCACCATACGAAACACAGCAGCATTGAGCTGCTATTTTACTCTGGTATTCTGTGAGAGCATAACTCTTCCCCAGTTGAGCTGACCCATTCGTGCTACTACCATAATATAGCTGCAACATGGTAGAGCCATGTTAACTGTGACCTGATATTCTCACTAGGATCATAACAGCTCATGATAAATGCGTAATGTTGAAGTTATTTAAACTTAAATTTTATTATAAACAAAAATTATATTAATAAATACAATTGAAATAAAAGAGAAACATTACATATCCTTTTATAGTTTACGTTTTAAAAATCAGTCCAACCGCAGCCAAATATAAACATTAGTAAATAATTTATAATTTCATTTTAATAGCGGGCCAACGTGGGTGGTCGCTGCGGGCCGGCCCTCTAATTGGATAAATTGCCGAGTTAGGAGATACGATAAACAAAATTAAACAAATTGTTGCCCGGAATGGTATTATGTAACGACCAAACGATTGCCGCAGTGTGCGTAAATTGAGTGCAGTCAGTGATAGAGATCGCTTTTGTTTAATTTATTTTTATTTTAGTATAATAAAAATTAAAAATGCAAAGTACAATTCGATTATATTAGCCAATTTATGATATCCTTTTTTTTAAGTTTATTAATTTAGGAACTTTTGTTTTATATAAAGTTCTGTAAGATACGAAACATTATATTTATAGAAAAGCAGCGGAAGCTTGAAACACTATCGACTCATTTAATACACAAACACTTGTGTTGCATTGAATAGATATTGCATTTCGATAAATAGAAATTGACAATCCATTTTTCAGCGAATCCGGAAATGCTCACAATGATTGTAAGTGGTTTACGTCCACAAAACATTTTAAAAACAAGTGCATTAAAACAAGTGTGGCACTATGGTTGCACTCGTATTTAATATTTCGTGTTTACGAGTACCTACGTCCATTTTCATAAAAATTTCAAAAATATCAGTTAGGATATTTTATGAACATTGAATGTTTTTGGAATCTTAATTGAGGTATACTATACTATCGATAAGTCCTTCACTAAAAAATGAAGGTATTCTGACAAAGCCGTCCTTCATCACCGAGCATATCATCACTTAAGGTATTGTTAGCTTTATTGGTACCGGTAGCGAATAATTAATCTATAAATTTAACAGTCTACTTATTACGTGGTAGAGCCATGCTGCATCTATATTAATAGTATAGTTGTAGCACGAATGGGTCGGCTCGACCGGGGAAGGACCACGCTCTCACAGAATACCAGCTTAAAATAGCAGTTTAACACTGCTGTGTTTTGTATGGTGAGTGTAGAGAACCGGAGACCCTTTTTTACTGGAAAAGAGGCATTCTATCTTAGTCCTCACGGGTGACAACGCATCTGCATTTTGATTCGCAAACGAGGATAAATGTAGATGTCTATGGGCCACAGCAACCACTTACCATCAGGTGGACTGTGTGCTCGTTTGTCACCCTATCCCATAAAAAAGTCTAGTATAATGTAGTAACATAATGCAAGGTGTAATTTTACGTGGTAGAGCTACTCATGTGGTAGAGTCATATGGTAGAACGAATGGGTCGGCTTGACCGGGTAAAGACCACGTTCTCACAGAATACTAGCGTAAAATAGCAGCTTGATGCTGTTATGTTTCGTATGGTGAGTGTAAAAAACCGGAGACCTTTTACACTGAAAAGGAGGCATTCCATTTTAGTCCACAGCGATGACAACGCATCTGCATTTTGATTCGTAATCAAGTGTAGATGTAAAGGTCTATGAACTACAGCAACTACTTACCATCAGGTGAGTTGTGAGCCCAATTTTCTCCATTATCATATAAAAAAATGTAGTGTATGTGCCGCGTAGTGGCGATGTGAGAGTATCCACAACTCCACAAGTCATCCCGTGGGTGTAACAGGCGACAGACGGAAGCTAAACTAAATAATAATTGAAAAGAAACTTATTTTCTTAGTGTATAATATTTACTAAACTAAGATTTTTATATTATGTTGTACTGAACCCTCATGTTCAAGTCAAACACGTGCTTAACCGTTTTTAGGATAAAATTACACCTTATAAGTATTACTGTTTGGTTTAAAACAATGATGTGGTGTGTAAACCCTCCCAAAAACGCATGGGCTCAACTGTAGGATGTAATACAGGTTTTAAATTCTGAACTAGTATATCGCCGTTACTAAAATTATATAACAATTACGTCACTTCATATCATACTTCACTGAAAATAAATTCAGGCTGATTATTATGGAATGATGAATTAGATATAACACACGTACATATACACTCGCATACGCACACTGCGGAAAAACAAATCAAGAATTACGCACTACGATTTTTATTTCACTCAAAGTATAACTAAGCATTTCTTTTATTTGTATCTGTTGGTTTTAAACTGTTTTAGTTACACTAAACGAATCATAATCGAAGCCATAACGTCAAAAAACAACAACTACATACATTACAAAATTTCTTTTTAATTCAACTTACCTTTTATTTTGTACACACATTGACGGTATATATAAAAAATGAGTGATGCCTAATTACTCTTTTTCTATAGTATAGTCTATACCCATATCGGTCTGTTAGTAGAACGTACGTGCCCTTCGAGAGGCCAGATCCATTGAATCGCGGCTCTTATATTAGAATTGATTTCCGAGTATCTTGTAGCTGGTAGCGGCGCCGCGGTGGGTGGTCCGGCTGACGTCTCTATGTGCCGTTCTCCTGAGCAATGAACATGTGTCTAAATGTTCTTATAATTTACTACATCTGCCACGCTTTTATTCAGTAGAAAGAATATTGCAGGTTAACAACAGGACATTATATTACGGTAATAAAGCTAGATTAAGCTCTTTTACCAAAGCCAAATATATTTAAACAATTAAGTTGCGTTTGTCATCTTTAATAAATAACAATTTTTTCTTTTAGCTTAAAGTACTATCTGCCAAAACTTATGACATAAGCCACAGTCTAATGTCATTTAAATTGCACAGCATAACTCATAACTATCGTTTCTTCATACAATAAGTTAGGTAGTTTATATAAGTTCTTAGTATGGAGGCTCAGTAAAAAGCGTGCAGCGGAGCGGTAATATCAGCGTGGGTGCAAAATACGTTCTCGTAATATAATGACCAGGTGTAGTGGTGTGTTTGGCATAACGTATGCCAAACACACCACTACACCTACCAATTTAGCTTATTTAACGCCAGTCTAGAGCATTTTATTTTCTACAGAGCGATGTAGTGTCTAGCGCATAATCTAACGGTTTTAAAACATTTATGCTAGGTATATATGAAATACGTTAAGAGTTTACTAACCTATAGTAGAGTTAGGTATTTAGTGAAACTATCAATGTGAATGTGCTTTTGCAAATCGTAAGAACCCCAAAGAAAATTAAAAGAGTAAGTAAAAAAAAATAGAGCTCTTTTAAATCTCTATTCTCACGCTCCTGGATGTTTGGAATTAGTTTCTGAATATACTGTTTATATGCAAGTTAGTATACAGCACAATCCGGTTATCAGCACTGTACACGGCCCGCCAAACGCTTTCTACTCAGGCGTTAGGCTTATATTAGTAATAGCATTGCTTGTATTATTTTATTTTCTATAAATGTCATCCTTAATATAGCTTAAGGCTTATAGAGCCACATAACATGAAGTTGTATCTTTAATGCAATTACTGATCAAGAATACTGAAAGGTAAAATTATTTATACGCTATACGCGTGCTTTTTACTAAGAGCTTTATTAACAGTTTAGCTAACGGTTATCATATATGTGGAACTTTTAATACATATGCATACTTAAGAATGATTTCACTATGGAAATGGGTGTGTGTGGGCTTGTCTGCCTAATGCATACATAATATATTTTAGTATCATTAACCAAAAAATATTAATGGCGCAAAGTGAAAATAATACTTCCGGCTCATCCAAATCCTCTTAAACCTTTTAAGCCATTCAAGTTTAATCATCCGTCATTTTATTTTTTATAAGTGCATACAAAGTGTGAATAAAAAATGTCAAGAGCTTATAATATTTTTAAACGCAAACACCGCGAAAGCTTACTTAAAATGTGTTGTGTTGGTAACAAAAAGCCCTTATAAATAAAAACATAAATAGCCATATGAAGCAATAAATTTGTTTATTGTACAATAAAATAATGTAGCGAGTCGTGCTGGGTGGTCCGCGGCACAAAAAGCCGGACAAGATGGCTGTCCGTTGCCATAGTAGAGACATGACGCCTCCGCCTGTAGCATTACCAGAAGAAATTTATAATTCTTTAGCACAATTCTGTATAAAGATTTAATTTAAAAGGTGCATTTTAATGACTTTTTTAGTTCTGTACGTGTAAATTATATGACAATAATACTTTTATCAAATTATGTCTTAATTTAATAAATTACAAGTACCTACCGTTTATACTTTCATATGCATTTAGTAAAATTGTGTTCTGTGAGTAAAACGCTGTAATTTTGACATTACAAACAGATACTCAAATTTTATTTAATTTTATAGATATGGCGTTAAGTCACTCTAAGTAAAATTAATTTAAAGTCTCATTCTATATACGTCCCACTGCTGGCACAGGCCTCCTGACTGCTGACCATCTCCTGATTTGTTTCCCTCTGTCGCCTTTTACGGCACCCACGGGATGATATGGGGTAGTTGATATTCTTACACCGCCACTACACGGTATTTTTTTATGTTCAGTGATTGTCAAATTATTTATAGAAAATAAACACAATTAAAAAATTTCGATCGTAATAGATAAAATAAATGTTTTTCTAAATAATTAAGTGACCATTAACATAAAAATATAATAGCAAAAGCTAAAAGTATATTTTTCTAGCTCTACACTGTTCAAAAATTATTATTATGAGCAGCGTGCGTGACAACGTTCTTGTCTAACAAAGCACTCGCTTCAACAATCGCCCTATTGTCTTGTTCCAACCACGCATTAATTAAATAATAACCGACGATTACTTAATTTTAAAACCACAACCATTCGAACGGTTGATCTATGAATGTATCTCCAAAATGCCGTAGGTTCTGTTTGATTATAAAGTTATATTCTTGTGACAGTATAGCCGACAGTTTTACTTTCATTTTTTTTTCTAACTTTTATTTCAATTTCAACACCACCAGTATTCAGAGTTCTTTTTTTTAATAGAATAAGGCATGACAAATGAGCACACAGTTCACCTGAAGGTAAGTGGAAGCGGCACATAGACGTCTACATTTCTCTCATCTTAAAATACAGACGCGTTGTCAACCCTGAGGAATAAGATGGAATGCCTCATTTCTAGAAAAAAGCATTAAGCCGCTATTTTACGCTGGTATTCTGTGAGAGCTTGGTCCTTCCCCGGTCGAGCCGACCCATCCGTGCTACAACTATTCACTTAATTTAGCTGCAGCATGGCTCTACCACGTAAAAAGTCTGTTCTATTTGAAACATTATTTTTATTTAGAACCTTTATTGTTAATTTATTTGGTCATAAAATTGGGAGAGGGCGCTGAATGCCGAGATACAGGTATAGTTCAGCAATCAGAGACTTACTACACATATTCAGTGTACAATGATCAATAAAGATTTTATATTTTTTTTAATCAAAACCACGGTCCTGAGGCTGAGGCACCGGCAAGTTCTTACATGTATTACATCTAGTGGGAGCTGTGGGAGCTCACCCTAAACTTGGCTTACTGGTAAGCCTGCCACTCGAGTACCTTTCTTCCCCATCTGGCCATTGCCAATTTGACTGATCACCTCGTTGGTGTAGTGGTAAGGGTGACTGATGATCATGGTTTTTCTCTTAAGAAATACTAAATAGCAGCCCGGAAATAGGAATTTGGCGGTGTTTCACCTCTGTTCGTAGTACGTAAAGCCGTTGTTCCTGCGCCTGATCTCCCTCCGGCCATGTCAGATTCTCGTCCGATCGAACAGTGAGAGAGATGGAATGGAGAGTGCACGTTTTTTTGTGTACACATTTGTGCACTATAATCCTCCTGGCCAATTTATCTGATCTAACTTTTCTATAATTAAATGTGACTAAATTTAGAATTAAGTAATATCTATTTATTAATTTTTATTTTCAAAAAATGAGAAACAAATTTACTAAAAAAAAAACGTAAATATTATTTACATTTAAAATTATAAAATGTGCAAACATCTTATGTCTTAAATCGTTCATGAGCAATGGTTGACAACTTGCAAAACTAAACTTATTTACTCGTTAATACAAAATAATAATATCAAACGAAATATAATGATTTCTTATATTTACGCGAAGACTACTTACACATTAAATGAAATTAATTTTGACGTCACATAGTAAGCCAGATCGATTCGCCAACTTATAAGTTGGCTCAACACTTGGCAAAATACTTTCACCACTGAGAGGACATACCAGAGCACGCACAAAGGATTCAAACCATTTTGTTAGTGAGATAAATACCTACATCTCGCTGATAATGAAAATATGGTCAGTTTTGATATTCAGTCACTATTCATATGCTTACCTATTGAAGACTGCATCTCAATTGTAACTAGGAAGCTAGAAGATAACAACATGCCTACAGAATATGCAGTATTACTCAAACACTGCCTCACATCTGGCTATCTATTGTGGAAGGAAGAGTTCTTACAAGCAAGTAGACGGTGTGGCGATGGCGATGGGTTCATCTGTATCTCCCGTAGTCGCCGACATATTCATGGCGGAGGAGAAAGACCTTCTTACTGCTCCTGTAAATCCAAGATACTATAAGCGGTACGTAGATGACACTTTCACAATTTTACCATCTGTCAAAGTAACTGCACTTTTAGACTACCTTAATTCCATAAACTCTAAAATACAATTCACAATGGAGTTAGAGGCAAACAATTCTTTAGCTTTCCTAAATGTTTTAGTCATCCGAAATCCTGATAACACTGTTGGTCACACTGTGTATAGAAAAAAGACCCATACCAACCGATATATAAATGGTTCTTAAGCCGGCCACAGTCGAGCGTGAGCCTGCTGTACTTCCCTACATCAGCGGAGTCACACCCAAGGTTGGCTACATCTTGAACGAGCTTCCATAAAAACATACTTCAAGCCGCCGAAGAAGATTAGTCAATATTTACCATCCGTCTAGTGTCATATCCCTCTACAAGATGCAGTAGTGTACAAGCTGGTGGTTGTGAATGTGGTCCCGCTTTCATAGGACAAACAAAAAAATCTACAAAAACCCGCGTAAAACAACATATAGCTGACTTAAAGCACCGACGTTCCGGGAAGTCTGCAGTGTGTGAACATGTTCAAGATCGTCCCCGCCATTACATTAGATTTGATAGACCACAAATCCTCGCAAAATAACACCGATTCCTACCAAGGATTATTCTCGAGGCTATTGAAATTAAAAAACATCCTGATTTCAATACAGAAGATGGATGGGTGTTGCCATCTCTTTGGGATCCTATAATTAATAAAATGAAATCCAAACCGAAGCATACCACTGCAAGACTTCAAGATACTGTAAGCTCATAAAAATTAATATTCAAAAACTGAAGGTAGCCGGGCTAACTATGACATCGGGACGTCAAAAACCTCAGTCCCCCCACGAAACCATGGGTGCTGTAAAGCACCCGAAACGTCGGGAATTAAAACTCGTAAATTAAACGCGATAAAGTCTGTAAAAATTAGTTTCATTTAATCAAACGAAATAATTAATAACAGAGCGATAGACATTTTACGTGGTAGAGCCACGCTGTAGCTATATTATGTTTGTAGCACGAATGGGTCAGCTGAACCGGGGTAGGACCACGAACTCACAGAATACAAGGGTAAAATAGCAGCTTAACGCTGCTGTGTTTCGTATGGTGAGTGTAGAGTATCGGAGACGATTTTTACTGGAAGTGCTTCAGAAGCTCTTTAATTCCGTCCTCCATGGTGGCACTACACCGGAGACGTGGAGCAGAAGTGCGGTGGTCTTGTTCTTCAAAAAAGGTGACAACGCTCTCTTGAAGAATTACAAACCGATTTCCCTACTGAGCCGTTTCTACGTGCTGTTTTCGAGAGTCATTACGAATCGTCTCGCGTGCAGACTCGACGACTTCCAGCCTCCCGAACAAGCCGGTTTCCGAAAAGGCTTTAGCACCATAGGTCACATACATAACCTTCGACAAATGTACAGAAGACCGAGGAGTACAATTAGACACTTTGTTTGGCGTATGTGGACTATGAGAAAGCCTTTGATTCCGTCGAAATTTGGGCGGTGCTGCAGTCCCTTCAGCGGTGCCAAGTTGACTGTCGGTATATCGAAGTGCTGTAGTGCTTGTACAGTAGAGCTACGATGATTTGTATTTATTGGACACAGTTTGAAGGGAGTTCATAAGTGATAATATTTCTGATTTAAGGCACTCTACTTCAGTCTCATAACATTTTTTTATGTTATCCACCTCAATTGAATACAACTTAAGTTCATATAACAATGCTTGCTTTTCTTTACATACATTAACATAATTTTTGGTATTAATCTTATTTCTTATTAATTTTTGTACTTTCCTTATGTATTTATTAACTTTTATATACTTCTTCAATTTGGTTTTACTGCAATTAATCCTTACTGTGTGGAAGTTTCCTGAAGTGGAAGAGTCGTCACCAGTCAAGTCTATTGTTGCAGATTGCTGTAACATTCTTGAAGTATCACATTGCACAAGCTCAGAGAACAGGCTTTGAGTCTGGGAGGCTTTAAGGTTATCTATATATGTTTTAAATTGTGTTATTTGCTCATTAGCCTCATTAAACTGTAACTTCAATGCAGCAATTAACCTGAGAGCTTCCTCATATTCCTTGCTGCATTGGTCAAACTCATTAACCGTTCCCTGTAGCTAATCTCTTTCTTTTATAACACTTGTGTATTCTGTATGTAACTTAACCATATCACATTTCAATTGTGTATTTTTATCAATTATGCTAACTATTTCACTTTCATTACCATCCCTTTCCTTAAGCAACAGTTCACACTGCTCCCTGGACGCCTTAAGTTCTTGGAGCGCAAGCTGGAGTTGGTTCTCCACCTGGCGCGTCTTGGCGTTGCGAGTATTCATTTTCCTATATATTACAAATAATAAAAGAAAACGAAGATCGAAAGCAGAAGGAGCAGAGTAAGCTAATGTAAAGTTGTTGTTGTTTTTTTTTCTATTTACAAGTCTCAAATCAAATTATCGTTAAAACAATTCGGAAAGAAACCCGCAAAGAATGTAATAACCCGAGTAATAGAATAAATCTTTAATTTATAAAAGGAATGATATGAAATAAGGATTACAATAATTTTTAAAACAATGTTCGTTACCTGTCACTTTTTGTTCCAACACCAAATTGTTGTTATAATATTTATGTACCAACTTTCTTAAATATTAAATACAAAGCGGCAGTAATTATTAGCTATAACATGAAATTGAGGTGGATATGGTGAATTTACAATATTTAAATTATTAAAATTTATCGGGACCAATTACTTTTACAACTTATTACCAGGGTTGCCACAGCAAAAAAAAAAAGAAAAAAAAGATGGCTATCCGAGAACAGAACCAGAGTACGAAACCTATCCAATTGCAGAGAGGTGTAAGACAGTGCGACGTTATATCCCCGAAACTCTTCACCGCTGCATTGTGAGACGTTTTCAAGCTTCTGGACTGGAAAGGATACGGTATTACCATCAATGGCGAGTACATCACTGACCTTTCATTTGCCGACGGTATAGTCCTTATGGCAGAATCGCTGAAGGACCTAAGCACTATGCTCAATGACCTCAATAGTGCCTCCCAACGGATACGTCTTAAGATGAACATGGACAAAACAAAGATCATGTATAACGTCCATGTCACACCTATGCCGGTAGTTGTTGGGAGCACTAAGCTCAAAGTTGTTGATGAGTATGTATACCTGGGACAAATAACTAGTCGGAACTAGGTAAGTCCAACTTCGACCGAGAGGTCAATCGACGGATTCAACTCAGCTGGGCAGCGTTTGGGAAATTACGGCACATTTCTCGTCAGGTATACCTCGAAACTTGAAAACGAGACTGTACAACCAGTACGTGTTGCCAGTGATGACCTATGGAACTGAGACGTGGTCCTTCACTGCTGGCCGGATGAGGAAGCTCAAGGTCGCTCAGCGACCTATGGAGAGGGCTATGCTCTGAGTTTATCTGCGTGATATACTTATAAAGGAGGATGTCCGAAGTAGAACCAGAGTGACCGACATAGCCCAACGGATTAGTAAGCAGAAGTAGCAATGGGCCGACCATATAGCTCGAAGAACCGACAACCGATGGGGAAAAAAGGTTCTCCAGTAGCGGCCTCGTACCGGAAGTGTAGGGCGTCCCCCTACTAGATGGAGTGACAACCTGGTAAGACATGCAGGAAGTAGATGCATGCAGGTGGCTCAGGACCGTGCTTTGTGGCATTCCTTGGGGAACTTGTGAAGGGCTGTAATGATGAGATGATGATGATGATTAACTGAAAACGTGGCATTCCATCGTAGTCCTCGGGGGTGACAACGCGTCTGCATTTTGATTCTTAATTGAAGATAAATGCAGATGTCTATGGGCCACAACATTCACTTACCATCAGATGAACTGTGTGCTCGTTTGTCACCCTTATTATATAAAAAAAAGAAAAAGCTGCAACTTGCAACTTAAAATAAATTAGAAATAAAAGCGGTAATATTAGTTAGTACATAATTATGTCTTTCACTTCCTTTATGAGTTAATTAGCAAAAATAATGGTCATTTTAGTAGTAAATGCGCAGAGTAAAAGGTGCAATTGACATAAATAAGTACTTAATCTAATGTAATTACAGTTCCAAGCATTACTGCACTATAATATTACTATTTTAAGGCAATAACTACGGCAAGACGTCAAAGCGAGATAATTGATGTAATGTGAATGAGCGTTAACGTTTATTGCTAGTTAAATATTGCTGTTACCTCCAATGATCCTTTAGCGGAGATGTTGTATTTAGTAACTTTAAGCGTGAGTCGTAAAGTGCCAACGCAGATATTCATATAAGTAATAATACAAAGTTATTTTAAGTGAACGTTGACACCGTTTTTGCGCCGCTTCAATACATGCATAGTGATACACGTATGTACGTGCATAAGGTTTTTGACTGACCCGTGGAATGGCTCTCAATTTGTTTAAATTTTTGTGTTGAGTGAAGTTGTATTGTGCACGATCGAGTGCGAGGAGTTTTGATGTGTTATAGAAATTTTCGTTACAAATGCGTTAACGTGGTAGGTAGCAGCAGCTCTGCAGCAGTATTGTCGGTGCACTGCAACTGGGTTGGCTCAACACCGGCGTAAAATATCAGCATGTTGCTGCTGCATTGGATGTATGGTGTTGTATGAATAAGTGACTCCCTGAAATTATTATAAAATATTCTCCTTTTATTTTTAATCTCATCAAATACGCCAGTTTAGGAGAAAGTAAACTAAATATAAACGGATAATAAAAATGGCAGCCAGCAGTAATTTAAATGAATAAATCAATTTGATTTCTTAGTTTATTATTAGAACTTATAAGCTTATAACTAGCGATACGCCCTGGCTCCGTCTGGGTAAGATATATTAATGTGGTGTTATTTACATTTAAGATAATCATAGATCGTTTATATTATATATCAATATTACGTTTTTTTTTTTTAAAATCTCCAAGTTTTCCAAATAAAATATAGCCTAGACCCTGGCATTTCTCTCTATCTGTTCGTAAAGTATTATCACAATCGATTCAGCTATTTCGAAGATTAGCCAGACAGACAAAACTAAAAATAGGTGTGAGGCTTAATAACATGCAAATAGAAGTATGAGAAACCAGTTATTTCAATATTACAGACAGACACTACAATTTTATTTCCATTTATATGTTTATGTATGTAGATTAAGTATTACTTTGCGGAAATTATTTTCGCGTGCAAACATAATGGTGTATAATTATTTAGAAGATTTAAAGATTTAATTACACACCACTTTAAAATTATTATTTTTTGTTAATCTGGAGGTAGCCGTGGTTAACTATGACATTGGGACGTCAAACACTTCCCCCCCCCCCCCCCCCCCATTTGTGCTCGAAACGACGGAAACATAAAATAAGTTAATAAACGAGATATAATCCGTAAAACTAATTTTATTTAAATGTGTAGTGTTCGCGTAAATATAAGAAATCATTATGTACACCATTTTATTATCCATTAACATCATTATTTCAACATGTAATGTTATCTTGACTTTGTTGAATATTGGTTTCTTTTAATTAATGTCAACCTCAGCCGCTCACGGAGCACCCTGCCAACTCACAACCTGACAGTTTGATAGTGAAATTCATATAGATACACCTAACCCAAATTTCACCAACTGTTGATAGAGGACACTGCGAAGGCATCGGCTCTGTGATCATTTACAAAACTTCCCAGCGTGCCGAATTAGCGTTGAATGGGATGCGATCATCATTACAGCTTACAACCCATCACAAATTAATTTTAATTAAAAATATAATCAAATAAATATAAATTCCACTAAACACACTTCTAAACCACCTGCATTCATTGACTGCCTGCATTTTATAAAATAAAATTCACTTACCGGTATGAGAAGAAACCGGAACTCAAGAACTTTCTTCTCCATCGGTTGTCGATTCTTCGAGATATATGGCGGTCTCATTGCTATTTTAGCTTACTGATTTATTGTACTATGTCGGTTACTCTGGTTCTACTGCGGATATCCCTACGAAGTTAGTCATGCAGAGAAACTCCGAGCATAGCTCTCTCTATAGCTCGCTGAGCGATATTGAGCTTTCTCATACGGCCAGCAGTGAAAAACCACGTTTCAGATCATCACTGACAGGACGCAAACTGACAGGTTGTAAACTCCTGTTTATAAATTTTATGGTTGACGTAAATTTTAATATTCAATCACTCTTATAATTGAATATTAAAATTAAATACCAATTTTCATGTCATTAAACAAAGTTTTTAATTAAACTATTTCAAATATAACTTTAAATTCGTATGTAAACTCATCAATATTTTCTATATTTTCTATATTCACATAAAAAGTTTAGGGTGTTTTGAGATTTATATATTCGTTCTAACAGCTTGAAGAAACATTTTTAAAGGGAAATCAATCAGAACGTATCTAAAAAGTAACCGGAAGTATGTTCCCGACAAATTGCATACTTTACATGTCTGAAACGGACCGCTCGGCACAAAATGTCTCTATATAGTCGGCGCAAATTGATGGCAGGATGATTGGGCATGCCTGGCGCGACGTTTCTCGGTAGCAGGCGGTGTTGTTTAAAGGAAACCGCTCTTTTATTCCCATAGAGTAACGTCTCTCAGAGGCAAGGTCAGCAGAAATACGATATCATAATTTTACTGTTAATGTTCCTATTTGTTTCACATTAAGCGCCCAATTTTATTTTAATAAAGCCCACGTGATCCCGTTTTCAAAACAAAGGAAACTTATAAGGTATCAAAAATTCGTAGATCAGTTTATTTTAGTTGCTTACTTTGACGGCTCCATGGCGCTGTGGCTTAGCAATGAGTTGCAGCGCTAAGGGCCGCGGGTTCGAATTCCGCACGGAACAAGCATTTGTATGACCTACAAATAATTGTTTCAGGTGTTTGTTCTTGTGAAATTTATGTATGTAAACTGCTTCCACGGTACAGGACAAAATCCTACTGTGGAGATAACGTTTAAAAAAAGAATTGAAAATTTTTCAAATTTAAGAACAGAAATACTTACTCGAGAAGAATCCAGTCTCACACTTACATTTCGGGTGGTTAAGCACTCATAGTATTATTAATAATTCAAAGCTGAATCCAAGGTTATCTATGACATCAGGACGTCAAACATCTGATACAAACTAATAAGAAGTATAGTCCCCCAGTGCTCATAGTGCTAATTTACCACGTGCTCGAAGGCGAAGAAAAATATCGTGAGGAAGCCTGCATGTTTAAGGAATAGAAATATTGGTAAAGCGGTAACCTCATATGTCAATAAGAGGGAGAGTCAAGCTCTACCATGTTACTTATAGTAGTAGCACGAAATAGGCGTCACGAATGGAGGAGGACCACGCTCGTACATAATTCCACGCGAATTAGCCGCATACTGCTGACGTGCTTTGTACAATAAGTGACGAAATCCAGAAACTCTTTTTACTGGTATAGAGACATATATATATTATATATGGATCTACCAATTTAGTCCTCAGGTATGAAAACGTATCTTCATTTGGTTCTTAATTAATGATAAATAAGGTGATGTAGGTAGATGATAGACGATGAGATACATATTGAGAAAGATATAGGTGTAGATGTTACCATAAAAAAATCACATCCTGTTCGAAATAATAGTTTTTTATAACCCCTTCAGAAATAAGAGCAGGCCTGTATCCAGCAGTGGGACGTATATAGAATAATTCTTTAGAATAGTCCTTTATTTGATTTAAATAACATATATGTACTTAACTCTTAACCTATTTAAACAAAAATTAAAATAATATTTATTATGAAATGTATTACGTGAGTACTTTATTATAAGAGTATGGAATGAACCATGATACTTAAACTAGGCTAACTTACTACTGTATAGGTAGTAAATTAACTTTTTTATTCAACTATGTATGTGATATCTCATTGTATTATTCTATTTTATATTATTTCATTTTATTCTGTTCTATAATATTTTAATTACAAAAATATTTCCTGCCTAATCATAACACTTTTCGATTTAAAATTAACACCATCTAAGTTGTACAGTCTAAATATAATTTATTCTTTGTAAAGAATATCCACAGCAACTGTATTATATTCGGGAAGATACGGTGATTAGGTGGCGACAGGCTCGATTACCGTCGGCGGAATATACGTCCTGCCCCGTGTACCTGAATTAATACTTACGAACACAAAAAAAAGGTTATACAAAAACGCACCAAAATTGAGAAATAACGACATGCGTCAAATGTATTTTTAAAATAAAATAATTCAGTAAAATTAATGATTCAGTTAAATTAATTAACGTGATAGAGCCATGCTGCAGCTATTAGTAGTATAGTTGTAGCACGAATGGGTCGACTCGACCGGGGAAGGACCACGCTCTCACAGAATACCAGCTTAAAATAGCAGCTTAACGCTACTGTGTTTCGTATGGTGAGTGTAGAGGCCCGGAGACCCTTTTTACTGAAAACGAGGCATTCTATCTTAGTCCTCACGGGTGACAACGTTGATTTGTAATCGAAGATAGATATAGATGTGATGTCTATGAGCCACAGCAACCACTTACCATCAGGTGGACTGTGTGCTCGTTTGTCACCCGTATCCTATAAAAAATGCGCTACTACATAATAAAATGTAATAATTGATATAAAAGAAGTTATATTTCAAAAACATTGAATAAAAGAAATATAAATAGCATATGGATTGTGAACCAGTTTCACGCAAAAGTCGTACAATGCCCTGAGGCCCTGAGAGTTCAATATAATAACATCTTTAGAACTCTACTATTGTGGCTCCCACGTTTTTGAAGTGCATCAGGCATGTTTGCGGCCACGAACGTAGATGACTTGAACGCAATCATGCGATTTAATTCTGCCTACATGATGCTGCGGGGAAGTATCAGCAGAGCCCTGAGGATGATAGGAGAAAGGACGGACGCGGTCTTTGATCGATTCATCGATTTACATATTAAAAGACTTGCGAAACGATGAGTCCATCAAAGGGGTAATCACTTATTATTACTATTTTCATTTTATTTTTCTTTATTACTAACATAAATATGTTAGTGATAGTTTCTAAATGGTGTTTGATTTTGGTTTCAAAGTGCTAGATTTTTTTTCTTTTCTAATGATTTTCAACATACAGAATGATAGAGTGTTATAGAGAACATGTTAAGCAGATAAAAGTAAAATGGACGAACTTAGTCTGATAGTAAACACTTAAAATTTTTAGATAATATTAATTGACAATTATTCAATACATTATTTATATTAATAAAATATTATTAAATATTAATAGATCATAAGCACGACCTTAGTGGTTACGTATACTCCAAGAGCACGACCCATATGCGTGTAAACTTTCCTTTATCACCTAATTTAAATTTTTATATTAATAGCCCTGTTTTTAGGGTTCTGTAGTCGAATGGCAAAAAACGGAGCCCTTATGGATTCGTCATGTCTGTCTGTCTCTCTGTCCGTCCGTATGTCACAGCTACTTTTTTTCCGTAACTATAAGAACTATGCTGTTGAAACTTGGTAAGCAGATGTATTCTGTGAACCGCATTAAGATTTTCACACAAAAATAGAAAAAAAAACAATAAATTTTGGGGGTTCCCCATACTTAGAACTAAAACTCAAAATTTTTTTTCATCAAACCCATACGTGTGGGGTATCCATGGATAGGTCTTCAAAAATGATATGGAGGTTTCTTATATCATTTTTTTTCTAAGCTGAATAGTTTGCGCGAGAGACACTTAAAAAGTGGTAAAATGTGTGTGTCCCCCCCTGTAAATTCTAAAATAAGAGAATGATAAAATTAAAAAAAATATATGATGTACATGTAAACTTCCACTGAAAATTGGTTTGAACGAGATCTAGTACGTAATTCTTTTAATACGTCATAAATTGTAAATGATGTTACTTGCTGCTACGGAACCCTTCATGGGCGAGTTCGACTCGCACTTGGCCGCATTTTTTTTTTGGTGATAATTTCGGATACTTATCAGACATATTTTTTGTCATCAGAAAATGTATTATATCGAATGCCAATGAAGCAAAAATCCGATAACTATGTACAATAATATAATTAGGCATACTTTGCGGTTTATAATTAATTAGGTAAAGTCTCTCTGATCTTAGCCAATTAATTTTAACATCTTTAATACTGTGTTCATTTAATAAGGGTGACAAACGAGCACACAGTCCACCTGATGGTAAGTGGTAAGTCCACCTGTTGTTGTGGCCCATAGACATCTACATCTATCTTCGTTTGCGAATTAAAATGCAGATGCGTTGTCAGCCGTGAGTACTAAGATAGAATGCCTTTTTCCCAGTAAAATGGGTTTCCGGTTCTCTACACTCACCATACGAAACACAGCAGCATTAAGCTACTATTTTACGCTGGTATTCTGTGAGAGCGTGGACCTTCCCCGATCGAGCCGACGCATTCCTGCTACAACTATACTGCTATATGTATATAGCTGCAGCATTTCTCTACCACGTACAATCAAGTCCAATGAATCAAGCACCTTATATTGCTGAACTTCCAATTAACTTCCATTTTATGGTAGCCAAGGATGCACTAAATTTCTTGGTTTGAGGTCATGTTTTTGTAATACAATAAGGTTGACAAAGGAGTAGGCACACATTCCACATGTCCACTTGGTAAGTGGTTGCTTTCGTCCATAGACATCTACATCTATCCTCGATTAAGTATCAAAATACAGATGTGTCGTCACCCCAGAGGACTAAGATGAGATGTCTAGTTTCCAGTAAAAATTAATTTGTAATCGAATATTACATTAAATATTATAATATATAAGAATTAAACATATTTTTTAATTCACACTTAAAACGTGTGATACGGGCGATCGCAGAGGAAAGTTAGCGCCATGTTCATGCGCCTGATTCTGTTTATTATAATGAAAATATATTAGTAGTTAAAATCAATTTTAAGGGAAAAACATCACTCGGCGATATATTACGTAAACACACGTGGAGACATTTATTCAAAAACAAAATACAGTAAGTATACTTAATCCTTACAAATTTTAATAACATTTTTAAAATGCAGTCTTGAAAAATATCCAAAAAAGCAAGTAACCTTTCTTAAAACCTATTTTACGGGAATTCACTTATCCTTTCCACGCTCCAGTCCAAACAAAAAAGTGTGTAAAATTAGTTTTAAACTAACCATACTTGTCAACGTTAATGGAATATATATTTTATCGACCTTTTTGGATGTCCCTCTTCTAGTAATAAATGATCAGCAAGTTAACGTCTTACATTAGTCCTTTGAGACACAGTTGTTAGACACATCCGCTGTAGATCTGTGAATTCAATAGCATTAACAAAAAATTTATGGATATTTCGTTACATGTCTTCATTACATGGCGTATACGTACATACGAACAGATATTATGTTCTTATCATTTGACAGCATGCATTTATTGCTAAAGTAAGCTGTCGACGTAATGGAAATAGGTCAAGGCACAATACAAGAGGAATATATATATATATATAGGGATTCTATAAATTATGTTGCTGTCATAACAACAATTGTCGAAGGATAGGTTAAAATGAGTGAATAAAGATAAAAAAATCTTGTCGGTGTTTCTTAGCAGAGGTCTCATTTTTCGAAACTGCTAGTTTCGAGTGCTGTCATAATTATATTCGACTATTACAACTATTATATTCGATCGATTTTAAATATAATCAACGTTAGAAAAATAATATTCTTTTTTATATGACGTAATCGCTACACTCGGGACTCCTATGCGATGACATTGCATCTATTTAATAGAAAAAGGGACATATTAATAGAATAAGGATAACATACGAACACACTGAGTGTCACCTGATTTTAAGTGGATGCTGTGGCCCATATCCTCGATTAAGAATCGAAATAAAGATTGTGTTGTCAGCCCTGAGGACTAACATAGAATACCTCATAACCAATAACCAGGGTCTCCAATTCTCTATACTCACTTTACGAAGGATAACAACATTGAGCTGCTTTTCTACCGACTTCAAAAAGGAGACGGTACTCAATTCGACTGTATGTTTTTTTATGTGTTACCTCATAACTTTTTACTGGATGAACCGATTTCGATGATTCTTTTTTTTTATTTGAAAGCTGGTGCTTAAAATGTGGTCCCATATATTTTATCAAGGTCTGAATAGTTTTTGAGTTATTTCTTAATAATTTATATTGAAGTCGGTTGTACAAAATTTTTAATTCTAAATTATTCACGCACAACCCTAACATCTCGCGAGTTTGGATGTTTTATATCAGGCATTTACATGATGGTGTACCGCCATCAATAGGAGGTAATGAGGATCCCACACTCGACAAGAAATAGGTTGATGGATTTAAGTGCCATACGGTAAACATTTGCTTACCATTCTTTCATCCATCCATAACAGCCTTTATAAGTTCACTGCTGAACACAGGCCTCCCTCGTAGATTACCTCGTAGTGAGAATTTTGCCATAGTTGCCAAGCTTGGCAGGTGGTTTGGCAACCGCGGTTTTTTATTATTATGAATTGTTATTAGCAAGACGCTCATCTCCAGTTCAGTTTCCCTCTGTCGCCTCTTACGACACCCACCATACCACCCAGTCGATAAATTCTTACTTCTACACTTTAAGCCTAATATTCTACATCTTTGCCAAGAAAAGTTATTGCTATTATACTGGTGTGACTCTGAGTAATCTGCAAGTACCTACGTTCCGGTTGCCAATATAAATTGACCTCATAAATTTTAGATAATTGTGTCATTAAAGTATCTGAGAATTTATTGGATACCTATACATATTAATTTCCACTTTGTTATCTGTGGCATATATTTAAAATCTACTCCAAAGTGTTTCGAAATGTATTAAATTATCTATGGCCATAAAGTTTTACGACGTACCTAAATAACGCAAAGGAATTCGTTGAAAATGACATCCCTGGTATATTTATTGTTCACTCTTTGAGGTTGGCAAATATTTGAAACATAAACCTTTTATTTATAGTTATCTTATTTCTTGTAAAGTGTTATGATCATTGAGTTATATGTACTACGTACTAGAGAAGCCATTCCGAACATTGACTATGTTCAACTGAACTGTAGTGCAATCCATACAAACTAAATATTGCGTAAATTGAAGATTTGTGAATTCCATAAAATAATTATTATTACATTTTATTTAGAAATATGTTTGTTTAGATTAAATTAAGATATTTTATGTTAAATTCTTATATTTATTTTATATTAATATCTTATTTTATATTAGTCTTCGCGCATGCGTGACTACTACTCCCGCGCATGCGCGAAGACATTGAGTAGGACACAATTTTTGTTTGGAATGGCTTCTCTAGTACGTAGTACATATAACTCAATGGTTATGATACTTTTTCTGAAGTTAATTATATTTTTCAAATTAATATACTTTACGTTGACCGGAACCCATTATCACCGTACTTTTCTTCAATGTCATCACTACCTCTTGTCCTATGTGTTTTATATTATTCCGGGAAAATCAAACATCTATATTAACCCTTTCCCTATCCCATGAATCATATATGAACTATTGTTTAACTATTGTGTCTGTTTCGCGGACAGGGAAACTGTTAAAAAATCCAGATCGGAAACAGAGAAAATCAACTACGATGTGAGGCGTCTGGGACGGAGCAACTGTTGACATATAATTAGGTAGGTACCTCAGAATCTTAAAGAGATATCGCCACTGACCTCTATTTTTAATTTAATTCAATTAAAATTATACTAGTTTTAAGATGGTTATATCGACGCCACTCGGTAGCGCAGTGGCTAAAGTTAAACAATTGACCGTGGACCAAATTTGCCGTTTACTTACAAATAAATACTAATCCCTAGTTTCTTGTCCATGTGCTAAGAATGTTTTAAAATATTTCTATCAACGACACGGAATAAATTCCTACAATACGCAAATATCATTTTTAAAATAGCACCAACAGGAAAAAGGCATACCTATACTGTGTCTACGATTAATTATTAATATCAATGTTTATTCAATAGCTTATTTCGATATCGTCTCGAATTAGAAAGAAACTACAAATGGAAAAAACAACTTGAATAAACATAATCTAAGACAAAACTAACGACAAAGTTATAACCTTCTAAATTTATTTACTTGAGGATGCCTCTACTCATTACGTAATGAAGGTAAGCATTCGAGCATCGTGCTAATTACCGTACAATTTGAGAGATTGTGAGGACGTAACTTGAGCGCCGATTATGTCGCATCAAGTCATGCGGAGTGACGGAGCGCCGTCGCCAGTGAAATTCGGCAGCGGCCCGAGCACGCTTATTGCGTTACTTGTCAGGTGTTAACAACCGCGGTTAGCTTGCAATTAATTATCATTTTCCGAATTCGCATTTAATTTACTTTTATCAAATTAAATTATATTTAAGCAAATATACCTCGAGTTCGCACTCGAAAGTGTCCGAGCCAAAAGAGTCCTAAAACGCAAAAAGAGTAAAGTCTGAAAAGAAGATGCTGTATCATATTTTCGATAAGGACTATTAATATTTAATAATTTAAAAGTAATATTTTACTTAGATACATAGTATTTAATTTAAATTCATATTAATTGTAAAAACACCTCACACCAGTAGTCAAAGTTAATAGACTGATAAATTGTCGCAAGTGAAATTGCGGAGTTTTCTAATGACAATATGGTTTTGATTATGATGTTATATTTTTTTATATTTCTAAACGTGTACCTACGCTTATTCTATCGTATGCACAATATCAACAAGAAGTATTTTAAGAAACATTTAAAACCGTAACTGTGTTTACAAACTTAACTTAAATCATATTAGACAGCACAACGAACTTCACGTATCTGTATAATCAATCGCAAAGTAAACGATGCCGCTATCATACGTCACGCGGATAAATCAGTTTTCCATTTCGCTGTCAACTGTTGCATGCGTCAATCAGTAGAGTATCGATGTCCAGGGGCTGGTAGCGGAGGCTGAGCGACGGAGGCGGAGGTGCGGGCCGCGGCTAAGCGCCCCTGCCACGTGGGTGGCCGACGCGTGTGGCCGCGCGCTGGGTGGCCCACTACCGCTCGCACGTGCACACACACACCGCACCAACACACGTCCGCCGCGCAAATAAACACAATCATCAACTAGCGATACTTTACTCCGGATAGAGTAATCGCTCCGATGCTATTGCGAGAATCACCGGGACACCAGCACGCCTGCAATCGCATGCGTGGGACGTAACCGTACCAGAATAACCCAGTGACACTAATTGCCCATTCCGATTATCGATATTGTCTAGTTTTTTACTCATATAAAGTGTAGACATAGGTATTTTATAACGCTAATAACCTCTACGTCAACTGCCCAATATATCGATAGTATAACGAGACTAAAACAGACTATATATAGCTAATCTTAAAATAATGTTCAAGTAACGAAATATTTTTTCGTAAGATGAGCAAAATTTTTTTAGGATAAGGGTGACAAACGAGCACACAGTTCACCTGATGGTAAGTATAATCTTCGACATCTACATCTATCCTCGATTAGAAACGGGAATCAAAACGCAGATACGTTGTCACCCGTGAGGACTAAGATTATGTCTCTTTTCCAGTAAAAAGGGTTTTCGGTTCTATATACTAACCATACAAAAGTTAAGCTGCTATATTACGCTGGTATTCTGTGCGAGCGTGGTCCTTCCCCGGAAGGTCCGACTCATTCGTGCTACAACTATACCAGATAGTATATAACTGCAGCATGGCTCTACCACGCATAAAAGTTTCAATTTCGTTTCACTCGAAGAAATTGACATTGCTTTATTTCATTACTAATATTACTTCCAAAGGACATCGTTCTGCGTCCATACAATGTTCGCCTAAGGACCAACAGTGAAAGAAAATACCTTTTTAAGTTCGAAATTACACATAATTGTACGTAAGAACAATAACTCCTGACGGACACTTCTGAAAACTTAGATATTTGCAGTTATCATAGAGATTTTGTAGTTGTTTTATTTTTATGAAACATTACTATGTTATTGCTAATGTAAGCAGTTCAGTCTTAGCCTAGCATTTATACGGTAAATAAAAGTCAGATTGGGATTAGTAATTTATTTTGTTCATACCAAATTAATACAACTTATACAGTCTCATTTGGTTAAAGTCCGTGATTCAAGCCAGGTAAGTCGCTAAAGAAAAGTATCGATATCCGTTGTTCAAGCCGAGTCGTAATTTATAAAAACTTATCGCATAACAAACCAACTAGTTAGTGTTAGTAGCACAGTGCACTTAGATTCCGAAAACATTTGTAGAAATGTATTTTTTGTGTTTTTTCAAACGAAACCAAAACGATCGCACACCTGACATCTATTTATTTTTATGCTGATTTGCCAAGGAGAGTGCAATAGTATTGTTATTTTAAATGAAAACAGATGATTTCACTGTACCCCAGTTCCTTGTGGCATATATTAATCTGAGTTATATTTTAAAATATAAACGTTTTCATAATATATTTGAGTTTATGACAACTTTTGAAGTATGTGAGTGAAGTTATTGTGCGATTGGCCAAATCACAGGAGGCCATAAACGCAGCACAAAATAGGTACAAAGTTCAAAATCGTAAAAGTCCTTTTTATTTTGATTTCACAAGTCAAAAGTGTCCGTTACTATCTAATGAATGTTATCTAATGCATAATTAAGGATAAGAATTTTGATAATTTTCAAATATCTGTTGATTCTTAGGTGAGTTTAGACATTGTCCTTTGTCTGGTTGTATGAAACAAAGCCATAGAGCCAAAATAGAAAAAATGTTGAATTTTTTTTCGGTAGACTCATATCTGAAATTATTTATTTTTCAAAATAAAAATAAAGTTTGACTTCTACATACTAACAAAACTACACATTTACGCAGCAATTCTTAAAGATACTCAAGATTGGTGTTTATGTTTTGATATAACCGAAAACATCATGGTCATCAACAACAACAACATCAGTATCATTACAAGCCCACAACTAAACATAGTCCTCCCAAGAAATGACAAAAAATCTTGAGCCACCTGCATCCACCATTTTCCTGCATCTCTTCCCAGATCTCTATCTCGAGTTCCCTCAGCTATACTCACTAAGAAACTCCGAGTATAGTCCTCTCCACAGCTCGCTAAGCAGCTTTAAACGTCCTCATACGGCCACTAATGGAAGACAACATCTCAGTTCCATATTAAAACATCACTAGCAACACGCACTGGTTTTGACGAGAATATGACGCGTAATCTCCTAGACTACGTCCTTTTCTATGTGGTAGAGCCATGCTGCAGCTATATTATGGTTGTAGCACGAATGGGTCGGTTCGACCAGGGAAGGACCACGCTCTCACAGAAAACCAGCGTAAAATAGCAGCTTAACGCTGCTGTGTTTCGTATAGTGAGTGTAGAGAGCCGGAGACCCTTTTTACTGGCAAAAAGGCATTCCATCTTAGTCCTCACGGGTGACAACGCATCTGCATCTTGAGTCTTTATTGAGGATAGATGTAGATGTCTATGGGTCACAGTAACCACTTACCATCAGGTGGACTGTGTGCTCGTTTGTCACCCGATCGTATAAAAAAAAGACTCGGCTTGGCAGCGTTCGGAAGATTACGTAATCTAAATGAACCTACTAATTGTCTAGAAAAGCTCAGTGTTCGAATAAACTGATTGTGTTTTTCAATAAATTTCTGGGAATGCTTCTAAGCTGCGTCTACGAAACACCGGTAACTATTCTTCCATTATACCTATTCAACCGATAAGGAATGTCTAGCGTGATCAAAGAGGGAAATATCTATAGTCCAGCGTTTAAACGTTATCATTGCCGGAAAAATAGACGATGACATTCACCATACGAATCAGCAGATAATGCTGCTGATATATGCATAATCTTATTTATATTGCATTCAGAGATTATTTATTCTTCCTTCATAATGAACTCGTAAAAGTGCGCTGCTGGAAATAATCCCCTCCCGTTGTAATCCTCTACTACTCACGTTGAATACTCAAAACTCACGCTTGACGAATTGATGATCGCAGTATCTTGTACTACTGTTTAGCACCTTTGAAACTATTCTCCGCCGCCGGTCTGGTCTGGGTGTTTTTGGAACGAAGTTCCTTATCGGACGGTACGGATTTGGCGGATGGGAGCTAGGCGACAAAAAGTGTAAGATTTTTTCGTCACTACCCCTTGTGTCACAGTGTATTTTATTTTAAATGACGCTTCATTTTAATAGACGCTAATAATTAATTAATTTATATTTGTTAATCAATAATATAATACGTTTATCAATAATAATATACTATGAAAGGAACTTCGTTCCAAACGAGTGTTCCACGACACTCACGCATGTTTCTTATTCCTGGCATTAACACACTGATAAAGACCTCTTTGGCATTTCCCATAGCCGCCTCTTACGAAGACCACGTGACGAAATTGGGTGATTGATTTGTCTACACTGCCACCAAACTGTATACAGAGAATATTCAAACACCTCTAATCAAACATCGATATGTCAGAACAAAAATAAGGCGACGGATTGCAGGTGCATCTGAAGGCAAACCGTACGATAGTACTAAGTTCGGATGTTTATAATAATCCTGACATACATTCTTAAGATAAGAATACCTTAAGTAAATACTAACTTTTTGCACGTGGTAGAGCCATGCTGCAGCTATATTAATAGTATAGTCGTAGCACTGGGTCGGCTCGACCGGGGAAGGACCACTCTCTTACAGAATACCAGCTTAAGATAGCAGCTTAATGTTGGTGTGTTTTGTATGGTGAGTGTAGAGAACCGGAGACCCTTTTTACTGGAATAGAGGCATTCCATCTTAGTCCTCACGGCTGACAACGCATCTGCATTTTAATTCGCAAACGAAGATAGATGTAGATGTTTGGGCCACAGCAACCACTTACCACCAGGTGGACTGTGTGCTCGTTTGTTACCCTTATTCTATAAAAAAAAACCTCTACATTTCTTCTGCTCGCGACCGCACACCTCATTTCAACAATTCTTGACTTTGATTTGAGATTCGTATTTCTCATCGTGATTTTCCTTATTCATGTGACGTAATAGTGGTTTCTTTAGTGTCTGTCTCTTTTACTGTGCAATGCATGATATTATATTAATCAGGCATGCCACTAACAAGAACTTTTAAAAAGAATCTAAAATTTCATCACATATTCTAATTCTAAGGCGGCAGACCATCTCATATATAACAGATTTAAATATTCACACAGGAGCAACGTCATAGCATTATTTTATTATATCTATGGGCAGCGTCGAAGACGTTAAGACATTTATTTTAGTACTACGGTCTCTAATCTGCCCACTTAACTGTGTGATTTTACAGAACAAGGGTAACAAACGAGCACACACAGGTTTTTACGTGATAGAGTCATGATGCAGCTATATTAATAGTGTAGTTGTAGCACGAATGGGTTGGCTCGACCGGGGAAGGACCACGCTCTCACAAAATACCAGCGTAAAATAGCAGCTTAATGCTGCTGTGTTTCGTATGGTGAGTGTAGAGAACCGGAGACCCTTTTTACTAGAAACAAGGCATTCCATCTTAGTCCTCACGGCTGACAACGCATCTGCATTTTGATTCATAAACGAGGATAGGTATAGATGTCTATGGGCCATAGTAACCACTTACCATCAGGTGGACTGTGTGCTCGTTTGTCACCCTTATTCTATAAAAAAGAAACACAATCCACTTGATAATAAGTAGTTGCTGTAGTCTATAGACACCTACATAATTATATCCTCGATAAAGAATCAAAATGTAGGTGCGTTGACCACTGAAAGCTAAGATACAATGTCTCGTTACATACGAAACACAGCAGCATTATGCTGCTATTTCATGCTAGTATCCTTTGCGAGTATAAGCCTTTCCCTGGTTGAGCAAACATTCACAAATCACCGAGGGTTAACTAATAGAGAATATCACAAAGTATGAAGTTAATATTACCCTTAGTTGAAGTTTTCTACGATAAAGACTAAATAGAGAGAGGCAACCTTGTCAAAAGTAAGGATTTCATCTTCTAGTTTCGTAAATTAAGAAATGAACTGATTAAAATATTAAATTTATTGCATACGTTCTCAAGTATTGTCAGCATGGTACGGCCCTAGCACAGCCGTTCAAGAAAACCAACTACTGTCTTTCTCCGGTGGTAATGAACAAAACGCAGTATTTTTTTTATTTAAAAAAAGTCACCCGCACACTAGGATTTTCTCCTGTGTCGTGGAGGCAGTTTACAAACATAAATTGCACAAGGACAAACATCCAGACCCGAGGCCATACAAATACTTGTTCCGTGCGGGATTCGAACCATATGCATATACATTAACACCATTCTTTATATTGTGCCGTTACCGTTACAGTTTATTAAAGTTCACTGCTGAACATAAGCCTCCCCTGTAGATTGCCTCATAGGGGGGAGATTTGCCATGGCTGGTACGCCTCTCAAGCGGGTTGGCTACCGCAGTTTATTTTTATTACCATCGTTATTAGGAAGAGGATAACATAAGATAAGATGATCTATTTGTTAGAATATGGTACATTTAAGTTGTTACAAAATAATTCAGATCCCAAATATTCTGCAATTTCCTGCATACAAATATTTTCAGACAGATTACTTTAGAATATAATAGAAAACCAAGACATAAATTATTATAGAATATAAATATGTTGTGATGCTACCCATCTCTTTATTTGTGTGCCTCTGTCGCCTTTTACGACACCCACGGGATGATATGGGGTAGTGGATATTTTTACACTACAAAAAAACTAATCCTTCATTTATTTTAGTATTTATCCACACATTTTAACAGGATAAACAAAATAATTTTCGTCAATGTATATTAATGTCGATGCAAACCGTCGTAAATTGTATTAGGAAGACAGGGAAATAAGACAACATTGATCGGTATAGACGTAAAGTAGAACGAGTTACAAGTGAACGAACATGTTCTGGAATGTCTGTATTCCAAGATAGAACTAAAACTTCTTCCGTGTTGCTTCATTTGTAAAATATAGTCATTATACATAAATATTAACATTTTCTCTGCTTAATTTAGTCGGCTCAACTAACTACATATAAGAGAACATTTTCTACACATTAAATGAAACTAATTTTACGATTTTTATCGCGTTAAATTTAACTTTTTAATTCCCGAGAGGACATGGGAAAAGTGTGATAGCCACATGTGTTATGTGGTGGCTACGTCAGACAATGTAGTCAGCCAAATTCCTTAGGTTTCGTAAGGTTTCCGACCACATTTTTTAACAATTAATATTCTATAACTGAAGGTAGTCGCGCTAACGTCCAACACCTCAGTAAGACCCCCCCCCCCCCTGTGACCATGAGTGCTGACGTTTCGGGTGCTAAAGCACACAGTTAAATTACACGTGATAAAATCCGTAAAATTAGTTTCATTTAATGTAAATATAAGAAATCATTACATTTTATAATGGTGACGAGGCATTACATTTAAATCTTCAGGGTGACAATGCGTCGGCATTTTTAGTCTTAATCGATGTGATGTAGGTTTTCTGGATCATAGCGTCAATTTACCATGAGATGGTCTATACGTCCATTTGTCACATTTCATCATCATCATTACAGCCTTTCACACGTCCACTGCTGAATCTTTACTAATACTTTAATAAATATTCGGACTCGGATTTGGAGTCCGAATAGTTATATTTAGTCCATTTTAACGATAATAACCCTTGAACTTAGAACACTTGACATAATTAATAACAAGCTAGGAAACATTACATGTAAGTGGTTAAAACGTATCTTTTGTCTTCTTAGATTAAATGTGACAACAAGTATGCAGATGTTCATTGGCAGCAATCATCTCTCATCACCATTTTGATTGTAAGCTCTTTCGTTACTCTAAAATTATCGAATATGTTCAAAAAAGTTTAAGAATTTAAAAATCCATTAAAGGTACGACAGAACAGAACACACAAAAGCTAATTACGTAAGCCGCTTCTAAAACTTACTAGGTATACAGTAATTTGTAATTTAATTTTAAATTACATCATGTTACATTTATTATTGTAATATATTGCAAAGAATCGTTATCCCAATCAGCAGTAAACAAGTATGAAAAAAGTAAATTGGTTAAACGAATGAATGGCCGATATCGGGATATGATCTTTACGATGCCAAATTTTTAACGATCCTGATTCATTCGCAATAAATTACTTTAACGTTCCCCGTTGAAATTCATGAACAGTGTCGAGTGAGTTCTTTCGGATAATCACGCACGACAATCATCGCCTCGAGCCCGTCGTAGAACTTTCATAGCCATATTGTGAGGGAGTTTTTCGAATTTTTATGTTGCCATTGTTCGAAGCGGCCTGTTTTATTGCCCGGTAGCCCCTCAGAGCGACTGCAAAACAAAGGTAATACCGCTATTTGAATGTTTTAATGACATACGAAATCACGCCACGTTGAGTCATCGCCCACTGGTGTTAAAACTCCGTGCCTGTAACATTTTTCAATATTTCGTCTTGCTGTTGCTTCATATTATATAATTGTAATTCAAGGGAAATATTAATTTCAATTTTAAAGTGAATCGTAATATAACTCGTGTGATAAAACAACCGTGGTGGGGTAAAGAACTCGATAGAAAACGTAAGAAGGTAAGAAAAGCTCTAAATAGGGCCATGAATACCTCAATGGATGAAGACTGGCTATTATATAAGAAAGCTAAGTCTGAATACAAAAAATGTATCAGGTATCGACGCTCGATTGGGTGGCGTAAATTCTGTGGCAACATAGAAACCTGCAAACAAGCAAATAGGATTAGGAATATTCTAGCTAAACAGAACACGTCGGGATCCATGTCTCTAAAGAAACCCGACGGTAGCTACTCAACATCGCCGGATGAAGCCCAACGCATCCTAATTGAAACGCACTTCCCAGGTTGTTGCGTAACCCAGGAGGCAAACCGGCATGACGACATAATGACATCAACAGCAGAAGACTGGAATTTAGCACAGAGAGTGGTAACGATGGACAAAATCCATTGGGCCATTCACAGTTTCCTCCCCTATAAGGCGGCAGGACCCGACGGCATATTCCCGGCACTCCTAAAGTGGGGGGGTAAAGCCCTAATAGTCAGACTTGCTGCCATAATGCGAGCCTGTCTTGCTCTTAAATATGTTCCTAGGGGATGGAGGGAAGTGAAAGTTACATTCATACCCAAACCAGGTAAGAGCGACTACACTGACCCTAAATCCTACAGGCCCATTAGCCTCACATCCTTTCTCCTAAAGACGATGGAGAGGATGTGTGAAAGGGAATTAAGGGGGTCGGCGCTAATGAACTTACCACTACATGACAAGCAACACGCCTACAGTCTAGGCAAATCAACAGAATCGGCCCTTCATAAGGTAATTACAAAGATTGAAGAGGCCATCCAAAACAAAGAAATATGTCTAGGTTCCTTCATAGATATAGAAGGTGCTTTTGACCGAACGAACTTCTCCAGCATAAAAGGTGCACTCGGTAGACACAAAGTAGAACCGGCACTGATCGACTGGATAGTTTACATGCTCAGTACACGAATAATAAAGATTGCTGGTGAATCTCAACCAATCCAAATTAAGAAAGGCTGCCCGCAGGGTGGGGTTCTCTCACCTCTCCTGTGGAATATGGTCATTAATGAACTCATCAGCAAATTAAATGACAATCACTTCTATACAGTAGGTTATGCTGATGACCTGACAATACTGGTCTCTGGAAAGACAGCAAGCATAGTGTGCGACCTGACCCAAGCGGCTCTCCGTATAGTGGAGAGATGGTGCAGGGAACACGACTTAACCGTCAATCCAAATAAAACGGTTTTAGTTATGTTCACACAAAAACGAAAGCTGAATAACTATCATCCTCCAAGTCTTTTTAGCACAAAACTCCAGCTATCCTCTGAGGTAAAATATTTAGGTCTTACCTTGGACAGCAAACTTAACTGGAATAAACACATAGAAAACAAAATCAACAAAGCTAGTATAACTTTCTGGCAATGCAGAAACATGATTGGCAAAAGATGGGGATTGACGCCAAAAATCATACTGTGGCTTTACAAAACTGTAATTCGGCCCATGATCACATACGGCGCTCTGGTATGGTGGACCAAGACAAATGAAGCCACCATAATTAAAAAGCTTCAGCGCTACCAGAGACTGGCATGTATGGCTGCCACAGGCTGCATGAAAACTACGCCAACAGCAGCCTTAGAAGCGATGCTGGAGCTAACTCCGCTTCATCTACATATACAACAAGAAGCAACTTTAGCTGCCATCAGACTCAAGACCCTAAATCTTTGGAGTAAGAATAGTGTCCCTCATACAGGCATAATTGATAGAATTCACTCAAAAATTCCTATCCTACAAGCCAAATACGATAGGATTCCTAAACAATTTGTTTTCGATAAGAAATACAAGATACAGTTAAATGAAAACAGCCAGCCGGAAGGATTAAGCCCAAAAGAGCTTAGAATTTTCACCGATGGTTCTAAAACAAATGAAGGTGTAGGTTCTGGAGCTTTCTCTGAAGACCTCAATATTCACATATGCACACCGCTGGGTACCTATAACACGGTCTTTCAGGCGGAATGTATGGGTATCATTCAAGCGGCCATAGCAATAGATGCTAGGAAGGTTAATGACTTCCCCATCAGAATACTGACCGACAGTAGGGCGGTACTCCAAGCCCTGAGATGCAATGTGGTGAACTCGGGACTAATATATGAATGCCATCAACGATTAAATGAGGTATGTAAAAACAACAATGTGACCCTGCAATGGATAAAGGGACACAGTGGATACAGAGGCAACGATGCAGCAGACGAACTGGCTAGAAGAGGATCGGCTTTGGTCACTATAGGGCCGGAACCAATCATACCAATCCCCTTTGGTAACGTTTGTTCACTGGTACGTAGACACTTCACTAATCAACACGCTCAGCTTTGGAAAAATCTAGTAGACTGTAGACAAGCTAGGGATGCCCTGCCTGAAATTAACAGTCGCTTAACAAAAGTTTTAATGAGACTGAACAAGCCGCAGATTAGGATAGTAACAAGTGCTATCACAGGACACGGCACCTTTAACAAACATTTATTTACTATAGGTGTTACAGATAGTCCCCTGTGCAGGGCATGTATGGGGGAGGAAGAAACGGCGGCCCACGTGCTACTGAAATGTCCGGAGGTCGCTACATACAGGGCTAAACATCTCGGCACGCCGGGATCACTCCCCGAAGTTGCATGCAACATCAAGGGCCTGTTGAGCTTCTTCGGAGAGATCTCATGGCTCGAATAATCACATTATTCCTGCCCACACGCAAAATACGCGCATAGACGTGGAGTTGCGGAAAACAGCCCGTCGTAAACTAAACTAAAACTAAACTATAACTCGTGTGATGTGGTGACGACGTGTGCTATATGATGGTTGCGTTAGAGAATGTATCAGCCAATTTCTTTAGGTTTCGCAAGGGGTGATTTAAGTAAGGCTAGAAAGGGATGGCCTACGATAGATGATGGCAACTATCCAGTATATTCCAGATGTAAAATAATCAAATCGGCGTTGGAGTACAGCATGAAAGGCGCGAGACGTCTAATAATCTGATCGCCAATTCACCTGTCAAGGTGGATGTTACAAATCCTTCTCGCTGTGTGAGAGACCCATGCCAAGCCGTGAACTGTTACGAACTTAAACAAGAATAATATTCAGGTCTGTTATAGTTTCTGCTTGCAGTTTTTGCGATATATACAGCGCAGGTTGGTGATGTACTATCTCGTTTACGACAGAGATAAAATAACCAGACCAGCTACGGGCTTCGAAGGAAGATGTAGACTGTTACTGCAATCGTCCATTCACCTGCTAAGCGTGACGTGTAAGTCAAATCATCCCTCCTTCCGATGTCAAGCAATGGACTTCAATGAGCTGTACAATAGAATTTTTTCATAGGATAAGGGTGATAAACGAGCACACAGTCCACCTGATGGTAAGTGGTTGCTGTAGCCCATAGATCTCTATATCTATCCTTGATTACGAATCAAAATACAGATGCGTTGTCACCCGTGAGGACTAAAATGGAATGCTTCGTTTCCAGTAACAGGAGACCCTTTTTTCTACACTCACCATACGAAACAGCAGCGTTGAGCTGCTATTTCATGCTGGTATTCTGTGAGAGCGTGGTCCTTCTCCGGTCGAGCCGACCCATTCGTGCTACAACTATATAAGTAATATACGAATAGCTGCAGCATGGCTCTACCACGTAAAAACTGATTATTATTGATTATTATTATTACACTGAAAACACAAAAGCAAATTAATTTGATCGCTCCATAAATATTATATACAGATTACTACATAATATTATATTGTTATACTCTTTTAATTTTATAGCATTTAGTGGAACAGATGTGTTTGTTTTTTAATAACCATTATACTACCATTAACAATTAGAAAGGACACTGAAATCCTTTCGAAACATCAACTGACGATTACAAACTATTAACGTGCTATAGACAAATATGAATATCTACTAATGACGGACCACCGGCAGCAAAGTTACAAAACTATAAGTCAAAGCCGAAATATAGACACTCATAAAAGCAATTAAGTTCGACCACTTTACCATAAAAGAGACATAACCAATCGCTGAGCAATTAAGGATTCTAATGGCAGGAAGGGATAGTAATGTACGTGAACGATCATTTCTAAGGGTGGTACCGCCATTATGTTTATTCTATGCTCCTAGATTATAATTTACAAATGGCTGGCACTTAATAGCTTTATTGGAACGTGCTAATGAAGCATAATTAAGTAAGCAATCGAAATCGAAGTTTTTACTTCATAACGACTTTTCACAAACTGTAAAATATTTTAAATAATTATTTTTATATCACCTTTTATTTTAATTTTTATAAATTAATATTACTAATAAAATGATAACTTGTGTATGAATATAAATAACATCAGAATGATTTTTAAAATAATAATTATTGTAATATATTATGAACATGAATATTTTACTGACGTCATAGTTTTATAGTCAAATTATTGTCTGTGCTTTTTAAATACTAAAAATCTTTAAACATAAAATGGAAAATCGAACAAGTTTTATGATGTTATATGTAGCTAATTTAAATTACTACTATATGATGTAATTATTAAGTCTTTACCTTTGAAATTACAGTTCTTTATGTAATAATTTTGTCATATAATTTTTTATATATTTTTATTTCTATTAATCAAAGTGAGCACCCATGCAATCGATGCATCTTTGCCAACGTAGTAGCAGTTTATTGATGCTTGAAGAAATCAGCTGGGCGGGAGGCACTATCGGGTATTTGATTTTTTTCCCGCCAAAAGTAGAGGTCTGTAAGTGCTAGATCTGCTGAGTACAACGGATGACGGAGAGCTTCCAACCCCAGCTGTTGTAAGTCGGAGACTGTCTGTTGTGCAGTATGAGGTCGCGCGTTGGCATGCAGAAGCAGCGTACTTTTCTAGGGGTAAATTGTTTAAGTGCTGAACCAGGATCCAACCAACTTGCTGAGCGCTTGCGATTGTCAAACAGAATCCATATTTCGTCGCAGGAAACAATGCGGTTCTAAATTATTTCGTTTGTGTGCCAATTGAGTAGTACAAGGCATGTCTCGATGCGTACTTCGCGCTGGTGAGCATTGAGTTTGTAGGGCACCCATTTGTCAAATTTGTTTAATTCGTCATCACCGACCAAAGATTTCGGATGACCACGGGGTTAATTTTTCAAGTCGAAATTTCCAGATCGGAAGCGGGCAAACCCATAATAGGTGGTACGTTCGTTTGTAGTATTCGCTCCGTAAACTTCGTTGATGTTGCGTGCCACTTGTGCCGCGTTGTTGCCACGGTGGTACTCATATTCCATAATTAGTCGAATTTTTAACGTATCCATGATGACAAAAAAGATTCAAATGCGATGAAAACATAACGCTAACCAATAAACAACAGACCTATATTGAAAAAAAGAATTCCATGTTTTTAAAATAAAATTAATTTGAAATTAGAATTCTTCATCATTATCATCATCATCATTACAGCCTTTCATAAGTCCATTGCTGAACATAGGCCTCCCCCAAGGAATGCCAAAAAGCACGGTCCTGAGCCACCTGCATCCATCGACTTCCTGCATGTCTTACCAGGTCGTCACTCCATCTCGTGGGGGGTCGCCCTACACTTCGCCTACCGGTACGAGGCTGCCACTCAAGAACCTTTCTTCCCCATCGGTTGTCAGTTCTTCGAGCTATATGGCCGGCCCACTGCCACTTCAGCTTACTAATCCGTTGGGCTATGTCGGTTACTCTGGTTCTACTGCGGATATACTCATTTCTAAGTTTATCACGCAGAGAAACTCCGAGCATAGCCCTCTCCATAGCTCGTTAAGCGACCTTGAGCTTCCTCATACGGCCAGCAGTGAAGGACCACGTCTCAGATCCGTAAGTCATGACTGGCAACACGCACTGGTTGTACAATTTCGTTTTAAGGTTTTGAGGTATGTCTGACGAGAAGATGTGTCGTAGCTTCCCGAACGCTGCCCAGCCGAGTTGAATCCGTCGATTGACCTCTTGGTCGAAGTTGGACTTACCTATTCGGACTATTTGTTCCAGGTAAACTTCGAGCTTAGTGCTCCCAACAACTACCGGCATAGGTATAACATGGACGTTATACATGATCTTCGTTTTGTCCATGTTCATCTTAAGACCTATGCGTTGGGACGCACAAATGAGATCATTGAGCATAGTGCTTAGGTCATACAGCGATTCTGCCATAAGGACTATATCGTCGGCAAGGCAAAGGTGAGTGATATACTCGCCATTGATGTTAATACCGTATCATTTCCAGTCCAGAAGCTTGAAAACGTCTTCCAATGCAGCGGTGAAGAGTTTCGGAGATATAACATCACCCTGTCTTACACCTCTCTGCAATTGGATAGGTTTCGTACTCCGGTTCTGTACTCGGATAGCCATCGTAGCTCTACTGTACAAACACTTCAGCACTTCGATATACCGACAGTCAACTTGGCACCGCTGAAGGGACTGCAGCACCGCCCAAATTTCGACGGAATCAAAGGCTTTCTCATAGTCCACATACGCCAGACATAGTGGCAAATTGTACTCTTCGGACTTCTGTACAATTTGACGAAGGGTATGTATGTGGTCTATGGTGCTAAAGCCCTTTCGGCAACCGGCTTGTTCGGGAGGCTGTAAGTCGTCAAGTCTGCGCGCGAGACGATTCGTAATGACTCTCGAAAACAGCACGTAGACACGGCTCAGAAGGGAAATCGGTCTGTAGTTCTTCAAGAGAGCGTTGTCACCTTTCTTGAAGAACAAGACCACCGCACTTCTGCTCCACGCCTCCGGTGTAACGCCACCATGGAGGACGGAATTAAAGAGCTTCTGAAGGACTTCAAGTACTGGTTTTCCACCCGCTTTCAGAAGCTCCGCTGTAATTCCGTCCTCGCCTGGGGCCTTGCCGTTTTTAAGGTGCTAGAGAGCCATTCTAATCTCGCTCAGACTGACGTCCGGGATATCTTCGGAATAGTGTCGGATAAGACTCGCTCATGGATCGTTACTCACACTTGCGTGTGGCTCCAATGATGACGTGTACAGCTGCCCATAGAACCTCTCAATCTCACTCAAAATAGCAGGTGCCGCGGAAACGATGCTGCGACATTCAGTCTTCAGCCTTGGCAGTTGGTTCTTTCTGGCAGACAGATCTCTGGCAAATACTTTGGAGCCTTGGTTCCGCTCGATCGCTTCTTCAATACAAGCTGTATTGAAGTTGCGTAAGGCCCGCCACATGCATTTGGATATCTGTCTGTTCAGTTGCCTGTATGCTGTCAAATCTATTGAAGAATGTAGACTCATCTCCCGTCTAACAGCCATGAGATTAAGAGTGTGATCTGAAAGTTTTTGTTTTCTTCTGCGGCGGGTCTTGCAGAACTTAGCTCCGACCGCATGGACAGTTTCCACGAGCTTGTCATTCATATCGTCCACTTTATTGCAGTCTTCTAGGTACTGAAAACGGTTTTGTAACTCGAGCTGAAAGGTTTCGGGACTATGGAACAGAGCACGAGGGGGACGGAGCGTTGACTTCATTAGACGTGACCTTTCCAACTTAACTTTTAGGTTCAGTGTGCCTCTAACCATTCGGTGATCGCTACCAGTTTTCACCCTCGCGATCACGGAGACATCACTGAACAGTTGTCGTCTGGTCGTCATAATGAAGTCAATCTCATTTTTTGTGGAACCGTCGGGGCTCGACCAGGTCCACTTCCTGTGGGGCCGCTTCTGGAAGAAAGAGCTCATCATAAAGAGTCCCTCTTTCTCCGTGAAGTCGGCCAGCTGCTGGCCCCTTGGGTTCCGTTGCCCTATTCCGAATTTCCCTACTTTCAGCTTACCATTCTCTCTTGTGCCTAGTTTTGCGTTGAAGTCTCACATTAACACCGTATATTGGGTTTTGGAGGAATGCATGGCTTTAGAGATATCCTCATACATTTCCTCCACCTCCTCATCGGGGTGTGCCGAGGTTGGTGCGTAAAGCTGTATGACCTTCAGCGAATACCGTTTGGTGATTCTGAATATAAGGTACGCAACCCTCGTCGACACACTCTCGATCTTTACAACGTTGTTAACGAGAGACTTGTGGACGATAAATCCGACACCTCCTTTGGACAGATGGTCGCCCTCCCGGTGATAGAGCAAGTTGCCGGATTCGAGGATTACCGTATCTTGTCCATAACTTGTCTATCTCTTCTTCGAGCTCCACGATCTTCTCGTCAGTCCTCAGGGTGCGTGCGTTGTATGTTGCCAGGTCGTGTCGTCTTAGGTGGCAACCGAACCTCCACCGGAGATTCTTAGCACCCCCTGCCCCGCCGTGACCATGGTCGCCACCGTAGTCAGGAATAGCGGGGCCGCCGGGGATTGGGGGCCGTTTATTATTGTCATTGCTCATGGGGGGTATATTGCCATAGTTGCCACGCTTGGCGAGCGGGTTGGCAACCGCAGTTTTTTTATTCTAATTTTTGCTTTTATCAGGAAGATGCTGCTGCCCATTTCCTGCCTATTTCCCTTTGTCGCCTTTTACGACACCCAAGGGAAGATATGGGGTAGTGGATGTTCTTAACTGCCACTACTCGGCACTAGAATTCTTAGCCAAACGAAAATTATTTTGATTTGAAATGGCCTGTACTGCAGAACTGCAATTTCATAGGTGTAATTTCCGCTAGGCTCCGTGGCGCAGTGACTTAGCAATGAGTTGTTGCGATGGGGGCCGCGGGTTCGAATCCCGCGTGGAACAAGTATTTGTATGGCCTACAAATAATTGTTCCAGGTCTGGATGTTTGTACTTGTGCAATTTGTGTTTGTAAACTGCCTCCTCGATACAGGAGAAAATTCTAGTGTGGGGGTAATAGCTTTTTATTTAAATAAAAAAAAGCTCCTAAGCTCTGGTTTAGCATTAGAAGTAGTCTAATATAGACGTTTTTGATACATGATAAACGCATAGAGAGAATACATCTCGTCGAGGTGATATGAAGTTCGTGAGACATATCATTTAGAGATATTTTTTTTATGGAATTAAATTATAACAATCACATCACGTACCATTCGAAGGCGTTTTAAAAACGAGAAGTATTTTGGAAGGATAAGCAAGGAAAGATAGTCAAGCTAAGTGTGAGTGTAGGCATAAATTGCATAACTGGAGGATCCCAACCTTCATACCAACCTATCGATATACGCTTTTGAAACAACCGGTTTATTTCGTCGTTCAGCTGTACCTGAACAAGGGAGTGGAATAATTTTCCAACACCTGTTTTCAACCCGATTACAATGTGGATGTCTTTAAGGTCAAATTAAATAGGCCTTTGCTAAACTAAGTAAGTGCGATATCTTCGACTTCATCACCACTAACAATCAAATGTGATAGTAGCCAAGTACCGACTTTTAATAGTTAAAAAACAAAGATGAAACCTTACCTTAAACAAGCTCATATCACAGAAGAAGATATGAAAACTGGTCTGTCAGACAATAGGTAAAATGTTCTTTATTCCAATGAGAATATGCTCTAATGGAAATCGATACCTACGAGGCCCTTTGAATAAAGCTTTGGACCCCAAGATAACAAAAAAATGCCATAAAGTATGGCGGTGCAAAGGTGAAAATTTGGGGTTCCTTCTTGATTACATTTCGGCTTATTAATGTGAAAATTTATAATTTCAATTCAAAAATATACTGTATACTGGAATGGAATTCTATATCGTAGGTTGTCTTGTCTTGATTATTGTCTGGAATTAGTCATCAAAAACGGCCCGAATCTCCATCCCATAGAATATTTTTGGTGTGAACACACGAAAAGCTTATGAAATAATAATACTAGAGTATTATTACTTTTAGAAAGAAACATAAAAAATAAGAAATTTTATTTAATCTTTCTGAATATAAAAATCTTTCTTAAAGTAATGAGCTCGTCATTACTTTTTTCTATTATTTGAAAAATTTGGAACTCCCTCTAAATTATTACAGTTTTATAACAATTAATCACTCTGATAAATGTTTTGATTTTGATAATTTGGTCACCTATTTTTAAATGTTACTTTTGATGTAACAGAATTCTTATGTTTCCCGAAAATAAAAGCATAAAGTCTGACTAACCGGCAGACACACAGTTGGTTCCATCATCATAATCAATAAACATTTCTCAATGTTCATGTTTCTTTACATTTTACTTAACACCTTTTTATAATAATGACTAACAGACATTTTGGGTGTTAAAAAGAAAGAAACATAAAATGATCATATATTTAGAATTTAGCTTATCTAAAATTATACATGACACCTTTAAATAAATGAATTTTCCATATACTAATTTACATACTTACATAGAATCATGCCTGTAATTCTCGGCGGGCAGGCAGAATCCGCTTATGATATACTAATCAATGTTCTTAAATTAACCCTTAAAGTTGAAATTCAACTTTGACACGAGCTATTATACTACCACATCGAAATTTAGTACGTAGTAGAGCCACGCTGTAGCGCATTATGGTAGTACCACGCCCCCACAGAATACCAATGTGAAAAAACATGCTGCTACTCTCGCACTGTGATTGACGAAAACCAGTCTCTTTTTACTGACGATTAGGCATTCGGTTTAAGCCCTCAAGAAAGCTAACGCATCTCCATTTTGGTTCTTAATTGAGGATAGATGTAGGTAACTATAGACATCAGCGCACGCTTTCCATAAGCTTTGTGCTCATGTGTAACAGATGAAGACACGCACAGACATCTAAATGACTTTATAAGTGTTCCATGTGATTGTTTTTGGCACGGAACATTTAACAGTACACTTAAATAAAAAAATACATAATAAAACATTTTAACTGATAAATATTGATAGGGTGACATTCTGCCTGTAAACATTTCAATTTAAAAACAAGTTAGAATAATTTTCTATATACTTGCATTTTGGCGTCCGCGCCAGGTTACTACTCAAAATTACGACGGATCGTGGGTGGTCGTAGCAATGCGTCACCGCGTCGTAATCAATTTGTATGCCCTTCGCTGCGCCGCACCCCGCTCCTTGCAACATGCCACATAGATCTCGCTTTCGTCACGGATCCTGCCTTCAACATATCTAGGGACTTTTTTTATAATGACCGTGTGAATCAAACCCGGGTACGCACTTTGTGCACGCTCGGGATCGAGTTTTAATTGAATTGAAAAGATCTAATCTCCTATCATCTTCTTATGGCAAAATAATAAAGACTACTAGTGAAAGCATAGACCAGATAAAAATACAAGAGCTAAAAATAATAAATTATAATATTAATGATATATTTTACGAGTATAACTAATAACTTCGGTCACAGCATCAATTTCCTATTTGGTGATTAAATTTAAGTTTAATTGTTTTAGTTTAAAAAACATAACAAATCGATTCAAAAAAACTTAATTAGGTATTAATTATGCGGTAATACGTTGAAAGAAATTAATTTGGAGATGATAATATTTTTTCGCCTCGAGATATACGAAACGCTCATAATGAAACATTCTTTTAAAAATCGAACCCTAAGGACTTCAAATGGTAGATAAACGTAGAAATTAGAACTTTCAAATATCAAGAGCGTATTATACAACACAAATGTGCCGCTCAGTTAAAAATAAAATTTAAAAATATAATCTCCTTAAGTACTTTCTCAACAAATATATTTAGCTCTTTTGGTTGCCCGCCGAATGTCAATTCAATTAATGGGAGAAATACAACATAATATAAAATATATTCATAAACCAATAAATAGTTTTTAAAAATTAAACATAAACAGGATTGTTGCAAATGTTTTGTAAGTGCTATAAGCATGTGAAAGTGAATTGTTTAGCTTGCAATCGATGTGGTATTTATTCATAGAAACTTATAATAAAGATACAAGAGCGAGCCCACCCGCGTTGTTAGCATGCTCTGTGGCTTATTTATCGTTAACTTTTGCAAACAATGCTGGCCGTGGTGTGGGATGGCTCAATTAGCACGATACAGGAGATAACAGTCGACACAATGGGCCGTAAATATCTTTGTACCAAAGTCACTGAGAGCTTAGGGCTAAAATAAGAGATTTATGTATTTCGTTTATCTATTTGTCCTATCGTAGATTAACCTCTTTTGTCATTAGCCTGCTTGAAACTTTAATTCTTCTTAAATCATGAACGAACTCGGTATGATACATCAATAAAAAATCTACATAATACAGCTTCTAAAATTAAAATATTGTTTTCCTGCGAACATAATATATTTATTTGTACATTTATTTGTATTATTTGTTTATATGAATCTTTTACTCTATGTATGTTTTTTGCGCCCTTGCTCACTACCGTACACGTTTCCCGTGAATATATCGGTTAGATGGTAGAAAATACTATGTTATGCAGTCATAGCAAATTAAATTTATGTGTCAATGAAAACTATCTAGCAAATAAAATGAAGGAAACCCTTAAATAATGTTTTAGTTTTAAATATAGTTTTAAAATATCACTGTTTGTTTTCCTAATAAAATAAAATGAATAAGTAGAAAAGAAATGGTTCCCAGTTAAACATGTTTCTCCACGATTCAACTAACGCTCAAACAATGACACAACAAAAATCGAAAGTAAACAGCAATAATCAATCATTAACGCGTAATTGTAAGTCAGTGTAGAGGGCTACTGAGAAAAACTGAAAGTCGGTTAAAGGAAGAGCAATACAACGGCCATTCCCAGACTTTTTTGACCGTTTTATTTCGTCAAAGCGGCATTCGGCGACTGAACAAACTATGACTCAAGCGTAGCATCAATAATTCACTCTTAATCTATATTCTATACACTGTCTGTTTTCATTATCATTGGTTAAAAGTAAATGATTTTTTTTTTGTATTTTCAATTTTTATCAAACTTGCTGTCGCAGTCTACTACAGGACATAAAGGCTCCTCTCAAGTTAAAGGATTAGAAATATAAAATTTTGGTATTATAATATATTATGTATGTCATATTTATAATGAAGTAATAGCCTCTATACGACCAACTGCTGGAAGCAGGAAATATTCAAAAAATGTAACTGGTACTCAAATTTTGATCAAATCTTCTTCAAAGTTGAACTGTCAAAAATCTAATGCAAAATGGTAGGGTAAACTCGGGTTGTTCGCGGAATATAGAACGGCTCTATTTACTTTATTCCTATTAAAATTTTGATAATACGTGCATGCATACGAAAGTAATGGTAGTATAATGGAAACAAACTTGAAAAATTAGAAGTTAGTCACGGCACAACCGTGCTTCCTTGTTTCGATATTATTTTTGTCGCGCGGACCGGTGACCATCGCACAGTGATTATTTACTTTTAATTCGAGTCGGTACCGCACCTCGTGAGAACGATGCATCTCGTTGATCTCAAACTTAGTCATCCATAAGATTTTAAAAAATAACCTGAAATATTTTTGCCCATCGTTAAATATACAAACACTTCATCACGAAACCATATTACAAAAGTTATTAATTTATATAATTTTCAAATAATATTAGACATAAAACACGTACATACCAATAGATGGAGCGACTATCTGATAAGACAAACTAGATGTCGATGGATGCAAGTGGCTTATGACGATCTTTTCTTACAGACCCCTGTTCAGCTGTGGACTTGTGAAAGGCTGTAATGATGATAATGATGAGACAAGTAAGTTCACTTAGAAAGTTTTTACATGGTAGAGTCACTACAGCTAAATTATGGCTACAGTACGAAAGGTAACAAGCGAAACTAGATAAAAACCACGACATCACAGAATACTAGCGTAACGTAATAAAATAGAATAATACTGTCGTGTTTCTTATGGCAAGTGAGGAGAACCGAAAACCCTTTTTACTGTGATCGAGGCATTCCAACTTAGTCCTCAAAGATGACAGCGCATCTACATTTTGGTTCTTAATCGATAATAGTTGTAGATGTCTGTGGGCGAAAACATCCATTGCCATCAGATCAGGTCAGACTGTGTGCTCGTCTGTCACGCCTATTTGTATAAAAGTTCATTGTCCGTAGCCATTCTTGTTTTTTCATATAAATTCTAATTTTTACTTTTATGTCATACTTTCTACTTACGCCACAATAACGTGAATTTTAAATATATTGCTTGTTTTCTTATCTAAAAGACGATGTCCTGACTAACTGACTCATCTATCAACTGCCAACAGCTAACCGCCCAGTCCAAACCATTAGGCGTAGAAATCTGAAATGCGGACAGTAGCTCTGCCTTTTATGAATGTAGGGACCCAATAAGAAAGTATTTTAGAAAATTTAACACATAAGAGGATGAAATAGGTTGTTACAGTTTGTATGAAAATTTGCGATTGACGCAAAACTTATTGAAAAACTTAGGATGAAAAGCCCTTTAAATGGCTAGGAGGGAGGTATACATAGATTACACAATTATGTTAAAAATAAAAATAATAACACAAGATGATGACAGTTGAGGAAAGTAGTATCGAAATACAAGACAGGAATAAACAAAAAAGTAATAAGGCAAGGATTACCACAAGCGTACAGCTGTAACAGAAAATGATTTATTGAAGAAGGAGGATGAATGTACCGGAGTACGAAATATTCTTAGAGCAGTTTTCACCACTCGACAGGCCTTAGTCTAACTTAAATTCTGCGATTGCATTATCACGCCGAAATATGAGAACGTTTTTAGTGATAACTTGAGCTCTCGGTATTATGCGATCTCATAATATATCACACTTATTATGGAGAATCTCTCACTGAGCATCCACGGTTATTGAACGCATAGATAAATATATATATAGCAAGATTGAACGCCACTTATCGGGATAAAAAATATCCTATCTCTTAAACTGGCAAGCAATACACATTTCCAAACTTTCTTATAATCGGTTGAGCGGTTTCGGACATTAGCGTGAACGAACATAGCGACACGGGATTTTTATATATTAAGACTAGCTTTTCGCCCCGCGGTGTTATCTGCATCCAAATTTGAACAAATGAGTCTTGACTGTCTACACTTTACTGGGGTGCTGGTACCCTCCTGGGGTAGTATTTTCTTTTTGAATTCCGCTAACATGTTGGGGGGGATTAAGTTATTTAGCACACTGAAGCTATATATATTGTACACATTGGTTATTTACATCACACTTATAAGTACGTAATTTTCTTTTTAACGCATTTAAATATAATCACAAGTTAGAATATTTTATATGCGGTTAAGTTTGGCTGCACTACGGGCGCAACCAATACTCGCATACCACTTTCTGTTGTCTTCGCGATGGCGTCGTGGGTGGCATGCCATTCTTATTTTTACTCAGAAAAAAAAGGACAAAAAAAATTTAAATCTCTAAAGGAAATTAGTCCCTCTAAAACACGGCTTGGACATGTGTTACTTTTTTCGCCTTAAAATACGTCTCAGAGGCAAGATTTATGGTTCGGTTCCCTCTACTCCGATATAAACTTGCGGTCATGTAAACATAAAACTGCCGAGGGATTAATTAAAATGATATTAAAAGAAAAAGTAAGTCCGTCGAAATTGGATATCTATCTTTGCTCTGAAGTTTCTTTTATTGCTATAGTGTGTTTGATTCCGAAATCATCCTTATGTTGCCTGAGGATTTTGTTATATTTTTATAGCACGATAAGAAATGTTTGCGCTGTTTAGACGGGTCGGGCTGGTTGGGACAGGTAGGGCGTAGAACAGGTAGCGCAAACAGCTACTGTACGCGTCCTGAGTACACACTTCTGGGTTACAATGAACACTGTTAGCTACATACTTTAGTCATATGTGGAGACTATGAACTTATATTAATAAGAATTTTTCGTAGGTATGTAGTTTACGGTGTCAAAATCGAGTTAGAACCAATTTTTTCATTAGGATAATCTATTATGTAGTAAATATGTATGTATATATATATATATATATATATATATATATATATATATATATATATATATATTCTATATGTTGCTCTATAGAACCAATAGAACAACATACAATATGTTCAAGTCGAAAAATGGAGAAAATATTTGTGTTAAAAAAATTATCCTGTGCGTTGTTAATTCATACTCACCGCAGTTGTAACAATGCAAAACTTCTTGAAAACTTCGAGCAATCCCACTGACAAGGAATTAAGGTCGTTGTTTATCCGGTGCCACTCGAACCAACAAGGGCCCGATAAATGTCTGGGCAAACACGTTGCTCTAGCTGACACTTCTTACACTAATATTTTTACGTCGAGTATTGAGACAGGAGTTGGTTTCTTAAAACTGTTGACAGCTAACCGCCTTTGTAGAACAAATACTACGAAAAAGTAATGCAAAATGGGAACATTGCAACTGACGCAGTTGAAAAAGTTAACACAATATTTTTACATACAAAATAAACACTGATAGTAAAAAAAACATTTTTGACAGTAATAACAGTTAATAACTTAAATAAGATAAAATATGCCATAACTTTTTCTGAAAATGCTAAACTCACCTGCACGTGGTCACCTTATTGACAATACTCCGGCGGATTGTGGAAGATCTAACCGAAAATCTGTTACCTAAATAAACTAGTGAGGAGACAGCAGCCTTGTCAGTGAGAGAAAATCGACTATAAACTTATCTGCACCTTCTGCAGGCTGCCGCCGTGTTTGGCATTACAGGTCGGCGGATTAGGACGGAATACGGTATTTCTTTGCTTCATACCCATGCGGGTTTGGATTTTGCCGGATAATCCCAACGCTGTTGCTGACTCTGTAATTGATGTGATGCTACAGGGAATGGAACTATTCATTACTTCTTCTGTGGTACCCATCGGGGGCAGATCCCAGCCTTGGTTTGGTCGCTCCTGTAAGACTGCATTACGCAGTAAGCAGGAGTGTTATCAAGCCTGGGCTGCGGCTTCAGCGGCTCGGGATGTAAATATCAGCATGCTTAAAAAGAAGTATAATATCGCCTCCAGGTCCTTCAAAAGAGTTATTGCCAAGGCAAAGTATGAGGACATTGGCAGCATTGGCGAGAAACTAGTTAGCCTTCCTTCGGGAACCCATGCATTCTTGTCTCTTGCCAAGGCTGTTCAAGGGAATTTCACACACTACTCACGGACCCACGCCGCAAAAGAGAACGACCTTTTAGGCTCCTTTTTTGCGTCCAACTCGACTCTCGATGACGTGGGGTACACACCGCCGACCATTCCTCGGTGTGAGTTCTCTATGCCTAATATACGATGCACTCCTCTCCCTGGACATACACAAGTCGAGTGGGCCTGACGGAATCCCACCAATTGCGCTGAGAACGTGCGCTCCAGAGTTGGCACCGGTTCTAACGCGTCTTTTCCGGTAGTCCTACTCCCTAGACGTTGTTCCGAATTAATGGAAGACAGTTTTCGTGCACCCAATCCCTAAAAAAGGTAACCGCTCTGATCCATCCAACTATAGGTCTATCGCTATCACCTCCTTACTCTCTAAAATAATGGGGTCCATTATTAACTGCCAGCTCACCAGCTAATTAGAGACCGCCAGTACGGTTTCCGTTTAGGTCGCTCAGCTGGTGATCTTCTTGTTTAATTAACACATAGATGGTACAAGGGACATTGGCCGTTAGTTTGGACATAGCGAAGGCCTTCGATCGGGTCTGGCACAAAGTGCTTCTTTTGAAGCTTCCTTTCTATGGACTTCCCGAGAAATGGTGCAATTGAATCACCAGTTTCCTGGCTGATCGGAGTATCAAGGTCGTAGTAGACGGTGTATGCTCCGATTACAAACCTATTAACACTGGTGTTCCACAAGGCTGCGTGCTATCATCAACATTTCATTCATATTCATTGCATGACAGCACTGGTGATGCTCTATACACCAGCCGTGCCAATATATCTCGGAAAAACGTCGCCAAGAACAGGAACAAACTTGTGTCTGAAGTCGAGTCTTTGTTGAACAAAGTTTCGGATTGGGGGCGACTAAATCTAGTCCAGTTTACTCCTCAAAAGACACAAGTTGGCGCGTTTACCGCGTTAAAGGACCCCTTTGTCGTATCTCCTCAGTTTCAAGGCACTCTCCTTGTTGCCTCAGCCAGTATCCGAATCCTCAGCGTCAACATATCAACTGACATTCGTGGACACTTGGAAGAGAAGGCCAATTTGGCCTCTAAAAAGCTTGGCGTGCTCAGCAGAGTGCGACAGTATTTCATGCCGGCACACCACCTGCAACTTTACAAGTCGCAGGTCCGGCATCAAATGGAATACTGTTCCTATCTCTGGGCTGGGGTTTCCCAATGCCAGCTCCTTCTACTTGACCGCATCCAACGCAGAGCGGCTCGAATCGTCAAACACCTAGTTGTTTCCGATCGGTTCGATTTACTGGTGCTGTGAAGAGATGTTGCACCTCTTTGCTTATTTTATCGCATTTACCACGGGGAGTGCTCTAAGGAATTGTTCAGACTAATTCCAGCCGCTCAATTTCGCTATCGCACATCGCGACAAAACTCGCGATTCCATCCATACCATCTGAATGATCGCGCGATTTAGAAAAAGTTTTCTTCCTCGCACAAATTCCTTGTGAAATCAATAACCACCAGCAAGTTTTTCGGACCGATACGACTTAGGGACCTTCAAGAAAAGAGCTTACTACTTTTTAAAAAGCCTGCAACACATCTACAATTCCCCTGGTTTTGCCGTTGCTCATGGGCGACGGTAGTCACTTACCCTCAGGTGTTACAGCACACCCTCGGTAATTTTTTTAAAAACAAGCACGTTGGAATGGTAAAATAAAAAAAGACATTTTTTTAGTCTGAAAAACAAATATCTCAAATAGTCTCAAATAACATAAACATAAACATAAAACATAAACACTCACGCCTGTCACCCATTTGGCACGATCCTGATACACCTCTCTCGCTTCCTCCACATCCATATACCTACGCATACACGCTCGTCGGTTAAAGGTACTCTTGATATGGCCCATTTTTAATATATCGCCAATTTGGTCGATAAACTTTCGCCTAGGGCGACCCTTCCCGACTATGCCGTTCACCTCTGCAACATAGATTTGCTTTGTCACTCTTTCCTCATTCATTCTTTCTACATGGCCAAACCACCGAAGCATTCCTTTCTTAATCCTGGTCACAACATCATCTTGCAAACCACACTCTTCTCTTATTAAACAATTTCTCACTCTGTCATTCAGCTTCATCCCTAACATACTATTCTCAAATAACATAAATAAAATATCTTTATTTTTTTATTATTCATTGTAACATTACTTTGTGTGTACATAAATTGTTAAATATACTAAATAAATAAAAAAAATCACAAAAGCTATGTGCAAAAGAGTAGGACATTTCCTACTTTAAGAAATACTGCTAACATAGTGAAGACAGAATACATTAGGTAATACGATAAGGTAAGTGACGCATGGCGGTGTAATGGCGCCTTTAACTGTCGCTAACGCTTGTCGCCACACGCCGCCCCTCTCGCATTATTAATTTTCCACTATCAAATAAAAACAACTTTCTTGTCACTAACGCATGTCGTAGCATAGCACTGACATTTGTAAATTCTGTTACTTTAGTGTTGATTCGTATACACTTACTTGGTACTTCATAGTGCTCCGTAATATTAGACTTTAGAACCATATTTCGCGGTAGAGCCACGCTGCAGCTATAGCAGCATCGAGTCAGGAAGTTGGACGCTGTTTCTCCGTGTCTCCCACGTAAAACCGTTGATTCTGTGCCGGATTTCTAGCCGTTCGTGTCAGATTTTCGTCCCATCGGAATATGCGAGTGAGGGAATAGAAGATGCAACCTGTGCTGGTGTACACAAACGTGCGCTAAAGCTCATACAAAGTTTGACTTCATTTGTGAAAACCTATTGTCGCCCGCTCATTTAATGATTTGTGACTATTTATAGTGAGTGTTTTAGCAGTAAATTAAGTATTAAATAAAAAGCTTATAAGTTTAAATAATAATCCATACATGTATTTAGGTTTTTTAAATTGATGGAAGATTTTTTACTATTCACTTCTAAAACTTTCTAAGTGATGCTAATTTATTGGAACAAACACAACCTTCTTCACTTTCTGTTTTTTTTGAGTAAGCAATGTAATGAGACTAATTGTCCACAATGGTTTTAACTTAAAAATTAAGTATTAAATAAAAAGCTTATAAGTTTAAATAATAATCCATACATGTATTTAGGTTTTTTAAATTGATGGAAGATTTTTTACTATTCACTTCTAAAACTTTCTAAGTGATGCTAATTTATTGGAACAAACACAACCTTCTTCACTTTCTGTTTTTTTTTGAGTAAGCAATGTAATGAGACTAATTGTCCACAATGGTTTTAACTTAAATCTCTATAGATATCTATACATGAAAACCAATTGCTGTCCGTTAGACTCGTTAAAACTCAAAAACAGCTCGACCGATATTGTTGATTTTTTGTGTGTGTTTGTCTTGGTCCCTAGATGTTTTAAATTTAAATTTGGAACCGGTAGGTGGAACTGTTGTCGAGATCCAGAAATCACCCGTTTGAAGCTGGGGCGGCGATAGTTTGGAATAATTAATTATGCAAGAGCTTAGCATCTGTTTAAATGTTATCTATACAAGATGCGCTAGATCTAGCAAATACGTGTTTGTACTAAAAACAAATTACCCAAAACTGTATGATTTGAACAATAAACTAAACTTATTACACATGAAGAATTTTCTATGAGATTGAAATATCCACATATTACAACAGATTCCTTCTGTTTATTAAGTTTAAGCAAAACTTCTTCCACAATTTTTTAACATTGTCATATATACTTAGAATGAGGGTCTCTAAACACTGACAACAATGAGATGTTCGAGCTCAACACATGTCATTTCTACAGTTAGCTCAACAAATAGGTTCACAATATACTTACATTCTTTACACGTGTCTTTCTTTAATAAGCAACTATATTACGATTGTAGCACGAATGCGTCGGCTCGATCGGAGAAAGTCTACGCTCTCACAGAATACTAACGAAAAATAGCAGTTTAATGCTGCTATATTTCGTATGGTGATTGTAAAGAATCTGAGACACTTTTTACTGGAAAAGAGGCATTTCATCTTAGTCCTCAGGGTTGACAACGCATCTGCATTTCGATTCTTAATCAAGGATAAATGTCTATGTGCCACAGCATCAACTTACCGTCAGGTGAACTGTGCTGCATAAGCTATCTCGTATTTTTTTCCTTTGTTAAAGGAACAGAGTTGTGTTGAAATTTCCACCATTTGTCCTGATAATTCTAGGTTATATAGTCATTCTAGATATAACCATACGATGAGGCCTACTGTCCAGCTCCTGAAATAGACAGCCCAATGATATTTACTTATTCTATTAGTTCGACTTCTAAGTAACATTATCTTCAAAATCCCATCTTAATCCGTATTCAGGTTTTTTGTATGATGCTTGTTCAAACAGACGAACATACAGGCCGACAACTTTCAAAAAATTGTTTTTGGCGTCTGTATCGATATTATAGTCTACACTAATTAAAATTTCAAAAATAATATTTCATGAACAAAAAAAGTCGTCTTAGAGTTTTTACTTTTTAGTACTGTTTAAGCGCCTTTATAAAGAATCATTCATGGGTATTGCCGTTTAGTGGCAGAGTAAGAATATGCACTGCTCTAAATCATCATATGGGAAACTGATGCAGGAGAAGTGCAGTAATATCTTCCTGATGACAACTCAATAATAATAAAAAACTACGGTTGCCAACCCACATGCCAAGCGTGGTAGCTATTGCAAATATCCCCCTATAAGGTAATATGTAATGATGAAAGTGATAAAACATTCACTTTTTTTATAGGATGGGGTGACAAACGAGTACACAGTCCGGTAAGTGGTTGCTGTGACCCATAGACATCTACATTTATCCCCAATAAAGAATCAAAATACAGATGCGTCGTCACCCGTGAGGACTAAGATGGAATGCCTCTTTTCCAGTAAAATGGGTCTCCGGTTCTCTACACTTACCATACGAAACACAGCAGTATCAAGCTCTCATTTTACGCTGGTATTCTGTTAGAGCGTAGTCCTTCCCCGGTCGAGCCGAACCATTCGTGCTACAACTATACTACTAATATAGCTGCAACATGGCTCTAGACAATTATTCGACAAAATCCACAAAATCGTTAATACTTTCGTTCTTTTCTATATTACATAATAAGTTAATTGCCACATAATTATTATGTGTTTGAATTTTGTTATTTGCCCTTGCTTTTTCTAAATTAGCATAAAACAAAACAATTTAACTTTCATTATTAGGTACACGTAATACGAAATAGTCTTTTTATTCCTCCGATACGGCCATATACCACTCAACGACGACAAGTAATTTTCTTATAACTCACGTTGTGAAATATGAGGGTCGTTTGTAACGCAAAAAATAAAAACTTCAGCGCTTTATCATCCGCGAAATCTCAGTTACGAGCAACTCAAATAATGCAATATATTATGCATTACTAACTTTATTAAAACGAAATAAATGTAGATATCTTTTATCGAAGCAATAAAAGAAAATTAATACGAAACATATATCATTGCCAATTTTACTAACCCGCTCGATTATCAATTCCTAAGTCGATGTAAATTACACTGTTAAAGCTTTGCACGCCATATGTTTTTGTATTTAGAAATAATGCTGCGTATATATTTAGGAGAATCTGATGCAACTTGGGTGGTCCGCCGTGGGCCGTTTGCGCAGTGGAACAGAATAAGGCCGAGATTTGTATGATATCTCAGTCGGCCGAACAAAATCGGAATAGATAGCGAGCACTTATCTGCCGTCGCATCAAATCTAGTGCGCCGAAGCGTCTAGATACGTCGCCGCGGTACATTTTCTACGTCGCGTTCTCGTGAGGCGCCGTTGTGATAGATTGAGGTAAATACAACTAGTGCTATTTTAAACGTTAAGTACAGATTAACATAGTTTTCCTCATTTTTTTTCTTATGGAATGAAGAGACCTATATTCAATAATGTAAACACTTAAAAGTAACTTAATCGGTGTAAATATATATACATAAAAATAGAACAATGGTTCCTAATAATTCATTTCAAATACAATTTCATTAACGTTAATCGTTTGAGGAAACATATAATACATACAACAGTAGTACATATCTTTAACCAATTAAGTAAGCACTTACAAAGTTATTAAGGTGTATCATAAATAACTCTATGAAATAATGTAAGCCAAAAGACATCAACGACTCATACACACTCATCATTTTTTGTCTAAATTAAAATCTTTTCAAGATGTAAATTTTAAAATTTTTTCAAGATTTACATTTTCAAAAATAACATGTACATTTTTAGATCCCTTCGTTGTTATTTGTTTGACTTAGACCAATGACTCATAAATACATTCGTAATTCTGGTAATTAAAATAATATTATAATATTTTGTAAAAGAATAGATGAAAAGTACCAATTAATAATATCTGTTACAATGAGAGCTAATAATTTTCTGCTCACCAGATGTCGCTAGTTGATACTGAGGTAAAGTTTTTTGTTACACAATGTCATATAATTGAGAAGTTAGTTTTTAATAAAACTTTATCAGTTTCTAGAGTATTATATTAATACACAAAACAATGAGTCAGTGGTTTGCTCTTTACTTTTTCGCACATTTTAGCTTTTTTTTTAATTTTCCTACTTTTATGAACATCTGTGGTTTGGTTTATTTATTTTTATTCTAATTTATATAAAATATAGGCAAGAGTATAGAAAGAAACATTAATCATTACATTTTACGAACAAATTAACTTCCCCGCTATGAAATCTGTCAAATATTATAATTATAACTCACTTTTAAGGGCGCCGCCCTGGTATACTGGTAATGGAAAAGTCATGGATGGATGGAAGTCATTGTATTGATGACTTTTACAATACAATTGTCTATACGAAATGAATAAGAACAACAAGTATAAGTTGAGTTTGTACAAAGTGTGAGAATATCTTATCTTTTTGATCTGATGACTAAAACTTTTGAATACAAATTTAATTACTATATTTCAACAGTGTTAGATAACCTGCGTATCTGTCATTTATCAATACCTCATGAACATTTTGTATGGTGAATTTCAGCTACACTTTTATAAAAGTAAAGTTGATTTTAATGTGGTGTGTAATAAACACACTGTCAATCTGGATCCTGGGTATCTATCCTTGATAAATATCAAAATTCAGATTCGTTGTCACCACTGAAAGCTGATAAGAAATGCCTCATTATCAGTAAAAATGGTCAACGCTTCTCGGCACTCACTATATAAAACGCAGCAGCATTATGCTGGTATTTCACGCTAGAAGCCTTTTTTTTATAGAATAGGGTGATAAGCGAGTACACAGTCCGTCTGATGGTAAGTGGTTGCTGTGACCCATAGACATCTTCATTTATCCTCAATAAAGAATCAAAATGCAGATGCGTCGTATTCCGTGAGGACTAAGATGGAATGCCTCTTTTCCAGTAAAATGGGTCTCCGGTTCTCTACACTCACCATACGAAACACAGCAGTGTCAAGCTGCCATTTTACGCTGGTATTCTGTGAGAGCGTGGTCCTTCCCCGGTCGAGTCGAACCATTCGTGCTACAACTATACTACTAATATAGCTGCAGCATGGCTCTACCACGTATTCGTATCCTATGTGAGCATGGTCCTTTACCCCGTTCGAGCTGACATATGTGTATGTTGCAGCCATAATATGCCACAGTGTGATACGTACTAAAATTTGATTGATTTTTTTTTCTTAAATTTGTTTTAAATTAACGCATCAGTTTCGGCAGGCATCACCAAATTTTAATTGTAATGAAACCTTCGTTCAATACACAAACGCTTTAAGTTTAATTTTTATTTATTGGGTTTACTTTACTTGTATATGATTTTATTTAATATACGAATAAAGTTAATCCAATAAACAACAACTACTGAAAGGCCTCCTATTACTAAGAAAGTATTAAATCTGCAAAAATTCACACGCTGTTTTAGTGCGGTCGACGGATTTCACATTTGTACATACATATATAATGTAGAAGTTACCAAATTACGTAAATTCACAGACTTTTCGTCAGAATACTTCCTCTCTGTTACGGTGGTAAATGCACAATTAGAATGGTAATTAACAGTATAGAGTGATCTCCCGCTCTGTTCTCAGCAATAAAAATACAAAAGCCTGACTCCTGGCTTACTGCGACTTAATATCGAATTATAAATATTATGTACAGTAGATGGTCTGAATTTAATTTAATACATAAGGGCTTGGTCCTTACTTATAAGATCCTACTTGAACGGATTTCAAAGCACGCGCGAGCGCAAGTTTGCATTAATGCATGGGTCCATTAAACGTGCAACGTACATACAATGTTGGTGTTATGACATTATCATTCTATGTAGTTTGCATTTTTAGATTGTATTATCATTGTTGTCTGAAAGATATAGAAAAACAGTACTATTACAGGCTATCAGGCATTCCATCTTAGTCCTCAGTGGTGACAACGTATTTTTAGCATTCTTTGTTTGAATTTGGCTATATGTATCGATTGCATTAACCGCCTATCATCAGTAAGAATATGGGTTCGCTTTGTCACTTCCGTTTTATAAAAATAGTACGCTCAACTCATATTACCTCAAGGCATATCAAATTTTAGTCATCATTAGTCCTTCTTTCATTATCATTCCCTTTGTCGTTTGTTACAAATTAAACGGGCAAGTTGTAATTAATTTTACAAAAATAAAATAGTCTAATTAAGTATATTTAGAGATTTAAGATTTTGATTCAAAAATTGGTTAAAAATAATATACCAAAAATCATAAATGTTTCCATTGTAAAGCTACCTACCCAATTCCTCATACATAGACTGACATACCAGTCCCCCATAATTATGGACCCTAGTAACTTTTACGAGCTCCTAGGCAATGCATAAAGCCTTCCCGATGACCTTCCAAGAACCGTAGAGACCACCCGCAACGAAATTATTAGGGTCCCGTCACAAGTAAGATAACTTTATCAACGATACTCTATCGTAATACTTAACAACGCTTTAATATATTTACACGGAATTGAATACACTTTTATTTAGTAACACATACTCTTACGTAGGTCTTATTGTCATATTTTTTAAATCTGATTTAAAAAAGTGCTAATCCTGTAAATTTGTACTAGCTAAACTTATACTAGCAACTATTGCCGCGATACTGGCACATCGTAAGCAAATTATGTTTGTGATACTAAAATGTATATGTTAGTAGCTTCACGAACTATTTATTCCGTAATATTCTCAGAAATAAGTGGAGACTTATGCCCAGCAGTGAAACGTACCTACATAGGATGTAACTTGATTATTTACTTACATACATTATTACTATATATTCATCTTTAATATTTTTACTTGGCAAATGAATTTAAAGATTATGTGGCTTAGTGATCACAGTTACTAGCTAATTTTTCACGGGTCCTGGCTTCGAATCCCCACCGAACCCAATTGTGTAATGATACAAATAATTGTTTTAGTTCTGAATGCTTTTGTTGCAAATACACTAGGGCATGCAATTTATGTAATTTAAACGCCTACGCCTTACAGGGGAATATCCTATTTTAAGAGTAACGTTTTTTAAAGACAAAAAAATATTAACTTTAAATCTAAAAAAACCGAGGCAGAAAAAAAGTACACATCTATTACATATTCTTGGCTGACTCCATAATTATCGCATAAGCGGTACTTCGTACTCGGGTAGTTTAGTAGCTATGATGTCTCATGGGCATTTGGTTACTTTCGGCTGTTTTTGAAGGTTGTCGCCTTAGTCGAAATCACCCAGAGGAAAAGATGACCATTTTTTGTTGAGAACGATCCCCGTCGACACCAGTGAAAATTTTAATGGCAATTTTAGATGCTGATTACCACGTGCTCGGAGTTGAAGGAAAACATCGTAAGGAAACATGCAGGTTCCATATCTGAAATATAAGTTATTTCGAGCAAATGAAAAGTCCGACATGTGGGTGCATAGAGTAGCACGGCGGAGTTCACGGGTCCGCACCTTAATTAAGGCTACTGTGCTTTATTTTTTCCAAGCATTTTTTATTTACATACACATACAATATACATACACAATCATTACAGGGTGAGCAACCTAATTCAACAGTGTAGCCAACGATACAGTATGATATGCCATTTTACTGAGCTCACTCAGCGAACATGAAAATAAATCAGTTCGCTCCGACATGGTGTTTGTTGATCACACTGTGCACGCGCGTGAACGGCGCTTGCTGCATCAGTGCGGTGCGCGGTGCGCGCGCGGCACCGCCAGTAAGTAACCACGGCCGCCGGCGGCGCCCGCGCTTCCGTCTGGCGCATTCAGTCGCACGATCTCCAACACTCTCGGGTTGTGTATCCTACCCCTCATCACCTTCAACACGTACACAGCGAGAGCGACTTCTCTTCTGACTTTGAGTTTGTAGTACCCTACCATATCGAGTTAAAGTAGAGTAGGATACAACAAGGGATAGCCCGGGTACACTCGGAATTGCTTTAAGTATAAGAATCACATACATAGCATACGAGCATAGAACACATACGAGTAAATAAATGAAGTAATAAAAGAAATAAAAAAAGTTGTAATTTAATAAACTGATTAATATATTTTTAATCTTATTCCATATTCTAATACAATGAAACTAAGCAATAATTTAAAAACAACGCTATCAAAGCTCCATCATAACACCATCATTCATCTGAAAAAGTTATTGTCTATGACCGCCATAAAAAAAAGTTAACGTCTATCTCAATTCATGGAGACGCTTGCGAACGAGGCTTGATTTTGCATTGTACACACGATCACTTAAAGTAAAATTAAGCCATTTATGTGCTGTCGCTTACAGAGTTCTTTATACTGTATCTGCATATTACCCGACGCAACTGTGAACAAAAAGAAATCAATCAATTGACCAATATTATATAAGCGAATAATTTATTTTTGTATAGATTATATAGAGGATAACAACCAAAAATAATAAAAAAACTGTAGTTAATCAACCGCTTGCCAAGCTTGGTAACCATGGCACTATCATGCGACAATCAAAACATTTTTTTTAAATACGACTTTTGTATATTTTCTGGTATTTTTTTGTAAAAGCATTACCCTATTAATGGATTACTGACCCTGTGAATTAGCGAGACAAGTAACTAGTATTAGTACCTTGTATCTGTTCCTAGTATGTATTTACAAAATATATATTATTACTTTTTTTTAAACTACTTATGTTTTTAATACATTACATTTTCGTTTACAAACTCTTCAGGCTTTGAAAATCATAGATTGCTTTTATGGCCCTCTTCTGCAAAGTTATTAAGGCTTTAGTATATTTAGTACTTAAAGCATTATAAAAATAGCAAACTATATACAATATTATGCGATAGAAATAACTATAACGGTTTCAATTGCTTTAAACACTCTAATCTTTTTTACAGCATATGCTGCATAAGTCTACTTGCTATCCCCATCATGTGACAAACTATGGAGAGGAAGCCTTTGTTCAGCAAAAAGCAGCACACAAGCGTTTTGAACATGAATATACTAGCCCACATAAAACTTAGAGTTCTTTTAGAAGCGTATAAAAGTATTGAAAAGATGTTATATCCTTATAAGAGTGGTTTAATAGTTATTATACAACTCAAGTTGTATTCAGTCTGTATTATGGGATCTAGGTAAGTGTTGCATTCACCATTGCTCAGAAATAAGATTTGAGTGATACTATAATAACACTTAGAGCAAGTGACAGCGTGCAAAAACAGATTCTATACAGCTTTAAAGCTATAGTCATATTCAAGTGTTACGAAATACTTAGAGTGGTATATTTTAGAGTTTTCTTATTCGGATTATGAATACATCCCTTCTAAAACTTATTGAGTGTACAGTTAGGCTATAAAGCCTAACTGCACACTCTTGTAAATACAGTAGTGTTATGACTTCGGTCTATGAGGATGATATAAATCTAAAAAAATAAATAACAGCCATATGGATTTTGATAGGTTCAAATTACAAAAAATCTTGTAAAGTATTACTAATACCTACCGAGAATGATTTACACGTTTTACCTCAATAAATAGCATACCTACATACTTTCAAATAGGAAACTTTAAAGTATTAATATTTTTATACTTTATTATTATCTACATAATTTATCCTTAAATTAATAGACTTTTTTTTAACTATGTACTATCATCGCCTTTAATATTAATAAAATTAAATCTAAAGAAAAACATACCATCGCCAGAATTCAAAATACTGTGTAGTAGCTCTTTTTCCACCTGTAAAATAATAATAAAAAGCTATAGATAGCCAGGGTTAACTGATGTCACGGTGTCGAACTCCCCATTCAATCCAAAAATTGTTAGCTAGGTAGTTCGACGACATTGTTGGCAAACGCCAACAATAAAAATTTATTCAATTGCTGTTCTGCGTTCAGTTACTTTCCACGGAACGTGGCTGTGCGAACAATGTAGCGAATGAAACAGCGCCCGTCGAATTGGTACATCAATCAGGTGTCGCGTACGCGAGTCGTGACTCGCTTGCTAACGTGCCCAGCAGTTGTGACGAGGTAATCCATCTAAAAAGGACGTAGAGGGTGACCTGAGTGCATTGTACAGTAACATTGTTCCTCTGGCATGACGTAATTTTAAATATTATTAAAGTTAAAACAACTTCAACTTCTACAACAAAAAATAATGAAACAATTTTCATATGTTATAAGTATTACTACTACTTATATTACTACTACTTATATTACTACTACTTATATTACTACTACTTATATTACTATTACTTATATTATAAGTATTTTAATTGCTTCTGAAGTCGATGCTGAGACATAGTATATCGAAGAAGACCTTGACTTCAATAGCTTTTATGAGAATATTATAATTTGTAATATCTGTTTTACGTTTTTGTAATCGTTTAATTTGAGACTACTTTGAATAGTCTATGGTATAATACACGTTCAAAGTAACAATTAGAATGTCGTTTTATTAATTAAATCAAAATCTTCATCTCCTATTGAGACCAACCCTGCGTTATAAATTATTTAATGAAAAAAAGAATCATTTAAATAGGTTTATCCGAGAAATCCGTGAACATAACCAAAAAAACATTTGCGTCGAATATAGAACTTTGCCCTTTATTAAACTCGGTTAAAAAGAAAGTTTTTTGATTATGAACCAACCTTTTTAGGGTTCTGTACCCAAAGAGTATATACCGCTGTCCGTCCGTCCGTTTGACTGTCATTGGGCTGTATCTCATGATCCGTAATAGGTAGACAGTTCAAATTGTCACAGAATGTGTATTTCAGTTGCTGCTATAATAAAAAATATAATATAAATAAAAATTAAAAGAGATTCCCCTATTAGAAACGAGTATTACGATGATACGGAAACATTCATGCGCGAGTCCGACTCGCACTTCGTCGGTTATTTTATATAACTGAAGTTACAAACAAACTTACAGACCGCCTTCTTGATAAATGACTACTTCAGTTAGTTCGAATCCCGCACGGAACAAGTATTTGTATGGCCTACAAATGATTGTTCCGGGTCTGGATGTTTGTGCTTGTGAAATTTGTGTTTGTAAGCTGCCTCCGCGATACAGGAGACAATCCTAGTGGTAACGTTTTTTTTTTAAAAGAAAAAAGAAATGTGCACCTGCAGCCAACTTAAAACAAAGAAGGCTACAAATTGGACTTGCAACGAATATTCGGCTATTTTTCGGTATTCGGCCTATTCGGCTACTTTTTTCCTATTAGGTCGAATACCGAATATCTATTTATTTTATTTTTTCTTGTAATCATTAAAGTAGTCTGCACTTGAAATATCTATACAAATAAATAAAATTGAAGTGTCTGTTTGTAAGATCAAAATTACAGTTTTTTACTAAATGCATATGAAAGTAAATACGGTACTTATAACTTAAATACAATTTTTTAAATTTTTGTCTGTCTGTCTGTCTGTTTGTTCCGGCTAATCTCCGAAACGGCTGGACCGATTTTGACGGGAGTTTCACTGGTAGATTTCATAAGGAATAACTTAGGCTACTTTTATTTTAAAAAAGAATTAGGGTTCCGCACAAAAACATAAAAACCCTAACACGCGGGCGAAGTCGCGGGGAACAGCTAGTCGTAATTAAAATGGAAGATAATGGTGCAAAGACTAACGTTTCTTCATTTTTCAGGTAGCACATAGTTTACTCCTTTTCTTCTCGTAGATAATCCCAGCTTAAGATAACAAACGCTCTGAAGAATAAACAGTATCCTTCCCGGCCGAATACTTTTGCCTATTATTCGGCTATTCGGCCAGGAAGTCCCCAGAATATTCGATATTCGGCATGTGGCCGAACATACTATTCGTTGCAAGTCTACTACAAATCCATCTTAGTTCACAGAGGAGACAACGGGTCTTCTCTGAAGACTAAAATGGAATGCCTTACAACCTGTAATTATATTGTCTGTCTATACTATTCAGGTCGGAAAACAACGGTGCAAGCACTGCTATGTGGCGGCAAAAATAAGTAAGATAATGTTATCTACGGACCTATCATACGGACACATATGGAGAAAACGAGCCACATCACATACTAAAACCTAAAATGAAAGGGAAATTAATCTTAAACCAGTTTTGTTATTCTTAACTTATTTATTTAAATCATTAATTAAAAAAATTAAAAGAAAAATTTAACTCTTTCATAGCCTTTTTCGAATAGTTACTTACAGAAATATACTAAGGTCAAAGGCACGTGTGAATACGTTTACAATTTTTCCCAACTAGATTTCCGCTGGTTTTCGACGTTAAAGCACAAGTTAAATGTTCATCTACATAAATTAAATGTACAGCTCTACTATGTACAATCTGTTTTTAAAGCCATGTCGTTCGTATTAATCTCGCTTATAATCTGCACAAAAAATGTACGTCCCTTAAAACCACAACTGCTTAACCAGCAATTAATCTTCATCTTGTGATAGAAACTAAAAACAAAAGCGGTCTTGCTTGTAATCGTTTCTTGTAATCACTTATTGAAATGTAAGTATTATTTCTATATATATGTCTCTTTCTATTGTCATTTATTGAACAGATAGAAAGTCATTATAAGCTTCTCTTAAATTGACGTCGATTTTATGTGTGTGGCCCATGGACGTATACGTCCATGGTGTGGCCGTATATGTAGTTACAGTTGTAGTGGTGGCGCTAGAGAATTCATCACCGGTATATGTGGCATTATAACCATCTCGTTTACGCCAGACGGTCAGAAAAAAGTCGTTATTATCCATAAACTATCATTCGTTAATAATTCTTAACAGCTACATTCCGAACTCCAACAACAACTCTTTTCACACTCTTTAAAAAGCGCAACATATTACGAAACCAAATAAAAACAACAAAACGCACGCACCTCCGGCCTATTCAGTGTATTAAAATATGGTGCGTCCATTTGATTCACATTACGACTGACAGACGATCGTTTAATCTTTTCAATTTCATTGGCATTGAATTGAAAGGCCGCGAGCTCGGTGGCCCGAGTTGACTCACAAAAGCCACTGGCCCCATCCTTTACGTAAAACACGTTAGGTTCAATAAAACTTCAGTAAAACATTAAATAGGTGTAATTTTTTAAATAAAATGGCTATACAGACTTAACAATTATTTATAATGACTTTTTTAACAATAGGTGAACAATTATCATTATTTAGGACAATTTGTTTTTGTTTTACTGTTGTTTGCTAATATACTTAAAGTATTTTCAAAGTAATAATGAATTATGTGTTTAAACATAATTCAAGTACATCTTATTATGGCTCCAGCAAGAATAGGTCAGTTCGACTGGCGAAGAACCTCGCTTGCAAGATAATAGCAGCATAATGCTAGTGTCGTGTTGTGAGTGGCGAGAACTACAAAGACATTCCGTCTTACTCCTCGGTGGTGAGAACCTTAATCGAGGATAGATGTAGTTGTCTAAGGATCTCAGATATTAGGTAAACTGTAAACACGTTTGTCACTTGGAAAAATAATTTTTCAAACATTCTCTTTTTTCTTTTTCCTGCGTATTTTTCTTACTCTAATTCATCGATAGTAAGTAGTTCTTTCCGTGTAAAGAGGTTTCTTTACGATGTTTTCCTCCAGCGTGAAGCACTTTGTAAATCAGCGCTTGAAATTGCTATTAAATTACAAATCACATCAATGTCGACGCCAACGCAATTTGATCACTTACTCGATTAGATTTTACATCGATTTTGAAATGACAAACTTTCATATTCTCCCTCAGATAAAGTCTGAGTATCCTCCGTAAAACTGCGGTTGATGTAATATGTATGAGTTACGATTCCTAAGTTCTCCAGTGCTTTCTGTAGTATACAACACTACAAACCTATACAGTGATGTGCAAATAAATTTTACTACTCACGCAGTAAACAATGTACCACTAGCAAAGACATTTAAACTACTTAAATGTGTTTGACCACTAGACTAAGTAGAACAAGTTATAATTACCTTAAAAGATGTAGAAAGATATTTTTTACCTTATTTCATCACAGACAGATAGTCAATTACACTAACATATTCCTTAAAATCTGAGTGAGTACCTATCAGTCTAAATAAATGCTTATGAAGGCATATGACTGAAGAAATAGGATATGTCTGGAGAAATAATACGATCCATGTTTTACATCCGCACTACGGCGCATTTGTAGGCAAGCAACATTCACTGTAATGCAATCTCCGATGGACCTGCAATTGCGCAATGCTTCTTGCTAACTCATATTGCTGCCATGGAAAATGACTAAGCAATAAAGTCGGTCGGTTAGACACGATTTGTAACATACTCACCAGTTTTATGGAATCTTAAAACAGGACATATTACAAAATCTTTAATCCTTTTTAAACGAAATGTCTTTATCTTTACACGTTATCCTAAAGATAGTTTAATTTGCTATCCTGATTCCAACAAGGTCCAGTGTCCAATTTCTTTCCAAAACTTGGGGTTGGGATATCCATTGTGGCCATACTCAGTAAACATGGATTATATATATATGGATGTTCTGGATTTTCATTTATACTAGTGAAGCGGAACCATTCGTACTGCAGGCATTACATACTGCAGTGTGGCTCGACATTTCTACAACCTAATATTGTGATGGCAAAACCATTACATATCCTTCAGGCCCGTTCTTGATAATGAAAGCATCCAGGAGTTTTTCTGCCACCAGAGCGGCGCCACTTAGCAATGAGATTAAAAATTTGACATATTTCATAGCGGGGAAGTTAATTTGATGAAAAATGTTTTTTTGTATAATATTAGTAATTTTTTTATTAATTTGATTAGAAATAGATAAACTAAACTACGAATATACCTAAAAGTAGAAAAATTTAAAAACAAAGTTAAAATTGTCCAGGAAATTAAAGAGCACACTGAGGCATTGTTTTATGTATTTAAATATTACTCTATTTAAATAAACTTATAATTAAAACGCATCTTTTCAATTATTATGATATTTTGTAACAAAAAACTTCACCTCAGTCCCAACTAGCGACATCTAGCGAGTGCAAGATTATTAGGCCTCATTAATTTGTAGTCACGTATAGATTGTCAATAGATTATCTATATTACTTAATTTAATATTTGAAGATCTTATAATACTATCGGAATTTTCATGTATTATAGTAGGATTGTCCTAAATAATTGAGGAATGTTGGCTGCCTCATTGTATGATAGACAAGCTACCGCACACGGGGTAAGCACGTACGTCGCCTCGCGAACCTCATTCATCAGGTCTGATTGATTGCAACTGTCAAACCACTAATGGCGTCGAGTGGCGGCCATATTGGAATCGATGAATGCACCTAAGCCAATATTAATGCTCGTTATTGATGAGTTGCCAGCTTCAAGTTCACGGTTACTTATTAGATTTATAATGTATATAACGACTATCGTCCGGAATTCGGTAAACGAGCCAGCTAGTTAGCTTGTAAGTAATGGTAAGTACATATTCATTGACGCAATTTATCATTCTCATCAGCCTGTAAACTGTCTATTGCCATGGCCATCTCTTAAAATGTTACACAAAATTATCAAATTTCGCAACCTTTATCCATGCTTACCGTCGTTAGTGTATGGCTTTTTTATCGTATATATTGGTAAAATGCACATCCTAGTTATTATTATAACAAGGACATATTCAACGCAAGTGTGAATAGGATTTTGTTAAGCTAATCCAAAGGGATTTATCATCTTTGACTACAATCAAGTGGGATAATAGACAAGTAATGGCTTGTATTTGGCAGAACCCTTTATAAAAAAAAAAAACTTCGGGTTATTGTTTTTATTATCTTTATGTGTAATGACTTACGACACCTTAGGGCCCTATAGTTTAACTCAACTTCATTAAATATGTGATTTAAATTAGGTGCAATTATGATGTTTAAAGTTTTATCGTCATAATTATTAATATATCATAATAATAAATTATTAATTTGACTTATATAAATTTTCAGAACCTTGATTATTTTTCAGGCGTCTTTTTAAAAAGTAATTTCCTTCCCAAAATATACAAGAGAAGAAACTTTCTGACTGCTCAAATTGCGTAGAACCCTAGAAATCCTATAAAATTAAGTATGTGTACCCCAAAAATAATTAAGTAACCCTAAAAGGCTTCTAGCCTTACAATCACCACACAAAAAACATCAAAAATAGATAGATACTAATATGTATATTTTTTACAATTTGGCAATTTCAAAGTTAAAAGATATTATGGCGGCAAAGCAATCAATCACTTTACATGTTCGTTTTTATTATTATTTAAAATAAGCATAGCAACGACTCCTATAGCCATGTTCCTAAATCTTTCACAAATATTCGTACAAGCTGTCCATATAACGTCCCCAAACTTAACATCTGTATGCCGCAGATGGACGTTTACTCAATTCAAATTAAAGGAAACAAACACTTCATAGAGCTTAATCAGCTGCTTTATTTATTAAAAATATTGTTTGGAAGATTTAGAACAGTTAATTAAAAAAGTAAAAGTTCTATTGATATAGTTTATGTAGGTAATTATATCTTTACAAAGAACTCTTCATCGGCATCATAATAAACTTTCACTGGTCTAAAACAATTTTTGAAACTCTTTTTCCAGTCCGCTTCGGACACCTCTGCAGTCTGTCCTAACACTACTAGCCCACCTTCCGGCGATCAGAAGTGTCTTTTAAATGACTTTTTAAAATTTATTTATGAGAATAAAAGAATACGGTATTAAACGAGGGCTGTGAGGAGGGTGACCCAAAAGCTTAAAGGCGCGTCTCCACCAAAAATGTTGACAACATTTATGTTTCCAACTGTTGACACATCAACAAAAGTTGACGACATTTGTTTCCGAAAATGTTTCAAAATGTTGCAAGAAGCGTCTCCACCGAGGGAGGGAACAAATGTCGGCAACAAGCGTATTCCTTTGATGTTGCCGCCGAAAATTGAAACACGATTCCCGACATTGTTTCGTTTTGTTGCTAAAACTAGGTGATTACAGAAACATTTGTCGGCAACACGTGTTGACAACAAAACTTTGGTGGAGACGCGCCCTAACCCGTGCGCTGTCCAAGAAATCCCTCGTTTTTAGTGCTAAGTGCGCGGGCGCGTTGTCGCTTGTTGCTCATAGTTCAATATACCCAAGTATTAACATAAGGTAACACCAAATACCCCTTCTCGAACGCTTTACTTCGGTAAGCGTTGTTTAATTTTGAAACAGCCAAACCGTCAGCTGGTTTTGTATTGATAAATCCAAGATTCATCATGTGAAATAATGACATAAGCACGCCGAGACAAGCCTGTCATTCACGTAGGCCTGCGTCTGAGCATCGGTGAGGTTATGCAACACCCAACGCGAAACTACCCTTTCCACGCGAAGATGTTGGTGGAAAATATATTGAACGCTTCATTCCAATCTGCAATATTTGCTGAAGAGCCTCATCATACGAAATTCGCTTATTCTTTTTAATTAAAATTTCCACTGCTGGTCTAGAACATTTTCTTCCGAAACAATCGTCAAAGAACGACCACTTTTTCTTCATTTCTCAAAGTTAGTCAACCATGCTGAAATTTGTTATACCTACGGTATATAGTTGCCAAGGTCTTTTATCCATAAATACCATTTACAGTCTATTGAACGATTCTTCCGTTTTGGCGACATACAAATTTTTCAATCAAACACGTTATTTCAATTTAGCTCGTTAAAGGTGGAGGGACATTTGAATTTGGAACATAGGTACGCATTTTCAAAATAAAATATTTTTTTCGTAAAACTTTCTGCCTGACCTATCGTTTAACCGATTCGTTGCGGCACCAATTTTCGACAACTTTTAGCTGTGGCGGCGAACAGATATTTCGTGACATGCCTGTCGTGTCAAGCGCCACAGAAGTTGATGACACGCCTGTTGTGCCATCAGCCATGTGTAAAAGTAATGTTCTTTTTTATGTTGTTTTTACTTGTACTACTTGTATAGACCTGATTAAACATACTCGCAAGGCTCTACGATCATGTGCTATCATAAGTAAGCACACCATAAGCTAACGTACATAACACGTGCTCTGACACAACTGGCACTTGTACTATAATATTGTAAGCATCATATCGATTACTTGTTTAAGGTGACACTAGTCGACATTATTTCCATAGAAATTTCGGAGGGGTTTTACTCCGCTGTTTGACAGTGTACATCCAAAATTAAACATGATATCGTTTGTCTCATTATTAAATTTGTCTGTACGGAAACAGAATAGTAAAATAAAATGTTATTAAAAAGTTACGAGCTACCAAAGATTCGTTTTTATTGCCAATTTTAACACAACTTTGGGCGTAAATTAGTAATAAAAGAAGTGTAAAATTTCCAAAACAAAGTCGGTACCGACACAGGTCAATTATCGAAGAACTCAATAAAATTTATTTGTAATTGATTAATGCAGTGGTTTTTTCATAAAACCCCTTCTTCCAAAGGCCTTTTCGTATTTTTTTACGCGCGCATGTTACTATGAATTATCGTGCATCTCACTGAATAATGTCTCCCCCGGTGCGGTGCGGGAGGACGATGCTTACACACACATGCACAGGCGGTGACGCGCGCTTGTATTCGAGTTTTATTCGAAACGAAAAGTTTTGCTATTTTGTAATTTGGACGCCAAAGACAAAAGACGGCATGGAAATTGATATAATTGAAAGAGATGATGCGTTTTGGACGACAGACAATATTTTAAAATTTTCGTGTGTAATATAATATAATTATAAAAGTTAAAAAAGTAAAGTCTTTATTCGATTACTATATAAAATTGCAACAATTTCATTGGTGCCGACGGGGATCGAACCCGGGTTGCTCGCGTAATGTGATACTTACAGCGAGCGCTAACCATCTGAGCTACCACGGCTCTCAATGCAAGTGTTATAAATAAATAAAGAATTACAAAACAGTTTAATTATTTATTAGACGACTTTTGCGGCGGATAAACAAAGTATATTATGTGGGATTTTCATAGGTACCTACTGTTATTACCTAGTTACCTACAATCTACAATACAACAAAATATCACAAAACCTCGCCGCGTCGTGGCCACAAAATTGTAAACTTTAGGTAGGTACGTCAGTACTAAGAAAACAATCTTTCTTGATAAAAACCTGTGCATACGTTTAGTGATATTGAGTATATATAAAAAAATAAGAAGCCAGGTAAGTAAGTATTTTTGAAAACAATTTATAGGTAGGCAGACCAATTACGATTATTATCTAAATATTATAAATGCGAAAGTTTGGATATTTGGATGGACGGATGAATGGATGTATGTTACTCAATCACGCCAGAACGGCTGAAGGGATCTGGATGATATTTTGCTCAGAGATAGGCTATAGTCCGGATTTTTTTTTTCAAAAAAAACGTTACCCCACACTAGGATTTTCTCCTGTATCGTGGAGGCAGTTTACAAACATCCAGACCCGGAACAATTATTTGTAGACCATACAAATACTTGTTCGATTGATTCGAACCCGCGGCTCCCAGTACAACAATTCATTGCTAAGCCACTGCGCCACGGAGCTGCCAAATATCATATATGATACCGTTTATTCAGGTATTTCGTTGCCGTGGGATAATTATCGAGTTACACACGTTCGAAGCCGAACTCTTGAGTGATTGCTGCATGACCACTCGGGGAAAACTAAACATAATAAAATAAGCAATCTATATTAGGTATATAGAGCCACAGAGGTATACCTAATAATTTCGCGGTTTCACCCGCGTCATCACGTGTCCGAGATGCGTGGCATGACATGACACCTAGTTCAAGCATTTTATAATTGCAATCAAATATTTTATTTTATTGTAATGTATGGAAAAATTGTCATGATAAATGGAGTACTTTTATTTTATCTGTCGGCATATTATGCGCGGTTTTTTCCAGTTTTAAAGAAAAACGTACACGATACATGAAAAGTGTGTAGGCAAGAAATGATTCTTGATAAATTTGCTATCAACCTCTTATACTTATTAATCAATTAAATTTAAACTTTCAAAATACCATAGCAACGTGAAATGAAAGAGTTCAGAAATAAAGATGTAACTAATCATTGCTACGGTCACCCGGGAGATAGATAAAAGTACTCAATTAATTTTGAATTTATTTTAGCTACTATCTGTACCCCGCGACTTCGTCCGCGTTTAGTTTAGGGCGTTAATATTGTTGCAAAGACACCTAATAATTTTTCTAAAATTTAAGCAGGCTAAGTTACTTCTTATAACATGAGCTATCTACTAGTGAAAGTCCCGCCAAAGTCGGTACAGCCGTTTTGGAAATTAACCGCAACAAACAGACTGACAGACATACAAAAATGTTAAATATTGTGTTAATGTTATAAGTACCGTATACAGTTTCATACGCAATTAGTAAAAAGCTGTTATTTTGACATTAAAAACAGACACTTCAATTTTATTTATTTGTGTAGATATAGATAACGATTGAACTAACGGCTAACCTAACCTCGCTCATAGAAGCTTTCAATACTGGCTTCTCAGTTCGCACCGGGCTAGGGGTTATGCGTTGTTTGCGCGTCAAGCCAAGTAGGTATTGAATTATTTTAATTTTACATTATCTCTTAAACTATGTACTATATAAACATGGTATAAAGAACGAAGTTTATCTTCATAAAATTGTCTTGATAATGAAGTAACTTTGGTTCGTAAGGTGCCTAATAATTAAATTTTCATTTTTTTTGTCACAAAATGCCTAATTGTGGCTTATATATAAGAAATAGACATATGGTATCGCGGACTTTTTTTAGACGGAGTAAAGATCTATATTTTTCTAGAACATTGTATTTACGTATCCCGAACCATAACAGCGCTTTTTCTTCTGACTTCCTTAACAAATATAGGCTAGCTGAGATATATAGCCTAATGCTGTATAGCCTATACTATTCAACATGAATCTGGCTATAATATCCAAAAAAAGATTTTTCAAATCGGACTGGTAGTTCCAGAGATTAGCACGTTTAAACAAACAAAAACCCTCTACTGCTTTATTATATTAGTATAGATGTTGCATCGTGTTCGTGTAACTTCGTTTTTATTCTAACGGTTCGGAACACCGTACGAACAAGACATGCGTGAATACTAGTGTCGATATGCTCATCACTGATACTATCTCTGTCGGGCACGATGCCAGGTGAGACAGCGTGCTTTTTGGCCGCGCCCACCAGCGAGTTCGAGCCCGCGACTTGTGCCACCTTAAGGATTGATAATGAGATAATTGCGCTATGCTTCGTGATGTACCCTACACTACATACATAGGTAGTAAATATTTGCCGTGTTGTGGCAGAGTAAGAGAAACCGTCAACCCGTTTCAACACATGTAAGTCATAAAAAGCGATCGTGGCTACTTTTTTTTTAAGTTTTTCGTTTTCACCAAATATAAAATATCCAGACCATTGACGAGGAGCAAGGGATTGGCGTCTCGCATCTTTGGCGTACTACTGCGATTATCAATACGCTTACCAAGCATATCGAATAAGGCATATGCTCACCACAACCATAGAGGTCCATGTCCAACAGTGGACATTCCCAGGCTAATGAAGAAAGAGAAGAGATATGTACATATATTTTAAAAATTTGACATGAATAGTAATTTCTGCTGAAAGTTCGGTCTCTACCCAATCTTTTGGGTGGCCTATCTGTGAATCAGTTCAACTTTACTGGTAGAGCCACACTACCGCAGTATTACGCTGCGACACCAACCACCGGCTTGAACGAGGAGAAATCTCGCTCTTTCAAGACCAGTTTAAAATAGAAGCATAAGCTAAAAGAAATCAGCGTGTTTGTATGGCAAGTGTGAAAATAAAGACATTTTACTAGTAACAAGGCATTTAAATTAATCCTCAAAAGGTAATCACGCAAATTTATATTTTGGTAGCTACCCCGAGATGTGGTTTCAACGTGGACTGTATGCTTGTTTCTAATTTGTACTTGCATAAAAAATACTCAATCATCATCACCATTACAGCCCATCACAAGTCCACTGCTGAACATATGTCTCCCCCAAGGAATACCACAAAGCACGGTCCTGAGCCACGTACATCTATCGACTTCCTGCACCTCTTACCAAGTTCGTCACTTCATGTAGTGCCATCATCATGTAGTATGTTACTTTACGAATATCCTCATTAGTGAAACTCCAAGCATAGCTCTCGCTTTACCTCGCTGAGCGGACTTTGAGCTTCCTCATACGGCAAAAAAAATTCAAGTTTGGTAATATAAAGTCGGAGAAAAAGTTTCTTCGTATTTTATATACACATACAAGACATTTTTTTTTCAAAGTTTAATTACATTTCATTATAATATATATGTGCCATCTTGTTCGATAACTTGTTGCCACCTTGTAGGTAGTGACATAATCCCGTTGCTATAGAAATCTTGAGGTTTTTGATTAATAAAAATGCGATAAGTAGTTTTGACTGTCCTCTCTTGATATGTTAACCTAACACTACCCAAAGAATTCTGAAGATACCGAAACAGGTGAAAATCTTAGGGTGCAAGGTCAACAATATGCACTAACACTTCCCCACCAAGCTCTCTCAATTTTTGCTGAGTGGCTAAAGATGTGTGTGGTTTGGCGATGTCATGATGATAGACGACTCTTTTTCCGTGATCATTTTCGGCCGTTTTCTCTCTATTTCTTGCTTGACTTTTATTATTTGTTGGCAGTAGAGAATTGAATCGATAGATTTGCCCGGCGGTAAAAGATCATAATAAACGATGCCCTTCCAAGTCGACCATACTCACAGCATCACCTTATAGCGTGTTAAACCGGGTTTCGCTACAGTCTGTGGAGCTTGACTACCCTTTGAGCATGTTTTTTTTCGCACGTTCTTGTCGTAGGTGATCCACTTTTCATCACCAGTGATCAATCTTTTCAAAAATGGTTCGGTTTCACTACGTTTCAATAAAGAATCGCATATGAGTACAATATTGATTTGGTTTCTTTCAGTGAGCTCGTGTGGTAGGTACTCAAATATTGAGCTTTTTCGTAAATAAAATTGTTTTGTGGTCAATCCACTTTGTCAAGAATGGCACCGATTTTATCCGTATGAAGGCGACCAGAGCGAGCTGCATCTTTGATATTACAATTCCCGGACTGAAAACGCTTGAGCCAACTTTGTGCTACTCTTAACCGCGTCGACCACCTAAGCTACATGATTTCGACATGGCTTGTAGCATGATTCTGACGATACTCTGACGTGACCACGGGTGACACTGCTTGCGCCAACCTGTGCAACAATAGCATATCGCAGAATTCAGTTTGAGCCAAAATGTCGTCTGAAGAAGATAAACATGCCCTTGCTATGCTACAGATTTCAAACATTCCAAGTGCCAGCAAAAGATTTCGGGTACATGCTTTGAGGAAAAAAATTGAAAAGTGGTGGTACTTTCAATGCTATGAAGGAATTAGAATTATATTTTGCACAGGCAAGTCACTACAAGTTGCAAGAAGTATCTTGCGAATTCCTGTTAATATAATCGGGTCTAGAACAATCAAATTGTATACATGGCCTTTCATGAAAAGAAAAAAAGCTAGGTCGTCTTTCATTTTGTATAGACAAGTCACTGCAAGTTACGTGTTACGCGCCACTTCAATGCGTCACTAGTAGCAAGCTGAATGGCACGTCAGGTCATGCAGCATCACGCCACGCTAATGGGCGCTACTACATACTATCTCTTTGAATGTTGAGGCGAGTGACAAGTTACGCGTCAAATCACGCGTCAGATCACGCGTCAGATCACGCGTTACGTTACTTAGGTGGGCGCCGCGCTTTATACTGCATTAGGTCCATAAACGTAACATTTTTTTGCGCCTTGAGTCGCATTTTTCCCTTTTTTGTAATAAAACTTCAGTATTTCGAATTTCTTTGTTAGATTCACTCATTCTGGCAGACAGAAAAACAATTGAAAAATGGCGGTAAAATGTTTTTTACTTTTTCTTTTTCTTAATGTCCTATATGTATTGATATTAAAACCAGCCAGATACAAACAGTATAATCAAAGAGATTTTTATACAAACAAAATACGAAGAAACTTTTTCCCCGACCTATTATTTTGTAAATTTGACACAGTTGAATCTGATGTGACCGAATATTTTGTAGTATCACTACTATGACATAGGAACAAATATAATAATAGCCTTTTATACCAAAATCTTCAAATCCCCCTGGACATTTAACTATTTTTTTAATAGGAAAGGGGGCAAACGAGCTTGCGGCACACTTGATGACGTTAAGTGACAGCCGCCGCCCATAGTCAACTGCAACACCAGGGGAATCGTAGGTGCGACTCGGACTTGGCCAAATTTACTTTTCTGTACCGACACTTTTACAATCCTTTAACTAAAGATTTTTTTAATTTGAACTTGATAAGATTCAAAATTTTCCTTTAATTAACTCTTTTAACTGTTAAAAACTAAAACGATAAAAAATATTTTTATAGGCGGGTAAAAATAGTTTTATAGTATGATATATAATAGGTTGAGGAAAAAGTTTCTTCGTATTTTGTTTGTATAAAATTTAAGAAAAATATCTTTGGTAGTATTGTTTGTACCCGGCTGGTTTTAATATCAATATACCCTATAAGGCATTAAGAAAAAGAAAAATAAAAAGTAAAAAACACTTTTTCAATTGTTTTTCTGTTCGCCAAAATGAGTGAATCTATCCAAAGACATTCGACATTCTGAAGTTTTATTTTACACATTTTAGATATTTTATTACAAAAAGGGGAAAATGCGACTCAAGCCGCGAAAAAAATTGTGACGTTTATGCACCTTATGCCCTGTCAGTAAGAGTAGCACAAAGTTGATTCAAGCGTTTTCAGTTCGGGAATTTTGATGTCAAAGATGCAGCTCGCTCTGATCGCTCTCATACGGATAATCTCGATGTCATTTTCGAAAAAGTGGAACAAGATCGGCATATTAGTAGTTACATAGCCAAAGAATTGAGGATTGACCACAACTGGTTTGACGCATTTGAAAAAGTCTGACTATACGAAAAAGCTTAATATTTGGGTACCACTCGAGCTTGCTGATAGAAACCTAATAAATTGTGTACTCATTTGCGATTCTCTATTGAAACGTAATGAAGCCGAACCAATTTCGAAAATATTGATCTCTGGTGATGAAAAGTGAATCACATACGACAAGAACGTGCGAAAAAGATGATGGTCAAATGGTAGTCAAGCTCCGTAGACCGTAGCGAAACCTGGATTAACACGCAATAAGGTAATGCTGTGTGTATGGTGGGATTGGAAGGGCATCGGTCATTATGAGCTTTTACCGCTGAACAAAACCATCGATTCGGATCTCTACTGCCAACAACTAATGAGACTCAAGCAAGAAATTGAGAAAAAACAGCCGGAATTGATCAACAGAAAAGGAGTCGTCTTTCTGACCTCACACATCTTTGGCAACTCAGCAAAAATTGAAAGAGCTTGATTGGGAGGTGTTAATACATCCACCATATAGTCCTAACCTTGCACCCTCAGATTTTCACCTGTTTCGGTGTTAGGTTAAGATCAAGAGAGGACTCACTATTTGTCGCATTTTTTTGATCAAATATCCCAATATTTCTACAGGAAAGGGACTATGTCACTAACTACAAGATGACAACAAGTTATCAAACAAAATGGCACATATACCTATATTATAAGTAATTAAATGTGAACTATGAAAAAAAATTCTTGAATTTGTATACAAAATACGAAGAAACTTTTTCCCCGACCTATTATAATGTAGTATCGCAAAATATATGTAAACAAAAATAAACAATGAAAGTAACACAATCGGAGCTTAACAACTTTATTAAATAAATACCGCTAAGATTTGACACAAGTTATAGTTTTACTCTGCCTAAAAAAAGTTATGTTATTCAACTTTTTTACTCACAAAGATATAATATAATTTTTCCATTTTAATATTTTGGCTATAAAAATGCTGATTTTTGAGCACACATACATAAAATATCTGTACAACGAACATCATCATTCTTCTTAATTACTTCTATATCTACAACAATCAAAACTTAAAACTGTTATCAAACTTAATTTATTTGTTATTGTGTCATTCGCTGCCTTCTTAATTATATTTACGTCAAATAGAACGGCGACTCATCATATCCCTGCCTTATAAATAAAAGCAAACAGCAATTCGGGGTAACATTTATTTACACAACAAAACGCTTCTCTAAAAGACAGCATTATCACAATGAGATTTACATTCAGTACACAATAGTCGTGGAAAAATAATATATACGTTTGTAGTAGAAAGGTAAATACATATAAGGAATCTAGTTTCCACCGTCCATGTACCTGGAAACAAAAATATTATTATGGTATAAAAATTAGATTGCACTATTTAAAATTTATATTACATTATTCATTCATTTATCATTCAATACAGCATAATATTATAAATCCACTGTAGTACATAGGCCTCGCCTATAGATTGCCTCGCTGGGCAGGGGGTTGGCAATCACAGTTTTTTATTGTTATCGGTTGTTATTTGAAAGATGCTCTCCTGTTTCAGTTTCACTCTGACAACTCTTTCGACACCAACGGGACGAAATGAAGTAGTGGATATTCTTACGTCCCTACACAGTGAGACAGACATAGTACACATACAATATTATATTACACTTACACAAATTAACATACAAGATTATATTACACTTACACAAATTAACTAAGTTCAAATCCGGCACCGGCCTGTATCGCATAGAGTAACTTTTCTGCGAGGACTTCTTCCGAGTGGAACTCGGGCAACTTCAGCAGGTTCATGCAGGTGGAGGAAGTGGGTAGTCGATCTGTGGAGCCCGCAGACTGAATGCAGAACGACGGGATTAGGTCCTACAATAAAAAAATAAAATCAAAATTAACTACAGGATTAATATTTATATGTAGTACTATTGTTACAAAATGTATTGGAGGTGGGCAAAGTGTATCATTTTTGTGATTGGAACATTTGCATCTCGATCACTGAAATGTTCCGAAACACTGATATATTTCATTTGATTCATTATATATATAATTTATTTAGTAATTATATATTTATATATATTATAGGTTATTTATTGTGTACCGTAATAAGATTGTATATAAAATCGATCCTCCTTCATACTTTAACAAAAATGTCATTATGTCAATTCATTATTTACAAAAATGTCCATTTACACAAAACTACAATGTCTATGTACACAGAATTTTCTGGTAAAGTCTCATAACTCTAACTTTATGATGAAAAGAAAGAAAGTTACAATAATCACTACGCAAAGAAATCCTAAACAGAACTCAGTATGTTTTCGTAAACAGGCGCTAATGAACATAAACAATTTGAAAAGTGCCGCATCAACGTAAAATGACAACTTGTTAATGTAAACATTACATACAAAAACCAACCGTATAGTATTTGATACGTAAGCGCCTTAGTTGTCATTTTTACGTGCATGAATAACGATAGTGAAAATCCGTACAAGTTAAGTGATACACTTCTTATTTGTTATCTCTATCTGAATTGTATGGATTATAATTATTTCGCCCGCTCACTCGCCACTCGAGAGCCAATAGTTAAGTTTGTCTCAGTCTATGTCTCTTGCTAGTGGCTCAGTCGCCTCGCAAGCGACGCGTCGCGCGAATTGAGCAAAGAGCAAAGTAATGTTTCACTGTTCCAGATCCAAATGATACATTTGAAACGTTGTTACTAAACCAATCTTTTGAATCACTTCAGTGATTCGGATCAGTGAGTCGGTTCCGTAAAGAGATACAACTCCTACAATGTATGTATATCCTTCCTTTCAACTATAGGTCGTAACTCCAAACTATATAGGTACTATATACCTTAACAACGTACAATAAAAACTGGAAAATGGATTCCCCATTGTCACTCAATTCACACCCCAATATTCCTCTTCAACTTCATATTTAGTGGTATTCTAAGTTCTTTTTTATATATAAATAAACTTCATTTATACAATTAAGCATGATGCGACACATCAAATGCAAGGAATGCGTGTGCGCTACGTAGAGTGTCACATAACTGCTCAAAAACGCAATGTACAAAGATCGATAAAGTATAATTATGAAATTCTAGATTAAGAACCATAATTTTTCGCTAGTGATTATTACCTCTGAAATTTTAAAAACTAACATATTAAACATTCTAAAACTAGCAAATGTAAATAGATGTACTTCTGATATTTTTTTATACATTATTATATTGATGATAACAAAAAATTTAAAATTACCTTAAAACCCAACAGGGGCGGTCTAGAGCAACTCGTGACGAACTTCAAGAGCTGCCGCCTCTGATCGTCCGTAAAGTTCTCGACCACTTTCCAGAAACACTGTACCGTCGGATGCGTTGGTGAGAAACCACCTTTGAAACAATATAAGTATTTTAAGCAAATTTCAATCAAAGCAGGCAATTTCTGGTCTTTGATGATCTTTTACTTTAGTCTCTAATTGCCACCTCTAAGAAATAATATGGAATACCTCATTATTTGTTATTATAATGATTATTTAAACAGAAACAAAGCAGTGAATACAATGGTGCTATCCAGTTGAGATAGGTAAGATTCCGGTGCTGACCGAAATGAACACCGATGCAACAAATACTGAAAACCGCCTAATAAACTAAATTAATGTAATTTAACGACGGCTCGGAGACGCAGTGGCTAAGTAACTTTAAGTACGATTCACACATATCAGTGAAGCCACAGTTCCTGCACAGTACCGCCACAGTGATAATTATTATTTCATACATTCTCTATGAAAGCGTCCACACATGTCAGTGTCAGTGATGACACAGTGCTCACACGTCTCAGTGACAGTGCCGGCGCCGGCAATCAAGGGCGGCAATTTTTTTTGTCGGATCACGGACGCCGTTGCATAAAAAAAAAGCTTCTTTTTTGAGTTATAGCATTCCTCCAACAAGTACATTTCTTTACTTATTTTATTCCTAGTTCCTGCAGAAGAATATTGAAACAGGTTTCTGACATTTTAAATATTCAAAATATATCCTTTCGTCTTTAATTAATTTTTGTACAATCTCATGAATACTCCTTCTGTTACTACCACTACTATTTAATATGTCTAAAGCAATGGTTATCATTGCTAGTTCCGTATTATTGAACTGAGCCATATAGTACCGTGTAGCGGCGGTGTAAGAATATCTACTACCCCATACCTCATACCATACCCGCGGATGTAAGAGGCGACAGAGGGAAAATGAAACACGAGATGGATAGCAGCACACAGTCCACCTGATGGTAAGTGGTTGCTGTGGCCCATAGACATCTACATCTAACTTCGATTACCAATGAAAATGCAGATGCGTTGTCAACCGTGAGGACTAAGATGGAATGCCTCATTTCCAGTAAAAAATGGTCTCCGGTTCTCTACACTCACCATACGAAACACAGCAGCGTTAAGCTAATATTTGACGCCGGCATTCTGTGAGAGCGTGATTCCTCCCCGGTCGAGGCGACCCATTCGTGCTACAACCATAATATAGTTGCAGCATGGCTCTACCACGTATAACTATATTTATGAACACAAAGAAAATTTTGATCAGAAAGTTTTCTATGCATTATTAGACTTAGAAAAGGCAGTGTGAACAGGAATTCTTTATTGCTAAGTCTAGTCTCGTTTGAGTTGAATGCTGGGCCGATATAGACATTAAAATCTCTTCATAAGGACTTCAGTGCTTGTGTCAGAATGAACAGGGCATACATGGACCGGTTTGAAATCAATAAATGTCTCATAAAAGCGAATTTATCATAGATACAGCACATTTTTATATGAAATTAAGAAACGAACTTTGTGTTATTCAAATATATTATTTATACAAATTATACAAACTTTTCATATGCTTTTGACAAAGCCTGTTATCCTATATTATTGCCTAAAACTCAAAGTAACCATCATTATTTTTTCTGTTATAAGAGTTTAAACTTTTTTTGTTGGTAAACAGACTTCAGATAGTGATAAAAAAAATTATGTCTTAAAAATGTACAATGTAGCATTTGGGTCCCTCAAGGATCACAACTTGGTCCTATCAATTCTTACTACTTGTCAACGACAACACTATCACAAAATTTTCTATCTATCTCGTTAGACCCAAAACTCTCCCACTGTAGAGGTCAGCAGACTGGATAAATTAATTTTATAAAATGGTTCTTATACTACTCATAAAGAGATGAACGTCAAGTTTGTGTAATTAATTCGCTTAGGTGTCAGACGAAGAAGTGATACTACTGTCGCTAATCAAGTGTGGCGTTTACGTCAAATCCTCCCTATCCGGTAGTAGTAGACTAATGTTTACAGACCTATAAAGAAAGTAAGTGATTGTACAATATACCTGCATAATGCGTATTCCGCTTTAGGTCCTCTAAATCGATAGGAACCTCGGCACCCGATATCAGCAACTGCAGTTCTCTGCACGAGAACATGCGCAGCCATTCGGCGTTCACCACAGAGATCAAGCCACGCTTAAATGCATTGCACTGGGACCTTATTTGTCTGCAAATACAAACATTGCTTTAAGTACTAGTGTAAATAATGATGATTAATCATCATTATTTACGCTAGCAATTATCATTATTAATCATAATGCTAGTGTTTTAAAAACTCAGTGATGAGAATCGGAACTTCTTTTAATGGTAACAACAAGCAAGTGACAACGCATCTGTATTTCAATTCTTAAGAGGATATCTGGGATAAAGAAATTTAGAACCAAGGTTTTAAACTTTTATATGTGGCAGAGTCACGCTGCAGGAATATCATGGTCATAAGCACGAATGGGTCCACTCGATCGGGAAAGGACTCACAGAATGCTAATGTAAATAGCAGCTTTTAATGCTGCCGTGTCACGCATGGTGAGTGTAGAGAATCGGAGACTATTTTTCCTGGAAACGAGACATACCATCTTAGTTCTCAGTGGTGACAACACACTGCATTTTGACTTTTAATCGATGATAGATGTAGATTTCTATGGGAATGTTACAAAATCGCCATCCCGTATTTGTCCTTTTCCCTGCTACAAAACTAGACAGATTATTTTTAAAGATAATATAAAAAGGATTGTAGCAATTTCTGTATGTTTTATTTTATTTTTAAGTGTAAGTGTTAAAAATTGATTGTATCGTAATAACTTTGCTCTAGTGTCATTATACAGAGGGATAACAAAGTAACACATTTGTAGGGACCGTCCGGATAACCTTGTTCAGGATAATTTTTTTTTATAGGATAAGGACAAACGAGCACACAGTCCACCTGATGGTAAGTGGTTGCTATGGCCCATAGACATCTACATCTATCTTCGATTAAGAATCAAAATGCAGATGCGTTGTCACCCGTGAGGACTAAGATGGAATGCCTCGTTTCTAGTAAAAGGGTCTCCGGTTCTCTACACTCACCAAACGAAACACAGCAGCGTTAAGCTGCTATTTTACGCTGGTATTCTGTGAGAGCGTGGTCCTTCCCAGGTCGAGCCGACCCATTCGTGCTACAACTATAATAGAGCTGCAGCTTGGCTCTACCACGTATATAGTTGTTTTGTACAGTTTACATTCTCTTTTATGGGTACACACACACATGTATATCGCTATTTATCAGAAGCTATGCGATGTAGTTTACCTGTTAAGTTTATAATCAGCAACAAGGTGAATATACTCTATTCTGTTCTCTGCTGTAACCGGAATGTTAGCTCCACCTGGCTTAAGTTCCTCTATCTAAAAAAATTATATTTCAAGCATTTAAAAAAGGCGTTACTTTTAAATTAAAACAACTTGAAAATATCGAGGTCAAGATGACGTCATAGAACATGATTATGAGTAATGTTATATAGTAGTTTAAAATATCGAAATGAATTAATGCTAACGTCTTTTTAATTTGAATATAGACTGAGGTTATGATTATTAATGCTCATAATCTGTGGGAAAATGTATATTCGGCAGTTAACTTTAGGAAGTTGTAATGATGATGATACATAAATAAATATTTGTGTTTGGAACCTCAGACCAATATAGAAAGACAGACGGATCGTTTGTGTTGGAACCTCAGATTTTTTTTTTATAGGAGAGGGGGCAAACGAGCATGCGGCTCACCTGATGGTAAGTGACTACCGCCGCCCATGAACAACTGCAACACCAGGGAGGGAATTGCAGATGCGTTGCCGGCCTTTTAAAAAGGAGTACACTCTTTTCTTGAAGGTCCCTAAGTCGTATCGGTCCGGAAAAATCGCTGATGGTAATCGATTCCACAAGAAAGTCGTGCGAGGAAGAAAACATCTTCTAGTGGTGGACCGCCAATCATCCAGATGGTGTGGATGGTATCGGGAGTTCTGCCGCGATGTGCGTTCGTGAAATTTGGCGGCTGGGATTAATCCGAACAATTCCTCAGAGCACTCCCCATGGTAGATGCGAAAGAAAATGCAAAGGGATGCAACATCTCTTCGCAGTGCCAATGAATCGAGCCGATCGGAAAGGGCTCGGTCGTCGACGATTCGAGCCGCTCTGCGCTGGATGCGGTCAATTGGAAGGAGCTGGCACTGGGGAGCCCCTGTCCAGAGATGGGAACAGTATTCCATGTGAGACCGAAAAGTTGCAGGCGGTGTGCCGGCATGAAATACTGTCCCGCTCTGCTGAGCACGCCAAGCTTTTTAGAGGCCAATTTGGCCTTCTCTTCCAAGTGACCACGAAACTGCACGTCACTCGATATGTCGACTCCGAGGATACCGATACTGGCTGAGGCAAGAAGGGGAGTGCCTTGAAACTGAGGAGATACGACAAAGGGGTTCTTTTTAGCGGTAAACAAAAAAAACTTGTGTCTTCTGAGGATTAAACTGGACTAGATTTAGTCGCCCCCAATCCGAGACTTTGTTCAGCAAAGACTCGACTTCAGACACAAGTTTGTTCCGGTACTCGGCGACGTTTTCCCGAGAAATATTGGCACGGCCGGTATATAGAACATCACCAGTGCTGTCATCCGCATAGCAATGAATGTTACCAGTTAGCAACATATCATTGATATGCAGAAGAAACAGCATTGGTGATAGCAAACAGCCTTGTGGAACACCAGCGTTAATAGGCTTGTAGTCAGAACATGCACCGTCTACAACGACCTTGATGCTCCGATCTGCAAGGAAGCTGGTGATCCAATTGCACAATTTATCGGGAAGCCCATAGGAGGGAGCTTCGAAAGAAGCGCTTTGTGCCAAACCCGATCGAAGGCCTTCGCAATGTCCAGACTAATGGCCAACGCCTCCCCCTTGGACTCTACTGGACAAGGTGTCCAGGGAGAGAAGTGCTTTGCAAACCGAGCGCTGTGAGAACAGCACATCCGGCATGGACCACTCACACCGCGGGATGGTTGGCGGTGTTTTCCCCCCGTCATCAAGAGTCGAGTTGGACGCAAAAAGGGAGCCTAAAAGGTCAGCTTTGTCTTTTGCGTCTTGGGCCAGTGAGTCGTCCTCTCTGTGCAGAGATGGTAGTGTTGGCTTAGAGAAATTCCCTTGGACAGCCTTGGCGAGAGACCAGAATGCACGGGTTCCCGAAGGAAGGCGAACTAGTTTCTCGCCAATTCCGCCTATGTGCTCTGACTTTGCCTTGGTAATAACTCTTTTGAAGGACCTGGAGGCGAAGTTATACTACTTTTTAAGTGTGCTGGTGTTTACATCCCGAGTCGCCGAAGCCGCAGCCCAGGCTTGATAACACTCCTGCTTACTGCGTAATGCAGTCTTACAGGAGCGACCAAACCAAGGCTAAGATCTGCCTCCGATGGGTACCACAGATGATGGAATAAATAGTTCCATTCCCTGTAGCACCACATCAGTGACAGAGTCAGCAACAGCGCTGGGATCATCCGGCGAGAAGCAAACCCGCCCCCAAGGGTAGGATGCAAAGAAAGACCGCATTCCGTCCCAATCCGCCGACCTGTAATGCCAAACACGGCGACAACCTGCAGAACGCAACCGCGAAGGGAGCGCGAGTCACCACACTCCGGATCAGACAATGGTCCGAAGAGCCGAGAGGGGCATCGACGGAAACCTGATATCCGTCCGGATGTGAGGTCAGTAGGGTCCAACAGGGAAGGTGTATGATCCTCCATATCTGGAATCCGCGTAGGCGAAGTAACCAGTTGTGTCAGAACCATATGCCAAGGCAAAGTCATAAACAGATCTCCCCGCATGATCGGTTAAACGTGAACCGAGCCATTCGGCGTGGTGGGCGTTAAAATCGCCAAGGATCACGAGATCTGCGGATGGGACCTGTTGTAGCAAAGAATCTGTAGCCATTTGGACGTGGTCGATGAGTCGGTCTGTTTCGGCATTACCGCTATGGGACCTATAGAGGCACCCGTAGACGCGCGGATGGTCGTCGCTGTCTACACGTAGCCAAAGGATGGACAGGTCCGAACCTTCAAGACGGCCGAGGCGTCGAGAACAGATGTCCTCTCTGACATACACGCAAACTCCAGCCCGAGGCACAAAGGAATGCTCCAATTTGTACCCCGGGTAGGAGAGATACGAAATATCAGCCGGAGAGGAAACCTGCGTCTCGGTCAGAAAGAGCAAGGCCGGCTTCGCCGTCTCGAGATGGTAGTGGACGGCGTTTAAGTTAGAGTGAAGTCCCCTGATGTTGCAGAAATTCACGGATAGCGTGGCAGGGGTTGCCTTGGTATTGTTGCTCAGTTTGCCCCGAGCAGTTATGTTTTTGAGCGGAATTTTGACCCCCCCCCCCCCCCCCAGAATACGCAGGGCAGCCTGAGCACGCTCAGGATTGGAATAACATGGTCGTGGATGCTCAGCGAGGGATTCTCCAGGGGTACTGGTACCCTAGTGGTACCCTCCTGGGGTAGTATATCGTGTAATTCCGCTACCATGTTGATTGGGGGGGGGGGGGGGGGGGGAATTGGGCCGCCGGCCACCTGCACTCACCAGACGAAACGCCGAAGCAGAGCCTCTACTTCACGCCGGTATTCTGTGAGATCGTGGTACCAACCCGGCTCGAGCCGGCCCATACGTGCAACAGCAAAAACTGCTGCGTGGTTCTACCACCGTTAAAAAACCAAGATGCAAGATGCAAAAAACCAAGTCAAACCTCTTAAAAGCCGCATCTAAAATCAATATCAACCAATAATATGGTTTTAGGTACATACAACGGGCAACAAAAACCCTGTGGTTCCCTTTAAGTGCGTTATCAGAGTCAGTAATCAAACGTAAAGAAATAACTTTTTTCAAAACACTTGAACATTAAAAAATTTACTTTATTTAAAAAAAATTTGCAAATTGTATGTGGTTTTATTACCTCTAACTGACATGAACATCGGCGAAGGGGGGTGTTTCACAATCCTCTTATACTCCGGATAAAGCAGAGGCAATAAAACCATATACAATTCGCAATTTTTTTTTAATTAAAATATTTTTTTATATCCAAGTTTTTTGAAAAAAGTTATTTCTTCACGTTTGAATACTGAATCTGATAACGCACTTAAGGGGAACCACAGGGTTGTTGTTACATGTTGTATATGTGCGTCCGGCAGTGAACCTTCGAAATTATTGCTGACTGATAAAGAAAGAAAAAAGAAAGATGTGTGCATGGGTGCGTGTCAAGAAACTGAGCACGGTTTCGACATCAGTTGAAATGTAGGCAGCGGTCCGTTTATTTGTTTGTTGGTGTGAGGTTGGAGCAGCGTGAGCGTGTGCGCGGCGCTCACCCTCTGCTCGCCGAGCTCGTCGCTGAGCAGCGTGAAGTCGAGGCCGAGGTCGGGCACGTCCTGGCGGCGGTGCGCGCGCAGCAGCAGCAGGCCGCGGTACAGCGCGGGGTCCAGCGACGCCAGCGCGTGCACGTCCGCCTCGCGCGACGAGCACAGCTTGCTCAGGAAGAACTCCGCCAGCGGCAGCTCCACCAGCAGGCTTTCGTACAGGGCCTGCGGGACAAACAAACTACTGTTACCACTTTCACACCGAATTCCAAAAGGTATATTGCTTTATTTCTCCAATATATTAATGTAGAAAAGGAAAACTTTATGCTCCTTTACAAACAAGCTTTACCCGCACGGAGGAATGTGAGATTTGGCAACGTTAAATTTGATGTTGAGAAGGAGAGCAGAAAACTAAAATTCATATATACAACATCTAAGGTAATTTACGCACATCCTCAGACACCCCAATTAGTATATTATGTTATAATCATAATACATACACTGACTTCTTAGTTAAACATGTTTATGCATTGATTATTTATTAAATTACTTATACTAATTCCGGAAGATTGTTGTGATCACAGTAGTACAAATCCACGAACGTACACAGTCGCACACGTAGGTATAGGTCATATGAGGGTCTTGCTAGCCTAGTAAGTATTCGCTCGCGTTCGAGACGAGTTAACACCGCCACCGCTTGACAAAACTGTAGATAGGTATTAGTGCCGAAAAAAGCTGACAATACACGATTAGTTACGTTAAAAAAATACCTACTTCATAGGTAGGTATTTCTTTAACAGATGTCAGAACTCCGAGCATCGAGTTGTTTATTTAAGTCTAGTAAACATTTGATTGCATCTTTCCATCACACTTTTCAGGCATTGGACTTTCGAATCTGAATAATTTTGTTTATTGATTATGATACAATGTCAATAGGCAATATTCGTTACAAAATGCTATGAATTTGCATACCTAACATTTTAATTGTAATTGTAAGTAATAATGAACTGCTAAAAATAAGGGGCGATACGACAACATAATTCAAAGACGGCATGTTTAAAGGATGTGAATCAAGATTACAATAATTTTAAGAATCAAATATTTAACTTACTGATAGCCTAAACTCTCATGCAACGTTGCATCTTAATACACTTTCAAAATGTCCACCGTCTTGTTCAAAACATTTTAATGACCGTTTTCTTAATTGATATTTTAATTTAGAAAGCAATTCAGTGTAATTTTTCAATATTCTAAAAGCGTTAACTATACTATTTTTAGGTCCTCTGCACTTGTTGTCTCACTAAAAATAGTCTAATGGTTTAATACGACCCACAAAAAAAAAGTCAAGAGGCGTCAAATCAGCTGATCTGGGAGGTCAATGGACAGGGCCGCCGAGACCAATCCAAGGCACTCAAAACTCTGTATTTGTAAGGGCTTTAACGTGCTTGAAATAAGGTTCAATTTTCTTTATTTTGTATTGAATGACGGAATTTCTATTAATACATGTGTTGTATAAATATATTTGTTACAAATAAATTTAATAAAATAAAATATACATTATTTGTGTGTAACGCCTGTTTAAGTTCATACTGCCAAGTCAAACACATTAGTCCATAGTTAAACGTAAAGATTGTCGAAATATAATTTTAAATTGTTACCAACAAATAATTACCAATTAATTTTGTGATTTTTTGCTACACCAACTTTTGATGGAGTGTACACCACACTTTATTTTACATTTTGTACATATGATATCTGTGTTATGTGCAGTTTAAAATGAAATACAGCTTGCTTAATATACAAAATTAATTTTTTTTATGAATTACTGACGAATTTCGACCACGAGTAAATAATAAAGTTATCATTATTGTTAGTTTAGAACGCAAAAAACACATTATTCGATTTGCATAATACTACCATACTCGTAGACCTCAGGACGTGATTCATTTTTATAGAAATAGAAATAGCGTTAAACTCTCACGTGAAACCTTTTTTATAGAAGAAGAGGCAAACGAGTATGCGGCTCACCTGATGGTAAGTGATTACGCTCGCCCATGAACATCCACAACACCAGGGAAAGGTGCAGGTGTGTTACCGGGCTTTTAGGAAGGAGTAGGCTCTTTTGTTGAAGGTCCCTAAGTATATCGGTTATGGAAAACCGCTGGCGACAATAAATTCCACAATTTGGACGTGAGAGGCAGAAAATACCGCGAGAATCGCTTAGCTGTGTACCGCCAACCTTCGAGATTTTAAAGATGGAATTTCAAGTTCTCTCGCAGTGTACGATGGCGGAATTCAGCAGCTGGAATTAATCCGTAGAATTCCTCTGATGAGAGATGCAACGTCTCTTCGCAAGGCAAGTGGATCAAGCCGATCGGAAAGAACTTGATCGTCAACGATACAGACCGCTCCCCTTGTTGCTGTTTTTCCCGCTCCGTTGAATACGGTCAAGCGAAATGAGCTGATACTAGGGCGCCCCGATCCAGAGATGAGAACAGTATTCCATATGAGGCCGAACCTGCGCTTTGTAAAGCTGTAAGTGGTGGGCCGCCATGAAATACAGTCTTGATTTAGTGAGCACACCAAGCTTTTTTGATGCCAGTTTAACCTTCCCTTCCAAGTGACTGCGGAACTGTACGTCTCTCGAAATGTCGACACCAAGAATTCCGATGCTGGCTGAGGCAACGAGAGGAGTGCCCCGAATCGAGGAAGTACGACAAAGAGGTTTCTTTTTGCGGTAAACGCGCAAACCTGTCCTTTGGGGGTTAAATATAACTAGATTTAGTCGCCCCCAATCCGAGACACTGTTCAACAAATACTCGACTTCAGACGCAAATTTGTTCCAACACTCGACGACGTGTTCCCGAGAAATATTAACACGGCCAGTGTATAAAGCATCGCCAGTGCTGTCGTCTGGATGGAACAATGAATGTTACTAGTATGCAACATATCATTGACGTGCAGAAGGAACAGGGTAAGCGATAGTACGAAGGCCTTGTGGAAAACTAGCATTCACAGGCTTGGAGTCGGAGCATGCACCGTCGACGTCGACCTCAATACTCCAATCTGTAAGAAAACTGGTGACCTAATTACATAATTTCTCGGAAAACCCATAAGAGAGAATCTTCGAAAGAAGCGCTTTGTGCCAAGCCTGATCGAAGGCCTTCGTTATGTCCAAACTAACCGCCAAGGCCTCCCATTTGGTCTCGACTGCCTCCGCCCACCGGTGAGACAGGGAGACAAGAATATCACCAGCTGAGCGACCTCCACGGAAACTGTATTGACATTCGCTAATCACCTGATGCTCTGCAAGGTACTGTATGAGCTTGCAGTTAATAACGGATTCCATTACTTTTGAGAACAAGGAGGTGATGGCGATAGGCCTGTAGTTGGACGGTTCCGAACGGTCATCTTTTTTAGGGATTGGGTACATAAGGCTTTTTTTCATGAGCCTGGAACGACGCCTACAGAGTAAGAGAACCGAAAAAGACGCGTAAGAACCTGTACCAACTCTGGAGCACATGTCTTTAGCCCAATTGGGGATTCCATCAGGCCCACTCGACTTGTTGACGTCCAGGGACAGGAGTGCTTTGGGCATTGAGGGCTGTGTTCCCGCCGTCATCAAGTAGAGTTGGATTGTTGGTTTTCTCCTTTGCGGCATGGGCCAACGAGTGATGCTCCCTACGCAAAGATGGTAATGATGGCTTATAGAAATTCTCTTGGGCAGCTTTGGCGAGGGATCAGAACACACGAGTTTCCGAAGGAAGGCAGGAAGGTTTCTCGCCATTTCTCTTAATGTGCTAAGATTTTTGAATCCGGTATTATTTTCTTGCAAATGTGATTGATTTACACACGATTTCACTGCAGAAGAAGACACTTTTTAATATCTAGTATGCAAAAATCAATAAATAATATCGACCGCCGACGGTGACTTCTACGGGTGAACCTAACTCGTTCACAGCGCAATTGGTAAGCCGCGCCTACCGAAGCTCAATATGGGTTGGGTTTTTCTTTTAGCTAGTAATGCTTCGGTATTTTATTTGCGTTCACTGCGTTTAACCGAGTTTGTTAACTCGCAAAATCCAGCTCCACCTTTAATTAATTTTATTTCATGTATAGGTACAGCAAATAGGGAGATCTGGATTAAGGTTCGAACTACATTAAATGAGTGTAATAATTGGATGATAGTGTAGTTCCAACATAAGTATTTCAATTCTAAAACTTCGTGCGTTTGTGTGTGTGTGTGTGTGTGTGTGTGTGTGTGTGTGTATGAACATGTGTGTGTGTATGTGTATGTGTGTGTGTGTGTGTGTGTGTATGTGTGAGCATGTGTGTGTGTGTGTGTGTGTGTATGTGTGAGCATGCGTGTGTGCATGCATGTGTGCGTGCATGTGTGCATGCATGTGTGCGTGCATGTGTGCATGCATGTGTGCGTGCATGTGTGCATGCATGTGTGCGTGCATGTGTGCGTGTATGCGTGCGTGCGCGCGCGCGTGCGTGTGACTAAATCAGTGATGCCTAAATTTATTTCCTACCGACTTCAAACAGGAGGAGGTATTCAATTTGACTGTATGTTTTTTTTTAGTGTAGAACCGATTTCGATGATTCTTTTTTTATTTGAAAGCTGGTGTTTCACATGTGGTCCCATATAAATTTGATCAAGGACTGACCAATGGTTTTTGAGTTATTTTTAATAATTTATATTCAAGTCGGTTATACAATTTTTTTAATTTTACCACTTGATACTCATTATTAATAACTCTCAACTTGTCTCAAATCAAATCAAATCGACATCAAAATGTATGAATCTTAATGTAAATTTTCACCTTTTTTAGATGCAAAATTCAGAGTGCACAACGCATAGATTACTATATATACTAGAGATGCGCGACTCAAATTTAATTTTCGATATTGCGTCGCGTTTGCCTAACAAATGGCGCTTAATTCTTACAAAAGAAGGAACTCGAAAAAAAAGGGAAAATATAAACACATCTGAGCTATCATAATCTTGTACGTAGTGGCGAAATTTACCTTCGTAGTCTAATGATATTTTAGCAGTTTTTCATTGCCTGAAAACACAGATAAAACGGCATTTTCTAAAAATAAATCCTAGCTAAATTGATATATCACCCCCGAAACCCCCTGCACACTAAAAATCTTACCAAATTGGTCATTATGTAAGAAAAATTTATTATTATGAAACAAAACACATGCAACGCACGAGAAATTAGAATAATGTTCAATAAATATTAAAAACAATTTAAGCGTAACTACCAGTGACCGCTACTAACTGCGTAGTGCGCATGGATTATTGCGTACGCATACATAGGCTGCACTAAAAGTATCGGGAATGGAATATTTCCACTGTTCCTGTCATATTAAAATCTTTTTAATTGAAAACTCCTTGGGTTTAAAAATCGAATACCATTTATTTATTTAAAAAAAGATTCTCGGTCTTGTCACAAGGTTTTGTCAAACTTGTTTAGTCGTTGAGAAAATGGAATTGACTCGAGAAAATTCAAGAGCGATGATTTATTATGACTTTCGAAGTGGTTTAACACATAAACAGTGTGTTGACCGGATGATTTCTGCATTTGGTGATAAAGACCCATCCAAAACCACAATTTATCGCTGGTTTGCTGAATTTCAACGTGGACGTGTCAAGCTCAGTGATGATCCCCGTCAAGGTCGTCCAAAAACTGCAGTCACCCAAGAAAACGTTGATGCTGTGCGTAAGCTGATTGAGGAAGATCGACATGTGACATAACGCGAAATTCAGGCAACTTTAGACATTGGCATGAGTCAAATACAAATAATCTTGCATGAACAATTAGGTGTAAAAAAGTTGTTTTCCCGATGGATACCGCATTCGCTCTGTGAAGAGCAAAAAGCGGCTCGCGTTCCTTGGTGCGTCAGAACTCTCGAAAGATTCCACGCCGGATCCTCAAATGCTGTATACAACATCGTATCAGGTGACGAATCCTGGATATACGCGTACGAACCCGAAACAAAAAACCAGTCACGAATTTGGGTGTTCGAAAATGAGTTAAAGCCAACAAAAATTGTTCGTTCACGGAGTGTTGCAAAAAAAAATGGTGGCCACGTTTGTCTCCAAAACCGGCCATGTTACGACTATTCCTCTAGAGGGACAAAGAAGGGTTAATAAGAATGGTATGCTAGCATTTGTTTGCCACAGGTTGTTTCTGAACTCCGTAAAGAGAACTGCAACCGCCGCATCATCCCCCATCACGACAATGCGAGTTCTCACACCGCACACAGAACAAGAGTTTTTAGAGCAAGAAAACAGAATTATTAGACCATCCGCCGTACAGCCCCGACCTAAGCCCTAATGATTTCTATACTTTCCCTAAAATAAAGAATAAATTGCGTGGACAGAGATTTTCATCACCTGAAGATGCTGTGGACGCCTACAAAACGGCCATTTTGGAGACCCCAACTTCCGAATGGAATGGTTGCTTCAATGATTGGTTCCATCGTATGGAAAAATGTGTCAAATTTCACGGAGAATACTTTGAAAAGCAATAAATACATTTTTAAATAGTAATGTTGTGTCACTTCCTTGATTCCCGAAATTTTCAGTGCCGCCCTCGTAGACTTAATATATAAGTGTGCCCTCTAGTGAGATTAAAATAAGTCTAGCTTAACGCTATGGAATGTAGATGGAAGCACATAAAACGTATCATTTTGTTCGTAAAATAATGTTCTAAGTTACATGCCCATGGCACAACGCTATGAAACACCCAGTGAACACTGCATTTATCGCTTTTGGGTACAAGAAAAAAGGACAGAAATACCAACCGTTCGCAGCTGTAACGTAACTCAGTAAAATAAAATTCACCGTGTTTACTTACTTTAATTTCGCCTCGCAGACCTTTAAAGAAAAAAGAACTAACTTTCTATATAATGTAAACAAACAATATACAAAAATAAATTGAGACATACCTTTCCTAACATTCTTCCAACGAAATAATAATGCATGGGGAAATCATCATACAGCAAGTGCACGCCTGGGTTGGGATACAGCATGTTATCCTTTGTTAAGCGAAACAACCCTCTGTTGGGATCAAACGCAGACCTGCAACATAGTTTTATTTGTGATTTATAACTTAATAGGCTTAAATTAATGTTTTTATATATAACATATATTAAATACTTATTTTTCAGAATATGGGTGACATCTATCCTTGATTAAGAATCAAAATGCAGATGCGTTATCATCCCTGAAGACTAGAATGGAATGAATTATTTCCAGTAAAAAGGGTCTCCGGTTCTCTACATTCACCATTCGAAATGGCCATATTAAGCTGCTAGTTCCCGCTCGTATTCTATGAGAGCGTGGTCCTTCCCCGTTCGAGTCAACCCATTCGTTCTACAACCACATTTGAAATGCAACACGGCTCTATCACGTAAAAATACCTTTTATCTATTAGTCAAGCAGGTCAATATGATGGGTGAATCTTAACAATTTGCGATAAAAGTATATTTAAAAGAAAGATGTGTTCAATGTTAGACTTTTTACTGACAGATAATTTTAGTTGAAGATTAGTCACTATAACAACTCTTACTAACTTGAGGAGTTCGGATAGGAATTCTCTAAAAACTCCACCGCCATCAACGCCTGCTTCATCCGCGCCGACTTGATTTATAAATTGTACTCTCATCGTTAGTTTTAGGTTAGGTTCTGTAAAAGCCAATAAAAATAAAAGTTAAAAAATGGCCCCAGTAAATTATAAAAAAAAATATTTTTAATTTTTAGTTAAGGAAATGTGGTAAAATAATCTCTTCATACATTATAAGAAATAATCACAGTCTTGCATTGTTGGTAACATAAACCTAATTCTTAAAAATAAGCACGATTCAAAAAGGTATGATTTTTCATAAATACCAAAATGTTAAATAATAAAGAAATTAATCATTTTTTAAATTAATGAATAGTATTATGGTGAGTAATGTAGTGAGTAGTGTAATGTATAAGAAGTTAATTTCCATAACCAATTGTAACTAAATACATAATGAAATCCTCACCATTGTCAGGGCTTAGCTTTTCGAAAGCATCTTCATATAAATGCGTCCGACGAACATTGATGTTTATAGTTGGGCCTTCATTAAAGTTTGACAGCTCGTACCAATTTGCACTCTTTTCCCTAAAAAAAGAAATTGTTTAAATATAATATTTTAGAATGGTTTAAATACTTATAAAGGAGTGAATTTAACTTTATGTTTATAAAACTGACCTAAGAAGTAACGCCTGGAATATCAACACCCGCGTTGAAAAAGACATGACGAAGGGAATCTCCTTCAATATAGTAAGCATCCGTAATTCCTTAATAGTTAATGGAGGTCCCTCTTCTGCAATAAAGTAAAGAAGGGTTTGAATTGATTGAAATTAAAAAGTTGTTATTTAGATCGAAGTTAGTAAGCCGTAATTTTAGTACTGATATGTTACTTGCTTTGAGTCAAGGTTATTATTTTTTTCAAACTACCAAGGAAGTTTTATAATATGTTTTTCTTTATTAAATCTTATTATTGTGTTGATCCTTCGACGGGGAAGGTCAAAGGTGCCGAACATCGGCACTAAAATCTTGATTATGCCTGCTAAAAACAACGGTAAAATAACTCGCACGGTTTTTAGGACTAATAAATATAACGTATTGTCTCATGCATGTTCGATATAGTATTGCATGAAACGAAATGATATAAAGCTAAAATCATGTGAATGCTACATAGAGCATAGTCTTAGGTCATTTCTTTGGTTGTAATAAATTTATTGGTTTGACTGATAAACCATCGCTGCTCATAATCAAAAGTTTGAAGAAAATATTAATTCTTGCAAATTTTGAAGCTCATAAGTTATGAATTTGTTTTAACTTAAAAAATATTTTTTACTTAGACTTTTTTACAGATACCTCTGAGAACTAAAATGCTCTTCGTGTTCAGGTCAATTGTCAAGTTACGACACCCAGTTTTGGAGGGAACATGACCGGAGTGGATTGCCACCTGTATTATTGAAACAATGAAACAACTGCTCCAATGGTGACGTAAAAATTAATTTATTTTATTTGCTTAAGATACTATCGCATTCTACTGTCTGCTGGCTGCCGCCAAAGTATCCCAAACCTTCGCAATGTGTCACATCAATAAATTGTAAAGAAGTTTTTAAACAAATTATTATAAAAGATAATTAAAAATCTTATTACTTGACACTGGCAAAAGTACAACCGTCCGAGTCCATTACCGAAGAAAAAGGTGAATGTAGTTGTACGTGCACTTATCCAGTTGCAGTTGTACTTGTAGATACGCACCGGTGCTGGCGGCGCGCGCGGCGTCCACGAGCGGCGCGTTGTGGCGCGAGCGCGCGCGCGCGTAAGCCACCAGCGCCGCCACCTCGGCCGCGTCGTCGTCGTGCTCGCCGGCCCACGCCGCGCCCGCGCTGAACCGCAGCCGCTCGTCGCGCGCGTACAGAGCGCGCAGCAGCTGCGTGCACACCTGCCACACCGCCGCCTTTACCTAAGCGTCCTACGTAACCGCGACGACGTACTCGCACGCTGCGACGCGAATTACAAACGGTTCCATCCGCTTCAAGTGTCCTACGCGAGCAAATCATTTCACTGCGGTTCGAACGCGATTTATATTTCATTATAATATTACAAATCTATAATACATTATCGTACTGTGAGTGGTTGAAAATAGAAAATCTTTACAAATATAATTCTTTTGTACGTATGTTTGACATTGAACTACTAAACGGCTGGACCGATTTTGATTAAATTTTTTGTGTATATTTGAGTGGGTGGTTTATTACATTTACCATTGAACCCGACAGGTGGCGCTGTTGTCGAGATCTAGAAATCATCAGTGCGAGGCCGGAGCAAATCGTAAGTTTTTTTTATTATTTGGTTGAATTAATCGATTAAGATCTTTTTTGTGTTGTCAAGACGATGGTTCATAGCTATTTTAAAAGCCGATAAATGGGGTTGTCGTCAAGTCGTTAGCAAATTCTATATTTATTGAGCAAAATAATTTATAATAACAACATATTATGTCACTTTAGTACAAAGAAATATATTATTATAACGAAACTGCACCACATGAGTAGATAAACGGAACAGAGACAAAACTTCTTAAAAACGCGCAAAATTGTTACCTATTTTGGTAGGGTTGTCACAATAGGTGAAGACAAATTAAACAAAACATTTGTTAAATATAAATAGTTTTACTATTCAGTATGATACTTTACAAATTACTTACTGTAATAATTTTCTTTTTATAATTTTTGCTTTTTAATAATGTATTGTTTCTTTTAATGGTGTGGTAGATTCTGAACCTAAGATAAAGTTTTTTAATCTAACGGGAAACACTCACATGGCATATCAAATTTACAGTCTTTAATACGTTTAAATATTTTGACCAACATTGACAATATTTATTTCAAGATCGAAATATTCGCGAAATTTTTGGTCGAGCATTTCAACAAATGCGATAAAATTATCAGGGGGTACAATTTAAAAAAAAACCAATTGTACGTTACCATCGTTAAAATCCTTGTGATGGCTGAAAATCTTTGCCCATATTTATAGGTTGTTCAGATCTCTTAACGTACAGTTTTATTTTATACTAGCTGGCCCGGCAGACGTTATTCTGCCCTTACTGGCGATGTCGCGATAAGTTTCATTTTCACACGCAAACTTTTCTATAAATTTATTATACGTATAGCTAAATCCTCTTTAGGACTAATAGAACCAACAAGCAGCCATAATGAGAATAAGCTTAAAAAAAAGGAAAGACAGCCCTTTTTTACTCTTCTGTAAGCGGATAAAAAGTTGCCTATTATATATTATATACGGTCATTAATTTACTGCCTACATACAAAATTTCATGGAAATACGTTAGGTAGTTTTTTTATAGAATAAGGGTGACAAACGAGCACACAGTCCACCTGATGGTAAGTGATTGCTGTGGCCCATAGACATCTACATCTATATTAGTTTGCGAATTAAAATGCAGATGTGTTGTCAACCGTGAGGACTAAGATAGAACGCTTCTTTTCCAGTAAAAAGGGTCTCCGGTTCTCTATACTCACCATACGAAACACAGCAGCATTAAGCTGCTATTTTAGTATTCTGTGAGAGCGTGGTCCTTCCCCGGTCGAGCCGACCCATTCGTGCTACAACTATACTATTAATATAGTTGCAGCATGGCTCTACCACGTATACTATATAATACATAGTTTTTGCGTGAATCGCGAACATACAATTTTTCTACAGATTTATTATATGTACTACAGATTTATTATATGGTACTTACTTGAAAAAGTAATAATCAAATATTAACTTACCTATTGTACTCCTAGGGATAATTAAAGTGTGATATATTTATATTTTTTCTAGTATTATTCATACACACAGTACAATAAACAACAATTATTAATAATACCACGTTTTTACATTAAAAATATTCAAACTTGCAACTAACAAAACAAACAACGTGCGTCGCACTGACCCTGAAATTGTTGTCCACTGGCTGTGCCAGCGTAATCGGTTTTTTCTAGTCTCAGACAAGCGGCCAGTGGTCACGCACACATGCCCCGCGGGCTTGTAGTAGTGCAACCAATTTGCGCGGTTGTATGAATCTTTATATCTGTTCCATTTATTTACTGTGCTGTGGTCGAAATATTAAATAAATGTACACCTACACTGTAAAAAGACCAGAGTGAATTGGGAGTAAAACTCACAGCGCCACCTACTGAAAAGTCAGAACGTCCACCAAACCAGCTAGTAAAAGTATATAAATATTGACATATTCAATATGCGCGTTTTTATTAGTTATAGATTCAGTCCGATCATGACGATTGTGATGGTGGCATCGTGCACCTAGCCGAAGGATAGTATAGTCAAGTCACAATACTCAATATTCGCGTCGCCCTGCGTCGCGCCACGTTCGCGTTGAGTTAGGTCACGTAGGACGTTAAGTTAGCCCTCATACACACCAACTACTAGGTAGCCAATAATGTACGCGAGCGCTTATCGTTTATACAGATATTAAACATTGCGAAAAGAGAACTGGAATTAAAGCATGACGACTGGTTGGTTTTATTGCGTTGTAGACTTATTTTTCCAATGCTGGGCAGTAATAGGTACGCTTGGCACTTGTAGATAACCAATCTCACACTTTTTATACTGCTTTCTGCAACTCATCTCTAATCTAACAAGCATTGCAAAATTTTGTGGTAATGAATTTTCATAGCCACACTGCGCGTTCTGTTTATTACATTATCATTAGCCTTTTTAAATCTTTACTGGGCATAGGTGTTCCTAAGAATGCGCCAGCAAACATGCATTTCTTAAATGAGTTGTCCATGCTAGGCAAATTAATTAGTAAACACAAAATAAATACCCTCGCGCTAGCGATGCATCGAATCACAATCTGTAGGATTGCATTTTGACGTTTCTAGAAAATTCGAGTAAGAAAAAAATTGGCTACTTGTACTAAGTTGACTACTTTCGAGCTTGTAATATTCCTAAGTCCACTCAAAAGGGTCAAAATAAAGACTTCATAAAAAATAAAAGCCAACTTCGAAGAATGAAGTAATTTCCATATAATAACTTCTGAATTCAAGGCTTTACTAAGTATTAATAGCGAGAAAAAAAAGAAATGCCTAAAGGTTGCATTTTTAAACTAATTCAACAAATATTCGTCCAATCATTTAGACAATTTCGTAAAATGAATTAACAAAATCGAGCCTCACTATAAGTGCATAACATTCGCGACGACTATACCTTAAAAAGGTGCGTCCATGCGGGCGCGTTGGCGGGCTGCGCGTGGGGAGTGTGCGCGTAGTGCGTGCGCGCGGGCCGGCAGTCGGGCACGGCCAGCTCCAGCAGGCCCAGGCACAGCTGGCGCAGCGCGCGGCACAGCCCGCCCAGCTCCGAGAACTCGAACGCGTGCGTGCGCGCCCCGCCCGCCCCACCCGCCCCGCCCACGCTCACTACACACCGCACACCGTGCCACCGTATTAACTTACGCTTCACTCGACCAAACATTTCTATGTATACTACTAGACGTGCTCTGCGCACTTAGTTACGATCAATTCTCCAACTGCTTTAATCAAACGCGGGCAAGAAGACTAGTTCTTTGTTTTAAAAACCGCTAATGTTTTTTTTCGGCAATCTAACACTGTTATTGTTTAATGTGAAATAGAAAACACTATCAATTATTTACGTGCACAGTTTGTCAACGTGATTTGAAGTTAATTTGAAACAGGTATAGGTAACAACTTAATTTCGTATTAGCCTAAAAAAAGTATCGTAAATGAAAAAACGCCGGCGCCGGCACCCGGTCCATCCACAGCTCAATTCAAAACAAAAATATGCACAGTTTTTGTTCTGAATTGCCGATCTAGTAGTATACAATGAATTCTTTGCTCCCGAATATAAATAGCGGAGCGAGTCTTGAGCACCAAGTGACAGCATTTGCGCGTGTTCATTTATTAGCTAATATAATGTAGGCGTATGTCTAGTGAATATTCAATGAATGAAGAAATTTAACAAACGGACCAATCACGTGAGAGAATGTTTACAGACTCCACGCCCTTGTACTTCACCAAAGAAGCGTATAAATCGACTATTGCGCATGTCAAAGCTATGCTCACGACTCGTGCCACTACGTACACCTTACAACAGTCACGGTTCGTCCACCGTTTACTTTAACAAAACAATACACACAAAACTTTTCAATTTGTAACGTTGGCATTAACCCCCAGAAACACCAACCAATAAACAGTCAGATCAGTGATCTTATCGCCAGAGATTAGACAACTTTGAAGCTGCGTTCCGTAGTTGATAGGACTTCGCTTTTACAGAATACCAGTGTGGAACAGCAGAAAAATGATGTTGTGTGTATGGCGAGTGTAGAGAACCGGAGCTCATTTTTTCTAGAAACGACCTCAGGAGTGACAACGTATTTGTATTTTGATTCTTATCATCTGGCGGACTATGTGCTCGCTTCTCATGATTATTATTTAAAAGAAACGCCCCTACTGACACCCAAGGGATGAAATAAGGTGATGGATTCCTTTCGACGCTATCACTTAAAACAACGTTACCGTTACGGTCTATCAAAATTCCACTACTAAACATTTGCCTCTCACCTATATTGCCTTATAGGAAAGGATATTTTCCATAGTTGGCCGGCAGGTTGGCAACCACAGTGTTTTACTTTTAGTTGTTTTTACCTGCACGCTATAGCTATTTTCCTACACACTTTTAAAAAAAAACAACTCTCCAATCTCTCCATAATCACTTAAAACAAAACATCGTATAGAATATTAAATATTTAATGTATAATTTAAAGCAACATAGAACCACTGACACCAAGAACAATAATATATAATAGGAGACTTACAGCTGAAGCTGTCGTCGCCGCCGGTGTCGCGGAAGAACTCAGTGTCGTGCAGCGTGCCGATGAGCAGCGTGAAGAGCGCGCAGAAGAGGGCGAGCGGCGCCAGCAGGCGGTCGAGCGGGGCGCCGGGCGCGCCGGGCAGGCCGCGCGACAGCAGCGCCAGCAGCGGCTTGCCCGCGCCGCCGCACCACGACGCCTGGCTCAGCCCGCTCGCCCAGCGCCACACGCCGCGCACGAACGTCGGCTTGAACGCCAGCGTGTACAGCAGCCTGTGACACACCAATGTTCACACCATAATCCACGTTCTAAGCACTGAGTTAACGCTTACAATAGCCCTGAACGTAACTCAGCAGTCTGGCTCCGACAGATAGTCCACGATCTAAACGCTAGCTCCACGCTTATACTACTACGCTCTGAATGAAAGCATGCGTGTACAGCAGCCTGGCACCGGTAGATAGTCCACGCTTTAAACACTGGCCGAATACATTGCCTTATACTACGACCATGATGAATACCAGCGTGAACAACAGCCTGATACAGGACAGATAGTCCACGTTCTAAACACTGGCTAAATACTAACTTAGGAATGTACCGTCCTTTCACCTATTTCAGCCGCCAAGTACTTACACTACTGTCATATTCCTGTGTAAAGGGTATATAGAGCCAGTATAGTTACAGACGAATTAGTATGCTGAAGTGGCAATGGCCTGGCTATATAGCTCGAAGAACCGACAACCGATGGGGAAGAAAGGTTCTCGAGTGGCAGCCTCGTACTGGCAGGCGAAGTGTAGGGCGTCTCCCCACTAGATGGAGTGACGACCTGGTAAGTCATACAGGAAGTCAATGTATGCAGGTGGCCCGGGAGCGTGCTTTGTGGCATTCCTTGGAGGAGGCCTATGTTCAGCAGTGGACTTGTGAAGGGCTGTGATGATGATGAGTTACAGACTATGAGGCATTACATCTTAGTCCTCAGAGATGACCACACATCTATATCCTTCTTTGTTTGAAGTTGGCTACGTGTGTCCATAGACTGAAGTAGTCATTTACGATCAGGTATAATGTAAGTTCGTTCCACTTAAATTTAAAAAAATCAAGCCAATAACTAAATTTTCAGTTTAAGACCCAAAACCCAAAAGTAACATCTTGACAACGCTTATAATATTCTAAACGTGCTAATAACGTAAAATTTTCAGGAGAGTAAAGACATTTTTAATCCGGTATTTTTTTGTTAAATAAATATTGTAAAAATCAGCAACTTAAAGTCAAAGTTGAGCAAAATTTGCAAAGCAACACAAATTGAAAATTTTCACAGAAGAACCCTTAAGAAATTCTAAGGTAATAATAATGCTATGTTACAATGTCATTTACAACATACTATGTGTCTGGATTAAAGTGTAAGATTTTGTAAATAAAGGTGAGATTTGGAATGTTAAAAACATTGCTAATCTCATCTCGGTGGCGTGTATGGCAACCGAAACGCACCTAAAAACAATGTTCGTTCTGAACATTGGTTTAAGCGTCAACTATACTGTGAGATAATAACTTAATCTACGCGTTCTCCAAAGGCTTGAGCGCAAATGCCGTTTTGAGTGCTAGCGTATACAGCTGCCTGAATGCACCAATCATAAATTCAACCACAGCAGCAGCAGGAAATTATAGCCACCTAAAGTGGATTTTTTCATTAACAATTATGACACTAACTGAACTTTACCTACCCAAATGCGACGTATAGTTTGGACAGAGCAGAGCAGACATTTAGATATACAGACATAAATACTAACATTTATTTTAAAAATAGGAACTCGCACGCACTTATTTATATATGACTGAGACTCAATGATGACTCAATTTATCCCCAATTTACTTACCCCCGTAAGTAAATTGGGGATCGCTTTGCCCCAAACTTTTAATTTGTTTCTGAAAGTTTGAATTAACAGTTCCATTTTTATGAAAATAAATAAATCTATCTTTTTATTTACTAATGATGATTGTAATTTACTAATATATTATTTTTTTAAATCGCATTTGTATATTTGCAACTTTCGTAATAAATAACAATATAGATGACATAGTTAGTGACTTACTTACCTATATTTATGCAGCGCCATCTTGTGACTCAAGAGCAAATTGTGGCATATCTTTGATATACACTCCAGGAACTCATCAGTGAGATCATTCTCACCGATCTGTGAGCACGTCATCATCACGCATCTGTCTGGCTCATTCAACATTTCTATGCATTTGGTGAGAAGGGTCTGCTCCCTCACAGAAGTCGGATTGGGCTCCACTTCGCTGTCGCTATCGTCATCTTTATCAGCCGCCGTCTCTTGACTGTACAACGAATCTTCGTATTCGTACGTTATCTGTTTGTTGCAGACGTTTTCAGTGAGTCTAGCCAGTACTTTCAAATATTCCAAGACAATTGGGTTGTTTGGCAAACTTGTATTTTCGGATTTGCGTATTTCGTTTGCTAAAAATACAAATAAAATTATAGAAATAACGCAATAATATTAAGTAAAAGTGCGATAATAATGCTTATATACTTATATATTGCGATATATATGCGATCCAGTGTAGTAGCGATGTAAGAGTATCCACTTCCCCATATCGTCCCGTGGGTGTCGTAAGAGGCGACAGAGGGAAACTGAAACAGAAGATGGGCAGCACCATCTTCCTTTTAACAACTCAAAATAATAAAAAAACTGCGTGGCAACTATGGCAAAATCCTCCCTATGAGGCAGTCTATGGGAGAGGCCTATATTCAGCAATGGAGTTTTAAAGACTGTAGTGGATGGCTGGTTGGATGGATATATATGCGATAATATATAGTGCCGTGTAGTGGCGGTTAAGAATATCCACTACCCCATATCTTCCCGTGGGTGTCGTAAAAGGCGACAAAGGGAAACAGGCAGGAGATGGGCAGCAGCATATTCCTGATAATAGCCAAATAACAATAAAAAAACTGCGGTTGCCAACCCGCTCGCCAAGCGTGGCAACTATGGCAATATACCCCCCATGAGCAATGACAATAATAAACGGCCCCCAGTCCCCGGAGGCCCCGCTATTCCTGGCTACGGTGGCGACCATGGTAACGGCGGGGCAGGGGGTGCTAAGAATCTCCGGTGGAGGTTCGGTTGCCACCTACGACGACTCGACCTGGCAACATATAACGCACGCACCCTGAGGACTGACGAGAAGATTGTGGAGCTGGAAGAAGAGATAGACAAGTTACGCTGGCCAGGGATGGAAAAAATCATGATTTTTTTAATTTTAATCAAATCATGCTGATTTTTTAAAAAAAATCATGATTTTTTTGATTTTTTTTGAATTTTTTGATTTTTTTGTATATTTGGAAATACACGAGTTGGTAACACTTTTTAACATAGTAGGATTAAAAGTTTATGAACACACTAGCTGTTCCTCGCGACTTTGCCTGCGTGTTATTTGGGGTTTTAGTTTTTTTGCACGGAACCCTAATTCTTTTTCTAAAATAAAAGTAGCCTAGGTTACTCCTTATAACATCAGCTATATGCCAGTGAAAGTCCCGTCAAAATCGGTCCAGCCGTTTCAAAGATTAGCAGGAACAAACAGACAGACAGACAGACATAAATTTAAAAAAATGTATTTTTGTTATACTTATCGTATATACTTTCATATGCATTTAGTAAAAAGCGATAAGTTTGACATAACAAACAGACACTTCAATTTTATTTATTTGTATAGATATGTATGAAACTGATTAAGAGTAAAATAATTAATACATACTGTATTAATTACAGTTCATATACATATTAAGAGTGAATTTCTAAAAAATAAAAAATTTGATTTTAAAACTGACAGATCTCATCGCTACGTCTTTGTTGATTTTGCAAAGTTTATGAGACTATTGTAGTAGAATAATAAGAATAACATAAAACAATAAAAGATTTTACTTTATTTTAAGCCAGTTTTATTTCATTTTCTGCCTATTACATTAATTTATACATGTTGATTTAAATCAATGATTTTTTTATTCAAAATCGGGCGATTTAAATCGTGATTTAAATCATGATTTAAATCAGTCTGATTTAAATCAGCCAACCCTGACGCTGGCATATTATAGGATTATCCGAAGTCCGAAGAGAGGGGGAGGACACGGTAATCCTCGAATCCGGCAACTTGCTCTATTACCGGGAGGGCGACCATCTGTCCCAAGGAGGTGTCGGATTTATCGTCCACAAGTCTCTCGTTAACAACGTTGTAAAGATTGAGAGTGTGTCGACGAGGGTTGCGTACCTTATACTCAGAATCACCAAACGGTATTCGCTGAAGGTCATACAGGTTTACGCACCAACCTCGGCACACCCCGATCAGGAGGTGGAGGAAATGTATGAGGATATCTCTAGAGCCATACATTCCTCCAAAACCCAATATACGGTGTTAATGGGAGACTTCAATGCAAAACTAGGCACAAGAGAGAACGGTGAGCTGAAAGTAGGGAAATTTGGGAATAGGGCAACGGAACCCAAGAGGCCAGCAGTTGGCTGACTTCATGGAGAAAGAGGGACTCTTTATGATGAACTCTTTCTTCCAGAAGCGGCCCCACAGGAAGTGGACCTGGTCGAGCCCCGACGGTTCGACAAAAAATGAGATTGACTTCATTATGACGACCAGACGACAACTGTTCAGTGATGTCTCAGTGATCGCGAGGGTGAAAACCGGCAGCGATCACCGAATGGTTAGAGGCACACTGAACCTAAACGTTAAGTTGGAGAGGTCTCGTCTAATGAAGTCAACGCTCCGTCCCCCTCGTGCTCTAATCCAAAGTACCGAAACCTTTCAGCTCGAGTTACAAAACCGTTTTCAGTGCCTAGAAGACTGCAATGAAGTGGACGATTTGAATGACAAGCTCGTGGAAACTGTCCATGCGGTCGGAGCTAAGTTCTGCAAGACCCGCCGCAGAAGAACACAAAAACTCTCCGATCACACTCTTAATCTCATGGTTGTTAGACGGGAGATGAAGCTACATTCTTCAACAGATTTAACAGCATACAGGCAACTGAACAGACAGATCTCCAAATGCATGCGGCGGGACTTACGCAAATTCAATACAGCTCGTATTGAAGAAGCGATCGAGCGGAACCAAGGCTCCAAAGTCTTTGCCAGAGATCTGTCTGCCAGAAAGCGCCAACTGTCAAAGCTGAAGACAGAGTGTGGCAGCATCGTTTCCGGGGCACCTGAGATTTTGAGTGAGATTGAGAGGTTCTATGGGCAGCTGTACACGTCATCGTTGGAGCCGCACGCAAGTGTGAGTAACGATCCAAGAGCGAGTCTTATCCGACATTATTCCGATGATATCCCGGACGTCAGTCTGAGCGAGATTAGAATGGCTCTCCAGCACCTTAAAAACGGCAAGGCCCCAGGCGAGGATGGAATTACAGCGGAGCTTCTGAAAGCGGGTGGAAAACCGGTACTTGAAGTCCTTCAGAAGCTCTTTAAATCCGTCCTCCATGGTGGCATTACACCGGAGGCGTGGAGCAGAAGTGTGGTGGTCTTGTTCTTCAAGAAAGGCGACAACGCTCTCTTGAAGAACTACAGACCGATTTCCCTTCTGAGCCGCGTCTACGTGCTGTTTTCGAGAGTCATTACGAATCGTCTCGCGCGCAGACTTGACGACTTCCAGCCTCCCGAACAAGCCGGTTTCCGAAAAGGCTTTAGCACCATAGACCACATACATACCCTTCGGCAAATTGTACAGAAGTCCGAGGAGTACAATTTGCCACTATGTCTGGCGTATGTGGACTATGAGAAAGCCTTTGATTCCGTCGAAATTTGGGCGGTGCTGCAGTCCCTTCAGCGATGCCAAGTTGACTGTCGGTATATCGAAGTGTTGAAGTGCTTGTACAGTAGGGCTACGATGGCTATCCGAGTACAGAACCAGAGTACGAAACCTATCCAATTGCAGAGAGGTGTAAGACAGGGTGACGTCATATCCCCGAAACTCTTTACCGCTGCATTGGAAGATGTTTTCAAGCTTCTGGACTGGAAAGGATACGGTATCAACATCAATGGCGAGTACATCACTCACCTTCGATTTGCCGACGATATAGTCCTTATGGCAGAATCGCTGGAGGACCTAAGCACTATGCTCAATGACCTCAATAGTGTTTCCCAACGGATAGGTCTTAAGATGAACATGGACAAAACAAAGATCATGTTTAATGTCCATGTCACACCTATGCCGGTAGTTGTTGGGAACACTAAGCTCGAAGTTGTTGACGAGTATGTTTACCTGGGACAAATAGTCCGACTAGGTAAGTCCAACTTCGACCGAGAGGTCAATCGACGGATTCAACTCGGTTGGGCAGCGTTCGGGAAATTACGGCACATCTTCTCGTCAGGTTTACCTCAAAACTTGAAAACGAGACTGTACACCCAGTGCGTGTTGCCAGTGATGACATACGGAACTGAGACGTGGTCCTTCACTGCTGGCCGGATGAGGAAGCTCAAGGTCGCTCAGCGAGCTATGGAGAGGGCTATGCTCGGAGTTTCTCTGCGTGATAAACTCAGAAATGAGGATATCCGCAGTAGAACTAGAGTGACCGACATAGCCCAACGGATTAGTAAGCTGAAGTGGCAATGGGCCGGCCATATAGCTCGAAGAACCGACAACCGATGGGGAAGAAAGGTTCTCGAGTGGCAGCCTCGTACCGGCAGGCGAAGTGTAGGGCGTCCCCCCACTAGATGGAGTGACGACCTGGTAAGATATGCAGGAAGTCGATGGATGCAGGTGGCTCAGGACCGTGCTTTGTGGCATTCTTTGGGGGAGGCCTATGTTCAGCAGTGGACTTGTGAAGGGCTGTAATGATGATGATGATGATGATGAATATATTTCGCATACTTATCATATAAACCAAAAAATAAATATTTACAATAGAATTTTAAATAGGTACATAAGTCATTTATAAAAAATAACTTTGTTTAGTTTTAATTTTTCGTGTTCAGTTAAATCACCCGCTGTTAACATGAATCATTGAGAAAAGATATTCAGAATATAACATGTTCACTTTTATATGACTGTTAGCTATTAATATATTTTCTCGTGGTTTCTCTTGAGCTATTAATCACGATAGCCATTCATACTGCTGGTTATCTAATAAAGAAGATAAGAATTTAGATTTGTAGTTATATAGTTGTAGACATTTTAATTTTGAATGTTAATAAAATAACTACACATAGTTCTGGAGAGTGTTTGCTATTTTTATATGTTACTTTCTTTTTATTATATCGCTAGCTTTGCAATAAACTTAAATTTAAATGCAGGGCTTGTTAGTTAATTACACTAAACGCAAAGCCCGGTTGTTGTCTTGGTATATTACATATAAAATAAACTTACCAAAACCAGAAGGTTCTAATGTCAGTACAGAATGTAGTAACCATGAGTCATTGCTTAACTTTCCACTAGCGAATTTACTTTCATCTTGCATGCATCGCAATAAAGCTAAGAACGGGAACTTCCGATTGGGATCATGTGCTAATGCTGGTAATATATACATTTCCACAGGTTCTGGGTATGGGTTACACAGGAAGGCTGATGTGAATTCAGTCATAACTGTATCTCTGTAAACAGAAATACATTTTTTATGAATTTATAACGTTTCTTTTTTATAGAATTAGGGTGACAAACGAGCACACAGTCCACCTTATGGTAAGTGGTTGCTGTGGCCCATAGACATCTGCATCTATCTTCGTGTGCGAATTAAAATGCAGATGCGCTGTCAGCCGTGAGGACTAAGATAGAATGCCTCGTTTCCAGTAAAAAGGGTGTCCGGTTCTCTACACTCACCATACGAAACACAGCAGCATTAAGCTGCTATTTTACGCTGGTATTCTGTGAGAGCGTAGTCTTCCCCGGTTGAGCCGACCCATTCGTTCTACAACCATACTATTAGCACAACTACAACTACAACTATATAGGTATTATTCGTGCTACAAATATAGCTGTAGCATGGTTCTACCACGTAAAAAAGACCAGTCAGCCTAACACATAACAATTTTTGATATTTTTATTTTCTTAATGACATACTTAAATTACCCTATAAGTTATGTAGCACTTATGATTAGAGTCAATATAATATTCTCAATTTTTCTTCTACCCTCTGTGCAAAAGGTTGACATTACAATGTCCTTAGTGAAAGCTGTTAAGGTGCAATGGGGAAGTTCTAGACTATTTTAATTGCCTGTCTCATGTAATACTTACGGTAAATCTTAAAGAAATTTCAAGAGTTCATCTGTAGACATTTACAGGTTGACAAGAAGAAAATTAAAACATGGCCCAGAAGGCACCTTATAGCCAAGGTGATTCTATGACTGATTATTCACATGCAGCCCAAATGCAATTTATATTCAATTATCTATACAAATAAATAAAATTGAACTGTCTGTTTGTAATATCAACACAACAGCCTTTTACTAATTGCATATGAAAGTATATACGTTACATATAACAAAAACACAATTTTAAAATGTTTGTCTGTCTGTCTATCTGTTTGTTTTTTCCGGCTAATCTCCGAAATGGCTGGACCGATTTTGATGGAACTTTCACTGGCAGATAGCTAATATTATAAGGAGTAACTTAGGCTATTTTAATTTTAGAATAATAATTAGAGTTCCGCGCAAAAAAAATTAAATCCCTAACTTACACGCAGGAACAGCTAGTATTGCATAAATTCAAGTGTACACAGGATGGTGTCAGTTGCTGAAAGCTACCAGACATACCATCTTTATAAGAAACAAAAACAAACAACACAACATAATGATACTTACTCATATTCTGATGTATTCACTTGCATGGTCAGATTGATCGGCCTCTGAATTAGATCCAGTAATGCACCACAAAGTGGAGTAGGTGGATTTGGCGACGTTCCATAGAGGGGTGGTGTCCGTTGACACATAAGATTGCGCAAATCTTGGAAATATCCTGCAAAGTTTTAGAATCGAATAGAATCATTATTATTCAACATAGATTATTACATAATAGTTATTGAAAGTATTTTTGAAGTTATACTTCTTTTGGGGCGTTTGGAAAAAATTATGAGAATGAAGTTTATACGATGCGCGCGCACACTGACAGCCAAAAACGAAACCATGAAGTTGTTACAATGCGCGCGCACACTGACACCTCAAAGCGAAAACTTCATCGAGTAACTGTCTCTCAAGTTTTCGAGGGAACTGATAACTATATTTAAGGTAGTTATTTTTATATATATATAAGTACACACAAACACACGCATGCACGCACGCACGCACGCACGCACCGCACGCACGCACACACACAGACACACACACACAAACACATACGCACACACGCGTTTTTTTTTTATATAGCAGTTTCGCAAAATACCTCTGTCTTGGGAAGAACTAACAAAAACACAGAGGAATAATTTTTTTAAACATATTAATTAAAATAGAGACAAATTAATTTTATTAGAACCAGCATGGTGGCGATCACCACATTCCCAGGGGCTATTTTCATTTATGTATTCTTTGATATTATAATAACCCTATATTATAATATTTTGGTACATTTTTTTACATAAAATTTTAAACTTTTTTATTGACAAATTGAACAATTTCTGGGATTTTGTTATAAAAGCACCCCATATGTTGATAAATATATTGTAAAAATTGCCCCATGAATGAATTACTAATTCTATGGAGTCTAGTAACTGGCATTACAAGCTTATGTTTGTTTCTAGTGTTTAAAGTATGAACATTTTTATTCTTATCAAAGCTATTCATGTTTTTATGTACATACATTACATTTTCATAAATATATATTATATTGTGATGCCAAAGTTAGTAAGCTTATTTCTTTAAAAAAATCTCTGAGGGACTCTTTATAATTTAATGCCCCCTTTTGCAGAAGAAACATACCTTCAATGTTATTCGCGTCACCCCATAGCAAAATTCTATAAGACATTTAACACAAAATAAACTAATCTAGCTGTCTCGACATTGTTGAGACTTATAAATCTTTCATACAGCATATGCTGTGGAACTAAGTCTGCTTGCTTATTTAGATACGTGGGGGCCCCATTGAAGTTTCGCGTCAATAGTAATACCAAGAAAAACAGTCGTATCTACAAGACTCAAGTCCTCCCCATTTAACTCTTCAATTCCCAGTGTCACCTGTAGGTGACAGATGTTTAACATTTTTTTTCTGCCATATGATTTTTTTTTGCATCCTATCATTATTACTACAAAGATAATTACTCATTAAATTTATTAGTTATTTTATTTTAACACTAACTAAGCGTCATTTGTAAAATTCATTCAATTCATTCGCTCGTATTTGGAGTTTTCTGAGTAAGTGTGATTTCTTGGAATATAAGCTGAGATAAAAATGTCCACATCGTAGGTATTGTTATTTTTCTTACTGCACGTGATAAATGAATATATTAGCTATAATATTAATGTAATTTAAAATTAAATTAACGTATACTATACTCATTAAAACGCTCAAAATATGACGTGTCACCTGTGGGTGACACTGGGAATTATTTCAAATAACAACTATTGGTTTCTTTTGGATTGCTTTGTAGTGGTGGATGGTATTTTAGAGCATCTTTACGTTTAACGGGTTGACGTTAGTTTAGTTTGCTGAGGAGTTGCAAGTCGAGGAGGACCCAGGCAATATTATTTTATTTCCTCCTGATGATGGTAAGGTAACTGACAAAGATAGAGGGGATGAAAACAAGGCAAATATTCTTTATCTTCCTTATTGTGTGCTTCAGTCCCAAGTAGAACTATAAACTAAACCTTCTGACTAAGTTAGTAAATGACCACGAAGTAGAAGAAAAAAGGTCAAGGTTTCTTCACCAAAGAAAAATATAAAAAAGGAAATACTATAAAAAGATGGCACCGTTGGTGTAACATCTTTTTACTACTTGTGGTAAATAAGACTGTAATGTAAATTTTTTTATAAACTTATAAAGGGAGATGACAGCCCTCAAGATACTGTCAGATATGAGGCTAGGAGCTGCGGTTATTCTGGAACTCCTCTCCAGATTATCAAAAGAATTGGGACAGGCAAAACTTTTTTACTGACTTACCATTACTGAAGTATTTGCGACAGCAAAATGTTAGGAAATTATTGCAGCTAAATAAATAGCATTACGAAAGTATCACCACCATTGCATCTAACTGCCACAGATTGAGTCTTGTCACAAAAGTAGATCATAATTTCGAATCGAACATTAGAGTGGTTTGCCTAGCTATTATCAGGATGTAACAAAAATATGGGTAGAGTAAACCATTTTGACTTCGCGGAGAAAAGTGGTGGTATCCTGTTTGCTTTTGGTATTAGACGCTGCTTACCAAAATAACTGGACTGTGATTTTCGCATAAACGTTGCTACTATCTACCTGCAAATATATGACAAGCCTCCAACCCTTGCTTATGCCTGTGGAGTTCCAGTCCAGATTAGAGTGCCTAGTCTGCAGGTATCGCAAATGACCATGTAGAAGTTGTCAGTTCGCAGCGGCGATGTGGATATTGTCATCAACAAACGCGAAAAATGTGCGCCCAGTACAATATCGTTTTTTATATAAATTTCTAGTATATGTTTCATAGTAATAAAACGCTTCGTTCTTATAAGAATCGTTTTATTACCATGAAACATTCTATTTATAAAAGAAATATTTATTGACATATATGTCAATAAATATTTCTTTATAAAAACGGATGTTTTATCCCTACAGAAAGAAAACTTAAACTTTATGAGCTGTTTAAACAATGCCCAGTGTCACCTGTAGGTGACACCCCTATAAAAAGTAAGTGGGGGTAGTTGCCTTATTTTTATAATATTTATTAAAAAAAAATTGACTGCCGTTTGAGTTTGAAAATTAAAGAGGTATCGTCAGCAAATAAAACTATATCGTGATTAAGTCGTTAATATATATTAAAAACAGGAAAGGGCCAAGAAGGGAAAAAAAGAAAGAGACCTAAGTAATGCCCATTGATACTACCGATCCGGAGGAACTTTTACCATTAATAACGACATTTTGCATTCTTTTCTTTAAATATGAAATAATAAATTTTAAACAGGCCGGCTCGAACCAGGGTGGTACCACGACCTCACAGAAAACCAGCGTGAAGTAGAGGTTTACCTCTGCGTTTCGCTTGGTGAGTGCAGGTGGCCAGAGGCCCTTTTTACTGGACATGAGGCATTCCATCTTAGTCCTCACGGGTGACAACGCATCTACATTTTGATTTGTAATAGAGGATAGATGTAGATGTCTATGGGCCGCAGCAACCACTTACCATCAGGTGGACTGTGTGCTCGTTTGTCACCCTTATCTTATAACAAAAAAAAATAAAAAAAATAATAAGTCTAAGCTCAATATTTTTGCCACCGTAATGTTGTAGTTTCTTGGTTCATATCTCATGATGAACACAATCAAAATCCTTGGAAAAATCACAAAAAATACCTAAGTCATCTCGTGAATTCTCCCATAAAAATATATTTAAAAATCTCTACGGCGGCAGCTACATTATGCTTGAGTAATGACTCCACGACAGTTGGAGAAGTAATCAATGACTCTGTAGTCAATATAGGAATATCAGTGAAATATTTCTCAAACACCGCTGCAATTTGTTGAATTAATTTAGTCATTTCATTGTTAATTATAATTAATAGTGTGTGTTACAAGGTTTGTCTTTACCGGTTTTGCTGAAAATTATACTACACATCATTTTAATTTCAAATGTACATTGAATTGAGTATTGGTCAGAACAGAGGAGAGACATAGGATAAACACCAAATGACCAAGTTGCCCTGCCATATAGCAGCTGTTGACCATACCCTGTACTTTTTACTAAAACACCTCCATATGTAATAACTTTTATGAGGACAATTTTAAAGAAATTAAGACTTAATTTTGTTTATAGTCAGATAAAAAAGTATACAATTATTTTATCTATTTTATTTAAAAAGTATAAGTATATTAAAGTGAAAAAAACGTATTTATTATTATTGTTAATAATAACATGATAATATATAAATTGTTGTTATATTTTTTTATATATTATACCCAATTTTTGACATAACAACAAAATAAATTATTTTAATATATTTTGTTTGAGAAGTATTGACCTACAATTCGTTTATTGACGTTGGCTTCATACATAATACAATCTTTATATTTACATGGTTATTTTGTGTCCCTTAGAACCCTATGACTAACATAAAGGTATATTTTAACAAGCTTTTGGGATTGGTAACCCAACATAGCACAAAAGATACCTCACATACCTCGTTCTAGCAAATGGAGTGTAGGGCAAACCATGCAGGAAGTCAATGGATGAAGGTATTTTGTAGCATTTCTTGGGGGAGATCTATTTTCAGCAATGGACTAAAGGGCTGTAATGAAGATGTTGATATATCATCTATCTAGATGATATATCAACATCTTACTAAAAAGCTCAGACTTCCTCTCATCTAAAGGATACAAAATAATAAATACTCAAACATAATCTCATCTCTTACTATGAATTCAATTATAATAATAAAAACTTAGTCTTCATCCAAGTGACTAAAAATTAGTACAATAAGGCAAATTTAGCTTCTTACCTCTTTTTATCAAGTACAAAAATGTGCCACCAATAATATTAACAGCTTCTTCATAACTCATAGAAGATACTGCAGATTGTGTAGAAGTGAAAACCTCTAGCATTCTTAATGGGACTGCCATTGGAACCTGTATGAAAAAACTTTTAAGTGAAAAAGCTTATGATTTTATAACTATGCAATATTGAATATTAAATAATCCATTTTATTAAGTGGCCGTGTGGTCTTAGTAAGTTATAAATTTAGTAAAAAGTCAATAGAAGTCATAAATATGTTAGCCAAACCTACATTTAGCAAGTCCAGTACTCTCAATACAGCAATGATGCAATATACACACCATTTGGTGGTAGGTAAGAAAAAGAATATTAAAACATTATTTACCTCAGAATCATCTTTCAATAAACGAAGGTGTAGTGCAAGTAATCTTCTTATCTGAATTGATGAACCACCACTTTGGAACACTTTTTGCCACTGTTTCAATAACAGCTGTGATATTGACACCTAAAACAAATCATTTGTCTATTCTACACAATGTTATCTACATTTCAAAACTTGCTAATATAAAAAATTTAAGGAAAATTTGTGTGTACTATACATACAATATTTATACATAGTAAATATATAGTTATACACTACATGGTAGAGAAAAACCACTCCTTCATTTGTGAGTGGTCCTTCCCTACCATGTAGTATATCATAACTATGACTACTATAGAACACAACGTCGTAATCAACTAAGCTGTATGACAAGAAATAGAGATTTTTACTGGTAATGAGACATTCCATCTCATCCCGATAGGCAACAACAAATCGGCATTATGTTTCTTAACCAAGGCTAGACATATATAGGTGTTTATGGGACATAGCATCCACTTACCATAGGGTGGTACAACTAAAAAACTCTAGCCATCTTGAAATCTAGAAGTGTTATTATCGTTTGGGTATTTATTCTGCATTCACCTATAGCATACAAACATGTGCATTTCGAAAAGGCTAATGGTCATCAGTGGACTTAAAATTGTTGTTGAAGCTGATAATATTAAATTTAAAATCTTAAGAAGTCTGTCTTTACCATTATTAATCGACAATTAACTAATAGAAATGACATATTTATATCAACAAAATTTTCAGTGCAAATAATATCTATATTTACATAGGACTCACCAGTCTATTAAAATCTTTCTGATCATCATAAAAGAACAATATCTTGGCCACTAGTGAGGACACTAGAATTTGGTTATCGGTATTAGCTCTTGGAAATATGTTATCGAATTGCTCCCTTGCATTTTGTTTGCAATGTTTTCTTGTAAGGTAGCTCCGTACATAGGCTTGGATTTTAATTGTACTATTCAGGCGCCTTCTATGTTCCTAAAATTCATACAGAGAATAATGAATGAAATAGTCTTTAACTTTTGAGTATACAATGCATAAAAAACACAGTGTCCAATTCAAAAGAGGTACAGGTACAGCAATGAGTATGTAGATCTCTATGTGGTAGAGTCATGATGCAGCTATATTAAGGTTGTAGCACAAATGGGTGGGAGGACCACACTCTCACAGAATACTAGCATAAAACAGCAGCTTCATGCTGCTGTTACATGCACACATATGGTGAATGTAGGAAACCAGAGACCTTTTTTACTGGTAGTGAGGCAGAGGTAACAATACATCTGCATTTTTATTTCTAATAATTTAGCATCAGGTGGACTGTGTTCCTTTGTTACTCTTATTCTATAAAAAAAGACATTATCATATTAATAATGAATAAAAAAATGTTATTAATAATATTTAAAACACACTTTTACAATTACATTTACATTGAGCAAATTTCAAAATCTGACAGCATAGTCATCAGTGACGGTATATAAGGCTACGTTCACACACACAGGTGTCCATGAAATGTAAGAGAAACTTACTCAGGTAACATTTTATTAAAATTACCTCAACTATCACTTTAATGCAATAAACAACACACAATACTTATATATATTATTTAATTATTGACTCCTAGAGAACAAAATATCCCATTGAATTGTATTGTGAGTAGTCTAATATAACCAATTACCTAGACTTTCTTTTACCTAGACGAGTATCAAACTTGCAGTGTCATTTATGTTTCCCAATTTCAAGCCCAAAAATATGTAGGCAGAGTACCAGAAAGAAAAAAAAAGGACATTAGCTTATATAGCAATCTCTGCGTTGCTAAAGTTAAAAATATAGTAATACTTTCTGTAATATATATCTATAAAGACATTTTTGTTCCAGAACAAATAATATAACATGACTAACCTCTCGTTTTTGCCTTTGTTGTTGTGACTGCAATATTAAAGAATCTCTGTCAGTTTTGCGTTGAGCACTGGCACCTGCTAAATTTTGTTGAGGCTTTCGCCTGAAATCACCCTCAAAGGAATACATAATGCTACTAAAATGTTGTAAACAAGAATCAGCTGAATACTATTGTCAATTGAGACATCATCACCAAAACACTGACTAATAAGATAAATTTAATGCTTTATCTCTACTTAACATAACATTACATATTGAGTAGTTTATTCCTTGTTATTGAGAATACTGCAGCATTAGTGAACTTTTTTATATCATTGAGAATATTATAAAGAGAATCTCTTGTACTTTTCCAATAAAATTGGGTTTTTTTCCGCAGACAGGCATTAGGGATGTGATAACAATTAACGATACATCGATGTAATAATGTATTGTATTGTTCTTAAATATCGATATTTTAACATCAGGTTTGAGATCGAGAATATACCTATCGACAAAGGTTTAACCATAGACTTACAATAGAATAGACGACCATAGTGTGCAAGGATGAAGAAAATTCCTTATGGCAATATAGCAAAATAGAAAAGGATAGCAAATCTCATGACTTTGTAACCGATTTTGAATTACAGGTCAGCAAAAGTCGGCACGCAAGTAATAAGCTCCTAGATATTTTAAATTTTTTAGCGTATAATAGTGGTTATTTTTTGTAAGTTATTGTTTTCCAAAATGGTAACTATTTCTGTAAGTAATATCTTATGTAAGTCATTAATAACCCATGTAAGTATCTATTTATCAACAAAAAAAAGTATAACTTTACTTAACTTTTTCATTTATGTATTCTTTGATATATTTAAACTTGTTTATTGACAAATTTTGTACATTGTAAAAGCGTATACATAGCTCCATAAATGAATTACTAATTCTGTGGAGTCTAGTAACTGGTATTAAAAGCATATGATTGTTCTTAGTGTTTAAGTATGAATATCTTTATTTTTATCAAAGCTATTTATTTCTTATGTACATACATTACATTTTCATAAATATAATATTGCGATGCCAAAGTTATGTTTACTTCTTTAATTATTTCTCTAACTTTAATTGTAAAGAGTACCTCTTTACAATTAAAGTTATTAATCGCCCGTACGGCATTTCTCATTTCTATAAGCGAAATTCCATAAGACATAACGCTATGAAAATAACTAAAATAAACTAATCTAGCTGTCTCAACATTGGTGAGACTTCTAATCTTTCTTACAGTGTTTGCTGCAGAACTAAGTCTGCCTGCTAATTTAAATATATGGAGGCCTTCGCATCAATATTAATACCAAGAAAAGCAGTGGTATCCACATGACTCAACTCCGCCCCATTTAAGAACATATTGTTTTTTTTATATTCTACTAAGCCAGCGCTTATCTACGATCCCACCTGATGGTAAGTGGTGATGTAGCCTAAGATGGTGAAGCGCACTGACTTAACAAAAGCCTATTCACTCTTGCCTTGAAGACACCCATACTGTGATCGGATGGAAAGACAGATGCTGGCAACTTATTCCACTCCTTTGCTGTACGCATGATGAACGACGTGGCGAACCGTTTGGTTCAAAAGCGTGGTAAGTCAACAACGAAAGGGTGGAGACTGGCCGAACGTCTGGTTGACCGATGGTGGAAGGGAGATGGTGGAATTAAATTATGTAATTCCTGCGCACACTCTCCGAAATGCATCCTGTAGAAAACCGAAAGGCTGGCTACTTTACGTCTGTGTTCGAGGCTGGTAAGATTGGTTTTAACCAAATTCGGGTCACCAATAAGCCACTTAGCACGCCTTTCCATTGAGTCCAAAGCTGCAAGGTGGCATTTTGCAGCACCAGCCCATATATGGCAGCAATACTCCACGCACGACCGGACTTGCGCTTTATATAAAGTAAGCAGCTGTCCCGGCGTGAAGTATCGCCGCACCTTTGCAAGGACTCCCAGCTTCCTTGCAGCTGCTTTGGCCTTGGACTCAATGAACCGCCTGAAGTTCAAATTTGAGGATATTTCAAACCCTAACAACCGAAGGCGGTCGGTATATTTCAGTGATACATTTTGGAAAGAAGGAGCTAAGGTGAGCTGGCTCCTTTTTGTAGTGAAGAGACACGCTTGTGTTTTGGAGGCGTTGAACTTCACAATATTGGCATCGCCCCAATCGGAGACTGCCTGTAATTTTAACATTGGACTTAAGTATAGATGTAAACTTTATAATTTAAGGAGGGAAACTTTTAGGAATCAGTTAAAAAAGATTGATCTGTTTAAAGGCCATTATGTTTATGAGGCTTCATCATACTTCATGTTTATATTCTTTTATCTGTCCCTGAAAAGTATAAAGTAATAATAAACTTATTATCATTTTAGCTGCATGAATTTTAAAAACATAATGATCTTAACACAGTAAAGTGCACTAAGTGTCTGAGGATACAGATGCACTCTCTATTCTCTCAATCTCGGTATGTTAATGAAATGGTCACTCATTCATGGACTGACCGCGGCAAGTGCAACTTAATCTCGCAGATTTATTGATCTGCGCAGCTAATACTTAACCACAAGTTCCTCTGCTCTACGACAAACGCTGTAGGCGATGAACCAAGCTATTTAAGCCCTCGGCACAATGTCATTGGTCATCAAGCATGAATCGCGCATTGACAGTTGTGAGTATCAAATACTATGGAATTTATACTATCATACTATCATTACTAAATATCTATAACTAACTACACTAAAAGTTTTATCATTGTGACTTGGAAATGTTACGAGCTTGGAGCTTGAGACAATTAATAACTGCCGAGTGAATTACCAAAATTGACACTTTAATTAAAGATTACTAATTACAACTTAAGACCACACTAGTTACAAAACACAATTGTACTACAGATCACTTTAGTTCGCAGTTGTATCGCTTTGAAGTATTCGCTTGAATAGCCAATTCAATACTGACTCGGTCGTGGTCTATACCGGCCTTATATAGGGCCCCAGATAGTTTCCAGAACCTTCTACAGTAGAAACATCTAGAATGTTTGAGTACATATCGGTCCCAAAATTTTTAGAAGTATCTTGACTCTCCTAGTTCTGCTACTCGATACTAGAGGGCGCTAGTGGTAACTAGTGTTGCCATGTACAAGACATTAATAGTGGCGCGCAACAGGAATATAATCCGAAGTTCCGTAGCTCCGCTCAACCCCTTGGGGAAAATAGCGTGATGCTATGAATATTGTACTAGTATGTTCGTGAGGCTGTGCGATTGATTAAGTAAAGTTATACATTTATTTTGGTTGATAAATAGATACTCAGTTGGGTTCATAATGGCTTAAAGAGGATAATTTCAAGATTTTTTTGTCTTTAATGTACTACAGTTTTATTATGTATGAAAATCTGACTATATTTATCTAGGGTTGGATTTAGAATCGTTTGGCAGGAATTTGGGGGAGTAAGTTATTTTATTTGATAGAGGTTTGGTCCCCGATTATAATAATACCACTCACATTAAAAGGTAATGCACCGTTATCGAATAAATAAATTAAAACTATTATAACCTAAACGCGTAAAACATGGAAAAACGTATGCAATATTACTGTGAAAGCTGGATATCATACAGAATTTTGTGTAAGTTCGACAAGGACGTAAGACTGTTGTCACATTATTCTACTCTCTATACTCTCTGTCAAGTGTCAAATAAGAAATGATTATACTGTTTAATTTCAGAATTGTTTAAAACTGCCCAGAAATACTTGAACACCCAGATATACTTTGAGTAGTAATAGGTTAGAAGTATGTGGCAACCTGGCTTTATAGATAAAATATCTGATCTGATTGAATCTGTACTAAAATTGAATTAGCACGCCCCGACTCCACGTTGTCTCTTCTGCCCTACTCCTAGAGTGTTTTTGTAAAGCCGTAGGCGCGGAACGCAAGGTTACGTCCCCTGCTCCCCCCCCTCCCTCCTGCCCAACGATTCTAAATTTAAACCCTTATCTATATTTATCTAAAGTTTTGAAAGTTAAATTTTGAAGTCTTATTATAACTGTTACGGCCAACAGCTGCCCTGCCTCAACAGGAGTTGGATCCTTCGCGGCCCATGGACGAAGGAGCCACGGGCAGATGCAGGTCGGGCGTTCCTACGCCGAGGGTCAAAGGTTTCTATTGAACACACGAGGGGAAAGGTCACTAGAATAAATGCACTTACCTGCCCCAGGAGCACAGACGGTTCTCCTCGACCGGCCCGGCTGATGAAAGTTGTGCTTGGTGTGTGCTGTGTGGTGAGTGTAGGTGTAATTGTGTGTGCTGGTATGTTGACGGGAACCGATCTGGATGACTCGACAACGTCCGGGAGAAGGCAAGCGCTGGTATCCCCGGAACTTCACCCTTCTGGAGGCACTCGTAAGTGGTTGTCACCAAATGGGACGGCTACTCTGGTAGTCCTTCAGATGTAAATCACTTTGATAGTTGCGCGCGAATTTCACCGAGTTAGTACGTTCTAATAACGATACCGTTATTGCAACGATTTACGCGGATTGTTCCTTTAGCAAGTTTAGGCGCGAAAAGATACGTCCGTATAGTTCGCAAGAAAAATCCTACTACCTCGCGAGAAGAGCCACGCCGACCCGTCCGGCGGCCGGGGGGGGCGGGGGAGAGGGAAGGCGCCCTTGATATCGAGGCCAAAAGCGCGCGTTAAATACTGCGTTTTTATTGCAAATTTTCCTGCCTAGACAACCCCCCGCCCCGGACATAAGGCATTAAGTCCGCGAGTAGATTGGCAAACGGGACAAAGTCGCGACGGCCCGTTGCAAGACCGAATCTCCGACCAAAACCTCGGCCACTCTAGGCACCCCATCCGTTCCATACGACAATTTAACAATGCGCCCACGGCGCCAATACAAAGGTAGCGCGTTTGGTTCTTTAATCAACACGAGGTCTCCCACCCGAGGAGGCTCCGTCTTGTCAGACCACTTAACGCGCTGCTGCAAAAGATGTAGGTACTCCAGAGACCATCGGTGCCAAAAGCGTTGAGTCATCTGTTGCAGCAGGGCAAACCTGCTAAGCCGTGAAGCACTCGTTTCCCTGAAGGGATACTCGGGCAGAGCGTTAAGAGGCTGGCCAATCAGGAAGTGTCCCGGGGTTAGAACCTCCAAATCATTCGGGTCAGAGGAGAGGGGACAGAGGGGCCGAGAGTTGAGTACCGCCTCAATTTTACAGAATACAGTGGCGAGCTCCTCAAACGTCAAAATGGCTTCACCAATAACGCGACGGAGATGCGTTTTGGCAACCTTAACCACCGCCTCGAAAATACCGCCCCAGTGGGGACACGCCGGAGGGTCGAATTTCCACTGGATGCCCCTTTTCGACATAGCATTTCCTAAATAAGTCCGGTGGCTGGACAGAAATTCGACAACCTCCTTGAGATACCTATCCGTGCCCTTATAATTCGTCCCGCAGTCAGACCGGATCAAGTCCGGCAAGCCGCGCCGCGACACGAAACGGCCAAGTGTGGCCAAGAAGGCTTCCGTGCTGAGGGCGCTCACCAGTTCCAAGTGAACGGCTTTAGTGGAGAGGCACACGAAGACGCAAAGATAGGCCTTACATGAACGCGCGTTACGAAGGTTAGAGGACTTGACGAGGAAGGGGCCAGCGAAGTCTGTTCCGACCCCAGCAAATGGTCGGATGGCCCTGACGCGGTCGGGCGGCAAGTCACCCATAAGAGGCTGCGATATGGGGGCCTTCAGTTTATAACAGGGGATGCACTTAAAGATGACGCTCCGAATGGTGCGACGACCAGACAAAATCCAAAACTCCCGCTGCAAAATAGCCGACAGGGCGTTACACCCAGCGTGGGCATTCCTAACATGGTGGTGGGTTACCAGCAACCGGACAAGGGCGCCGTCCTTAGGGAGCAGCAACGGGTGTCGAGCCCCGCACGGCAGTTGAGAGTTTTTCAAACGTCCGCCCACGCGCAGCATCCCAGCGTCGTCCAGAAAGAGGTTCAGGCGGGCCAGAGCGCCCTTGATAACGGAGCCACGCTTCAAGTGTTCGATAACGGGCTCAAAATGCTCCGTCTGGACCATACGGATCCAATGCATCAGGGCTTCCCGACGCTCGCTAGGGGACAAAACACAATCAGAGAGTCGGTTGGACGGATCTCTCGAATTGTGGACAAAGCGGCGCAGCCAAGCAGTCACTCCTAAGAGCTTATCGAGAGAGCTGTACCGTTCCAGAAGGGAGAGATCCCGAGTGGGCTTATCCTTGCCCACTCCTACTCGGGCCCGTAGGCCCGGCAACTCCGTAGGTTCGGAGTAATTACCCTGGGGCCAGAAGGATTGAGGATCAGATAACCAACCGGGACCCCACCACAATGAGTGGGCAACCAGCGCGGGGGCCTCACAGCCGCGGGAAGCGCAGTCGGCGGGATTCAACTCCCCGGGGACATGTCTCCAGTGGAGAGAAGTCTCAGAACTCTGGATTTGAGACACGCGGTTCGCCACAAAGACCTCAAGATTGTGAGGTGCGGCTCGGAGCCAACAAAGTACTATCTCACTGTCCGACCATGCGTAGACGTCCGTAATGTCGATTACAGGCTTCAAGGACGAGTGAACGTGGTTGAGGAGCCGCGTGAGAAGAGCGGCTCCGGACAGTTCCAATTTAGGGATAGTTAAACGGGATCTAATGGGAGCAACCTTGCTTTTGGCGAGTACGAGATGAACTGCAGTATGCCCAGAGGAACTCACAGTCCGCAAATATACGACAGCAGCATAGCCCTTCTCAGAGGCGTCGCAAAACCCATGTAGGGTAGCCCTGCATTTCCCTGGAGGTAGGAAGCACCTTGGCATGGAAACCCGGTTGATGTCCGGAAGGGAGGAGAGCATGGAGAGCCACTCTCGCAAGAGGACCCCGCTCGTCCCAACCCAACCCGGACATCCAGAGCTTTTGAAGAAAGCACTTAGCCAAGAAGATGACCGGGGTGATCCATCCATTCGGGTCGAAGGTGCGAGCTACTGTAGACAGCACGGAGCGCTTGGTCCATGCTTTGGGAGGTGGGTCAAGTTTTACTCTATACGTGAAGGTGTCCTGAACAGGCTGATATTGAATGCCCAGCACAGTCAGCAAATTAGGATTCTCAGGGTGCTCGAACAGATGAGGGTCTTGTTGATCCTCTCCTGGGAGGTCCCTCAAAATGTGTGGGGAGTTCGACAGCCACTTGCGCAACTCATAGCCTCCAGACTTCAGGATGGCAATTAATTCGTCTCGCAAGACCAGAGCCTCCTCGACGGTGGAAGCGCCCGTACAAATGTCGTCCATGTAGACCGAAGTCTCTAAGATCGAAGCTCCCCGAGCGTATCTCAGGCGCTCTCTCTCAGCGAGTTCAAGGAGGGTTCGCATGGCGATATACGGGCTGGACCGGAGTCCATAAGTGGTGGTGTTCAACTCAAATACCTGTATGGGATCGCTGGGCTTCTCGCGCCACAATATCAGCTGATATCGGCGGTCATCCCGATGTACCACCGATTGGCGAAACATCATCCGAATGTCCGCGACAAAAACCACTTGGTGTCGACGGAATTGGGTCAGGATGTCGGATATGTCCTTGATCAGTTTAGGACCCGAGTGAAGACACTGATTCAGGGACACACCGTTTGATGTGGGGGCGGAACCGTCAAAGACGCATGGTGAGGGAGGAAGTAGTGCTCATGTGAACGCCATTCGAAGTTGGACGGTGACATGTGACCCAGCTCCTGATACTCGCGCATGAACTTGACATATTTGTCGCGAAAGGCTGGGTCACGCCGCATGCGGCGCTCCATGGAAAGCAACCTCTTCTCGGCCAGAGCACGGGATTGACCCAAAGAGGGGCGGGAGTCCAGAAAGGGTAAGCGAGTGACGAAACGACCGTCAACCCGCCGGCCGGTATTGTTCTGGTAGAACAACTCACACTCACGGTCCAGAGGGTCGACTCGAGCTGCATGGGGTGGTTCCTCAATGTCCCAGAATCGCTGGACAGCGTCCGATAGGGACACGCCCACGATGGAGAGAGGGTCGGCCGTCGGAGAGGGAGGAGACCACATAACCGGTCCAAAAAAGCTGTGCCCAAATATCGTGGAAATGGCTGACAGGCCATTGGGCTGCAGAGCTCGTATCTCACCTAACAAGAGGGCACCCAGCGTGTCGGCCCCCAGTAACAAATCTATCGGCCCCGGTTGGGCCCACCGAGGGTCTGCCGGTCTCAAAGCCGACGCACAGCGCACAGCGCTGTCATTTATACGAACGTTAGGGAGGAACCCTACAATGTCGTCGAGGACATTTACCTTGACTAAAATACGAAGGTGTTCGCTGTCAGGGCTGAACACCAACTCCGATTGTCCCCTAGGAGCAGGAGGCTCGGCACCTCCGATACCTACCATCGGACGTGATTCAGAGCTCCAGGGGAGCCCCAGTCTTCCCACCAACCGAGTAGAGGCCACACTACGCTGGGAACCCGAGTCCAATAAAGCTCGAACCGTTAAGTGGTCGCCGCTCGGGTTGTAAACCTTCACTGAGGCTGTCGGCAATAGAACAGTTTGACAGGTGGACTGCTGACGACTCAAAGGCTTAGTGGAGGCGGCCGTGGTGGGAGCTAGGGCGGCAGCCTCCTATCTGGAGCTGCCTCTGTCGGACCGGCACCCGAATCGAGGGCCCCGAGAGCGGCACTCCGACGGCATCTCGATGACCCGCAGTTGGAATTCCCCGAACGGGCCGACCTGGGGAAATTCGGGGAGCCTCGGCCCCGAGGCCCGGGACCGATACGAGGTCTCACGAACCCGGTAATACCGGCACCGACCAAAGGGGGGAGGGCGACGTTCCAGTCACGGCCACTCAGCCAACGGGGGTGAAAACGGTCTAGCTGACCGCTGAGTGGCCGCGAATCCACTATCAACTCGGGGAGGGGGGGTGAAGACCCCCCCGCCCCTGGGGGAACGACTCCCCGACCGATCGGGGGAGGGGCTCCCTTCAGAAGGAGGGGCGCTGCGGTCCGCCGGTGAGCGCCGAGCGTCGCCCGACAGTGGGCGTGGCTGGGCGCCCCCGCCCGTGGGAGTCGGGGGGCTGGCAGGGCCCTGCGAGGACGAGCCGCGCGCACCCAGGCACAAGAGGACGTTGTGGTTGCCCTGGCAGTGCGTGCAGGGCCGCTGGTGCGGGCAGTCTCGTTGTAAATGCCTCTCCAGGCACGAGAAGCACCAGCGGCGCTCCCTGGCGATGGTTCGCCTCGCCTTAGCCGGCTTGCGCAACAACTTCGGGCACGACGCCGGCCGGTGGTCGGATGCTCGACAATAGGAGCAGGGAGGCGCCTCCCGGGCCGCTAGGCCACTATAGGAGGGTACGGGGGGGCGCCCTCCCGCGGGGGCTCCACTCGGCCTCAGGGGGGTGGGCGCCGCCTTGGCCGGCTGACTCCGCCTTTCCCTGGGCACCGCTCGGGAGGAGGCCGGGGGGCCCTCGACGGCGCCTGCTGCGTTCTCCAGCAGCCTGCACTGTTCTTCCAGGAACCGCAGCAGGTCCCTAAAGGGGGGCATATAAGAGGCGCCATCCCCTCCGAACCTCTCCTCAAAATGGAGCCGAAGGTCGAGGGGCAGGCGGGACAGCACTATATGAAGGAGCAGAAAAGACCACTCGTCCACAGGTAAATCCAGCCGCCGCAACGAGTTGCACGCTACGACGACTGGATTCACTATGTCTTCACGTAGTCTAGTCCGGTCCTTCAGCAGCGGGAGGTTCAGCAGCCTCCGAACATGATCGTCCGCAATCCGCCGGACGTTGGCGTACCTTCCAGCGAGGAGGTCCCTGGCGTTTTGGTAGGCGTCGTCCGACAACTTAAGGTGGCCGACGACGCTCAGGGCCTCCCCCTCTAGTGAAGCCAGGAGGTACCCCATTTTTTGGCAGGGGGTCAAGTCCCTCCGGGCGTCCACCAGGCTGTCAAACAGGCCGACGAAGGTCATCCACTCCGAGAGGACCCCGGAGAACCTTGGCAGGTCCAGCGTCGGAAGTCGTCCTAGCAGGTCTGGCTGAGCAGACGGCTTCCGCGGGGACTCGAGAAGGCTACTCAGCCGAGCTTCGCGCTCCCTCTCCGCATCCTTGGCCCCCGCCTCGATCAGGTCGTCCGTCAGCGCGAGGAACTGCTCGTAGTCCGCTCGGCAAGATTCCAGGACTCCCTTTTCCACCTCCAAGTCCTCGAGCTCAGAGTAAGCCTCCTCCACGGCCGCCCTTCGAGCATCGACCTGCTCAAGCCTCTTCCTCAGATTGTAGACCCTGTCCGGTCGGCCTATCAACGCGTGTGCGCTGGTAGCCCAGCGCAGCTCAGTCCGCAGGCAACGGATTAGCATCTTGGGCGAGGACATCACTACTCAATTCAATTACGACGCGGCTCGAGCACAATTACAACAATAACAAATAAAAAATACAAAAAAAATTAACAGCCAACTAATGCAGCTCCTATCAAATCGAGTTGGATAGAATGTACACAAATAAGAACAGCTATTAAATCAAACACAAGTTAGTACAAAGGAAAAGGTAAATCAAATCAACAATAACAAATACTAGTACGATCAAATCAAGTTCATTTAAATTACGTAAATACAAATTACCACTCTTTAGTTCAAATACAATTTACAATACGAAAGATATGTAACGAAGATACACATCAACAAAAATGCCTTGCTCGGAAATCAACCCTTCGATAAGTAACACACTACCATCCGACAACGACAATTAACCGATTACGTAAAAATAACCATCTACCTACATGACGCAATCTCCCGCTTGCGCGCGAACCGGGTGTGACCTTTCAATTTTACCCGCTAACAGTAAAGCAAGCTAACAAAGGAAGGAATTTTATTATTACGTATAATAATAAAAAGGTATTTTACGTATTACGGACGGGCGTGATTGTAGTCACAAATCCACCCAACGCTCCTGCCACCAAATTATTTAATTTTTATCAAATACTATGGTCGGTGGATCGACCGGGAATCGATCCCAGCACCGCGTTCTGCTACCAAATGTTACGGCCAACAGCTGCCCTGCCTCAACAGAAGTTGGATCCTTCGCGGCCCATGGACGAAGGAGCCACGGGCAGATGCAGGTCGGGCGTTCCTACGCCGAGGGTCAAAGGTTTCTATTGAACACACGAGGGGAAAGGTCACTAGAATAAATGCACTTACCTGCCCCAGGAGCACAGACGGTTCTCCTCGACCGGCCCGGCTGATGAAAGTTGTGCTTGGTGTGTGCTGTGTGGTGAGTGTAGGTGTAATTGTGTGTGCTGGTATGTTGACGGGAACCGATCTGGATGACTCGACGACGTCCGGGAGAAGGCAAGCGCTGGTATCCCCGGAACTTCACCCTTCTGGAGGCACTCGTAAGTGGTTGTCACCAAATGGGACGGCTACTCTGGTAGTCCTTCAGATGTAAATCACTTTGATAGTTGCGCGCGAATTTCACCGAGTTAGTACGTTCTAATAACGATACCGTTATTGCAACGATTTACGCGGATTGTTCCTTTAGCAAGTTTAGGCGCGAAAAGATACGTCCGTATAGTTCGCAAGAAAAATCCTACTACCTCGCGAGAAGAGCCACGCCGACCCGTCCGGCGGCCGGGGGGGGCGGGGGAGAGGGAAGGCGCCCTTGATATCGAGGCCAAAAGCGCGCGTTAAATACTGCGTTTTTATTGCAAATTTTCCTGCCTAGACAATAACAATATTTTACTTACTGGTACAAATAATGTAGAAATGATTTCTTTTAATAAAATTGTTTTTATACTACTTTTTGCAAATTGTTGAGTTCTTCTTTGCACTACAACCAACTCGTCAAATGAACCTTAACCATTTTTACTAATTAATGAATCTGGAGGGAATCTGTTTGACAAACAGCAAAATAAAATTATATTTTAGAACGCAAGCCGAGGATTTATTTACTTGTTGTGTAGGCAAGTCTATCGATTCATTATAAACATTCAAGATAAATATCGACATTAATTTTGATACAGTTGAGTCAATTCTTACAGGACATATAAAATATTTTGTATAAAAATGTATTTACCAAATTCATGCAAACTATCAACAACGTGACTTTTTTTGTAAAATATTAAAATTAACAAAATAATTGAAAACGTTCTATATTTTAAATAGTATATAACATAAATTTTAACCAAAAATAAACGCTTCATAACATTGACGACGTCTTGAGAATTTACCTGTGAAATGTGCAATTATCAGGACTATTTCTATTATTACCACCACAATCACTCACTGAACAAGTAAGCATTTTGGAAAAAAGTTACTTACTAAAAATAACCACTATTACATTTAAAAAAATTACAAAATATCTAGGAGCTATTTCTTACGTGCCAAATTGTGCCGATCTGTCATTCAAAATCGGTTACAGAGTCATGCGATTTGGTATCCTTTTCTATCTTGTATTTTTGCCATAAGGAATGTTCTTCTCCCTTGCACACTATTTTGGTCTATACGCTAGTATTTTCTAAGTCTATGCTCTGTGCTTACTCTTTTGTTGGCTCTTGACTCTTTTGCCTGCAAGTAGCCTAGTAGTATCAGTGGGCGTTCCTCAGGGCTCGATTTTTGGCCCATTCCTGTTCATAATCTACATTAATGACTTACCTAAGTAGGGTACAATCACGATATAGTATTATTTGCTGACGATACATCTTTAATTTTCAAACCCAAACGGCAGTCGATTAATTATGATGATGTAGAGAATGCTCTATCGAAATTAGTACATTGGTTTAACGCCAACAATTTGCTTTTAAACGGCAATAAGACAAAATGTATTAAATTTGCAATACCTAATGTAAAACATTCGAAAACCAATGTCCACTTAAATGGGGAGGACTTGAGTCTTGTGGATACCACTGTTTTTCTTGGTATTACTATTGACGCGAAACTTCAATGGGGCCCCCATGAGTCTAAATAAGCAAGCAGACTTAGTTCCACAGCATATTCTGTATGAAAGATTTAGAAGTCTCAACAATGTCGAGACAGCTAGATTAGTTTATTTTAGTTACTTTCATAGTGTAATGTCTTATAGAATTTTGCTATGGGGTAACGCGAATGAGATTAAAGCCATGTTTCTTTTGCAAAAGAGGGCCGTAAATTATAAAGAGTTCCTCAGATATTTTTTTAAGAAATGAACTTATTAACTTTGGCATCGCAATATATTTATGAAAATGTAATGTATGTACATTACATTTTCATAAATATGTAATGTATGTACATGTGCCGTGTAGTGGCGGTCAAGAATATCCACTACCCCATATCCTCCCGTGGGTGTCGTAAAAGGCGACAAAGGGAAACAGGCAGGAGATGGGCAGCAGCATCTTCCTGATAATAGCCAAATTACAATAAAAAAACTGCGGTTGCCAACCCGCTCGCCAAGCGTGGCAACTATGGCAAATACCCCCCCTATGAATGACAGTAACAAAGAAACGGCCCCCAGTCCCCGGCGGCCCCGCTATTCCTGGCTACGGTGGCGACCATGGTAACGGCGGGGCAGGGGGTGCTAAGAATCTCCGGTGGAGGTTCGGTTGCCACCTTAGACGACTTGACCTGGCAACGTACAACGCACGCACCCTGAGGACTGACGAGAAGATTGTGGAGCTGGAAGAAGAGATAGACAAGTTGCGCTGGCATATTATAGGATTATCCGAAGTCCGAAGAGAGGGGGAGGACACGGTAATCCTCGAATCCGGCAACTTGCTCTATCACCGGGAGGGCGACCATCTGTCCCAAGGAGGTGTCGGATTTATCGTCCACAAGTCTCTCGTTAACAACGTTGTAAAGATCGGGAGTGTGTCGACGAGGGTTGCGTACCTTATACTCAGAATCACCAAACGGTATTCGCTGAAGGTCATACAGGTTTACGCACCAACCTCGGCACACCCCGATGAGGAGGTGGAGGAAATGTATGAGGATATCTCTAGAGCCATGCATTCCTCCAAAACCCAATATACGGTGTTAATGGGAGACTTCAATGCAAAACTCGGCACAAGAGAGAACGGTGAGCTGAAAGTAGGGAAATTTGGAATAGGGCAACGGAACCCAAGGGGCCAGCAGCTGGCCGACTTCATGGAGAAAGAGGGACTCTTTATGATGAACTCTTTCTTCCAGAAGCGGCCCCACAGGAAGTGGACCTGGTCGAGCCCCGACGGTTCCACAAAAAATGAGATTGACTTCATTATGACGACCAGACGACAACTGTTCAGTGATGTCTCCGTGATCGCGAGGGTGAAAACTGGTAGCGATCACCGAATGGTTAGAGGCACACTGAACCTAAACGTTAAGTTGGAGAGGTCTCGTCTAATGAAGTCAACGCTCCGTCCCCCTCGTGCTCTGTTCCAAAGTCCCGAAACCTTTCAGCTCGAGTTACAAAACCGTTTTCAGTGCCTGGAAGACTGCAATGAAGTGGACGATATGAATGACAAGCTCGTGGAAACTGTCCATGCGGTCGGAGCTAAGTTCTGCAAGACCCGCCGCAGAAGAACACAAAAACTCTCCGATCACACTCTTAATCTCATGGCTGTTAGACGGGAGATGAAGCTACATTCTTCAACAGACTTGACAGCATACAGGCATCTGAACAGACAGATCTCCAAATGCATGCGGCGGGACTTACGCAACTTCAATACAGCTCGTATTGAAGAAGCGATCGAGCGGAACCAAGGCTCCAAAGTCTTTGCCAGAGATCTGTCTGCCAGAAAGAGCCAACTGTCAAAGCTGAAGACAGAGTGTGGCAGCATCGTTTCCGGGACACCTGAGATTTTGAGTGAGATTGAGAGGTTCTATGGGCAGCTGTACACATCATCGTTGGAGCCACACGCAAGTGTGAGTAACGATCCAAGAGCGAGTCTCATCCGACACTATTCCGAAGATATCCCGGATGTCAGTCTGAGCGAGATTAGGATGGCTCTCCAGCACCTTAAAAACGGTAAGGCCCCAGGCGAGGATGGAATTACAGCGGAGCTTCTGAAAGCGGGTGGAAGACCGGTACTTGAAGTCCTTCAGAAGCTCTTTAATTCCGTCCTGTATGGTGGCATTACACCGGCGCCGTGGAGCAGAAGTGCGGTGGTCTTATTCTTCAAGAAAGGGGACAACGCTCTCTTGAAGAACTACAGACCGATTTCCCTTCTGAGCCGCGTCTACGTGCTGTTTTCGAGAGTCATTACGAATCGTCTCGCGCGCAGACTTGACGACTTCCAGCCTCCCGAACAAGCCGGTTTCCGAAAGGGCTTTAGCACCATAGACCACATACATACCCTTCGGCAAGTTGTACAGAAGTCCGAAGAGTACAATTTGCCACTATGTCTGGCGTATGTGGACCATGAGAAAGCCTTTGATTCCGTCGAAATTTGGGCGGTGCTGCAGTCCCTTCAGCGGTGCCAAGTTGACTGTCGGTATATCGAAGTGTTGAAGTGCTTGTACAGTAGGGCTACGATGGCTATCCGAGTACAGAACCAGAGTACGAAACCTATCCAATTGCAGAGAGGTGTAAGACAGGGTGACGTCATATCCCCGAAACTCTTCACCGCTGCATTGGAAGACGTTTTCAAGCTTCTGGACTGGAAAGGATACGGTATCAACATCAATGGCGAGTACATCACTCACCTTCGATTTGCCGACGATATAGTCCTTATGGCAGAATCGCTGGAGGACCTAAGCACTATGCTCAATGACCTCAATAGTGTTTCCCAACGGATAGGTCTTAAGATGAACATGGACAAAACAAAGATCATGTTTAATGTCCATGTCACACCTATGCCGGTAGTTGTTGGGAGCACTAAGCTCGAAGTTGTTGACGAGTATGTTTACCTGGGACAAATAGTCCGACTAGGTAAGTCCAACTTCGACCGAGAGGTCAATAGACGGATTCAACTCGGCTGGGCAGCGTTCGGGAAGCTACGACACATCTTCTCGTCAGACATACCTCAAAACCTTAAAACGAAATTGTACAACCAGTGCGTGTTGCCAGTGATGACTTACGGAACTGAGACGTGGTCCTTCACTGCTGGCCGTATGAGGAAGCTCAAGGTCGCTCAGCGAGCTATGGAGAGGGCTATGCTCGGAGTTTCTCTGCGTGATAAACTTAGGAATGAGGATATCCGCAGTAGAACTAGAGTGACCGACATAGCCCAACGGATTAGTAAGCTGAAGTGGCAGTGGGCCGGCCATATAGCTCGAAGAACCGACAACCGATGGGGAAGAAAGGTTCTCGAGTGGCAGCCTCGTACCGGTAGGCGAAGTGTAGGGCGTCCCCCCACGAGATGGAGTGACGACCTGGTAAGACATGCAGGAAGTCGATGGATGCAGGTGGCTCAGGACCGTGCTTTGTGGCATTCTTTGGGGGAGGCCTATGTTCAGCAGTGGACTTGTGAAGGGCTGTAATGATGAATGTATGTACATAAAAATATAAATAGCTTTAATAAGAATAAGGATGTTCACACCTTAAACACTAGAAACAAATATAAGCTTGTAATACCAGTTACTAGGCTCCACAGAATCAGTAATTCATTTATGGGGCAATGTATACGTTTTTACAATAAAATCCCAGAACATGTTCAAAGTTTGTCAATAAATAAGTTTAAAAGTTTTATTAAAGAAAAACTGTACAAAAAGAATTATGATAATATCAAGGAATACATGAACGAAAATAACCCCTGGGAATAAGGTGATTGCCACCATGCTGGTTGTGTGAAAATTCATTTAAAAATTGTATAAACAAAGTTATTGTTATGTGAAATATGTTTTAAGAAAATTTCCGCTGGGTTCTTGCTGGTTTTTCCCAGGACAGAGGTATTTTCCGAACCAGTGGTAAATAAAAATGAATTTCAATAAGTATTATGTAATAATCAATATTGAATAAAAAAATCATTCTATTCTATTCTATTCCTGCCGCACGGGGCAATCTAGGGTAAACAGCAATCTGGGCAATATCAATACTGTCTCTACACACATACCTGCCGTTCAGTATGAGAGTGTACGTCTCTCTGGACACACGCGTTGAAATTGGCGCCAGTTTTATCGAAATATCAATGAATCAGTGTATATAGCCTTGGCTCTTTTTTATATAGAATTAGCTGGTACCCGGAGCGTTGCTGCCACAGAAGAAATAATTGTGAAAAAATCGTTTTAAATTTTGAACAATGATATTGTTTAATTAGGACTGATGATAATATATTCATTGAAGTTTAATGATAAATTACTTTCAAATAAATTTATCCGTACGACACGCGCGCCACCTACTGTAAGTTAATTGTACTATGCCTATAACCTTTGCGTAATTGCAAACAATAAGTTGACAACATTTTACCGCAATCTAATTAACGGTATTGCAACGCATAAAATACGAACAAACAAAAATTAATTTTTATACATTAGATAAGGGTGACAAATGAGCACATTCCACCTGATGGTAAGTGGATACTGTGGCCCATAGGCATCCATATTTATCGATAAAACAACTGATTAATTAATAATTACAACCATACTATAGTACTTAAAAGCTGCAGCATAACTCTACCACGTTTAACAAGTGGTAAAATTAAAAATTTTGTACAACCGATTTCAATATAAATATAATTTATTGTTGATGTATTTAAAACCGCTCGACATTTTTCGATAAAATTTAAATGAGACCACCTGGGAAGTATTTGAAACAAAAAAAGAATTTTCCAAATCGGTTCAGGCGTCTTCGAGTAATCGGTGAACATACATTAAAAAAAAAGATTCCGACGAATATATTCCGACGAATATATTCCTCCCCTTTTTTGAAGTCGGTTGAAAACGTTACAACGTTCAAATAACGTTCTTTCTGCGGTGCCACCGCAAAAATAAGAAAACAAAAAGGAGATACTGGGTGAAGAAGCCGGTTTTTATACACTTCTATCACCGGTGTCCAAATTTCACATTCTTTATTGATATACATTGTGACTTGTACTCACACCTGTGCTCCGCGTGAAAGTAGCTAACGTACCGATTGAAATTGCCTCAATTGAGCTACACACGTGGCAGCGGCAGCTACGATCTAGGGAGCAAGGAAGGTCTTGCGGCCCTGCCGCCCTGCCGCAGGGCCGACATAGAAAATTGCCCCTGCTTGCATACACACATCACAATTTAGGAGGCGATTAAGGGTCATCCCCACACCCTAGATTGCCCTTGCGGCAAGCAAGTGAGTAGCCGCTTTTAGGGATATCAACTCCAGTTAGTAAGTCGAGTTGACCAATCACTACAGTAATCAGTGACTTAAAGATTTATGAATTTTATTAGGAGTTTTGGCGGGAACTTGAACGATGGAGGATTGCTGCTCTTGTATTATTTGACGGCTCCATGGCGTAGTGGCTTAGCAATGAGTTGCTACGCTGGGGGGCGCAGGTTCGAATCCCGCACGGAACAAGTATTTGTATGGCCTACAAATAATTGTTCTGGGTCTGGATGTTTGTCCTTGTGCAATTTGTGTTTATAAACTGCCTCCACAATACAGGAGAAAATCCTAATGTGGAGGTAACGTTTTTTAAAAGAAAAATTATTGTTTAAATAATGGTTTTAAGTGGATTATTACTTTACTATTATTACTTATTACTGAGTTTTGATAAATAACAAAATTTAATAGGGTTGTTGAGTTCCTTGTTTATAATACTTATCGATGTTCTTTTCTACCCACATCTGTTCACAATCAACCTACCTAGAACTAGAACCTAGACTGAAATTATGGCTAAAAAGCACAAAAATTGTGAATTGGCGTCCGAAACAAAATTATTATCTTTGTTCTAAGCACTTCACAAACATATATAAAAATATATAAACATGTATACCCACAATATTTACTGGTAGTACCAGTAGCAGTAAGTATAAAAGTATTAGATTATTATTTTGAATGTTTTTTATTTCTTCTCTCCTTCTTTTCCCCCAGACTCAGGCGCATATTGTGTTTACAAGACGTAAGTTTGTTAAATCTGTATAATTATTATGACCAATTTATTGCATCAAGGGAATAAATTTAAATTGGAACTGCAAAATTATTAATATCCTTAGTGAGTTTGCGTGAATTTAGGTGAGAAATAACTCCTCCTGAATGGATTTCCGCCTTGTCGTGGTTAGTAGCCGTGGCTTGATAACCCAAGGTAAATGTAGGGCGGCTCACATGGCTGGCCCGAAGTGAAAGGCTCGCCCACGGTGGCTACTCTAAGTGGGCTTGTCGAGCCCTTGGATCTGTGTTAGTGAGCTGCGGCTAGAGAGTATATCTATATCGCTGCAGCCAAGGTGGTGTCGCAAGGGAAGATGATTGTTGGTATGGTAATGCACCACTCGACTATCGTCCGCGACTTTATTGGGACTGTACCACTTGGTGCTTTCGAGTGCTCGTTTTTTCTTGGCTCCATGGCCTCCACATATCGGGCTCAGGAAGTCGGGGAGGGAAGTCTTCAAAACTAAGGAGGGGTCCTCATTGGTAAGGCCGCGGATGTTCTTGAAAGCGTTTCCGTGGCCCTGTCAATGTGTGGTGAAGGTGGAACATCATGGGGTTTAAGTAGGTGCAAGTCCGACATATCCGTTCATGCTCCCACAATGCAGGTATGCGTAGGCATTTTCTCATTTGAAACCCGGAACAAAGTGCGTACTGTAGTTACGAATAAAAATGTTGATAGATCAACGCAGCGTCGATTCTTGTTTTATATGAAGTATAAAGCTTGGGTCTAAGGCCTAGGTATTAATTGATACATTTATTTATTGTATGGCATTATATTAATATCATACATAAATAGAATGGATGTTACGGGTAGGTAATTCTTATCGATATATTTTTTCACACTGTCTTATCTTTATTATTAGTTCCGTGGACGTTCACTTCTGCTGTCAGCGCCAAAATGACGAAAATCAAATCGCCTCATTATGTCAAGGTTATAGCCAGTCCATATATAGAGGTCAGTGACTGTGAAGGATAATTATACACGGGTAGAATCTACTAGTTAGTCTGTGATTGTAACTTCAGGCTCAGAAGGAGTAGAACCCAGAGCCGTAAAGCTGCGGATGTAACATTGAGTGAAAAAATCGCTTATGAAAAATCGATTCTTTGCTTTGTGATATTAATCGACTTAGGAAAATAGCAGCTTAACACTGCTGTGTTTCGTATGGTGAGTGTAGAGAACCGGAGACCCTTTTTACTGGAAAAGAGGCATTACATCTTAGTCCTCAGGGGTGACAACGCATCTGCATTTTGATTCGTAAACGAGAATAAATGTAAATGTCTATGGGCCATAGCAACCACTTACCATCAGGTGAACTGTGTGTGTGCTCGTTTGTCACCTTATCCTATAAAGAAAAAACTATTTTTATTAGAAGAAATAATCGATTTTTGCGAAAAATTTCTATAATTTCAAAAAATGCCTGCTTTCCTATATACACTGGTGGTCATATAATTAGAAACACTTCTTATGAATAAAGAAAGTATAACTTCAACGTACAAATGGTCGTAAAAATATACACATACAATTATTAATAATCATGCAATAATATAGCCACTCAAATAAAAAACTCATTAAATGCATAAAATATAAAACATATCTTACTTTTAATTAAAAAATGACTCTTACACATGTAGGAGTTTTTTTTCTGTTACTGGCCGCTTGGACGCCTAATTAGAAACATTTTAAAAAAGCATCCATAGCTTGTTCTTTTTTTGAAATTGGAGAATAATATTTCTTTCTTGGCTTTTTCTGTTATTTTGGCGGCAATTCAAAATTTAATCTAAATTTTATTTTGTTCAAAATGGGCAAAAATAAAAGTTGTGACGTGTCAACTAAGCAAATAACCCTTAATTTACATATAGATCATAAGTGGGCGTATAGGGCGTATAGCTGAGAATTTAAATTGTTCTATTAAGAAAGTTTTTAATGCAATTGATCATTATAAAACACATGGAACTGTTGAAAAAGTTCTTAGAAAGGCTCGGTCAAGAAAAACCTCTTCCAGAGAAGATACGCTAATCGTTCGTGTTGCTAAAAAAGACCTAAGTAAAGGATTAAAACTGAAGTTTTTTCGCCTGATGACCCGAGAAACATCTCGTCAAAACTGATACGCTGAAGATTAGTGGAAGCTAAATTGTTTCGAAGAATCTCTCGCAAGGTATCGTTTCTTACCAAGCAACACCGAGAGAAGCGATTATTATTTGCTAAAAAAATATGTTAATTGGTCTGTACGAGAATGGAAAAAAGTGTTATTTTCAGATGAAACAAAAGTAAATATGGTAAATTCCGATAGAAAGCGCTATGTTAGACGTTCTGTAAACAATGCTTTTAATTATAAATACACAAGGAGTATAGTCAGGCACGGTGGCGGTAACATTAAAATTTGGGGGTATTTTTCCGGATATGCAGTTGGACCCGTTCAGAAGATTGAAGGTACAATGGATCAATGGCAATCCAAGAATATCTTAGAGCATACAACGATTTCCTATTCTGACGATCATTTGCCTGTAACCTAGATCTTTCAGCATAACAATGGCCCTAAACACACGGCCAATAACGTCAAATGTTTCCTTAGTGAACAGCGTATAGCCGTTCTAGACTAGCCAGCAAATAGTCCGGACTCAAACCCGATAGAAAATCTCTGGTATATTGTTAAAAAAGTCTCAAACAAGCGTAACACCAGTCAAAACGAACTATATGAAGCATTTGTTGAAGCATGGAATTCAATCCCCCTAGAAAAATGTATAAAATTGATTGAATCAATGCCACGTCGTTGCAGTGCTGTTATTGAAAATATGGGATACGTCACTAAATATTAATTATAACTATTGGTAGGCTGTGTATAGTAGCTATTTCGTAAATAACAATACTAATCATAATACTTAAAAAAATATTGTTTTTTTATACTTTTTTGTTGTTATTTCTAATTAGTTGACCATTATTGTTCATACCTTAAAACTGATTTAAATGTTTGTCCGTAATATAATATTGAAACTCCACTTGTGTACCGGGATTTAAATTGTTTTTCTAATAAATGATAAATCGTTGAACATATTGTTGTCCTATTTATTGTTTAATTTCAAAATGAAAACGATTGCGGTGAAATATCTTACACAATGTCAAGAACCGTTGGTAGTGTTTCTAATTGTGCGATCACCACTATATTAATAAAACTACGAGATTAGGTTAGCATTAACAATTTATCAGAATAAAAATCAAATTAAATGATAAGTATAAAAAATAATCAGAACGACAATCTGCTGGTTTCAAAACTAAACTACAAAACATTTTTTTTACCTATAACTTTAAACAATAAAAAACTAAAAATAATTACTGCCACTATATATAAGTCATTTAACAATTTATTAGAACCAAAATAAAAAGAAACGATAAGTTTTGTTAAATGAAATGAAATGAAGATTTATTTGCTTTGAAAAAGGGGTACATTTAGGTGGTTATTATAAAGAGTAGTTCAGCTTTTCCAGCCTTCTATAATAACATGCAAATACATTTATATAATTTGCATGCTATTATAGATGGCTGGAAAAGTTGAACTACTCTTTATAAAAACCTTTATTGAAAAAAAAAATTACATTACAATATAAAATTCAATTAAAATATTTATCGTGATATCATTGTTTACAAATTAGCAATACCTAAAAATATATAATTACTGTTGTGTTACATCATGTCAAATTTAGGTAGTCATTCACATTATAAAAACAATGTTCATTTAGCCATCTGTAAAAGGCGCCTTTAAATCTATTAAGGGGTAAGTCTTTTATAATTTGGGGTATTTTATTAAATATGAGAATACACCTCCAGTAGCAGTTTTTTTTTTAAATCGAGCACACTTGGATATAATTTCAGCAGCAAGTCTATTGCCATTTCTGGTATTTCGTGTATAAATCTCTTTTGCTTGTTTGAAATAATACATCATGTTTTGTTTTACAAACTTTGCAATTTCAAAAATGTACAGGTATGGGAGGGGTAGTATTTTCAAAGATATAAATAACGGTCTGCAAGGCTCATCAGGTGCAGTGCCAAATTTTAATTGTAAGCGATAGTTTTTTTTAAAGTAAGTTTGAATAAACGCAAAATCTAAATATCATTATTGCCACAAATGTTCAGTACCACTGACATTAGATTAGATTGAAAATGAAATAAAACTATAACTTTAAATAATCAAACGGCAACCTTTTGGTCTTTAAACTAATATACAAAATGAATCTTTTCTTAAACTTTCAGTTTAAACAAAAAAAAAATTGTAAACAACTATTGCCACTAATGTTTAGTATCATTTACATTGGACTAGAATGAAAATAAAATAAAAATATAATTATAAATAATAAAACGACAAACTTTTGGTCTCAAAACTAAAAAACAAGACATTTTTTTTTAAACTCGTGCAAACAAAAAAAGTAAAAAACTATTGCCATGAATTTTAATTTAAAGAGTTTAAAAACAAAAATTTTACCAACTTTCTTCTTCGTCTGTTTTGTAAAATACAGTTTCGTTTTTTTCCTGACAATATTTCCCGTTTTCGAATATAATCTTTTGGCTGGCGCGGAACTGGCCATCACAAAGAGGTGTTTAAGAGCCAATTTGGTTAGTTTAGGGAAAGTTCCTTCAGAGCTTCTTTATATTGAGGGCATCTGCCTTGAGATATGATAGTGGTGCCGCAATATATAGGTCCAATTCAGTATTTTTGCCTATTGACATGTTGGCTGCTATTATTTTTTCATTATAAAATACTTCCATCAGGCACTTTTAGGTGTTTTACAAGACATTTTTATTGTTTAAATAATTATTTACATTCTCCAAAGAAAGAAAGAAAACCACAGAATACTTTTACTCCTAGCGGAGAAAGAAAACTGTTTTTTTTTTATAGGATAAGGGTGACAAACGAGCACACAGTCCACCTGATGTTAAGTGGTTGCTGCGGCCCATAGACATCTACATCAATCCTCTGTTACAAATCAAAATGTAGATGCGTTGTCACCCGTGAGGACTAAGATGGAATCCCTCATTTCCAGTAAAACCCGTTCCAGTATGTTGATAACATACGAAAGGCGAAACTATTTTACATGCAAAGACTACAATTTTACTTGCATATAGATACATACAGGTAGCGCCGTCTTTTGATCGACTTGTTCATGTTAGTGAACTTAGCGTTTTGTCATCTGTCGCACAGATGACGCTGTTCTTTTGATCAACTTATTCATGATATTGATATTCACGTTTTTACATCCATCGCACAGATGACGCTGATTAAAAAAAATCGATTAAACGCGTAATTTACATAATCGATTGATTAAAAATCGAATTTTATTACAAAGAAATTGACTTTTCAAAATCGATTATAAGAAAAATAATCGATTAATATGAAAATAGATTATTTTTTTCCATCCCTACGGAAACCCAGGTATAAAAAAAAAATATTATGTAGTCTTGCTACATATATATTTATCTATGATCTATGCACAGAGTACTTTTATATATACTGAAAGATCTATGTATGTAGTTACTAGTTATTTTTATTTAAATATTTATTATTTATCAGTTATCACAAACCAACTATAACATATAATATTATAGAAACATACACGTTACTTATTTCAGGTTTTAGTTCACTAATTAAAAATGGGAGATTTTTCAGACGATGTTGAAACTTCCGAAAACATAAGCCGAGTAAGTGCAATAAAATAATACACATTGTCGTTATACTCCTATTCCATTGGAAAAGTATGAAGTACCTATATTAAATCTTAATGAAACCAGATCAAAAAGTTAACTAGTCATTATATTAACTGCAAATGCAAAGAACTTGTACATATTTAGCTACACTTGGGAAAAGTTGATAACTGATTTAATTACCTTTTGTACTGATAACAGAGTCAAATCCAATAAAAAAATATTTTAGTGAAGCCAAAGCAAAAGTGAAGTGAAGCCTATTTTTAGCGTGCAATTTTTATAGCATCACCATGAGCTTTGATAGTTATTTAAGCTATAAATTTATTACGAAAAGATGCACACAGAAGTGTTCATTTTATTACAACAAAATCCCAGAACATATTCAAAGTTTGTCAATAAACAAGTTTAAAAGTTTTATTAAAGAAAAACTGTACGAAAAGGGTTATTATAATATCAAGGAATACATGAATGAAAATATCCCCTGGGTATAAGGTGTTCGCCACCATGCTGGTTCTATGAAAAATTATTTAAAAATTGTATAAACGAAATTGTTTGAAAAAAAAAGTCCCGCTGGGTTTCTTGCTGGTTCTTCCCAGGACAGAGGTATTTTCCGAACCAGTGGTAGATAAAAAATGACTTTCAATAAGAATTATGTAATAATCGATATTGAATAAAAAATTATTCTATTCTATTCTATTCTATTTATTTGTGCAATTATAGGTGAGACCTTCATTAGCTCAAGTAAAAGTTGTGGTAGAATTCATGGAAAAACACCCGGACATAGCTAACCGCAAACAAAGAGATGGCATGAGCCATGAAAAGTTTAAAGCGTTATGGACAGAGTTAGCTAATATTGCTAATGGTTTAGAAGGTGCTACAAAGTCAATGAAAGGTTGGATCAAGGTAATTTAGTTTCTTTCTCTAGGGGTGGAACAATTATTACTTTTCAGTTTTACCTGTATACACATACCTATTCTGTCTCAGTAACTTATTAATCTAAAATGTAAATGGAAGTACTTTTGTCTATTTTGTTTATTTATTGTTAAATGTAAACATCTGTAAAATTAGTCTGTCGGTCAATCCTGGGAGATAAGAAAATTTTAGCTGATGTAAACTTGTTACGTCTTTTTTTTTATAGGATAGGGTAACAAACGAGCACACAGTCCACCTGATGGTAAGTGGTTACTGTGACCCATAGACATCCACATCTATCCTCAATAAAGAATCAAAATGCAGATGCGTTGTCACCAATGAGAACTAAGATGGAATGCCTGTTTTCCAGTAAAACGGGTCTCCGGTTCTTTACACTCACCATACGAAACATAGCAGTGTTAAGCTGCTATTTTACACTGATATTCTGTGAGAGTGTGGTCCTTCTCTGGTCGAGCCGACCCATTCATGCTACAACTTTACTACTAATATAGCTGCAGCATGGCTCTACCACGTAAAGACTAAAAATAAATATAAATTAAAAAATGACAAAGTAATTGGTGGCTGCATTAATAGCCACTTTACACTAATTATTAACCTGGGCTAATGAGTTCAGGTTAACCTGTGCGTGTGCGTGTTGTGTATCAGTTACTCTCCCGCTAACGCTGTACGGCACTGTGCTCCGGCTACATGTGTAGGACTTATAAAGAAAAAATAACAGGACAATAATTTTTTATTTATTTAGAAGTTTAAAATTATGTCTAAACAATCAAAAGTAAACATTGAGTATGTTTACTTTTGTTTGTTTACTTCTTACTCCCTCTCTCATCTTAATTAAAATAAATGTAAATAAATAAGTATTTCTAATAATTATTAACACTTTTGTTATTTGTAAAACAAAAAAAGAAATAATTTTGTAAATACAACACAAGAAAATCTTATAATAAATAAATGTTAGGCTACAGCAATGAAGTGATCACTGACTATTATACCTACATTGTATGCAGCAGGCAAAATTCACAATCAGTCACTTGTTCAAAGTAACATCATTATATCAATTTTTATAAAGAGAAGTGGAGATGCGATCTCTTCGTAAAATGTGCGGCGTTACCATGGCCGACCGAAAGCGAAACAAAGAGATTCGCAATATGGCAGGTTTGAAAGATGACCTTATCACAAAAATTGATAAGGGCGTGCTTCGATGGTTTGGGCACGTTGAGCGAATGAGTGAAGACCGAATGGTGAAGAAAATATATAGCGCGAAAGTTAATATTAAAAGGTGTCGAGGTAGACCGAGACTAACTTTCGAAGACCATGTGAGCAAATTGCATGAAGAGGGTAGGGTCAATAGTACTCGGATACCTAGACGTGCATGTATGAAGAAGATAATGAATCTGAAAGAAGCGAAAGAGGTTTGTAAGGATCGTGACACTTGGCGATCTGTTCTCTCTGGCTACCCCATCAGGGATTGTGCGTGAAGATAAATAAATAAATAAATAATAAAATAAAGAGAAGTAAGTTTCTTTTTCATTCTTAATAAATATTTATTTTTCCAGTTTTGGTCAGATAAAAGAAGGAGTGTGGTTATAAGGCAAAAACATATTAATGAGGGCAGAACTAATGACATTCTGAGTCCTTTAGAACTAAAAATTTTAGACATCTGTTCTAATAGCAAACATACAATAAATAGTAAGTTTTATTTTTTATTTTAGGTAACTTATTGATTACTTCCATGTCTCTACAAGCTTCTAAGTAAACTCATTGCCTGTGTAATTGTGTAAAAAACATAAAGCAATAAATGTTTACCATTTATTTACAGAAAGAAAGAACTCATTTAAGCAAGAGACTTGTAATGGAGATGATGATTCACTTGAAAATATACTTAGGAAGGAAGATGAGGATTTGGAATATACAACAAATAGAGATCAAATGATGTCTACAGAAGCAGATGAAAGACATTTAAACATGATGGAGAAATTAGTATGTTATCTTAATATCACATTTTTTTGAGATCATTCTATAGCCTATGTTGTATCAATGTAAAATATAATGGAACAATTTAAAATGTAAGTAAATAGAAGTAATAACAAACATAGTCAGTCAGTGTCAGTAAGTGAAAGTTGAGTGCAAGCTATCTAATGATGCTTTAATTAATTTGTACCCTTAAATTAGTCCTTGATTTCAAAAATGAACTTTTCTGTATTGAAATTCATGACACGCGGGCGTGTCTAGCGAGTGACTGGGGTGGGGCGGGAACAGGAAGTGGTGCTTGCGGCTAACCACGCAGAATGTGTGGAGGAGATGCGGTGCACCGCACCATTCAACCGCCGTAGCCCCAAGACATCCGGAGCGGTTGACGGCGGACTGCAAGTCAGTGCGTGGATATCATGTGGTTTCATGTTAAAATCGAAGTGCAGTCTGCCGCAATGGCATGCCGTATCACAGCCAGCCGCTAGTGCATTCCTAAATTACTTTATTTTCTACAGCTTTTAAATTTCTAAACAAAAGCAAGACAATGTAATGGGGTGTAAAAATATCCACTGCCCCATATTGTCCTGTAGGTGTCATAAGAGGCGACAAAGGGAACAAAAAAAGGCCGGCAACGCATCTGCAATTCCCCTGGTGTTGCGGTTGTTCATGGGCGGCGGTAGTCACTTACCATCAGGTGAGCCGCATGCTCGTTTGCCCCCTCTCCTATAAAAAAAAAAAAAGTATTTTTATTTGATTCACTTTTAACATATATAATATCCTCATCTTTAATTCCAAATATTTTGAGTCGATCTAGAAATAAAATATAACAAATAAGGAATAGTTTTATTAAAAAAAAAATAATGATATTTATTGGAACTAATGATGTACTTTCTATAAATACTAGGAACAAGCACAAGTTAGTTATACCAGTTAGTCAACTCTAAAGGGTCAGTAATTCCTTCATGGGGAAATGTATACTCTTTTAAAACAAAGTCCCAGAATATGTGCAGACCTTATCTGCTGACTTCCAAAAAGGAGACTGTACTCAATTCGACTGTATGTTTTTTTTTTGTGTGTGTTACCTCATAACTTTTTACTGGGTGAACCGATTTCGATGATTCTTTTTTTTATTATTTGAAAGCTCGTACTTCTCGTGTGGTCCCATATGAATTTGATCAAGGTCAGACCAATGGTTTTTGAGTTATTCTTAATAACTTATATTGAAGTCTGCTGTACACAATTTTTAATTTTAAATTATGTATCAATATATTTAAAATATTTATTAAGTAATAATTTTTTAGTAAGGGTTATTATATTACTAAAGAGTACATGATTGATAATAACCCCTGGGAATGAGGTGATTGCTACCATGTTGTTTCTAAATATTTTCATAACAATTGTATAAAATATTATTTTGTAAATATTTTATGTTTTAATTTTCTTGTTGGTTTTTCCCAGGACAGTTTTTTTTTTGAACCAGTGGTAAAAGTAAAAAATGACTTTCAATAAGTATTATGTACTATAATCTATATTGAATAAAAGTTATTCTATTCTATTCCTAGTAGTCGAAATTCGGCCATAACTTGACATTCGCATTAGAGTAATAATATACATCATATGAGAGTGAGTAACATCAGAAATCAGAAATGTTTATTTGCTTTAAACATGGTAGTACAAAGATCTTAATATAGTGATACTAGTATGTCCTCATGTTTGACTTACAACTGTCATGCAAATTTAAAAGTAGTTACATTTGAATCTACTTAGAACTAAAAATAAGTTAATAGACTAAATATAAAATAATGGTAAACATGAATCATAGACAGAACATTACATAACATTTATAAATTGTATAATATTTTATGTCAAATTATTCAAGTCATAAATAAAGTAAACACAGAAAAGCTACAAAGACAATTAACATTCAAAAATCTCTTGGTCATCTAAGTATTCCTGGACTGAATAAAAGCATCTAGTCAAAAGCCAGGAATGTAACTTTCTTTTAAACAATGGTAATGGCAAGAGCCTTGAAACATGGATGAAGCTTATTATAAATTTTGATAGCCGTACAATAACAGCTTTGTCTGTATAGTTGAAGTCTTATTCTAGGTTGCATGATCCTTTCTCGATGTCTGGCAAGTTTATTTTTGTATTGCCCTCTAGTGACAAAATAATGAGAGTGTTGTCGTACAAAAATACACATTTGTTTTATATACAGGCACGGTAGCGGTAGGATTCCAAGATTCTTGAAAAGGGGTTTACAGCTTTCAAGAAAATGTACTCTGCAAATAGCCCTAATACATTTCTTTTGGGCTATGAAAGCCCGGTTTACATCCACTGAACCTCCCCACAATATAGTGCCGTAACTTAATAGTGATGACACATAGCCATGGTAGGCCGATAGAGCAGTTTCAATGGATGATACATTACTGAGTCATCGTAGCGCGTATACAAATTTATTTATTCTCGTACATAGATTGTCTATATGTGCTTTCCAGTCACAGTGTTTATCTAAAGTAAATCCAAGAAATTTAACTTCATTAACAATATCAATGGTATTACCGCAATAATCGACTAGCACATCCATTGACCTTGCTCTGTAAGTAGTAAACTGGATGCCCTTTGTTTTTTGTATGTTTATTTTGAGATTGTTCGAATGTAGCCAATTGATTAGGTTGTGTAAAGTCTCATTAATAATGACATTGGATTTTTCTATTTCATCACATTTTATTACCACTGTGGTATCGTCTGCGAACATGAAACATTTATGTTGAGTTGCATTTGGTAAGTCGTTAATAAATATCAAAAACAACAGGGGCCCCAAGATACTGCCCTGTGGAACTCCCCATGGGTTAACGCGATATTTTGACCGGAAAGTACACTGTCTTGATTCAACGATTGTTGCTATCTCAATACATTGCTGTCTATTATACAGATAACTTTCCAACCATTCATAAGCGTTACCTCTAATACCATATCTATATAGTTTATCCAGTAATCTTTTATGTGGAACAAAGTCAAAAGCTTTAGTCATGTCTAAAAATAAAGCAATAAGTGGTATCTTTTGATTAATACATTCTGTGACATAATGTACCAGATTGTAGCAGGCCAACGTAGTAGAGTGACCTTTGCGAAAACCGTACTGTTCTTCTGTCACTATATTATTTGAGTTAATAAAGCTATCAATGCGCTTGAAGATGACTTTTTCATAGATTTTAGATAGTATCGGAATAATAGTTATCGGTCTATAGTTATTCATATCACATTTATCGCCCTTCTTGAATATTGGCGTGACAATACATAACTTAAGGATATCGGGGAATAATCCCTGTTCCATTGACAAATTAATTACATGGGCAAGAGGTCGGCTTAAATCACTCGCACATGCCTTTAGTACACGTGTGTTTATGCCATCATGTCCAACTGCATTGCTGTTTTTAAGCGATAAAATAATAGAAGCTATTTCAATTTCATTGGTTGGGGTTAGGAATATTGAATTTTTATTGAATGGAATGTTGATTTTATCAGAATTTAAATTGTCCTGTTCTAGGTTAGTCATGTCTATAAAATAGTTATTAAACAATTCACATATTACATTAGGATTACTATATTTTATGTCATTTATACTTATTATGTCAATATCATTATATTCTTTATCATTATTTAAATTATCATTGATAATATTCCATACCGCTTTACATTTATTAGAAGCATTATGTATAACTCTTTGGTTTTGTAATTTTTGAGCCCCATAAATGCACTTTTTGAGTATTTTATTGTATTTTTTGTATGCGTATTTTTTAAATAATCGAGAAATTTTATTGCTTCTTGTATATTGGATATACAGACGCCTCTTATTTTTGCACGCAAGTCTAATGCCTTTACTAAGCCATTTCTGGTATCTGAATTTATTACATATCTTAACAAGCTTTATTGGAAAACAGAGTTTATTAAATAGATCAATCACGTTATGCAATTCGTTGAAAGCTTCATTAGCATTTTTATTATTATATACTTCTGAAAAAGATAGGGCAGATATACAGTTTCTAAACTTGATTAAGTTTTCTTCACTGTAATCAATTGTCTGTATAGTATACTCTTTTTTAATCAACTTCATTTTAAATGATATTGTTTGGGCTGTTACATGATCAGATAAGCAAACAAGATGTGTGCCTGATTTGGCCCTATACACATTACTGGCGATCTGGTCAAGACATGCCTTTCCACGAGTTGCAGTATTTATGTGCATTTTTAAGTTAAATTTTTTTAGAATGTCACTTAAGAGTTTGGTTCGTTTTTGTCGAGTTGGTTTTAATATGTCTATATTCCAATCGCCAGTCAGAACTATTTTATGTTTGGGTTTAGTTTTAAGTAAGTTATGCAAAAGTTCTTGGAGTTTGATAAAAAACAGATATGCTCATATGATGTTACTCACTCTCAGCTATCTGAGGCACTTCGCACGATGATGGGACTTCATCCTGAAAGGCCAATCGAAGTCTATCATAACTATCTTGTTCATTTAAATGACATCAAAAGTCATAAAAAATTATTGTACGAAAATTTTATCTTATTAAATTCATGCTGACGTGATACAGACAATTTTCAATTTGCCACCAAATCATAAACAAATGACAAATTAATAAAATACATCAATAATATTGGCAAAGAGTTCCTTTTTCAAAATTTGAGCTTATTTTTTTATTATATTATTTACAAGTGGCTAGTTCTAAAAACTTTCAGTGTCACCCTTGTAAACTTTTCTTTTTTTTATACTTAATATAGGTAGAAGTAATGGATCAGCAGACTTCTGCTATGTCACGAATGGCAGAGGCAACTCTAAGTAATTCAAAAGCTCTGGAACGGATAGCAGATGCCTCACATAAGCAGGTAATTTACTGTATTATTGATGGTGAACACATACATAATATATTGCCAGTTTTCAACTGCACAATAATTACTAACTTCACTTTGCATTATTTTGTTTTAAGGAATGCAATAAAGAACAAATAAATAAATAAAAGTTTACAGGTACAATGTTGTGTAAGAAAAATCTAGATTTTATATATTATAAGCAAGTGCTTAACTTCTAACATATAATCTAATCAAAGAGATTTAAATATATAGGTATACTCTATAGCAGACATTAGGAACATTTATAGACAAAAACTTTGAGCTAGTGCGCGTGTGGCACCCTCTAGCTAAAAATAGCAAAACAACGCTAAGCATTTATTAAGACAACATTTTAGCTATTCCCCAGTAGGTGACGCTAATAAATATAACCTCGTTTTAGGAATGTTACCGTTTCAATATGAAAGTATCGATAATGTTGTTGAAGATTACTAAGTTTGAAATGCTTTTCGATATAATAATAGGGAATATACATGATTGTTTTATTGTACAAATTTATTTATCATGACTTCTATCACACGAAAAACATCATATTAACTTTTTACGCCCCTTTAGTGTCATGAAATAAAATATTTAATTTCCAATAACTAAGAATCAATTCAGACAGCAGTCACTTTGGTTGCCACCTTAGTGGCATGACGTCACTCGGTCCATTAGCTGCTATAATAATAGCATATTGTACACGCCCCTAACTGTCCCGACAAAGTTCGATTCCACAGGGGCCCAGAGCTGTAGGCTCGACGAACAATTAAGGACGGGGCCGAATGGCCTGGTGGAATGTTCTATCCTACTAAGCTTTAAAGAGAAGGCTAGTCGAATAGAGAGTATTTAACTACTAAGGTACTTACCTGCTTTGGGAGCGGAGACTGGTCACCAGGATCTGTCAGGCTGAAGGTGTAGTGCATGTAAGTGGTGTTTGTGAGTGTCTGTGTTTAGGTGGCCTGAACCAGATGGCACGATGCTGCCCCGGAGGCGGTATTCTCCTGCGGCGTCCCCGTTGTCAATTTCTTTCTTCAAGGCACACGCGAGTAGATTGGCACACGGGACAAGGTCGCGACGGCACGTTGCAAGACCGAATCTCCGACCAAAACCTCGGCCACCCTAGGCACCCCATCCGATCCATACGACAACTTAACAATGCGCCCACGGCGCCAATACAAAGGCAGAGCGCTGGGTTCTTTAACCAACACGAGGTCTCCAACCCGAGAAGGATCCGTCTTGTCAGACCACTTAATGCACTGCTGCAAAAGATGTAGGTACTCCAGAGACCATCGGTGCCAAAAACTGAGTCATCTGTTGCAGCAGGTCAAACCTGCTCAACCGCGAAGAGTTCGTTTCCCTGAAGGGGTACTCGGGCAGGGCGTTAAGCGGCAGGCCAATCAGGAAGTGTCCCGGGGTTTGAACCTCCAAATCATTCGGATCGGACGAGAGGGGACAGAGGGGCCGAGAGTTGAGTACCGCCTCAATTTTACAGAATACAGTGGCGAGCTCCTCAAATGTCAAAATAGTTTCGCCAATAACGCGACGGAGATGCGTTTTTGCAACCTTAGCCACCGCCTCAAAAATACCGCCCCAGTGGGGACAAGCCGGAGGGTCGAATTTGTACCCTTAAATGCCCCTTTTGGACATCGCATTACCTAAATAAGTCCTGTTGCTGGACAGAAATTCGACGACCTCTTTCAAATATCTATCCGTGCCCTTATAATTCGTTCCGCAATCAGACCGGATCAGGTCTACGTACGTGCGCCGCGATACGAAACGGCCCAGCGTGGCCAAGAAGGCTTCCGTGCTGAGGGCACTTACAAGTTCTAAGTGAACGGCCTTAGTGGAGAGGCACACGAAAACGCAAAGATAGGCCTTATGTGAACGCGCGTTACGAAGGTTAGAGGACTTGACGAGGAAGGGGCCAGCAAAGTCTGTTCCGACTCCAGCGAATGGTCGGATGGCCCTGACGTGGTCGGGTGGCAAGTCACCAATCATAGGCTGCGATATGGTGGCCTTCAGTTTATAACAAGATATGCACTTAAAGATGACGCTCCGAATGGTGCGTCGGCCAGCCAAAATCCAAAACTCCCGCCGCAGAATAGCCGAAAGAGTGTTACACCCAGCGTGGGCGTTCTTAATATGATGGTGGGTTACCAGCAACCGGACAAAGGCGCCGTCCTTGGTGATCAGTAACGGGTGTCGAGACCCGTACGGCAGTTGGGAAATTCTCAAACGTCCACCAACGCGCAGTATCCCAGCGTCGTCCAGAAAGAGGTTCAGACGGGCCAGAGCGCCCTTGACAACGGAGCCACGCTTCAAGTTTTCAATCACGGACTCAAAATGCTCCGCTTGGACCATACGGGTCCAATGCATCAAAGCTTCACGACGCTCGCTAAGGGACAAAACGAAATCAAAGATTCGGTTGGATGGGTCTCTCGAATTGCGGACAAATCGGCGCAACCAAGCAGTCACTCCTAAGAGATTATCGAGAGAGCTGTACCGTTCCAGAAGAGAGAGATCCCGAGTGGGCTTATCCTTGCCCACTCCTACTCGGGCTCGTAGGCCAGGCAATTCAATCGGTTCGGAGTAATTACCCTGGGGCCAGAATGACTGAGACTCAGATAACCAACCGGGACCCCACCACAGCGGGTGGTTAACCAACGAGGGGGCCTCACAGCCGCGAGAAGCGCAGTCTGCGGGATTCAACTCCCCTGGGACATGTCTCCAGTTTAGGGAAGTCTCAGAAGTCTGGATTTGAGACACGCGGTTCGCCACAAAGACCTCAAGATTGTGAGGTGCAGCTCTGAGCCAACAAAGTACTATCTCACTGTCCGACCACGCGTAGACGTCCGTAATGTTGATTACAGACTTCAAAAACGAGTGAACGTGGTTGAGGAGTCGCGTGAGAAGAGCGGACAGTTCCAATTTAGGGATAGTTAAGCGGGATCTAATGGGAGCAACCTTGCTTTTAGCAAGTACGAGATGGACAACAGTATGAACAGAAGAGCTCACTGTCCGCAAATATACGACAGCAGCATAGCCTTTCTCAGAGGCGTCGCAAAACCCATGTAGGGTGGCCCTGCATTTCCCTGGAGGGAGGAAGCACCTTGGCATGGAGACCATGGAGAGCCACGCTCGCAAGAGGGTTTCGCTAATAGGCTCGTCCCAACCCAACCCGGATATCCAGAGCTTTTGAAGAAAGCACTTAGCCAAAAAGATGACCGGGGTGATCCATCCATTAGGGTCGAAGGTGCGGGCTACTGTAGACGGCACGGAGCGCTTGGTCCATGCTTTGGAAGGGGGATCAAGTTTTACTCGATACGTGAAGGTATCCTGAACAGGCTGATATTGAATGCCCAGCACAGTCAACAAATTAGGATTTTCAGGGTGCTCGAATAGATGAGGGTCTTGTCGATCCTCTCCTGGGAGGTCCTTCAAAATATGAGGGAAGTTCGATAACCATTTGCGCAACTCATAACCTCCGGACTTCAGGATGGCAATTTATTCGGCTCGTAAGACAAGAGCCTCCTCGACAGTGGAGGCGCCCGTACAAATGTCGTCCATGTAGACCGAAGTCTCCAAAATAGAAGCTCCCCGAGCGTATCTTAGGCGCTCTCTCTCAGTGAGTTCAAGGAGGGTTCGCATGGCGATATACGGGCTGAACCGGAGTCCATAGGTGGTGGTGTTCAACTCAAACACCTGTATCGGATCGCTGGGCTTCTCGCTCCAAAATATCAGCTGATATCGACGGTCATCAAGATGGACCATTGATTGTCGAAACATCATCCGAATGTCGGCTACAAAAACCACTTGGTGTCGACGGAATTGGGTCAAAATATCGGATATGTCCTTGATTAGTTTAGGACCAGAGTGAAGACACTGGTTCAGGGACACACCATTTGACGTGGGGGCGGAGCCGTCAAAAACTACCCGAATCTTACTCTCAGGGGTCCTCCAGACCGCATGGTGAGGGAGGAAGTAGTGCTCCTGTGAACGCCATTCGAAGTTGGACGGTGACATGTGACCCAGCTCTCGATACTCGCGCATGAACTCGACATATTTGTCGCGAAAGGCTGGGTCGCGCCGCATGCGAAAGGCTGGGTCGCGCCGCATGCGGCGCTCCATGGGAAGCAACCTCTTCTCGGCCAGTGCACGAGATTGACCCAAAGGGGGACGTGAGTCCAGAAAGGGTAAGCGAGTGAGGAAGCGACCGTCGACACGACGGCCGGTATTGTTCTGGTAGAACAAGTCGCACTCACGGTCCAGAGGGTTGACTCGAGCCGCATGTGGTGGTTCCTCAATTTTCCAGAACCGCTGGACGACGTCCGAAAGGGACACGCCCACAACAGAGAGCGGGTCGGCCGTCGGAGGGGGAGGAGACCACATAACCGGTCCAAAGAAACTGTGCCCCAATACAGTGGACACGGCCGACAAGCCATCAGGCTGCAGGGCTCGTATCTCGCCTAACAAGATGAACCCCAGCGCGTCGGCCCCCAGCAACAAATCTATAGGCCCAGGTTGGGACCATTGAGGGTCCGCCGGTCTCAAACCCGACGCACAACGATCCGCGCTGTCATTTATACGGACGTTAGGGACAAAACCTACAGTGTCATCGAGGACATTTACCTTGACTAAAATGTGAAGGTGTTCACTGGCGGGGCTGAACACCAACTCTGCTTGTCCCCTAGGAGTACGAGGCTCGGCACCTCCGATACCTACCATCGGACGTGATTCAGAGCTCCAGGGGAGCCCCAGTCTTCCCACCAACCAAGTGGAGGCCACGCTACGTTGTGAACCCGAGTCCAATAGAGCTCGAACCGTTAAGCGGTCGCCGCTCGGGTTGTACAACTTCACTGAGGCCGTCGGCAATAGAACAGTTTGACAGGTGGACTGCTGACGACTCAAAGGCTTAGTGGAGGCGGCCGTGGTGGGAGCTAGGGCGGCAGCCTCCTATCTGGAGCTGCCTCTGTCGGACCGGCACCCGAATCGAGGGCCCCGAGAGCGGCACTCCGACGGCATCTCGATGACCCGCAGTTGGAATTCCCCGAACGGGCCGACCTGGGGAAATTCGGGGAGCCTCGGCCCCGAGGCCCGGGACCGATACGAGGTCTCACGAACCCGGTAATACCGGCACCGACCAAAGGGGGGAGGGCGACGTTCCAGTCACGGCCACTCAGCCAACGGGGGTGAAAACGGTCTAGCTGACCGCTGAGTGGCCGCGAAGCCCCTCTCAACACGCTGACGACCCCCCGCCCCTGGGGGAAAGACCCCGACCGGTCGGGGGAGGGACTCCCCTCAGAACGAGTGGCGCGGTGGTCGACAGGCGAGCGCCGAGAGTCGCCCGACAGGGGGCGTGGCTGAGCGCCCCCGTCCGTGGGAGTCGGGGGGCCGGCAGGGCCTCGAGAGGACGCGCCGCTCGCACCCAGGCACAGAATGACATGGTGGTTGCCCTGGCCGTGCGTGCAGGGCTGCTGGTGCGGGCAGTCTCGTTGTAGATGCCTCTCCAGGCACGAGTAGCACCAGCTCCCTGGCGATGGTTCGCCTCGCCGGGGCCGGCTTAAGCAGCAACTTAGGGCAGGACGTCGCCCGGTGTTCGGCGGCTCGACAATAGGAGCAGAGGGGCGCCTCCCGGGCTGCTAGGCCGCTATAAGAGGGTAGGGGGCGGCGCCCTCCCGCGGGAGCTCCGCTCGGGGGGTTGGCGACACCTTGGCCGTCGGATTCCGCCTCTCCCTGGGCACCGCTCGGGCGACAGCCGGGGGGCCCTCGACGGCGCCTGCTGCGTTCTCCAACTGTCTGCACTGCTCCTCCAGGAACCGCAGCAGGTCCCTAAAGGGGGGAATATACGAGGCGCCATCCCCGCCGTACCTCTCCTCAAAATAGAGTCGAAGATCGTGAGGCAGGCGGGACAGCACAATGTGGAGTAATAAAAAGGACCACTCGTCCACCGGTAAATCCAGCCGCCGCAACGAGTTACAAGCCACCACGACTGGATTCACGATGTCCTCACGTAGTCTGGTCCAGTCCTTCAGCAGCGGGAGGTTCAGCAGCTCCCGAACGTATTCGTCCGCAATCCGCCGGACGTTGGCGTAGCTTCCGGCGAGGAGGTTCCTGGCATTTTGGTAGGCGTCGTCCGACAACTTAAGGTGGCCGACGACGCCCAGGGCCTCCCCCTCCAATGATGCCAGGAGGATACCCCATTTTTTGGCTGAGGGTCAAGTTCCTACGGGCGTCCACCAGGCTGTCAAACAGACCGACGAAAGTCAGCCATACGGAGAGGACCCCGGAGAACCTTGGCAGGTCCAGCGTTGGGAGTCGTCCCAACAGCTCCGGCGGAGTAGGCGGCTTCCGAGGGGACTCGAGCAGGCCACTCAGCCGAGCTTCACGCGCCTCCTCCGCATCCTTGGCCCCCGCCTCGTTCAAATCGTCCGTAAACGAAAGAAACTGCTCGTAGTCTGCGTGGTAGGAGTCCAGGACTCCCTTTTCCACTTCCGAGTCCTCGAGCTCAGCGTAAGCCTCCTCCACGGCGGCCCTTCGAGCATCGACCTGCTCGAGCCGCTTCCTCATGTTATAGACCCTATCCGGTCGACCTATCAAAGCATGGGCGCTGGTAGCCCAGCGCAGCTCAGTCCGCAGGCAACGAATCAACAGCTTAAAATCAGTGCGATGGCATCACTACTAAATACGAACTAATGCGCGGCACAAATACAAATCAAATTAACAAATAACAAATACACTTACTATGAAATCAAGTTGAATACAAATTACTACAAATATGACTTACTATTTATTAAATTAAATACAAGTTACAGTACAATTAATCAGCAAAATGCCTCGCTCAAACTACCGACACTTCGACAATCAATCTACTATAATTATACGCCAACGATAAATATCCGATTACTTGTGATAGCCTTATCTACTTAGTCAGAGTACATAGCCTTAACAAAGCTACGGGCGTTATCCTTCCACCCAGCTTTGAAGGGAAAGCTAGTCAGTCGAATAGAGAGTATTTAACTACTAAGGTACTTACCTGCTTCGGGAGCGGAGACTGGTCACCAGGATCTGTCATGCTGAAGGTGTAGTGCATGTAAGTGGTGTTTGTGAGTGTCTGTGTTTAGGTGGCCTGAACCAGATGGCATGATGCTGCCCCGGAGGCGGTATTCTCCTGCGGCGTCCCCGGTGTCAATTTCTTTCTTCAAGGCACTAGGTCAGTCTTTCACGTTATTGTACATTCAACTAACTTCAAAAAAAGAACTAAATCCGTTGATCACAGTCAAGAACCAACACGTGGCGCGGCCGACGACAGTGGTACAAAGTTCACCTCCGTTCGCGACGCGGCAAATTAAGCAAAAAAAAACAAACGTCCGCTACGATCGGCAGATTTTACAATGAATTGGCTCGAAGTGTCCCGTCGACACCGCTCGAATGGAATGTGCCGGGTGGGAGGCGGTGTGACCTCGATACGATGCTAGGCGCTTCGAGCGTGCGTTAATAATTCAATTTTCAAATGGTTAATATTTTGCCTAAACACATATGATTGATCGGTCGGAGTTAAAGACACGTCGAGAAACGCCAAATCCAATAAGAGAGCGCCTCTATGTTTTTAAATTCGTTTCTATTACAAAAATACACTTCAAATCTAAAATATTTTAGGAAAACACTGAACTTAAAAGCCGTTTCACGATTTTTCACGTTTCATCAGCTGCAGTACTTAAAGAAACTACCCACATCAATAAAAATTGTTATTTTAAATTTTTACCTTATTTTCTAACTCAGGCTTAACCTACAACTTCTTGCATCTAATATTTTAACATTACCAATTGTTTTTAATGTAAGAAATCTATTGCCCTCTCCTATCACTGTTAGCGAGGATCTATAATGGCTTTGTCCTTGAAAACCACCAGACAATGAAGCCCGGTGTAAAACCACCAGACAATGAAGCCTGGTATGTAAAAGAGAAGACTTGCTGTATTGCTAAACATCAACAGAGCAAGTATCCTCAGCATGCTCATAAGCAACACAGAAAATCTCATCAGTATGCCTAAAAAAATTCCCACCCTTGCTCCACATAAAGTAGGGTACTTAGCATAGTTGGTATATGTTACTCATTTTTGTTGGTATGGGTACAGTATCGTTGACTGTTTTACCTCCTTAAATATTGTAAAGGATTAAATCGGCATCCTGTATATTTTTTTATCGATAATCCCAATCGATAAACGTCGTCAATCACTAACTTTAAAACTGGTAACTAAATAGTGACGTTTACTGGACAACAGAGGGCGCTTATTACAATAAAAATAAATGTTCTAGAACAATCTACTAGAAATAATAAAATTTAAAGATTATTCTTTTTTTTATAGGATAAGCACACAGTCCACCTGATGGTAAGTGGTTGCTGCGGCCCATAGACATCTACATCAATCTTCTATTACAAATCAAAATGTAGATGCGTTGTCACCCGTGAGGACTAAGATGGAATGCCTCATTTCCAGTAAAAAGGGCCTCCGGCCATCTGTACTCACCAAGCGAAACGCAGAGGTAAACCTCTACTTCACGCTCGTTTTCTGTGAGGTCGTGATACCACCCCGGTTCGAGCCGGCTCATCCGTGCGACAGCAAAATCTGCCGCGTGGCTCTACCACTGTTAGATACGGTAAATATATGTTATATTTACGATAATAAACCGAAATCACGTTCATTTTTTGCTGCATATCGTGACTTACAATATCTCTACTACTTAAATGTCTTTGAATCTAATGGTAATTGGTTATGTAGCCAAAGATGTTAAAACGCACTGCTTTAACTCAACAAAAGCTTATCACTCCTGCCTTGAAGAAACTTATATTGTAATTGAATGGGAAGATAGGTGCTGGGAAAATATTGCACTCCATTGCTGTACGCATTACGAAATAACCAAACAGACAGAAGCAAACTTTTTATATCGGACGCATGAATTGTCGATAACAATGTGATGGTGACCCGCCGGTCGTCTGGTTGTCCGATGGTAGATAGGGGAGGGAGGAATGAAGAACAAAATTAGATGATTTCATTCCTCTTTCTTACTGTTACAACCTACCAAAAATCTACTGCTGAACATAGGCCTCCCCCATAGATAGCCTCATAGTGGCCACGTTTGGCAGGCGGGTTGTCAACCACAGTTTTATTATTTTTTAAATTTGTCATTAGGAAGCGTTGCAGTTATTGGGAGATTTTGACAACAGCTTACGCCAGCAGACAGTCGACGACGGTATTCTCAAAGCGCCTAACGGGCAAATGAGGTTCAAATTAGCATTGGAGCGCTTGTTCAACGTTTCCACTAATAGTTCTCATGCTCAGACAATTAATGCGCAAAGTTGCATCACTTTTACATATCAAAATACAGTTATAAATGTATAAACCATTAATTAAACAATAAAACGGGAGCAATAGTCCGCCAGCGGTCAAGTTCCGACCAAAACTCTTGTTAATTATACATTATTATTTAAATATAGAAAATATATATTAGCTAATATTTTTTTTCTGTTACAATAGGCAATTGCGGTGGATAGACTGGCCAGCACCTTTGAGAATATTAACGCTGCTGTGTTCGACATTAGAAATGCTATAATGAGCATCGACTATACAATGAAAAGATGCTACACCACAACATCCGTACAGCAAAGGCAGAACTCGAATATTTTCGTTTGAGTACTATGTGAATTTATGTGCATACTAAGTTGTATTTGAAAACTTCATATTAGTGATACTGTAAATATATTACTTGTATTTATAGATCAATGGACAGAACTTAAATAATGTGGTGTCAAAAATAAATCTATTAATATAAGGGAATTTGTTTTCTTGTATACATACAAGTATGTTATTTAAAAAGCTTTAATGTAACACCTTAAAGTTAAGGACAGACTTAATGCCATGTGGCATTTTCTGCCAGTCAACCTTGGGTGCCAAAGACAATTGTTGGCAGGTGCGAAACATATTACTCATATAAAGTGTACATAGATTAAAATTTATGTACACAGGGTTATTTTGCAATAAGCGGCCAAATTTGCAGAGAAGGTTCAGAGTAAGTTATATATATATATGAAAATTCTGAATCATTCTGTGCTTTTTGTCTTTTAAATTGAAAATGAGTGGTAATGCAATATTTTAACTGATTTTACTTTTTTTGTTATAGGATAGGGTTACAAACGAGCACACAGTCCACCTGATGGTAAGTGGTTGCTGTGGCCGATAGACATCTACATCTATCTTCGATTACGAATCAAAATGCAGATGCGTTGTCACCCGTGAGGACTAAGATGGAATGCCTCTTTTCCAGTAGAAAAGGTCTCTGGTTCTCTACACTCACCATACGAAACACAGCAGTGTTAACCGGTTCAGTGCGGGTGGCACGCGAGTCGTGTCTTTTTTTAAAAATCGTGATAACTCGCTCAAATTGCGTTTTTGGAAGATTTATCCAGAACTAAATATTCATTATTTTGCAAGTAGTTCACGCCTACAGCTTCGTTTCTGGATATTTTGAAAATTTCAAATTTTTAGGGATTGACAATCTTTTTTTGAACTTGTACATGGTACTCTTTTTACTTTGGGTTTTTTAAATCATGTTGTGGAAAAATAGTCTAATAACTAACAAATAATAGCACTCATTGCAATCGCTCACAAACTCGAGTTATAAACAAGTTTCTGGAAAACAAGTCTGTTCAAAAAAAACAATGCGTTTGTCTTATTGTTTAATTTTGCTTAAAATGGTTGAACTGCCGTCTTATTACTACCTACGAAGTACCATGTGCTCTTGTGATATTCTACAAGGTTTATTTTTGCTTGCAACAGTTCGAAACCGTTCATGCATTAAAAAGTTCGCTAATAAATATTCTTTTGTCAATCCGCCGCCGTACAGCGCAGCCGTTTATTTCCTTTTGAAAACACTTGTTTTGCTATTCTTACTAATTAGACGGTTTCAGATGGACTTTACTTTTATATTTGTATAATATTAAATAATATATAACGTTTGTAAATATCAATGAATCGTAAACTTTATTTCTTTCCAAAATAAGATTGTTTGATAAATTAAATTTTCACCTAATAATAACATTTGTAAATGTTATTATTAGGTGAAAATTTAATTTAATAAAAACCAATGTTTCCCAGGGTGATTTAGCTATACTTACTTATATAAATGATTTTTTATAAAACAAAAAATAGTACAAAAGGTTTGTAATCTCTGCATAAAAAAGTCACAATCAATTTCAAAGGAAACACGTAGAAAACCACGTAGCTACTCAATAAAAACAAGTATTCTTCCGTTTGTAACTGATGTTTTGATGTCAACTAAACTTAATTAGGTCTAAACAAGTGAAAAAATCACTTGACAGTTGACACGCCAGGCGTTGTTGTCGAAAATCGGTGCCGCAACGAATCGGTTGAGCTGCTATTTTACGCTGGTATTCTGTGAGAGCGTGGTCCTACCCCGGTTGAGCCGACACATTCGCGCTACATCTATACTACTAATATAGCTGCAGCATGGCTCTACCACTCAAAAATTACTGCGCACGCACACATTCGTAAGGGTCAATCTGTAGGCAAAAACGTTTGCTTTTACACATACACTTTAAAGCGCCTGTTGTTACCTGCTCTCTGAAGCCTATGTGTGAAGACCACTAATGGTACGACAAAGTATTTTTTGTAATAGATTAAGTGATCTGATGCTGTGATCTATAAACATCTGCATCTATCCTGAATTAAAAATCAAAATGCAAATGCGTTGTCACCTTAAGAACTAAGATGGAATGCCTCCTTTCCAGACAAAAGGGTTTCCGGTTCTCTACACTCACCAGATGAAACACAGACGCGTTAGGCTGCTATTTGCTGGGCACAATTCTTCTCTCATTTCTGACAGGCTTAAGGCAAGGAAAGGTTTGCCTGAAATATTATTTTTTATTATTTCTCGGACATGCTGGTTTCCTCACGATGTTTTCCTTCACCGCCGAGCACGTAGTAAATTAGCACTTAAATTGCAATTAACAATTTCATTGGTGCCGGCCGGGATCGAACCCGCAGCTGCGGTAGCTCAAGAGCTAAGCTAATAATAATTAATACAGGATCAGGTTATTAAACCAAACTATTAGAGATTGTCGCCATCATGGGTCCCGGGTGGAGTCATAAAGACATATCATCCTCGGTTTTTTCGGCGCTTTCTAACTCTGAATGTTTGAACAGACACAACCTACTAGCTCGTTCATTCATACATTCATTACAGCCCTTCACAAGTCCACTGCTGAACATAGGCCTCCCCCAAGGAATGTCACAAAGCACGGTCCTGAGCCACCAACCATGCAGGTGCATCCACTGACTTCTTGCATGTCTTACCAGGTCGTCATTTCATCTAGTGGAGGGCCACCCTACTCTTCGCTTACCGGTACACGAGCCTGCCACTCAAGAACCTTTCTTGTCGGTTCTTCGACCTATATGACCGGCTCATTACCACTTCAGCTAGCTAATCCGTTAAACTATGTCGCCTACTCTGGTTCTACTGCGAATATACTAATTTTGTAAGTTTATCACGCAGAGAGACCCCGAGCATAGATCTCCATAGTACGCTGAGCGACCTTGGGCTTCCTCATAAGTCAGCAGTCACAAACTTATAAGTCATCACTGGCAACACGCACTGGTTGGAAAATCTTGTTTTCAGGTTTTGAGGTATACCTGACAAGAAGATGTGTTGTAATCTTGGACTCACCTAGTCGGACTATTTTTCTTAGGTAAACATACTCGTCGACAACTTCGAGCGTTGTGCTCCCAACAACTACCCGCATAGGTGTGACATGGACGTTACACAACATGAATTTTGTTTTGTCCATGTCAGGAGACACTATTGACGTCATTGAGCATAGTGTTTAGGTCCTCCAGCGAATCTGCCATAAGAACTATATCGTCGGCAAGTCGAAGGTGAGTGACGTACTCGCCATTGATGTTAATACCGTGTCCTTTCCAGTCCAGTAGCTAGAAGACGTCTTCCAATGCAGCGGTGAAGAGTTTCCGGGATATAACGTCACCCTGTCTTACACATTTCTGCAGTTGGATGGGTTTCGTACTCTGGTTCTTTACTCGGATAGCCAACCATCGTAGCCTTACTGTACAAACACTTCAGCACTTCGATATACCAATAGTCTACTTGGCACCGCTGAAGGGACTGAAGCACCGCCACCGTCATAGTCCACATACGCATGACAAAATGGCAGATTGTACTCTTCAGTCTTATGTTCAATTTGCCGAAGGGTATGTATGTGGTCTATTCGTATTGTGGTATATTCGTATTGTGGTATATCGGGGTTTGTTCAGGAGGCTGGAAGTCGTCGAGTCTGCTTGCGAGACGATTCGTAATGACTCGAAAACAGTACGTAGACGCGGCCCAGAAATGAAATCGGTTTATTATTCTTCTAGAGTGAGTTGTCGCCTTTCTTGAAGAACAAGACCACCGCACTTCTGCAGTAGTGCAGTAGTAGTAGCTAAACGTAGTAATTATATTATACTCTTTGCTAGTAGGCAGGATTTTGCATTAGAAGGTTACTCTGGCTTACAGTCTCGCGGATCTGGAATTGCTTATCCCGAGAAATGACACATAAGCAGAGATTATAAAACGCAAGATATGGTGTCGGATCAGTGCATCCAAACTAGCCACACGCGCCTTCTCGAACATCTGGGACCCATTACAGAATTGTGGCTGAAAGAACAGCACACAGAACGTATCATTGTACTGCACTTTCAATCTGTGATACTCTTCTATTAGTGTAATTCGTCCACAGCGAATGAGTGTAAAGTGGCTGACAGTAAGTTATAAACAACACGGTGCATAAATATATATATATCGGAAATGACAACAGGAGATCCCACTTCTGATATCGGAAATGACAATAGAGGGGATTCCAATTTTGATCTTGGAAATACATCAGGATAGCGTTAATTGTTAAAAATAATAAAAGTGTGAGAGCGGATGTTCAACTTGCTCTCTTGCTTACGCAGTTTAATCATTATCAGTAATAAGACAACGTAACGCACTATACATTCAGTATAGTGAAATTACAGTTCGACCACACCGTAATACGTCTCAGCCACAATCACACACCAGTGTAACGTGGGGTACGTAATTACATGATAACACCAAAATATGTACAGCAACAGCAACACTACTTATCTCAATGTAACACAGGGCAGCCTCTCAGCAACACCAATCCTCCTTGCCTGCACTAGAAGAATTACCACAACGAACAGAACCACGACAATATCTTAGCACTAGTCGAATGACCACACCCGTTGAATGACTTGAGCGGAATCTCCCGCACACGGCACCTACAGTGAACTTTATACTACCGACACAAGAGGGGGTTTTTCGATATACCCTCCATTCTACCTCGATCCAACCCGGTATTTTATAGACACTCCGACACGGCCGTCCTGACGTACGACCGTCCTCGGGCGTGTGTCTTTATGCATTCCTGTAACAAACAACAATTCGTCCGCTCGTCCATCCTGACGTGAGTGGGTACACATTATTAGTTCGCAAAACCAATTGTTAGATGGCGCTGCTTGTTGCACTATGGCGCCATCAATTCACGACACGGCCACTTCTGACTAGCATCCGTCCTCGGTTGCAGTGCCTGGAGACAAAATATGCTCAGTGATTAATCTAGCTCGGCTATTCTGCCAATAGAAACAAGGTTGATTCAAAATAGTACTTCACTTCTCCCAAGTCTAAGTACAATAGTCAACTGTTATAATTGACAATGCCTTGTTATTAAGGCTTCTTACACAGTGCTTCCTGCACAACATGATTTATCGTGGAAGGTCCGATCAACAAGTTCCAATACAGTAATTTTAACAATTTTGTTACTCTATAACATAATTCATAAGCAATGCATATTCAACTCGTAAACTTTCATCGAAATCTGTGCACCAACACAGACCAGAATCGCACCAACGATTCTTTACATATCCACCGTCACATATGCCAGAATCGCACCAACGATTCTCCACATATCTGCCGTCACATATGCTACAATACATGAGGGGCTCTGTGCACCAACACAGGCCAGAATCGCACCAACGATTCTTTACATATCTGCCGTCACATATGCCAGAATCGCACCAACGATTCTCCACATATCCATCGCCAAATATGCTACAACACATCTGCCGCCACATATGCCAGAATCGCACCAACGATTCCCTCCATATCTGCCGCCAAATATGCACCAACACAGACAGAAATCGCACCAACGATTTCCTACAGACCCATCGCCACATGTTACTCATGAGGTGCGGTCTAAAGTTTTGAGTATGAGTATACAAGCATTCTTAATCAAATTTGGTCTCACTACCACTGTCATCAACTATGACATCTAACTCTCGAGGAACTTGGTGATCGGGGATCTTCCTCACATGATCATGGGGGTATTTGTGGGTTACTTTGCACACTAACATGACCGATTTCGGTTGAATTTACAATATTATTTACACTTTTGCTACAACACCATCTTTGATGAGAGGGCATCCAGCCTGGAATCATAATAAAATGGATATGACTCACCAGTATTCATCAGCACACCGCTGGGTTTGCTCACATAGTAAGCATCAACACGTCGCTCACTGCTCGCCTCTGCGGCAGGCGTAAGGCAAGTGCACGTGGCTATTAAAACAAACCAGCACACGCCATACTTAGCTACCATGTGGCAAGCGCACGTGGCTAAAAGAACAGCACACGGCGTGCCGCACTCGCACCAACGAGTCGTCGCATCTCACCATCGCCAGCGAGATGCTGCACCGTACCACGCACTCCAAGCGTCAACGGAAGCAGCAAGTTCACCTGAGGGTTCACAGGCATCGTCGAGGTTGCAGTCATCATGATCTGCGTGAAAAAGAAGTTGTTAATTATCAGGACAACATACACAGTTGCCTATTCTCTCATCCATCACACATACGAGGCCCTCAAACAGAAATACGCTCTCATACCGTGAACTATAATAATACACTTCGCTTTCACAAGTATGCATAGATCTCCATACGAAGTATCTCACACATACTCGTACTTGATCTTGCGAGATCCCACGTTAACCACGTGAACCACGATAAAAACGTGAACCAGGATGGCGCCTGTCAGGACAGAGCCTGATGCATGTTTAGAGAATACGACTTCCGCGCACACATAGTGTACGACTGCCGCGCACACATAGTGCAAGACTGCCGCGCACACACAGTGTAAGACTGCCGCGCACACATCGTGTAAGACTGCCGCGTACACATAGTGTAAGACTGCCGCGCACACATAGTGTAAGACTTCTGAGGCACCGCCATGTACTGCATACGCGCGCTCCGGGATGGCGCCTGCGTATACGCGCATACGCATCTGCCGAAACCAGGCCATGTTACAGCTGGACCTGGCTGTCCGTTACGACCAGTAAGGCACACACTCACGCACTTGTAATCACATCACACGAGCTACTGTAACACATAAAAGAAAACATTAAAAATATTCAGTTGGAACTTTTTCTTTTCAAATAAAAATGCAGCAGTACACTCAGGACACTATTCATCTTTCCAGGGCACCATATACTGAGCTGCGGCTACACGACCTCCTTTGGTACGGTCCGATTCTCTTGTAAACTTAAATACTCTCTTCAATGTCAGAAGTAATTTGCTCCACTTTAATTTCGTTAATTATACTTTGGTTTTCCGGCATTTTTCGCCACCAGTTAACCTTAAGATAAATTTACTTTCCTCGTTTATCAAATGGTGATCGGTAGCAGCGGCAATTAACATGGCCGCGGCGTCATAAGCCGACAGCATACTTACACTCCAAAGCGAGTGCCACAGCACCACGCTTTTCACTAAACCCTCAACATCAAATCCCAATTTCATCGACTACGTAATACTCGCAGTAAACTGTAACACTTAACATCACATTAGAACACAAAAATACTACTTAGTGTTTTTAAGTCATAGCACGTTAAAGTAAACATGTTCTTTTTTTCGGTACATCGTTTAAACATTTTGAACTTTAAAATTAGCCCATGTAAATCACACCTCGTATATCAAATTATAACATAACTTGAGCAAGTTCAACTTCCACTGAATGCAAACTATAACTCATTTAGAATACCTTCAACATTTCTTTCGACATTTGTTATCATGTTTGGGTACGTTAAGAAATAATGAAAGTACTTGCGGGTACTTTTTATCATTAATCGAACAAAAAGATTTAACTTTTGGCTTAAAACATTTCACTTTAAACTTTACTTTATTCGTCAGTGTTGTAAATACGACAACAAACTTGATTTAAGAAATTAAACACAAAAACAAAACGCGAGGCGTATCATAGTATTTCACCAACGTATTTCACACTATTCCAAGTTTATAGGTGGGCAGTAACAGGGACTTTATCCCACTTCTGATATCGGAAATGACAACAGGAGATCCCACTTCTGATATCGGAAATGACAATAGAGGGGATTCCAATTTTGATCTTGGAAATACATCAGGATAGCGTTAATTGTTAAAAATAATAAAAGTGTGAGAGCGGATGTTCAACTTGCTCTCTTGCTTACGCAGTTTAATCATTATCAGTAATAAGACAACGTAACGCACTATACATTCAGTATAGTGAAATTACAGTTCGACCACACCGTAATACGTCTCAGCCACAATCACACACCAGTGTAACGTGGGGTACGTAATTACATGATAACACCAAAATATGTACAGCAACAGCAACACTCCTTATCTCAATGTAACACAGGGCAGCCTCTCAGCAACACCAATCCTCCTTGCCTGCACTAGAAGAATTACCACAACGAACAGAACCACGACAATATCTTAGCACTAGTCGAATGACCACACCCGTTGAATGACTTGAGCGGAATCTCCCGCACACGGCACCTACAGTGAACTTTATACTACCGACACAAGAGGGGGTTTTTCGATATACCCTCCATTCTACCTCGATCCAACCCGGTATTTTATAGACACTCCGACATATACGTTTACGGTAAATATATATACGTTTATTACGTAGGTCACTCAATAAGTTTTGAGATGCTCGAAACTTAAAAATGGAACGCACCCGTGTTATGTTTCTAAAAAGCAAATTTATTTAAAAATAGAAAGAACTCCATAAGCCAATTGCTCAATATTAAATGAAAAACAAAGTTATATTAATTTTCCTGCAACACTTCCCGCGCTTTTCATTTAAAACGATGGATCTTAACCGTGAACATTTGCACGCTATGATATATTATGATTTTAAATTTGGTTTCACCGAACAATTAAGTTTACAACGGTTACAATCAGCATTAGGAGACTCAGCTCCATCACGCGCAACAATTTTTAGGTGGTTTGCTGAATTCAAAAGGGGTAAAATTAATCTGATCTTTAAGAACCGGGGCCCCACAAACAGCAGTAACGGCAGAAATGTATGGACTACTGAAATGTTGGTGCGAGAAGACTCACGAATCACATATACGGACATCGAAAAGATTGTAGGCATTAGTTCGGGGAGCATTCATATCATCCTACATCAACATCTTGGAGTGAGGAAGCTTTGTTGTCGATGGATCCCTCGTTTGCTCTCCGAAAGCGAAAAACAGATTTCCGAAATCCGAAAGCGACGAGACTTGGATCTATCAATATGATCGGGAAAATAAAAGACAATCATCGGTATAGGTCTACTCAGAATAACAGTTACCGACAAAACTGCAAAGACCTCTCAACGTCGGCAAAAAAATGGTGGCTAGTTTTTTTTTTTTTGCGGAGCGGACATTTGTCGACTTCAATACTGGAAAATTGTAGGTCAGTCAACTCTGAATGGTATACTACAGTTGCATTACCCAAAGGTTTTCAGGCTGTGCGGTAGAGAAGACCAAAGACCGGGCTTACCTCCCTCAGAACAAAAGTATTTATTGAGGAATCTGGTGTTGAAACTCTTTAGTCACCCACCCTACAGCCCTGACTTAGCTCCTTGTGATTTCTTTTTGTTCCCAAGAGTGAAAGAAAAACTAAAAGGCAAGTTTTTTTCAAGTGCCGAAGAAGCCTTGACTGCCTACGAAGAAGTGATTTCCGACCTCTCAGATCAAGACTGGCAAAAGTGTTTTCAGAGTTGGTTTAGGCGAATGGAACGTTGTATAGAGCATGATGGAGAATATTTTGAAAAGATGTAAAATAAATATTAATAGTATCTTGAATACTTTTTGTATATCTCAAAACTAATTGAGTGACCTACGTATATTAACTGTTTGCTGGAACGTAAAAGACATGGTATCCGTAGAACTTGGCTTTTAAATCTAAATTGATTGATTGATAAGAATAAAATATTTGGTAACAATCCTTAATAATAATACATTATTTATGTAACTTAATTGTACAAAATATTATATTTGTAAATTAATTGAAAAAAAAAGTCCCGCGGTGTTTCTTGCTGGTTCTTCCTAGGACAGGAGTTTTTTCCGAACCAGTGGTAAAACTCATGTAACTTTCAATAAGTAGGTACGAGTATTCTTGTCTATATTGAATGAAAATGATTCTATTCTATTTTAATACGGTAACAGTTTAGCACAAATTGTTGCTAGACTAGAGTATCTAACTACTGCCTGTGGACAATTGTCAGAAAAACTCACCGATTCACTTTACTAATAAAAATATTCATAAATGAAAAATCGAATGAAAAATTAGAAAGCAAATAATAATACTAAGTATATCATCATCATCATCATCGTCAGCCCGTAAAAGTCCACAGCTGAACATGGGACTCTCCCGTTATGGATTATTTGCCTGAATCGTCACTAGGCAGATGAATTGACGATTACAGAGTCAGGTTTGGGTATTTTACGTCTGGCGTAACCGGTATGGTTATACTGCTATCTATCCGAAGCCATGATTGGTTCACTGGCATTTCGCATAGTCGCCCCTTACAACATCCAAAAGACGAAACGGAGCGATGGATTTTACGCTAACATCACACTCACCGATGCTATATATATTTATATTATGTAGGTTAGTAGGCACATTATCTATAAAACGCTGTGTAGCGGCAGCGTAACAATGTCCACTACCCCATATCACGCTGTGAGGACAGGGGTAAACTAAAATGGGCAGCAGCATCTTCTATATAACAATCGAAAATAATAAAAAGCTGCGAGTGCCAATACGCCAGCCAAGCGCGGCAATCATGTCAAAATCCGCTTTATATGGCAATCCTTTCGGGAGCCTATGTTCAGCAGCGGACTTTTGCTAGGATGTGATGAATGAATGAAGGAATTTATAACACTACTTATATTGAAAATTTACCTGCTTAGTTCCTTACCACACCTTTACTTTCTACCCATTAGTATGTGAGTAATCTATGTATAGATAATAATTTATCTTATCTCGCATCCACATACTCGAAGATATTGTGTTCTATCTGTTTTTATAACATTCTATTATTGTGCGAAAGCATGCGTTAGTGCAGTTTGATTTATTCAAGGTTTAAACTAAATTCATAATGTCTAGTTTTTCATATGCATGTGTGGTAGTGCAAGGAAGATGCTGGCGTTGAACACATTTATTTTAATTGCGTGCATTGCTTTTGCTCATGGTTCTTTGTGTCCGAAGCAATGTGACTGTGACATGGAAAATGGGTTGAATAGAGCGACGTGTGTGGATCAAAATATTGTCAGCGTAGGAATCGATGTGCCGCGTGAAGTGCAAGTGTACAGTCTAAGTCATAATGCGATTAACGAGTTGGACAACTTTTGTTTCAAAGTAAGGAAACGCTGTTTATTAAATACTTATATTTTATCAAAAACAATATAGAAATACGTCGGAATACGCGTACATGGAAATACGAATACTCTTTAATTTTCGTTTTCACGCGGTAACAGACATGGTATATTTACATATCTGAATGGCATTTTTCTTTTTATTTATTTTTTTATAGGAGAGGGGACAAACGAGCATGCGCCTCACCTGATGGTAAGTGACTATCGCCGCCCATGAACAACTGCAACACCAGGGGAATCGCAGATGCGTTGCCGGCCTTTTAAAAAGGAGTAGGCTCTTTTCTTGAAGGTTCCTAAGTCGTATCGGTCCGGATAAATCGCTGGTGGTAATCGATTCCACAAGGAAGTTGAAGTTTTTCGGATTAATGTTTAAGTTTACGCATGATTGAGTTACAAATATCCTTTTTTTATTACGTCTTTGCAAACATCTAAATGTTTTCACAAATTTCACATAGTTCATAGCATGAACATACCTTCATAAATTAGGGGTATAAATTCTTTGTATATTTCAATTAAATATACAAGGAAGTAAATTTCAAAAGTAGACTGCTACTTAGTACCTATACGTGAGTAATCTACACTCTTAGGCCCGCTATATACATACGGAATTCCGTTTCGAGATTCCGTTTCGGAATTTCGAACGGTCGGCCACACACAAACGGAATCCCGTTTTGCCCGCAAAATATCGAACGGAAAACTACCGTACATGTGTGGCGGGTCATAGATTTTATATGGACTTGCTGCGTTCGGGATTCCGAATCGGAATATCGAAACGGAATCTCGAAACGGAATTCCGTATGTATGTGGCCGGCCTTAGTGGCGGTTAGCTAGTTAGTATCGTAGTTTTTTCTGTATGATATCTGTCATTCCATGCTCGAAATCCAAAAAACCTTGGGCCGATTTGATTCTAGTTTTAAATTAAGATTTATTTTCTTAAAAAAACTGTTTGTCCTTAGGAACTCGGCTACACATCAATCCGAATACTGAATCTATCATATAATCTAATTTTTTGGATTGGACTGCATGCATTTTCCGGTCTAGATAATTTGATTTACCTAGATCTGAGTACAAACAGACTACGATATATACCACCGGATCTGTTCTGGGATACACCGCAACTGGACACACTAGATTTGTCGGGAAATGTTTTTGAATCTCTCAAGAATGAACCTTTCCTAATGCATACGAAGCTGCAGGTAAGATAAACTTATTATTGTTATATCCTACTGGCTGATTGTGACCGTGGCAACACCACGCCGTATTAATTGGCCCAATTCCAGGAGTGGATATTCACGAAATAGTGATTAAAAAGACGAAATTCGGATTTCATATGCAAATTTTGTTTCTTTAAAAATTGTTAGGGACTGCACTAACAAGAAGATTTCGTGTTCGTGTAAGAAACAATGCGTGCCAAGAAACTTAAATATTTTTCAAAACAGTGAAAGTATATCGTATATACAAACGAACTTACAGCCACCTGATGGTAAGTGACTACTGTAGACCAAGGGACATCTGAAGCCAACTTCAAACAAAGAAGAGTACAGATGAATAGTTAGAAAATACACGTGCCCGTTGAAATTATTGGAAAATTCTAGTTTAAAACAAAAAAATATAGTTATGCCATATGCGAAAGTGGATCACTATTTTTTTTATAGGATAGGCTGAAAAACGAGCATACAGTCCATCTGATGGTAAGTGTTACTGTGACCCATAGACATCTACATCTATCCTCAATAAAGACTCAAGATGCAGTTGCGTTGTCATCCGTGAGGACTAAGATGGAATGCCTCTTTGCCAGTAGTAAGGGTCTCCGGTTCTCTACACTCACCATACAAAACACAGCAGAATTGAGCTGCTATTTGACGCTGGTTTTCTGTGAGAGCGTGGTCCTTCCCCGGTCGAGCCGACCCATTCGTGCTACAACTATACTACTAATATAGGTGTAGCATGGCTCTACCACGTAAATTAAAAAAAAATATAAAATAATTAAAAAAAATAGCTAAAGAACGCGTAAGCCGCAATAATCGTACGGTACATTGTCCGGTGAACCTACACTTATATCTCCACTTCACTGTTTTAGTAATAACATTATTATTATACATAATTCGAAGTGTGAAATTAATTGTTATATTATATTTTTGCAGATATTAAACCTTAACAATTGTCGCATTAAGGCGTTGCCCGAGAGACTGTTTACACGACTTCCAAATTTAAAAAAGCTAGACTTAAGTGATAATTACATGATTTCTATAAATTTTGAAGTGTTACGACCTTTAAAAAAATTGGAAAGAGTAGAACTGCGAAACGAGTATTGGCAGTGTAATCCCGCTTTTATCGCCGTCGAATCTTGGATTGTATCTCGCGGTATAACTTATTCCAAGCAATGCAAAAAGAAACTCCCAAAGATGTCGGAGAAAATGATTTCAGTTGTTACACCGGAGAAAGAGGCAGTTGATGTGGATCGGGTTTGGAATATCACAAAAAGTGAAAATAAAACGATTCCGTCGGATGTTCCTACGAGGTCTCTCACGCCGTTTGAAAAGTTCGACAAAGATTTCTCAGCGGTTCAAGCGTTTGTTATGGGGTTAGAAGTGGGACTCGCCATAGGTGTAGTCGGAACTTATGTTTGGCTGCGACAGTTTTGTAAATGTGGTAGTTTGATGTGTTTGCGAAGTGACAATAGTAGACCACGTAGACGAAATCATAGATTAGCCGATGGTGATATGAGAACGAATTTGCTGTTAAGCAACATCTTAAATCCGGATTTGGAAACGCCTCCACTGTATAGACGGCAGCTTTCGTTGCCGGAGAGGAATGCACCGTTTCCAGCGTACGGCGTACCCGGCGTTAGGGAGCCAATGTTGCATGCAGATGCAATTAGAGTTCCGAACCGCGCTGAGACCCCTCCTCCGCCTTATAACGAATGTCGGATTAATGTTTAAATTAAAAACAATAAGTACCTACAAATACTTCGCTTCCTTAAGTCATTGTAAATTAAATTATGTTTAATTAGCGACTCGCCCTTCTTTGTACGACTTGGTCACAAACCGGCAAAACTCTACTATTATTGGATACAATACAAATACATCATACCATCCAATAATTTTAAATTTTAAGCGAATATACAGTACACAGTTCTTTCTATGATTTGTTTTAAATTAAATGAAACTACTTTTACGGATTTTATCGCGTTTAATTTTAACTTTTTAATTCCCGACGTTTTAGGCTCATAGCTCATTGGTAACGAAGGCAACCTTTAACTTTTAAATATTAATCTTTGGTCCAATCTCCGCAGAACGAGCTTACAGTATCTTATAGTCTTGCAGTTGTATACTTGAGCTTGCATTTAATTTTATTAATTATGGGATCCCAAGCAGATGGTAGCATCCAGCCAGCCGTCCATCATATAATGTATGTATATGTTTTGTTTGTCCTGTGTAAGAGAGACCACATTCACCATCAATCTGTTAGATATATAGACGACTATAAGAATTGACTAATCCCGAGTTTGTTGTCGTGCAGTACTTGCTTGACGTGCTGGAGCTCGGCAGTGACACCCGTGATTATGCGTGCTGTAAAGCGCCCGAAATATCGGGGATTAAAAAGTTAAGATTAAACGCGATAAAATCATTTTTTTAAATTAATGTCATTTGCTCGCCTGTAATCTCATCAGCTTAAAACAGCTGGACATGTCTCTTCCAAAGTAGAGAAGTTTTGCCATTGTTGCTACGTTTGGATAGCGGATTAGTATAGTTTGATTAAAACGAAATTAAATTTTTATCAATTTTTTTTTGTAAAAGTGATATATATCAGTTAAAGATAATATAAAATTATTGAATTTTTGATTATGCTGAGTTTAAGATAAGATATAAATGTTTTTGTTTTTTTAGGTCAAATACACTGAAGTAAATGTTCTTACTACGTACTTAATATTCTTTACTGTCTACTGTCTCCGTTACTACTGCAACGAACTTACTAATACTTCTTTGTTTAAACTTGAACGATAACATATAAATTGTATAGATATAATATCTACATCAAAGCGATGCTTAGGTACGTAGGTTGCTTACTGTATTCTTGTTTTCTGTGTGTGTGCATTATTTTAAGGTTTATTTAATTATACAAATAGATAAAACTTGTAGCCTAGGATCATAGTTAATCTTTATATATAAAAATTACGTGTCACATTGTTTGTCCGCGATGAACTCCTAAACTACTGAACTGATTTCAATGAAATTTTGCACACTGTGTGCAGTTTGGTCCAACTTGAGAGATAGGATACTTTTTATCCCGATAAGTGACTCTTAACATTTTTTATTAGGAATTTAAGAATTTTTTTATTGGAGAAAGGGTCATCTCAGAGAAGGGCAGAAAAACGTCTGCCTGGTCAGCTAGTTGTATTATAAATTAACGTGTTTTCGACGCACGTCACTGCATCATAAAGACTGAAATTGTCTTGATGCAGCTGTGTTTGGCAGCGTAAAAATATCCTTTATCCCATATTATCGCCTGGATGTGGTAGGAAACGACAGAGAAAAACTTAAATGGAAGATGGGCAGCAGCGGCGGTTGCTAAACCACCTGCCAAGCGTGGTAACTATGGTAAATATTCCTCCTAGGGGGCAATCAGTGGAGAAGGCCTAAGTTTAGCAGTAAACCTAATACTCGTAGGCTGTAATGAATGAATGAAAAATCCCACTGCCGGATATGGACTCTCTAGTTGCATACGATAAATCGTTAAGGCCTTTACACACCATAGTTAGGGGAAGTCCGGGCAAAGTGAATACCTTAAGATATTCTAGGCTTTATCAGGAAATTTATAAGAGATGCAAACAAAACAAATATCTCAAATCAGTCTTTATTAATTGCTTTTACATATATTATAATCATTTAACTTTAAAAGTAAAACAACTAGTAACAAAAAATAAAATTCAAAAAGGTGAGATAGTATTCACTTTGCCCGTACCCCCGGGTAAAGTGGATATGGTGTATGGGCAAAGTGAATAACTACCTTCTAATTACATGAGTAGTATGCGGGATCAAGGATACAATTATGACGCCATTCTTACTAGCATATTCCAAAGCACGATAATATTTGTGGCTCTCATAGTTGTCTCAGAGTAGAAATACCTTTTTGTTGATGCTAGGTCGTACTTACATGTTCTACGAAGAAATGCATCCAATCAAGAAATACCTCACCTAAAGTCCAACCATTTGGCGTACAAGTCCCTGGAGTCCCGGGAGGCGCACCGTCAAGAAGTCTGGGTTGTATATTACTGGCGAAAATTAGGAAGGGTGGTAGAAATGATCCAGCGGCATTACAACACCCGATGACAGTCGTTAATTGACCTGGCTCCGCACTTGCAATTATACCCACCTGTTACTTTCCTTTTATTGATAATATTCTAGGGCGTTCGATGGATGACGTCGAAATACCGGTTTCGTCCATGTTATGAAATCTAGATGCATCAATATTGTGTTTATCAATCAAAGATTCGAGATTTTCGTAGAAACATCTGACTTCACGTCTATTGAATACTCTCGCTCCCGCAACCGATGTAACCTCTGCAGTCCTGTGCGTAATGTCATTGGAGCATGACAAAAATGATTGTAGCCAATCATCTGCGGCTTTTTCATACTTGCCCCAACTTTTTGGGTAACTCAAATTATTATTTTTTTTGCATAGAAATACGCTATATTCTTAAACTCATCTCGAGTTAAACCAAAAACACGGAATCCTCTTTGGGATATGTCTTTGGGATAGCTCATTAACTCTATATCCTCATCTTCACTGAACATAGGACGAGATCTGCCAAGTTTTGGAGTAACCTTGCCACTTTTGATGTGTCTGTACAAAGTTGCATAATCCAACCCATACGTTTTAGCTGTGCCCTTCACCGATTCTCCGGCATGGCATAAATTTACGGCCATCTGCATGACGTCTTTATCCCAAGAGCCTTGATTAGTTACTTTGTATTTATGCACCATCTGCAACAAAATATGAGATTTATAATACTGATACTAAAAATCGTAAAAGCTGGGCAAAGTGGATATCATATCCGCTTTGCCCTATTCACTTTGCCCAACACGACCACTTTTAAGGTTAAGTTAGTTAATATAAAAACTATTGATCTCGATTCCCTGTTCAACATATTTTAAAAAGGCACTTTGATACGTAATAGAACTATATTACGCACAAGTATGATAAAAACAAATAATATAGGAAATATCATCAAAACACTTACCTTGAAATATTGGAAATTATTTTTCGAAAACACAATTCACCGTACTGCGGACGCCACGCGACGCGACCTCTCGCTTAAGTATTTGCCACTCACTGAGATAAGATGGCGGAACGTTGCTATGGCCACGTGGTTAATGTATTGCCTCCTCTACACTACTCGCGAAGTAGATCGAAGTTGGACGAGGCGAATAGTGTAGAGAGGTACTTCGATACACTTCGTCCAACCTCGCTTCACTTCGTCCGACTTCCGATCGCTGTCGGTTTTTTGCGCCAGAGTCAAAGGGCTTCGCGAAGTACATCGAAGTTACACGAAGCGTCTCACTACACTACTCGCCTTACGCCAGTTATAAATATTTTTTTTATATATATAAATATTAAATATATAGCCTTCTACATAATTGTTTATTTAGTTAACGCATTGACGTCGTACTGTTCACACAATTAGGTACATAAAGCAGCTGCCTCTTGAACGTCATTCATGTTAACGGTGCGGGAGACTCAAGACGACTGAGCTCTTCACAAAGTAGCACGAGTGTGTGGACACGTTCTTCGGACTGCGATCGACTTCGACGAGCACTTCGTCGAAGTTACTTCGCGAGTAGTGTAGAGGAAGCATAAAACAAATAGTTTGGTAATAGTGAAGACTATTCACTTTGCCCGGACTTCCCCTACAAACGATAAATCGTTAAGGCCTTTACACACCAAACCCGCCGGCTTTATCCGGCGGGTTATGCCGGCGGCATTAGAGCATTGTAAGCTGGAACGACCTTTGCCGGCGGCATGAAGGCCGTGGCATCTGCGGGCTGTACCGTTCAGCAGTTAGTGATTACCGAGCTTACGGAGTTTCGATTACTGCAGTAGCCTTATTTTTATTGCATAGGAAGTTTAATGATTTGTAAGCAAGCCATTTGCTATGGTAAATATATTCTGTGCCCGCACCTGACTTTTTTGAAGTACATACTCGTTTTTTCTCCCGGAAATAGTGGCTTGCTAAGTTTTTTATTTTTCTCTCTATTTCTCAGATATTGGTAGACAATTCGGTAGCTATCGTTGAGAACGTCGTAACGCTTTGGTCGCTTTTTGTGGTCGATGTGCTTTGGGTTCCATATATTTCTCTAGAACGATATAGGTTTATTAAATTTTCAACTTTTTCATCATCCCACTCCATATCTACATTCGATACGTAAACAAAAATAAAACACTTCACTGCACATCGCTACGTTATGAAAGCCGGCGGCCAACTGAGCCAGCAAACATGAACATGAAGTGCCGGCATGTGCCGTCGGGAAGCGCGCGGGGGCGCAATCCGCCGACACGATTATCCCAAAACAAGCCCGGCGGGTTTGGTGTGTAGAGGCCTTACACTTGGTAGGTGGATTGCCGATCACCTTACCAGGCGTTATTACATCTTTGACGCTACTTCACGTCACCGAACGAGATGGTTTACCGTCATATATCTAAATGAGGTAATGGATTCGCGTCAGTGGTGTGTCAAAGGTAAAAATGATAAAATTATCAGGACAAGTGCGAGTATGACACGCGCTTTGAGGGTCCGTATAAACTCAATTACGTATGTAGATTTAGGTAAGATAAGCAACGAACATTGCTCTAACGAAAGTGGCAAATGATTTTAGGTGCATATTTGTTCGAGAGTGCGTGTTCTTAAAACAAGTTGAACATGGTTTCGGTGTCAATTCATTATCATCATTACAGTTACATCCTATAAAGACCACTGCTTTAAATATATAACTTAGATTACTTCATAAGGGGGATTTTGTTTGGTGTCACTTAAAATGTACTGTTTTGTCCGTCATTCTTCGGTGGTCTGTAAATAGTAGTAAACCTATAAAGGGCGGGAAGAGACCACATTCAGCAGTGGCCATTGGTGAGCTAAGAAAAACCTTAAGAGACTGCGTAAAACATAGTAATTATATAATACTCTTGAATACTTCATTCATATGTTTGTAATACGAATACTTTTTTCCCTATAAATAGTAGCAATTTATAATACGACTGTCCCAGAAACTGTCTGCATAAATTTTTTTTTTTTGATTTGGAAGCATCGATTACTAATAAAAAAACTATGAATGAGCGACTACTCGAATTTTTGGGTGCGCTTTTAATTTTTTTTTTAAATAATAGTAAAATCTATTAAACATTACTAATATTCCCTTTAACCACTTCTGGTAAGCTTAAAATGCTTGTGTTAGAAGTGGTTCACGACGACAGTAGTCGAATGGCGGATTCGAATCCACGACCTTTCGAGTTCGCGGTCCGCGCCCTGCCATTAGGCTACTGACGCTTCAATTTGTACGTAGCTTTGTGAATACAACTTTAGGCAATGCATTTAGGTTGAATTTACATTAATGTATATTTATATCTACTAGAATTACGCCCAAAACAATTGGCGACAGTTTTTAGAGAACTTTTGCATAGGATTGTGTTTCTAGTTTTTTATTAGTGATCGATGTTTGGAAGGCTCAGATCCTTTGTAGTACTGTAAACGGGGTGTCGAACTTTAAACTGCGAAGTGACGGTAGATTCGTCCTCAGCTCCGAAGTAGGTTTTAAGTTTATATTGATAGTACTTGTTTTGTTATAGTATATACTGATCTGGGTATTAAAGGTTATTTCGTCGATATAAGTTAATATTGTTATTCTGTCAACTGCTATTTGATTTTCCCGTCCCTCATAAGATAAGGCAGAATGGTGGACTCTACTCCTACAACACGTATATTATAGGCATAAATAAAACAAAACATGTATAATTGATAATAACTATTATACTTTATAAATATTGTTATCACATTCGATTTTATAATTTGTCAAAATAATATAAAAAATTATTCTAAGTCAGACTCGTTTTAAATAGAATTTAATATAAATTCTTAAAAAATAAACAGATACAATTTAGGTAACTATATAAAATTTTGTACAAATTACATAACACAACCTAATGGCAACTGAAATGTAAATCACATCATATACTATGGCATTGTCCATGGCAATACTGTTTAAATAATAATATTTTGTATTCACCTTGGATTATTTTATTTCATATTAAAATATTTTCTCAAAATCAACAATACATTTATATAATATATGAAATAAATTTTCCTGTTTGAATAATGTATGTATTTGTTTTTGTGTATAAATATCAAGATATATATTACAAACTAAGCATGACTTACAAACTAATTCTTAAATTAATACTAAGTATAACGTTAAAAACTTTAAAATGCTTACTTTGATAAAAAGGAATGTATATAGGTATCAAATTGTATTGTTCTTATGCTATTTTGAGTACATACAGGAACATAAAAAAATATTTTGTTATTACTATAACTGAATACAAAAATATGGTCAACAATTAGAACTTGTTTTTTTTTTTTCTATTACAATCCTCTTATCCTTAGTAACTAATTAATTCACATATTTTGTCACTCAAAGTTAATTTGTAGGCTCTTAAAAATATGATACATCTTAATATACTAATTTACTAATTAATACATAATCAGGCACATCATGGCATGCTTCATTCTTTATCAAACATTTAATTTCTACTAAAAAAAAAATAATTCCTGGGAGGCCTCAAACATTGTCATTATGTTTTTACTACTTACTATCCTCATATCGAGTTCAGTTCTCTCGAGGCACTAACTGCATTGCAATTTTTATATTCACTAACAATCCTCAGATCTCAAAAGTCATAATTGTGTTTTTTTTTAAATTTGTTACACAATCAGTGCAAAATTGTTTAACAAATCCAAACCAATAATCACCACATCACTTTACAAATCATTTACAACAAAAGCGATAAAGTTACGAAAATACAATTTATGTAGCGTCTTTACTTGTCTAAATTAGAGAAAAATGATAATTTTTGGTACTTTTAAAAGTGCGTTTTGTATAACTATGACACAGTTCATTGTAGTTGTGATTATAATATTGAAGATTTCTGTGAATTCATAAAAAGTGAAAGTACAATATCTCACACAGTAATATCTTCATTGTCAAGTGCCAGTTGGCTGATGTTCACGTAGTCCGGGTGCTGTGAGAACACGTCGACGAGTTTGCTGAAGGTTGGTCGAAGGTCTGGGCTATAAGCCCAGCAGTCGAGCATCACTTGGTAAATCTCGTCAGGGCAGTTTTCTGGCTTCTCTAGACGCTGACCACTTTCTACTAATTGTATGGCCTAAAAATAATATAGTTAGTTTTAAAAACGCATCTTAGTATTGTTGCGCGCCACTATTAATGTCTTGTACATGGCAACACTAGTTACACTAGCGCCCTCTAGTGTCGAGTAAAAGAAAGTGTTGCGCGCCACTATTAATGTATTGTACATGGCAACACTAGCGCCCTCTAGTGTCGAGTAGCAGAACTAGGAGAGTCGAGATCCTTCCAGAAATTTCGGGACCGATATGTACTCGAACATTCTAGAAGTCGCTACAGTAGAAGGTTCTGGAAACTATCTTAGGCCCTATATAAGGCCGGTATAGACCACGACCGGGGCAGGGCAGTATAGAATTGGCGATACAAGAGAATACTTCGAAGCGAAATAACGGCGAACTGTGTTTTATTATTAGTGTGATTTTAGATTGTAATTAGTGTTGTGTAATTAAAGTGTCAATTTTGGTAATTCAATCGGCAGTTTTTAATTGTCTCGAACCCCAAGCTCGTAACAGTATCATCAACAGCTTTTTTTATATCACTTCTTCTAGGCGGATCCGTGGCGCAGTGGCTTAGCATTGAGTCACAACGCTAAGGGCCGCGGGTTCGAATCCCGCACGGAACAAGTATTTGTATGGCCTACAAATAATTGTTCCGGGTCTAGATGTTTGTCCTTGTGAAGTTTATGTATGTAAACTGCACCCACAATACAGGGGAAAATCCTAGTATAGAGATTACGTTTTTTAAAATAAGATTAATTTAAAATTTAAAATTTTGTATAACCGTCTTTAATATACATTATTAAGAATAACTAAAAAACTATTAGTCAGACCTTGATCAAATTTATATGGGACCAGATGAAAAGCACCAGCTTTCAAATAAAAAAAGTGTTGTGTTGCCCATGTCATGTTTCAGTTTCTCTCTCTGTCGCCTCTTACAACACCTATGGAATGACATGGAGTAGTGGATGATCGTACGCCGCCATTACATTGCAAAGATCTTGAGAAATTTGATTTTTTTTTGTAATTTTTAAAATTATCAGAATGATTAAACGGTCCTAGTGATATTCTCCCCCAAAATATCGTTATAATCGTCAACCACTCCTGGTGATTAGGCGATCACTGGCGGTTGTAGACGCTTCACGCCTTAAGAGTTGCTCCGCGCCATCGGTTTTGATATTTTATGCATCATATCATTCATAGGCCGCTCTTAGCATTTACCTTTGTCTTCCCTTACATCTCTCGAGGTTGGTAGGACTTCTTCAAGTTATAATAAAAAAAATTAAATCTATTCATAATTACTTATAAATAATTTATAATGATAAATGTTTCCCTGAAAGCGCATTTTCAATGAACAATGTATGACTGTTTTCTTAGAACTATAAAAATTCTATAAAAAGTATGATTTATTGATAAGACAACGGTTCTTGATATAACAGTGATAAAACATCATGTCCTGTATAGTTTAGCCAGAACTATGAACGGTGATTTTTTTTAAATTTAAAATAATATTAATCACAAAAATACCAACAAACCTCTGTCCCCCTCATATCTCCGTATGGCTGCTTGCCGTAAGAGAACATCTCCCACAGAGTAACTCCGTAGCTCCACACGTCGCTGGCGTGGCTGAAGGTGCCGTAGTTGTATGACTCCGGCGCGTACCATTTGATGGGCCACTTGCCACCTTGGCTCGCCTTGTAGTACGAACTGTCGGCCGACAGCGCTCGGGATAGACCAAAGTCACTGATTTTCGCTTGGTATCTGTAAAAATTAAAATTTAAAATTAGTATGCACTTCTATAACTTTAAAATATATAAAAATTAAAATCCTGACTAAGAATATCGCAAGCTCAAGGTAATGACTAGAATGTCGTATAATTTGATTTTTTTTAAAGAATAAAGGTGACAAACGAGCACGCAGTCCACCTGGATGGTAAGTGGCTGCTGTGGTCCATAGATGCTTATATCCTCAATTAAGAATCAAAATGCAGATGTATTGTTACACCCGAGGACGATTAATGCCTCGTTTCTAATAAAAACATTGTTTACATTTACCATACGAAATATAGCAGCATTGAGCTGTTACTTTACACTGCTACTCGTATTTAGACAGAGCGTGGTTTTTTCCCCATTGAGCCGATCCATTCGTGCTACAACCATAATATAGCTGCAGCATGGCTCTACCACGGTAAAATTACCGGGGTAAAATTTTTCTTCAAATTTTCTATGAAGTATAATCTATTTAATAAAAAAAAAAACATGTACACTGTCCAATTTAGAACTTTGTTGACGTTTGTGCTACTCTAAAGCTTTGGTCACACACAGTGAATATTCGCTGCCTGCCTGTCACACACAGCGAGTACTACACGAGAATTATCTATAATACGTTTCTTTTATATTCTTAAATTTTCTTTTCAATTGCTCTTGGGTTGCTATTTGGAATCCCAACTCAATTAATTCGTTAAACAATGAACGCGTCTTACTTTGCGTTTTTTTAAATTACTGTTATTTGTGTCAAACAGCTCCCAATTTTTTCTCTACACACCCAAGAAACGAATTTGTGAAATCGTTTATCGGTTAACTCATTTGATTGACCTACACACACGTATCTTGCAGCAACGAAACGACCTATGCACATTCGTGTAGTCTGGAGCGGAATGGCTACTCGCAGCGAGTACCTTGTGACACAGCGAATTCTCGCAGCGAGTGCTCATTCGCAGAGTAAAATTGAACATGTTCAATTCAATTCGCAATGAATTCAACTCGCGGCGAATGAATCTAATCGCAGTGAATAGCCTGTCATACATAGCGAATTCTACGAGTGCCTAATCGCAGCGAGTATTCGCTATGTGTGAACGAGGCTTTACTGACACTACATTAGGTCCATAAACATCACAAATTTATTTTCGTGCCTTGAGTCGCATTTTTCCCTCTTTCTTCGTTAGATTCACTCATTTTGGCAGACAAAAACAGTTGAAAAATGAGTGTTATTTTATTTTTTATTTTTCTTTTTCTTAATGTCCTATATATGTTCTATGAAAAATCATTTAAAATTGTATAAACGAAATTATTGTTAAGTGATGTTTGAAAAAAAAATCCCGCTGGGTTTCTTGCTGGTTCTTCCCAGGACAGATGTATTTTCCGAACCAGTGGTAAATAAAAAAATGACTTTCAATAAGAATTATGTAATAATCAATATTGAATAAAAAATATTATATTCTATTCTATTCTATATGAATTGATATTAAAACCAGCGAGAAGAGATTTTTCTTCATTTTACACAAAAAAGGTACGAAAAAACTTTTTCCGGGCCTATTATTAGGTCTTTACCTATGAAATTGCCGTTTTTTATGAAATCAGTTAACGTATTTTTTCTATTAATCAAAATAATCATCCATGCAATTGATTCATCTTTGCAAACGCAGTGGTAGTTTATTGATGCCCTTATTGAAGAAATCAGATGGACGGGAGGCAAGAAATTCTTCAAAGGCATTTTGTACTGCCTCTCGGGTATTGATTTTTTTCCCGCCAAAAATTATCTAAATTCTGGAAAAAGTTGAAGTCTGTAGGCGCAAGGTCTGGTGAGTATGGCGGATGACGGAGAGCTTCCAAGCCCAGTTCTTGTAACTTGGAGATTGTCTGTTGTGCAGTATGAGGTCGCGAGTTGTCGTGTGGAGGAGCAACGGGAACAAGCGACTGACCAAAGTTGGTTGGAGACATCATTGTGTTCAGTTTTTCAGTGTACATCTTCAGTAATGTTCATCCCGGTTGGTAATAAGCTGTGATGAATCACACTGGCCCTAGACCACCAAACAGTGACTATCACTTCTCTTGGGGTAAGTTTTCGTTTAGGGCCTTTTTGAGGTGCTGAACCAGGTACTCCAACCAAAGCTGAGCTCTTGCTAAGCGCTTGCGATTGTCACATAACAATGCGGTTCAAAATTCCTTCGTTTGTGTATCTGTTGTATGCGTGTAGTTTTAAATCTCGACGTGTAATTAGCGCTAGCGATCATTCGAGTTCGTGGGCTATTTTTACTTTGTCAAGTGACGCAAATGGACTAATATTGTTTTGATGCTAACGTCGAAAGCTGTAGCTAATTCAGCCGTAGATTGATTATCATCAGCTTCCGCAATTTGTCTTTAAGACCACGGGGTTCATTTTTCAGGTCGTAAATTTCCACGGGCAAACCAATAATAACAGGTGGTGCGTGCGTTTGTGGTATTCGCTTTGTTAACGTCGTTGTGATGTTGCGTGCCGCTTGTGTCACGTTGCCGCCACGACGGTACTCATAATCCATAATTACCCGAATTTTTAGCGTATCCATGATGACGAAAAAGATACAAATGCGATGAAAATGTGACGCTAATCAATAAATAAATGACTAATTTTGAAAAAAGAATTCCATGTTTTAAAAATAAAATTAATTTGAAATTAGAATTTTTAGCCAAACAAAATAGTATATTTCATTACGAGTGCAGAAAGCCTGTCATTGAAAAGAGTTCCGACAAATGTCTACCCGAGCCGAGGCGCAGCCGAAGATGAGGGTTGACAGTTGGAACAAGTTGCAATGACGGTTCCGCACGTGTACTGAACAACTATTTTTAATACAGTTGCGAAAAAATGAAGCAATTTAACAAAGAACATTTTTGGAAAATGGCGCCAACCGTAAAAGAATATAAGCAGAGATTTTTGTTTTCTTCACCCATTCTGGGTAGGCAAAGGGAACTATGGCCATACAGCCAAGTCTTCAGTAGAATTTTTTTTGATATGAAACGAAAATGAAATTTAATGAGATGAGATGAAATGAAACCTAACCTAACTCATTGAAACAAATTAGTAGCTTCTTTTTAGAAATATTTGCATGAATCATAAAAACTTTTTAGTAAAAACTTCGTGGGTGGTTTTTTCTTTTTAATAGACATTATTTTGACTTTGAAAAGTTATTTTTTAATACAGTTGCTCAAAAAGTGGCGTATTGCAGGGATGTATAGCGTTCGGGATGTGGGCTATTACATACTCGTGCTTTGACTTTACCTTTTCCGAACTCGTGCGTTCTCTTTCCCAACTGGCAAAATAATATCTATTAAAAAGAAAAAACCAACCACGAAGTTTTTACTAAAAAAAGTCCACGTCCCAAAAAGCAAAAACCGACAGTGCCAATGCCAAAAGAAATAGCTACGTTTCTTGGTCTGCCGGATGCTGAGTATTATACTGGGCACAGCTTCAGGAGGACCTCTGCTACATTATTGGCAGATTCAGGAGCCAATTTGACGTCCTTAAAGCGACTAGGAGGTTGGAAGTTGGTTCTTTCGAAGTTCCCCTCCTATGGGCTTCCCGAGAAATTGTGCAATTGGATCACCAGCTTCCTTGCAGATCGGAGCATCAAGGTCGTTGTAGACGGTGCATGCTCCGACTACAAGCCTATTAACGCTGGTGTTCCACAAGGCTGTGTGCTATCACCAACGCTGTTTCTTCTGCATATCAATGATATGTTGCTAACTGGTAACGGATGACAGCACTGGTGATGCTTTATACACCGGCCGTGCCAATATTTCTCGGGAAAACGTCGCTGAGTACCGGAACAAACTTGTGTCTGAAGTCGAGCGACTAAATTTAGTCCAGTTTAATCCTCAGAAGACACAAGTTTGCGCGATTACCACTAAAAATAACCCCTTTGTCGTATCTCCTCAGTTTCAAGGCACTCCCCTTCTTGCCTCAGCCAGTATCGGAATCCTCGGAGACGACATATCGAGTGACGTGCAGTTTCGTGGTCACTTGGAAGAGAAGGCCAAATTGGTCTCTAAAAAGCTTGGCGTGCTCAGCAGAGCGGGACAGTATTTCATGCCGGCACACCGCCTGCAACTTTACAAGACGCAGGTTCGGCCTCACATGGAATACTGTTCCCACTGGCTCGAATCGTCGACGACCGAGTCCTTTCCGATTGGCTCGATTCATTGGCACTGCGAAGAGATGTTGCATCCCTTTGCATTTTCTTTCGCATCTACCACTACATCTTGCTCTGAGGAATTGTTCGGATTAATCCCAGCCGCCAAATTTCACGAACGCACATCGCGGCAGAACTTCCGATACCATCCACACCATCTGAATGATTGGCGGTCCACCACTGTGTGATTTAGAAGATATTTTCTTCCTCGCACGACTTCCTTGTGGAATCGATTACCATCAGCGATTTTTCCGGACCGATACGACTTAGGGACCTTCAGGAAAAGAGCCTACTCCTTTTTAAAAGGCCGGCAACGCATCTGCAATTCCCCTGGTGTTGCGGTTGTTCATGGGCGGCGGTAGTCACTTACCATCAGGTGAGCCGCATGCTCGTTTGCCCCCCCTCCTATAAAAAAACTAGAAACTGGGAAAAAATCACACAATCCATTAATTTAAAGTCCAGTCCGTCTCCTTCACATGACAATACTGAAGAGAACGTTCGTCCATCTACCTTCGTGGATAATGATAATTCATCAGATACAATTCCATCAACTAGCAAACGCCATTGTATAACACCTTTGACATATATACATGAACAATCATACGAAATTAATAATAGTTTGTCTCAAACAGTAAATATGCAATCTAAAACTTCCCTAGTTAGTATAAAAAACTGTACCAATTTCAATGTATATGTGAATTATAACTTTTATAAGAAATAAATGATTAGTTAGTTGAGTTTATTGTGTTTTTATTATTTTATTAAATTGCTTCATTTTTTCGCAACTGTATTAAAAATAGTTGTTCAGTACACGTGCGGAACCGTCATTGCAACTTGTTCCGACTGTCAAACCTCACCTTCGGCTGCGCCTCAGCTCGGGTAGACATTTGTCGGAACTCTTTGCAATGACAGGCTTTTCGGACTCGTGATGAAATATACTATTGATTTGAAATAGCCAGTACTGCAGAACGGCAATTTCATAGACAAAGACCTATTATATAGCATATGATGCAATGTACTATAGTGACTATTATTTTCAGTTCAACAAAGCTAGCGAATAGGCATGGTGGTGAAGAGCAGTATGTATGTGGTGAGGTGGTAAGATGGTGAGGTCGTGAGATGGTGAGGTCGTGAGACGGTGAGGTTGTGAGATGGTGAGGTCGTGAGACGGTGAGGTGGTAAGATGGTGAAGTTGTGAGACGGTGGTGTGGGGCGCGACCTGGTGGCGAGCAGGATGTTCCTGGCGGCCAGGTCGCGGTGCACGAAGCGGCGGCGCTCCAGGTAGCGCATGCCGGCCGCCACCTGCGCCGCCCACAGCCGCAGCTCGCGCCCCGCCGCCGCCTGCTCGGGCGCGCGCAGCAGCAGCTGCAGCAGCGAGCCCAGCGCCACCAGCTCCTGCACCATGGCCAGCGGCGGGCCCTGCGCACACGCACACAACCACATACACGCTTTTTTACTCACCATCGCTTTTGTTATCATATTTTTAATAACAAAATAAAACTTTATTAATAAATACAATTTTTTTCTTCAATATGGTCGTTGATATTGTAGTTTAAATACAAATTTATAGATAGTTAAATAGATAGTTAACATATTTTAATGTTACCTTCAAAACAACAAATTTATAGATAGGTAGGTAAATATCATATTTTTAATGCTACCTATTATAGTTTCCGAACGTTCAATGAATGACGTTTGCGCTGTCAGATTTTACCGCCGTTGTACTTTTATGAGAATAAGCAAAGCTTTACGTGTTTAGTTGTTATTCCGATTACATGGTATTTAATACTACCCTCATACTATAACTTCATAGATAGATAGATAAATAAACTATAACACTTTATTACATATCACATAATAACACCCCTCTGTTTTCGTCAGGGTTTAAAAACAGGACCAAAAATATGATACAATGAACGATCTTATCGCTAAAAGCAATTTCTTCCACATAACCTTAGGATGAACAGAACCACTGCTGGATGTACTCACATTTTATTATAAAATGGATGAATGACTACTGCGTCCCATAGACATCTACATATATACACAATTATGAATACAAAATGCAGATACATTATCATGCCTGAGGACTAAAATGGAATACCTCGTTTCCAGTAAAAAAAAGGATCTGGTGGTTCTCTACACTCACCACATATAGATTCGAAAAATACAACAACATAAAGCTACTATTTTACGCTGGTATTCTGAGAGCATGGTCCTCTTCCCTGGTAGAGCCGAAGCATTCGTGGTACAACTAATATAGCTGTAGCATGGCTCTACCACGTGTGATGTGCCTTAATCGTCACCATTGGTAAACAGTGGTAGAGCCATGCGGCAGCTTTTGCTGTCGCACGGATGGGCCGGCTCGAACCGGGGTAGTACCACGACCTCACAGAAAACCAGCGTGAAGTAGAGGTTTACCTCTGCGTTTCGCTTGGTGAGTGCAGGTGGCCGGAGGCCCTTTTTACTGGAAATGAGGCATTCCATCTTAGTCCTCACGGGTGACAACGCATCTACATTTTGATTTGTAACAGAGGATAGATGTAGATGTCTATGGGCCGCAGCAACCACTTACCATCAGGTGGACTGTGTGCTCGTTTGTCACCCTTATCCTATAAAAAAAAAATTGACTATCTTCCAGTCACTATAACATTCTTCTGGCATTTTCCACAGTTATATTTCACAATACCTACAAGATGAGATAGAGTGATGGTTTGTCAGACGCCACAACACACGGCCCCTTTTGTTAATCCATTTAATAATATAAATGTTACATTGTAATAATAATTTACCTTGTAAGCAACACAAATTTTATTTCAGTCGATACCACTGGATTTCGATTTGATTATCGCAATTTTAAGTACCGATTTACTTTATTATGCCAAGCAGTAGCAAACACCATGAGGAAACCTGCTTAATTAACAATTAAAAAAATATTTAGCAATTATTATCTACCATAATTAGTATTAGTAGCAAAGCACCTAAAATGTTTATGAGATCTATTAAAAATTGTTTGTGTGAATCGAAATAGCAAATGTGACAAAAGATTTAATAACTTGTTTGTTTGTTTGTCACAATTGTCGTAAAATGGCGATTTGAACGAGGCGGCTATGAAAAATGCCAGAAAAATGTTATGGTTTTCAATAGATAGCGGCTACGGGGTGTACGACTGGACCGATTATGTTGAACTTTTCTGTGTGATTATGTTGATAATAGTTTAGATTCACAATTGGACCCAGAGATCCAGAAATCGTCCGTGCGAAGCCGGAACGGATCGCTAGTATAACATAAAGATACACCACGTCCATTATATTCCTATGTATATCGAATAAATAGGAAAAATGACGAGTTGAATAATAAAGAAGCGAACAGTGGGACACTAACGAGTGAGACGCCGATGAGTCGCACTATGCAGGGGTGGCGCAGCGACATCATGAGGCGCGCCTCTGCGAGGAACTCGCGGCGGTTGGCGTCGGCGTGCAGCGCGTGCAGCGTCTTCACGGCCACCGGCTGCGGCGCCTGCCCCGCCGCGCAGTACGTCGCGCGCAGCACCGACCCGAACTCGCCCTCGCCCAGCGTCGCGCCCAGCGTCAGCTCGCTCATTGGAATGAACTCTGCAATATATCAACAAGGATTTAGTAGAACAATCACAACGTTTTATTACCACGGACCAATAATAAGCATGCGCGAGTGTCGTCGGAACACTCGGTTGGAACGAAGTTCCTTTCATAGTATATTATCATTAATAAACGTATTATATTATTGATTAACAAATACAAATAAATAAATTACTAGCGTCTATCAAAATGAAGCGTCATTTAAAATAAAATAATATTTATTTCATGGCAAGATAGGAAAAAGTGCGAGGGAGATGGATACCATATACATCTCGCTTTCTCATAGCCCCCAAGGCCAAGTGTGTCTACGTCAGAAAGGGTCGTGACGGAAAAATCTTGCACTTTTGTCGCCTAGCCCCCATTCGCCAAATTCGTACCGTCCGATAAGGAACTTCGTTCCAAAAGATAAGAGCGCTACGTACATTTGAAGTGATGCCAAATGTTGACACGTATTCACACACACATCTTTCCATTTTCTTATTTTTTTCTTTATCAGCCTGTAAAAGTTCACTGCTGAACACACATATGCACCTGAATCTTTGTGGTTGGTTGCCAATGATTTTAGATCTATATGGGTACCGTTTTTTACGTGGTAAAACCCGCTGCATCTTGTAATGGCTTGGTAAGAATTGGTACTTTAGTCAATTTATTCGACGTATAAATGCATAATGAACATTTTATTAAGTTTTCAACGAAACAAAAAATCTACAACATAATTGTTGTAGATTTTTTGTTTCTAATAAATCGTTCCTCCTTTATTTTTGTAAGAAAAGAAATCCAAATCGCACCCACTCACATTTAAAAATTTAAAAGTCGAGGTAAAGTAACGTGTATTAAAATAAAAAGGGTTCTAATACTTTATTTGAGACCTAATCCTATTAATGTAAGAAAGGAACAAATCATCCCACTGCAAATATGAAAAATAAATTTTCCTAAACCAACTTTATGATGTCAGCCATTGACCTGCTTATACGTTATTATATTATAACATAGTTCTTAAATTTAAGCGTTTTCATTATAATTTGTAAAAGATTTTTTTGTAGATTTGACATTTGAATACAAACAGATAGAAAATAAATGATGATTTCTTAAATTAACGCGAATATCACAATATAACTAGAATAGCTACTACACGATTAATACAAATAACCTGCCAGTAAAATGGCGAATCCTCAGAGCACGTCATCCAGCGTAAGTGGCCCTTTCATGAGGTGCTTGGACCCAGTAGTCGTACTGATACTGGAAATAATAAAAATCCTGCCCAAGTGGAAGGTGCGGCTGGTGGAACCGGTTTCAAGAAATCCGCCAGGAAGCAAAGCGGCCAAGCGTCCTGGTAAAAAAGAAAGAGCAGAGACTGGACGAGACCACCTCGCCGAGAGGCGAACATAAAAAGGTGGGACTTGAACAGCAACCCAGGGCTGCAAAGACCTGTCATTGCCGGTCTTATTTTTAAATATGTTCCTAGGGGATAGAGGAAAGTGAAAGTCACATTCATACCCAAACTAGGTAAAAGTTACTATACAGACCCTAAATCCATAGACCCATTAGCTTCATGCTTTTCTTTCTCCTAAAGACAATGGAGAGGATGTGTGAAAGGGAATTAAGGGGGTCAGCGCTAATGAACTTACCGCTACACGACAAACAACACGCATACAGCTTAGGTAATTTGACAGAATCGGCACTTCATCAGGTAATAACACAATACACAATTAACACTTCCCAATCAAGATTTTTGCCGAGTGGTCAAATATGTGTGTGGGCTGGCGTTATCATGATGAAAGACCACTCTGTTTGTGTTGATCAATTCCGGCCGTTTCCTCTCATTTCTTGCTTGATTCTCAATTGTTGTTGGCAGTAGAGATCCGAATCGATAGTTTTGCCCAGCGGTAAAAGCTCATAATAATATGCCCTTCCAATTCCACCATAGTCATAACATCACCTTATTGCGACTTACGGATTACCATTTGACCATGATCTTTTTCGCACGTTCTTGTCGTAGGTGATCCACTTTTCATCACCAGTGATCAATCTTTTCAAAAATGGTGTTTCATTACGTTTCAATAGAGAATCGCAAATGAGTACATGAGTACGAGAGTACGAGTTTTTTGTATAGCCAGACTTTTTCAAATGGGTCAAAACTATTTTGTGGTCAATCCCTCAATTCCTCGACTATGACGTAACTACTAATATGTAGATCTTGCTCCACTTTTTCAAAAATGACATCAACTTATCCGCATGAGGGCGACCAGAGCGAGCTGCATCTTTGACATCAAAATTTTCGGACTGAAAATGCTTGAACCAACTTTGTGCTACTTTTACTGACAATGCATTAGGTCCATAAACATCACAAATATTTTTCACGGCTTAAGTCACATTTTTCCCGTTTTTGTAATATAACTTCAGGATGTATTGAATTTATTTGTTAGATTTACTATTTTGGCGAAGAGAAAAACAATTATAATATGGCGGGAAAGTGGTTTCCCGCCATTTTATAATTGTTAATTCTTCTTTTCCTTAATGTCCTATATGTATTGATATTAAAACCAGCCAGATACAAACAGTACAACCAAAGAGATTTTTTTTTTTCAATTTTATATAAACAAAATACGAAGAAACTTTTTCCATGACCTAAATTTATATGTACTATAATATATACAGTTTATGGCAGCAAGAAAAATATGTCATATATAAAAACATAGGTGTGCCTGAGAAGTGATGTTCCCAAAAAAAAGGCAAACAAAAGAATCTAGCACACTATATCATTCTGAGGGTCTCCAACAGAACGTCAATTATGTCGCCGTTCAATATAAACTTTTTTTAGACTAAAAGTTATATGTTATTAGTTTCTTTATTTTTGATAATTGTAGCACCGAATGTATCTTTCTTTCTATGGAAAATGCTCGAAAAATCTTATGATTTCTGATAGATGACGGTATAACCATCTTGTTATTATCCAAACAGATATATAATATCCAAATCGGCAACGGGCAGTACTGTCAAAGGTGAGAGTCGGTTACTGCGATCGTCGATTCAGTTACCAAACGGGACGATTGGGCAAATCCTCCCTACACTGGGAGAGCCTATTTCCAGCAGTGGAATTTTACAGGGTAATAAAGTAGTTTGGCGTTTCACCATCAGTTGTTTATCGAGACTCGTTCGTACATCAGCAGACCGCAGCGTGAGGCGAGGTTTGAAAAATGACTGAATTATTCCCCCTTCACCCGGTGGATAAAATGTGTTTTTTTTTGTGAATACCAAATATATATTTATGTAACTATACCTTGGAGTGTTGATAGTTGCCCATCTGAGTTGATGGATATCTCATTGTAATTCTCAGCTAATGTCACCACTGCACTATTATTCACTGGCACTTTGTACGTTTCATTGTCTGTTTGTGTGTCCTCATTATTATTGATACAATCGTTGCTAAAATCGGAGGAGAAGGATAGATTCCTTGTGAGAAGTTCAAAGGCGTTGTTGTTAACCGTAGCTGGAGAAATTGGGGATGAGGTTTTGTTGTCTCCGAGAATATCGCGCTTGACTAAGGACAGAGTTTGGTTCATCACGGCTCGACTAGGACTAGGTTTCTTGGTGCGCGGCATTGTGGAGAACTGAAAATTAGTGTTTTTATATAACAGTCATACTTTAACACTTTTTTGCGTGATAAAAAATAATTAAAATTAGGTAGTATTTTTTCAAGTTTAAATAATATCATTTTCATTTTTTAAATAAATACTATTTAAAAGCGAATGTTTAGTTAATGTAGAGAATGTAAGATAAAATAAATATATTTTTTAGTAAAAAGTGTTTTTAGAAAATAAAAAATTATACCTCTGGTAGTGGTGGTTTAGGTTTGGGCGGTACAGGGGTAGTAAGCCGCGTGGGCAGACCGTCCGGTACACTGCTGTAGTGCTCCACTAGTCTTTCCAGGGATTCTAAATAGGGCCCGTCATCAATGAACAGCCACTGACTCTGAAACACAATCAATCAATGATAAAAATGATGAAAAATCAAAAATAAAGGGGAATGTAACAAACAAACGAAGTAACCACACGTAAAGGTATTACACATTTTTTTATAGTAAATGGGTCAACAACAAACGATCTAAGTGGTTGGATGGTTAGTGCTACTGAAGCCCATAGGACACCTTCAACCAACTACAAACAGAAAAATCTATAGATGTTTTGGACACCCTTGAAAAAGATAAAAGGATATTTAGATATGTATTATTTAAATTTTCACTTATAGACTACATTTAAAAATATATTACCTCTTTCCTAATAATAAAATTGTATGGTGTGTTCTCGCTGAGCATGGTGAGGACATAAGCATTGGTGTGCCGTTCGCTGTAGCGCACGAGAAACACGCCGTCTGATGCTTTGTCTTGCAAACTGTGGTGTTTGCAATATTCCTCTAGTGTCTTCACAGCCTCCTCACGGTTCAACGTTCCATGATACCACTGACATTTGTTAGTTTTTGGCGGATCCGGTGTGTGACTTTCTGATGACAAGAAAGAAAACCTAAATTTAATTGGAAAGCTGTATTTGAATCATCTTCGACTGTGTGAAATAATGGAATGAGGGAATGTACTATTAATTTGCAGTTGCGTAAAGACTATAATGGTTTCGAATCTGTTCTGTATTTGGAAGGTGCCTTATACATAACGTTAGTGTTACATTAGGTATAGTTGCAGTTATGACGAGTATATTTGTAATTAAGATAATAAGAAAATAAAGTGACAGTCTATAGCATTAAATTATTAGGCTCAAGGTAAAGAGACACTACTGATGAGGGTTTTTGAAATAAGTAAGTAAAGTAACAATCTATATATATTTAACTACTGGGCTTATGCCCCCTCTCAATACCGAGAGGATTTTTAGGGTGAGGAAAAGTACCCCGCTGTGCCACAATGGGTGGTGATAAAAAAATTACACAGTCATGCCGGCCACCCCACGATGCTTTCCTTTGCCGTCAAATACGTGCTAAGTCAGTAATTAAGATTGCAATTAACAATTTTTTGGGTTTCCGCATGGTTCAAAATCGGTTTGCTCAAGTGTTGTGAAAATTTTATAGTGATATACATATATAGTGATTATGATATACGTACTCGTGTGTATTATATGTCCATACTATTAATAAGTAGGAGTGAGCATAGCAAAATATTAATGTTTTACAACAGGACTGACTTACTTAACAACTGGTAACATTCTGTGTGCCCGTAATGCTTCGCCAAGTCTGCAGGTGTGTCTTGTGCTAGTGTCCTTGGATGTGAGGGTGCATTGAGCTTTAAGAGTACCTAAAAGGAAATAAATGGAGTATTTTTATAAAAAAAATTATATGTAGACATTAAATTAGCTAGCGTTTTTTTTCTATTCAATATTGCATCACATGCAATGTGACATCCCACGAGTCGGGTAAGAAATAAATTGTGAGGAAGACTGCACATCAAACAAATAAAATATTTCGACGACAAATGGACAGAGTCATACGGCAGTTTTACACTCACAAAAACATAGTTATTCAGATTTGAAAGATAAATGCATTTTTCTTGTGGCATAAGCCCATGTAATTTATATAATTTTGGTATTATATGTTATTTTTCATAAGTCTTTCATGGAAATAAACAGAAAAAGTGCCTTTAGAATCTACAGGCAATTTTTGGATTTAAAGTTTAGATCACTATTTTGGCCAGTTTGTTAATTGGATCATTTCTGCACAACACGGTCCAAATGAAGTAGGCTGATAAGCACTGGAGCACCTTGGCAGACTGACTACTCCATAACCCTTTCTGAAAATAAGTCAATGTCCAACAGTTGGACGTAATACAAGCTGTAACTTTACTATTGTGACTTGATTGAGTATTTGTGCGATCTCGGCATAAGGCAATCAATTATCTAATATAGTATTGTGGTGGGAATTAGAAAGTGCACTTTGTGGTCTCGGACAAATATCGCAAGAAACTGAGTAAAGTAATAGTTTCGTATGGCGTGTGTAGAGAACCGGAGACCCTTTTTACTGGAAATGAGGCAATCCATCTTCGTCCTCACGGGTGAGAACGCATCTGCATTTTGTTTGATGTAGATGTCTATGGGCCGCAGCAACCACTTACCATCAGGTGGACTGTGTGCTTGTTTGTCACCCTTATCATAAAAAAAACATCTGCCAAAAATGACGTTTACCGTAAGTTCTCTATGCTTATAGAATTATTAAGATGAGAAGGAAAGAAGAAAGGATGTAGTGTTGATGACCTTGTGTACTTAAATTTGAAGTCGACATCCCCGGTTTGGCAAATCTTTATAAATTACATATTACATTGGTTGGATTTAGTGTTGGATGCTCTAAGATTGTATAGAGCATAAGCAAGCTACAGAGCGCGCATTATCTCCCAAACGCTGCCCAGCCGAGTTGAATCCGTCGATTGACCTCTCAGTCGAAGTTGGGTTTACCTAGTCTGACTATTTGTCCCAAGCTACTCGTCAAACAACTTCGAGGTTAGTGCTCCCAACAACTACCGGCATAGGTGTGACATGGACGTTACACATAATCTTTGTTTTGTCCATGTTCATCTTACGTCCTATCCGTTAGGAGGCACTATTGAGGTCATTGAGCATAGTGCTTAGGTCCTCCAGCGATTCTGCCATAAGGACTATATCGTCGGCAAATCGAAGGTGAGTGATGTACTCGCCATTGATGTTGATACCGTATCCTTTCCAGTCCAGAAGCTTGAAAACGTCTTCCAATGCAGCGGTGAAGAGTTTCGGGGATATGACGTCACACTGTCTTACACCTCTCTGCAATTGCAATCTGCTCTGATGGTGAAGCGATTCTCAAGATAAGGTGTCTGTCTGCTTAGACGGCTTGATATACCATCGCCAACTGTCGGCTATCTGCTGGTTTAAGTTGCCGTCAAAATCTCCCAAGGGCTGCACAATACGACGCATCAATATATTGGGCAACAGTAAACACTTCAGCACTTCGATATACCGACAGATATACACTGCTGAAGGGACTTCAGTACCGCCCAAATTTCGACGGAATCAAAAGCTTTCTCATAGCCCACATATGCAGGACAAAATGGCAGATTGTACTCTTCAGTCTTCTGTACAATTAGCCCTTTCGGAAACCGGCTTGTTCGGGAGGCTGGAAGTCGTCAAGTCTGCGTGCGTGACGATTCGCAATGACTCTCGAAAACAGCACGTAGGCGCGGCTCTGAAGGGAAATCGGTCTGTAGTTCTTCAAGGGAGCATTGTCGCCTTTCTTGAAGAACAAGACCATCGCACTTCTGCTCCACGACCCCGATGTAGTGCCACCATGGAGGACGGAATTAAAGAGCTTCTAAAGGACTTAAAAGTACCGGTTTTCCACCCGCTTTCAGAAGTTCCGCTGTAATTCCATCCTCGCCCGGGCATTTACCCTTTTTAAGATGCTGGAGAGCCATTCTAATCTCGCTCAGACTGACGTCCGGAAAATCATCGGAATAGTGTAGGTCTGATCCAATAATTTCTATAAAACAACAAAAATATCTTGTCATTACCTTGATACATTCAATGTGTCCTCTTTGTGCGGCATCGTGTAAAGGCACCTTCCCGGTCGGAGCATGTCTCATTTGATAGTTTGCATTGCCTTTTGTGATCAGCAACTCCGTCGTGCTCGGCAAGTTGTTTTGACATGTATACTGAAAACAAAATGTTAATCTAATTTTAAACATTTATATGGTAGAGCCATGCTGCAGCTATATTAGTAGTATAGTTGTAGCACGAATGGGTCGGCTCGACCGGGGAAGGACCACGCTCTCAAAGAATACCAGCGTAAAATAGCAGCTTAATGCTGCTGTGTTTCGTATGATGAGTGTAGAGAACCGGAGACCCTTTTTACGGGAAAAGAGGCATTCTATCTTAGGCCTAACGGGTGACAACGCATCTGCATTTTGATTTGCAAACGAGGATAAATGTAGATGTCTATGGGCCACAGCATCCACTTACCATCAGATGGACTGTGTGCTCGTTTGTCACCCTATTCTATAATTAAAAAAAAGGTCCTATTTTATAAAACCAGAGCTACAGAAAAATCTAATATGCTTGATGATGAGTGGCTCGTGCAGCCCATGTAGACTTGCGGCCAAATTCAAACAAAGAAAGTAAATTCGTTGTCACCTCTCACAACTAGGAAGGAATGCTTTACAGACTGTAATTTTATGGTCTACATATATATATATATATATATATATATATATATATATATATATTGTAGTTGCTCGCCGTATAGTAGCGGCGTAAGAGAATCACTACTGGATAATATCATCTCGTGGGTGTCGTAAAGCACGTCAGAAGAAAACACAGGAGATAAGCAGCAGCATCTTCCTGATATAAGTAGCGGCACGAAAGTCTACCGGTGACCGTTATTGCGCATAAGTCACGCTGATTGGCTCGTGCCTATCGTTTACACGCGCTGATTGGCTCTCCAGTCGCAATCGTGGAATTCAATTCGTGCACGTCCCCTCCACGTTTCATTCAGCACTAGACTTACGTGCCGCGACTTTTAACAGCTCAAAATAACCGGCCAGGTGCGTAATACACGTTTCTACTTGCTAGTAGAGGAGCGCCCTTTTTTTTCTTTGTTGTTATAGCGGCAACAGAAATACACATAATGAAAATGTCAACTGTCTACCTATCATGAGATACAGCCCGCTGACAGAGGGATGGACAGCGGAGGTTTAGTAATAGGGTCCCGTTGGTAACCCTTTGGGTACGGAACCTTAATTAATAGTAAAAAGCTACGGTTAAAACGCCTGCCAAGCATGGCAACTATGACAATTGTCCGCGTATGAAAATAGTCTATCTATGTTCATCAGTGACTTGAATGAATGAATATATAATAAGCTTCTAAAAAGCGACAAAAACGTCCACCACACAATTATATTTAATTCAAAAAGTCATTTAACACCTTTTTGGATATGTCCAGGGACTTATTTGGAAACATATTAGTGCTTACATGTAGTGGTGTGTATCCGAACGAGTCGCGCACGTTAACGGTGGCGCCGCTTTCGATCAGCTTGGCAAGAATGTTGTCGCGGCCGGCTCTCGCCGCTATATGGACGGCAGTTTGTCCATCCTGGTTCTTAGCGTCGCGGCTACGATAGCCGCATGCCAGTAATTGTGAGACAATGTTGAATTCGCCTGCCTCTGTTGCCCTGTCAAAAGAAGTTTGTACTGTTAGATTAATGATAGGACCAATTAAACTAATCTCAATGTTTCTCACGATTTAAGGTTGATTTGGATTTTTATTTTACCGTGCAGTGGTGGTGTAAGAATATCCACTTCCTCATCTCATGGGTGACGTAAGAGGCGACAGAGGGAAACAAATTAGAAGATGAGCAGCAGCGTCTTCCTGATAACGACTTAGAATAAAAAACTGTGGTTGCTAACCGGCTTGCCAAGCGTGGCAATTATGGCAAATTGGATTGTCTTATGGGGCCTATATTCATATTTTTATTAAATTATATTAGGTATTTAAGTCTGCATTAATGCGAGATTAAACATATATTGAATTGAAACATAAACTAAATTGGTCTCAGTCTAGGCGATTGCTATTTAGGTTTCATAGTTTTTGAATATATCTCATTCGTATCGAGACAGACCAAAAATTTTACGTCATTTGGAAGTCGAAAATTAGGACCTTACAATTTTATTGTTTATAGATACAAAAATTGGTTTGGTAGGATTAAAAATCAATGGACTCACAATCGTTTCTTGGACGCTACAGAGCGGGTAAGCTGGGGATATTTAAGTAGGGAAGCGGCCTTTAGCAATAGCCGGGATAACGCTTGTAAGAAAACAGAAGTTAAAAGTTTCTGTCAGATGAATAGTGGCATGCAATAATGTTTATGCAATAAGACACCAGTAAATTATACATCTTATCTCTCTCGAATAGATTCTTCTTTCGAGGTCTCTGTAAGTCGGATACTATAGTTTTTTGAGAAAAGTGCGTTTATATAGAATAGAATAGAATAATTTTTTATTCAATATAGATCACATGTGTAATTCTTATTGAAAGTCATTTTTTACTTTACCACTGGTTCGAGAAAAAACCTCTGTCCTGGGAAGAACCAGCAAGAAACCCAGTATACGCCCGTAAACGCAAATAAATCAATGTACATACATATGTACGTTAGTGGTCAATTTTCGCCTGCCATATCTCAAGAGCAAATTATGATATCTACGTCGGACTGGTTTAATTCGATACGCAATTATTACAACCTGATTCAAACCTTTATCGAAGTCAGTCCAGCAGTTTTTGTTATTAATAAATTAACTGAAGAAATGCAAACTAACCAAATTTAATAATTGATAATCTGTAACTATTTACTCACGCATGTTCTAAATAAAGTCAAAGCAATTTTTTAAACATAAAATGAATATATTTATTTCTTCGATATAAGAAATTAGAATTTCCATTTTCAAATTAAATAAGAAGCTTCTGATCGAAAAATAAACTCAGAGGAAACTAACAGTTTTCCCTTATTTTTGTAATTTTTTAAAGATTACATTACAATAACACCCTATATAATATAATAGATTATAGGTTACTCGATCATGTTCTATAATATGATAAACTAAAAAGGGAGGAAAGGAAATTCGGAGAATTAACGTGCAAAATTTTGTTGATTTTCCTATTTTCCAACTTTTTTTGTGTAAGTTTGTAGTGAAAATTAGCTATAATTAGAGTCAACTCGACTATAATTAGAGCAGCAGAAACATGGCCATTCCCAGGGTAAACTCCAGGGTAATTAACGTTAAACCACCATCAAATGTTGAGACGTAAATTTTAACATAAAATATTAATTATCATAAAGTACTCTTGTACTTTGGTATAAGTATTTTGATACTTATTTTTAATATTTCCAAACACTAAAAGATCATTGATAACATTAGTTTTAAACAAATAGTTTAAATGTACATGTACGTCTTGGCAAAGTTTAAAGGATTTTCTATGAAATCGAACTAAGTATTATCTATATTTTTTATTGTTATAAACCAACATGATAAGTATTTTATAGGACATTTCGTGTAAAATTAACTAAATACATTTATATAAAATTATATTATCTGTTGACATGTACACTTAATTAGATATAATTATAAAAACAAATTTAAGACCAGAAAAAACTTAGTACGTTTTTATTAATTTATTATAATATAATAATAATAATAATAAATCATTTATTTGCAAGAAATATGGTTGTTACACAAGATGTTAAATTAATTATAGCACAGGACATATTTCACCCTCATTACGGGCATGCAAAATCATGGTAAATTTACAACAATTATTTGAATACAATTACAATTATTAGAACTATTTGAATAACAATTTATAAGAACTATTTGAATTACAATTATTACAATCTTTTAAATTTCAATTATTTGAATTACATGATTACAATTACATAAATTATTGAATTATTATAATAGACTAAGTTACAGGAAATAAAAAGAAAGATCTGATATCTTAGTGGGCACCAAAACGGCAAGTACTTTTATTCAAAAAATCTTTAATAGTATAGAAACTCTCCTGGATCAACCACTTTCGCAAGGCACAACAGAACCTTTTATATGGCAGGTCAATCATTCCTTTGGGCAAAGAGTTATTATATATTAGAGGTGCCATATAAGCACAGTTTTTTTTAAACAGTTCTAGCTTAGGCACAGGCATTTTTAAGGGCACGTGGTTAATTTTTCGTTTAAATGTATTGTCGTTAGCGGTGAAGAGATGACTGTTGTATTTAACAAATTTAGCTGTTTCGTAGATGTATATGCAGGGAACAGTTAGTAGATTATTTGATTTAAAGGTCGGTTTACACGATTCCGACCAATCCATGCCGTACAGAGTCCGAATGCATTTTTTCTGTGCTATAAACACCCTCGTGATGTCACAGGAATTTCCCCAGACAACTATGCCATATCGTATAATGGAGCAAATGTAAGCGTGATATACCATAAAAGAGGTATGTCTGCTTGTCACGTCTTTTACCTTTCGAAGTGCAAAAACAAACTTATTTATTTTTATGCATAATTTATTAATATGTTCTTTCCATGAGAGATGTGTATCGAGAATAATGCCTAAGAATTTAGCGGTGTTTATCTGTTGTATAACTGAATTGTTGTAACTAATATTTAATTCCATGTTTTTACTCTTATAAGTTTTGAAGTTAATTAGTTTCGTTTTATCAATGTTTATTTTCAATTTGTTTATGTTTAACCATTGGATAACATCTTCTAACGTTTTATATATTTCCGTCTCATAGGTATCTATATTTTTACAGCCCATAATGATAGTCGTGTCGTCTGCAAATAAGACACAATCATGTGTGAGTGCACGTGGAAGGTCATTGACGTAAATAAAAAATAAAAGGGGCCCTAAGATGCTACCTTGTGGCACCCCGGTACAATTAATCCTTTGTTTCGAGTCAAACTTAACTACATTATTTGTTTCAGTATCAAATTTTGTAATCCTAGCGAATTGTTTCCTATTTTTTAAATATGACTGAAACCATAACAATGAAGATCCCCTTATTCCACATTTCTCAAGTTTCGAGATGAGTATTGAATGATCAACAAAATCGAATGCTTTGCTGAGGTCTAATAGTAGAGCTAATGTTGGGATTTTATGGTTGATATTATTAACGATGCTGTTTATTAGGGTGAAGGTAGCTAATTGCGTTGACCGATATTTCCTGAAACCAAATTGTTCCGGTGCCAAAATGTCATATTTATCTAGGAAGCTTATTATTCTTTTGAGCATAACTTTTTCAAAGATTTTAGATATAGGACCGGAGTTAAAGCAATAGGCCTATAATTGTTTTTGTCAGATTTTGACCCTTTCTTATGTAGTGGCTTTATTATTGACAACTTAAGTTTGTCTGGAAAACATCCTTGCTCGAAAGATAGATTTATAATGTGAGCCAAAGGTTCCGCTATAAATAGAGCAATATGTTTCAATAAGTCGGAATTAATTTCGTCATACCCCGCCGACTTTGAATTTTTCAATGAAATTATTGTGTAAAAAACTTCATTTGGATCCGTGGGTTTTATAAAAATACTGAAGTCGTTACTTTTAAAATTTGACGTGGAATACTTATCTTCATTATTGGCAGATGTAGAACTTGTAGAGTTTTGAACTACATCAATAAAAAAATTATTAAATATGTTTGCTATGTCGGAACCAGATGTAACTGTACTTCCATTGTCGACAACATTGTTAACATCTATCTCATTAAACACATTATTTTTTTAATAGAATCATATACATTTTATAAAATTATGTATTTGCATGCCACTAGCGAAACTTGTACTATTTTTAATCATAATGTCTGTAACCACCATATTCCTTGAAAATAAAATTATTATTATTATTATTATTACTAAAAAATTGATCAGAAAAACAAACTTACACCACGCTTGTCAAGGGACTAAGCAAGCAGTAGTAAAAAATCTTTCGAATCATAGACACCGAGACACCGTTTTCCTGTTTAGATACAATTAGTCCGTTATTTAGTAGAGGAATTCTCTGTAGTTTTCTTTTGTGATAGGATTGCAACATAAACGTCTCTTTTACAGTGAATACACGGCGACTATATAACAACAAGTGATAAAATTAAACATTTTGTAGAACCGACTGTATATACCGAATATAAATAAAATGAGAACGTCATTAATGTAGTCGAAATCAATTAAATACGCATTATTAAGCATAACTCAAAAACTACTGGTCAGATCTTGATCAAATTTATATTGGACCACATGAGAAGCACAAGCTTTCAAATAAAAAAAACAGTCAAATTGAGAACATATTCCTTTTTTTAAAGTCGGTTAAAAAGTTAGTAATTTGTGTCAGTGACCACGTGGCTGAGTGGTGAGAGAACCAGATAATCAGATTTTTGGGTACTGAATTAAAATCCTACAAAACTAACATCTTATCCTTTTGATCTTTTATATTCCTATAAATATTCAAAGGGTACTTTTTATTAATAAAACTTTTTGACGAACAACTAACATGCATGTCATTTGTGTCAATCTTGACTTTATTCACCCATAGTCAATCAATTGCAAAGCAAATCTTATTAAATTAATGACACAAACAGATGTCTTAAACAATTGCATATTCATTTAACATTCAGATCATAATGAGATACACAAACAAATATAACGTCATTCCAAGTGGCCATGTGATTATAATGAATCATTCAACATAAACAATGAGTTAGAGTTGTCAAACAGATGTATGTATCTGGAGGAATTGTTGCTATGATATTGTCTGTGCCATCAGCAAAACATTCCCAAGGTGTGACTAATAATATAAATATAATAATTAAATAAGAAAAGAAACTAAGAAAATTAATTAGTATTTTGTTTTTATAGCGAACAAGTAATAATAACAAAGAAGTGATTCATTTTTAAAATTCGTTAGGCATGTGGCATGTGGTGGCAGCGAAAGAGAAACGATCACAAAATTTCGAGCCATAGGTGTAAGCGACGACTATGGAAAATGATCACCTTATTTTTGCCAGACATCAAGGTGCAAGACTCAGACTGGTTCATAAAACTGGTTCAACATACTATTTGGTACTGTGATTGTCTATCCAATAGATATATATGTACTACGAACTAGATTGCACATTCCGAACATACACTATGTTCAACTGAACTGTACTGCAATCCGTACAGTGTGTCATTTAGTGTGGTTTCAATCTACTAATTAGTCTGTGGTTTCAATATTCATGCAGTGTGGAGCGGCGCTAATAATACAAGATTTTAAATTAAAGTTAAAGCCTGGACGTAAATAACAATTCAGTAGTCAAGTAAGTAAAATTATTTGTTGTTCAAGTGAATAAATAGGTAATAATATCGTAATATTACAAAAGAAAAAAACATGAAAAAATATATTTCTTTAACTCAGCGCGCAGGCGCAACGCGCTTAAATCAACTGCGCATGCGCGACTTTACTAACTCCCGCGCATGCGCGAACACAGAGTAGTGCACATTTTTTGTTTAGAAAGGCTTCTCTAGTACGTAGTACATATAGCTCAATGGTCTAACCGCCTGCCAAGCGTAATAATTAAGGCAAACCATCCTGACAGCAAGTGAGACCCATTTCCAGAAGCACTTTTACAGGCTAATAAAGAAGATGATATGATTCAAACTTTAAATTACGACAATCCAAGTAAGCACTAGGTGGTTTTCTGAATAGGAGCTCATCTAATCACCACCGTCTTGCATATTCCTACACCGGAGGCATGCAATCTTAGTCCTCAAGGATGACAACACATCTGAATTTCGATTGTTAATTACACAGCATCCGCTTACCATCAGGTGGAGTGTGTGCTCGTTTGTCAACCTTATTTTATAAAAAAAAAAACAATGCAGTGTTCCAGTGTTTAAGAGTGGAGAAATAGTATAATCACAGATTCTATGACATTCTGTTTGTACTCAGAGATAATGTGCATGACATTACACTGTATTAAACATTTCACTATCAGCACGGCTAGCATGGGCTGGGGACAAAAAATTTATCCACCGATTACATCCATTGACAAGGGATAAAATTATCTTGTCCTTATGCCAAAGCACGACAACGGGGAGAAGTATATCCCCGTTTGACATAACAAGTAGACATATATCCGCGTCCGTAGCATGGAGCCAAATGAAAGATAAAAAATTATGCTTTTTAGATATTAAAAAGGGACAATTTTATCCCAGTTCATTAGACGTGGGCTTAATATAAAATTAATACAAGAAATCTATCAAGTCTGTTTCCCATTTTATCTACTGTGGGTATTTTTATCACCGGTGTGCCCATGCTCGAAGGGTGGATAAAACTAAGCGAGGGGGTAAACATTTTCTCCTTTCCCCGGAGATAAAATTAGTCTCCTGCTCATGCTAGCCCGGCCAGAAGGCTGTTGAAATTTTAAATTTTTTGTTTAATATTGTTTATTTTTATTTTACTCTATGTGGAGGTGGTATAAGAGAATCTACTACCTCATATGATCGGGTGGATATCGTAAGAGACGACAGAGAGAAATGAAACATGAGAGAGACAGCAGAATCTTTCTGATAATAACTCAAAATAACGAAAAAGTTACATTTTGGATGCCAACCCAACTGCGGAGCATGGTAACTATGGCAAATATCGCCCTTATGAGGCTATCTATGGGGGAGGCCTATGTACAGCAGTGAATTTAACAGTTTGATAGACTGTAATGATGATGATGATGACTCCTTAGTGTTTACACTATCATTATCACATTACATTGACTACTTTACTACTACTTTTAAATAAACCATGCATCTTCGATGGTCTGAGCATATTGAAATTTAATAATAGCAAAACAGCAGTTGCCCACCATCTTGCCAAGTGAGGCAACTATGGCAAATATATTCACCATCAGGCAATACATGGGGAAAGTCTATGTTCAGCAGTGGATTTTTATGGCCTGTAAGTAAAAAAACTTTAAAATATCAGAAATAAACAAGTTTTACTCAACATTCATACTGCATGTGCCATTGAACATTGTACAAACAGGAAATTATCAATAAACTTGTCAATTTTTAAAGTACATTTATTTAAAATGCAGTGCAAGTCAAAATCAGGGGCAATAACCTGTGCTTGCATTATACCTACCTACATAATAATTTTTTATCACTCTTATTCTGAATTCTTATTTTTCCCATCATACTTACTGATTGTTGAAAATCACAAAAGCTAAAATTCTATTTGTATAACAGAAAACTAAAAAGTTATTGCCATTATATCAATATTCAAATCAGGTGTGGTATTGAAAAATCAATAGCATGGCATATTATAATTTGATATGCAGTAGCGCTAACTAGAAATAACTGTTCTATTAAAGATTGAATGTTTTTAGAAAATACTTGTTTAGGAATTTATGTGCTAAGACAATGGAAAAATAAAAAAATTAAAAAGTAAAATAAATCTGATTTTATAAATAAATTTCTTCAATACACATTTGCTTTGTATATAATTGAAAATGCTGAACTCAATTTGTATGATTGAAGTGAAGGAACATTAGGGACAATTTATGACACTTGTCTTAATGGAACTTCCTTCTTCAGTTAATATAACCTCTATTGAAGATTGGTTTAACAATTTGAAACTTAAATACTTTATATAAATTTTTTAAATAAACAAATCCAATGGTTAAACATTAATTAAGAAAACACTCAACTGAGTAAAAAGTTATATGAAAAGAGAAAATAAAATATTATGTTGATGACACTTTCACAACTAAGATTAGGTGATTCAAATCTATCAAACCATCTAGAATACAGTTATCCAAATAAATGGACATATTTAGACATATACACTCAAAAGACAATACCCTCTGTCTAAGGCAGTCAGGTAAAAAGTTTTGCACACACATACACATTTATTATGAATTTATTATGAATCACTTCAAAGGCAATAAAGACCTGCCAAAGTAACTTGAAACTTCACTCTGATGTTATAGAACACCATACTCACACCAAAAATGTAGCGTTTGTCTAATACAATCGAGTATCAATTAACTTTTATACGTGGTAGAGCCATGCTGCAGCTATATTAGTAGTATAGTTGTAGCACGAATGGGTCGGCTCGACCGGGGAAGGACCACGCTCTCACAGAATACCAGTGTCAAATAGCAGTTTAACGCTGCTGTGTTTCGTATGGTGACTGTAGAGAACCGGAGACCCTTTTTACTGGCAAAGAGGCATTCCATCTTAGTCCTCACGGGTGACCACGCATCTGTATTTTGATTCGCAAATGAGGATAAATGTAGATGTTTATGGGCCACAGTGACCACTTACCATCAGGTGGACTGTGTGCTATACTATAAAAAAAAACTTATTGGGTGGCTGCGTGCTTACTGTTACCGTTACAGCCTATTAAAGTCCACTGCAATCTATGGGGAGGTCTATGTTTACATAGACCTCCCCATAGATTGTCTCATTAGGGGGATATTTGCCATAGTTGCCACACATGCTAACATCTTACACGAAAAGACCAAACATAACATTTACTTGAACTCGTTACTAGATAATTGATATTAATAACAAAAATAAAAGAAGTTAAACTTAGAGAATGATGTAAATATTAATATTTTTTTATTTCTCTTATAATGAGTCCTATTAATGGAAAAAGGAATGTAATGTGTGCATGTAATTTACTCACCGATGCAATAAATTTGTTGTTCCTTGTGTTCGAGATTCATGTGGAGGAGGCTGACCTTTGCAGACAACTGACAAACGTGTAACAAGACCATTGGAATCTCCACGATAATGCTGAATTAAGGTGTCCAATCCATGAACAGTGGTATGTTCTTCAATCGAGAAAAAAGCATCTTCTCCATGCCTCCGTATTTGATAGTGTACTACTTCTCCCTTACGTGAATTTAAACAGTATAGTTTAAAATTTTATATTTTGAAAAACAGATAAACTAAATTACTCAATAGTACAAAAAAGTAAAGATTACATGGTTCAGGAAAAAAATTGAAAAATGGAAACTTTTAACTTGAAAATTCATCGCAATTTTGAGGTTAGAATTGTAACACTCACTTGATGTAAGACAGATAACACGTAGTCTCCAGGCGAAGTATTACTTTCACGTACTAAGAAAACACCATCTTCTCCCTCTAAAGTATAAATTTATCCAATAAACTCATACAGTTTAAAAAAAAAATTACACATTATCAAACCTATATATATTGTAACTATTTACCTTCTTTTAATAGTTTCTCAGCAGATTCTCGTGATATTTTTCCATGAAACCAATTGACGTTATCTTCTCTATTCATCCTCAACAAAAAAGAATTTGTCTGAAAGTTGATAGAAACCTGCTTTGTAAGTGTCACACACTAAAAAGCTAACAACTTTTTAATTACTTCTCTTTGTTAGGCAAATAAAAAGCCCATCGTAACAAGTTAATAATTTCGTAAAATATACTTTTTTGTTTAGTGTAAATCAAACTTCTATAAACAAAACAATTCATTCATGGATATAGGTATATTATAAAACTGTATTAGATACGTATCGTATATTAGATTGTATTGTCATTTACGAAAGCTATATGTACATAATCGTCCTATTTCTTTCTTACTAATGATAGTGGGCAAAGGGATAACCAGACAGTTTTAAAACAATAGAACACAATGCAATATCCTTGTCACTACTATGTTATTTCTTATGGGATAGAAAGAGATAAATTATATATTGTACCATTTACATTTGTTTGGTTAATATGTTGTCAACGTCAGTCAACATTAGTCAAATAAGGAACTTTTAATGTTTGAAAATTTTACAAATTACAATTATTACAAAATTTTATTTTCAAGGTGTTAATTTTACAATTTGTAAACAATAATCAATAACTCACCTTCAATAATATGAATGACGTCATGGTTGTTATCATGATATCCAACATAAGAAACACTAAATTAATTAGAAGTGGCGATAAAAATATTTTTATCAGACCATATTTTTAATCAGTTTTTTATCAGAGCACATTTTAGATAATATCGTCTTATATATTTTTAACACAAATTGCCAAGACACTCGCAGAAACGAAATGCGTCTAGCTAGCAGCCGGCAGACAGGCGTGAGGCGCGGTATCCCCAACTCTGCCTTCCAACGAATGACTCATAGCAAGGTCAATTCCGAGAAATGAATCACCAGTGTACTCTACTCAGTTCAGTTCAGCAATGCCATAAGTAGTACGCATTCCCTCGCAACGCAACTTATGTCGTTTTTATAATTTGTTGATAAATATCCAAATATACGCTAAAGCCTCCCATAAAAATTACATTCTAAGTATTTTAAGTTTGGGTGATTCAGAGCTTAGGCTTTCAATATCTTGTGACAAGTTGTAAATTATTCACAATCATTTATATTTCCGCCTATTTTGACATAATCTGAGGGCTCCGATTTAAGAAAGGGCAACAGGACCTTTATGTGAATTATCTCTAGAAAGTAAAGTTACATTCTGTATACTCTACGTACCATTACTGGGCTCTTTCTAAAAGAGTTTTAGAACAAGGAAATGTCCAATGCGCTGCCCCAATGTGTGGAATATTTTTTTAATTTCTCAGCCATGCAGGTTTCTTTACAATGTTTTCCGTCACTGGAGAGTAAATGTTAATCAGTACGAGCACCCCCGGGTTCGATCCCCGCCTTCACCCATGAAAATGTTAATTTTAATGTTAAGGATTATCTGTTATTATAATATTATTATCTACTAGCTGTTCCCCGCGACTTCGCCCGCGTGTAATTTATTACGATTGGATTTCATAGGTTTTAATTTTTTTCTCCTTATAATATCAGCTATCTGCCAGTGAAAGTCTCGTCAAAATTGGTTCAGCCGTTTCGGAGATTAGCGGGAACAAACAGACAGACAGACAGAACGACAGACAAAAAATTTAAAAATTGTGTTTTTGTTATAAGTACCGTATGTGTACTTTCATATGCATTTAGTAACAAGCTGTTATTTTGACATTACAAACAGACACTTCAATTTTATTTATTTGTATTTATTATCTATTATGTGTGTGTTTTTAATGCAAAATATAATCGAATATCAGCGGCGTAGCAAAAGGGGCGGGTATGGCCCCTGTCGGCAGATTTTAGGAGGCGGCATTTTGGAATTGAAAGTCAGCTGCCCCACTTAATTTTTACATTAATTCATTCACAACAGCCCATTATAAGTCCACTGCTGAACACAACATGCTGTCTCATTGATACCGATAATTTTACAACCTACCTTGAAACCGTAGTTTTTTTTAAATTATTATTCAGTTGATTTCAGGAATATGATGCCCATCAGCAACAGATTAGTAAGCTGAAGTGGCAATGGGCCGGCCATACCGACAACCGATGAGGAAAAAAGGTTCTCGAGTGGCAGCCTCGTACCGGTAGATGGAGTGACGACCTGGTAAGACATGCAGGAAGTCGATGGATGCAGGTGGCTCAGGACAGGGCTTTGTGGCACTCCTCGAGGGACATAAGCAGTGGACTTGTGAAGGGCTGTAATGCTGATGATGATGATGATGATGCCCGTCTACTGCTTAAGTTTTCCTCTGTTGCCTCTTACGGCATGGAATATCTGGCTACTACGTCACAAATGCTGGATTCGAATTTCAACCAGAGCAATATTTGTGCAAAAACACAAATTGTTGGTTCTTAGGTGTGGTAGAATTATCTGTCTGGTTCTGTTCTGGTCTGGTCGTCTTCTACTTCCGACGGTATAGTATAAAAGCAGGCACGGGCAAGTTAAAACGAGAGATTGCCTAATTGGGTTAGTGTTGTGTTGTCCTTTAGCTCAATAACACCTACTTATCTATTTAGATTGCAGGAATATGATGCCTATCAGCAACAGATTAGTAAGCTGAAGTGGCAATGGGCCGGCCATACCGACAATCGATGAGGAAAAAAGGTTCTCGAGTGGCAGCCTCGTACCGGTAGATGGAGTGACGACCTGGTAAGACATGCAGGAAGTCGATGGATGCAGGTGGCTCAGGACAGGGCTTTGTGGCACTCCTCGAGGGACATAAGCAATGGACTTGTGAAGGGCTGTAATGCTGATGATGATGATGATGATACCCGTCTACTGCTTAAGTTTTCCTCTGTTGCCTCTTACGGCATGGAATATCTGGCTACTACGTCACAAATGCTGGATTCGAATTTCAACCAGAGCAATATTTGTGCAAAAACACAAATTGTTGGTTCTTAGGTGTGGTAGAATTATCTGTCTGGTTCTGTTCTGGTCTGGTCGTCTTCTACTTCCGACGGTATAGTATAAAAGCAGGCACGGGTAAGTTAAAACGAGAGATTGCCTAATTGGGTTAGTGTTGTGTTGTCCTTTAGCTCAATAACACCTACTTATCTATTTAGTAGATAGCTTTTTTATTTAAAAAAAACCGCTACCCCACAGTAGGATTGTCACCAGTATTGTGAGGCAGTTTACATACATAACATAACATTTACATATATTTTAAACGTGATAGAGCCATGTTGCAGCTATATTAATTGTATAGTTGAAGCACGAATGGGTCGGATCGACCGGGGAAGAACCATGCTCTCACAGAATACGAGCGTAGAATAGCTTAATGCTGCTGTTTCATATGGTGAGTGTAGGCAAACGGAGACCCTTTTTACTGCAAAAGAGCCATTCCAACTTAGTCCTCACGGCTGACAACGCATCTGCATTTTGATTCGCAAACGACGATAGATGTAGATGTCTATGGGCCACAGCAACTATTTACTATCAGGTGGACTGTGTGCTCGCTTGTCACCCTTATCCTATAAAATATTGCATTCAGACCTGGAACAATCAATTGTAGGCCATTTGTAGGCCATTGTACAAACACTTGTTCCGTGTGGGATTCGAAGCCTGTTGCGAACCATACACATAGTCGGAATCTTCGCCGTGGACGAAATCGGTCTGGAAGTTATCATTATATGTATATTTCATTTTTAGGCTGGGTTAGTTGTTGATTATGATAAGCAGAATCCAAAGTAATATTTAAATAACAATATTCAAAATAAGATGGCAGAGAAACAAGCTAAACCCTCCCAATCATTATCACGGGAAACACGTAACGAAGAAGGGTCATTTACACCATCCGATATATGTCGTGTCGGTGTCCGACTGCCACCGTTTTGGGCTGAAGAGTCTGCTGTGTGGTTCACAACCGCCAAGCCTGGCAAGCCGCTTGCTGATAACAATGTTACAAATCATTTCACCAGTTCCAACTAAGCCTTTTCAAAGCAATAAGATGTACCATTTTGTTTGTGATAGTATTTTATAGTTATATATAATATATAACTATAAAATACTATATATAATATAGCACTTTTACACGTATTTAAATCTGTTGTGATCGGACAAACCAGTCTGGCATAAATAAAGTGACCATACGTCCCGTTTTGGACGGGATTGTCCCTTTTCTCGGTCATCAGTCCCGTTGTTCCCAAACAAAGCTCCGGGACGTAAAATTGTCCCGTTTTCAGAAATAGCGCAAAAATGTAAAACTGTAAAGTTTGTCAGACACGAACGGTGCGAGGCCGAACAAAATGGGATAATTTAAAAGTTTCAAACTCGTTAGGTGAAAGTATTCAAACACTTTCCTACCAACAATCTTCAATATATATTTTTTTTGCATTTTAATCGAATATATTTTATGTCTAACTGGTACAAATGCTCCAGCAGAAAGAGTATTTTTCTATAATGAATAAATTGTGGACGTCGGGAAAAAATCACTTACGGTTCCAGTTCTACAGGCGATGTTGATAACAAAGGTCAAAATAAAAAAAAAACACGCCCAGAATTTTATTCTTATTTAAAATCATCACCAACTTTATTAAAGCAAATTTGTTGTTTGTCTGAGAAACTTTGTTGTTATAATAATAATAATTAAAAGTAATTATTGTGAATATAATTTTATAGTGAACACTAATTGTATAAAGTTAAAGTTTTTAGACTACAAATAAACCCATGTCTCGTTTTAAATTAAAAAATAAATGGTCAGTTTAGGCATAGAGTAGGTTTACCTCACGAATGCAATGTTTATTTACTTTCTTTCGCGTCTTTGCGTCTGCGTGCAACCTGACTGTACAGAAAATTGAGAATATCTTACGATACGGAAAACCACGCTACTAGTTGTTATAAAAGGACAATATAAGGACTAGGCTATTGTGTTTTTGTTATAAGCATATAGACAGTCCATTTTCAGTTATACAAGTGGTAAAATGAAAAAAGTTGTACAACCGACTTCAATATAAATAATTTAAAGTTAAAAATTTTGTACAACCGACTTGAATATAAATTATTAAGAATAACTCAAGAAATATTGGTTAGACCTTGATCTTTATGTGGGACCACTCATGAGAATCACCAGCTTTTAAATAAAAAAGAGCCATCAAAGTCGGTTCGCCTAGAAAAAAGTTCTTAGGTAAGACAAAAAAAAGCAGTCAAAAAAAGGTAGGAGGTTCTCACCTCCTACCTTTTTTTGAAGTTGTTTGAAAAATAAATGAAATTGAAATTTTTACCAGTATTTTTAAATATTTAGGTACTTACAGATTCTTAAACCGCTATCCACTACCCCATATCCCGTGGGTGTCGTAAGAGGTGGTAGAATGCAACTATACTATAACAGCTGAATAAATATAACAAACTGCTGTTGCCAATCTGCTTGCCAAGCATGGCAGCTATGTCAAATATCACCACAGTAAGGAAATTTATGGGGGAGGCCTATGTTCATTAGTGGACTATTTAAAGGCTCTAATGGTAAAGTATGGTATGACAGGTACACATTGAGTAGTTGCAATTTGGATTGTATTTTTTTTTTGGTCCCGAATACATTCTAAGAGGGAAACTTCATTAAACTATTTACATTAATAGTACAAATAGGTAAGAATAAAGTTGCATTATATATTGCAACATTACTTCATCGGGTAAACACAACACGCGATTTATAATAAATAGTTCACTTTGACGCCGGCACAGGAGCTGTCAAAGAGTGTAAGATCGTACAAAAAAAACAGTGGCGCGCGTTTCACTCAAAATCAAAAGTAAATTTTGCGCTGTATTTATGCTTTTAGGTGGCCGGAAAGTGACACATAAAATTTTCCTATTATTTGGTTATCGGCCATGTGGCCGGAAAGTAGCCCGAGTTTGGCCTAAATACTTTGTCTCTTTCATTTATTTGGTTACCTACTATTAGTTTTCTTTCTTATTTATAATGAATTGTATCCTTGCGAAGACACTAGCTTTCAGTTTTCGGCCACCAAATACTGCAATTTGAATGGTTATTTATGAAACTAAAATACCCATTTTAGTTGTGGCCGAAGACTAGATTGAGTCTAAAATTATTATTTAGTTTTCGGCCAACTTAAAATTGTATGAAAGAATAGGAAATTATTTCATACAATACCAACATCATCAAAAAAAAAAAACCGAAAATTGAATACTGCTTTGGTTGACGGACATTTCATGAAATATTTCATTCGCGTTGCGTTTTAGGAAGAAGAATCTTCTTCGTAAGACACAACTAATAAGACATTATTTTCTTCAGATGGTTCCTCCAAAGAAAAATCCTCCAAAGAAATATAATTAGTAAATGGTTTCAGAAAATGTGGTCTTAATGAATTTGATCACCATGTAGTGGATTATTCAAAATGTGTCCGGAATACCCCGGAAAGACTAATTAGTGAAAATTCAGACACCAGAAAAAATATATTTTTATATTATATATATAAATAACTAACGCAGACCTAGTTTCCACAAGAGAAGTTTTGAAACATTTAAAATGAAATATGGCAGAAAAAAACATGGTTGGCGATGTTCTAGTAACTATGAATTCATCTACCGATGCATTAGAATCGTTTATCGATAACAACATTTCAACATTGCATTTGTCAGGAAGTTATTTGGATATCGGTTCCTTAGTATCGTTAGATGATGTTCTTGTAATCCCAACTCAAATAAGCATACCAATGACAACAGTACTGACAATGCCGGAAATGGTGATAGATTCCAGTAATGCAATAATAACGATTCAAAGTAGTACAATGGCCACGATGATACCACCACCACTAACACCGATGATAACAAACAACACCTTTGAAACTTTAGAAAATGTGTTTGTTGATATTCCAATAAAACAGACTAGTACACCTCTACAAACTAGTGAAACATTGGCTTAAGTACTATTAAATAAGGAATACAGAGATGCGATAGAAAAAACATTTAATTAAACCGGAACTCGTAAAAAAATCAACCATTAACAGTACACGTACACCTTCTTCTGTAGCAATTTGATATGCAGAGTGGCGAAAACTTTATAAAGTTAAAATAGAGAAGCTAGAACTAAGTTAAATAAGATAAGATATTTTGAAAAATAAAAGTTAAAAAGTGCTAAAGTTTAAAAACGAAAAATCGCAAAATCCAAGAATTCCATGAAGGAAAATGAAAGAGTAAAAGTAAATTGCACCTGGTGCTATGACATTTTAATAAGCGATACAGAAGAAGATATGGAAAAAAATTGGATGTGACTTTTGCACCAAACGGCTTTGAGATGTATAGATTTTGTTGGACTAAAATATGAGGCAGCTTTCGGGAAATTACAGCACATCTCCTCGTCAGGTATACCTCAAAACGAGACTGTACAAACAGTGCGTGTTGCCAGTGATGACCTATGGAACTGAGACGAGGTCCTTCACTGTTGGCCAGATGAGGAAGCTCAAGGTTGCTCAGCGAGCTATGGAGAGGGCTCCGAGTATGAGTTTCTTTGCGTGATAAACTTAGAAATGAGGATATCCGCAGTAGAACCAGAGTGACCGACATAGCCCAACGGGTTAGTAAGCTGAAGTGGCAATGGGCCGGCTATGTAGCTCGAAGAACCGACAACCTATGTGGACAAAGGTTCTTGAATGGCGGCCTCGTAACGGCAGACGAAGTGTAGGGCGTCCCCCCACTAGATGGAGTGAAGACCTGGTAAGACATGCAGGAAGTCGATGGATGCAGGTGGCTCAGGACCGTGTTTTGTGGCACTCCTTGGGGGAGGCCAACGTTCAGCAGTGGATTTGTGAAGGGATGTAATAGAAAGGCTGATGATGATGATGAAAATATGAGTAAGTACAAAAAAATTAGAAGATTTGATTGTCATATTTAACGACACGAAATTTTATTATAATTTTACAATAATTCTATTAAGTTAAGGTTAAGGCACCTTTTCTATTGTGTCTAATGCAGTGGCCGAAAACTAAAATTCTTGTGGGCCGAAATTTAAAATTTGGGGCCGAAAACTAGCATTTTACATATTTTTCACATCAAAAATGATTATAAAAAAGAGATTTTTCTTGTAGCATCAATGAGTTACAAAAATGAAAACTACATTATGTAAGCTATAAAATAACATTAACAGCTCTAGACCAGCATAATGGCAATTATTTTTTCCAGTACCTTAAAATTAACAACTCCACTAAAAGGCCGAAAACCGCCGCAACGACCCTATATTTGGCTGCTTTAACATAAAAATATACATAAATACATCGTTTGTCCCGTGTTAGCGTCTTCATTGATGGCAGTCGTACGTCAAGACAACCAGAAGCCGTCGTGTCGCCGCGTGACTCACACCGCTTTCTACCAAGTACCAATCTACTGGGCAGCGGTCGATGACTCCCGGTCCACTAACTATACATTCCCTATTTACTCATATCTATAGCTTAATTTTGATAACTAATAAAACAATATTTGATCTCTCCATCGCAAGATGTAAACTTATTATGTTCTTTGGAATATTACCTACACTATATGTATATAGTGCGTCCCTAAGTAAAAAGTTATTAAATAAAAATGCACGAAATTATACACCTGTTCATATGAATAATAACATTTATTTATTTATCTTTAAACGAAATTCATTTGATCCTCAAGGCAATCCGTTCGACCAAATGCACTCTGTGCGTTGGACCTCAAGTCATACAAAATGACCAAAACAAATAAAAGCAAGGAGACCCAGTTCCGGGCGAAGCTTGCGCATAAACCGAACAGTAATGATGAGGTAATCATTCGATTCTGTGAATGAAAAAATATCATCTGAAATAAAAACTTTTAGAAAATGTAATTGTATATGAGGCTGTAAATGTAATGCATACAATGCTGTATCTTATTTTCAAGTATCTTATGGTACACTTTGCGAAGATGTAAGACAGTTTAAAATAAATTCTAAGACACCATTTGATAAACTTACTAGATACAAATAATGAGTCATACCGTTCCTAATGCAACCACAAAGCGTGGAGTTTACGTAATTTTATCGACGCCGGCAAGTGTCAGCAATCGGGCCATGTATAAAAATGAGAAATATTTCATTGATATTATTTTTTTTAACAATTTTAACAACAAAATCTTTAAATTATTTTTGTACTTTCTCCAAATCATTGCTCAACACTTCAATTTTTCAAAAACTTTTAAATTCCATAGAGCACAGCATATAAACACAGCAGCATTAAGCTGCTATTTTACCCTGGTATTCTGTGAAAGCGTGGTCTTACCCCGGTCGAGTCGACCCATTCGTGCTACAACTATACCAGTAATACAGCTGATCAGAGGTTAAGATTTTTAATATTGAAACTAGCTGTACCTCGCGACATCGCCCGCGTGGAATTTACTACTACTTTCATGGGTTTTAATTTTTTTGCGCGGAAACCTAATTCTTTTTCTAAAATAAAAGTATCCTAAGTTACATACTCCTTATAACATCAGCTATTTGTCAGTGAAAGACCCGTCAAAATCGGGTCCAGCCGTTTCGGAGATTGGCCGGAACAAACAGACAGACAGACAGATATATTAAAAATTATTTTTTGTTATTAGTAGCGTATATACTTTCATATGCATATAGTAAAAAGCTGTTATTTTAACATTAAAACAGACACTTCAATTACTCGTATATTTATTTCTATAGATAATTCGAATGTGTGTAGTGGTGGGTAAGAATACCCCATATCTTCCCGTGGGTGTCGTAAGAGACGACAGAAGGAAATTGAGGCAGAAGATGGGTAGCAGCATCTTTCTGAATAAGCTGAACAGCAAAGCAATAATAAAAAACTGCGGTTGCCAACCCGCTCGCCAAGCGTGGCAACTATGGCAATACATCCCCCATGATTAAAGTTACGAAGAGACGGCCCCCAGTCCGTGGCGGCTCCGCTATTCTTGGCTACGATGACAAACATGGTTCCGGCGGGGCAGGGGGTGCTAAGAATCTCCGGTGGAGGTTCGTTTGCCATCTAAGACGACTCGACCTGCCAACATGTAATGCACGCACCCTGAGGACTGACGAGAAGATCCCGGAAGAAGCTGGAAGAAGAGATAGATAAGTTGCGCTGGAATATTATAGAATTATCTGAGGTCCGAAGAGAGGGAGAGGACATGGTAATTCTCGAATCCGGCAACTTGTTCTATCACCGGGAGGGCGACCATCTGTCCCAAGGAGGTGTCGGATTTATCGTCCACAAGTCTCTCGTTAACAACATTGTAAAGATTATGAGTATGTCGACGAGGATTGCGTACCTTATACTCAGAATCACCAAACGGTATTCGCTGAAGGTCATACAGGTTTACGCACCAAACTCAGCACATCCCGATTAGGAGGTGGAGGAAATGTATGAGGATATATCTAGAACCATGCATTCCTCCAAAATCCACTATACGGTGTTAATGGGAGACTTCAACGCAAAACTAGGCACAAGAGAGAACGGTGAGCTGAAGGTAGGGAAATTTGGAATAGGGCAACGGAACCCAAGGGGCCAGGAGCTGGCCGACTTCATGGAGAAAGAAGGACTCTTTATGATGAAATCTTTATTCCAGAAGTGGCCCCACAGGAAGTAGACCTGGTCGAGCCCCGACGGTTCGACAAAAAAATGAGATGGACTTCATTATAACGACCAGACGACAACTTTTCAGTGACGTCTCAGTGATCGCGAGGGTGAAAATTGGCAGCGATCAGCGAATGGTGAGAGGCACACTGAACCTAAACGTTAAGTTGGAGAGGTCACGTCTAATGAAGTCCTCGCTCCCCCCTCTTGGTCTAATCCAATGTCACGAAACCTTTCAGCTCGAGCTACAAAACCGTTTTTAGTGCCTAGAAGATTGCAATGCAGTGGACGATATGAATGACAAGCTCGTGGAAACTGTCCACGCTGTCTGAGCTAAGTTTTGCAAGACCCGCCGCAGAAGAACACAAAAACTCTCCGATCACAGTCTTAATCTCATGGCTATTAGACGGGAAATGAAGCTGCAGTCTTCAGTAGATTTGACAGCATACAGGCAACTGAACAGACATCTCCAAATACATGCGGCGGGATTTACGCAACTTTAATACTGCTCGTATTGAAGAAGCGATCGAGCGGAACCAGGGCTCCAAAGTCTTTGATAGAGATCTGTCTGCCAGAAAGAGCCAACTGTCGAAGCTGAAGATCGAATATAGCCGTGTCGCTTCCAGGATACCTGAGATTTCGATTGAGATTGAAAGGTTCTATAGGCAGCTGGCACATCATCGTTGGAGCCACACGCAAGTGTGAGTAACGATCCAAGAGCAAGTCTTATCCGACACTATTCCGATGACATCCCGGACGTCAGTCTGAGCGAGATTAGAATTGCTCTCCAGCACCTTAAAAACGGCAAGGCCCCAGGCGAGGATGGAATTGCAGCGGAGTTTCTGAAAGCGGATGGAAAACCGGTACTTGAAGTCCTTCAGAAGCTCTTTAATTCCGTCCTCCATGGTGGCACTACACCAGAGGCGTGGAGCAGAAGTGCGGTGGTTTTGTTCTTCAAGAAAGGTGACAACGCTCTCTTGAAGAAATAAAGACCGATTTCCCTTCTGAGCATCGTCTACGTGCTGTTTTCGGCAGTTATTACGAATCGTCTCACATGCAGACTCGACGACTTCCAGCCTCCCGAACAAGCCGGTTTCCGAAACGGCTTTAGCACCATAGATCATATACATACCCTTCGGCAAATTTGAACAGAAGTCCGAGGAGTACAATTTGCCACTATGTTGGGCATATGTGGACTATGATAAAGCCTTTGATTCCGTGGAAATTTGGGCGGTGCTGCAGTCCCTTCAGCGGTGCCAAGTTGACTGTCGGTATAACGAAGTGCTGAAGTGTTTGTACAGTAGCGCTACGATAGCTATCCGAGTACAGAACCAGAGTATGAAACTTATCCAATTGCAGAGCTTATCAAGCTTCTGGACTGGAAAGGATACGGTATTAATATCAACGGCGATTACGTCACTCACCTTCGATTTGCCGACGATATAGTCTTCATGGCAGAATCGCTGGAGGACCTAAGCACTATGCTCAATGACTTCAATAGTGTCTTCCAACGGTATATCTTAAAATGAACATGGACAAAACAAAGATCAGATATAACGTCCATGTCACACCTATGTGGGTAGTTGTTGGGAGCACTAAGCTCGAAGTTATTGACGAGTATATTTACCTGAGATAAATAGTCCGATTAGGTAAGTCCAACTTCGACCGAGAGGTCAATCGACGGATTCAACTCGGCTGGGCTGCGTTCGGGAAATTACGGTATATCTTCTCGTCAGGTATACCACAAAACTTGAAAACGAGACTGTACAACCAGTGCGTTTTTCCAGTGATGGCCCATGGAACTGAGACGTGGTCCTTCACGACAGGCCGGATGATTGCGTGGCTCTGTCACGTTAAAAAATAAACGCGCATTTTTTGTCGCAGTGGGGTTTCAGTTTTTAAATTTATTCTTATGTAAAAAAAAGTTACCCATATCTTAGGAATCCAGTAATAACAACAATGTTTGTAGAAATTCTTTGTTGTCAAATATAAGTTGTATTTTATGCGCTGCAATATCGTTCACGTTTATCAGATTACGGTAAAACTTTGTCAACATATTGCTTGCACTTCCACGGTTATACGCATAGTACAATAAACTTACACTAGGTGGTGCGCGTGCCGTACCGACAAATTTATTTGAAAATTATTTATCATTCAACTTCAATAAATGTATTATCGTTCCCAATTAAACAATATTACTCTGCCAAATTTAAAACGATATTTCCGCAATGATTTCTACTGCGCGCCGGTTACCACAGCTAGAATTTAATATAATATAATAAAAATATTTTAACTTTCACTTATAGTATCTTGGACACGTAGTAGAGTAGTAGTACAGCAGACATACGCTCGACTGTAGCCGGTTTCACTCGGTTACTGTGACGTGAGCAGGTGAAACAGGAGAATGGCGGCACCATCTTCAAAAATGTCCCCCTATTAGCTAATCACAATCGTCACGTCGCTGTGACGTAGACCCGGACCCCTAAGATTGTTGCCTGCAATACTTGCTTGACGTTCAGGAGCAGGCTGGCAAGGTGTTGACTGTTATGTGATAGTGTTAGCACAAATGAATTAATAATGTTACGTTAGTGATTTAGGGCAATGGATAAGTAACTCTGCATATGCGGCCATGTTCTTCTATTGTGCAGGGAAGAATTTTACAAGCATGTTGATAGTGTTGCGATAAATTTCACATGTTCTCGAAATATTTTATTCTTTAGACATACGTCCTACAGTGTTTTCCTTTGCCGCAAAGCACATGGTAAATAAGCTCTTAAAACTGCTGTTCGGGAGATTACGACACATCGTCTCGTCAGGCATACCTTAAAACCTCAAAACTAGATTGTACAATCAGTGCGCGTTGCCAGTGATGACCTATGGATCTGAGATGTGGTCCTTCACTACTCTGCTGAGGAAGATCAAAGTCGCTCAGCGAACTATGGAGAGGGCTATGCACGGGGTATCTCTGCGTGATAGACTTAAAAACGAGGATATCCGCAGTAGAACCACAGTAACCGACATAGCACAACGGCTTAGCAAGCTGAAATGGCAATGAGCCGGCCATCTAGCTCGAAGAACCGACAACCGATGGGGAAGAAAGGTTCTTGAGTGGCAGCCTCGTACCGGCAGGTGAAGTGTAGGGCGTCCCCCCATTAGATGGAGTGGCGACCTGGTAAGACATGCAGGAAGTCAATGGATGCAGGTGGCTTGGGACCGTGCTTTGGGGCAGTTCTTGGAACCTCACAAGTCCACTGCTGAATAGGCCATATTCAGCAGTGGACTTGTGAAGGGCTGTAATGATAATGATGATGAAAGTTCTATGAAAACAAGCATATTTTTCAAACTTTAATATCGGTAAAAATATACAAACAAAATAAAGAAAGAGTTTAAATTGGTCAAAATATAACAAACAACCAGTTTCAAAGACAGTTAATCATGTAGGGGCGGTGTAAAAATATCCACTACCTCATATAGAAAATATTCATAAGAAGGAGAAAAATTAAAAAAAAAAAAGAGTTAAAAATGTGCAAAAAATTTAAGAGCAAATCACTGAGACTTTGTTTTATGTATTAATATGATACTGTAGGAACTGATAAACTTTTATTTAAAAGTTACTTATTAATTAAATGACATTGTGTTACTAAAGACTTTACCTCAGAGTCAACTAGCGACACCTGGTGAGTGGAGAATTATTAGCCCTCTTTGTAGCGGCGTAAGAATATCCACTTCTCCATATCGTCCCGTGGGTGTCGTAAGAGGCGACAGAGGAAAACTGAAACTGGAGAATGGCAGCAGCATCTTCATAATAACCTAAAACTATGAAAATTGCTAACCCGCCTCCCAAGCTTGGCAACTATGGCAAAATCCATTTACGCTAATCAATGGGATAGGCCTATAATGATTTCTAATAATATTTACGCGAACACTACACATTTGAATAAAACTAATTTTACAGATTTTATCGCGTATATTAACTTATTTTTTTTTTTAATATTCCCGACGTTTCGGGTGCTTTCCAGCACCCGTGGTCACGGGGGACTGAGGTGTTTGACGTCCTGCTGTCATAGTTAGCCCGGCTACCTTCAGTTTTTTAATATAAATTTTTGGTTCGATTTACGCAGAAAACGTCAAACACCTCAGTCTCAGATACAGAAAGGTGCCAGAGGTACTCCTAAGATCGTCCATGTGGATCGACTGGCGCGTTATTATGGGCCCAACAATGCTCGGGACGAGCATGTCTTAGGAGGGGGCAGTGTTGCGCGCCACTATTAATGTCTTGTATATGGCAACACTAGTTCCCACTAGCGCCCTCTAGTGTCGAGTAGCAGAACTAAGAGAGTCACGATCCTTCTAGAAATTTCGGGACCGAAATGTACTCGAACATTCTAGATATCGCTACAGTAGAAGGTTCTGGAAATTATCTGGGGCCCTATATAAGGCCGGTATAGACCACGACCGAGGAGTATTGAATTGGCGATACAAGATAATACTTCGAAGCGAAACAACTGCGAACTTAAGTGATCAGTAGTACAATTGTGTTTTATTATTAGTGTGGTTTTAGATTGTAATTAGTGTTGTGTTACTAAAGTGTCAATTTTGGTAATTCAATCGGCAGTTTTAATTGTCTCGAACCCTAAGCTCGTAACAATATCATTTAAATCCTGGTTACTGGAGGCGGCATTCGTTTATTGTGCAGCTCATGATAACGATGATGTTAAATTAATTCATCAAGTCAAAATAAATAAGAGAACAGACGGTTCTTCATAGTAAGCTATTATATATTTTCAGCCTGTTGAAAATTATGAGCAAGAAGTTCTGGTTAAATAAATTTGCTATTATTCTAAATAACAAATAATTACGATCTTAAAATAAATACATTGCAATCTTAAAATCTTAAAATAAATCTACAAGAATATCGTGGGATGGGACTCCTCCTTCGAGGGTGATCCACCTCCTACCTACGGAGTACCCACCGTGGGTGGAACTCCTTTTCTGCCCAGAAGTCCGTCTAGGTCCACTGCCGGATTAAGCAAGGCAGGGCCCGTACCAAAGGACAATGTTAAACCTCGCCTAAGAACCAACATATATTTGACAATTACCAAAATTCTTATCCTTAATTATGCATTAGATAACATTCATTAGATAGTAACGGACACTTCTGACTTGTGAAATCAAAATTAAAAGGACTTTTTCGATTTTGAACTTTGTACCTAGTTTTTAATACTATTGCGCTGCGTTTATGCTCTCCTGTGATTTGGCCAATAGCACAATACCTTCACTCACATATTTCAAAAGTTGTCATAAACTGACACGTCAGACGTGCTTTTTGTTTTGGTTTTGTTTGAAAAAATACATTTCTGTAAATGTTTTAGGAATCTAAGTGCACTCTGTAGTTGCTTTGTTATGCGATAAGTTTATATAAATTACGAACAACGGCTTGAACAACGGATATCGATACTCTGCTTTAGTGACCTAACTGGCTTGAATCAGGGACTTTAACCAAATGAGACTGTATATGTTGTATTTATTTGGTATGAATAAAATAAATAACTAATCACAACCTGAGTTTTATTTATAAATGCTAGGCTAAAACTGAACTGCTTACATTGGCAATAACATAGTAATGTTTCATAAAAATAAAACATAACCTCAAAATCTCTATGATAACTGCTAATATCTAAGTTTTCAGAAGTGTCCGTCAGGAGTTATTGTTCTTACATACAATTACGTGTAATTTCGGACTTAAAAAGGTATTTTTTTCACTGTTAGCTCTTAGGCGAACATTGAACGGACTTGATCTGCTATGGATTCTTAAGTATAGAATTAATTCAATACTCAATAAGTTTATATGCCACCAATAGGTTACAATTTTTTTTGGTGTTTCATAGTACAGTAAATTACTATAGACCGTGTTAGATTCTGACAAGTACAAACAGCCAGATGTGAGATTGTCGCGGCAATTTAGAATAATTTTGATATGAATGTAACAACTTTAAACTGAATTATTTAATTACTAGATTTTAACTGTCTAAATATTCCAAGAACACTAGTTACATTTAGGTATGCTTTTATGCGTTTATCTAAAGCATTGTCAATAATGACTACAAGCACCTCAGTTTCGACATGACCATAAGTTTGTCGTATAGGTGCGGTAAAACAGCTGGCGATAGTAAATTTTACATTTTGGTAGTGCAAAGCAGAAAATTGTGTGAATCGGAAAGTAGTGGACCGCTAGCCAACAAGACTTGAGGATGGAATATCGTGTTCTGTCGCAGTGTACGATGGTGGAATTAAGCAGCTGGAATTAATCCTAACAATTCCACTGAGCACTCACCGTGGTATATGGGGTAGAAAATGCGTAGAGATGCAACATCTCTTTGCAAGGCCAGTGGATCAAGCCGATCGGAAATAACTTGATTGTCGACGATTCGGGTCGCTTTCCATTAATTACGGTCAAGTAGAAGGAGCTAATACTGGGCCCTTGGCCCAGAGATGACGTTTGTGAGTCAGGTAGACAATAAGATCAACAGCTGAGCGACCTCGATGGAAACCGTATCGACGGTCACTAATCAGCTGATGCTCTTCAAGGTACTGCATGAGCTGGGAGTTAATAATGGATTCCATTATTTCGAAGAAAAAGATGCAAAAAGAGAACCTAAAAGATCGACTTTCACCTTTGCGGCGTGGGCTAGCGAGTCATCCTCCCTTCGCAAAGATAGTAATAATGGCTTACAGAAATTCCCTTAGGCAGCCCCAGCCAAGGATCAGAACGCACGAGTTCTCGAAGGGAGCCGAATTAGTTTTTTGCCAATTCTCACTAGTGTTTTTATTCCGGGATGCCGATGCGTTAGCCCAGGCCTTGTAACATTTCTACTTTTTTGCAGCGACGCAATTTTGCAGGAGCCTCCATACCTAGGCTAGGATCGCCGCCGATAGGCACTACAGATGACGGGACGAAAACTTCCATACTCTGAAGCACCACATCGGCGATAGCAAAGCAAAGATTTTTTGGGATCTTCCAACGTGTAGCAAATCCGCCAAAATGGGTAGGTAGCAAACAGCGCGCATCCAATCCCAATTCACTGACCTATAGTGCCACACACAGCGGCAGCCTCCCTATCGCGTCTGCAATGAGTAAGTGATGGATACTGTGCTCCAGATCAGGCAGTGATCCGAAGAGCTAAGAGAGGCATCGACGGAGATCTGATGGCCGTCTGGATGAGAGATCGGCGGAGAGCTCAACAGGGAAGGTGTAAGATCCTCCACATCTGGAATCCGCGTGGGCAAAGTGACCAGTGGTGTTAGACCTAGTGTTGCCCAAAATCGGTCTTGGTCTTGCAGTCTTGGTCTTGTTCTTGCATTTTTGCAAGACCAAGACCAAGAACAAGACCGCCTCTTTTTAGCAAGACCAAGACCAAGACTGACCGTGCAAGATTTGCGCAAGAACAAGACTAAGCTTGCGAGACTCTTGCGTCTTGCAGTTAGGACTAAGTGTCGTTTCAGGGAGTATAGGAGTTCGGGTATACGCTTAGGGACTCTATGAGACGCAAAAAAAAAATGAAAAAAAAATTGGAAAATTGGACTTATGCGCATTACGAAAAATACCATAAACATACATAGCGAATGAAAATATCCATTAAAAGAAAAAAGAGTGCATCCCTAGTTTTGACCATCGGCACTTTGATAGTGCGCGGCGTCTTGTTGTCGGCGTCATCAAAGGTCGGATACTGACCTGTCAAAGAAATTGTGCGGCTATTCGAAAGTACAAGGTCAAGATACACGTGCCGGCGGCTACTATTGATATCGCATAATCGTCGCCGCCGCGCCACACGCACTACATTTGACACTGTTTGATTGCCGCCACAGAGTACATGTTTCAAAGAATAAAATTAGTTTCCGGGTGCTCAGAATGGACACGAATACATTATCCTGATCTCGCAAGAAATATTGTAATTAGATAGAAACAGAAACAGAAACTTTTTTATTCAATATAGATTATAAATAATACTTATTGAAAGTCACTCTTTTGTTTGATTACCACTGGTTCGGAAAAAACCTCTGTCCTGGGAAGAACCAGCAAGAAACCCAGCGGGACTTTTTTTTTTAAAATAACAGCGTACAATCATGATGTTACACAAATTAACAACACAACAAATTAGAAATAGCTTGGTAGCGATCACCTCATTTCCAGGGGTTATTATCATCCATAAATTCCTTAATATTATAATAACCCTTTTTATACAAACTTAGTTTAATAAAGTTTTTGAACTTTGAACAGGTCAAACTTTGTATATTTTCTGGAATTTTGTTGTAAAAGCGTATACATCGCCCCAAGAATGAATTACTGACTCGATGGAGTCGAGTAACTGGTACTACTAGCTTGTGCCTGTTCCTAGTATTTACAGAATGAATATCACTTATTTTTGTAAAACTACTTTTATTTTTGTGTACGTACATTACATTTTCATAAATGTATTGAGAGGCCAAAGTTAATATATTAATTTCCTTAAATTTTTGTCGCAGCGACTCTTTAGGCTTTAAATCATAAATTGCTCTTATGGCCCTCTTTTGCAAAACAAATATAATTTCAGTGTCAGCTGCGTGTCCCCATAGCAAAATACCATACGACATTATGCTATGAAAGTAGCTGAAGTAAACTAGTCTAGCTGTTTCAACACTGGTTAGACTTCTAATCTTTTTTACAGCATATGCTGCAGAACTAAGTCTGCTTGCTTGTTTTGATATATGGGGGCTCCATTGAAGCTTCGCGTCTAGTGTGATTCCAAGAAAAATGGTGGTATCTACAAGACTCAGTTTCTCCCCATTTAAAATTACATTAGTATTTAATTGTTTGACATTTGGAGTCACGAATTTCATACATTTTGTTTTAGTGCCATTTAAATGCAAATTATTAACATCGAACCAATTTACTAATTTAGATATAGCATTATTTACTTCGTCATATTTTAGTAATTGTCGACTTAATTTGAAAATTAAAGAAGTGTCATCTGCAAATAATACTATATCATGGTTATCCCCTACTATGTAAGGTAAGTCATTAATGTATACAAGAAACAGAAAGGGGCCGAGAATTGAGCCTTGAGGCACGCCCATTTGTACCATCGATCCGGAAGAGCTCATATTGTTAATGACAACTTTTTGCGTTCTCTTACTTAAATATGAAATAATTAATTTAAGGGCATCACTTCTTACACCGTAGTGTTGAAGTTTCCTGATTAATGTTTCATGGTGAACACAATCGAAGGCCTTGGATAGGTCACAAAATATACCCAAAGCATCCTGTGAATTCTCCCATGCATTAAAGATATATTTAATCAGCTCAACACCAGCATCAGTTGTCGAGCGACCCCTTGTGAAACCAAATTGATTTTTATGAAGTAAATTATTTATATTAAAAAAATTTAACATTTGATCAAGAACAATTTTTTCAAAAATCTTACTAAGTGTTGGTAGTACAGAAATAGGTCTAAAATTGGCGGGGTCTAATGTACTACCAGATTTAAATAAAGGTATTACTTTACTATGCTTCATTAAATCAGGAAACACACCAGATTCGATACTAGTATTAAAAATAATAGCTAAATGAGGCGCGATTGTATCTATTATAGACGCAATAACTTTAACGGAAATCCCCCACAGATCCGCAGTTTTCTTAACATCAATAGTTTTAAAATATTTTACAATATCTTTTGATGAAACTTTATGAAATGTAAAATTCTTTGTACACACATTTACATTTTGTTTAAGTAATGATTCGGCGACGGCAGGAGAAGAATTCAGTGACTTAGTGGTCAAGATCGGAATATCAGTAAAATATTTCTCAAAAACCATTGCTACGTCCTGATCTGATACAGTTAATTTGTTGTTAACACTTAACTGGTAATTTGAATTGCGAGAGTTGATCTTACCAGTTTCGCTATTAATTATACTCCATGTCATTTTAATTTTATTGGAAGCCGTCTTAATTTTGTTGCTCAAATGCAAAGACTTGGCTATGGAGCACACTCTTTTAAATATTTTTGAATATTTTTTTACATATTCCCTAAATTCGACGCTATGATTATATGACCTTTTATGGTAAAGATCATATAACCTATGCCTGCTCTTATGGACTCCTACTGTCGCCCATTCATTGAATGACTTCCGACTGTTCAAGGAGAATGTTTTAGAAGTAAAAGTATTATTAAATTCATTGCAAATAAGCTTAAATAATGTTCCATACAAAAAATTAGGATCATTTTGGTATGAAAGTGATGGAAGTTTTTTCACTATGTTACTTCTAAATTTCTCCAAGCGACGTGCATTTACTGGAACAGACACAACTTTCTCATCTACTCGCTTTTTGTGAACATAAGGTAACGAAACTACTTGTCCACAGTGATCAGAACTTAATTTTTGAATTATACATTTATGCAACGGCTTCACATTTGTAAAAATGTTATCTATACATGTTGCACTAGATTGAGAAATACGCGTTGGCTCTATAAATAAATTAAAAAGACCATATGATTTAAACAATGATCTAAATTTAATATTGATGGAGGAAGCTTCTAGGAGATTGATATTAAAGTCTCCACATATTACAACAGATTTATTCTGTTTATTAAGCTTAGTAAAAACTTTCTCCATAATGTTTTCGAAAGTATCATATGTACCACATGGGGGTCTGTAGACGCTCACAACAATGAGGTGCTCAAACTCAACACATGCCATTTCTACAGTTCGCTCAACAGAGAGGTTCACAATGTCTTTACGTTCTTTACATGATAATAATTTACTAGCTAATATTAAGGAGCCACCTCTTAAAACCGTATCTCTATTGAAAGAACTGACCACCTGGTGATTACTGAAGTTAAACATTAAATTATAAGCTTTTAACCAATGTTCAGTAATACATAAGATATGAATATTGTTGCTATTTAAGAACAACTCAATTTCTAGCTCTTTGCCTATCATGCCTTGTATATTTTGATGCAACAGGTGTAAACAATTTTCATTATTACTCTGTGGAGTCATACAATTAAAGATTTGTAAGCTACATTCTAAATTATTTAAGTTATTATAACTGCTAGAGATTACGTCTATTGTCTCATTTTCTAATTTAAATTACTTGGAACTGATTCCAAATTGCATATTAAGTCATTACACTGCTCAAAAGAAGCACATGTCTGTGTAGCCAAGTCCTTGGCTGAGTTAATATATAAATAATAAGATAGCACATTTGCTATCTGTCTTAAATTATATTTTGATAGGTAATACCTATCTCTAGTCAAATATTTCTTTATTAAATTATTTATATCTATTAAATTAATTCTATCATTATAATTGTAACAATTAAATGTCAAGTTTAAATTATTATTACATGAAAAGTTATTCATTAATAAATAATAGGTAGGTATCATAATAATTTATTCTAGTAAGTAATTATTATAAAATTAACTATATGGATTTATAATAATTACTTACTATTATTAAGTGGCGAAGCTTGCGAAGTCACTTATTGATTTCACGATGTCTGTCCGTCTGTCCGTCTGTCCGTCTGTCCCACGATTATCTCGAGAACGGTTTCGAATTTTCAAATTCTGTTTTCAGCAATCGATTACTGATCACCCAGGCATCTGAACCTCCTATTTTGAAACTGATTGCTCAACGGCAACCGTTAGAAACCGCTACAATTTCAAATTCTCAACAGACTGACACATGGCATGTAGCATATCAATCGACAGGTCTTTAGAAAGATAAATGATTGTTGAACTTATTAATAATTTTTTTAAATCGATTAATTGCTATTTTTAAATAAAAAAAGGGCTTTAGTGGCTTATGGTGTGGATTTATCATGTCCCTGTGGCTTGTAAACACGATAACTTTTGAAAATATCAATTGTTTAACTCAATCTATTTTTTAATCTCTTCGTCTATCATATGGGAAGCCACTGAATGTAAATGGCAGTGTAATTTTGTTTTGTTTAGCTATAATTAATTTTTTCGGCTCCAAAATGGCGAAATTTTCGTTGATTTGGTAGCCTCGTATATAAATAATTTCTGTAAATGGGGAACTACAGCACTTTTACACAGACTTCGAACGCAAACAGTCATCCGATCCGTTTGTCTCAGTACGATTACGTAAACTTTAAACTTGAAATCTGAAATTTGAAATTTTAAACTTTAAATTTTAAACTTTAATCTTTAAACTGAAAATTAAAAATTCATTTTTTAAAAATAGTAAAAGTTATGTTCTGACGTCCGTTTTGTATTAGTGAAAACCATTTAGTTAACCCGGTATTCGAAACTGTTAATTCAGTGGAGAATTTCGTTAATTCATCGCGTCGCGTTAATCAAAAAATAGACTCGGGTTTTTAATAATTTAAATTCCTCTTTGCGTGCTATCTCGCTCCACCTAGAGTAGGTTTAGGCCGGCTGCCGTCGAGTCAGGCGACCGTTAGGCTAGCCCTTCGGGGCCTCGCGCTTACATTCCTTCACAAGGTCGTGCGCTTTTTAAAACAGTTTTAATTTTATTTAATTCTTTAAGCGATTTTAAGTGGGAAGTGATTAAAGGTGAGAATAGTCATTTCTATGCGGTTTTCTCGGGTAAGTTTATACACAATCACCTTAGGGAGAATACAAACGGCGAGCACTTAGTAAAACTAAGTGACCGCTTAAATTTCGATATAATAGCCCCTCAGGAGGACACTAGCTATTCAACAAACCAATATCGTAGTTTTTCCAAAATCGACTTAGCACTCTTCAGGAACGTAACCTTAACGTTACGCTCCATAGAAGTGGTGCATGAGTTGACATCGGATCACCGCCCGGTCATAATGTCGTTAGGACAGTCCAGCAGCGAGATTCCTCTAACCAAAACTGTTACGGACTGGCATAGGTTCGAGGCTAACCTCGAAACTATGAACTCAGAATACTTAGACCAAGTGCCAGATGTAATTGACACCAAAGAGGTGGCCTTAGAAGCCATCTCTCACATCACCTCTCATATGAACGATTTGAAAAATTCAAGAAAATCAAAAACATGCGACTAAGCTGATTGCTTCGCCACTTTGATATGCTGTTAACTTGCTAGGTTTATTGTTATTATTATTACCTAAAAGATAAACATGTTCAGTAAGTTCACTGCAAATCTCGACTTTTGCAAGTGTGTGTTTTTAAAACACAAAGTGCTCGAATATGTCGTCACACATTTGATAAATATCGTTGACACCATAGCACTTTTAAAACACTTGAAATGTGTAAAAATGGATCTAGATCTTGTCTTCAAGGCTTAGTTATTAAGGAGTTGGAGGGGTACCTATGTAAACCCAGAGCCGTCATCTCGGAAGACATTTTAGACTGTTGGAGGACGCATGAGACAAAATATCCGATTTTATCGAAGATGGCCCGTGATTTTCTTTTAATACCTGCAACTTCAGTACCTGCTGAGAGATTATTTTCTAAAGCATCATTAGTAATTAGAAAACATAGAAATAGGTTAAGTGATGAGTCAGCCAGATGGTTACTTTGTATTAATGCTTTTTCAAAAGAATAAATATAAAGTAACAGTAATGTCAAAGCTGTTGTGTACATACTGTGAAGAAATTTATTTGCATCGTATCTTATTTTTTATTTAAATAAATTGTATATTGTATAACTCTTTTATTCCATTTCATATATGGTGAGGGTCCATCAATCTTTTTCTAGAGAGATAATGTTATTTAAAATACAGTGTAGTTATTGCCATTAATTTGTTTTTATATGTATGTTTAACCATGTTTTAGCATATGTAAGCTTATTAAATGTAAACGTTTATCAAGAAACTGACGCCCGTGGCCGTGGGACACGGTAGATAGCTCAGTTGGTTAGAGCATCGGCACGGATCCCTTAGGTCGTAGGTTCAAACCCCACCCGGTGTCAGTTGATTTTTCGAATTTCTCATTAAATGTTTAGACATTTATTAATATGGTTGGTCTTTACTATGGCTATGTTAATTCAAGCTCAATATGTACCTACTCTGTTAAGTTGTTCTAAGATCTAAAGTAACGTTTAATAAATAGTAATAGACTAATAGATTATTGCGAGACTTGCGAGACTCTTTCTGCAAGACCAAGACCAAGACCAAGACTGGGAGCGCAATACCAAGACCAAGACCAAGACCAGGTGTATTGGCGCAAGACCAAGACCAAGACTTGCTAAGTCTCGTCTTGTTCTTGCATTTGGGCAACACTAGTTAGACCGTATGCCAAGGCAAAGTCGTAAACAAATCTTCCCGCATGATCGGTGGTAGGACAACTGAGCCATCCGGCGTGGTGGACGTTGAAACTTAATGGCTTACCGTATGAAATTCTGTTTTATTTTTACCGACGAAATAATCGGTTACTGACTATCTAACGTGAATTGTCTTAGTCGGAAAAGGTGTAACGTTTCACGTTTTTGTGATGTCAAGTAAATTCAGTATATCACGTCTTAATAAGTTTCACTCAAAAATACGGTTAGGCAGTGATGGCTGGGTTTGGATATGCGGGTGCCCTTTTGCGCGGGGCCCGTAGCAATTGCTACTCTTGCTACGTGGTTAATCCGGCAATGGTTTGGGTAGGAATCACCATATTACGTACTTTTGCCGGCAAACAGCAGTGCTCGCACTACTGTGATCCCGTCTGAAGATTATAGGGACTGGCTTCCTGTACCCTTCACTAACTAATGCGAGCCCCGTGTTATAATTACAGGCTGTGATCCATCTTATCGTAGTCCTCAAGGATGACAACGCATCTTAAGACTTCTTTGTATGAAGTAGGCTGCAGATGTACATAGACAGGGGCGTCCATACATGATGATGCTGGGTAAGCACCATCTTGTTTCCAGCCCTAGTCGCCTCCTTTGACTGAGTCTCTCGATCCAGATTTTCTGGGAAGGGCGATCAGCATGCTTTTTCCAGAGGACCGGTCAAGTCTCTCAGGTCACCTGCAGTCTTCAAGGGTGTGGCAAGATGAGATGAGGTGGCCGTCGAAGAGCTGGACCAAGCCGTAAGCTGCTTAAAAGCTCAGAACACAGCACCGGGGCCCGATGGAATCCCAGACCAGGCCCTAGTGCCAAACTGAGCTGTTTACCGGCTGTCTGTGTTGTGTCACGTTTCTCAAAGCCTGGAAAAAGGCAAGGCTGTTCATCGAGGGGTTTTGAACCGGTAGGAGTCCGGCACAACCTTCTCGTTGCCCTTGCAGCAAAAGGATTTCCCCCACGAAAAGAAGGTGTCCATAGACAGTACGAGTAACCAAATATCAAGTAGAATAAGTTCCTTTGTCACTTGTTTAAGGGAAATAGGTACAAGCCTTTTATTGTGCTCAGGGGTCTAATTGCGCGTTGTTAAGACATGAATATCCATTTTTAATTTTTTTGCCTGTTTATCTGTTCGTCTGGGCTATATGTTATAAGATATCTGGAAATATCATCACAATCGGTCCAGCTATTCCCGGTAGCTGAACCGATTGTGACTACAACCACATCTCATCTTGCCACACCCTTGAAGATTCTTGGCTCTTCGGATTACTGCCTGATCCGGAGCACAGTGCCCATCACTTACTCATTGCAGGCGCGATCGGGAGGCAGTGTGGCACTATAGGTCAGCGAATTGGGATCCAGCGCGCATCCAGCGTTGTTTGCATCCTACTCATGGTGGCGGATTCGCTACACGTTGTATGATCCCAAAAAGTCTATTTGCGCGTCGTTAAGACATGAATATCCATTTTTAAATGTTTTGCCTGTCTATCTGTTTGTCTGGGCTATATGTCATAAGATATCTGGAAATATCATCACAATCGGTCCAGCTATTCCCGGTAGCTGAACCGATTGTGACTACAACCACATCTCATCTTGCCACACCCTTGAAGATTCTTGGCTCTTCGGATTACTGCCTGATCCGGAGCACAGTGCCCATCACTTACTCATTGCAGGCGCGATCGGGAGGCAGTGTGGCACTATAGGTCAACGAATTGGGATCCAGCGCGCATCCAGCGTTGTTTGCATCCTACTCATGGTGGCGGATTCGCTACACGTTGTATGATCCCAAAAAGTCTATTTGCGCGTCGTTAAGACATGAATATCCATTTTTAAATGTTTTGCCTGTCTATCTGTTTGTCTGGGCTATATGTCATAAGATATCTGGAAATATCATCACAATCGGTCCAGCTATCGGGAATAACTGGACCGATCGTGATGATATTTCAAAAACATATAGGCAAATAGATCGACTATATCAATGTCAGAAGTACTACATTTTTTTTGATACTTCTTCCCGTTGCCAGTTAAGGTATTTTACAACTGGTATAAATACAAGCAGGGGCAGATTAAATGTCGATAGCGCTTTAAGGCGGCTCTTTACGTTGGCCAACATAGTGGCGAATGTGTTGGCAAAGATATTAGCCACGAGTTTGTGATGGCGATCGAATGAAGATGAATATCGTTTAGTTTGCTTCGGTTCAGGCCAATGTGCGGAAGAATTTATTAAAATGGATATTGAGGCGCTAACGGCTCCTGCAGTTTATTTATTCACAGCATATCGCTACGACGTGAATGTGTATAATAAAAAGGTTATCAAAACGAAATGGAAAAAAATAATTTTATTTCTTGTGTTCCACAAACAATTTTTAGCTTAGTATAAAGCGAAAAGTTTCTTCATTAGTCATTGTTACTGCCATTTTGTAGACACTAGTTACGACGCGTGAATATAAAATTCAAATCAGGTGCGTGCGATCACTCAGGGAGCTCGTAGCAAGCTTTCGGTATACCTATATTACTCTACTCTATGTAGCAAACTAATCGTGCGCCCAACGTATGGACGTGGAGGCCAATACTCTGCCACAACCCTTTGATCTTTTATAAAAATCCGACACTACACGGATATCGCGCATACATACCAAGTGAAGCACAAACACCCACTCTACACGATGGGCATCTCTCTCGCACTTTTTCTTATCTTGCCATGAAAGAAATATTATTTTAAATGACGCTTCATTTTCATAGACGCTAGTAATTCATTTATTTGTATTTGTTAATCAATAATATAATACATTTATCAATAATAATATACTACGAAAGGAACTTCGTTCCACCTGAGTGTTCAACGGCACGCATGTTTTTTTTAATCACGCATGTTTTTTGGTAAATAGGTACTTACTGAATATCGTTTTCGTTTTAAAACTTCCGAGTGCGCCCTTTGTAACCTCGCGCCTCTAGGCACGTGCCTAGTTTGCCTTAAGGATAATCCGCCACTGAATACGAGATGGTTATGCTGTGGCGGCGTAGGGGAATCCACTACCCCCATATTATTCCGTGAGTGTCATATGAGGCGACAGAGAGGAACTGAAACAGAATATGGTCAACAGCATCTTCCTTGTCAACTCGCCTGCCAAGTGTGGTAACTGTGGATAAATCCAGCATCGGATGAGCTGCAGCATTTTCCTGTTATACATTTAAAATAATAACTGCGTTTATCACTCCTACGAAACGATCAATGAGGAGGTTTATGATCAGCAATGGTTTCTCTTAGGCTGTAATGATAATACTGGCAGAACAAGATTTCAAGCATTACCATTAATATTGAAAAAATATTTTATTTAGAAATAACTGAAAGACGCCAAAGTTTGACGGCTCCGTGGCGCAGTGGCTTAATAATGAGTTGCAGCGCTTGGGGCCGTTGGTTCGAAACCCGCACGGAACAAGTATTTGTATGGCCTATAAATAATTGTTCCGGGACTGAATTTTTGTCCTTTTGCAATTTATGTTTGTAAACTGCCTCCACGATACAGGAGAAAATTCTAGTGTGGGGGTATAATGTTTAAAAAAAAGATAAAAAAGAAGTAAACATAATATATATTTCTTCGCATAAAAATGTACAGTACGTAAATATCCATATGACAATACTTATACACTGAAAGGGTATACTTTAAGTAATATTATAAACTATGTCTATGCATTTCGTTACTTTTAAAGTAACATAGTATTTTAAGCATATATGTATTATGACATTACTTTGGACGTTTTTAAACCACGTTATAATACAAAACCAAATTTGAAATGACAACATCAATCTCAACATTTTCCAGATCCTCATAAAAAATAACTCTTAAATAATTTCGCATTGTAAAAAGAACAATCTTTATTATACGACAAATTGTAATAATCTCGTTGGTATTCAAATAAGTATTTTTACACTTCTATATTAAAAAAAAAAACCTTGTTTTCACTTTGATATTAAAAAGTATTTTCAAATATTTAAAACACTATTTCTACTTATTTCTAACTGTAATCGTCCGGCACATAAATATTATAAATTAAATTTAATAGAAACTTTTATTTACAAACGCTTATTACTAAATAAAATCTACGTCTAACTAGAAATAAAATAGTGCAATAGAAAAAATCATAGTGAAATTGCTATAATATATTATACACGTAGCATTGTATTGATGTTAATTATGAATAAACCCACAAATTTAAACATTTAAAATACATAGTTAAGCCAAAACTATTACAATGTATTTAAGTACACTTTTCCTATCGTAAGCTAAAAGTGCTAAATGTATAAAAATATTGCATAAAAGTAGACGTCGTTTATGTTAGAGATAAAAACTAAAGGTTACGTGTAAAAATGTTATTTACAGATATTATTTAAAGAATTTATATAATTAAACAATAAAAACATACAATAATGAAAAGACAATTTTGTAAAAGTTTGGGTGTTATGAGATTATTATAATATTTATAACTAATTATGTTAAAAGGAGCGAGTCTTGAATTATAGCTAAATTTATAGAAAAATTAAAGAGATTCATATTAAAATTGATTAAATAAGAAGAAAAATTAAAGAAAGGTACAATTTTATCTACACTGTTATTAAAACACGCATTGTTGTATCACAGCTTATACCATACATTATTATTTAATATTAAAAATTATAATTATATTCTACAAATAAAAAAATATAAGCTTACGAGTATTAGGCAATGGACGGATATACATAGATATAATACCTTTATAAAATATGCAAATACAATTAATTTATAATTCTATTATTAATCAATTAATTATAAAAGTAATAACATTAATTTAAAGAAATCGGCTTTATCTTTTAAATATCTTACTTATTGGAAAATTAGCTAACAATTAAGTATTAACATGATTACTTACTAAGAGATAATAGAAATGAGTTAGTAACAAAGTTTAACTTTAAATCTAAATAGGCATGCACGTGGATTAAAAAAATATTCAAGTTTCTTATATTAACTTATTTTGTTCTTTTTAAATTGGTCCACTATAATTGCACGATTTTTATATACATTGTCGCGCTACTCTGAAGATTTTTTTCCAAGATATTTTTTCTCGTTTTGTTGGTCACGTGTAGCAATTATCTTCATCGGCGTGATCTGAGCAGTCAATAGTTCCATCACACAGTTGTGCTAACGTTATACATCTGAAATATAATTATATATTTATCGAAAGTGCAAAGCTACGTTTTAATAAGAATTTTGTCTGAGCCTTAAGTAATTGCGTAATCCTAAAGACAGTTCATTAAATGCCGCCAGATGAATAAATAAATAGACAAAATAAATAGCGCCATCGAAATTATTTCTTGCCAATCCATCTTACATAATGATAAAATGCTACTGCCGACCATAAACTTTATAGTATAAACTCTATTCTAACTCGTACTCGACATACATAGCAAGAAGCTTGTAGCAATCTAGAGCGATGTTTAGGCAGAATATTCCGTGTCGTGGAGGATATTTTTGATGTATATATATATATGTATAATTTAAGTAGATACTAATAAAATCTACAAAAATGAAATGAAATCTGATATAGTCAGAACTGTTTTATTGCAGATATAGAAATAAAAAAGAAGGAATTGGTCTGGAGGAATTATGTCTGACATTAGTATCGGTGTCATCCACCTGATAGAATGTGCTATTTTAGCTATATACGAAATTATAACTATATAAACGAGCTATATATACGAATTCGGACTCAATTTCGGACAATTCGTCACTCTAAGTGACATGATATTAAATATGAGAATGTTAATTTGTTAGAATCTAAAAGTAAAAATTTATATATAAAGTGGTTTGTATTACCCACTTTAAATAGCTCTATCAAGCTGTCAGTAAAACGTCAGCACAAACCTGAATTTTGCAGTTGAATAGTTGCTATACTTATAGAAAAAACTGTACTTATAGAATGTAGTCATAGCTTTTGTTGTTGGTCAGAAATTACATTAGAGGTACTCAGTGCTTTGGTTTTGGTTTTGGTGATCCACTTTTCTCCTTCTGCATGCTTCTGCATGAATCTTCGCGGAATTTCATAACGCTTGATTATATTATCTTGACATGATATTATCAGAATTGTAAGATGTATACGATACGAGTAAGAAAAACAAAAAAAATGTGACTGGTTCCTAACTGCAGTCGAAGCGATGCAGCGTTGGTAACGTTATTCATGACTTTCGGTTCGGTTTTTTAGGTTTCCTACTTGTAAATATGATCGCATGATGGGATCAGTGTGCCGAGTAACAACGGTATAAGATGATCCGCTAAATATCATCCCGTGGGTGTCGTAAGTAGTGACAGAGAGAAATGATACAGGAGATGGGGCAGCAGCATCTTCCTCATAACAACTCAAAATAAAGAATAATTAAGGTTGGCAACCGTGGTAACTATATGAAATATTCCCCGTATTAGGCTATCTATGAAAAAGGCCTATGTTCAGAAGTGGACCTTCAATAGGCTGTAATGGAATGGAATTATTAATATTTATAATGGATGGCATCAATACGATTTAGTATCAAGATAAATTTTACGAAGACATGAGTTTTTATAGTCACCTGCCGTCGACGCAGCGCAGCTCGCCGCTGGGGCAGGGCGAGGCGTGCGCGCTCAGCGAGCCCTGCCCTGTAGGCGACGCCCCTCTACTTGAACCCTCTTCAACTGTGTCCATTCTACCTTCAGAGGATTCGCCGATCTCTTCCTGTGCTGCGGTTTCTGCTTTCTGTATCGTTGGACGTTTATATTGTAATTTTAACGTAATAAAACGTTCAGTCCATCAGCGGGGATGAGTGGGGCTTCATTATGAATAACTTTTTTTAAATGCAAGTATCTGCTCGATTGATTTTTATTTGGCGTTAGAAAAAATATCATTTTCTCAGGGATGACACATGTCTAGATAAAGTATATATTGTATATTAGTTTTGATAAATGATTTCAGTATCCCGCACACTTCCCGCAGCTATTAAATGACGTTTCGTGTACTCCATTGCAGCTGATACAGTTAACCGTGTATTTTTTATTTAAAATTTTATAAACATAACATTTATCAATTTCTAAACAAGGGTGCTAGACAGAGAGATCTTCTTTTAATCTAACGCGGCAGATGGATTATCAATAGACAGAGTGAATCACCGGATAAAACAATCTTAGTACATACTTTTTTTTATAAGATAAGGGTTACTAACGAGCACACAGTCCACCTGATAATAAGTAGTTGCTGTGGCCCATAGACATCTACATCCATCCTCAATTCCGAATCAAAATGCAGATGCGTTGCCACCTCTGAGGACGAGGATGGAGTGCCTTATTACTAGTAAAAGGGGTCTCCGGTTCTCTATACTCACCATAAGAAACACAGTAGAGTTAAGCTGCTATTTTACGCTTGTATTCTGTGAGAGCGTGGTTTTTCCCCGGTCGAGCGGACCCATTCGTGCTACAACTATGCTACTAATATGGCTGCAGCGTGGCTCTACCACGTATAAAACTATAACTTGAAGGGGGGTTCCTATTGCGACTGTTACTTTAAGGTATTTGGTAAATATTATTTAATGATCTTAAAAGATACGGAAGAACTATTTTATCATAAGTGTGGCGTGAATATGCCCATAGAAAATAACATCTAAAAATCTAAAGTCAGTGTTCACCCCGGAGGCCTAACGAACAACATGGAACGCCTCCTTACCAATGTAAAGGTTCTCCGATTCACGTTACTTATGTTACGAACTTACAAAACACTAAATCAATATGTTGCTAATTTAAACTAGTTTTCTGTGCCCTAAACGAGCCGACTCATTCATCAGTATGGCTTTACCACGTTGAAAAAACCGTTATGAAATTGGGAAAAAACAATTGCCTGGAAATAATCTGAACATTAAAAGAAATTACTTACTTTTAACATTGCGGCTCCATCTATAACCCTCTCAAGATTGTCTATAGATTTATCAAGATGAGTTGTTACCATTGGGCTCGATACGCCGGACATTTCTTTAGTATGGCTTTTACTTGTCATCTTGTTTACTGACGTACGCTTGGAACTGCCTGATCTATTTTGCGTTCCTCTTCTCCCACTCATTTTATTTGTTGAATCCATTTTATCATTTGTGACGGATTTAGAGTCGTGGATAATTGGGCGGCTGTAAGGTGTCAGTCGTGAGGGCAAAGGTCGACGAGTAAAATTACGTGTCAAGCCATTATTGCTATCACTGGTAATTAGTAGCTCTTTGCTGTTTTCACCTTCTCCTGTATATAAAAGGAATTCATACAAATGAACTGTTATAATTAGACATATGTAATGGAAGATAATTGAATCAGGTGTTTAATCTTACAGTGGCGGCTTGAACTTATATTCAAGGAAATTCGAGGTAATATCCGAAGGAATTTATGTTATTGAAATTACTGAAGGTATTGTCTAACAATCTCATCATTAATTATACGGTATGTAAAATATCCGTCGACGTTTTTGCTAGTGATAATTCACTTTGCAAAAGTTGCAGCCTATTTACGTCCCTCTGCTGGGCACAGGCCTCCTCTCATTTCTGAGAGGGTTTTAGGGCAAGGAAATGTCCGCCGCGCTGCCCCAATGCGTGTTGGCGAACTTCAAACGTCTTCGAAATATTTTTTTTCTTATATCTCAGACATCTAGGTTTCCTCACGATGTTTTCCTTTACTCAGCACTTAAAATTGCAATTAAGAATTTCATTGGTGTCGGCGGGGATCGAACCCGGGTTGCTCGAGTACTGTGAAGCTTATAGCGAGCGCTAACTATCTGAGCTACCACGGCTCATTCGCTTTGTATTAAAACTGAATTGCTTATTTAAATTAGTATTTACCGGTTTTGTGTTATGTTCGGTAGTGGACTTTAATGGGCTAGATTAATAAATGAATGATGACGATGATGAAGACGAAGATACAAAGACAAAGCTCTCGTAAAATTGTTGCACGAAGAATACGTACCAGTTCGGTGTATAGAGACGTCGGGAACGCGGTTGGGACGGCGCACTGCCAGTGCGGGCGCCGAGCCGGCGGACTCCTCGCCGGGCTCGGGATCGTCCGCGGCCTCTCGCAGCCGGTGCTCGCACGTGTGTTCGGCCTCGTCTTCGCCATCGGGGCAGTCCGAGTAGCCATCGCACAACCAGCGCGTGCCGATACAACCACCGTTACTGCAGCTGTTGAGAATTAGAATTTTGCAATAAAGTACTACTGTTTTATATATTTTGCAAGGATTATAATATGTGGTTTGAGAAATTTAATTACCAAAAGAGTATACACTCACTTACTGAGAAACTTATAAGAAAAAGCAAGTAACATGTACTTTGAGTAGGTATAATATATCTGTGGATTTACGTTAAGTATTAAATATTAATATAAAATCTTGCACAAATTATAAAAAGCAGAGAGTAGTTCCAAAATATTTCATAGGCGCTTACTAGTAAGAACAAGCAAAAACAAAGCGCAGCGCATTCCATGAACATTTTATATTATGAGCTCGATGGTACATACCGGAACTCGTTTCGTGCACATACAGAGCAGTGCGTCTCGTCCTCAGCGGCTGGACAGTCGGGCGAGCCGTCGCAGGCCCAATGCCGGGGCACGCAGGTCGAATCACCGCACGCCAATTCCCGTTCACTGCACGGTGACCGCGCTGATGCGCAACCGCTCGTAGGATAACGCGTGCAACTGAACACGTTACCCAACTCACGGGGAATCGAACCCTCGCAACTCTCTGCCACGGCTGCGTGGTGAAAATTTATGTTTAATAATTAGGGCATCCAAGAGTTTTTCTGCCACCAGGGCGGCGCCACTTAAAAATGAAGTGTAATATTTGAAAGATTCATAGCGGGGAAAGTTAATTTGTTCGTAAAATGTAAAGTTTAATGTTTCTTTCTGTACCATTTTTATTTATATATTTAATAGTTATATTTTATATTAATTAGATTAAAGATAATTAAACCAAATCGCACATATTCATAAGAAGGAGAAAAATTAAAGAGTTAAATGTGCAAAAAATTTAACAGCAAATCACTGAGACATTGTTTTATGTATTAATATGATACTGTAGGAACTGATAAACTTTTATTTAAAAGTTACTTATTAATTAAATGACATTGTGTAACTAAAGACTTTACGTCAGAGTCAACTAGCGACACCTGGTGAGTGGAGAATTATTAGCCCTCATTGTAGCGGCGTAAGAATATCCACTTCCCCATATCGTCCCGTGGGTGTCGTAAGAGGCGCAGAGGGAAACTAAAACAGGAGATGGGCAGAAGCATCCTTCTGATAACAACTAAACACTGCGGTTTCCAACTTACTTGCCAAATGTGGCAACCGTGGCAAAATCCCCTCCATGTGGCAATTTATGGGGGAGGCCTATGTTCAGCTGTGGATTTTTGATTAATTGTTACTGTTATTTATTTGTTTATTCTTGTGCAGTGGATTTTTTACAAGTTGTTAAGGAGCATAAGGAAAGTATTTACAAGCTGTTAAAGTAAGAAAAGTAAGTAGACCACGTGATTATCACAATTGTGATGTTGATGTCTTATCTACCCAACTAAATTCGACCACAGTAACAACTACCGGGAATATTTTCATTTAATATTTTTTTTTTATAACGTTATCCCTGTACTGGAAATGGCTCCTGTATCGAAGACGTGTTTACAAACAGGTTCAATATATTTCCGACCGTAAAAACGTTTGTTTGTTAGTAACATAGTACTGCACGCTGCAGCTGTGCTATCATACAGTAACTGCAACACATGTGAGTCTCCTTGATCGGGAAAGGACAATACTCCCATAGTATAGACTTTAATAAAGTAGTATGATACACATATGTTTCGTATGTTAAACGACATCGTGTACATGAACGACAACTGGGTACCGTTTTTACTGGAATCAAGCCATTTCATATTATTCATCGTCATCATCAAATCAAAACGGCCAAGAGGCCTTCATTCAGCACATAGGCCTCCCACATGAAAATAAAAATAATGGTTTCTATTTCTATTTCTAAAGATTGCCTTATCGGGCGGATATTTGCCATAGTTGCCACGCTTGGCCGGCGAGTCGGCAACCGCAGTTTTTTTATTATTTTGATTTGTTATCAGGAAGTTGTTGCTGTCCATCGCCGTTCATTTCCCTTTGTCGCCTCTTACGACACGCCCGGGATGATATGGGGTAGCGGATTCTATAACTCCACCATTACTCGGCGGTATTCTTACATCGAGGATTAAACATATGGACTACAGCAATTGCTAGCAATGAGATGAATTGTTTGATCGTTAATTCGTAAAATATAGGAGTAGGCAGGCACTCATATTTTCCTTTCCGTGACGGATGTAACGCTACGCAAAGCAATAACGTTGGAGATACGGAGGCTTGTATGAAATGCAGGAATTCTTTAACTTTTGATATAGGCAGAAAGAAGTATCATTAAATTTATATTATTTTCCCATTATGAAGAATGAAATTTTTCTGGCTATTCCATTTGTTGTCTCGTAAGCGTAAGATACATATTTTAACGCAAAACAAAATAATATATTAACTATTGTAATATATTGAAATCTAACTTCTATTTCCTCTATTTTAAGTAAATGAAAAGAAACATACCTCGGCAAAAGTTGTGACATGGCATCTTCGGTAAATACGGCGCGGGGCTGCATTCCGGCTCTAGAAGAGCGCAGAAGAACTGTGCGACACGATCGCTGCAATTAGTCGACACCAAGTACTCGATCTGCGGCAGCAGTTTAGTGACGTCCACACCATCCAGAGTGATAGCAGGTCCCGCCAAGTCATAGGGAAGTACGCCTCTACATAGAGCCAGTCGGGTCGAACGACATTGAGTAACTAAAAGAGGAACGAATATTTAAACGTTATTAAGGTACATAAATAAAAAAAATCCTCATAATAAATAGCTTCAAAAGTCGATACTGACAAACAAATATCTCTAGTTCAAGGTAAAATTAGAATTTTGTTTAAATAGGTAGGTACATCAAAATCCAAAATTCCCTATTTTTCCAAATTCTATCTTTAAGGATGGAATTTTACCTTTATATTTTTAAGAGACCTCTTTTGAAGTATAAATTATTTTATATTTTAGTTCAGTCTTTTCGGACAATTCGAGGGACATACATAGAAACTTCTTGTTTTTTTTGTGTTCGGTTAAAAATAAATTATGCTTTCAAAACTTTACATTTTAATCCCATAAATCGAAAATTCAAATCTATAAACTCACTCCTTAATGAAGAAACTTCATGATATATATAATATGTCGAATTTCTATCACCTACGTAAAATAGCCTCTGGCAAAGATATCCCTGTCAGAAAAACGCTGAGTTACTCGTAATTCCATATGTGTTCAGTTTTGATAACTTTGACACAAAACACTCAAATAGTTTGCTCTTTTTATCGAAAATATCGACGACTTAAGTAACTTATTCATATAAATTACGATTATTATACATTCTGAGAAAGTTAGTTTGAAATACGATTTACGAGGATCAGAGCAGTCTTTACATTCTTTAGCATTTCAATTATTGTCTTTTACAAATACACACTAAGAAACTCTAAAGAAAGTTAAAAAGACGACAAGAAGTTTATTATTCTTTGTTATGCCGTTAATTGACAGATACTTTAAAGTTTAAATTAAAGTAACTATGTAAATAAGTTATATTACTGTAAACTTTCTATGTAAATATTGTAAGAATGAAAGATAAAAGAAGAGTTAGTAAGCCTCCCAACATTTAGTTGCATAATTATATACATAAATTCTTATTGTTAAAAAAATTAAAACATTAAATATTAGTTTGATATCACTTAGCCTGATATTATTGTTAGACGCTGCGTAAAATAAAGTAGGTACTTACCATCTAGATTCACATTTAAGGGATAGTTTTTAGTGGTGCTATCTATCCTGTCACGCCATGTTGGTAGTGTAGGAGAAACCCGGGTGTTATACAGTGAGCTCTGAGTTGTCGACTTCATATTTTCCGCGTCCTCTATCGAAATGCCGAATAGTTTTGAGTGACCCGAAGTGAAACGATTGTTCGGATGTACAGCAGGATTGAGGATGTAGTAATTGTGGATTTCTGGTGCCAATTCAGGTTCAATTGATTGTTGCTTGAAATTACTATCGCCTTTTCGTATATATAAAGAAGAATCTTTATAAACGGGTGAATAACCTTTATTTGTTTCCTCTTCGGCTTCCTTCGTTGTCTGTTTTTCATCGTAATGCAAAACATCGTTGTTGGTCTCTGCTCGCGTTATAGTCTCTGTTGTAGTAGCAACTACTTTTCCCTCATCGAAGTATATGGCAAGAGGTTTCTCTGGACTTTGAGTTATGTGTGGTTTCAAAGTAGAGTCGTCGAATTTCGTATCTGAATTTTCAAATAATTTAGGTGTTCTTAACTTTTCAGTGTCAGCTTTTTCGTTACCATATTGCACTTCAGGAGTTATATGTGTGGGGAAAACTGGTGGGATAGGTATTTTTATTTTTTCACTCTTTTCTGTGATCGCGTCGATTAACGATGGAAAATCAACGCTTTTTTCATTTACTGGGTTGTAGAAATCGATTTCCTGTGGCTTCGTACCTGTATTTTGTAATTTTTGTAAATGAAACAAAATGAAGTTAATACTAAAATAATAATTAACAAAATACCTCAATTTACATAAATTAGAAGAAATATTCATAGGAACATAAAATTTTATCGAATATGAAATTATGTTTTCTGTAATGTTTTCTTATCAAAATAAAAATATTTTAGGGAATATTTTAATATAGATTTCACCTCACAAATTATATCATGTTATTATATTTATATTTATTTGAAGACTATGATGAACAGATATGTATGTATATGTTACAGTCAGAACTTTTTCCAGGTCCAAACTACTTTTGGCTGACAAAAGCCGTCCATGGCACTTTGCAATTGCAAACCAGATTTTATGACAATATTAATTTTTCCTATAAATTACAGGTAAAGAATTATTTTCTAAAATGGATTTACAGTAAACCATTTGTTAAACATGCTTTTTTTTACTACATACACCTGAATCAAAGTAATTTTAACTAAGTAGGTAAATACTAGTCTTGGCCAAAACTACTTTTAATCGATATTTTAGTAGAAACCGCTACTAAAATATCGATTAATCAATTTTTGCAGTCAAAACAACTTTCCACGAAAATATTTAGTTAAACATACTTTTGCCTGTTTTCAAAAGTAATTTTAACCGGGTAAGAGTTTTGACTGTAATATATAAAATTTATCCGAGAGACAACCGCGGAGTAACAAAGAAATTTCATATAATCATCCTTTGTGGACGTTCAAAAACGTGACTAATAAAGCATAGTGTGGCAATCGCCCTCCATATAAGCAGTGCGAAATGATCACGGTATGTCTAAGACGAAGTTAAACTAAATTTCAATAACTTTTATATACAATAAAAGTTTTACAATAAGGACAAACATTTATATAATGCACACACAGTGAAATGTGCAAAATGGAAAGCGCACACACACAGTGTTTATGATATTATCTGTGCTAAATCCATAATCAAGTGTCTTGTATATATATGTATGTGATATTCTTGTTCAAAAAAGTTAGCACATTAAATATTTTAATAAGTAATTAATTGCGTACGTAAAGTGCCTTTTGTTGCCTGTTCGACGTGTTCTGGTGATTTGCGGCTGGGCTTGTCGGGGTTACTACGGGATTGAGCGTTTGCATTATTCTCTTCCCAGTTTGTCGCATTCACAACATCGAACCCTGAAGAAAGATTATCTGAAATATAAAAACAAAATGGTCACAGAATTTTTAGTGGTTTGCAATCTTAGAGCCTGCTAGCTCGACGGATTATCTTAAAATTTCACGATCAAACCGAGTTCGATCTTTGCCGGCACCATGTAGAAATCTGTTAATGGCATTTTTAAGGATCGATTCATAATGTGATCGGCGGTAAAACCCATGTAGGTTTTGGTAAATAGTAGATGGAATCTTTGGCATAAAAATAATCCTTCCACCTACGAATAAATGTATCGCTCGCTTAGTAATCACACTATTACTACCTCAGAGTGGCAACGTGATAGCCTGTCTCGCAACTCATTTAATTATTAAGAAGGAATAGTAAAAGCTCAAGAATTACAATTTCTTGAACTACTAGATTATCATTGTGTCAACTTTCTTATTCCTGTATAGTGCTAGCAGTATTCTAAGATATAGAAAAAAACAATTTATCGCAAGTACATCTAGAGAAAGTGCGTAAGAAACATCACTTTAGTGCTTAAGTATTGAAGCGTTGCAAGGCACATCAAGCATGATGTATAATTAAGGTCAAGATTCTTTTAATTACTACTTCCGACTGCAAATCAAAAAGACGTTGGCACTGAAATAGTTAAAAGTTATTATTGTGAGCTCATCAAGGTTATACATGCCATAAAACCAATATGAAGCTAATAACTCTTAATTTTAATTTAAACATTAAAATACGCTGTTATCAGTATGGTAATACGGTTGGCTGAAGAACATCGAATTGTAAAGGCGTGTCTTCGTTAGTGCATTCTATAGATAAATGTCATAATACCCGAGTTTGGCAAGCGGAGCAAAGGTCGTAGAGACAGACATTCCATGTCATCAATCAGTAATCATATTCGTGTATATTTAGTTCAAGCTAGAATAATAATGCTTGAACGCTTGTGTTACATTCAAATTGTGCCAATTTAGGTGTATTTTATCTACTCAAATTGACCGTAGCTCTCTATAGTAACTATCAATTAGTAAAAGCATCGTAGAGATCGTGTTATATAAAACTGCTTCCCTTGTATTTTTGGTACATTTGTCACATTTACCGTATTATAAGTACCATTAAATATATATTTGTGCAGACTTACTAATGTGTTTTAGGAGATTTTAGCATTATTATTATTTTAGCATTATTATTTTGAAGGACCTGGAGGCGAAGTATAACTTCGCCTCCAGGTCCTTCAAAAGAGTTATTGCCAAGGCAAAGTCTGAGCACATAGGCAGAATTGGCGAGAAACTAGTTCGCCTTCCTTCGGGAACCCGTGCATTCTGGTCTCTCGCCAAGGCTGTCCAAGGGAATTTCTGTAAGCCATCACTACCATCTCTGCACAGGGAGGACGACTCACTGGCCCACGACGCAAAAGAGAAGGCCGACCTTTTAGGCTCCCTTTTTGCGTCCAACTCGACTGTTGATGACGGGGGGAACACACCGCCGACCATCCCGCGGTGTGAGTGCTCTATGCCGGATGTGCTATTCTCACAGCGCTCGGTTCGCAGAGCACTCCTCTCCCTTGACATCCACAAGTCGAGTGGGCCTGACGGAATCCCCCCAATTGTGCTGAGGACGTGTGCTCCGGAGTTGGCACCGGTTCTAACGCGTCTTTTCCGGTACTCCTACTCCCATGGCGTTGTCCCGAACTCATGGAAGACAGCTTTTGTCCACCCGATCCCTAAAAAAGGCGACCGCTCAGACCCGTCCAACTATAGGCCTATCGCGATCACCTCCTTGTTCTCCAAAATAATGGAATCCATTATTAACTGCCAGCTCATCCGGTACCTTGAGGATCACCAGCTGATCAGTGACCGCCAATACGGTTTTCGTCGGGGTCGATCAGCTGGTGATCTTCTAGTCTACCTGACCCATAGATGGGCGGAGGCAGTAGAGTCCAAGGGGGAGGCGTTGGCCGTTAGTCTGGACATTGCGAAGGCCTTCGATCGCGTTTGGCACAAAGCGCTTCTTTCGAAGCTCCCTTCCTATGGGCTTCCCGAGAAATTGTGCAATTGGATCACCAGCTTCCTTGCAGATCGGAGCATCAAGGTCGTTGTAGACGGTGCATGTTCTGACTACAAGCCTATTAACGCTGGTGTTCCACAAGGCTGTGTGCTATCACCAACGCTGTTTCTTCTGCATATCAATGATATGTTGCTAACTGGTAACATTCATTGCTATGCGGATGACAGCACTGGTGATGCTCTATACACCGGCCGGGCCAATATTTCTCGGGAAAACGTCGCTGAGTACCGGAACAAACTTGTGTCTGAAGTCGAGTCTTTGCTGGACAAAGTCTCGGATTGGGGGCGACTAAATCTAGTCCAGTTTAATCCTCTGAAGACACAAGTTTGCGCGTTTACCGCTAAAAAGAACCCCTTTGTCGTATCTCCTCAGTTTCAAGGCACTCCCCTTCTTGCCTCAGCCAGTATCGGTATCCTCGGAGTCGACATATCGAGTGACGTGCAGTTTCGTGGTCACTTGGAAGAGAAGGCCAAATTGGCCTCTAAAAAGCTTGGCGTGCTCAGCAGAGCGGGACAGTATTTCATGCCGGCACACCGCCTGCAACTTTACAAGGCGCAGGTTCGGCCTCACATGGAATACTGTTCCCATCTCTGGGCAGGGGCTCCCCAGTGCCAGCTCCTTCCACTTGACCGCATCCAGCGCAGAGCGGCTCGAATCGTCGACGACCGAGCCCTTTCCGATCGGCTCGATTCATTGGCACTGCGAAGAGATGTTGCATCTCTTTGCATTTTCTTTCGCATCTACCATGGGGAGTGCTCTGAGGAATTGTTCGGATTAATCCCAGCCGCCAAATTTCAAGAACGCACATCGCGGCAGAACTCCCGATACCATCCACACCATCTGGATGATTGGCGGTCCACCACTGTGCGATTTAGAAGATGTTTTCTTCCTCGCACGACTTCCTTGTGGAATCGATTACCATCAGCGATTTTTCCGGACCGATACGACTTAGGGACCTTCAAGAAAAGAGCCTACTCCTTTTTAAAAGGCCGGCAACGCATCTGCAATTCCCCTGGTGTTGCGGTTGTTCATGGGCGGCGGTAGTCACTTACCATCAGGTGAGCCGCATGCTCGTTTGCCCCCTCTCCTATAAAAAAAAAAAAAAAATATTTGAAATCATAAAAGTGATAAAAGCTACCAATAATGCACAGGTCGTGCGTGCAGTTATAACTAAAATGATTGATACATATATTCCTTTGGAATATTAAGTTCTTTTTAAATCAATAAAAATATTGATGATTCGGTCGAATTTGGACTCCGGCAATAACTTTTTATTGTGAACTAGTAATTGTACCGACCGTAATTGTACTGGTGTGAGTATGAGACTTTACAGTGCCACAAGTGTATCCGTAAAATATACCTGATTAACTAGCCATCTGTGTTTACAATTATATAAATGTTGCTGGATTTAGAACCTTCCAAAAATATCATGTATAACTTCCCGTAACATGATAAGTACGAGTTGATGTTATGTCAAGTTTGAGAGACACTATAGATTGAACATTTCGAATGTGTTAAATTAAGAAATAAAGATTATACTGAATAAAGAAGAATGCCCACGTAAATGCAGTGTAGCTATAACTCATCGCACCAAATAAAACCGTTTGCTAAAATGAACTACGAACGGAAATTTAAATCATTCAACCTTATTTAGCCGCCTGTGTTATCGTCAGAAAGATGTTTATCTGAAGTTTTGAAATCAAACCTAAATTTAAAATTTCGAAACATTAATTTCACTCAGAAGGAAGCATCTGATCTTGCACCCACTCATCAGTAGTGAAGCCTTATGGAGACACGGAGCTAGTGAAAGTCGGGTTCAAGATGTCAGCGGCGCACCTCCGCGGAACCGTCAGCATTATCGTCATTAATCCTTATCGCGGTTGCACAATCTGTTTCCTACACTAATGAATCCAGTTCGGTACATAAATATGTAGTAGCTTTTCAAGTTTACTCGCAGTCGTTATCTTAAAATTAATTTTTCAACTCCATTAGCTGCTCAAGTAATTATCACAAGGTGTAAGGAAATACTTATTAATAGTAGTAACTAGTAATCATGATACAAGACTATGATCTCATTTGTTTAGCATATTCTTAACATTTTGTGCTTGAAGAAGAAATATTTCTTCGTGTAAATTATAGTTATAAAACAAGAACTATGTATATAAGACATCACGATAAAACAATAACAAGATGACAAGTTGTATTCAGACTTTCTAAGTCCTAGCTTAATCGAGTCGAGTCTGCGATAAAATCGGAGGTAGGTTTAGATGAAGAGATACGGGGGCAGCCGGATACTATCTTAAATTTGTTTTTTTTTTTTGCAAATAATCAAAAATGTTGGCTCTACAAAGAACTTAAGCTAGGATCAGGGACACCATAGCCAGCTATTATGAACAACACATAACACTATTATTGTACCGAGAGATGACTAATAATCCCCCAGTCGTCAAAAAACATGATTGACGCCGTCAAATGCAGGTATGTTATTTAATAATGACAGACATATTATACTTATACTTTGAGGTTATTTATATTATTAAAAAACTTACAAAGTTCCGGTACCTTGATCAGCATTTAACCCTAACAATGGTTGCGCTTTTTTAGTTTGTAACAAATTATTATAATTTAACATTAAAAATTTTGTACAACAGACTACAATATAAAATATTAAGAATAACTCAAAAACTACTGGTTAGGTCTTAATCAATCTAAATCAATTTATATGGGACCACATGTGAAGCACCAGCTTTCAAATAAAAAAGAATCCTCGAAATCGGTTAACCCAGTAAAAAGTTATGAGGTAACACAAAAACAAAAACATGCAGTCGATTTGAGTACCGTCTCCTTTTTGAAGTCGGTAGAAAATAAAGTCATGATGAATATTCGGATTCTTCGTTGCTATGTTTCAACATGTGAGTGATTTTTGTCTTATTACTTTATGCATTTGAACAATATACAGGGTGGCCCATAAGTCCCTTGAAATGTAAAAAAATAATTAAAAAAAAACTAATGACATTATGAAAAAGGTTTTTATTTTGTCATAATCCTTATAAAATGGGAATTATTTTTTGAAAATTACATCATCTAAATGTAATCCGTTACGATCGCGGCACTCCTGTAAGCGACGTTTAAAATTATCCATCACTGCGTGGCAAGTAAGCTCTATAATGTTTGCCATTTCTCTTTGGATATTTTCTTTCAGGACGTCAATTGTCCGCGGGTTGGTTTACACTTTAGTCTTAAGATAACCCCATAAGAAAAAGTCCATTGGGGTCAGATCTGGACTACGTGGTGGCCAAGGAATATCTCCTCTTCGAGAGATCACTTTATTAGGGAAAAGTTGACGGACGACCGGCATAGCGACGTTAGAGGTATGGGCAGTTGCTCCATCTTGTTGAAACCAGGTCCGCGTATTGAAGCCTGGAAAATTCTGCAACTCTGGTGTAAAAAAGTCCTGGATCATAGCTACATACCGTTGTGAAGTAACAGTAAGCGCGCGGCCTCTGCCGTCCTCAAAAAAGTAAGGGCCTATAATGCCATGCGCTGACATAGCCGCCCAAACTGTCACTTTAGGGCTATGTAAGGGCTTTTGATGTTTGCGATTTGGATTTTCGCAACTCCAGTAGCGACAATTTTGCTTATTGACATGGCCGTTGATGTGAAAGTGAGCCTCATCAGAGAATAACACGTTATTAAACGAAGTAAAGCGGTTCAACATTTCATTTGCGAAATTTAGTCTGTGGATAGTGTCAGTATCTTTTAATTCCTGTACTAACTGAATTTTGTACGGGTGAAGATGTAAATCTTTCTTTAAAATTTGCTGTAACGATGTTCTGGGTAAGTTTAATGCACTGGAACGCTTACGAGTAGACTGGGTAGCATTTTCACGAATTGAGTGTTTCACTACATCGATGTTTTCTTCCGTCCGTGATGTCCTTGGTCGACCTGACCGTTGTTTATCCAACGTCGAACCACTCTCTTCGAACTTAATAACCCAGTTCTTAATCGTTTGAACACTTGGAATGTCTTTAAAGTTGCGTAAATTCTGATATTCTCGAAATTTACGCCGCGCAATGGTAGCCGAATCATTGTTTCGATAAAACTCGCGCACACAAAATGCACGGTCCGCACCGGTGAAACGCTCCATGGCGACTGAATTCCCAGAAACCGTCGGTACTCCCCCCGCACCGCGCGCGCCACACATGCGCGCCTTTTGTATTTTATTCGAAATTTACATTTCTAACGACTTTTGGGCCACCTGGTATTTATTTTGTTTGACCGTAGTTATGAATTCTTGAGACGGTTGCTAATAAAACTATTTATTCTAATAGTATACATATTGGAAGTAGTATTCAATATGTAATAATATGTAAATACACCGCAATTATATTATGTAAGTGTAACGGTCCCGTCTCGCAGTGACTAAGCGTTTTTACATTCCATACATAGGATTTGATAGTAAGTAGAGTGTGGCATAAACGTAACATAAACGTCTATTTCTATCCTTATTTATTAAGAATCAAAATGTAGATGCGTTTTTAACATTTAGGACTTAAAATGTCTCATTATTAGTAAATAGGCTTTTCGGTTCTCTAAACACAACATACGAAACAAAGCAAATATTAAGCTGCTAATTTACGCAGAAATTTTGTGAGTGCGTGGTCTTTCCCCGGTTGAGAAGATCTATTCGTGCTGCATACATAATCTAGCCGCAGAGTGGTTTTACTCTACTTTTCTTTTACCTTTCGTACTCTTTTCCTGCCCATAATTTAACCGGTCGTCATTTATACTTAACTATATATGATGTATATCTTTATATATAAAAATTACGTGTCACATTGTTTGTCCGCGATGTACTCCTAAACTACTGAACCGATTTAAATAAAATTTTGCACACTGTGTGCAATTTGGTCCAACTAGGAGAGATAGGATTGTTTTTATCCTGATAAGTGACTTTAAATAATTTTTATAGCGAATTTAAAAAAAATTATAGGAAAGGGCAGAACAACGTCTGCCTGGCCAGCTAGTATACTTATATATCTGCTTTTCGATCACACCCCTCTACTGTAATTTTTGTTTGAATCAGTTCTCTACGCAAAGGTTGTCTGGAAGAGATCGCTTCCAGAGTCATATGATCGCATGTAGAACATAAGTATGTATTTATAAAATATCCAAATATTTTATAAATACATACTTATGTTCTACAGGCGGTACAACCTGGTTTATACTACTGGCTGTGAAATTTGGCCATAGCTAAACTTGTTTTTTTAAAACGTATCACGTTTAATTAACAGCTACTATACATCATCATCATTACAGCCTTTCATAAGTCCACTGCTGAACATAGGCCTCCCCCAAGGAATGCCACAAAGCACGGTCCTAAGCCACCTGCTTACTATTGATTTAATCTAATTGCAACTAGGGATTAAAAAGCAGCCATAAGCGGAAAGCAATTTAGTCCGAGATAAATATCCACTTAGTAGTAAGGGAGATTTTTCGTTATATAAGAACTCATTGAGACATGAAAAGCAATTTTATAAGTTGCTTAGCTTAGAGGACAGGCGATTAACGCGCTCTGGTGCCATTACATAATCATAATTACACGCGTAACAAATTCACATGAAATACGATTTTTTACTAGAACAGCCCAATTTTACTAGCTGGTTACATTTGTAGTTCTCATTAAGCAACAGCGATGAAACCATACTTTATGATTACGCGATAATTTTATACAGCGTACAGATAACGTAGAGAACTGTGGAGAGATAATACAACGTGGCCTTTGAACCCAAACATAGTCATTTATATATGTATGACTATATATGGATACTATAGCTACTATATATGAAGTTAAAGGAGAATTTACTGAGTATGACTGTATTCTATTTGGAATCGCTGCAGTTCTGTTGCCGTTGCTAAAATTTTTATGACATACGGGGAGGTGGGAATTAGTTACTACTTTATATTCTTATTTTATTATTATTATTGTATTTACTTTAATATGTGCCATGGTTTTCTAATACGTTATCCCCACTCTACGAATTTCTCCTGTGTCCTGAAGGAATTTTATATATATATAAATTGCACATGGACAAACTTCCAGATCTAGAACGATTATTTTTATCTAGTTTAAGCCATATACTAATTTGTTACGAATGGAACTCGAACCTGCGACCACAGCGCCACTAATAACAAAATACAATACTGACATAAAACATTAAATACCATTAAAAATATTGAATGCGTTATATGGGAAGTTTTTTAAAATAATTCAGATAAGATTAAATTATTTTATAGTGTTCCAAATTAGTCATCATCATAACCATTATTGAAGTCTATTATAAGTCTAATGGTAAATGTATATCTTCCCTATAAATTGTCACAATATATCTACTGAAACATCTCAATATCTACTGAGCCACCAGTATCCAACGACTCTTTGAGTACCATGTAAACGTGAGATAGCTGTAGATTGCGCTTATCGATACAAGGCTGCAACTCTAGAACCTTCCATGTTGTGTTCCAACGTAAGTTGTCGAAACACAATTTGAAATAATGACTGTATTTTGTCTAAACATTGTTAATCTTCTTTTGCATAACCAATTTGCGTAACTATACAATTACATCGACAACATCATTAAATTATCGCGATTAATTTTTAATTCCCGACATTTAGGTGATTTACAGCTCACGGCTGGAGGGGGGAGGGGGGCAGTGTATTCACGTAAATATAACAAATCATTATAAGTAGACAACATCAAACAAAATATGCAAATATATTACTTTTTAAGTTCAAAACGCTATGTGGAAAAGTTAACTTTAACACTAAGTGGAAAAGTACAAAAAGAACAAAAGAAAGTTGGGATAAAGGGGCATATTGTGCAAAAACAATATACTGTAATATGTTTAATGCCGAAGTACAATAGCCAGCATGAGGTCAACTTTCGTCTCGCCAACTTTATAATATATAAAAGAGACAAATTCAGGGCGTTTTACGAAAATACGAGAATATCCGGAAACAGGATCACGACAACACAAAATGCTTGCATGTAGATGTACGGTATACGAGTATGTGAAATCATTCTGAACATTTTAATGCGACTTAAAATATCCCTTTGCGTGTGATTCGGGAAAGCGAGTGAATATTAATGAAGATATACATACGTAAATGGATATTCTTTGATCAAATATTTGCACATGTAAGCGACTTCCTATAATTGTTATGAAAGTTCTTTTACGATCACTGTGTCAGTTTGTAATTGGCGAATTTTTACGCGTATATTACCCCTTTAATGGTTTCTTTATGTAAATTCCTTTTTTTATTAGCGACCAGAGCTGAGGTTTTACTCCGAATGTAGATGTAAAAAAAAAGATAAAATTAAAAGTATCAAGATTTGTAAGAAAATGTTACATAAGTGCATTTAATTGATTGAGAATCCTTCGTATGAACTTGGATATTAATTTTTTTTTACTGCACGTGTATTTTTCATACTTCAATTCAGGCTAAATCATACACATTTTTTATTTGTTTACACAGAAACTTTCTAGAAGTGGCCAAAGTAATAGGGTAATAAAACAATAGTCCCTTGTGTATATTATATAACAAAAATAATATGTCATCAGTGGCTTAGCTTTTTGTAAAAGGCGACCAATGGTATTTGGGTTTGTGATTGTGACTGAGTAGCTCGCTGCTCTTTCAACTCTGTCTAGCCACATGAGTAAAGAAACCGTACCGTACAGAGGCAAAGCTTCATAAAATAGCGCTGTGATAGATACACTACTACAAGCTTGAGGCGCGTGTGTGCGTGAGCACTGCCGGCTCATCACGTACACAGATAAACTGCTTTATACCGGCTCGGGCAGTGCTCAAACTCAGGGTTATGTAAAAAATAATAAGTGTGAAATTTTGTTTTTTAAAGAATAATTCGTATCAAATGAAATATAAAAAATTGTAAATATGGTTTACTAACCCACGTAGATTTAAATCTTATTGAGGTTGCCGTAAGAGATACCGCTGATTTTGTACATAAAATTAATAATTTGTTTGATTACTTACACTCAAGTACACTGTGATCTCCTAATAAATATAAAAAACCTTTTCGAAGCGATAATTATCAAATTGAGGTTTTAGAAGAAATGCAAAATTTTTCAGGAACTTAAAGTAAATAAGAAGTAATAGGCAGAAAGACGTTACAAATAGCATGAATTTCATTCTCTGATTTCAAGTGTCTATTAAATATTTAATAAAAATTCATGAAGAATTAAAAAATCAGAAGAAATTAAATTTATTAATATTTACGAGACGTCTCGATCAAGGTTGTCTCGAAAATTTCTTTGGAATAGTCAGACAGGCGGGTGGCAACTGCCAGGAACCAACATGTCAACTAGTTAGTATTGCCTTCAATAAGATGTTTATAACCAATATCTTACGGAAGCTTGAAAGTACTAATTGTGAATACGATATTTTAATACACCATCACCGCAACCTGACGATGTTACTGCGCCTGTGTTAACGGTAGGAATAAATGATTATCTATTTGATCTACCAGAAAAAATGGTTTAGTCTAATGTGTCGGGATGTTTGTATAGAAAATGTTGACTCGAACACCACACATATGAGAAAATAAAACTATACGTTAATAGATCTGAACAACCTATAAATATGGGAGAAGATTATTTTTTCAGCGATTACAAGGATTTTAATAAAGACAGTGTTCAATCGAGTTTTTTGATAATACTTCCTGACAATTTTGTCGCATTTCTTGAATTGCTTGTGCAAAGATTTCGCGAATATTTTGACCTCGAAAGAAACATTGTAAATATTGGTAGTGAAATATTAAAACGTGTTTATATTTGTTATGAAATGCGAGTGCTTTCCAATAGATAATTTAAAAAAAAAACTTTAAATTTAGAGCTTACCAATTAATTATAAGCCAAAACAAATTGTTGAAGAACAATAATTTAAAATTAACCTATTTAGAATACGTAGTTTGTAAAAAATATTATATATTAAGTATCTATTAAAATGCTGATAAAAGTTTTGTTTATTTAATTTTATCCTCCTGTGCTAACCCTACCAATATAGGTAAAAATTTTGACAGCTCCTTAGAAGCTTTGCCTCTGTACAGTTTCTTTACTCATGTGGTCTGATTACAGGCGTGACGTATATTTGGAAATTTAAACTTGGAATATTTGGAAACTTTTGATATAGTGGTTAGTAATTTATAAACTTACAAAAACCTATCAGAAAACGGTTAAGTGAATGCCATGTATATGTACATTAGTGAAGACCACTTCAAAGAAGAAAGATGGGAATTTTGATGTCTGTCTCTCTGTTTGGTAACACGGTAACTAAGCCGTTGCAAAAGAAATGAAGTCAACAGGAACGCCTTTATTTTATATAAGCATTATAATAATAACAACTTATTTAATATTCTCTGATATTTCTCATTTGATTTTAGCGCGAAAAATTATATATTCTCATTATTATAAATTCAGGATGTTTAGCCAATGATGGACTAATCATAAAATAAGCGTTTACTGTTGCAAACGGAAGTCAAACATTTTGTGACGCAACGAATTCTGTTACGACAACCATGACCTTTGCGTCTAACATTTATACTTATTAAGACATCGCTCAAAAAGCTCTTTGTGACAGTTCTCTCGAGAAACATAACTTTAGATTATTCACAAGTTGCAGACTTAAAATCCTATATCCCCTATGTTACAATAGACATTTAGGCTGTGTCCACTCAGACTAATTTAGCGATGAGTCCAATAACGTGTAGTCAAGTATAGTAATTACTTTAGCATATTGTAATATTGAATTGTATTGTTCCCCGAGACCTATTTACACTATAATACCATGGCTTCTCTTGCACTTCAACTTGTATTCTTATATTAAAGAAATTGTCATACCTACAACCACGATGTTACGTAAATAGATTACCAAATATTTAATATGACTTTTAAAATATTCGCTATACGTTTGTCTGCGACTCTCACGTGTTTGTAATCTACTTCATAAACAACTTTTTATTACTAGCTCTTATACTCATTAATGCTTTCTTACATATTTAATTAGTACCAGGTTATTTATAACTATTTGGAAGTGCCAAATATAAAATTATTTTATAAAAAATCTGAAATTATCACATGTTCAAAATACAAAGTAATTTAAAATTAAAAATTTTGTACAGCCGACTTAAATATAAATTATTAAGAATAACTCATAAACTATTGATCTGACCTTGATCAAATTCATATGGAACCACACGAGATGTACTAGCTTTCAAATAAAAAAAGAATCATCCAAATCAGTTCACCCAGTAAAAAGTTGTGAGGTACCACACATAAAAAAAACATACAGTCGAATTGAGTACCGTCTCCTTTTTGGAAGTCGGCAGAAAATGGTGGCAGATAGGAAATTATAGCGAAATGAATAACCGGATGAAAATGAAATTTAATACGTAATCAGGCTTCTGCTGTGTTCGAAATTTGAATGAAGCTGTCTTGAAGAGTTGCTAAATTTTATTTACGCATGGAAGACAGACTAATGCTTGCAGTAAGTTTCACAGCTAGGTTAAAATATAGACAGGATCGGATAACCGGATACCATTTTTACTGGCAATATGGCATTTTATCTTAGTTCTTAGGATGAAAGCATATTTGCACTTTGTGGACTGTATTTTCTTTTACTGTCTTTATTTGTATAAGAAGTGTTCTTCTAGTGAACAAGGAGTATAAATTATGTAATGTTATATTGCTTAAGATTTCGTTACATAAAACTTTAAGAAAAGTAAAAAAAAATACTTTTAATTAGTTTATTACTTAGAGATAGATATCACACAGACGGCGAAAGGTATAGGAAGCGATATCTTTGACAAAGTAATTAACAAAGATGATTGCAGATATACGAAATAGATAAGTGGTTTGAAGTAAAAAGGTACATTGCGCGACTACTTTTTCATAAATAAAAAAAAATAAGCCTTTGTAAACAAGTTCATTTAAAACTATCAGTACATTATTACGCACAATACAACCAATTGATTTGTAACAGAGGATAGATGTAGATGTCTATGGGTCACAGCAACCACTTGCCATCAGGTGGACTGTGTGCTCGTTTGTCACCCTCATCCTATAAAAAAATAAAAAACTTAAACACTTGAGGATTCCTTAAGTACTAAAGTAAAATGTAGTTAGTATTAAATTTTTACCAGTTATGAAAGCAAACATTTCAAACATTTCATTTGCAAACAGATTCTTGCAGATCGGAGCATCAAGGTCGTTGTAGACGGTGCATGTTCTGACTACAAGCCTATTAACGCTGGTGTTCCACAAGGCTGTGTGCTATCACCAACGCTGTTTCTTCTGCATATCAATGATATGTTGCTAACTGGTAACATTCATTGCTATGCGGATGACAGCACTGGTGATGCTCTATACACCGGCCGGGCCAATATTTCTCGGGAAAACGTCGCCGAGTACCGGAACAAACTTGTGTCTGAAGTCGAGTCTTTGCTGGACAAAGTCTCAGATTGGGGGCGACTAAATCTAGTCCAGTTTAATCCTCAGAAGACACAAGTTTGCGCGTTTACCGCTAAAAAGAACCCCTTTGTCGTATCTCCTCAGTTTCAAGGCACTCCCCTTCTTGCCTCAGCCAGTATCGGTATCCTCGGAGTCGACATATCGAGTGACGTGCAGTTTCGTGGTCACTTGGAAGAGAAGGCCAAATTGGCCTCTAAAAAGCTTGGCGTGCTCAGCAGAGCGGGACAGTATTTCATGCCGGCACACCGCCTGCAACTTTACAAGGCGCAGGTTCGGCCTCACATGGAATACTGTTCCCATCTCTGGGCAGGGGCTCCCCAGTGCCAGCTCCTTCCACTTGACCGCATCCAGCGCAGAGCGGCTCGAATCGTCGACGACCGAGCCCTTTCCGATCGGCTCGATTCATTGGCACTGCGAAGAGATGTTGCATCTCTTTGCATTTTCTTTCGCATCTACCATGGGGAGTGCTCTGAGGAATTGTTCGGATTAATCCCAGCCGCCAAATTTCACGAACGCACATCGCGGCAGAACTCCCGATACCATCCACACCATCTGGATGATTGGCGGTCCACCACTGTGCGATTTAGAAGATGTTTTCTTCCTCGCACAACTTCCTTGTGGAATAGTTTACCACCAGGGATTTTTCCGGACCGATACGACTTAGGGACCTTCAAGAAAAGAGCCTACTCCTTTTTAAAAGGCCGGCAACGCATCTGCAATTCCCCTGGTGTTGCGGTTGTTCATGGGCGGCGGTAGTCACTTACCATCAGGTGAGCCGCATGCTCGTTTGCCTCCTCTCCTATAAAAAAAAAAAAAAAAAAAAAACAACGAAATTATAGTTCACTTAATATTTATTAATCCCTGACGCAAAAAGAGGGGCATTATAAGTTTGACCGTTAAGTGTGTCTGTCTGTCTGTGACACCGTAGTGTCTGTGGGTGCGGTTTTTTTTTATTTGAAAGCAGGTTTTCTAGCGGTGGTTCTTAGACATGTTTTATCAAAATCGGTTCAGCCGTTTCAAGGTCATCAGCTATTTTGACAGCTGCGGTAGGGTTCTTTTCGGGGGTTTGTAAAATTTTCAATTTAAGTTATTTATTATTAGCTATTGCGCATTGATGCCTACAAAGAACTTGAAACAAATACACGCTGTGAGAGTGCTCAAAACTAGGTACTGGTATCGTGAATTAGCTTAATTCCGACCGAAATAATATGATAAGCAGGCGCGTACAAGTAGAACCTCGAAGTACATTTATACTTGTATATACCCGGAACGTAGAACTAATAAGTAACAAGATAAATAAATACAAACAGCAACGTGATACGACTCAGCGTACGATCTTCATGAGTCACGAACGTTTGTCTCAAAAATATTGTGGTAAAAAAATTAAATTGAAGTACTTATACTTACTGTATTATAGAAGTGCGAGTCGGATTCGCGCATGAAGAGTTCCGTACCATCGTAATATCATTTCTAGTAGTGGAGTCCCCTTAAATTTTTATTTTTATTATTTGTTGTTATAGCGGCAACAGAAATACTCATTATGTGAAAATTTCAACTGTCTACCTATTACGGATCATGAGATACAGCCCGCTGACAGACAGACGGACGGACGGATGGACAGACGGACTGCGGAAGCTTAGTAATAGGGTCCTGTTGGTTACCCTTGGGGTACCGAAACATATAAAGTTTATTTGATTTGTTCTACTAGGAGCGCCGCTAGACGAATATGACTTTTAGAGCTTCTCTGGTTTAACGCACTGACTATCTCTTTGGTATGGTAGTCGTAAACGCGATTGCTATTCGTGAGTTCCCGGACAAAAAATTAGTTATTGGGTTTTCTCCAACGACGTATTAAAGAAGTATTAAAAAAGATAGACAGGTTACACACTAACATTATTGTATTTTAAGGTCGCGCAGGCAGTGCTATATCTACGTACAGTTATTTATTATGACACGTTGCGCTAACAAGAAGAGACTAATGATAGGGCATACCTATCGTTAGAAAAAGATGAATATACATACTCATTGGCGCGAGCGCGTGACATACCGATATGGAAAATGAACACACTAGCTAGCGTCAAAGCTTACAGTAGCGGTTAGTGTTGAAATAATAAAACCAATTATAAACAAAACATCTATATTCAAAATATTGATAAGACGTTTTTCTTGTCTCTAACAGTTGCCGTATAATTTGTGCACCACCTTAAAGCACAGGAAGGCATTTTTGCCACGAATAACTATAAGATTTACGTGCTGTAGCGAAGTATAGCTACGATGCGAGAGTGTGCCCGACTGAATGCGAGTCGGGCAATTACCTGACTTTCGTATTGCCATTTTAGAGCGAGTATGACGTATCTGTACATTTAAAAACATCTTAGGTTTTCTCTGTCAAGAAATTCTTAGTAGCGGCACGAAAGTCTAGCGGTGATCGTTATTATGCATAAGTCGCGCTGACTGGCTTATCGCACATAAGTCGCGCTGATTGGCTCGTGCGTATCGTTCGCACGCGCTAATTGACTCTCCAGTCGCATTCGTGAAATTCAACTCGTGCGCGTACCCTCCACATTTTGTTCAGCGCTAGACTTACCTACGTGCCGAGGCTGGTAAGCACGTAAAGCCAATAGTCCCGCGCCTGATTACTCTTCGGTAGTGTCGGATTGTCGTCCCATCGAACTATGAAAGTGAGTGAATACAGAGTGCACCTAGCCTACGCTATCTAATCCTTTAAATACACTCGGGAACTTTAATTGTAGTTAAGTGTTATTTAATTAATTTAGTATGTGTTTAAATGAAATAACGGTTATAAACTTACCAGGCATAAGGAAGTAGACGAAAATAGCGAGGGCGACGCACACAGTGAATAGAGCTATGGGCCATCGTAGTATGCGCAGAACACGAACAACCTTGCTGGCGTTCACGCTGCCACCTGCCGGTACTCTGTACAAGCTATCCGGGTGTGAGCCCTGAAACAAAATAAGCTTATTAGGTTTTATCTCGTACTCTCTGAATTCACACTCAGATGTTAGATGGGTTGCGGAATTTGCTTCGTTATTTTTTGATTAAATGGGATTTCTTATCCAAGTTTATGTAAGGCATTCCAGTTAAGCAATGTATATTTCATTCGTCTTAAGGAACGTTGATGCCAATACTATGTAAATGTAATAATATTGCAACAATAACCTTAATCTGATATTATAACAAGAACAGGCAGAGACTACCCAACTCATGGATAACTTATAGGTAAGAGGTTTAATTTTTCTATGATAATAATAATGAGATAAGAATAAACAGACATACGAATTTAATTAGATAAAAGCTACAAATGTTCCTTTTAAAATATGAAGTAATATAACATATACAAATACCCTAAAATATTTTGGTAGATTTTCACATGCGCCAAGGCTTCTAATTTTAGGTTAGTCTCCCTAATTTTAATTTTCTTAATTTTTTTTCTACATCTTTGATTTTGATGTTTATTTAGTGGTTTTACTAACATATAACTATCACTAAGGTACACTTTTTACTAACCCAAAAGTCGAAGGTTAGTATTAATATAAATACATAAACTCTCACACCCGTTACTAATAGGGGTAGCAGAGACTGCATAAATTGTCAAAGATATTACTTTAAAAGTAGTAAGAATGACGTTAACCATTAACATTATATGTTATTTCATAATCAACCTACTTTTTACTACGATGCTTTCACACTAGTTTAATAACGTTGCTTCTAATTACTAGTATTAGTAATGGAGGTTCGGCATCATCTGGTTTTCCCGCCATCATGTACAAGTTGAGTAAATGTTTGCCTACATCCCCTACATCCCTCTCGGTTATTTACTTAACAAGAACCCAAAAACATTCAAAATGTTTTAAATACATATTTTTAAGCATTATTTTCACAAGACATAATGGTTTATCGAATTGACCATATTCTACACGATTACGTTGGAATCAAATGAAGTAAAGCAAAATATTGGAAAAATAATTACTATAATTAAATTAAATGTGATACTGTTTATGTGTAACTCAAAAGGGTTATGTCGCTTTCAATTAATTAGAGATGTCCACGTTGCGTATAATTTGCAATGTGTAATATTAATTACGCGAGGAGAAAACTTTGTATCCCTTTGTAAGCACATTGCGCGCACGAAAGAGTGTGGGATTAGGCATAATAAAGTTTATATCGCAAAGGAGTGCAAAAAGCTAAAAACTAATAATAATAATTTTTTTGCAAGAAATATGATGATATAATCATCATATTTCTTATCTATATATATATATATATATATATATATATATCTTATAACTAACGACCGGTCCCGGTTTTGCCTGGATAGGATCTATTAATGTATCGTTATATAGATTTAAAATAATCAAGGACCATTTATTTTATAATGTTTATGATTTTTTCAAAAAAAGTAAATGTAAGTCGAATGAAATATAGCCTCGATCACTCCTGACATTGCTCCCTATTTGTTTGTAAAGTTTCATCACAATCGGTTTAGCCATTGCAAATATAAGCCCGGATAGACAGACAGACAAAATTATTAAAAATGGTTATTTATCTTATAAAAGTATGCAAATAACCCCTGAGCTTAATAGCAGCTAGTTATTTTAATACTAGCTAGTCCCGCAGATGGTATTCCGCCCTTATTGGTTGGTGGCGCGACGAGTTTCATTTTCACACTCTCAATTTTGATGTAAATTATTATACGTACAACTAAATCCTCTTTAGTACTAATAGAACCATCAGCAGCCGTAATGACATTAAACTTTAAAAAAAGGAAAAATATAATTTTTTTTGACTCTGCCTTATAAAATATATAAAATTATATATTATTATTATTAATAATATATAAAAAGTTGCCTATATGTTATACACGGTCATTTACTGCCTACTTATAAAATTTCATGGAAATCCGTCCTGTAGTTTTTGTGTGAATGGTGAACACACAATTTTTCTACAGATCTATTATATGTATAGATTACAGACAGACACATCAATTTTATTTAACGTTACAGCTTTGATTGAGTTACCTACGTGTTTCAATAATATACACTAGTGGTCGCCAAGTGGTCAAAATTCGACAGTAATTCATTAGTTTTTTAAGAAACGAAAAAATGATGGTCCAGGCGAAGCCAGAGCTCGCTAGTAGTCGAAATATAATATAATTATTATGCCATTTAAAGGAAAGAAAGCTGCTGAGTGGATACAACATTCATAACTTTTGTTAAAATACAATAAAACTTGGCGTAATTTATGCAGATTCAACTGGCGGTATCGTGTTAACTTAATGGAATTCGTGTTGGGTTCAGATGAAAAAAATCTGAGTTGACCTTTGTGAAAGCTGTTATAAACATTCAAAATTTTATGTTTAAATTTGTGTTTATTTAAAACATTTACTGTCAATTAGTATGCATTAAAATAAAATTTTACTGTTACGTGTTTTTATGTTTGCTTGAAAGCTTACCACTAATAAACCTTACATACTAGTTTCTCGAGATTAAATAACTGAGTTTCAACGAAGTTTTATTAAATTTCACGTAGCTATTTTTACTATTGGTATATTAAAATATTTTCATAAATAGTTATGGCCCCCTTTATTACGCCACTGACGGTTAAATACTAAAATCAGAAATATTAAAATAAAAAATATGCCTATCGTTATTGCCATCTTAATCAAAATTTTATTAAGAATTGTACATTTTATATATCAGTGGTTATAACGTGCTGTAAAACCCATGAATAATATTTATTGTATTAGTACTTTTAAAGCAAAACTATTCGAATTATAAAAGACAATAAACATTTCTTTCCTCGGTAAATTGTTTTCTTTTGTCTATTTTATATTACCTTCATCGTTATCAACCCGTAGAATCCACTGTTGCAATCCCAGTATCTGTGCAACAACAACGCTGTGCTTCAGATATATGACCCGACGCTGTGTACCTTTGACACTGCTTTCCATTATCTGTCTGGACATTGACATCTGGCATACACTATCCTATATGTTATATTATACCGCCATCAACGTGAGATCATGAGGTCTTTCTGGCCTTTCTCATAGTTGCCTATTACGATACCCACGGGAGTAAATGAGATTATGGATGGATTCTTTCACAATCCCGTCCAACGTCATAAGTTAAGTTGCGTTAAGTGTACGATGAACAGTAAATACACACTTCAAACTCATAATGTATTTGTGGATTGACGTTAATTAATAGTTTCAGGTCAATAAAAGGTCAGATATGAATTAAGTAGTACTGCTTAGTACGTATGTACGTACGTACGTGCTCTTTCCTGAGTATGCTCTAGTCTAGTCTCCGTTTAGTATTTGAATTTTTTTGTGAAATATTTTCTCCAAAATGAATATACACTTACTATAATGGCGACATTAGTGCGTGATATTTTAAATCTAGGACGCTGTTCCAGCTAAATCCAATAACACATCATAGTCTATTTTAAGTATTATAGGAATTCTCTCCTTTTGAGTAAGTTATAAATATGACCTTCTTTAGTATTAACTACGCAAATGAAGTTTACACAAGTTACAAGTACAAGTATACTAGATAATATTAGACATAAAAACAATTTACTTTTATGTTTCACGTTATTATTCAGGTGGAAGACCACAAAACGATTGACAATCAGGTCATAAATTGTTCGAACGTGAAGTTTCTAACTTTAAGTCAGTGAAAGCCTTTACAATCGTATATCCACATTATAAAAACTCTGTTGAAAATCACTTGACATAATATGAATCTTACCTTTGCTACGAACGTCTTCACATCCCGAGGCCTAGAGAAGTATTTGTCTAATTTTGTCTCATACGTATTGGCTACTTCGTCATCAGTCGGGGTTTGGATAGCTCTAACCCGATAAGTGCCGTATTGCTCTCCGTGTTCGGATATAGTTGGTAGATTCCCATTAGGGGAACTGCAGCCGCTACTCGATCTTGAGTAAGCGTAATTGACAGAACCATCACTTGGGTTTTTAGGTTTTTTCGTAAACGCGTACCGTCTGGGTGGTTCTTGTGTTGGTTTTAAATCGTACGTTTCAAATTTTTCCGTTACGAAGTGTTCTTCCACATCGGTCGTTGGCACATAACGCAGAAGCCTGGGTTCCTTAATTCTCTTTTCGTACTTGACAGAATCCGTCTCGTTGTCCAGTTGCGCTAAGTTAAGGGAGTACTGCAGCTCGTTAGCAGTTCTGTTTGCCTTTCTCTTGGGTTTTCTTTCGGTGGTCCGCATATGGACGTGATCATCAATAATTTCGGACTCAGAGCACGGTCGGTCGCCATACAATACATAATTGCCGTTCACCATTGTGAAGAAATTAAAAAAAAAATCAGTTGCACTGAAATCTAGTAAACATTTTCCAGTGTAATTTATTTTGAACAATCATAACGCCACTTCTTTGTGAATATTGTTAATTATTTGAATGCTAATGTGAGTAAGATAAGGCTTTGAAATAATCACTTATATCCTGGAGTAGTACACAACGGTTATCGATCTATCATTACACTGCGAGTGAATGAAGACAAAAAATTGCGAATGCGGCTTGTTTGTTTGCTTTGTTTAAAAACTCACCTGTTATTCCGATCGATTGTGTGATGAAATTCTTATCTGTTTAAATGTTAAAACAATTATTAAACAGTAAACGGATGTGTACAGGGTAATAAATAAACACGATTCAACGTTTAGTATTTTGTTACTCGTACGTTATTGCATCGAGTCTAAGCTTATTACTGGCTTGGCCCTACAGTTGTCTCAAGTTGTCATTTAATGTGTTTAAATAACTTAGCTACAACCATTACATAGTATATAGTGTTCGCTATGCTTAGATTTTAGACTTAGATTTCCGGTGTTGCCATTAGTAAAACGTTAATGACAATTCTATGGTCTGAATTCGCACTTCTCATGGGTAAAAAATTCTAGAGACCTGCACGTCTAAATTTTATAATATATTTCAACAATATATAATGTAAAACTTCCAACCCCATAGTAGTAGGCCCAATCAAGTGGAATAATCTAAATCAATAGAAATTGTTTCAATTATTAAAAAATAAATGGCGTTAGTGTAAACACTAACGCCATTTATTTTTGTTTTGTCGTAATCCAATAAACAATATGTTGAACACACTTTGTTTCCTTGACATGTATTTCAGTTTTAAATTCAGTTTTTACCCATTTATAGTCTGAATAATCTGAAATTCTGGAGACGTATTAAGAACCGATGTTACTTTTTTTACAGCTCATGATCGAAACGTGTTGTTTAAGTTCTTTTAATTGTAATATTATTATACATTTAATATAATATAATATAGTAAAAAATAAAAATGTGTATAAATGAAAATGAGCAAGCTTTGTGATTCTACAAAACTGTACTACCTACTCATCGATATATATGTACTACTAGATTTCGCATTGACTATGTTCAACTGAACTGTACTGCAATCCATACAAACTAAATATTGCGTAAATTGGTGATCTGTGAATTCCATAAGATAATTATTATTACATTTTATTTAGAAATATGTGTATTTAGATTAAATTAAGATATTTTGTATTAAATTAAAGTCTTCGCGCATGCGCGGAAGTAGTAGTCGCGCATAGAGTAGGACACAATTTTTGTTTGGAATGGCTTCTCTAGTACGTAGTACATATAACTCAATGTACCTAATCAATTCTTTCATTACTCTACTAGGGTTCTCTCTAAAAGAGAGGTGTTGCTGTTGTTATCGGATCTATGCTTAATAGTGAATCGTTGAAAGGCTGGTACTATGTGAAAAATATATGCGATTAAAATTCACCAACGGGTTGACTTATGATCGTAAATTTAGGAATAGTTGAGAAAGTTACTATTTTATATATAGGTATAGATGGAAATAAAATACTCTACACATTATCATCTATATACTATATATAATACAAACATTGTTCTTTATTGAATTTGATGTAAACACAATTATTTTAGAAATGAGAACATTCGCAATGTTGTAATCTGTGGGCCGGTATTAAGGCAATAGATAACATTTGGAGCGTTATGCGGTCGTCATTGTTGTGGCGCTGTTCCCGCGCTTTTTGCCCTGTTTCGCGGGAAAGTTCCCAGTGTAGCGCGTGCGCGACAATGGCGACCGTACAAGACAGACAACGAGAGTGAATTGCTTTGCTTGCGATTGTGCAAGGTTCAGTGTTTTATGCAACTGATGTGCCATTAATGCGACGGATATAATTAGATAAAAATTAAGTATTTCTCTAAGTTCGACTAGCGACCACACTTAATAAGCGACACTTACAACAGGTATTATATAAAAACGCAAACTAAAACGAATAGTCTACGTATCAAAATAATACGTATAGATTTCAATAAAGACAGAATTAAACTGCGTTTGCCAACCCGTCTGCCAAGCGTGGCAACTATGGCAAATCCTTCTTATGAAGCATTCTATGGGATAGACCTATATTCAACAGTGGACTTTTATAGGTTGAATGGAAAAGTAAAAGTAACAACATGTAAATTCTCACTTTAAAACATAATATCTTATTTCAATGCTATAAGCATAATGGCGAACTTTTACAAACGCCATTACTCTTTGAGAAATGATATTCATTGATTTGAATTAAAATAAATATAGGTACGCATTTATTATCCATCTCATTCTTTTCATAATTTTTCAACTTGTCCTAGTCACACAGAAATTTGAATAGAGATGTCAAGAGCGTTCCCACACTAGGTCTTAAAAGAGTGGAGTGTGTAGCTGAATAGGCTTTTATTAAAATAGTAAGTTAAGTTTTATGATCCAAGACCAAGGTACAGTACCAGTACCTGTCCGTTAGTCTCGCTAAACCTCAAAAACGGCTCGACCGATTTTGATGAAATTTTTTGTGTGTCTGAATGGGTCCCTGGATGGTTTAGATTTACTTTTGGACCAAGTAGGTGGCGTTGTTGTCGAGACCCAGAAATCACCCGTGCGAAGCCGGGCCGGATTGCTAATAAAATATAAAATAGCAGTAGAACTTCATTTGTACTTGAGACTTGTAGACCGCAGTCACTATTGTAATTGAAAATTGCTAATTACAAGTATTAACATAAACTACACATACACTTAGGACAGTAAATGACATTGACAAACAAACATCCAAATCCGGTACAATTATTTTAGGGCCATACAAATGCTTGTTCCGAACCCGCGGTCACAGACAAACTCCTCACTGTGCTAACTAGCTGTCAATTTTAGATTTAATGCCATCCCTTAGTTAACCATAACGAAAGAGACTAGATAAATAAAGACTAGCGCAAACTCAAAAAGATCTAAGCTCCATGAATAAATATAAAGGTAACGCAATTAAAAGGTTAAGTATTTTTTACAGATACCTTATGAATGGAGAGCATCGCAAGAAGAAAGAACTAAGTAAACTAAGGTTGCCATACTCTATAATGTAGTATTGTATGATATTTTCATTACGTGTATTATTAATTATAAAGGAAATATATAATACGAAGATTATAATATAAATATTTCGAAGATATGAGAAGTTCCCCAACACGCATTGGGGCAGCCCGGCGGCATTTCCTTGCCTTCAAACCTTAAAAATGAGAGGACACCTGTGCCCAGCAGTGAGAAGTGCAGCAGGCTCCGTGGCGTAGTGGCTTAGCAATGAGTTGCAACGCTTGGGGCCGCGGGTTCGAATCCCGCACGGAACAAGTATTTGTATGGCCTACAAATAATTGTTCCGGGTCTGAATGTTTGTCCTTGTGCAATATATGTTTGTAAACTGCCTCCACGATACAGGAGAAAATCCTAGTGTGGGGGTAACGTTTTTTAAATAAAAAATAGACTGTACGTTTACTTTACTTTTAGTTTATTAAAGTCAAAAATTTATTTAATGCTCAAATTTTTGACACTTTCCACATAAAAGAAAGTAAGGAAAAGTTTAATTTTCACTGTTACAACTAATGAAAACGCCATCCTTCGCGTAAGTATGTGCTTAGAAATGGTAAGTGAATAAATCTAATATTACGAATTTTATTACGTTTAATTTACATCATTGTTTTAAATTGGCCTATATTAAACGTTATTTAAGAGTTTATTAGTGTAAAAAGTTTTTATTGTGGTTGCAATTTATAGAGGTAATGGCGTTTCAGTCATCTAATTATGTGTATTGCAACATTGGATTGTAATAACAAAAGCTAATCCATGAACGATGTGCAGGCAAGTTGGTATTTTGCAAGCCCCGTGAGGTATTATTATTCTCACGCATTGTAATCTCGTACCCTATATTTTTATTCGGCGAACTTTAAATTTGTTGAATTATATCCAACCTTTGTAGCATTATATCCATTTAAAAGTTACTTTGATGTGTATATTAACGAACCGTTTTATAATATATTTTTTTTTAGGAGAGGGGGCAAACTAGTATGCGGCTCACTTGATGGTAAGTGACTACCGCCGCCCATGAACGGCTGCAACATCAGGGAGGGAATCGCAGATGCGTTGCCAGCCTTTTAAAAAGGAGTACGCTCTTTTCTTGAAGGTCCCTAAGTTGTATCGGTTCGGAAAAATCGCTGATGGTAATCGATTCCACAAGGAAGTCGTGCGAGGAAGAAAACATCTTCTAAATCGCACAGTGGTGGACAGCCAATCATCCAGATGGTGTGGATGGTATCGGGAGTTCTGCCGCGATGTGCGTTCGTGAAATTTGGCAGCTGGGATTAATCCGAACAATTCCTCAGAGCACTCCCCATGGTAGATGCGAAAGAAAATGCAAAGGGATGCAACATCTCTTCGCAGTGGCAATGAATCGAGCCGATCGGAAAGGACTTGGTAATCGACGATTCGAGCCGCTCTGCGCTGGATGCGGTCAAAGTGGAAGGAGCTGGCACTGGGGAGCCCCTGCCCAGAGATGGGAACAGTATTCCATGTGAGGCCGAACCTGCGTCTTGTAAAGTTGCAGGCGGTGTGCCGGCATGAAATACTGTCCCGCTCTGCTGAGCACGGCAAGCTTTTTAGAGGCCAATTTGGCCTTCTCTTCCAAGTGACCACGAAACTGCACGTCACTCGATATGTCGACTCCGAGGATTTCGATACTGGCTGAGGCAAGAAGGGGAGTGCCTTGAAACTGAGGAGATACGACAAAGGGGTTCTTTTTAGCGGTAAACGCGCAAACTTGTGTCTTCTGAGGATTAAACTGGAGTAGATTTAGTCGCCCCCAATCCGAGATTTTGTTCAGCAAAGACTCGACTTCAGACACAAGTTTGTTCCGGTACTCGGCGACGTTTTCCCGAGAAATATTGGCACGGCCGGTGTATAGAGCATTACCAGTGCTGTCATCCGCATAGCAATGAATGTTACCAGTTAGCAACATATCATTGATATGCAGAAGAAACAGCGTTGGTGATAGCACACAGCCTTGTGGAAAACCAGCGTTAATAGGCTAGTAGTCGGAGCATGCACCGTCTACAACGACTTTGATGCTCCGATCTGCAAGGAAGCTGGTGATCCAATCGCACAATTTCTCAGGAAGCCCATAGGAAGGGAGCTTCGAAAGAAGCGCTTTGTGCCAAGCCCGATCGAAGGCCTTCGCAATGTCCAAACTAACGGCTAACGCCTCCCCCTTGGACTCTACTGCCTCTGCCCATCTATGGGTCAGGTAAACCAGAAGATCACCAGCTGATCGACCCCGACGAAAACCGTATTGGCGGTCACTAATCAGCTGGTGATCCTCAAGGTACCGCATGAGCTGGCAGTTAATAATTGATTCCATTATTTTGGAGAACAAGGAGGTGATCGCGATAGGCCTATAGTTGGACGAGTCTGAACGGTCGCCTTTTTTAGGGATCGGGTGGACAAAAGCTGTCTTCCATGAATTCGGGACTACGCCTTGGGAGTAGGGGAGAGCGCAGGGCTGGCGTGGACCGGGAACGAGACGGGCGCGTGGCGTGTGCGAGGCGTGTGCGGTTGAACGTCGATAAATGCAATTTCAGATTTATTGATTTGCCATAAGACTCAAATTATAGTATGCAACAAATTTCAAAGCGCGTGCTGACGCGCGTGGCGTGCGCGTAGCGTGTGCGTGTCATCGGAACGCGGCCTTAGACGTTACTCCATATATATTTATTGTTGAAATGTACTCGTATATATTAAATCTAAATAATAATCGTAATATAAATTATTTGTTGAATAAAACTATTTTTTTTTTACGGATTTTATCGCGTTTAATTTACTATTTTAATTCCCGACGTTTCAAAATAGTAAATTAAACGCGATAAAATCCTTAAAAATAGTTTTATTCAATGTGTAGTGTTCGCGTAAATATAAGAAATCATTATAAATTATTTGATCAATAAAAGTCTCCCATGCAGTACTATATTATATAGTGATATAATAAGTATCACACTTAGCGGGTGGTTGGTAACTAAATTTGAAATCGTCCAATCGTTAATATGAATTTAAAAGGGTACTTGTTTCTTTCCTTTCTCTTGATCAATGTTTGCACGGGCGCAGTAATTTTCTACCTCTCTCAGGTTGGATGGCAGGGAATGCCATAAGGCATTGAGTCTCATTGTAATCTTTAATGTGACCACAATAAAGGATAAATAAATAAATTAAAATAGCGACAGAGGGAAATTAAAACAGGTGATGGGGAACAAAATCTTCCTGTTAACAAATAAAAAAAACTACGGTTGCCAACCCGCCTGCCAAGCATGGCAACTATGGCAAAATGTCACCTATTAGGAAATCTACGAGTGAGTCTTTTGTTCGGCATTTTTTTTATAGGATAGGGTGACAAACGAGCACACAGTCCACCTGATGGTAAGTGGTTACTGTGACCCATAGACATCTACATCTATCCTCAATAAAGACTCAAGATGCAGATGCGTTGTCACCCGTGAGGATTAAGATGGAATGCCTCTTTGCCAGTAAAAGGGGTCTCCGGTTCTCTACACTCACCATACGAAACACTGCAGCGTTAAGCTGCTATTTTACGCTGGTTTTCTGTGAGAGCGTGGTCCTTCCCCGGTCGAGCCGACCCATTCGTGCTACAACTATACCACTAATATAGCTGCAGCATGGCTACCACGTATGAATATTAAATAATATTTTATACTCGTAGACTGTAATCGATGGATGGATATTTGACAGTTATGTTACAATATGGAATAAATGGATATTTGAAATTATCGCCATATGATTTTTTATTTAGAGCGTCGTTTTTTATTTAGAAACAAATATTGTATTTTGGTGATAAATTGCCACTGAAGTCTAACAGACATCCAAGAAGTAGGCAACTTCAAATAACGAAAGCTATAGTCAGCAATTATCACCTATTTACCCTTTAAATACAACATAACAGGTACACACCGACCTAGACGGGCTCCTAAGATGCGGTGTATTGGAAATAATAAGTACACATTTTCACATATGGCAATCGGAAGTGAAATTAACCCTACTAAGTCAAAAATACATCGAAACGAAAAAAAAAATGCTAAATGATGACGAACGAAAATAAAAAACCGTTTATGAAAATAATTCATTTGCTTTTTTTTGTTTTAATTTCCTGTTTAAATAATCAGATAACTAACACAAGTTTTCTGCATGTACCAGTCGCTCAAGCCTGTACATGCAGAAAAATTAACAAACGTCAAATAGTGCATAATGCATAGCGGTATCCGTACAGTAACGTCGTCACATTCCAGCGAGCACTACGGTTGCCTATCCTCCTCTGCTGTTCTAATTAATGTTTTATGTTAAGTCATCTAGACTTATATGCATGATAAGTACCTATCATATGAAAAACTACTAAATTCATCAACAGCATATTATCGCAACAACATTTGGCATGAAACATATTCATACGGCGCCGATACTGCCGAGATTGGCTGTTAGAAAATTATATAATTACATATGTAATCATGTTACATGTTAAAACTGACAATAATAAGTCCTATAGTACATGACTTTATAAATGCTAAATTGCTCTAGTTACTACTATACACTTTTATTTGTAAAAGTGGTACACAGCTGGACCATAAGATTCAAAAGGCTTCTAAAGCACTTAATAAAAACGTGGCACCCACATGTAAATTGCACTAAATTATACAGTGTCGGTACTATTAATATGTTAAACTGGAAGAGGATAATTGATATCTGTATTATACATGTAGTTATTTCTATATATTGAAAAACATATTTCGTATTAAAATATTTTATGACATAAGCATAAAATACTCATAACATTATCACGTTTTTATTAAATAACTTATTTTCATGTATGTCGTCGTTTGGGTCGTATTTAGTAATTGATTTTGATTTTGAAACTCAGAATCGGATGACAATGTAAAGAATATGAAATAAGGTATTTAAAAAATAGATAAAACCGTTTAAAAAGCATCAAAAACAAGCGTCGTTTGTGTTTTCAAGGAACGTACCAATTTTACTTCATTTAGTTTACCTAAAGTATATACTACGTATGAAGGTAGTAGCGTGCTAATGTAGATCCCTATTTAGTCTATGGACGCCAGTACCTAAAACCAAATAATGAAGGCTACAGAAATATATTAGGCTCATAGGGCCGTCTAGGGCTTTATTGCAACTTCCACTAGTCAATCACTGGGTTATAACAATTAAAAGGAGATACGTACGGGTACGTTAACAGTTACGAGATAAAATTGCTAATATTCTGTTGTTATACTATGTCTATGAACATAGTATACAGTGCAGCTAGACTGCTGGGTAGGTCCCAGAAGAGAACCTGTATTGGAAATGTATTTTTGTACTCGAATATGTTGATATAAAGTTTTTCCAGAAATAATACGTAAATATTTGACGTATTCAAGGTAGTTTCATGCTAATTTCAATTAAGATCTACCAAAGAATCTAAGATTCAGAGTTGTCTGTTTATGTGTTGATCTTAAACGTAAAGGAAATTGTTTATTTTTCTTAACGCAAGAAAATGATCAACATCAGTAGCAGTGTATGTCGATGGACCTACTCTACTATAGTCCGCAATTATTGATACACAGCGAGTTATTAGAGCATTGAACTGTGACAAGTTAACCATTAATATGTTAACTAACCGTTAGTGAATAGGAAGCACCAACTTTCAGGAATTCCGGAGGGAAATCTTGGCTTGGTTATGTTATAAATCACTGCTCTTGACCTAATACGGACGCGTATATCGAATGAAGGTAAGGCTCCCTTTTTGCCTAAGTAGTCGTTCCTGTGCAGTTGCAGTACGTCCACTGTTTTTTTTCGGTTGACGTTTGTGGAGAGCCACAATAATTACAGGTTTTGAAATATTCTTACTTCTCAGAGGTGACAAAGCATCTATCGCCCTTTTTGTTTTTGAGTCGTTTGGACGTATCCAGAGGCCACTGTAGTTATAACTTTATCTAATTAAAGTTACAATTTAAAATTTGTTAGTAGGATTTACAATAAATATTTCTACATATTTCTCTTCAATAAAATTTTAAAGAGATGAAATTATCACGTTGGTAAATATACACAATTATAACACAACTATTTTGTATATTTACTGGAATACACATTGTATAGAATGAGCATTTGGCGATTAATGATAATTATGATTAAAAAGTTACGCTCGTTTTTCATTTTAATTTAAGACGTATAATTTACAAATATTTAAGTATTATTATTAAAATTTTGCATTATTACAAATTTTGTATTTTATTTACGAGTTTGCCGGATTGTATCGTTTATAAGATTAGTGGTATGTTACTCGTTTTACGTATACTATATTCTTGAGTACTTACATAGTAAAGCTTTGTAACTATTTGCTATTTTGGAGCAAGTTAAGCTTTTTAAATTTTTTCCTTTTTTTACCAGCAAACATTTGGGTTAAGGTAAAATATATTTAGAGCTCAACAAAGTTTAGTTAGCAAGACTGCGTTATCTACTATGTATTAACAACATATGAGTTCATTCCAATTCTGTTCCCACACTACTTTAAGGCTTAGTGACAAAACACATGCCATAAAATAAAAGGTCAGTTCATGTACGAGTAACGTTCCTAATTGTTTAGTTATTTTATGTTTTAAGATAATTTAGTACGTACGTATTTATACATGGTAGAGCCACGCTGCTGTTATGGTTGAGCAGGAATGGCTCGGCTCCACCGGGAAGAAAGGATGCTCTCACAGAATATTAACATGAAATACGAGTACTTAACGCCACTATGTAGTATGGTGAGTGTATCGAACTGCAGACCTTTTTACTGGAAATGAGGCATTGCATCTTAGTCCTCAGGGGTGACAACACATCTACATTTAGATTCCTAATCGAGGATAGATGTAGATGTATATGGGCCACAGCATCCTTTTACCATCAGGTATACTGTGTGCTCGATTACAATGTAGTCCTGATGTATGGTCTGTACTCTAGTCGTCGTCACTCCAGTTTGAGGGGTCGCCTGACACTGCGGTTTCCAGTATGATGCTGCCACTTGAGAACCTTTATTATCCATCGGTTTTTTGAGCTAACTAGCCGCTCCATTGCCACTTCAACTTACTGATTCGCTTGATGATGTATTAGTAAGTGATTATATGTGCACTTTTTATTTTATTTAACTGACATTAGAGATCTAGAATAGAACCTATGATTTTTTTTTCATTTCTGTTTATGTCATTCGAGGTGTTATGAGAAAATAACAGTTAAGTAGGTATGTGCAGTATTACATCCAACGGAAATACCGAAAGCAACGGGATTGCAAATTATCACGCCAACATTTCGTCGGTGTTTGTTTACTAACAAAAGTAATGATCGCCCAAAACAAACAAGCCGCATTCATACGAAGCGTCACTAAAGCAACACAGCACTGCACAAGCAAATGTCAAATTAAACAACACACAACGCGCGCCCGACGCGGCCATCTAACAACACTTCTAGTTCTTACAAGAAAAGCGTGAAACAATTGTATGAGTTGATAGTGCAAGGCTGCGCGTGCGACTGAGTCCCGCCACCAGATGACACCACCGTTGCACCACCACGCATTGTCAAGAAACCGCCGTGGAAACCTGACAGTGTAATCATTTACGCAACCCATTATATCCTAAGATATAAGATAATTTTTATTCTCATTGCCCGCAAAGCCAAACGATGCAAACACGAAAACAATGGCTAGATAATCGTCATCTTGAAAAGCTGTGTAAATAGGACTATTATGTATATGAAATTAACATGTCAAACTGCCATAATACATTTGTAACATGCCTAGCTATTTGTTACTAAAAAATTTATAATAAAAAACATATTCCGATATTTTAATCAACAAACCTCATATATATTATTAGACAATGATTTAATCACATCTATTATTAGTTAAACTATTAATTACAATATTTTTGTCAACGTTACCTACAAGAATATTTAAATTTTATAAAACTCGTCGTTGATTGTATTATCTTTTAATTAGTTACCTTTAATACACATTTCCTATAAAATATACCTTTAGTGAAGTGTTCTAGTTCACATAGACGTCTCTCTGGTCCATTGTTAACATAATTTACATATAATTAGTGTCAACATTACATTTCAACATTACGTTTTAAGATTAACTGTTACATGTTAAATTCTAATGTTCAACATCTAATTTTCGCGGTTTTTAGGAGATAATATTCCTTTAGTAAACCATTCATATTTTTCTTATTTATACAAAGTAACAAAAAAAATTTGTGTGGATAGTGATAATTAGTGGTATGATGAATTGGCCAGAAGTATATTCTTTACCACCATCACACGGCTTAAATAATAAGTGTTAGTACCTACTACGCTGAAGTACACGACCTTGTTTCGTATGGTGAGTGTAGAGAACCGGAGACCCATTTTACTGGAAAAGAAGCATTCTATCTTGGTCCTCACCGGTGACAACTCATCTGCATTTTGATTCGCAAACGTGGATAGATGTTGATGTCTATAGGCCACAACAACCACTTACCATCAGTAGGGCTGTGTGCTTGTTTGTCACCCTTATACTATAAAAAAATATCATTTTCGTAGTCTTGACCTATTATGATGCTGTAACTGTTTTTGTAATAAATAAATAGAATAAATATAACTATCTACTTCTATTTAACAATAATTGAAATATGAAAAAAATTATACCATATAGCGGCAGAGTCAGAAAATATACTCACGTGCCGTAAGTATTCTATAAGACAAAGGTGAAAAATGTAATACTGAGGATAAGTAGCAGCATTCTTTTATGAAAGCCACAATAGTGGTTAAGGCTTAAGACATTAACGTGGTAGAGCCATGCTGCAGCTATATTAGTAGTATAGTTGTAGCACGAATGGGTCGGCTCGACCGGCGAAGGACCACGCTCTCACAGAATACCAGCATGAAATGGCAGCTTGACACTGCTGTGTTCCGTATGGTTAGTGTATAGAACCGGAGACCCATTTTACTGGAAAAGAGGCACCTTAGTCCTCACGGGTAACGATCTGCATTTTGATTCTTTATTGAGGATAAATGTAGATGTCTATGGGTCACAGCAACCACTTACCATCAGGTGGACTCGTTTGTCACCCTATCCTATAAAAAAAAACTGCAAACTTTAGTAGTCGTAGATTCGAATCAATTATTCGACCACTGTCATGTATCACTGCTAACACAAGCATTTTAAAGCTTATTGAAGTAGTTAACGGGCATGTAACACTATTAACGATAATAGTATTTTTTTAAAGCTTTTATAAATATTTCACGGTACAGTTTAGCGATTGATTTATTCTTATTCTTTATGATCTCGTAATAACCCACTTCTGGATACGACTTCATTTTAGAAAGTATTTACCAAAAACGCACTTTCCCACAGTTATATTCAATAATTAGTTAATAACATTTTAAACTAACATAAAGGTAATTTGCATGTGCATGCACTCGTAGTTACATAAACATGTGAAAACTAATTGCACCTGTTGTTTGATTAAATACAGCAATAACGTTCCCACGTAATGGAAACGCACCGAAATGACTAATCATCGACTGTGTGTATAGTATAGTTTGTCGCACTCATTGTGCGCCGTGTTTCGACGCCTGGCTCGCACGTAGCTAACGCTATGCGAATGCTCGCTACTAAAGAGTTCAACGAGCAACTTTGAAAATACCTTTTTTATGCAAGATTATTTCTTGACTAATAAATGTTAAATATTGATTTCTAATTGAAAAAAAAATAATATTTTACTTTATAAAATATATTTTGAATTGTTATTAAGATTTTTTGGCGATGCTCTATATCATCGTCATCATCATTACAAGTTCACTGCTGTACACAGGCCAAGAATTGTCACAAAGCACGGCCCTGAGCCACCTGGCATCCATCGGCTTCCTCCATGTCATACCAGATGTATGCTATATATATATATATATATATATATATATATATATATGAATTAATTTTTTATTAGAGACCCGCTTCAGCTTCATATGGATAGGATATATTAATTTTATATATTTTAATTTTTTGAAAAAAAAAATCTATAAGTTTTTCGCTCAAAATATAGCTTAAATCCCTACTGGAATCGCTATATCTGTTCGTAAATTTTGTTGAGATGACGGACAGACAAAAAAATTAAAAATGGTTATTCATGTCTTTATAGCATGCAAATAACCGCCTGTGTTTAATAAAAGCCAGTTATTTCAATATTATAGTTATTATAGACAAATACTTCAATTTTATTTATATGTATAATGTATAAATTTTATATATAGATAGATGTTTAGACTAATATTAGCCTCCCATACTAACATTCGAATTTAGGACAAAACAAGTTTGATACAGCGATCAGCAATCAACTAAAGTCATGGCAATATTTTTGACGGACTGGGATAAAATTGTAATGATAATGTACTCGTAGTAAATGCAATATTTTTGTGAAACTTTCGGTTAACAACAATGAGTGTACATTTTTGTAACTTTTTTAATACTAGCTATATTATACGGCAATGATTTTATATATTTATTTCATATATATTTATTTCACATCTCTAATAATGGCCTTTGGGCAAGAAATTTAACTATAAAAAATATATTAAACTCATTATTATTGCTATAATCTCGAAATGTGCAATATGGGAACTGTCAGAAATAATAATTAAAGATCTTATTAATTTAAAGCAATAGCTTTAAATTGGTAGATCTTTTTATTTAACGTTTTTTATTTAAAGTTTGCGCGTTTACCGCTAAAAAGAACCCCTTTGTCGTATGTCCTCAGTTTCAAGGCACTCCCCTTCTTGCCTCAGCCAGTATCGGTATCCTCGGAGTCGACATATCGAGTGACGTGCAGTTTCGTGGTCACTTGGAAGGGAAGGCCAAATTGGCCTCTAAAAAGCTTGGCGTGCTCAGCAGAGCGGGACAGTATTTCATGCCGGCACACCGCCTGCAACTTTACAAGGCGCAAGTTCGGCCTCACATGGAATACTGTTCCCATCTCTGGGCAGGGGCTCCCCAGTGCCAGCTCCTTCCACTTGACCGCATCCAACGCAGAGCTGCTCGAATCGTCGACGACCGAGCCCTTTCCGATCGGCTCGATTCATTGGCACTGCGAAGAGATGTTGCATCCTTTTGCATTTTCTTTCGCATCTACCATGGGGAGTGCTCTGAGGAATTGTTCGGATTAATCCCAGCCGCCAAATTTCACGAACGCACATAGCGGCAGAACTCCCGATACCATCCACACCATCTGGATGATTGGCGGTCCACCACTGTGCGATTTAGAAGATGTTTTCTTCCTCGCACGACTTCCTTGTGGAATCGATTACCATCAGCGATTTTTCCGGACCGATACGACTTAGGGACCTTCAAGAAAAGAGCGTACTCCTTTTTAAAAGGCCGGCAACGCATCTGCGATTCCCCTGGTGTTGCAGTTGTTCATGGGCGGCGGTAGTCACTTACCATCAGATGAGCCGCATGCTCGTTTGCCGCCTCTCCTATAAAAAAAAAACTGATGATATAACAAACAATTATAAAAATAAATTTTGCTACAAAACTTGAAAGGATAAAAGATAAAGTGTACTCGTAGGGAGCTTTTTCGTATAAAATTGCAAACCAAAAAAATTTGTTTGTGATTTTTTTCTTTCTAATCGATAATTATATTGAACCATTTATTTTATCACATGTTTTTCAGGTAAAATATAGACTAAAACATTCCTGGCACTGCTCTTACAAATTGCCATTACAAAGAGTAGCTATGAGAGACAGACAAACATTGTATGAAACCTGATGTCATTTACTCGTCCAAATCTACCCATGCCTAAAGTTCTAATGTCCATGCGAGATAATTCTAAGATCGGAGATAATATAGGTAAGACAACGCATCCAGTTTTCATATAGACCTCATTTTTGTGCAAAGTTGACACCGACTGAGACTTGATCATAGAACGCGACCACTTAGGTACTCTGCAAACTTAAGCGAATTAAGGATTACAGTACCAGACGTCTTGCACTTTCAAAGCTGCTGCTTGTCGCCGGGTTTTACGTGTGACCTAAGCGAAACAGAAGCCATAAGATTTTTCTAGCGTTTACTATAGGCGTCTCTTATAACACCCAATAGATGAAAAGGGTAGATGAATTCTTCCTTATTGTCATTACAAAGTAATCGACAACTAAGCCTATTCAACGTAGCCCTTAGTACATAAAAATTCATTAGCAAACTACAAACGTAGTTTCACTGTATTATGAAATTAGAACCAGCTTAATTGAACACAAGCAGTACACAACTACAACTATGAGAAAGGCGCCTATTACGTCATGGAAAAGGCACATTCGACGCTTCAACCTAATAACCCATGACCTTTGAAAATATTGTTAATGGTTTTACTCTCCTAATTTTGTAGGGACGTTTGAATTTATTTATATATTTGTTTTAGATAATTCATAATGATACCGCAATAAGCCATGGTAGCTCAGGGGATAAGCGCTCATCTTAATATACGATCAACCCTAACCACACGGTCGACGATGAGAAAAACATAAGGGGGAAAACTGCAAGTTTGAGAAATTAAAATATTTTCAGGCTATATCAAGGCTTTGTGTGTCTGTCAATTCTCACTGGAGCGGCACGTCGGACTTTGCTCCATAACCCTCTTAGAAATTAGAAGTGGCCTCCATTTATATAGACAATAAAGAAAGAAAGAAACATTTATTGCAACACGCCACAAACTAGGTACTTAAATTTTAAAATTTGTAGACATTAATTAAAAATAGTATAGCAAAATAAAAAAAAAACAAAAAAAAACACCAATTTGACGTATATTGACGTATATTTAAAGTGTATGTATACTTATAAATTACAGTAAGAAAAAATAAAAAAAAACGTTCCTCATGTTGTGTGTTGTGCGCGTTAGGGAAACGGACCCCACTTAGCTTATGCTGTCGCCGAAACCACAGCGTTGGTTTTCAGTGAGCCCGAACACATAGTATTTTTTTATAGGAGAGGGGCAAACGAGCATGCGGCTCACCTGATGGTAAGTGACTACTGCCGCCCATGAACAACCGCAACACCAGGGGAATTGCAGATGCGTTGCCGGCCTTTTAAAAATGAGGTGGTAGGTAGTAGTATATCATCTGTATATGGGGAACATATACAGATTTTTAATTAATTTATTACACTTCTAATTCCTTCATTGTTTTCTTATTTATCCACAACAATCCACTGCTGAAGGTATGACTCTGCCATTGCAGGGAGTATTTTGAATAATCACCGCACTTAGCGACCGAAATGTACGACACGTCACATATTTAATTTTGCTCCTTATATCCCGATCTCTCTGGCATTCCTTACAACACCCACGGAACGAAAAGGGTTGATGAATTGACTGGTGCCGCCACTACTACCTATTTTTTTACTGATCTATTATTATTAGTTGCATTTTTTTTAAATTCTATTGAGGCTTTAGAAAGCCTCTGTAATAATAAGAATGGATAGCGCTCAATTTAAAAACAAAGTTTCCTTCTGTTCATCATCTATCCTAAAACAGTGTAACTTGACTTCACACCCCGGAAAAATTTGACACTATTATTTAACCATAACGTTGTTATTATGAATATTAATAAGTTAACTATTACGCGGAACAGGAACATAGAAATATAGTTTTATTATATCGCTTAATTGTATAATATATTACTATAAGTTATTTGAAATGAGGCTTCGATGCCGGGTACTAGATATTTTAATAATTAAATTGTACGTTAGTAAAACACCGCCACGCAGTGTAAAAATATCCACTACCCCCGTATCATCCCGTGGGTGTCGTAAGAGTCGACAGAAGGAAATAAATTAGGAGATGGGCAGCAGTGTTAGTAATGACTAAAAATAAAAACTGCGGTTGTCAAACCGCTTTCAAAATATCCTTATGAGGCAATCCATGAGGGAGGCCTGTGTTCAGCAGTAGACTAATAATAGGCTGTAACGATAAAGGTAAGTAAAACACCGCCGTGTGGTAAATAAATTCCAGAAAAAAATCCGAATTCAAGAATATAAAGAGTCAATATAACTAGAGGCTACGAGGTTACCCCGTTAGTCTTCGATGATAACGATAACGATAAATGTTATATCGCCTATATATATATATATATATATATATATATATATATATATATATATATATATATATATATATATATATATATATATAGCCTTTTATAATTCATGTTGGATGCAATTGTCCATGAGATGCTCGTTTGTCACTGTTATCTAATATAAATTAGTATAAAAATTACGTATCAGTGACCTCGGATTAAATTCCTCTCTTATTATAAACTGATACGTCATGTGTAATGCTATCCACCCACGTAAATTCTGGCGATGTTGTTAAAACAAAAATCATTCTCGAAATACAGATAGAAAACATTTCTATTGCGTAAATGTGTTAGTCGTTATATTAAAGCATATAACGATGCGTAAACTAACGTGTTATTTAATTACATGGTAATTAATCTAACGGCGGTTAAAACACCGGTTATTAGGTAGTACAGCACTCATATCATTTAATGTCTCTAAAAAGTTTAATCGATAAATAATTAAAATAATTGCTTTAAAATTAAAAAAAGAAACGCTCCTTTGTCGTAAAATTATGATGGAGTTAGGAATCCATTTTTTTTATAGGATAAGGGTGACAAACAAGCACACAGTCCACCTGATGGTAAGTGGTTGCTGCGACCCATAGACATCTACATCTATCTTCGATTACGAATCAAAATGCAAATGCGTTGTCACCCGTGAGGACCAAGATGTAATGCCTCGTTTCCAGTAAAACGGGTCTCCCATTCTCTACACTCACCATACGAAACACAGCAGCATTAATCCGCTATTTTATGCTGGTGTTCTGTGAGAGCGTGGTCCTTCCCCGGTCGAGCCGACCTATTCGTGCTACAACTGTACCAGAAATATAGCTGCAGCATGGCTCTAACACGTAAAAAATAATAAGAAGATTCCCATTTTAGCTGGCGTAATAGAATCCAGCACCTCATTTTTTCTTGTGGAATTTGTAAGAGATGACTGAGAAATTCCCCTTTTCTGAAAGATGTCTTAACTATTCCAATTTTCAAAACATAGTTGACATTGAAAATATATTTAACCCATTCCCTGTCCAGTGTACTACATATAGTTCATTGCTGTTGTCTTGCTATTCTTTACTATTGTCTGAAAATCGGACAGTGAACGTGTTAACTATTGAAAAAAAAATTCCTAAAAATACGTACACACTAGGACTTTCTTCTGTGACGTGGAGGCAGTATATACATTAATCTCACAAAGATAAACATCCAAAAATATATTTATTTGTAGGCTATACTTATTTCATTTGGGATTCGAGCCCGCATCTCTCTACTTAGGAACTCAATGCTAAGTCACTACGCCACAGAGCAGTCAAAGTGTATATAGAGGCGTGATTCATTTTTGATTATTAATTTCATCATGCAATGTTATGAGAGTCATATAATACGAAGATAAGTCACTCTGAGAGCTGACTGCCAACATTTTACTATCTAACGAGTGTATCTTCCATCTAACAAGTGATTCTTCATACATAATAGTATTAACATAATCAAAACACGACTATAATATTCTTAGGTAGTTATCTCAATGCAAGCAATGAATGCGAATGAACGCGGAAAACGAAAGTAGATGAAAAATATGCGACAAGGTCAAAAGTCATACCCTCGTTTTCGTAGTGGACTGGAATTTGTTCAAGTATAACGTTACTTGTTATGTAAGTAAGACGTGCGTTAGCGATGATATACCTGACAGGCTGTTGAAATTGCTTTATACCTACGTTAGGGTTGCCTTCAATAATATTAAAGCAAATTTTTCAGACTTACCGTGTGGCGGCGGTGTAAGAATATCTGACTGAGGGAAAATACTAGGAGAAGGGCAGCAGAGTTTTTTTTATAACAGATAAAGATAAAAGACTGCGGTTGCCAACCCACTTTTCAAGCGTGGCAACTATGGCAAGTGTTCCCCCTATGAGGCAATCTATGGGGAGACCTATGTTCAGCTGTGGACTTTTGATAGGCTGGAATGGTAACAGTTAATCCTTCTTACATGTGGAAATGTTACATACTGACGGAAAGTGCAAATCAAAAACCTCTTTAACACTTAGGTTAACAGTTCGAGTTTCTAATTTACAACTTCCTAGTCCGGGGTTCTAGTACTAATAAAAACAGCAACAGGGTATTAGACACATATATCTCATAGAACCTGAAATACTTACCTGCGTACATAAACAAGAGTACAATATGTAACTTTATATTAACCTAGGTAGATTCTAATAAAAAAAGTGTTTTTATAAAATAGGTAAATCTCGCGACAAGCTTTTATCTTTATATATAAAAACTAACTGTTCCCCGCGACTTCGTTCGCGTGTTAGGGTTTTTATGTTTTTACGCAGAACCCTTATTCTTTTTCTAAAATAAAAGTAGCCTAAGTTAGTCCTTATGAAATCAGCTATCTGCCAGTGAAAGTCCCGTCAAAATCGGTCCAGCCGTTTCGGAGATTACCCGGAACAAACAGACAGACAGACGGACAGACAGACAAAAATTTTAAAAATTGTATTTTAGTTATAGGTACCGTATTTACTTTCATATGCATTTAGTAAAAAACTGTAATTTTGACATTACAAACAGACACTTCAATTTTATTTATTTGTATAGATTACGTGTCACATTGTTTGTCCGTGATGAACTCCGAAACCGCCCAACCGACTTTAATTAAATTTTGTAAATGTGTATTGCTTGCTCCAAATTGAGAGATAGGAGAGTTTTTATCCCGATAAGTTACCATCAATATTTATTTATCGCGATTTTAAGATTTTTAAAGTAAAATTGGTCGTCGGAAAGAGCAGAACAAAGTCTGACTGGCCAGCTAGTGTTATATAAATATATGTTGTGTAATGTAATAAATTGATGGTTTTAATTTAAATTTAAGTTCATTTTCTTCTTTTTAGAGCATTTAAATAAAAGCTTGTTATTAAAAATGTTTATTACTATTAACTTGATTTGTAACAGGTGTTAGCAACCCTATAATAGAGTTATAAAAGAGATACTTACAGTTATATAGCAAACTGTTACGTCGGTATCTTCCAAACGCTTGGTCGATAACAAAACACAGCTTCCTCTCTCCTTATACCTTTCCATAAAAGTGTACCTTTCTTTCTCATCTTCGTTGAAAACGTAGACATGGCGTGAATTGAACATTCCATTTAATTGAAATCCTACTACTACGTGTTTTATGCATTTGACAATTATATTCGTAACAGTTTCCAGAAATAATTTAAGTAACCAAAACAGTCTTTTAAACATATTTCTAATTACTTCCTATTTTTCTTAACGATATACTGTATGCGATACAGGTAGCACACTGAATAGGATGCGTGTGATCTAGTTTAGATGTTACCGACGACAATGACGGCACTCTATTGTTTGTCAGTGATGTTTGTAATCAAATGTGTTTGAAATCATTAAAATGTTTGTTAGTAATATTATGCAATTGTTAAGACTATTAGATTAAGACCTCAGTAGAAAGTGTTTTGAGGAGCGTGTAACGTGACGTCATAGCAAACACAATACACGGCAGCATACAACAGTGTAAACTGCTACTGCTACTATCCTGAGTGGTAACCCATTACCACGCTACAAGCTCCACTTAATCACTTAGAAAATACAGTCGTAATAAAATTAGTTTTATTTGAAGTATTGACTATTTTAAAATTCTATCACTTTATATTAAGCAGGGTTATTTTTCAGAGTAGTCAAATTTTAAACTTAAGTTCATATATATAAATAGTGATATACCGTTACTGCAGTTTTTGAAAATACGAGTAAATAAGGCTTCTAATTTTTTTTGTGATAGCTGTTCCCCACGACTTCGCCCGCGTGTAATTTAGGGTTTTAATTATGTTGCACGGAACCCTAATTCTTTTTGTAAAATATAAGTAACCTAAGTTACTCCTTATAACATCAGCATCTGCCAGTGAAAGTCCCGTCGAAATAAGTTCAGCCGTTTCGGAAATTAGCCGGAACAAAGAGACAGACAGACAGACAAAAATTTTAAAAATTACGTTTTTGTTATAAGTACCGTATATACTTTCAAATGCATTTACTAAACAGCTGTTATTTTGAAATTACAAACAGACACTTTCAATTTGGGATAATCTATACAATTTTATTTATTTTTATAGGTTGTTCCAAATTGAAAGTGATTTATGGGTAACAATGTTTTTGCCTACCGATCGACCCTTACGAATGTGTGCGTGCGCAGTAAAATCAGTTAAAATAATGCATTACCACGCATTTTGAATTTAAAAGAATCACCATTTACCTATATTACTTATTCTGAACCTTCTCTGCACATTTGGCTGGTTATTGCAAAATAACCCTGTATATAAAAATTGCGTGTCACACTGTTTGTTCGCGATGAACTCCTAAATTACTGAACTGCTTTCAACGAAATTTTGCACACTGTGTGCAGTTGGGTACTAATTTGAGAGATAGAATAGTTTTTATACTGATAAAAAATAATGAGTATTACACTCAATATTTTTTTAATTAAAATTTAAGGATTTTTTATTGGGCAAACAGTCAATAAAACTACTTTTAAGGATTCTATCGCGTTTAATTAACTTTTTTTTTCATAGGTGCTGTAAAGTACCGATGTTTCGGGTACTTTATAGCACCTATGATCACGGGGGCTGAGGTGATTGACATCCCGATGTCAAGTTAACCCGGAGTACCTTCAGATTTTTAATTATTAATTGGGTCCGATCTACGCAGAATGAACTTACTGTGTCTTGAAGAACACACCGCTGACGTGAAACACCAACGTTCCGGGAAGTCTGCAGTTTGTGATCATATCCTAGTAGACCCCCCCATCACATTAGATTTGCTAAACCACAAATTCTCGCGAAAGAACATTCAAGAACAAGATTCCTGTCAAGGATGATACGTGAGGCTATTGAAATTAAAAAACATCCTAATTTCAATAGACTGGGTACTACCACCTGCTTGGGATCTTGTAATTAATAAAATTAAAACTAAACCCAAGCATACCACTGCAAGACTTCAGGATACAGTAAGTTCATTCTGCGTAGATAGAATCCGTAAAAGTAATTTTATTCAATGTGTAGTGTTCGCGTAAATATAAAAAAATCATTATGGACAAACGGTCGTCGGAAACGTCTGCCTGGTCAGCTAGTCTACAATATAAAAATGAATCGCTGAATGTGTTGCTAAGCGCATATCTCGAGAGCAGCTGAACCCATTTTTCTAATTCTTTTTTTATAATATTCCTTGGTTTTTACGGAGAGAAAATTTAAAAAAAATTGCCTGAAAGGTCTAAAAACAACACTTTTCTATATTCCCATACAAAAGATACGTAATAATACTTAAAAGTCAATTTGAACTTTAATAACATACTATAAAGTTTAAGTGTAAGTGGAGGGGTTTCGGGAAAGCAAAACAATTGAGTGACCCGGTGTCCCGAATAGCAGAATAAGTAGTAAAAAAAAAAATTAAAGAATCGACTGTTAGGCGGTACGAAGTTCGCCGGGTCAGCTAGTATTAAATATAATAATTTGAAATTAAAATGGGGTTATCAGTGTCACTAGGTGGTAGGACTCCTATTGGACCTAGGAGTCCGTCTGGGTAGGTACCACCGCCTTACCTATTTCTACCGCCAAATTTCAGTGCTTGCATTGTTGTTCTAGTGTTCTAGAATATTATAGAGGCTGTGAGACATTCCATCTTAGTCCTCAGAGGTGATAAAGCGACTGTAGCCTTCTTTGTTGCAAATTGGCTGCAAGTATCCATGGGCTGCAGTAGTTACTAACGATAAGACGGATTATAAGTTCGTTTTACACTTAGTTTTATAAAAACAGTTGTGCAGATGATAAACGCTCGGCTTACAATTCACAATACGCAAGCAATTCGCATTCGATCTCCGCCTACAGTAACATAATTGTTAAATACAGTTCTATTTCAAAAAATCAATTACAGTTTCAAAGCTGATTGATTAACCATTGTATAATTACATAAAAAATATTTGAGGACTTGTGTCGTAGAGAAAATTGTGTATAGTACATAACTTGTGTATACTCTTTCTTACTCCCAAACCATAGAATCAGAAGTAGATTGAGGCTTGTATTCTGCAGGGAGATGTAAGATTGTTGCTTCATTTTCATTTTTTTTTATACATAACTCGCTATATTCGCCCTGGCTTCGCTTTGATAAATGTGACATTAGTTACATATAACATAATAAAAGACGATTGATGTTATCAATTTGTTTTTTATTGCAGAACATCGTATATAATATAGCCTAAATCACTCCTCACATTGCTTTCTATATGCTTATGATGTTTCGTTGCAACCGGTCCACAGAAAGCAGACAAAATTTTTAAAAATATTAATTCATGTTTTAATAGTATGCAAATAACCGTTATTTCGATATGACAAACAGACAATTTAGTTTTAGGGGTTTAAGAAGCCTGAATGACGACGAAACTGCGACCGCAGAGATTTTAGCCGACGTTAACACCGTCTTGCGACTACATTCTATATTACTTGGAAAAGTGCAAAGATTAATAGACTGCAGAGGCGACAAGTATATAAGTGATACACCGCCTATTATGCTTGCGCATCACCGAGAGTTATGTCGCGGTTATGCATACGAGGCTGCCCTGCACCTCGCTTACCGGTACGAGGTTGCCACTCGAGAACCTTTCTTCCTATTGTTTATCGGTTTTCTAAGCTATATTGCCAGCCCATTGCCATTTCACTTTAACAATCCGTTGGGCTATGTCAGTTACTCTGATTCTACTGCGGATATCCTTATTTCTACCTTTATCACGCAGAGAAACCCCTCTTCAATTTAAAATTTTTATATTTTTCAGATGATGGTTTGTCTAATATTTAAAGAAAACATAAACCCAAGAATGTCTTAATATAGCACTTAGGGAAGCACCATTTTTATTTTATTTAAATTGTTTGATCTTATTTTTACAACAGTGTACCTAAATATACGTATCTGTATCTAGATTTCCCTCCCCAATAATGTCCTATTAAAGTCATACTCATAAAACAGCGTTTTATTATAATACATAATTATAAAATTCAGTATCTCCTAATTAATAAAAATATGCAACAATAAAATTATATAGGTATAAAAACCATCGAAATCTAAGTAACGAGAGTATGTTGGCCGTTCCACATATAAATTATATAAAAATGCATTTTTCAATTTCACTAATCAACGTCGCCGCGAAAATTTCTTCTTCTATGGGCACTTTAAAAATTAATTTAGTTAGAAAACAATATTTACATTTACCAACGTACAGATATTTACTAAATTAAGTATTTCTATTCGTAAAATATTTATAATTGAGTACAACCATTTATTACAAGAAGACACTTCACTGCTCTTCCATTTCTACTCCGCAGCTTACCAACATGGAAGCCACGGTATGCAGGCTAGCTATGATTGGACATCAGTCCATCTTCATAGCCTCCTGTTACATCCCTTCTGGAACCCTTCCCCTCAAAAAAGAGTTTGGAGATTTTAACTCCAAGCATACTGAATAGACATGCCGTACTACCTCCCGCAATGGCAGGGAACTGCTCGATATCACGCAGTCTCTTGACTTTACCGTCCACAGTCCCCTCGGTGCTACTCACTATCCCGATATCACCGACTACGCTCCCGACGTGCTAGATTTTGCACTATTCAAAAGTGTTTCCCTCAACCTCAGGGCAATCGAGACACTAGACGATCTAGGATCTGACCACCGACCGGTCTCCCTCATTCTTGGCCATCAGCCACCCCCCTCAACAACCTCCACGAAAACCTTCACTAATTGGAAGGGCTTCAAGGAGTCCCTAGCTAAAGCTCTGGACTCACAAGACTCCCCCATCTCCCTGTCGTCGGACTTAGACAGTCCCGAAAAAATCGACATCGCGGTCAATTCACTCTCCACCCTTATCAAAGGAGAATGAAAGGGTCGTCCCGGTTGCTAATAATAGTGGGCTTCCCCTACATATTAGCAACCTAAAAGCCAAGAAAGCTGCTTTCCGGAGAGCAGCAAAATATCCCACCCCCCAATTATAGGCGCTCGGCCAATCGTCTTCAACGAGAACTCCGTTTCCGCCTCTCTGAATTTCGAGACCTCGAAAAGAGTAAGCTCATGGAGAATATCTCTCCCTCTCATACAGCGTACTATCAGATGGCAAGAGCCCTCCGCATAGACGCTATCATCCACACTCCCCCTCTCTCCCGTCCCGACGGTACGGTAGCCTTCGAGGACGAGGAAAAGGCTGAGTGCTTTGCAGACAGCATTGCCGCACAATGCTCTCCTAGCTCTCAAACCGTCGACCCCTCACACGTCCAGGCAGTGGAGGATGAGGTCCGCCGCCGGAACTCACTCACAGCCTCCGAACCTATCTCTGTGTCCAATGATGAGATTTCATACCTCATCAAAGGACTTAAGCCCAAAAGGCTCCGGGCGCGGATGGCATCTCCAACAAAGTCCTAAAACACTTTCCTGAGTAGGTGTTAACCCTTTTAACTATTATCTTCAATGCCTGCTTCAATCTTAGTTATTTTCGCACTACGTGGAAAGAGGCAACTGTGATTGGTATTCCCAAGCCAGGAAAGCCTCTCAACCTCCCCTCCAGTCATCGCCCCATTAGCCTCCTCAAGGCCATGGCCAAGCTCTTCGAAAGAGTCATTCTTACTCGCATGAGGCTCCTTCTGTTTCCCACAGACGGTGACCCTCTTGTCATCCCCCATCAATTTGGTTTCCGAGCGAAACACTCTTGTCCCCAACAAGTTCACCGTATTGTGGAATATATCCTCAGCGGTTTTTATCCTCGTCGTCATAAGACCATCGCGGTCTTTTTCGACATAGTCAAAGCCTTTGATAGAGTCTGGCATAAAGGCCTTATCTACAAATTATATAAAATAGGTCTCCCCGATCGTCTAGTACGTCTCGTGGCCTCTTATCTAAAGCATCGTACCTTTCGTTTTAGACACGAAGGCATGCTATCTTCTCAGCGCCCCATCAAAGCTGGTGTCCTTCAGGACTCAGTACTTGCTCTTCTCCTGTACATCCTGTTCACCAACGACATTCCCATCCCGTAGAAAGGTGTTCAGCTCTCGCTCTTCGCAGACGACACTGCCCTCTACTGTAAAGGTATCTCGCTACCTTTTTTTTTTATAGAATAGGGGGCAAACGAGCATGCGGCTCACCTGATGGTAAGTGACTACCGCCGCCCATGAACAACCGCAACACCAGGGGAATTGCAGATGCGTTGCCGGCCTTTTAGAAAGGTGTAAGCTCTTTTCTTGAAGGTTCTTAAGTCGTATCGGTTCGGAAAATTCGCTGGTGGTAATTGATTCCACAAAGAAGTTGTGCGAGGGAGAAAACTTCTTCTAAATCGCACAGTGGTGGACCGCCAATCATCCAGATGGTATGAATGGTAACGCGAGTTTCGTCGCGACGTGCGATGGTGAAATTGAGCGGCTGGAATTAGTCCGAACAATTCCTCAGAGCACTCCCCGTGATAGATGCGATAAAATACGCAAAGAGATGCAACATCTCTACGCAGTGCCAGTGTATCGAGCCGATCGGAAAGAACTCGGTCGTCGACGATTTGAATCGCTCTGCGCTGGATGCGGTCAAGTGGAAGGAGCTGGCACTGGGGTGCCCCGGCCCAGAGATGAGAACAGTATTCCATGTGGGGCCGAACTTGCGCTTTGTAAAGTTGCAAGCGATGTGCCGGCATGAAATACTGTCTCGCTCTGCTGAGCACGCCAAGCTTTTTAGAGGCCAATTTGGCCTTCCCTTCCAAGTGACCACGAAACTGCACGCTATTCGATATGTCGACGCCAAGGATTCCGATACTGGCTGAGGCAGCAAGGGGAGTGCCTTGAAACTGAGGAGATACGACAAAGGGGTTCTTTTTAGCGGTAAACGCGCAAACTTGTGTCTTCTGGGGATTGAACTGGACTAGATTTAGTCGGCCCCAATCCGAGGCTTTGTTAAGCAAAGACTCGACTTCAGACCCAAGTGAAAGTCAGTTGGTGACCTAGGAGCTTGGTTCCAAAAATGGCGCATCGATGTGAACCCGGAGAAGAGCTCCGCCGTTCACTTCGATTATAAACGACGCCGTCTCAAAACTACTTCACCAATGTGCAAAGATACATATGCTAGGGACCCTTGTCCCCTGGCATACGTCTGCCAAATATTTAGGCGTCACCCTTGACACAAGGCTCACTTTCAGGCCCCATGTCAAAAGAGTAACCCGTCACGCACGTTTTTACCTGAGTAGGCTCAACAGTATGTTGGGCCAACACAGTAAAATGTCCCTCAGAAACAAGCGTACCCTTTATAAGGTCTGTATACGACCAGTCATGTCCTACGCGGGCCCCATTTTTGCCCACGCTGACCCTAAAATGAACTCCAAGTAGTTCAAAACCTCTTCTGTCGTCGAGCTGCAAATGCACCTTGGTACGTCCGTAATGCCGACCTTCATCGTGACTTAGAGCTCCCTACAATCCAGCAATTTCTAAAAACATTCACTGATAACTTCTTCAAAGCCTCAGAGTCGCATTCCAATCATTTTATTCGTGAGGCAGCTACTTATGCAGCCCCACCCCTCCCGCTATCGAGTCCGCAGGCGGAGAAACTCTCTCTCGGACCCGCCAAATAAAATTTCAACCGACCTGAACTGCCTCCTGGCGGCTCAGGCCGATTCTTCTTAAATTTGCCTAAGTAGGCTCTCCCTCAGCGGCTCTTTGTAGCCGCCTGCGCTTTCTTCTCCCAAAAGAGGGTCGCTTCCCATCGGACAAAGCGGCTTAATCGGCCAATTGTCAGTCCCACAGGCGGTTTTTAGTGGGTATCACTTAGGCTTCCGGTTAGGTTAGACACAGTGAGTCCCACATAACCACGACAGACTGGCTGTCGTGGTATGCATAAAGCATTTACCGCGTAATGGGGTAGCCCTTTTTCCAATTGTTTCTGGGCGCAAAAAAAATTTGGAGAAATTTAGCAAAATATGACAAAGATAGGCACTCTTTGCAGATTTTTTTTTCTAATAAGGGGTTGACAAAAAAACAATTTTGTTCAATTAAAACATTTATTAAATCCTCTTCTGTCACCCTGTATTTTTTCTTTGCGGGTTAAATGAACAGTTATTGTGATTTTTTACTTAAATATCAAAGAATTTAGGCATTTAACCCCTCTTAGGGTCTTAATATGTATGCATGTATATGTATAGATTGTAAGATGTCATGTCGATTATAACGACAATCTAGTTATAATAAGACACTAAATATCCTTTTCTTTAAATGTCTTCTATTTACGGACTTTGCGAGCGCTTTGCATCACCCATGGTCACGAGGATTAAAATAAATATTAGTAAGTGGAACGCATTGTTATATTTTCAGTATATTAGGTCTTTACCTATGAAATATTTTATTTCTATTAATCAAAGTCATCACCCATGCAATCTTTGTCTCTGTCGACGTTTGACGGTACTAAGCTACAAATGTAGCCAAATTTAACTTCATTCATTTCTTATCGACTTCGTGACTTAACGATTAACTTGTTGGAATTTGTGAAATGCAAAGATTCAAGGTATCAACTCCGTCAGTAATACAAAACAAAAAATGCGATCCGGAATCATGTACGTCAGCAAATCAAAACGCATTGGTCAATAATAATGTCCTCCAGACCGAATATTGTACACGGTGGCCTGTGCACAGTTATTTTCAAATGTTTCAAATTAAAAATGAATTAATTTTCAATGAAATGTATAGAACAAGCTGATATTCGGAATATTAGTTTGTTTCGCGTTTTCTTATTTAAAACAACCTGTTTTGATTCTGCGCTATTTAGTAGACCATACACAGTCTAAATATTTGCAAACTTCCATATTACATTCACCACCAGGAAGGTTAGTGAGCCCAGCACCCATACCTCAGCATATTTTATTGATGATCTTCATCATCAATCTGAGTTCGACATTGACATAAGATATAAGACAAAAAATGGGTCTTCAGTTCCACATTTAGGATAAACCGTAATTTCTCCATCATTAGAGTCTCAGTCGTTATTCAGTGGGTCAATATATAATGAGGTTGGCAATTGATATAAAATTTGTAATATTTTTTTTACACACCTTTGTATCTCGCTAAAGAAGATTTAAAAATAAAATAGGTCCAAGGCATAAGAGAAGCTTTTATAATGGTTTGTAACAAATGTAACTCACGATACTGTGCTGAAGAATGATAATCTATATTTTTCTATTCGGATTAATCTAGAAAAATAATTGCTGTTAATCAATGACTTCACAGCACAAATATTCTAATACGATTCTTGAAGTGAGTCTGGGGTCTGAGGGTATGAAAAATCAGCAGAAATAAATTAAACTTGCACGGAAATTTGTAGCCGTCTCAGTAACCCAGAAGTTACAGAATCTTTATATTAAGTTAGCATTAAAATAACGCAAATAATTATACGGAAGTCAAATTAGACCAACATTTCTTGCTAAATTATTTGTCGAAAACAGTGTAAGAAAAAATCTAAGAATTTAACGGACCGGGCAACCGGTAACTAAATACCAGCGTCTAAGCTGCCTTAATACTCGGTTTTATAGAAAAAATGCTGTTATATTTTTTATTACATATATGACATCAGGAATAATCGGAAAGGAAGTATATTTTGTTGCTGGCTTTCTCAACTAAATGTACAACTGCTTCTCGCCTATAAAAACCAAATATTACGGTAGCATGTACCTGCTAGTTAGACCCAGCAAATTCTTGGATGATAATATATTTTTTTACACTATTTATCAGCAACAAATTAGCAACGAATTTTGAATAATCATTCAGCCTAACTACGAATGAATTCGTTACTAGACCGCTAGCTTGAAACTCGTATAAAACAGACGTTACTTGTTTTTTAACGCACCGGTTTGAGTTACAAAATCAATTTTTAATTAACTAATTAGCAACTATTTAGCTACAAATTCCTCTGCTAATTTCAATGGCTTTTACTGACATTTATTATATATTAGCTTTATAGAGCAATTTAAATCTGATATCAAGCGATGTTTTTAAGAACAAACATACCGACTACCTTAGTCTCTTTATAAAAAGAAAGATGCAAAGCAAAATTATTCTCATCTCATGATAGAGTTCTTATTCTAACAACAAAATCTGTATTCCTGTTCAATTCACCCAGTTCTATGGTAACCCCTTTACAGTCTTTGGAACTCCTTGCCAGATGACATCAAAAAAATCTCTCAATAAGTATGCTTATAAAAAATGCTACGTAATCATTAGTTATAATATGTATGTACTAATTATATATATAATATGTATGTACTATGTACCAATTATATATATATATATATATATATATATATATATATATATATATATATATATATATATATAATATGTATGTACTAATATGTACAGGTTATATTTGTCTGGTTTGTTTATTGATTGAATGTGTATATGGCTTACCTAGTTATTTATCATTTTTTTTGTTTTTTATGCTATATTTGTACACCGACGTCAAATTCTCGCCACTCCATGGGTTGACTGGTAGAGAATGCCTTAAGGTATTAAGGCATTCTCTACCAGTAGTTCTTCTTTATTGCATTCGTAACAAAAGAATACAAAGGGCGGACCCCTTTGTATTCTTTTGTTACGAATGCAATAAAAAATAAATAAAATAAATAAAGAAATAAAAACAAAAGTAATTTTAATCTTTCGATTAGTTACTTTATATCTAATCGTTTGATGTCGATTATACGCTGGGACGACGAGTCACGAGGTTATTCTAACAATTTGAGGCGTATAATGATTACCGCGTGTAATAATATGTCAGAATGCCCCGCGTGTAATTTTAATGACCTTTGTCTGACATTTTCATACCTGCACGCGGCTTTTTGGTTAAGGTCTCGGATTGAAACACCTTAAGGTTGATATTTAGGTTATCCGAAGTACTATCCGAATAGCAAACACACATGTAGCTTTATATTTCTACTCGGTAATCCATCCTCAACTTGAAATGCCAACAATATAATATAATAGTTTGATTTGTATGTAGTGTAATTATTAAATTCTTCTTATAATTAGAATAATAACTGGTGCTTGATAGAGGTTGGATTTATTTTTGACATATTATTTACGACGCAGTTTAGTACGTTAATTGGAAGGCTTGTTAACCGTGTAGTGGCAGTGTAAGAATATCCACTACCCCATATCATCCCGTGGGTATCGTAAAATGCGACAGAGGGAAACTAAAACAGGAGATGGTCACCAGCATCTTCCTGAAAAGCTCAAATTATAAAAAACTGCGATTGCCAACCCGTTTGCATAGCGTGGCAATTATGACAAAATCCTCCCTGAGGCAATCTGTTTGTCTAATTGAAATGGAACATTCCACCTAAATATTCGTTCATAGATGGCTCTATAAACGAATATTTAGGTGGAATGTTTAATACATACTTTGCGCAAAACAAAATGGTCCAATTTTTTAAATAATTTTTTATTGTTTAAATTTGTGTATGAAAAAAATTAAAATATAAACATGAAACAACACTAGTAACATGTTTAGTATAGCTACATATATTTAGTCATTGAAGAATACTATCTACCTATATGTAATATCTCGATGATTTAGGCAAGTGTGGAATTTAATTTGGTCATTTTTAAACATAATATTTTTTTTAAATATAACAATATAAATAAAAACAGTTTTTTAGAAATTAATCTTATTAGATATAAGAAATTAATTGATAATATATTAAATCAATACGAAAATTTGCAGAAACTAAAAGACTGTGCGATATTTACACTGTGACTGTGAAGACTGTGAAATATTTGCTCACGAGTAGTTGGATTAGTACATTATACTATTTACGACTGTTATCACAAACTTGCTAAAATTTGCATTTCGTGTCGTCAGAATTGACTAAGATTGCATTAATAACATGTAACAAAACTGTTTCTGTGTAAACTTTAGGAGAGGACCACGTGATATTAAAAAAACTTAATTAAATAATTTACCATGTAGTGTTACAAAACATAATATGTTAGGTTTGTAAAGTAAAGAAAGGTTATTTGGTGAGATAGGCAATTTGGTGATAGACTTTTAAAAGTCTTTCACGACGTTACCTATGCAAGCAGTTTGCCGAAAGAACGAAAGAGATGCGGTGACGTATCATTTCGCGTAACTGCGTGCATGGGTAACGTCGTGAAAGACTTAAAAGTCTATCCCACCAAAAACATTCTGTAAAAAAACTAGCCAAGTCTCGATGGAGCTGCTTGTTTATCTCTAAAAAGTAATGAAATCTAGACAAAGTCGTGCCAAGTCTAAGGTTCCTTACTGCGATTTCTTTATTATTATAGTTAATGTTGTGTGACTTGGCCGTTGTAGGGAACACAACGGTACAAAACCAGGCGCTACATGACACCATTGCACCAATCTATCGCCAGAACCGCTACCCATTGACGATGGAAAAGTGCTTCTTGAAAAACGTTGATTGAATAACCAGTCAATTGTAAGCTTGATAAAGTTGCGTTTACACGTAATGTTGCACGTAATTGTGTTTACACGTAATGTTATATCTGTTGTAACTACTTATGTTTGTTAAGCGAGATAATAGCCCATAGTGGTATTGGTAATTGGACGCTAGTGTCTCATTTTAGGCGGTTGTTGATTGTGCAACACATGCATTCAGCATTCACAATGCTGACTTCTACTCTCTTCTTTTTCGAGCGTCAAATCGACCACCGATCTAACATAAAATAGACGTACAGACGGACTTCTATCAATGATTAGAAGTCCGCCTGTACTGGAAATAATTTTTTATACTGTTCGTTTCAGGCTCGCCTATACAAAAGTATTATTGAAATACGCAGCAGAAATTTTAAATTTTAAGTATGTGATTATAGCTTACTGGATGACGAAAATTTCTGCGTTCTGGTCTTATCCGGAGGTTCTCAAATAGAGGCCTGAAAATGCGGCGAAACGGTTCCAGTAAAGGATGGTACGGCAGCGTTTGCTTCGCGCTCGACTTGGCGGGGGCACTGCCGTGCCCCCCGATCACTAAATTGTCTATATCACCAAATAACCTTTTTTACCATAACTGTCACATTATATCTTAAAAGTAAAACATATTGCTTTTTTATCTATTTTAGTCGTCTTTTAATTTGCACAGTAGACTGTAAAATGCATGCATATTTGTTTATCTACGTAATAGTTACTCGTATATCCTTTTATTATAACATGAATATAAATAAAGTGTATACCTAATACGGATGTATGCCGATCCTTTTAGCTATTGAGATATCACGAAATAGACTGACAGATCACGATAGTCGACTATCAATTTACATGAACCAAATAAAAATGGAATATATCTCGCAAACCAAGCTGTTGAAAGGGTAAGGTCGATATGTTAAACGTCCTTCTAAACACGCGATGATGTGATTGGTATAAATTTCATAATTTTATTTGATATTATATTCAGTATCAATATACATTTGACCTGTTAAATCAAAATAAATGTAGTAATTTGTATGCACTCTAGGGGCCAGGGCTAAATTGTATTGCGAAATAACTTATTTAATTATCCGTTTTGTATAAATTAATATACCTCTTATCTGGAAAACATGTTGCGTAAAGGGCAACATGGAAATTATACTCCTATATCATTCACACAAAAGGACATAATATTAACTTAATAAAAAAAAAACTCTATTACTTCTACATTTGTTTTTATCCTTTAGTTTTTCTTACATCTACAAAAATATCTCTCAGTAAAAATATTATTTATTGTTTTAAAATGTTAGTAGTAGTTGATTTTTAACAAACTGCTTTTTAAAATAATAATAAACAACTTTTTAACAATAAAAGACTAAAACTATCAACCAGTTGTATTCCCCGAGGTATATTGCCAAGAGTGCCGGTTGTGTTTTTCTGCTAAATGGCTATACTTAGCGCTTGGGCGTGAAAATAACCAGTCATTTTGTCTACAGCAGCAATAATCCGGTCGCGGATACAGTTCCTTTAGAAACTTCACCTAACTACTTTTTTCCCAGAGCTTGGAAGACTAACTTTGTAAAATTGCATGATGGGACATTAAAATAAAAATACTAAATGCATTCTTTACTAAAGCAATTTGTATTTAATTTAATTTATAGAATAAGGCTGACCAGCGAGCCACCTGCTGGATACTATGGCTCATATATAACTTAATCTACCCTCGATTAAGAATCAATATGCAGATGCGTCACGATTAAAAAGGGTCTCCACTCTTATATACTCATACGAAACACAAGCAGCATTACCTGTTATTTTACGCTGATGTTCTGTGAGAGTGTGGTCCTTTCAGCCGACTCTAGAGTGATGCAACGTTAATATAGCTGCAGCCTGGCTCTACCGCGCAAGATAGCAATTAAACCAAATTAAACCAATTAATTACTGGTTAGAATGAACGAATTTAAAAAATATATTACCTATAGAAAAAATGTGATAGAACTCTTACATCAAATCAACAGCCTTTTCAAGTCCACTACACATAGGCCAACGTGCATTAACACATTCCTTGAAAGATTTAACTTTATTCATGGTATTCTCTACATTAGGGTAATTTACAGCGAAATAAGCATAAAATATCAACTTGAAAAGCTTCTTCCAATATGGTTTGACTATAGTTACGACGAGGAGACAATGTCTATCTGCACTAGTGATAAATGTCATCAATACACGCGCACCTAACTATCATTAAGTATTCTAAACACTAAACCAACCTTTGATTTATTTCACACTGACCTAATCAACATAGATGGTGTGAAAAACAATACAGCATTATGGAATGCACGATAGTAGAAAGGGAAACTTAAGCAACATTGCATTTCTGAAGGTTGAATAAAATGGAAGTCACTAGTGTTACTTGTGCTTCCGTATGTTATACAAGTCAACTATAAAATCTAAATATAACGATTGCAGTCGAAATGAGACTGCTGAATACCTTAGTAAGTAGTGTCATTTATTTAACGACTATCTACCATACCATTGCTTGCAAGGATTTTACAGTCCAGAATAATCGTCAATAAACATTACGTAACACAAGCTCTTACACTAGGAGGATGGTATATCACCAACAATCTGCAAGAGAACTACTGTACCATAAAATATAGTACTTTTTTTGTATTTACACCTGTCGTGAAATCCGTCGACGAGCGGGCGGGGATGCGAGGCGTCAGGCGTAAATTTTCCCTCACTGCGATGCGGCAAATCCCGCCCTGTCTCTGTGGACGAGGACTTCAATAAACGCATGGATGTACAATTACAGACAATACCAGGGAAATTCGTGAGGCCTTAGTTTGATTATGTAGATCTTCAGGTAAAAGGTATGTAATTCTTCCAAACTTTCGCAAGACATGCTAATATACATGAAGACTTTACCAGATTCTATATATTAAAGAAAAGTGATGAATGAAATTCACCACAAAATCTTCTTTTCTTATACATCATTATGGGTCCAAACCTAATGTTTTGAAATTTATTATTATTTTTCTTCCTCATCAAATAAGATATTAACTAAAAATAATTCTATGTTAGAGCTCTTCATTAATCATAGTACCGTAAATCACTTGTCATAGCTACGACTACGTAATATTAAATATTAATATTGTTAAGGCCACGACTGTGGATAAAAATCCGTATACGCGACCCGGCCCTCGACTTGCACAATGATCGCTGTACGCATAAATGCCCGTCGCATCGTTGCGATCCGGCATAAAAGACGCCTTTATATTTACTGTGCCTTAACCTTACATGTCGAAACATTGTTTGCATACAATTTAGGTTTAAAGTATCTACATTCTAAGAACTTACCAATTAAAAAAAATGTTATTGTGAAGAGACGTATGCCTTTTCAACCGACTCCAAAAAAGGAGGAGGTTCTCAATTTGACCGTATTTTTTATTTTTTTATGCGTGTTACCTCAGAACTTTTTTCTAGGTGAACCGATTTTGATGATTATTTTTTATTTAAAAGCTGGTGCTTCGCATGTAGTCATGTGGTTGATAAAGAACTGACCAGTAGATGTTGAGTTAGCTTATTTATAATGAAGTCGGTTGTAGAATTTTTTTAATTTTACCACTTGTTCCATTGAGCAATACGGGCCACCGGCGGAGGCGGAGGGAGTTCTGTATGGGGAAAAACGCTATAGCTACTCCACTCCAGTCCGTCTCTGGTAATTTTGGGGTCAAACTCTTAAGTTTGCAATACTAAAATTAAAGATGTAGAATGTCTTGAAATATTAAACAATGTGTTGTACATATTATCTGCTATCGGTGAACTGCAATGCAGATTGTGAAACTGAACAACAATGTGCACTTTGCATACGAATTGCCTGCCACAAAGAACACACGTAGGCTCTCACACTGAAAGCAAAGCTTGTTTGTTAGTAAATACATAAATAAATGAATGAATTCATAATACGAGTATTAACAAAGTCATTAACTTGATTGTATGCAAAGATTAAAAATTATAATTTATTAATAGTTAGGTAATGATAGAAAACCGAACGACGCGACGTATATAATTGCTAAAAAAGAAGTGATTTATTTGCCACCCTTCTGGGTGGAATTTTTTCACTAAATTTATATGCGACCACCCTTGAAGTATAACCTATTTAATAAAAAAAAACTTTGTCGAAATTGGTTCACAATCTGCTAAAATATCGCGTACATACATAACAAAAAACATACACACGAATTTAGAAACTCCTCCTATTTGAGGTGGGTTAAAAATGTAACTATAATAATCCTCTCCGTAATGTCTAGGTGGTAGGTTTTCTTTTCTACGGACTTCAAAAAGGAGCCGGTACTCAATTCGACTGTATGTTTTTTTTATGTGTGTAACCTCATAACTTTTTACTGGGTGAACCGATTTCGATGAATCTTTTTTTATTTGAAAGCTGGTACTTCTCGTGTGGTCCTATTTAAATTCGATCAAGGTCTGACCAATAGTTTTTGAGTTATTCTTAATAATTTATATTGAAGTCGGTTGTACAGAATTTTAAATTTTAAATTATTTGACTAGGAGTGCGTCTGGGGTACCACTCTCTTACCTGTTTCTACTTTCCACTGTCAAATAGCAGTGTTTGCACTGCTGTCTTTCGGTCTGAAGTGCATAGAGAGCAAGTGTATAGAGTTACAGGCTATGAGGCATTCCATCTTAGACCTCAGAGGTGACAACGTATCTATAGTCTTATTTGTTTGAAGCTGGCTGCGGGTGTCCATGTACTGCAGTGGCCATTAACCATGAGGTATATTGTAAGTTATAGAATAGAATATAATAATTTTTATTCAATACTAGCGATCCGGCCCGGCTTCGCACGAGCGATTTCTGGATCCCGACAGCAGCGCCACCTATCGGATCCAATTATATTAGAGATAGATTACGTGTAATTCTTATTGAAGAGTCATTTAATGATTTCTTATATTTACGCGAACACTACAAATTTAAATAAAACTAGTTTTACGGATTTTATCGCCTATATTAACTTATTTTATATTCCCGACATTTCGAGTACTTTACAGCACCCATGGTCACGGGGGGGGGGGGGGACTGAGGTGTTTGACGTCCCAATGTCATAGTTAACCACGGCTACCTCCAGATTAAGCAAAATTAATAATTTTTAATCTATGTAAATAAATCATTCCTAACTAAGCAACATAACTCTTCCGAATTTAAAGCGATATTTTCACAATTATTTCTTCTACGGCTGCATTGCGCCGGATATCGCCTAGTACAAGAATAAAAATATACGTAGAATACGTGAAACCGAAATAAAATAAAACCGGAGTAACACAGTACAGATAAAATAACAAGTAATAATAATTAGGTACATACGTGAATAGAATGTGAAGGTTACAGAATTAACAATTGGTTGGTAATTATTCACGTACGTAGAATAAATAAGTAGGCGCCAAATAATAAAGCACCTGCTGAAATGACAGTACACAATAGCATGCATTGTGCAGCCTACGTAACTCCGATGACTCACTGGAGATGTCACTAATGGTTTCTCAATGCGGAGGTGTATTCTTAAGTCAGTAATTAATGATAAAATTTATTCACAAATATGTTTATGTATTTTTTAATTGCTTTTCTTTGAACAAAAATGATACAAAGCGCTACTCTACCTTTGAATGGTAGAGAGAGAGCCCTTTGTACGGAATTATGAAATTTTAAAAAATCCCAAAAATGACAAAAGATTATACACATAAACACAAAATATGGTTTATATTAAACTACATTTTTTATAGAAGAGGAGGCAGAGCAGCATGCGCTTCACCTGATGGTAAGTGACTACCGCAGCCCATGAACGACTGCAGCATTAGGGGAATCGTAGATGCATTGCCGGCTTTTTAGAAAGGCGTAAGCTCTTTTTTTGAAGGTCCCTAAGTCGTATAGGTCCGACTGGTGGTAAAAAATTCCACAGAGAGTTCGTACCAGGAAGAAAACACCTAGTAAAATGCACAGTGGTAGACCGCCAAGCATCCAGATGGTGTGGATGGTATCCTGAGTTTTCACGCGATATGCGTTTGTGAAATTTGGCGGCTGAAATCAATCTGAACAATTCCTCGGAGCACTCCCTGTGGTAGATGCATTACAAAATGCAAAGGAATGCAAAATCCCTTGCCAGTGAATCAAAATGCAGATGCGTTGTCACCTCTGAGGACGAGGATGGAGTGCCTCGTTACTAGTAAAATGGATCTCCGGTTCTCTACACTCACCATACGAAACACAGCAGCATTGAGCTGCTATTTTACGCTGGTATTCTGTATACCCCGGACGAGCCGATGCCGAGGATTCTGATGCTAGCTGAGGCAGCAATGGGAGTACCTTGAAACTGAGGAGATGCAACAAAGGGTCTCTTTTTTAGTAAACGCGCAACCTATAGCAATATATACTAATAACTGAATAATGTTTTCGAGTGGTAATCTCGTACCCACAAGTGTAGGGTGATTCCCACAAGAGAACTAAGATGAGTAATGACCTGGAGGCCTAAGTATAGCAGTGAACTTTCGTTGTGTTGTAATGATATTAATAATATTAAAAGACGTACTTACTATTGAATGTTATTTTAAATAATAGGATGCCCTCCTATTATTTAAAATAACTAGTAAGCGGCTGACCTGATTGTAGGTAATCATTACTAAGGATTACCGGTGCGGTCTTTTTAAAAAGAATAGACTCTTTTCTTGAAGGTCTCTATTAGGGTCTCTATCCCTATGTCTTATCGGTTCGGAAAAACAGCTAGTGACAATAAATTCTACAAAGTGATTTTGCACGCTAGAAAATCCATAGAAAAACGCACGGTGATGGATTGGCAACCATTAAGATGATGTGAATGAAAAATAGTGTTGTTTAATTATTATGACATTTGAAAGGTATAAATAATAAAAAAATTACTTTATTTATTATAATTTACCAAAATCTGCTCCATATTCGACTTCACCTGTGTAAAGTGCTCCCTGCTGCTTGACGGGGGAGGCTCAAGCAAACAGCTATTATACAATATACGACGATATATACGCATTATTACCATTGTGTTTGTGAGGGTATCAGCCCTGCGCTCACCAACCCTGTTCAGTGTGGTAAATATGGGAATATCTTGCAGGTAAAGTATGCCAGCTGACGCATTTTAAAAAAAACTACGTCCAGCAATGACTTAAAAATAGTGTTGAAGAAGAAGTGAAGCAATAAGTATTTAAATGTAATTTATTAAATTGATCTCATTCACCAATTTCATTTACCAAGTGCTCCTGCAAACCTGCATGATTAAGAAATTGAAAATATTTCGAGGACTTGTGAACTTCACCAACACACGCGGAAACCGCACAACGAACTCTTTCCTGCGGTTAGCCAAGATGGCTTTCTACGATCGTTAACGCTATAGAAAAAAATAAGAGTGACATATCTGACAAAATGTGAATTAGCGTTGATTTCATTCATTTTTATATGTATATATTATCATAATTTTCTATAGCGTTAACGACTGAAGAATGTCATCTTGGCTAACACAGTTGTTCAACGAGTATAAATAGTACGTCGAAAAAGTAAAATTTTTTTTTTGATTGAAATATGCGTGGCCAACTCCCAGGATTGAGAAACTTTCTACCCAGAAATCCGTGTAGTTAGGTACCATCATCTACCCCCCCCTCCCCCCCTCCCGCCCGAACGAATTCTCTCCTTGTGGTGGCGGAGGGGCTTAGTAGCCGTGGTTTGGTCACCCGCGGTGAACAAAGAGGAACCCCTTGGCTGGCCCGAGGTGGCCACTCCGAGTGGGCTTGGCGAGCTCACTTCGGATGTGTGTCGGTGGGCTGCGGTGAGGGATGTCCTCTCCCCCTGCCGCTGCAGCCGAGGTGGAGTTGCGGTGGAAGAGGAGTGTTGGTATGGCGAAGCGCCACTCGCCCTATCCTCCGCGATTCAAACGGGGCCACACCGTTGATGCGGTGGTGGTGGGGCCGCGGCATTTTGATTATTTATTGAGGATAGATGTCGATGCTTATGGTTCAAAGCAACCACTTACCATCAAGTGGACGACAGTATGCTCGCTTATCACCCTATCCTATTAAAAAAGGTAATATAGAATAGACAAATATATGGGCTATGGTATATAAGTTACCTAATCTTATTCTCCAAAGTTTGACAACTGAATTGTATATATTAGACAGAAAATTATCCGTGGGTAACAGTAGCCATTTATCATAACTTGTACTGCACGATTTACAGCTCAAATATAATAAAGCAAGGCAAGAAAATAGTAAGTCTTATCGTAGAGATCCACCAATATCTAACGGTAACTAATTTGAGAGTAACCAAATCCTGTTTAGATAATTCCTATTTAGAGAGAAAATTCATTTCATTTAAAACATCCCTCATAATAGCAAACTTTAAATAGCACCTAGAAGTTGTAAAATGCACATATTTGCAAGATTATCTGAATGTCACCTTGACATACTCACAAGTTTATAACTAATTAATGAGAAAAATATTAAAAACGTTAAACGTAACCGGTACCATACGGATAGTTTTTATTTATAAGCGCTACTTGCTAATTACCTACTTGACGACCTGTTTACAGAAGCGTCACGCACTATAACAATTTTATAATCATATTAATATCATTACATAGAGTTGAGATTTAAAAATAAAACGTTATTGTTTATGGCATTAATATAAGTTTATAATCTCGTACATAGTATAATGACTTTTTTACATACATTTCATAGTAGTTAATCCTGTTTAAATAATTAAAAATCAAACCATGTACAAGAGATAAATCTCTGAAAAGATTAGCCGTGCATTGGCGGTGTCTCGTAAATATTGTAAGACGTGACAGAGGGTAATGAAACAAGAAATCGAAGGCAATAACTTTCAGATAATAATAACTCCTAATAATAAAGAAAACTGCGGTCGTCAATCTCCCCGTCAAGCGTAACGACTGTGACAAATATCCCTATATTTGTCACAGTATATGTACCTAATATAGGTAAAAATATAGGTGATTATCGACTCGACAACCTCGCGATTTAACGATGGCAGTATAAAACGTCTCGCAAATTCACTTCACCAATCTGGGTAATTTACATGTTACCTAAATCTTTTACAAGGTAAGTATACAGAAATAAAAATATTTCATTTTTTTATAAATTATTCTTTATGCTTGACATGACATTTAATAAGAATATGGAAGGTTAGATTGGTGCAGGAAAATATTACATCAAATTTGAACGTGATAGAGCCATGCTGCGGCTATATTAGTGGCATAGTTGTAGCACGAATGGGTCGACTCGACCGAGGAAGGACCACGCTCTCACAGAATACCAGACCAGCGTCAAGTAGCAGCTTAACACTGCTGTGTTTCGTATGGTGAGTGTAGAGAACCGGATACCCTTTTTACTAGAAAAGAGGTATTCCATCTTAGTCGTCACGGGTGACAACGCATCTGTATTTTGATTCGTAGTTGAGTATGGATGTGGATGTCTATAGCTACAGGAACCACTTACAATCAGTTGAACTGTGTGCTCGTTTGTCACCCTTATCCTATAAAATAAAATGTCTGAGATCCCACCACGTGTTAATTTCGTCCATCTTTTTTTAATAGAAATACAATTTTTAAAAACAATTATTATAAAAGAAATTAGTTTTTTATGAGTTATATCACCTGCGCACACTAAACCACACTAAATGAAAGACAGATTTTTCTTCGATGCTCCGGGAGTCACGGCCAAAACTTTTTAAGCAATTGTATTCTAGGCAAAATAAGATACACTGTTCCGGCTCTTATTTTCTTGTTCCTTCTATTAATCTCGATACTGATAACCTCTGCATTTTGATAAGGTAAGGTAAACAGTCTACAAAAACAATTTAAAAAAAATTGGGGACTGTCAAAATGCAGAGGTTATCAGTATTTACTTAAAGTCGTTGTTTACCCAAAATTTACTACATATAAACTATGTATGTCCGTGTTGCGGGCAAAAGTGGGTGGAGTTTGTTTTTATTATAAAATTTAAATAATATTAAAAAACTATAATAAAATAAAATTATAAGTTAATTATCATACAGTCCTACTCCCCGTGGTATCGTGCCAAGACCGCTGGCTACGTTTCCTCGCTGAATGGCTATACTTAGCCTTTGTGCGAGAAAAGAACCAGCCCCCTTATTACCAGCACCAACGACCAGTCGCAGGTAGACTCCCTTTATGAACTTCAAGCAAATGACACAAATATGTAAGCATCTCTCAGAGACTCATATTTGCGCTACTTACTCAATTCAGCTGCCTTTGATGCCGCCTCGGCTCTAAACGAGGTACTCCTGAGAGGAGAGGCCGCTAAAGTGTCTACGCAAGTAGCATCCCACACTAGGGCTTTACCTCTCTCCCAAGGGATCAATGTTATACCGTCGGGTCTCCTATCATCGTCTCTAAATATTCCACAAGGCTCTAAATCCGAGGGAACATATTTAGAGACAAGAGCCCTTCGGATGATATCGTTCAAAGAACCGCGCCGTGAAAACCTACCTGCACTTTTCTTACATGAAAGTCCGTGGAGACTGAACTCGTCGATGCTGTTACCACAGGGGCACTGATGGAGTTGACAAATCGCTGCTCCTGGTCGGATTCCTACGGTGATGCGCAGGCTGTCCCCATCAAGTAATATGCCGAGATTACTTGATAGTAAAGCGTGTACTAACCAGTAACTAGATTGCTTAGTTGAAACAGCTAAAAGGCGTGTCTGATCCTGGTCACTATGGAAATGATGAAACAAATCTTTCCACTCACTCTGTGCCAACGGAATATCCCACTGTTTTGTTAGTTAACTTCCGGTGGAATATTCTCGCCAGGAAGGACCGTTCGTGTCTGCCCTGCCTCGGTAGCAAAGCACAGGTCTACTTTATTATTTAAAATTATTTACGTAAGTAAAGTTACATAAGTCACTGACACTATGCACGGAGGCAAGGAAAACAGACAATGCAACGCTAGAAAATTTTCTCACACCATACCACCAAATTTTATAGGTTAGGTAGCTTGAGTCCAGGCTGTTGTATTTAAAGTCAAATTTAGATTTTATTTCAAAGCTATTTTAAGATTATTATCAATATCTTTTAAAATATCCGAACATTTCCAGACTGAACTCGAGCAGAGTATGTAAATCTAGGTACAATGAGACAATATTTTAAAATAGTAAGAGCAATTTGGGGATTCAAGTTATAAACAAGTTCAAGTTTAAAAACTAACTAATCTTTATTTTTAAAACAGGTTTAATACTATCGAAAAACAACGGGGCACTTAGCACGTATAGCGATTCCGTACTGTTAGTTCTTATTCCTGGAGAAATATGATTGAAATTTTGAATTAAAGTGTCTCTGTTAGAACTAGATAAATTATTGGAAAAAAATATTTCACATTTTGCTATTTGATTGAATATAAATATTTTTAAATTTCGAAAAATATTAGTAAGATCACTGATGACGTCATCTGCCACTTGGGCACTTGACATTCAACTTGGATTTCTAATTTCAAATAATGGATTCAATTTCCAAACTGAAAAGTGCTGGACCTAGTGGGTCACCCTGCTGAAGACCGACAACAGAATCGATAATATGGTTTTCGTAATACAAGTTAGTATTTTGACTGTAATATTGCCAAACGTAATGATAAATTTCGGGGGTATTGTTAGCCACATCTTTCAGCAGGGTCACCCTATCGATTGAGTTAAAAGCATTCCTTAGATCAACATTCACAAGAACATCTGCATCAGAGTTTGTTAAAAATGTACGTATTGAATGTACCGCCGCCTTACAGCCACCTCTAGTGTCAAAAACTATTTGAGTAGGCTGAAATTTTGTCTTAAGGTTACAGCTTATGCGCCTGCAAGCTAACTTTGAAATTGTCGAAATGTGGAACCAACGGCAATAGAACGGATACCGTCATCCTTTTTTTTGAAGACATATGATCTTGCCCCATGTAAGAATGGAATGAAATTTAAATTAACATTACCAGAAAGCATATAAATTACAAAATTTTCTAATGTCATTATGAATACTCTGATGACGTCACCGGCAGAAGTGCTTACAAGATCTTTAAGATGTTGAGGTGTAATTCCGCCAATGCCGCCAGCAGAGCCATTCGAAAATGACATAATTCTTCATTTACAGTTCAGGCAATACTTCTCTGGAACGCCCTGCCCGTTGATATAAGAAAAGCATAAGCATGCGTTTAAGAGACTGGTCCGACAACATTATCTTAAGGAAAACTGCATTTGACCGTCGGTTCCTATTTTTATTTTTAGTTAGTATATATATTATTATTTAATATTTTCATGATTTATATTATTTTTCTATATGTATTATTAGAACGTATCCAATATATTTTATGTTTATATATCTACTAGTATATGTCTAGTAATTTTAACATTTTTTGACACCTACCAACTTTTACTTATTTAATTCTCTCAGGGTTGACTGGTAGAGAATGCCATAAGGCATACTACACAATATAGATTAAATAAATAAATAAATAATTGCTTCTACAGTATATTTTTCAGAAATTTGTAAAGCTTGGCTCCAAGGCTCTTTTCACTATTAGTGAAACAATTTTGAATAGTGCATACAATGCTTTAGCAAGCGGCATCCTCGCACCTATAATAATTATATTTATTTGATAATTGAAAATTTGCTCCGAAGAAAGTGAATGTCATTAGAAAAATTAGTTATGAATTATGAAGTTCTACGGTGAGCTGTGAAGCCGAAGTTATTTTACTATGGCATCGATTAATATGTATATTTAATCCCCTTTTTATCTTTAAACAGCCTACCGTCGGTACAATTTTGGTACTATTCGAAATCCGGCTGTGAATATAGCGGAACGGAGATATTCATTAAAATTACGGAATTGTCCCAAGAATGAATTACGGACTCTATGGAGTCGAGAAACTGGTATCACTAGCTTGTGTTTGTTCCTAGTTCCTGTTTACAGAGTGTATATCACGTTTTTTACTAAAATACCCTCTTTTTTGTGAACATACATAAAATTTTTGTAAAAATACTGAGAGGCCAAAGTTAATACATTTATTTCTTTAAATTTGTCTCTAAGAGACTCGTTCGGTTTTAGTTTGTAAATAACTCTAATGGCCCTCTTCTGTAAAACAAAAATAGTTTCGGAATCAGTCGCATTTCCCCATAGCAAAATCCCATAAGACATTATCCTATGGAAATAACTTTTTTTATAGGATAAGGGTGACAAACGAGCACACAGTCCACCTGATGGTAAGTGGTTGCTTTGGCCCATAGACATCTACATCTATCCTCAAATATGAATCAAAATGCAGATGCGTTGTCACCCGTGAGGACTAAGATGAAATGCCTCGTTTCCAGAAAATAGGGTCTCCGGTTCTCTACACTCACCAAACGAAACACAGCAGCGTTAAGCTGCTATTATACGCTGGTATTCTGTGAGAGCGTGGTCCTTCCCCGGTCGAGCCGACCCATTCGTGCTACAACTATTCAAGTAATATAGCTTTAGCATGGCTCTACCACGTAAAAAAATATATAACTGAAATAAACTAATCTATCTGTCTCGACACTAGTGAGACGTCTAATCTTTTTTACAGCATAGGCTGCAGAACTTAGTCTGTAAGCCTTAGAAATCCAAAACAAATTATTACTATATCGATAGTATATTATATCAATAAATCATTAATATCATTGTTAATATATAACAATCAGAGCGGCCGTAATGTATATGATATATTTCGTGATGCGACCCAAATATTGCTAGATGTCACAAATTAGCATTAAGTTAATATGTACATTCGGCGTCATGTCTAAAAGTTTATTTACCGGCACATAACATTACTGGGAATTAATGCAATACCACGTCGTCGTAAATATTTCATAGTTCAATACACGGTTATAGTGTTGCACGCGATTATACGCCTAAAATAATTGTAAAGCCGCCCATCTCAACACCTCAACACACAGACGCAACCTCTGCCATATTACAACATAAAAGGAATTCGTGTTGAAATTGATAGCATTCCTGATGCGTAAATGATCGACGCAATCTTCACTTTTAAAAACTTAAATACTTTTAAATGTATGCATTTATATATTAATAACATGTCACGATCCATTAAAAGGTCATGCAAGTTTCTATTAACCAAATGCCATCATTCCAAATATGTAATACCACAGCACATTTTCGTTCAATATGCATAATTTAATAACTTCACGAATGTTAAGGTCAGGATTGTCATTAATGAATTTTTTTAATATTTGGAATCACCGCAAAGCAAATTGGTTTATGCAATACCTAAATAGTTCTAGATATAATAAATAAAGACGACAAATGTATTGTTTAGATCTATCTTCACTTTGTTGAATGCTTAAGAAATGTAAATTATTATGTAAGTTATAATTGTCGACGAGCTTCTGTATACCGATTAGGCAGAATTTGAATCGCTGTCTTACCGCTATCACGACGATAGCGGTAAGACAGCGAGACAGTTTGATCAGGTAAAGCGGTTTTTGTACACGTTCTTTGTGATTGTCCCATGAAATGGCTTCGTTGCTTGGTGAGGGTTTGCGTAATGGTGGTGGTTTGTATATGTGAAATTGATTTGATTACTTTCACTTAAACATAGTGAGATTTAGATTTAGAGAATAAATAATTCTAATACGAAAAAAAATGCTGAACACTATAAACAGAAAAAGACCAAAAATAACTACTTTAAAAATAACAATATTACAACCAAAGTAGGGGTTCACCAGGGCTCAGCTTTTACTTTTCAACCTCCTAATGGACTTCTTAACAACTTAGTTTCAACATCCCACACATTGGTACGATCTCTACGTGAACGAAGTAATATTCATCGACAAGGACTCCTCTAGTTTGCTGGATTGATACAGTCTATATGCACGTTATAAAGATGGCGTTTTATTGTGAAAAGACGAATATAATGACAGAATACCGAATATATATACACTTAAACTTTTCTAAGGGTCAGTTCACACCGAGACTCGACTCGACGATGCTGTAATTCCAATGAAGGATTTCGGCTTTGCGCTACAGCTACACTGGTTGCATTCTTGACATGGCCTATGTACAACAGTGGATAAGAAAGCTTGTGATGTGATGAAATACCGTTATCATAATGCAATTTATACATACAAATAAATAAAATTGAAGTGTCTGTTTGTAGTGTCAAAATACCAACTATAATTACCAAAGTTGTTACAAGTTATATTTTTTCAATACTCATACGGACAACAATATACCACATGCACATTTTATGTAGGCTTAATAAATTAGTATCTGAACGTTTGGCTGCGACGTTGAAACTGAGAGTTGGCAGGACTGTTTGAGTATGGTAAGAAAGGTGAATGTTTGAGATGAAAATATGGCAGCATTATTGGCAGGTCAGTATACGGTAAAGATCATTTTTACGTCGAGTCAAAAGATTTAAAAATAAAGAATTCTTTTTTTTTTTGGAATTTCAAGCCCACTCCCCACATATGACATATTATTAATTTGAACGAGTATCGAAATCTTAAAAACCCGTCAAGGCTGCCAACTTCTAATATCTGCATAGCAGAGTGTCGTTACAACATGAGTTAGGCGTTCCTGACCCCTGCAAGCGTCATTGACTGCTTCTTACTCACATCTGACTTGTCAACGTTTCGTAATGTTTTATTGTTTGATGATAGAATGAAATTTCTTTATTGATATCCGCATGGTTGACAACCGAGATCTTGAATTTTAATGCCTCTGGGCCAATATTTGTACAAAAAACTCACAATATATGTATGTGTTATAACACTTATATATGTTTTGGACTGGTTTGGGTGAATGCATTGTGGTTAATATTGTATCCCATGCAATTTGATTTAAGTCATATCTAAACGTAAAATAATCCTTACATCGAATATTCTAAAAGGAGATTCAGTGTGATTCTGGATAAGCTTTGGCGAAAAAGATAAACTTTGAGCCCTCGTGCCCTCTATTGTTCGAGAGCGGTCGGCGGAGCGTGTGACGAATCTGCGCGTTTCTTTTGCGGAAGTAATAACTGATAACACTGTAATAAAAAAAAACACGTTTTTTATGTTTTAAACACGCACTACCAAATACTCTTCACTGAGACCAACGAATAAATGATAAAAGTAAAGTTACAGCCTATTTACATCGCGCTGCTGGACACATGTCTCCTCTCATTTCTTAGGGGGTTCAAGGGTAAGGAAATGTCCGTCACGTTGTCCCAATGAGTGTTGGCGGACGTTTTCATTAATTTTTTTTTAATTTCTCAGACATGCAGGTTTCCTCAAGATATTCTACTACACCGTTGAGCACTTAGTAAATGAACACTTAAGATTGCAATTAAAATTTCATGTATGCTGGTGGATAGAACACGGGTTGTTCGCATACTGTGCTATTTATATTATAATCATCAATTATAATTGCACAGTAACAAGTATTCAATGAGATCACACATTCGTAAGAGTTGTTTCATTATATTTGAAACCACAGACTATATACTCTTGGAACATTCACATTAATATACTTGCCGATATGAACAAGCGTGACTCACATTGGTAAATATTAAGTTAGCTAATAATGCTGACTAATAAATAAAGGAATTGATCTCAATACCTACGTCTTGCAAACATTCATTATGTTCTGTTTTAGAGCAAGGGCTGAGAAACGTAGCGATTATATTATATAGTATGCAAGCGTCGTGATTCAGCCTGCAGTTGCAACTTATTCAGAATGATTTCAATAAAGTTTGATCAATAAGTCCCAATTAATGCCTAACTACTCACTCGACACCGCTCAAAAATCTACGATAAAACAAGGAAGTCCATTAACAATTCAATTTAAAAACCTATTCCTAGTTCCTACAATACATCTGGCATAGAACAGTATTTTGTGACAATCTGTTGTAGAGGACAATGTCTAATGACGGGCTTAAATAGGAATAAATAGCGAATCATTTTACAACTCGACAGGGACGTCGCACTTTGTGAGAGTTTGGAGCAGCTCACTGCTGTTCCGTGCGTTTGCTATTCAACCGTCCGTGTGTCCTCGTAACAGTTTTGATTTCCTGGAAATACTAGTTTTCTCGCGAAGTTTACCTGCAGACGAGCACTGTGTAAATTATAATTTAAAAATATATAAATAATACAGGGAACCTTGAATAATAATTTAAATTAAAAATTTAAAAAAAAATCCCAAAACAAAAAGAGTTCTTCTCTTCTTCTCGAAGAAAAGATGATCTTCAAACGACTAAACAGATTTTCTTGAAACGTGGCTAAAAATACTCTCGATTAAGACAAAAAAAATCTTAATCAAAATTGGACCGTTCAGGAGCTATGATGTCACAGACAGACGCACAGATACATAGATACACACTATAAACTTATAACACCCCTCTGTTTTCGTCGGTGGTTAAAAATTTAAATGTCTGTACCATCGAAATAGCTGCCTTGTATTGAGCTGCATGCCCTTAAGACATGATTTTTTTTATAGGATAAGGGTGACAAACGAGCAAACAGTCCACCTGATGGTAAGTGGTTGCTGTGGCCCATAGACATCTACGTCTATCCTCTATTAAAAATCAAAATGCAGATGCAGTGTCACCCGTGATTATTAAGATGGAATATGCCTCGTTTCCAGTAAAACGGGTCTCCGGTTCTCTACACTCACTAAACGAAACACAGCAGCGTTAAGCTGCTATTTTACACTGGTATTCCATGAATAACCATTTTTAAAATTTGTGTCTGATGTCTGTCTGTGCTAATTTTCGCAATAGCTGAATCGATGGTTGTACAACTTCACATACAGATAAAGGGCAATGCCAGGAGTGATTGCTAGGATGGCTTTATTTTATAAGATTTAAAAAAAAAACCACGAAGTATTGCTAAAATTAATGGTCTTTCATTATGTTACATCTAAATATCGCCATATTAATGGACACTACCCAGACACGTTAATAATAAAATGGTGAATGCCAATAAATTAATGAATAAGTATTGACAAAATAAAAAAGGATTCACTAAAATGTCACATATTGATGACCGATGAACTTTTAACAAATCAATTCAGAGACCTTGAATTCTTAATATAAGAGGATTCAACCACAGATGTTAGTAGTGATTTGCGTAAGAAGCTGGTTATCACGGCAAAAAATCCGGACTAAATTTGAAAAATCAAATATAATGAAGCACGAGCTAATATATATTCGAAAGATGTTTTTTTAATAATTTTTAAATAGGTAAACTTAGTGACAACAGGAATTCATGACAAATTTTTTGAAGTTCGTTTTTAAATTCCGAGCATCAAATTGACAAAATGTAAAATCTAAATTATTATTATATTAAGATAATGTGAACCTCATAACTCCCATTATTATTAGAATGAAAACATTGTAAATCTCTTATTTGGAAGGCTCCATAGCGCAGTGGCTAAGTGTTTGACGCTGCAGGGGATTTGAAACCCTGACAAGCTTTTTTATGGTCTACAAATAATTATTTCGTTTGGATGTATGTCAATGTGCGAACTATGTTTGTAAAATACCTCTTAACGTTTATATAGCAACTAAAAATATTGTGAGGGCTGAAGGCTAAAAAAATATAAACTACATTATTAATGCAGTATGCTAATAAGAAGTTAAAGAAGTTTCGCTCCTAACCCTTGTGAGCTCATAACCATGTCTGTTTAAAACATTCGAAACGCCGAAAGTTAAAACAAAGTTATATAAATTATAATGAAATCATACTTTCATCCAAAGAATAGTATTTGCAAAAACATCAGAGAACAATTAGAATGTAAAAGTAAAAAAGTTTTATTATCAAAATAAAAACAAAATCAATCTCGATGCCAAACAGATGGTGAGCAGGTGCGTGCTATTACAAGTAACCAGAGGGAAAGGCAACATATTGACCTACTTATGCCGCTTGTAGTTAACCAATATGCCCGACAATATACACTGATACTCTAAACTAAAACTCACATGTATTAGTAAGGTAAAGTCACAGCTTATTTGCGGTCCATTTGTTAGGCACAGACCTCCTATTATTTCTAAAGAGGGCTTACAAACATTGCGTGTTTAACGAAATTCACATAACCTCGAATTGATGTTGATTTCCCAGGCATGCAGGTTTCCTCACAATCAATTTTCCTTCACCTTCGAACACTTGGTAAATCAACAATTTAACTAATGTTCACGGGAACTGGTTTTAACTCGATATACTCATGTACTGTGAAATTTAAGGCAACCGCCCGCCCGCTGAGCTACCGCAACTATAAAAAAGCGTTCCAAAGATTTAAAAAAATATATTATTTTTCTACATTCGAATAAAAAAAGTTCTCTTCAATACTCTACCAAATACGTAATATGGTTTTACTTACATATTCTACTCTCAGCTTTTGTATACCTAGGTAATATTTAACACTATATATATAAAAATCAATTGCTGTCCGTTATTCTCGCTAAAAATCAAACCTTCGCGACCGATTATGATAGTTTTTTTATACAATAAGGGTGACAAAGGAGCATACAGTCCACCTGATGGTAAGTGCATCTTACCTTGATTACAAATCAAAATGCAGATGCGTCGTCACCCGTGAGGACTAAGATGGAATGCCTCGGTTCCAGTAAAAAGGATCTCCCCTTCTCTACAATCACCATACGAAACACAGCTGTGTTAAGCTGCTATTTTACGCTGGTATTCTGTGAGAGCGTGGTCGTTCCCCGGCCGAGCCGACCCATTCGTGCTACAACTATACCACTGATATAGCTGCAGCATGGCTCTACCACGTCAAGAAAGCTTGTGTGTGTGTTTGAATGGATCCTTAAATGATTCAGATTTACATTTGGAGCCGGTAGGTGGCGTTGTTGTTGAGATCCAGAAATCACCTGGGCGAAGCCTAGTTTAAAATATTTGATAATTTCAATGTAACTATAACTAAGGTACGTGAGGGTAATATGATCACCTTAAGCTTTAGCGCCCTATAAAACCAAAACTAGGAAGAGTACAGAGACTAGAACACAAATTCGTATACTTATAACTTAACACTAATCTTTGACAATAATTAATACAACTTAAAAAAAAACTAAATACACTACACAGTACTAAATCGACTAAAATATTTACTATAATGTCAATATTCATAATTTAAAAATTTGTACAGCCGACTTCAATATAAGTTATTAAGAATAACTCAAAAACTGTTGGTCTCACCTTAATCAAATTCATATGGGATAACACGAGAAGCACCACCTTTCAAATAAAAAAAGAATCATCGAAATCGCTTCACCCAGTAAAAAGTTATGAGGTAACAAACATAAAAAACGTACAGTCGAATTGAGTACCGTCTCCTTTTTGGAAGTCGGCAGAAAATGGCGTCGATAAAGCAGCGCCCTTTTGACCCTTTACTCGTATTATTTGATTGACTGATGAAGAGCTATCGTATCACAAAGTCATCTATGCAAACAAGGCTGTAATTTTTGAGTTATAATAAAGTGAGCATATTAACCGGATGACCATATTACCTCCACGTACTAATAAATCTAATAATTTAATAAATGTAAAATGAAAGGAGATCAAAAACATACTGTAACTAATTATTTCTAATATTTTTAAGACTCTAAGTGAAAAAAAAGTGTGTACTTCTTTAGCGTAACAAAACAAAAATAACTAAAACTTGGGAGACAGTTACCCAATGAACTTGTCTCTTTGAGAAGTCAGTGTGCGCGCGCATCGTAAAAAATTCACTCTCATAATTTTTCTCAAACTCCCCAAAAGAAGTATAACTTCAATAAAAATTATAAATACCAGTTTAGGTTTAGGTTAGTTTAACAAAAGACTGACTTGCAAACACGCGTAAACCCCGTGTCGTCTGCGATAACATGCCGTCGTCCTTAATACGAAGACACGCCACAAATTACAATGTGACAGCAGTGTTAAATAATAACTGACCTAGTACTCGTACTTGAAGGTTTTGATCATCATAAACACATTATATGTTAGATCACAGAGACACAGTGATGTAACCCGGCCATTAATTTTTTTGAGTTTACACGTAATAACCTCTAACGAGCATTATACAAGAAACGGACATTGCTTAAATTATATTAAAATATAAAATTTGTTTTTTTTTTGTGCTTGTATTTGTCGTAATCGCCTATCTTGGCAGGCAGATTAGAGTCAATAGTAGATAATGACACGCATGGCAGCACCTTTCACTGTTTTAATAATTTACGGGAACATGCCGCGTAGTAGCGACGTAAGAAAAACCACTACCCCATATCATCCCGCGGATGTCGAAAGAGACAACAGAAATAAATATAAGATAATTTAAAATTTAAAATTTTGTACAACTGACTTCAATATAAATTATTAAGAAAGATTAACTCAAAAACTATTGGTCAGACTTGATCATATTTATATGGGACCACATGTGAAACACCAGTTTTCAAATAAAAAAAGAATCATCGAAATCGGTTAACCCAGTAAAAAGTTATGAGGTAACACACATAAAAAACATACAGTCGAATTGAGTACCGTCTCCTTTTTGAAGTCGGTAGAAAACAGGTGATGGGCAGCAGCTTTTTTCTGATAAGAACACAAAATAATAGACTGACTGCAAAGTGATCAATGCAACAATAGAAAATATTAATTTGAGTCTACATAATATTATGAGTCGACCAATCAAAAGTTATAGCCTATTTTCAATAGTGGACGTTCAGTATTATTAATATTCTGCACAGATAAATACTTTTGGTAATTAACAGCATCACATTTGTACACGTTGTACAAATTAATGTCATGCTGTTAACAAGTGTGCACGTCGTAGGATAATTAGACAAATTGAATATTTTGGAAAATACCTAGGATAATTACAAAGGGCCCGATAATTGGAATGTACGAGAGAATTTCGCAATCATCCAAGGTTCATTTTCGTAATCCATGTTCGATGACTATTCGATTTATTCTATTCTTTATATTCGCCGCTTTAGCCAAACGCACCTTTATCTACGGGAAACTTAAGTTTCCAGATTTTTAACCAAGTGGGTGTATCCGACTTATTCAATGCTAGAACTAGGCGTAGTCGCCTAGGTAAAGCCTGTGGTAAAGCTGTGAACATTTATTTTATATTATATAATAAATGTCAGCATTCAATACCAGCTTTTTCAGAGTCGGTGTGTGCTGATAATATTATAACACCACCAAAACTATATGACAGTGCCATAGCAGACGAGCTTAAAATAAAAAATAACTCAAATATTAACAAAAATAATATAATTGTGTATAGCGATGACATAGGAAAAAATCTAGGCATAACTTTACATTACTCTTTAAAGGGACAGAAAATTACAAATTGCTGCAAGCCTGGAGCATCTTTTAGTGACATCCTAAATAAAATTATAGTTACTAAATTTTGCCAAAATAGTACAATAGTAATTTTTGTTGGTAGAAGAGGCAGTGTAAACAACAAACTTAAGATAAGTAACTTAAGATATAAGATAACTTAATAACTTAAATGTACACAAAATTGTCTTGTTCACACTGCCTTACATAGGACAGAAAATTACAAATTGCTGCATGCCTGGAGCATCTTTTAGTGACATCCTAAATAAAATTATAGTTACTAAATTTTGCCAAAATAGTACAATAGTAATTTTTGTTGGTAGAAGAGGCAGTGTAAACAACAAACTTAAGATAAGTAACTTAAGATAAATTGAGCAACTTAATAACTTAAATGTACACAAAATTGTCTTGTTCACACTGCCTTACATAGGACAGAAAATTACAAATTGCTGCATGCCTGGAGCATCTTTTAGTGACATCCTAAATAAAATTATAGTTACTAAATTTTGCCAAAATAGTACAATAGTAATTTTTGTTGGTAGAAGAGGCAGTGTAAACAACAAACTTAAGATAAGTAACTTAAGATAAATTGAGCAACTTAATAACTTAAATGTACACAAAATTGTCTTGTTCACACTGCCTTACATAGGACAGAAAATTACAAATTGCTGCATGCCTGGAGCATCTTTTAGTGACATCCTAAATAAAATTATAGTTACTAAATTTTGCCAAAATAGTACAATAATAATTTTTATTGGTAGAAGAGGCAGTGTAAACAACAAACTTAAGATAAGTAACTTAAGATATATTGAGCAACTTAATAACTTAAATGTACACAAAATTGTCTTGTTCACACTGCCTTACATACAGGGACATAATATAAATATACAAATGAATAATTTAATATGTAACAATAATTTAAAATTGACATATAATTGTTAGCATCACAATAATGACAAATTTCATTTAGTTGATATAAATAATTTAATAATATTATATTATTATTAAATTTTTTATTTTTTATCCAAATATAATTTAAGACTGATAGCAAATGTGCTATCTTATTATTTACTTTTTAACTCAGCCAAGTTTTTGGCTACCAAGATTGCTTTTATTGAGCATGATAATCATTTGACATTTAACTTGGAATCAGTTCCAACTAATTTAAATTAGTAAATGCAACAATAGAGGCAATCTCTAGCAATAATAATAGTTTAATTGACTTTGAATGCAGCCCACAAATAAGTAATAAAAACTGTTTACACCTGGTGCATCAAAATATACAAGGCATGATGGGCAAAGAATTAGAAGTTGAATTATTTTTAAATAGTAACAACATATAATTTCATGTTTAATTTCAGAAATTACCAGGTGGTCAGTTCCTTCAATAAAGAAAAAAATTTACGTGGTAGCTCCTTAATACTAGCAGATAACTGTAGAAATGGCTTGTGTCGAGCTCGAGCACCTCATTGTTGTAAGTGTTTACAGACTACCATGTGCTACTTATGACTATTTTGAAAGAACTGTGGAAGAAGTTTTGCTCAAACTAAGTAAACAGAATAAGTCTGTTGTAATATGTGGAGACTGTAACATCAATCTCCTTGAAACTTCTGCCATTAGTATTAAGTTTAGCTCATTGTTTAAATGGTATAATCTTGTTAATTAATTCTTAGAACCAACACGTATTGCTGGGCCTAGTGCAACCTCTGGCTCGATTCATTGGCGCTGCAAAGAGATGTTGCATCTCCATAGAGTACTTCCAAAAGATATCGTTAAATGTTTTAAAACTATTGATGTTAAGAAAACGGCAGACTTATGGGGGATTTCCGTTAAAGTTATTTTATCTATAATAGATTAATATAGCTCCTTATCTAGCCACTATATTTAATACAAGCGTCGAATCAGGTGTGTTTCAAGTGTGTGTAAAGTCATACCTTTATTTAAATCTGGTAGTACATTAGACCCCACCAATTTTAGACCAATTTCTGTACTACCAAAATTTAGTAAAATTTTTGAAAAAATAATTTTAGATCAGATGTTAAGTTTCTTTAATATTAATAAATTGCTCCATAAATATCAATTCGGTTTTACAAGGGGTCGCCCGACAACTGGTGCTGGAGTTGAGCTTATTAAACATATTTTTTGTGCATGGGAGAATTCAGAGGATGTTTTGGGTATATTTTGTAACCTTTCCAAGGCCTTCGACTGCGTTCACCATGAGACATTAATCAGGAAGTTACAGTACTATGGTGTCAAGAACACAGCGCTTAAAGTTATTATTCCATATTTAAGCAATATAATGCAGAAAGTTAGTATCAATGGTAAAAGTTCTTCCGGGTCACCTGTACTAATGGGTGTCCCTCAGGGCTCGATTCTCGGCCCATTCCGATTTCTAGTGTATATTAATGACTTACCTTCTCTTGTAGAGGATAATCATGATATAGTATTATTTGCTGATGATACTTCCTTGATTTTTAAACTTAAACGTCAATCTTTAAAATCGGATGAAGTGAGTCATGCTATATCAAAATTAATGCATTGGTTTAACGTTAATAATCTACTTTTAAACGGAAATAAAACTAAACGTATTAAATTTACAACAACGAATGTTAAAAATCTGAATACCAATGTGTTTTTAAATGGGAAAGAACTGAGCCCTGTTGAATCCACTGTTTTTCTTGGCATCACTCTCGACGCAAAGCTTCAGTGGGGTCCCCATATGTCCAAACTAGCAAGCAGACTAAGTTCTGCAGCCTATGCTGTAAAAAAGATTAGAGGTCTCACTAGTGTCGAGACAGCTAGATTAGTTTATTTCAGTTATTTCCATGGCATAATATCTTATGGAATTTTGATATGGGGAAATACGGCTGATTCAGAAAATATTTTTGTTTTACAGAAGAGGGCCATTAGAGCTATTTACATCCTAAAACCGAGAGAGTCTCTTAGACATAAATTTAAAGAAATAAATATATTAACTTTGGCCTCTCAGTACAATTACGAACATTTAATGTATGTTCACAAAAACAAAGGTAGTTTTAGTAAAAAAAGTGATATACATTCTGTAAACACTAGGAACAAACACAAGTTAGTGATACCAGTTTCTCGACTCTACAGAGTCAGTAATTCATTCTTGGGGCAATGTATACGCTTTTACAACAGGGTCCCGGAAAGTGTACAGGCTCACTCTATTAGCAAGTTTAAATGTTTTGTTAAGTTGAAACTGTATAAAAAGGGTTATTATAGTATAAATGAATATATGGTTGATAATAACCCCTGGGAATGAGGTGATCGCTTCCAAGCTGTTTCTAAAATATACTTTTATGATATATGTAACTTCTAAAATTACTTTTTTTAACAAAAATAATTTACTATATGTATTATGTATATACGGACTATTATCAAAATTATTTATTATAAATTACTTATATCTGTAGACCTTGTGGTGTTGGTGCAAAAGAATCCGTCAGCTCATTTCGCTATCGTCCTTTAGGTGTCATAAGAGGTGACTATAAGAAATTCCACAAAGATCTCATAGTTTCTGATAGATAGCGGTATCATCATCCCATTTACGCCGAACGTAAAATACTCAGATCAGCGACGGTGAACAACGTCAAAAAGCGAAACATCTAATACTTCGATCGCCGCGCCGCCTGCCACACACAAATCCTTCATACAAAAGGGCAGGCCAATGTCTAGCAGTGGACTCTTAAGGGCTGATGAAGCAGAAGAAAAATATTTTAATCCCTGTAAAGGTAATAACCTTATCTTCAACTCAACGACGATCGAGACTCTGTCAATAATTGATTACAAAGTAATGTTACCGCCTATGTGCGTCGCACTGCTGGGCACATGCCTGCTTTTATTTGTGAGAGGATTATGGAGCAATTAGTCCGCTGTGCTGTATGGCTGGAACATTAATATGTTTTCCTTCACCGCAGTACACGGCAAATCAGCGCTTAAAATACACGGCAAATCAGGGCTTAAAATTGCAACTTACAATTTCAATGGGATCGAACAATTTTTGGCGATTGCATCTCTCTAAGTGATTATAATAGCGGTAATATATTCGTTCAATAATGATGAACGAACGACGTTCACGAAGGTGTTTTGCTCTCTTACTTTGTAACGGATAAAATTAGATTAATTAATTTCAAAATTATGATGAATTATGACCAACAACAAACAAATTTAGTACGTAATAACATAAATTACATCCGCTGTTTTGCAATAAGTCTCTACAATGATGTATGTACGTGAGTTCACGAATACCTAGTCGTATCACATTTACCCATTTAAATAATATGTACGTAAGTTTACATTATACTTCAATGCATTTATCTGTAATTTAATAATTATTAGCTTTCCTGCGATTGTATTATAATCAGAGATATCTGATTATTCTTAATGTCATACAAACAGAAATATACATATTATAACGAAAATAAAATATAATATAGAAATTATAAGTGATAGATCAATAGGCCAAGCAGTGTGTCGTTTCAACAATCTGATCCCGAAGTCGGTGCTAATACATAGTGTATCGAAGAATTACAAGTTAAGGCTCGACTGCAGAAACTAATAAGTAGGATGTTTTTTGTAGCTTTAAAGTTGATTTTCACTTTTAATAAAGATTTAATTATTTGACCCTTTTGTGTGATATAAAGAATTTCAGAATTTCAAGGTAAAAACTAAAATTCTGTCAAAATAGTTACGTTAAAATCACCATGTTCTTTTTTTCTAACTTTAGGTATGGAATTTTTCCCTTAAATTTATATGGCAATCCAGATCACTGATGAAGAATGAGGGCTAATAATCTTCCACTCACCAGATGTCGCTAGTTGTGACTGAGGTAAAGTTTTTTGTTACACAATGTCAGTTAATTGAGATATAATATTAATACACAATACAACGCGTCATTGGTTTAATTTTTAATTTATTGCATTTTATAACTCTTTTCTCTTTTTTGAATTTTTCTACTTGTAGTACCAAACTATAAAGTTTGGTTTATTCATTTCTAATCTAATCAATATAAAATACAAGTAAATAAACATTATAGTTTACATTTTACTAAAAAAATATCGTCCCCGGGTTATGAGCTCTGCCAAATATTTTACCTCATTGTAAAGTGGCGCCGCTCTGGTGGCAAAAAAAGTCGTGCATGCCCTCATTGGTTAAATCGGTTCAGCCGTTTTCAATCCAAATCGGTGAACATACATTAAAAAAATGTTAATGTCGATTATAGAACCTTATTTTACAAACTCATTTAAAAGATTTCGATCCCATGTTATAGGTTCCGCTGAAATTATAAACCCGTCGCAATAATTAAAATTATAAGAAAAACAATAAGTATATATCTAAGGAGGCGTTCGTGAAGGAACAATTGTCTGTTCCGTTACAACTGTTACCGTTGAAGTCTATTGAAGTCCACTGATGAAGATAGGCCTCCCCCATAGATTACCTATATGTGGGATATTTGCCATAGTTGCCACGCTATGCATTCGGGTTGGTAATCGCAGTTTTTTTTAGTCGTTATTGGGAAGGGATTGATTATTGGTGTATTTTTTATCCTTCCGTCGCCTCTTACGATACCCACAGGATGATATGGGGTAGTGGATGTACTTACAGCGTCACTACACGGTAAGATTGTCCGTTACTGAATATATATTTATACTAATTGTACGGCCTTAAACTTAATGTATATTTAATTGTAAATTACTGCTGATTTTAGATTGAGCGGTGGCGAGTCGAGCCGAGTGATCGTGGTGTAAGAGAATTCATCACCCCATTCCATCCCGTGGGTGTCGTTAGAAGCAACTATGGGAAATAAAACAGAAGATGGGCAGCAGCATCTTATTTAGGACAGTTCAAAATAAAAAACTGCGACTGTCAACCCATTTACCAAACGTGGCAACATCCAATTTATGAGGGAAGCCTATGTTAAAAAGATGTTCAGCAGTGGACTTTAGAAGGGTTGTAACGGATCAATGAAAAAATATTGAAAAACGTCATACTACTCGTATCTATGGTCACACGCGCTCTAGACGCAATACACGAGCATTTGGTGCACTCCGTGTGTTTTTGTTTAATGTAACACTCATATTTTATTCGTTAATTTGCCATCTGTGAGAGCACTTCAAAGTTATGGAGTAATTAGATTTCAAACTTTTATATAATAGTTTATAAAATAGAATATTACATTTATATATTTATTCTTTATTGAATTCCTTAATATAAAAGAATACAAAGGGCGGACTTAATGCCTTGAATCATGCTCTACCGGTCAACTCATGGAGTGGTGAGAATTAAACGTAGGTGTAGCAATATAGAATAAAAACAAAATAAAAATGATAATTCACCACGTAATATATACATTTTACTTATATATAAAATAAATAAACTATAGAAATATCTCCTATTTATACATATACATATATACATATCAACATACAAATATAAATAGTATATATAAATTTACTGGAAATGAGGCATTCCATCTTAGTCCTCACGGGTGACAACGCATCTGCATTTTGATTCGCAAACGAGGATAGATGTAGATGTCTATGGGCCGCAGCAACCACTTACCATCAGGTGGACTGTGTGCTCGTTTGTCACCCTTATTCTATAAAAAAAAACTATAAATATATACCTACGTCTGTTAACAATATGAATGACATGAACATGGATGATTCATGATGAAGAATAGAATATCTAGAATTCAAACTTAGGACCAGACCTGATCAGAATCAGTACTCATGTGATATTGATCATTTTAGCACGTCATGCAGTTAAATATAAAACATTGCAAGTACTACAAGATTGTTAAATATGAGACATTGTATCTTATCATAATGATTAAATATCTCTTCATTAAATATTAAATAATATTGTAAATAATAATGATGAAGAAGTATTACATTTTGACATATTATCAGTTATATTACAGACTGTTCGAGTTTTTAATGTTTTGTCGGCTGATTGTTATCAATATTATAAGACAAGCCTTTTTTAAATATTACCCAGTGTCGGCTCATCTAGCCTATATCATGCATTTTTTTATAGGATAAGGTGATAAACGGGCACACAGTCCACCTTATGGTAAGTAGTTTCTGTGACCCATAGACATCTACATTTATCCTCAATAAAGAATCAAAATGCAGATGCGTTTTCACCCGTGAGGACTAAGATGGAATGCCTCTTTTCCAGCAAAAAGGGTCTCCGGTTCTCTACACTCACCACACGAAACACAGCAGCGTTAAGCTACTATTTTACGCTGCTATTCTGTGAGAGCGTGGTCCTCCCCGGTCGAGCCGACCCATTCGTGCTACAACTATGCCACTAATATAGCTGCAGCATGGCTCTACCACGTTTAACGCATTTTGAGTGGACCTGCTGAGCACGGATCAAGAATCGGGCAAGTGATTAATAGAAAAGAATCCAATACACCAATATCTATCCAATGATAGCTCACACATCTACCTGCAAAACATATCCTGTAGCCTTAGCAAGTTACCTGCAAATCTTTTCTGTCACTTCATTATTTTATTTTATTTCATTTCATTCTAACAAATGTTTATTCTAAAAAAAGTTCTCGCATTCCTATAACCAACTTCGTAAATGTGTTGACATAGAGCAAACGGTTTAAATGACGATTGAATGAAATTCGCAGTTAAATGGTCAAAATCCTAAATAAAAGACAAGAGAAAGAAATATAAGGTCAGAAATTTGTTAAGAGCCATGCCGATATTATCTAGAAAAAAATATATTTTTTTTAATCAGATTCATTAGTTTCACAAGTAGAACGCAAAATATCCATTATACTTTGTGTCATCATCTTATGCTTTATCTACTTTAACGAACAGAATTCATAGTTTGAGATGGCCTTAAATTGATAAAGATCTTCAACCCTTACTACATTTTACAGCTGTGTCTCGCCAGCAACGCAGTCAGGAATTTGCATTTAGAGAAAGCCAAAATTGGGGGCTCGTTTAGGTGTAAAATAGGTGCGTAGTTTAAAAATGATGTGTTCTCATTTTCACCACAACGAACTGAGCTGAAAATTTGCTTTGCTAACAAAACGTATCGCCAGCAACGCAGTGATGATACTCGTAATAGATATACGAAAAATATTAATATCAAAAAATTAAGTGCTTTGACAATGACAAGACGCCCCTCATAAAATTAAAGTCGTTATTCAGAACAAAGCAGATGCAAAAATCAGATCTTATGAAAATCAGAATAGAATAAAAATTGCATTGAGAAAAACCCAAAATTCGGGGCGTGCTAATTAGGTACCAAGTTTAAAAATTAGGTGCTCTAAAATTTTCACCGCAACGAGCAGTTGAAATTTGCGTTGCTGGCAAAACGTACCGTTATCAACGCAGTAACGACTACTATAAAAATTACTAACACGCAAGTTTTAGAGGAAAATTTTAGAGCACCTAATTTTTAAACTTGGCGCCTAATTTGCACCTAAAAATCCCCTAATTTTTGCTTTTTCTAAATGCAAATTTCAGACTTTGCGTTGCTGACGATACACAACTACATTTTACTTAGCGGTCGAATCGAAATAGTATCACGATTTTCGAAGAAAGGATTCTTCACTTACTAAAGGTTGAAACCTAGTATATATGAAAATACTTTCACTTGACTACCATTTAGAATATAAAAACATTTTTACTACCATCGGCTAGGTAAGCTTACGTAACGTGAGCTTCCATTTGTAACTGTTAGTTAATATTAATAGTTCACTTAGTTTAAATGCTTTGTTGTTTTTTTTAATAACAAATGTCTCATACCAATGTTTATATTTTATTTCTTCTCGCAAGTTTATTATAGTAAGACAAGTTGATAATCAAACAAAATTTTTCCGTGACGACCTCGTGTTTCACGCGTGATATCATTCTGCAAATTACAAATATAGGATTTTGTTTATGTTATCATTATCACGATCTCTGTAATTTTCCGTAACTGGGCAGAGCATGTGATATCACTCTAAAACAATTAAAATAATGTACCACTTTGATAAGATAAAACAAAATCATTCGCTTAAGACCACTTGCATTTGCATATTTGCTCATCTTATTCCTTATCGCTTGGTGTTAGGAGCAATCGAAGTAGACCTTTGACATTTTATCGTTTTTGTTGTAACCAAGGAACTGATTTTTTCTTGAACTCTAAAGAAAAAATCAGTCAGAACCTAATAATAGGTTAAAATAAAAATAGCTTCGCATAGACATTTCACGACTTGACGGTTAATAAGGTCACAACTCACATTGCACGCAGCTTTAGGTCGTTCTCGGTCGAACAGAGCCTACAAATGTCATGACATCAAAACACAAGGACGGCTGAGGGCAGCTAGTTCCACGTCACACGCCTTAAAATCCTTTCAAACAAAATGATTTAGGCTTATTTTAAATAATAATTGTCACACCAATTTTTTTTGTCATATATTATTATAGTAAGCGGCAGCAGTTGGCTCAGGAGTCACGACAGAACTAAGTAACGTTTTTTTTTATTATTAGAGGCCAAGACCTATTTTAGATTAGTTAGTTACGTAGTTACTTTTATAGTAAACAATAATATATTCAGCATTCGCCAAAACCAAAGTTAATTTTCAACCCTGACAATTAACAACACTAAAAAATCAAAGTAGGTAAATTGTTTAATGCTCTTGAAAGAAATATATCCAAATATATTAAATGAAAAGGACAAGGTAAAATACACGTACCATAACTAACGTAATCATTACATAAAAATAATTGGTTCGTGACACTAATAGATGACGATGCATGCGGAATTCAATATTAGCACATCATGACACCAGGAACATGCACAATTAGTAACGCTTTCTAACGATAGTAAATTGCTAGAATCATAATATATGAATGAAAGGTATTTATGTAGGTATCGTAGTCTACTTGAGCTTACTGGTGGCGGAGCATACGATTTACCGGCGTGCCTACATTCCTAAATTTGAACACAGTGTAGAATATTTTTTTAATTCAATATAGATTACATGTAAATCTTATTGAAAGTCATTTTCTGTCTGTAATTATTAATTCTTATTGAAATCTGTTCTGTAATTCTTATTGAAAGTTACAGTCGCAGTGTTTGATATTACAAACATATCAATAAGGTTTAACAAAGACAAAAAACTAACGTATTTAGTTTTGTAAGCGAATCTCTGAAATATTGTTACCTATTTAACTGTTTTAAAATTTTAGCATATAGCCGTATTAGGTTTTTTTAACGTTAAAATATTATTTGTACAAATGTTCTAAAACAAACATCAAAGGCATTTCCCATAATCGCTATACTGATTTATTTATAGTTTATGAAAAACCGATTTATTAATTTTGCTTGACGAATTAATATGAGAAAATAATATTTGGCAAATACAGGTCTACACCTGCAGCTAATAACAAAGTAGGAAGGCTTGCAACTTACATACCTACAACATTCATGTATAGAACGTTGTCAGTTCTAAGTTTAAATGCCTGTAATTACTACAGGTGCTGCATTTAGATAAGTGTTCATTTAATGCCAATTATTTATGATAAACTTTGAGGTTGTATACTTTATTATAGATACAGATATAATAAAGTTAATATCGTTTAGTGGCGGCGTAAAAGAATCCACTTCCCCATATCATTCCTCGGGCGTCATGAGAAGCAAACTGAAATAATAGATGGGAAGCAGCATCTTCCTGATAACTATATATTATACGTGGTAGAGCCATGCTGCAGCTATATTAGTAGTATAGTTGTAGCACGAATGGGTCGGCTCGACCGGGGAAGGACCACGCTCTCACAGAATACCAGCGTAAAATAGCAGCTTAATGCTGCTGTGTTTCGTATGGTGAGTGTAGAGAACCGGAGACCCTTTTTACTGGAAAAGAGGCATTCCATCTTAGTCCTCACGGGTGATAACGCATCTGCATTTTGATTCGCAAACGAGGATAGATAGCAACCACTTACCATCAGGAGGACTGTGTGCTCGTTTGTCACCCTATCCTATAAAAAAATACTTTAGCGGTTAATAAAGTCACCAATCAATCTTAAAGTCTAATCAATTTATTAGACATTTTAAAGTAATACTTCTTGTACTATTATTTATTCAGTGGCAAAACTTCATCTTTAACACAATAACTAAATGCTATTTCCTCAATTTGTTCAGTTTCGTAATTTCTCATGTAATTATACCCACAAAGTCATTTAATTCTCCTCGTTGATTAAAATCTGATGAAATCTCTGTTACAAAAATGAGTACTATCTGTAAAATTTTGTGGTTTGCAATATTGTTAAACACAATTTAGCTTATATAACCATTTCATTGGTCTACTAAATAAGTACTCAAAGGTTAGAGTACTTATTTAGTAAATTTAATAAATAGCTAATGATTTTAAAGTTTTTAGTTTTGATGCAGTGCGGCGGATATTTCCTTGTTTACTTCAAAGGTTAGAGTATTTATTTAGTAAATTTAATAAATAACTAACGCTTTTAAAGTTTTTAGTTTTGATGCAGCGCGGCGGACATTTCCTTGTTTACTTTCAGAAATGAGAGGAGGCCTGTGCCCAGCATATAGGCTGTAACTTTAACTTTTTAACTTTCATTTCAACATACTTATACATTAAGTGGGGGTAAAATTGTTAAATACATTTTTGCAATTGTTGTTAATTATTAAATGTCCTAAAGCCCGTAACAAATGCACTTTTACAATATTTCATTTTTTACTACAGTTACATAGATCATATATCTACATACCTGTCGCGTCAATTAGACTGAAAGATCTATTTTTTTATGTATAGTTAAAATTCTGATATGTATTTTAATTAATGCCTTACTGTTAAATCTAAATAGATTTTATGAATTATGCGTAAACTTTTTTTTAATATTTTTTAAAACAGTAAATAACGTGGACTGCACGTCTTTGTGATTAAAGTTCCACCATACGCGTATATTGATTTATCCTTTTCCTTAATCAAGTTTTATGCCACTAAACGAAATGCGCTTTTTTAATAGTTATTCTACTCTATGGGAATGCGTTAGAGTAACGGAAGTAACCTAAGTTACTCCTTATGACAACAGCTATCTGCCAGTGAAAGTCTCGTCAAAATCGGTTCAGTCATTTTGGAGATTAGCCGGAACAAACAGACAGACAGACAAAAATTTTTTAAATTTGTTTTTTTTTTTATAGAAGAGGGAGCAAACGAGCATGCGGCTCACCTGATGGTAAGTGACTACCGCCGCCCATGAACAACCGCAACACCAGGGGCATTGCAGATGCGTTGCCGGCCTTTTAGAAAGGTGTAAGCTCTTTTCTTGAACCGGTCCAGAAAAATTGCCGGTGGTAAACAATTCCACAGAGAAGTTGTACGAGGAAGAAAACTCCTAGTAAAATGCACAGTTGTGGACCGCCAAGCATCCAGATGGTGAGGATGGTATCGTATGTTTTTGTTATAAGTACCGTATATACTTTCATATGCATTTAGTAAAAAGATGTTATTTTAACATTACAAACAGACACTTCAATCTTATTTATTTGTATAGATATAGATTATTTTTTAGAGGAATTTACGGCTGTTGAAGACTTATATTAAAAAAAGCAAACTGAAATGAAATATAATATGTATATGTCATTAACTATAAAAAAAATTAGTATGAAAAATAATCGCATATAATCTTATTAAATTTTAACATAGCAACCATGTTAAAAAAAGTAATCTTAGTAGCGTAGTAACATCGACATCACTTCTCTATCAGACTGGAAAATTCTTATAGAGGTCAGAACATTTCCTCGATAGCGTGGGAACTGACCCGTATCCGTGTCGTCGCATGATGTCAAACGTCTTCAATATCTCTCACTTGTATTACATTTTATGCACAATAGACGCATTTTCGTTATGTTATCATTCTTGGAAATATGACGTAAAATTCTTTCGAGATTTCTTACAAATAAATAGTCTTAAATTACTTTATAGGAAACAAAAGCAAATTAAAAAAATATAAAAAATATTACTTAGTTAATACACCAATATTTGTGCAAAAAACAAAAGACCGGTTTTCATTATGTCACAATTTACAAACACTGCAGCCTACTTCGTAGATAGGACTCGAAAGTTATCATCGTTCTCAAATGTAACAATTATTATTAATTTCCTTCTGCGTAGCATTGAAAGGAAGTTAATGGTTTTAGCTGGCAGTCTGTTAGTATGTATGCCGACACGATAACTTCCGTTCCACTGGACCGATTGACTTTAAATTTGGTATGTGGATACCTTGAGGTAGTAGCTCGGTCGAGTTTGAATTTGGGTCCTGTAGGTCAAAGGGCACCAGAGATATGGGATTCACGCCGAAGGAAGTTGTTTTTCTTGAATTTACATTCAACTCGTTTATTATAACAAATCATAAAGTGTTCAATGTCAGTTGAACCACGCCTATGACAAAAGATTAAAATAATTGAAACAATATAATTTCATTTATTTATTTATTACTGCCTATGAAAATCCACTACTGAACATAGACCTCTACACGTAAGCAAGCTATGCTTATACTTTAAGAGCCTCCCCCATAAATTGCCTTGTGGGGTGTATATTTGCCATAGCATGGCAGCTAGGAAGGCAACTTGAAAACCGTAGTTTTTATTATTTTTAATTATTAGCAGGAAAATGTTGTTGCTCATCTCCCGTTTAAGTTTCCCTCTGTCACCGTCTAAGACACCCATGAGATTATATGGGGTTGTGGAATGTCTTCTTTTATATTCATTCTGTGTAACTACTTATCCATACATTGTAAATGTTCATAATGTTAATTATTTATGATTAATTTGTTTGTAACCGAGAATCCATTATGAAACCTTTAAAATGTTTACAAATCACATAGAAAGAGCATGCACGCTGAATGTTGGCACCCACTTATCGTTTATCATCTGACGTAAAGATTGTTCAAGATGTTATCTCCAAGGACCGATTACAAGCAATGCCCCCTATACCATATAGTTATATGTTCAACAACTTTTTCTGAGATCTGATTTATGAATATTATCTCTTTGGGCGGTGGATATCAAATTGTTTCCTTTTCAATGATTTTGCAATAAAATTATTTTAATATCTACTAATCTATTAACGTTTTACTGAGTACGTTGTATTTAAATAATTTAAAATTATTATTTTTTACAGCCGACTTCAATATAAGTTATTAAGAATAACTCAAAAACTATTGATCTGACCTTGATAAAATATACATATAGGACCACACGAGAAGTATCAGCTTTCATATAAAAAAGAATCATCGAAATCGGTTCACCAAGTAAAAAGTTATGAGGTAACACACATAATAAAAAACATACAGTTGAATTGAGTACCGTCTCCTTTTTGGAAGTCGGCAGAAAAAAGGATTCATCATTAAATTTCTTTAACAATAAGTATTGATAATAATATTAATTAATTTCCAAATCGATATAATGTAATCAAAATTAATCACCGCATCGCGAAACCGCGCAACAAATTGACCGCTAATGCTTTAAAGTCAGTAATTATAGTAGCTCAGTTACCATACAAACTGGAACACAACAGCGAATGTACTGCTCCGTGACGGTAGATATAAGAAGATGGTACCACGCCTACCCATTTTATACATTTTTTTTTATAGGATAAGTGTGAAAAACGAGCACACAGTCCACCTGATGGTAAGTGGTTGCTGCGGCCCATAGACATCTACATCTATCCTCTGTTACAAATCAAAATGTAGATGCGTTGTCACCCGTGAGGACTAAGATGGAATGCCTCATTTCCAGTAAAAAGGGCCTCCGACCACCTGTACTCACCAAGCGAAACGCAGAGGTAAACCTCTACTTCACGCTGGTTTTCTGTGAGGTACTACCCCAGTTCGAGCCGGCCCATCCGTGCAACAGCAAAAGCTGCCGCGTGGCTCTACCACTGTTCATTTTATACATATTTTTGACGTAGATTGTTTCCGTTAGTTCGAAAGTTGTCGCCATGGCCGAAAACCAATCAAGAGAACATGACATCATATTAGGTCGATATTATCATTCAAATTCAATATTACAGTACAAAATCAAAATTGCCATATTCAAATAATGAACTGTAGACACTTATTAATAAATCTTATTAATAAACTTATTAATAAAGAAATATTGAAATTGAACACTAAAAACCAGATACAATAAAAATTAGATATAGAAATTAAAATCAAAAGTACTGAAAGAAGAAATGACAGTTATAGGGTTTTCTGAGGAAATAAATTACATCTTTGAAAAATTATTAAAAATGGCTTTGATCAACCTGCAACCGCGGTTAGGAAGAAAGAAACATTCTTTGGTACTTTTTCGAGAACCTCATACCGGTACACATGGTCCCCTAACCACAGATTAGATAATAATTACTACATAACCCTAACGAACGTATTTCATTTAATAATGTCCTCCAGACCAAATTTCGGTCACGACGGCCAATCTCCACGGAGACAAGACATCTGCGTAGGACATGATTATAGTGCACGAGTGTGTGCGCAAGCACTCCCCATTCCTTTACGTGCTTTCCGAGGCACGGGGGTGAGACACCGCCAATTTCCCGAATCCTGGCTATTACTAAGAATTTCTTGACAGAAAAAGCCAATAATTCCCGGGATTCCAACCCGGGACCTCATGATAAACAACCGCATTTACGATTAAACCAATGAGGCAGTCAAATTTCAATAGTCATAGAAGCAGGCAATTTAATTTAATTAAGAGACGGAATAAAATACATCACGTGAAAATCTTATTAAAAATTGTATATTCACTTTAGACGTGTAATCATTTGGAGAGTAGTCATACAAACATCCTAAACCCAGAATTTCGCATATCGTGAGTAGCAGCATTGCTTATTTTACAATATTAGTGCAAGTTTATCAGCTCTGATCTCATTGACCCACTTGCCTTGGAGTGGCGTTATCCTGGAAAGACCTATGTCCTACAATGGAATAATTTTTTTTTTAATTTCGCAGCGGGAAAAATTTAAACTTACGCCGCCACTTCACGTTTTGTATAAAATGTAAAGTTTATATTAATTCTGCGTAACTACTTATTTACATTATTATTAATTATTTACGATTAAAATTTTTGTAACCGTGAATCCATTATGAAACCTTTAAAATGCTTACAAATCACATAGAAAGAACATGCAAGCAGCATATTAGCACATTAGCACCCATATATCATTCATCACCTGACGTATATAACTTTAATTTATAAGTAAATCCTTATAAGAAGAAAATACGATTTAGCTATAAAATCATCTATGTTCAGACAAAAAAAAAACAAGTTACATAACAACTGTATAGATGCACGACAAAAAGCCATCAGAATATCAGTGTTGAGCTCCAGTGAATGTAAATAAAACACAATCACAAATGATCACAACACAATTTTAAGGTATGCGAACTGAGCTAACTTCCTCAAAAAATAATTGATACAGGTCCGATCTTTTTCTTCTATTTTCAGTGGCTTAAAAATGCAGAGTTCTAAATTTATTCTCGACTATGTACGCAATAGCTATTTAATATCTACAATAGGTATGATATTAATAATCGTATTCAACGGAAATAAACTTCACCGATAACATTTTTGACGTAATGCAGGAAAAATTATTACATCAGTTTTACGTTTAATTATCATGTTTTCAAATATAGTTAATTTAGCAACGTTTTCTTAATTAGATATATCCATTTTGCAATCAGATTTGTCTGGTCCCGTGTTTAGTTAATTATATTACAGGATTCCTTTTCGTTTTTTGTTCTGGAATTGTTTAAAATAATATTATCAATGCAGAGAAATTAAATTATCAGTGCAAAGTATCAGTTACTTTCCACAAATAAGTCCGACTTTTTTTTCTCCATTTTAAATCTTCTATACCTAGGTCTTTTTAAGAATTCATACTAGGCAGTCAGGTTAGTGAGAGCATAGCACCTAACCTAGTTATGAGTAGCATAACAATGATGTTTATATATTTAAGAAGTTAGTACACAGTTATTGCTTAGGGGAATCCTTTTTGCGTATGTATGTTTATAATTGCGCGGCAATTATTAAATGAGGCTATATGTGATATGGCAAATAAAGTAAGTCAGTTTTGCAGATTTAAGAATGAAAAATAAATTATACTTCCATTTTTTAAGTTCATATTTAAAGGTAAACTTTACATTTTGATAATCGCCAGACGCTCAGCAAACATGGAACCCGCTATCACTGGTCTGCTTAAAATAGATCGGCCGATAACAGGTTCGTTGACGCTAGAACCGTACATTATACGAGTACATCATAATACGTAATAGCCGCCATAAGCCATAACTGCCCCCTAGATGAGTAATGTTCCGTGTCGGAAACTATGATTTACAATATCAAAGCAATGCAGAAACTTGTACCACATAACTGTGTATGTATATATTATAGTACTATGGTGGCGTTATACAAGAGGTTTTCCATAGACCAGAGACGGAAATTAAAAAACGAAAATAGACAACAATTTAATCAATTATACTTATAAATGTTCTATAAAAATATCAAGCTCGATCTCCGCTGGTATCAATGAAATTGTTATTGCAAGAAAGTAATTTAAAATTAAGTAAAGTAATTTACCACGTACTAAGCGTTGAAGCGAAACATCGTGGGGAAACCTGCATATATCTTAGAAATTAAAACTATATCGATATACGTTACTTTATTTAAAAAAAATCACTAGAAACACTTCCTCTTAAAATTAAACCTCATTTTTAGTTTTTTGTTAATGTCTGCTTAGCTGTAATGTTATCCACGCAAACGGAACACAACAAATCAATCTTATGTTTTTTTTTATATTTATCATAAAAAATAAAAAAGTTACATACATAAATTTCATTGTCCTTATGCATGTCAGCATCCAGATCCGAAACAATTATTTGTAGACCGTACAAATATTGTTCCGTGTGAGATTCGATTTGTTCCCTGTGCCACGGAGCTGTCAATGCACTTATGTGATATAACACGATTGTAACGATCGAAAGACATGAATGTTCTTTTACCATACGTTGTGCAATACAGGTACAGACAGTTTGACAAACGTTGCATGATGCGGGACATGCCTCTATTGATATAATTTGCTATTTTTTTTATTTATTTTTTATAGGAGAGGGGGCAAACGAGCATGCGGCTCACCTGATGGTAAGTGACTACCGCCGCCCATGAAGAACTGCAACACCAGGGGAATCGCAGATGCGTTGCCGGCTTTTTACAAAGGAGTAGGCTCTATTTATATTTATACTCTTAATAGGTACGTCATCGGAAACAGAAACAGAAGTAGTTGCCTGCCACTGGCGATGAATGCCTCTTTACTTTCAATTACAACAAGTTTATTTGTAAATCGTATATTTTAGTTTAGCATTCGTAAAAAGCAGATAACTTGAATATTTTCCGTGTAGTATCTTTCGATTATTGAAGAGAAGATTTGTATTGAAGAAGCGATCGAGCGGAACCAAGGCTCCAAAGTCTTTGCCAGAGATCTGTCTGCCAGAAAGAGCCAACTGTCAAAGCTGAAGACCGAGTGTGGCAGCATCGTTTCCGGGCCATCTGAGATTTTGAGTGAGATTGAGAGGTTCTATGAGCAGCTGTACACGTCATCGTTGGACCCACACGCAAGTGTGAGTAACGATCCAAGAGCAAGTCTTATCCGACACTATTCCGAAGATATCCCGGACGTCAGTCTGAGCGAGATTAGAATGGCTCTCCAGCACCTTAAAAACGGCAGGGCCCCAGGCGAGGATGGAATTACAGCGGAGCTTCTGAAAGCGGGTGGAAAACCGGTACTTGAAGTCCTTCAGAAGCTCTTTAATTCCGTCCTCCATGGTGGCATTACACCGGAGGCGTGGAGCAGAAGTGCGGTGGTCTTGTTCTTCAAGAAAGGTGACAACGCTCTCTTGAAGAACTACAGACCGATTTCCCTTCTGAGCCGCGTCTACGTGTTGTTTTCGAGAGTCATTACGAATCGTCTCGTACGCAGACTTGACGACTTCCAGCCTCCCGAACAAGCCGGTTTCCGAATGGGCTTTAGCACCATAGACCACATACATACCCTTCGGCAAATTGTACAGAAGTCCGAGGAGTACAATTTGTCACTATGTCTGGCGTATGTGGACAATGAGAAAGCCTTTGATTCCATCGAAATTTGGGCGGTGCTGCAGTCCAAGTTGACTGTCGGTATATCGAAGTGCTGAAGTGCTTGTACAGTAGGGCTACGATGGCTATCCGAGTATAGAACCAGAGTACGAAACCTATCCAATTGCAGAGAGGTGTAAGACATGATGATGTTATATCCCCGAAACTCTTCACCGCTGCATTGGAAGACGTTTTCAAGCTTCTGGACTGGAAAGGATACGGTATTAACATCAATGGCGAGTACATCACTCACCTTCGATTTGCCGACGATATAGTCCTTATGGCTGAATCGCTGGAGGACCTAAGCACCATGCTCAATGATCTCAATAGTGTCTCCCAACGAATAGGTCTTTGGATCAACATGGCCAAAACACAGATCATGTTTAACGTCCATGTCACACCTATGCCGGTAGTTGTTGCGAGCACTAAGCTCGAAGTTGTTGACGAGTATGTTTACCTGGGACAAATAGTCCGACTAGGTAAGTCCAACTTCGACCGAGATGTCAATCGACGGATTCAACTCGGCTGGGCAGCGTTCGGGAAACTACAACACATCTTCTCGTCAGACATACCTCAAAACCTTAAAACGAAATTGTACAACCAGTGCATGTTGCCAGTGATGACTTACGGATCTGAGACGTGGTGCTTCACTGCTAGCCGTATGAGGAAGCTCAAGGTCGCTCAGCGAGCTATTGAGAGGACTATGCTCGGGGTTTCTCTGCGTGATAAACTTAGAAATGAGGATATCCACAGTAGAACCAGAGTAACCGACATAGCCCAACGGATTAGTAAGCTGAAGTGGCAGTGGGCCGCCCATATAGCTCGAGGAACCGACAACCGATGGGGAAGAAAGGTTTATGAGTAGCAGCCTCGTACCGGTAGGCGAAGTGTAGAGTGACCCCCCATGATATGGAGTGACGACCTGGTAAGACATGCAGGAAGTCGATGGATGCAGGTGGCTCAGGACCGTGCTTTGTGGCATTCCTTGGGGGAGGCCTATGTTCAGCAGTGGACTTATGACAGGCTGTAATGATGATGATCTTTCGATCAATATTGATATCAAAAAATGCGTGAGTGTCGTGGAGCACTCGGTTGGAACGAAGTTCCTTGGGTAATATATTATTATTGATAAACGTAGGTATTATATTACTGATTAACAAATACAAATAAATGAATTACTAGCGTCTATTAAAATGATGCGTCATTTGAAATAAAATAATATTTCTTTCATGACAAGATAAAAAAGTGCAAGGGAGATGGATATTATTCCATCTCACTTCCTTATTTCGCCGCCAAAGCCGTCTACACTATGACACAACGGGTAGTGACGAAAAAATCTTACACTTTTTGTCGCCTAGCTCCCATCCGCCAAACCCGTACCGTCCGATAAGGAACTTCGTTCCAAAACTTCGATCCAACAACTTTTACATTATTTATAGCATAATTGTTGTAAAACCAACAGTTTCCTACAAATTTTGTCTATAATAATATCTTTAAATGTTTTTATTAACTTACTTTTTAATAGTAATTAGAATATTAAGTAACACTCAAACTTACCTTTTACACATACCATGTAGCAGAAATACTTCTAACCATAAATAAGTATAAAAAAGTAATTAAATATATAAAGAAAAAAGTAGAATATATATATATAAAAAATTCGTGATAAAAATTAGGTCATTGATGATAGTGAATTATTGAGCTAGTATAGCTAGCTGCCTAAGCTAGCGAAGCTTGAAATTTAAATTATACCTAGAGTCGACGTGATGTAACGTGACGGTTTACTTGACACATAATAAAATGTTGTCAGTGAAAATAATTGTTGGATTGAAGTCGGAAACAAATCGATTCTCTAGCAAAGTAGTGTATTATATCGATTCAGGGTAATGACTTTCGTCCACTCGTCCGTTACTAATGCCAAATGCGAACGTTGTGCTATTATTGTAACAGCTATTTTGGCATATGGAAATGTCTTCAACAAACTGTACTCTAATCCACTGCTGTGAGAGAGCCATGGTCTCCCATTGTAATAAGGATGTTTTTACCATAATTGTTACCCTTGATATGCAGATTGATAGTCGTCCCTTGCTTGTCTGCACACTTGATTATTTTGCATCTAGCATACAGGATGAGAATTAAGAATGATGATCCGTGGTAACTCATGGGCTAAGCACTCGCTATAAGTTTCATGGCACGCGAGCAACCCAAATTCAATCCTCGCTGCCGTGGATGGAAATTTTTAATTGCAATTTTAGGTGTAGGTACCACGTGCTCGGGAGGAAAACATTGTGAAGAAACCATCGGGAATCTCGATGGTAGAAACATGTCTGACATAAATGAAATAAATATTTCGAACACATGTGAAGTAAGCCAACACGCAATTCAGCAGCGTCGCGGACATTCCATGCCCTAAAACCCCACAGAAATGAGAGGAGACTTACTTTCATACAAAATGACTGCAGTGTGTTGTTGCCGTAAGATAACCCATCAGCCTATTACGTCCTGGAGTTTTCGTAAGAGGCAACTATGGGAATTTTAAAAATGTCATGTTCAAAAAGATTTCAAAGCTTGTCATAAATGACGGTATAATCATCTTATACCAGACTTAAACTGCTCGGAGTAGAATCGTGGGGCATTGTCAAAGACAGTTTTTTTACGTGGTAGAGCCATACTGCAGCTATATTACTGTTGTAGCACGAATGAGTCGGCTCGACCGGGGGGACCAAGTTCTCACAGAATACCAGCGTAAAATAGCAGCTCAATGTTGCTGTGTTTCATATGGTGAGTGTAGACAACCTTAAACCCTTTTTTATTGGAAACGAGGCATTACACATAGATCGAGGAAAGATATAGATGTATAGACATACGAGTATATATCTTTCCTCGGTATTTGGATAATGTAGACCATAGGGTCTGCAGTATCCAATCTACCGTACAGTATCAAATCTATCTACGTGGTAGAGCCATGCTGCAACTATATTATGGTTGTAGCACGAATGGGTCGGCTCGACCGGGCAAGGACCACGCCTTCACAGAAAACCAGCGTAAAATAGCAGATTAACGCTGCTGTGTTTCATATGGTGAGTGTAGAGAACCGAAGACCCTTTTTACTGGCAAAGAGGCATTGCATCTTAGTCCTCACGGGTGACAACGCATCTGCATCTTGAGTTTTTATAGAGGATAGATGTAGATGTCTATGGGTCACAGTAACCACTTACCATCAGGTGGACTGTGTACTCGTTTGTCACCCGATCCTATAAAAAAAATCCAAATACCGTCAGGTGGACTGCGTACTCGTTAGTCAGAATTCTAAAAAAAAAGACACGAGACGTAGCTATATTATTTAGCTGGTAGCTCCCATCCGCCCGGTGAGCGTGAAGATTATAGCAGATTCTATCTACTACAGGGGAGATCCTTTTTCAATATCAGGCTTTTACGGGCTGATGAAAAAAGGATCTAAATGTTTACTCGGTGGCGAACGCTCGATGCGTTTTTCCTTTGATCCCTTCGACTCTCAAAATTTTGGTTTCAATAACGTTCTACGTGGATAACCGGAGGATAAAGTCGACAATGATATTTTGGAAGCTATTGTGCAAACAGATTCATTTCATCTGAGTAAACAGCGTTTGGCTGCGACCGCTCCTCAGGACCCTGAAATACAGCAGAGCAGTCGCTCGAGTGGCATGAGAAACGTGCCGCCTCGCCGTATGCCCTGCAGTACGTTCGCAACTCAGACACTTAGCCTTAAAGAAAGCACCAGGCTTCAACGCTGGTGAGGGAAAAACTCTAATTTTGTTTAAATTTGAAAAATAATGAAGCATGTTTTCCATCTATACATATAAATAAAAAATGGAACTTTTAATTCATCTACCCATCCCATCATTACAGCCTATGAAAGTCCTCTACTGAACACAAACCTCCTCTATAGATTGCAGGTAGGCGTGGCAAGTAATAATAATGTCCTCCAGACCGAATTTCGGTCACGCCGGCCTGTCTCAACGGAGACTAGCCATCGGCGCAGGACAGGATTATAGTGCCCAAGTGTATGTGCAAGCACCTATGCACTCTCTATTCCCTCACACTCATAGTCCGATGGGACGGTAAACCGACCGGAGGGAGATCAGGCGCAGGACCAACGGCTTTATGTGCTTTCCGGGGCACGGGGGTAAGATACCTCCAACTTGCTGATGGGCAGCTACTGAGAATTTCTTGATGGTAAAGCTCAATAACTGATTTTTTTGGCCCTTCTCGGGATTCGAACCCGGGACGTCATGATCAGCAGTCGGACTACTACAACCACTAGACCAACGAGGTAGTCAAAAGGCGTGGTAAGTATAGCAAAATCAACTATAGCAACTGAGGTGAGGCATGGAAATTTACTTTAGTAAAAAATAAACATAAAAATCTGGAGCAAACGAAATTAATCTTTAAATATTCCAGTAAAAAGCCTATGTTATCGGAGCGGTTCAATGTTTATGATAACCCGTTTGTTGAATGGCTGAGTTTTACCCGCGGTTGATATTTTTGTTCGCGTTATAAATAAGGAGTCTGTGTATGTGTTAACACTTGTACTTGATATAAGAAAAAAAAATCAACACATATAAGTTACGTAAAAGTAATATAATATTATGTACATTCAAAAAAAAATTATAGCCCGAACAAGTTAGTAATGCCCTCCGGGCCGAACTTCGATCACAGCTGCCAGTCTCAACGAAAGCTAGCCGTCTGCGCGTGACAGGACTATAATGCTCAAATGAGTACGCAAATTCAGGTGCACACTCTATTTCCTTACTCTACAGTTCAGTCTGGTATGATATTCCAACACAACAGGATAGAGATATCAACGGCTTACGAGCTCTCCGAGGCAAAAACTGATTTTCTATCAATCCGAGATTCGAACCTGGGGCCACATTATCAACAGTCACGTAAACGACCATTAGAACAACAAGCCAGTTTAAGTGAGAATAAAAAGTTATATGTGAGTACTTTTTACTTCACCAAAAAAAACGGTAAAATATCGAAAATTGTTTCAAAATTACTTTTATAAATCTGCGAATACTTCCTTTTAACAGGATGTTAAATGATAATGTGTTGGAGAGAAATACAACATCATTATCTATTTTATTGATTTTTATAACATTATTGTTTGTATTATATTTATATTGACAGTTAAAATAAAAAGGCATGTATAAAAAGCATACATTCCTCAAAAAAGCCCGTGTGTTTATTTTTCACGTATACATTCTTGAATTATAGAATATGGGTGGGGTGACAAACGAGCATACAGTCCACCTGATGGAGTGGATGCCGTGGCCTCATTTCATGCATCTTCGATTAAGAATCAAAATGTAGATGCGTTATCACCTCTGAATTCTGAGATAGAATAAATCTATTCCTGTAAAAGGGTCTCCTGTACTCACCATACTGAACACAACAGCTTTAAGCTGCTATTTTACACTGGTATTCTGTATTCCAAAGTCAAGCTGATCCATTCGTGCTATGACCCAGCGTAACTCCACCGAGATTCTCTGAAGAGTTTGCTTTATTAATTGCTTTTAAAGTTAGTAAGTAATACTAGTAGTGTTGTCAACACTTCTAGGAGATATTCACAACAGCAGTTGAATGGCCAATTCAAACCCGAACTCGCCGTTTCGAACGTCTGTTGTATTTTGAGGTCCGTATCCGTAACCGTTAGGCTACCGCTTTTATCACTAGCCCCATAAAACAAAAGGACTATTACTTTTCTCACCAAAATGCGAAGGCCAACTTTTTAAGTAAGTAAAAAGTTAAAAGCTATATAGGGTTATTTTTCAAAGACTAGCCAAATTTTAAACTTAAGTTCAAATATATAAATAATGATATACCGTTATTGCAATTTTTGAAAATACGAGTACATAAGGTTTCTATTTTTATTTGAAATTATCCCAAATTGAATGTGATTTTTGGGCAACAACTACGTATACGCGCGCTCCTCTAAGTGCGATTCAATTCACAACGTTTTTGCCGATCGATCGACCGTTACAAATGTGTGCGTGCGTAATATGCGTAATTTTTAACATTGGTAGAGCCACACGGCAGCTTTTGCTGTCGCACGGATAGGCCGGCTCGAACCGGGGTGGTACCACGACCTCACAGAATACCAGCGTGAAGTAGAGGTTTACCTCTGCGTTTCGCTTGGTGAGTGCAGGTGGCCGGAAGCCCTTTTTACTGGAAATGAGGCATTCCATCTAAGTCCTCACGGGTGAAAACGCATCTGCATTTGGATTCGCAAAAGAGGATGGTTGTGGATGACTATGGGCCGCAGCAGCCACTTACCATCAGGTGGACTGTGTGCTCGTTTGTCACCCTTATCCTATAAAAAAAAAATAGTAGGACAATCAGTTACAATAATGCATTACCACGCATTTTGAGTTTTAAAGATAAAAAGGACAGAATTTTTGATATAATTTAAATTAATTTTCTTCACCATTTGGCTATATTACTTACTCTGAACCTTTTCTGCAAATTTGGCCGGTTATTCCAAAATAACCCTGTGTAGTACTTTAACTTCTTAGTTTTCTAAAGACTTTTTTATTGTATTTTAAGGTGTAAATAAAGGAATTTTAAATGTTAAAAAGTAATAATTTATATTTTGGGCGGTAGATACAGAGAAAAGAGGGTTACTAACACAGGCGGATTTCTAGGGTAGATAACAACAAAACATTAACCTCATAAACTCACCATTTGATTATTGTTACCATATAAAAAAAACTAAACGCTTTAAGATAAACAATAAGTAATATATACAATTTTCTTAAGGTTATCAAGCACAGATCATATTATGTACCTAGCACCTAAAATAATGCGTAATTAACAAGAAATATTAATGAACAATATATTTTGTTATTATTGTTTTTATATCTGCCTCGTAAAGAATATTGAAATCCAAAACAACCATTTATTCTAATCGTTGTGCTAGTTATGTAGAAATAATTATGTAGTACATCAAAATCGAAATTCTTTATGAACAGAATACGTATAATAAACGCATATATTTCATACGTGATAGAGCTACGCTGCAGCTATATTAGTTGTAGCACGAATGGCTCAACTCGACTGGGGTAGAACCGGTAGGTATATTAAGGCTGGTGTGTTTCGTATGGTGAGTGTAAAAACCAGAGCCCCTTTTCACTTAAACGCCTTGTGGCTAACATATTTCAAGCAATCCATTTCCGAGGAACAGTGTGCAGAACTACAGAAAGTGGCTGAATATGTATTTAGTATACCGGGTCAAAACTCTAATGTCGAGAGAGTCTTTTCTCTCATAAATTCACAGTGATCAAAAGAAAGAAATCGATTACTGCCAATAACAGTAGCAGCAATCATCAAAACTATCTATAACATAGATATGAAGTGTGACCAATTTTATGATTATTTTTTAACTCAACCACAGTTAGTGAAGGAAATTGGTGGGATTGAAAAGTATAGTAAAAATAAATAAGTTTGTAGTATTAGAATTTATGTGATACCTACTATAACTAACCAAGCTTACAGAATTTGTTTAAAACTAAAGTGTTTGTTTTATATTTTAATAACTCGTTTTGATCTCGTATAATTTTATTCAAAGACTATTTATGAAAAATATGAAAACCATATTTATTAAAAATATGATTATTATCATTACTTGAATTTCATTTAACCTATTTTCACGACATATTAATTTAACTATTGCAACTATTTTAAACCTGAGTCAAATAGACAACGAACCGATATCGTGGCGAAGCGGTTTTGTTTAGCTATGTGTGATATCGTTTGAACTTAGTCACATATAAAAAGCGAAAACGAATCGATACGTGCATACATAGTACATACATTCGCTACGTTTTCGGTTTGGTTCGGTTAAGGAGTTATGTTTGACAAGGCCTTTACTGCGTCCTGTTTTTAAACTGAATTGTCCTGGTTTTTCCAACTTTAAATCCAATTTTTTTTAAATTTGGGGTTGGCAACCCTGGTATATAAGCAGTGGTCTTAAAATTTCATATACCAACATAAGACTGTTTACAACATTTAGATATTATGTACTACGTACGTTACTTACGTATACATAAATGTTTTATATACTGTTGAATGGAGGACAAGAATGAAAAAAACAAGGCAAAACCAAATATATATTTATTATATATTTGAATAAAAATAAGTTTAATTAAACACGATAAAATTCGTAAATGTATTGTTCGCGTAAATATAAGACATCATTATGCTTATATAAAATTAAATTTATATGCAAGTATTATACTAAAAATATTTATTTTGGGTGCGTTTAACGTATGAATGTTTATACAATGATAAGTATTTTAAAAATAGCAACCGACCACAGATAAGTACCTACCAATAAACTCTTGTTACTTATTATAAAACCAAAACACAAACTTGCTCATAAAAGATAAAATATAATCTTTATTTTGCTACCTACGGTATCTATTTACGCGAATCGTGACCAACTTAAAGTAAATTAGCATTCACTAACTTAACGAGACACGAGGCTTGTTATAAAATTGTTTGTTCATATTCCTACATCTACTCGCAACACATACAAGAAAAATAACCTTTTGGAATAATATTCCGTGTACTGGTAAGACTATTTTAACAAAGTTAACACTGGTGCTGATTTCGAGTCGGGATTTACTATTGAGTCTTACACAGACTTAAGTTTCTACACTTGTGTAGAAATTAATTATTGTTTTAAAAAGCGCGATTAAATTTTAGAGAGGGCAAACAAACTGACCTATGTACTATGTTCTGAACGAGAATCAGATAAGTTAAAGCGTGTAGATTCTTTTAAAAACAAATGTCATTTATCAAAATTGGTTAATATTATAAAGTCAAATAATAAACACGCCACGGAACACGCAACGCAAAAACATAAATTATCAAAATAACCGTATCCGTCCAAAGTTTTTATGTGAGATACCGCTGTAACAAACAAGCGAAAGATATTGGTTGTTATTTCCATCGGTTTCTAAGCGGAATCAAACAGTAGATATTACTACACAATTATCGTTATTTTTTGCGTTCGTGAGTTATCGCAGTATCACGGCCCCCCACTACTGCAGTACTAATAAGTTATATTTATGTTAACAGCTGATAAGTTCGTCTCCTGTAATTGGGCCATACTGATACGAGAGTGACCGTCTGCCCCCGAATGGCACAGCAGCGACCAGTGGCGAAAAATATAATATGTTGTATCAATCACAAAAGTGATATAATTCTAACGAATAATGGCACCCCTAATCACGTTTTACGTTTCTACTCGCTATCATTTATATATGCGATTAATTTTTTTATCTACAATATCATCATCACTGACCATCACGATTCCATTGCTGAACCACTGCCAGCTGCATCCATCGACTTATTGCATCTCTTACCAGGTCGCCACTGCGTCTAGTCGGGGGCTGTCCTACACTTGGATTTATTTGACAATTGTAAGAAATTTTCTATACATTTTACTTCAATTAATTGTACTGTTAAATTAATACGTACTAAATAGAGCTAAAAATTTATTTCAAACTGACCGATGCAAAACATTGTGTTCTCCCAATTAAAAGCAGAAACAAAAGAAATATGTCAGTACAAAAACGCAATTTTAATTAACTAAAGTAGAAAACTAATAATAACTTAGTACCTATAGTTATTTTATAATAACGTAAAATGTTTTTTTTTTCATTCATTCATTACAGCCCTTCACAAGTCCACTGCTGAACATAGGCCTCCCCCAAAGAATGCCACAAAGCACGGTCCTGAGCCACCTGCATCCATCGACTTCCTGCATATCTTACCAGGTCGTCACTCCATCTAGTGGGGGGACGCCCTACACTTCGCCTGCCGGTACGAGGCTGCCACTCGAGAACCTTTCTTCCCCATCGGTTGTCGGTTCTTCGAGCTATATGGCCGGCCCATTGCCACTTCAGCTTACTAATCCGTTGGGCTATGTCGGTCACTCTAGTTCTACTGCGGATATCCTCATTTCTGAGTTTATCACGCAGAGAAACTCCGAGCATAGCCCTCTCCATAGCTCGCTGAGCGACCTTGAGCTTCCTCATCCGGGCAGCAGTGAAGGACCACGTCTCAGTTCCGTATGTCATCACTGGCAACACGCACTGGGTGTACAGTCTCGTTTTCAAGTTTTGAGGTATACCTGACGAGAAGATGTGCCGTAATTTCCCGAACGCTGCCCAACCGAGTTGAATCCGTCGATTGACCTCTCGGTCGAAGTTGGACTTACCTAGTCGGACTATTTGTCCCAGGTAAACATACTCGTCAACAACTTCGAGCTTAGTGTTCCCAACAACTACCGGCATAGGTGTGACATGGACATTAAACATGATCTTTGTTTTGTCCATGTTCATCTTAAGACCTATCCGTTGGGAAACACTATTGAGGTCATTGAGCATGGTGCTTAGGTCCTCCAGCGATTCTGCCATAAGGACTATATCGTCGGCAAATCGAAGGTGAGTGATGTACTCGCCATTGATGTTGATACCGTATCCTTTCCAGTCCAGAAGCTTGAAAACATCTTCCAATGCAGCGGTAAAGAGTTTCGGGGATATGACGTCACCCTGTCTTACACCTCTCTGCAATTGGATAGGTTTCGTAATCTGGTTCTGTACTCGGATAGCCATCGTAGCCCTACTGTACAAGCACTTCAACACTTCGATATACCGACAGTCAACTTGGCATCGCTGAAGGGACTGCAGCACCGCCCAAATTTCGACGGAATCAAAGGCTTTCTCATAGTCCACATACGCCAGACATAGTGGCAAATTGTACTCCTCGGACTTCTGTACAATTTGCCGAATCGTCTTGCGCGCAGACTTGACGACTTCCAGCCTCCCGAACAAGCCGGTTTCCGAAAAGGCTTTAGCACCATAAAATGTTAGCTTACCCTAAATTTCGTTTTATAGTAATTGTCTCTGAATGATAAAATAAAACATTTATATTTTAGTTGTTTTTTATTTTTATTTTGAAATATAATTAATATTTTGTATCTTTGAGTCTATTCTCAAAATTAATGTTGTGAAAATCCTATATCTAAACGTAGTGATTATATAATCTTTGCCTATGTCGTAATATATGTACAATATTACCCGTACGATAATGGCGTAAGAAAATCTGTCACCCCGTCACGCTCCGTAGAAAAGAAAGGTGGTAAAACCGTTTCATAAATTTGTCAGATCTAACTGCTTAGACAATTGACGAAAGCGACTTTATAAAGGCGTTTGGTAGGCTCTGTCTACCTAGCGTGGCTAATGGCTATTATGGCAAATTTTCTCTTCTATGAAAAAGGTTGATGTTCAACAATAGGCACAAAGTTCTTTAAATAAGATATTTACTGGCAACAAAATAGAATACTTAAATAGAACGACAATTTAAATAGCTTTTTTATTTCTTTTGTAATGTCACAATAACACCTTTTTACTAAATGCATATGAAGATATATACGGAACTTATAACGAAACTACAATTTTAAAAATTTTGTCTGTCTGTACTTTATACGTGGTAGATCCATGCTGCAGCTATATTAGTAGTATAGTTGTAGCACAAATAGGTCGGCTCGACCAGGGAAGGACCACGCTCTCACAGAAAACCAGCGTAAAATAGCAGCTTAACGCTGCTGTGTTTCGTATGGTGACTGTAGAGAAACGGAGACCCTTTTTACTGGCAAAGAGGCATTCCATCTTAGTCCTCACGGGTGACAACGCATCTGCATCTTGAGTCTTTATTGAGGATAGATGTAGATGTCTATGGGTCACAGTAACCACTTACCATCAGGTGGACTGTGTGCTCGTTTGTCACCCTATCCTATAAAAAAAAAATGTCTGTATGTTTGTTTCGGCTAATCTTCGAAATGGCTGGGCCGATTTTGACCGGACTTTCAGCATATAGCTGATGTTGTAAGGAGTCACTTAGGCTACTTTTATTTTAGAAATAGAATTACAGTTCCGCGCAAAAAAAATTAAAACCGAAATAAATTAAACGCGGGTGAAGTCACGGGGAACAGCTAAGTGACATGTAAATTCTAAACATGCACTTTTATTTTGATAATTAATTTGAGTAGATTTTCACTTTTTTATTCTGTAACAAAAAATAATTGCAAAATTAGTAGTGTTGCTTGCCACATTGGGTCTTCCTATAACTCTCCGTCTCCTTGCTAAGGCCATATAACGCGTATCCTTTTCCAACGAGTGGGTTTTGATTAGGAAGGTAGTTAAAAAAGCCTGCTTGCATATATAGTAGAAACTTGAATAATTATGGTTCTTGAATTACATAAAGAGAAAACAAGTTTGCACTTCATACCTTTCTTTTATAGAGCAGAACACGCCCAAACAGAAAATGAAAATGAAACAGAAATTCCTATTTTATGGAAATTATTAAGTTTTTTTTAACAATATTTAATTTAAAATAAATAATCATTAGAAAAATGCAGGAAAAAAGTAACATACTTAGCAAAGTAATTTTTTTCTAATAATAATTATTTAAACGTGTTATGAAAGGAAGCCGTTGAGTAGCTCAGATGGTTAGCGCTCGCTGTAAGCTTCACAGTACTCGAGCAATCCGGGTTCGATCCCCGCCGACACCAATGAAATTGTTAATTGCAATTTCAAGTGCTGATTTACCACGTGCTCGGCGGTGAAGGAAAACATCGTGAGGAAAAACTGCATGTCTGGACAAAAAGAAAAAAAAATTTCGAAGATATGTGAAGTTCGTCAACACGCATTGGGGCAGTGCGGCGGACATTTCCTTGCCCTAAAACCCTCTCAGAAATGAGAGGAGGCCTGTGCCCAGCAGTGAGACGTAAATAGGCTGCAACTTTACTTTACTTTTACATTTATGAAAGGAATAGCCTAAAGGGATTAAGATGTTTTCTCCTTCTTATGCTTAACTTTTTGTTTAAGCATTTATGGCATATCCAATATATTTATACATATTAATAAAATTGAAGTGTCTACCTGTCACATCGAAATAACTGCCTTATATTGAGCTAAGTGGATTATTTGCATGCTATTAAGACATACAACCATTTTTAAAATTTTTGTCTGTCTGTCTGTCTGTCCGGGCTAATCTTTGGAATGACTGAACTAATTGTAATGAAAATTTACGAACAGATAAAGAGCAATGCCAGGAGTGATATCCTATATTTTTTTCGAAACACTTAGAGATGGCTTTTGAAAAAATTAAAAGCTTGCCAAGTGTGCGTCGGGCCACGCACAATGTAGAGGTAGGGTTCCGTAGTTGCCTGTCACAATACGTACGTAAAAATGTTTTTTAAGATTTTATTTCACAGTTTTCTAGACGTGATTAATATCTATAACTGTGCCAAATTACAGATTTGTAGCACCTAGGGTCTCTGAGACAAAACCGTGGACGGACGGACGGAGGGACATGGCGAAACTATAATGGTTCCTTGATGTGTACTGCGGAACCCTAAAACCGATAAATAGATAGTCTTCGATTAACTTAAATCTGAATAAAGCCACACGAATAGATCCTACCCAGTCGAAGTCAGGGCAGGCGCTAGTTTATAAATAAAGTTTTATTCAGATCAATATTTTACTATTACATTCAACATATTTATACAGTTAAAAACATAACATATAAAGACTTAGCTAAGTGAAAAGGGCAAGTGATTCTCATATTGGACGCACACCTAGAAAAATCAAATGTCAGGGTCATTACTTATTGTTCGTTGATGGGTAACCTGACACAAAAAGCGAATCAGAAGAAACACGATGTTGTGTTCGATTATGACCCTTGTTTTTGACGATATAATAAGGAAAACGTGACTTAACCACTTTTTGTAAACCAATTACTAGTCAATTCAGTATATTTTTGCATAAAGCCTTTAATATTTCAATAAAGATCTATAGCATATTTTTAATATCCCTATAATATTACGTTTTAGAGTTTTTTATCAATAAAATTAATTAAATCCTGACTGAATATAAAATTTAAACCATAAACCTATTTTTTTCATTACAATATCAATTTTTAATTTGTGTTTGTTGTATGTTATCTCGAGTCAGTATGATTCTGTGTGTATCATAGGAAACGACAGAGGAAAACAAAACAGGAGATGGGAAGCAGCGTCTTACCAACTAAAACGATTGAAATAAAATTATGTGGTTGCCAACCCGCCTGCCAAGCGTGGCAACAGCAACAAATAACCCCTCTGGCATATCTATGCGGCAGTCTATGGGGTAACGGTAACTCATATCTTTTAAATAACTTTGTTCCTATGATCGAAAAATCAGCATTTGAATTGAATTACAAAAAGTACAATGTGAATTTTATAGCATAAAGAATGTTATAAAATTAACAACACAGAAGTTAAACTTTGGAAGTTAAAGTATTTATTACATTTGGAATTTTAACTTAACGCTCTGGATAATCAAGATACTCTACAGGCCGTGTAGTAGCAGGTGGTAGTGGTGTAAGAATATCCATTACCCCATATCATCCCGCGGGTGTTGTAAGAAGCAACAAAGGGAAACAAACATGGAGGTGGGCAGCAGCGTCTTCCTAATAACAACTAAAAATAAAAAACCTGCGGTTGCCAACCCACTTGCCAAGCGTGGCAACTATGGAAAATATCCCCCCATATTAGGGGGAGACCTATGTTCAGAAGAGGACTTTAGCAGGCTGTAACAGTAACAGCAACGGCTCTAGGTGTTACGTCTGGACTAACAAAATGATAGGACTGATAAAATATGCTATATCAGCATTTCATTTGCTATTGAAATTGAAATGCTATTTGTTGTGTACGTTACAATAAAAATGTGTAATGAATAAATTGGCAATCAATTATAATTATTACAACACTTATAAATAATTTGGATAAATTTAATGGGTATTAGTACACTTATTCCTCATTAACATTGTCACCTAGATTGAAGCGTGACGAGATCAACCTTCGGGCCTTAACCGGGCTAAATAAATTAGAATACAATAGACTGTAATAGACCTGACAGGTAATTAATAGGTATGCATAATGATACACTTTATTTTAAACACATACAAAATTGCACAGAGACGTATTGATATGGGTTCGCAAATCTGACTGGCAGACTTTATAGTAGTAAGTAGGTACTTGACGCATGAATACCAGAAGCTAATTGATCACAATTTTTATAGGCGATTCTCTTTAATACGTACCCTGTACTAAACATATAAATTGTTAAATCATAATATGATCATTACAAAAGGTAATGTGGCTTGCAATGAGTTGCTGCGCTGGGGGTGCGGGTTCGAATCCCGCACGGAACAAGTATTTGTATGGCCTACAAATAATTGTTCCGGGTCTGAATGTTTGTCCTTGTGAAATTTGTGTTTGTAAACTGCCTCCACGATACAAGAGAGAAAATCCTAGTGTGGGGGTAACGTTTAAAAAAGGGACCCTTAAAGGGACCCTTAATGAGGTTCTCATCGCCCATGTTGACTTTTTTAATTACAACGTCATATTCGGTTCATCAGCATCGTCAGTTGAAAACGAAGACCACGAGACCTCTCTTTATTTTTTGATGAAACTATAGGTTACACTATAGGGGTACCAAGTTGACTCTTTGTTCGTGACATAGTCGTATATACACAGATTAAATAATATTAATAGTATAGAGACATATCCAACGTCTTCTACAAGTAAAAACACTTTTTTTTTAACGTGACACCGTCTGATTCCACAGGCATATTCAGAAAGTTTTGTTAGTTTTTTTTTTTTTTTGCGGAACTTTATGTGACAAATACAATCTTTACTTATATCGTTTTGTTGTATATGATCTTAACTGCTGTAGCTATCAAAACACTTAGCTTAAGCCATTGAAATAATATAGCCCAAGGAGGGGGCTTAAGACTTTTTTGTGTCACGACCAAAGTGTAGTGAATATTAATGTGTAAAATTTAATTCTAAAAAAGTAAAGAACATTATATAGATGATTTTATTTCTTTCATCCCAGGCGTAGATGAGTATTATCCGTGACGTGACAGGGACAATTTTTTTTTAAATTATAACTTGAAGATTGAGCGAACAATGAGATTTTTGTAAATGATTGCATTTATTGCACCTCTTGTGGCAACATTACACAATTAATATTGTCAAATAGGCTGTCTATGATTTTAGAATTCCTGAGTTATAAATACTTTTATATTTTTTTAACAGTGTAGCGTATTGAGTTGAATCTAAACTAATAAGAGTTAATTAAATACACTTCGCATTATTGGACTTTGTTAATATATTTTATATACAATATGGCTTAATTGCAATAATAAGAATAGAATTTATTACAGATGCAACATCATATATAAAATAAAAATAATATTATAATCGACGCGTCAAAACTTTCGATTACAAAAATATTTTTCTGTTAGTGCGGCCTTGACCTATTGCGACAACCGTGACATCGAACCCGTTTGGGTTTCTTTCTCAGCGCATGATCCTCTCTTTAAAACATTTCAAGGTAAACCCAACAATATTAATATCACCGCTAGCTACCAACACATTGAAAACTGTTGCACGGTAAAACAATTGGGGATAAATTGGTTCACATGGCCGGTTAATTGTGCTTCTAATGTGAGAAAGGAAAATTGTCCAGTGTCACCTGTCACCCAGCATCGCGGTGGCAATATACTTGTAAGCTGGTAACTACAACGAAAGTTTTTTCGTCTTTGGCAAACCTTTATCGTCAATAATACATAAAACTGATTTTCCATTAAGATAAGAAGATAAAGCTTGTTTGTATATTTCGGTTTTTATTACAATTTGTAAAGCTTATATCTTGTTAGTGCCTAAATTAATTAATTAATTAATTAACGTAACAAATATACAATTCCGGGCAATAGACACACATGTATTTTTTAGAATTTAATGAGTAAACCAACAAATTAAGTAAGTAGGTAACGTAAAAATAGTAGAGGCTACAACTGATTCAACATAAACACAGAAGTTTGCTGAGTAGACAAGTGGTGCTTGGAACTTGTAGAATGTCTCAGAATCACGATGCATGTTTCCACGCACATTACTCGGTATAGAATCATAAAATTAAACACATCACTTTTGCATTCCACAACACTTTTGATTTGCAGTTGAAGTTATTTTATTTTATTCAACGTGGAGAGGAAGGTGTGGTAAGAAAGGTACGGATTACGGAATGCACGTTGCATCTTTCGCCCAAAGGCCACCCCAGCCGCACCTTAAGGCCGCGTATTATCCCAAATTGCCAATCGTAGATCGGATTCTTAGATAGCTAAATCAAGTACAAAGTAACAATAAATATTAATATGGATATTGCATCGTAATAATAATAATCTTTATTTGCATAAAACATTGTAAATATACAGATGTTTTAGTTGTATTAATCACAGAACAAAAATTTACATTTCTATAATAATCAAGTAAAGATTCTTTTTTCTTTTAACTAAGTAAAAAAAAATAAAACATTTACAATCTACTACAACCTATACAATTAAATTAATATTATTATATATAATTATATTAAAATAAATATTATGTTTATTTATGTATATTTTAATTACACACATCACAGAACAAAAAATAAACATAATAGCTAAAAGGGTACTTGTACTTTACTGTCTAATAAACAATACAAAGAGGATTGATTTAATTTAAGTTACATTAAAATATTTATTTGACTGCGTCTACAATATCAAACACCTATTCGTTTATTTAAAACGCAACGTTTAACGTTTAGCAACGATGACAATCCTTCTGCTAAAACCAAACGTAAGGTGTCGGTTTCTTTATTCATGTGGTAAGGTTTCGTAGTGTGGATAATATCTTGTCATTGTAATGCTAATAAATGTGACCTCTGCCACTTGGTGTCCGGTGTCAAACGCACATCCATTGACCATACAGAAACATGTTGCAGCAATCGACCTTGCATTTTGACCGCAAGCATTTTCGCAAATCTATTTTTAATTTGTCGTTAGCCGTTTCCTTTCAAGTTCATCCCTATAACAGCACTTAATAATGATATATTTCAGAACAAAATATAGTCACGGCAGCCAGTCTCAAAGGAGACTGGCCATCTGCGCAGGACAGGATAATAATGCACAAGTGTGTGTGCAAGCATATGCGCACTGCCTATTCCCTCACTGCGTTGCCTTCTTCTGCAGATGCCTGGCACTGCAGGTCTCGGGCCTCAGGGCATTCCTCATTGTACGAATATTCCTCACGACCTACTACTATGGGCCGGTCCTGGAAGCTGTCTCGGTGTTGTAAAGTTGGTGCTGAATAATGGTGTCAAATAAAAATCTTAGTTGGTCTAATCTGTGACATTGTGGGTTGTTACTCAACTCTAATAATCTATATAGGGCGGAGGGGGCCGGGAGTGTAGCAGCGCGATGTTGTTTAGGTGTGAGTGTGTGTTTCAATTTTGAGATTGGCCGCTATGACGTCCTTCCGGACATAGCGACCTGCCCGGACAATGGTCCGTAATGATAAGTTCTGCTGGGCCTGCAGTCGCCGCCTCTGTCGATCACTCGGAAGTGCGTACCAGGCCGGAGCAGCGTAGGTTATCACTGGTCTGATGTATAATTTATAAATTTTACTTTTGATTTTTATAGGTAACATGGATGCCAGGACGGGACGGATCATCGCCCGCGCACATCTGGCGTTGCGGACGACGAGATCGACGTGCGCGGTCAATCGCGGCATCCTGCCGATCCGGCATCCAAGATACGTCACGGCCTTCTCATACGAGATCTTTTGGCCTCTGAGCGTCAGTGGTGGTGGTAGATTTCTGAGACGACGAGTGAGCAGAGCGGTCGTCTTACCAACATTGACGGCCATCGTCCACTCATCCAACCATGGTGACAACAGGTCCAGAAGTTAGTCTTCATCTTCGGATGATGAGGATGATGATGATGATGATAACGACAACACCGATGGAATTGGGAAGCCAATGCACTGCCTCTTTTCATGGAGGGAGGCTTCAGTCTCCGCAGGGGTATGTCTTCTTGCCGATTTCTTTACCCGCTGCGGTTTGGGCGACGGTTCCTGCCCAGCCGTGTGCATAGACGCGGCAAGCGTGAGCGCGGCGCTCGGTGCGGGCTCCTTACGTGGCGACGAAGGTTTCCTTGTTGGGATCTGACTGAAAGTGCAATCCTAGACTTTTCCGGGTTGAAAAGGTACCTAATCAGTAGTGAACGATCCAATACGCCCAGTCGGTCCGGGGGTTTCCTAACGCGTGGGGGTGGGTGGTCTCACTTCCCCTTACCCGTCATGTTGGTTCCTACTGTTTGTTATAACTGTTCAGGTAATCTGTGACGTGTCCTATTTGAATACTCACCAAACGAGCCGACTTCGACGCGTCGCGAGAGGTGAGGGGGCTGGAGATGGTGGGTGGCCCTCAACACTTTGGATCACTGTCTGCCCTTTTCGTTATGAAATTGTTAGGGGAAGTGCTTAGGTAGCACTCTAAAACGCGACAGGACACTGAAGGCATCTTCCTAAGGGTCGGTGACCTCGACGCCTCTCGGAGTATGCGGACTCAACGATTAGCGGAGTATGTCGTACCAGCGGTTGCTTGGGACCACTGCTAATCTACAAACAACGCACACTTAGGAGATCCTTATTCCCTCACTCTAATTGTCCAATGCCGTGGCGATCCGACACGACCGGAGGGAGCTCAGGCGCAGGGCCCACGTCTTAACGTGCTTTTCGAGCGGCGGGGTTGAAACAACGCCAATTTTTTATCTCGGGACCGCTACCGAGAATTTATTCAACGAAAAACCAAATAAATGATTCTGGCTTGATCCTGATTCGAACCCGAACCCGATTCTGATTTGAGCCCAAAACCACATGACAACAAGCAAAATAGGAACAAAAATATCCCCATTATTGTACCAAAATAACATTACAATCACATTAATATATTTCACGGAGGTTTCAATGCTATCCACTATATTGTACCACAATGCTAGATGCCGCTGCAGCACATCAACTTCTACGCTGTTCAACCGATCATTCAGGCAGTAGAACGTCTGCCGAGTTTTGCTAGATTATGTAAAACGGTTTATTTTGTTACACATTTAAAAATATTAAGTGACATTTTGTACATGTTAATTCTGTACAATTTATAATAAGATAAGGATAAGTTTGAATAACTTGTTCCATTTATTATTATTGCAATGAAAACAAAAAAAAAATTACGTTATTACAAAGAAATGGCATTAAGGACAAATTATCATATCGCATTACATATCGATTTCGACGCATTTACAAAACCATTTCAATAATTAAGTCGGCGGTGCACTATGACGAATTTGTGTCACTGGTTCAATGCGAACAACGCACACCCCGGAAATTTTGACACAAAGTTCCGATTTATTCTTTTAAATTAAACTGTTTTTTTTTTTACTCGAGACTTTCTATCAGAAAACTGTATTGCTCACGTGGACCACTTTACCAACATCATTAGGTTCCATGCCAAATCACAAATTTTCTTCGCAGGGACTTGGTTATAATATGCACACTCCTTAATTTTTTTGTATATTTAAAAAATATATATAAAAGAAATATTTAAAAATTAATTTTTCGAATATGTTTTTCTAATTTAATTTGTCACACATACTAGAAATATCAAAAGTATGGATATTATGTAAAATACGTTCTGTATCTACTTTTCCAATGTCTCTACATTTTTTAAACATCAACCTATTACACCAAATGTACAAAAAAAATTGTTGGTAGAAGATATATGATTTTCTACTAACAGTGTTTTTTTATATAGGATAGGGTGGCAAACGAGCACACAGTCCACCTGATGGTAAGTGGTTGCTGTGACCTATAGATATCCATATCTATCCTCAATAAAGAATCAAAATGCAGATGCGTTGTCACCCGTGAGGACTAATATGGAATGCCTCATTTCCAGTAAAAAGGGCCTCCGGCCACCTGCACTCACCAAGCGAAACGCAGAGGTAAACCTCTACTTCACGCTGGTATTCTGTGAGGTTGTGGTATCACCCCGGTTCGAGCCGGCCCATTCGTGGTACAACTATACTACTAATATAGCTGCAGCATGGCTCTATCACGTAAAGCCGACCCATTCGTGTTACAACTGCACTAAAAAAAAATAAAGGTCAAATTAGTTAGGGTTTTTCAATTATCATAGTATCTAATTATTACAACTTACCTTAAATACTATTTTGGCCTTGTCCATTTTTAATGATTATGATCTATTCCCGAACTCCAACTACCTGTAAAAAAATAAACATTCAGATATTATTTTTTAATTACTAAATATAGTTAGACGCATCGTAGGGCAGAATAATTGGACCAAAAATAACGTGATTATAAGCAAGTTACATCTTCATGCCACCAAATAACTTTTATTTAAAGTAAAGCTTTCAAAGCTTACATATAAGCATACACCTACATTGAAACATCTTATTTGTCATTTTATCTGTTCGATACATATTTTTACAATTAAAATATTTTTTTTTACTTAGTAGTATATATTCAAATAAAATTTCCAAAATATAGACTATTAAAGTAGTTCTTCTAAAGCGTCGGTATTACATGGAATACTTTCTGTTTGATTTTAACAGTCAAGTATTTCTACTTGAATGTCACATTACGACCAATAGCTACATTAACCTTATATTTTGCACGTCAGGTGCCCAACTCAATGTTAATGTCGACACATGCCTTTTAGCTGTCTCATAACTGTATTTATCAGAAAACTGTATTGCTATTAGTTTAAAATTTGTACAACGTCTGGACTGAAATCAACACGAACTGATGGAATATCCGTATCATACACTAGATCACGTCGAATGAGAGGCCAGATAATATCGGTAATAATACCTATACTGCAGTTATTAAACCTTTCGCCCGTTATATTAAGCTGTTTATCCTGACGTCAGCATCAGATCGTGAAAAAATAATTGTTTTGCCATCGATTTTTGTTATGATAAATTTCAAGTCAATCGTGTAATCGAAACCATTTTGTGCAAGTTATATTATAGGTCGTTGTTTTTACTAAAATTCCAGTTTAAGAACCTAAATATTTTTGTTTAGTTCCCCGCACAGCCGCACATGTTGGTGAAGTTCAACCTCGATTTAACATCCAAATATTTTACTGACATGCAGGTTCCCTCGGTATGTTTTCCATAACCGGTAAGCACGTGGTGAAACGGAATTTAATATAAATTTATGTACGTCTCACTACTGTACATACACCACCTTTAATTTCTGTAACAATTAAGAGACCACCGCGCTGCGCCAATACGTGTTGACGAACTTAACGTGTCCACGAATAGTTTTTAATTTTTAAGAAAAGCAGGTTTCTTCGCGTTGTTTTCCTTCACCAATCATATGAATCAACATATAAAAGATTCTAAAAATAATTTCCAAAGTACCTACGGGGCCGAACTAGAGTTACTTCCGTACTACGGAATTTTTTACTCTGCGCTACAAACAAAATTACTATGAGCATTTTCTAAGCGGTAGCGACAGTTCGTATACTTTTCCATTATAATTTATAACCCACCAAAAATGTAACTAAACAAGGTCAATAATTTGGTATGGATTACACGGTTAGTATAATATTTTTTTTTTATCTTTATAAATTGCATCATTCCTGTTCATCATCCAATTACATGCATTACTTTAATTAAAAGCGTAAAAGTTGCAACACACGAGATGAGTTAAATTAAACGAGCTGTGAACTTTAGAAACATAAACGATAGCGTTAGCAAATTTATTAGCTGTGTGAACATTAAAATTAATGATACACAGATAACAAAGCAACTATAAATTAGTAAAATATAAATACTACTTTAAGTAAAATGTAGTATGAAACGTATCTAACAAAATATAAGTGAGGAGTAAAATATTACATACGTAACACATAACGCAATAATTTCTCTACAACTTGTTTAAATTTTTCAAAATATTCCTCACACACAATTGTGCGATATGTTTTTTTTTAATATTTTGTAAGAGTTTTGTAATCTTTCAGTCGTAACCTATAAATTTTCTCATACCTACTGGCTAGTTCGTAGTTCGATATCTTGCATTCGATTTGGAATTCTAAGTTCAAATTAAAGTCATATTAAACATTTGTTATAGCTTTAATATTTATTGCTTAAAAATAGTACATTGTTTTTTATATCGCTATATGCTTCTATGAAACGTTGAAAATGATCGTTATTAGCCAAGGTGAGTCCAGTCGTGGCACCAATGTGTTTGTTCAACGTGCGGCACGCAACATCCACGACGTATGAACTATAGATGCCTACCGCAAACGATCCTGCGTTTTTTCTTTTAAAATCTTCTGTTCTGGAAATTCTTAGACTAACGATAACAACAAATTTTTAACTATGATGGAACCGAATTTTTATCAAGTCAATCATACAAAAAAAAACTAAAAAATAAGCTTTAATGATACTCAAAACTCAAAAACACATAGGCACATAGATGAGGAATTCTGTATCGGATTGCCACTTGTGTATGTACACAATAATATGTACACTTAATCAAAAGAAATTGTACATGTGCTGAAATTATTCATTAACGTTCTTAAGACGCGGCACAATAATTATTGCAGCGAGGTTTTGCCAATAATTGTACGTTGCGATAAACAATTGCGCTATTAAAAATTATTATTGAAACCTTTTGTCAAATTGTCACTCCATTTTACTTTTACTTGCCCAAGTCTGTATACTGCACAACGGACTGCGTCAAAAGTACAGAAAAATCCTATAATTGTAACCGGTAACTAACTGTACCACTCACCGCACTTACCAGAACTCATCAAATTCCACCTGAAGTTTATTATTCTTTATATATGTTAAAGATATCTTGATTTTTGCTACATAAAATTATTGTTAAATCGAACCAAAGCAAAAAAGTAAACTTCAAAAATATTGAGATCCAAAAGCCAAGGATAATGAAATAACAATCTAAAATCAATGGGACATTATCATAACATAATCTATCTATGACGGATTGCTCCGAAAATACGTTTGAAATATGGCACCGATAAAAATAAATATGTACATGACTGAATGATGAAAAGGTTTCTACTTAATAGCTGGTGCAATTAATCAATGGTTAATATAATAGCATAAGATGCATAATATTATCGTTGCGTTCGCCTTAAATTTCATTATGTGCAAACAGACTGAGTTCGATCACTGCTAGCATCAATTAAATAGCTAATTTTAATTTCAGTTGCAAATTTACCAACGCGAATGACGGTGCATGTCTATCTAATTAAAAGAAAAAATATTTTCAAGATGTAAAGTCCCCAACACGCATTGGGACTTGCGGCGGACTCATCCCTACTCCAAAAACTTACTTTATTTGTACTATAAATATAGTAAAAGTACTATAACCTTATAAATGGTTACACTCTGACATTGCCCTGACTTTTTACTTCATATGTTATACTTTAGATATATCGAAAAGTTTAAGATTATATCTCAACACTGCATTAATTTTGATTTTTCCTTTGACATTTATAATTTTTTTAATTAAGCCAATAGAAGTTAGATACATTACTCATTTGTATGGCACTAGCAAGTTATATATATCATCGTAAATTCTTGATATTTACTGATAAATCTTTAAACGGAACGCTTGGTGTTGCAAATGTATTTTTGTTTAATTACAAATTATTTTTTCATGAGGATCTGGTTGCAATTCTTTCGAGGGTATGGAGCTCAGTCGAGGATCACCTCGTTATCAAACCGCGCTAAGATTTACTATAATTTTTAAAAAAAATTCAGCGCCTCCAACATTTTTTGAACCATTGGCTACTAATTTTGCTGCCTGCTTAATCAAAAGCAACTTCTTTTATTTAGTTTGCTGGATTAAAAAGGGGACGATTAAGCTTTAAAGATGAAGCGAAAACAGATCGACCGCCAAGTGCAGTCATTCAAGAAAATTTTCGAGCAGTCGGAAAACATATTTTAGAAAAACAACGAATTATATACGTAGAGCTAGAGCGAGAACTAGTTATTGGATCAGCAACAATTCAAACCATCATTCACCAACAACATTCGCTCCGTAATAGTTTTCCGTGATGGATGCTGCACAAAATTTTCTATAAGCAGAAACACCGTCGTGAGAATTGATGCCATTTCATGATCGAAAATTTCAACATTGGTAATAAAAAAGTTATACTTATTGCAGACGATGAAACAAAGTGATTTCTCCCCTACCTATTCCTGCCGCCAAATGGCAGTGATTCCGGTCTGAAGACAGTAGAGAGCCAGTATAATTACAGGCATTCCATGTTGGTCGACAGAGATGATAACGCTAAAAAGAATCCCTTTGTCGTATCTCCTCAGTTTCAAGGCACTCCCCTTGTTGCCTCAGCCAGTATCGGTATCCTCGGAGTCGACATATCGAGTGACGTGCAGTTTTGTGGTCACTTGGAACAGAAGGCCAAACTGGCCTCTAAAAAGCTTGGCGTGCTCAGTAGAGCGGGACAGTATTTCATGCCGGCACACCGCCTGCAACTTTACAAGGCGCAGGTTCGGCCTCACATGGAATACTGTTCCCATCTCTGGGCAGGGGCTCCCCAGTGCCAGCTCCTTACACTTGACCGCAACCAGCGCAGAGCGGTTCGAATCGTCGACGATCGAGTTCTTTCCGCTCAGCTTGACTCACTGGCACTGCGTAGAGATGTTGCATCTCTTTGCGTATTTTATCGCATATACCGCGGGAAGTGCTCTGAGAAATTGTTCGGACTAATTCCAGCCGCTCAATTTCACCATCGCACATTGCGACAAAATTCGCGATACCATCCATATCCTCTGGATGATTGGCGGTCCACCACTGTGCGATTTAGAGGAAGTTTTCCTCCCTCGCACTACTTCCTTGTGGAATCGATTACCACCGGATTTTCCGGACCGATACGACTTAGGGACCTACTACGGTTGGAACAAAGTTCCTTTCGTAGTATATTATTATTGATAAACGTAGGTATTATATTATTGATTAACAAATACGAATAAATGAGTTACTAGCGTCTATTAAAATTAAGCGTCATTTAAAACAATATTTCTTACATGGCAAGATAAGAAAAAGTGCGAGGGAGATATCCGTCAAATTCGTGCCGTGCGATAAAGAACTTCGTTCCAAAAACAAACGCTTTTTCTACAAGATTGCTCATATTGATACTGAGATGATAATAGAGAATGAACGAACAGTAAAGACCGAGTCGTATGTGATAATTTATGCTCCAAATATAATATCAGCTAGGTGTGGTAAACAACCGGAGCCGGAAACCTTCTCTGGACTACATACGTCACCGCCCTTCCAAAACACTCTATATTTTCTTTTATCTTTCTTCATCCTTATACGTGATAGAGCCACGCTGCAGCTATATTATGGTTGTGGTACGAATAAGTCACATAATACCAGTGTAAAATAGTAGCTTTATGTTGCTGTTTCGTATTGTGAGTCTCCGATGCACTCCTCCAATCTTAGTCCTCAGGAGTGAAAACGCATTTTGATTCTTGATTGCGGATAAATGTAGATGTCCATGGGTCACAGAATCCATAATAAAAAAATTATATATAAATTTATAATAAAATAGCGACATATTCCTCTGACCCAACAGTTTTGTGATTTTTACCTATTTTCAATGTAAATTTATAATTTTATTATTTCAAAGGTGTCTAAAGTAGAGTGATCAGATGTATTTATTTTCCAAGTGGTTTAGACGTAAAAAAACTTGTTACGTGTTCAAGGTAAATACTTTGAAACTAGTAATAATATATATTATAATTTTTAGGTACTTAGTTTCTTTTCGCTTAACTTTGTAATATATTTATAGAGACAAAGATTATTATACGAAACGGACGACAAAAGCTTAAAATAACTTACTCTTAAACTTGTTTAGTTACTCTACAACTGATTCTTTCAATCAAATATACTTTAAATTTAACATATTGGAAGGCCATTATAAGTATTACCTGGGTAATTGCGAGAAAATTTTATACTAGATTTTTTTATTCCACAATGACAAATTCCCAAAATGTATTTATTACACTGAAAATTGCTTAGGATAGCGTAAGTGTAATACTACTCTTAAAATGCGGAATCTATACCTACCAACTATCTCTCTATGGCAAATAACCTGAACTGATAGCACACCTTATATATTACCATAATCCTTTGTTTGCACGAAGCAGGAAGACAATCATCAAGTATTATAAGGCACGATGCAGATTAAAAATACAGTTGGTGGTATTAATTAATGATGTCATTTATAAATAAGATATTGATTTACATTGTGCATGGCAATTTCAGAATGCAAGTGTTAGATAGTAGTCTCACGATTTATCTTAACAGTACAAATTCAACAATTACATTATATTAATTTGAAACTCTCAAATATGTCACACATTTTAGATGGTAGAGCTACGCTGCAGCTGTATTATGTAGGACACGCTCTCACATAATTCCAGTGTAAAATAGCAACTTAATCCTGCTGTGTATCGTATGGTGAGTGTAGAGAACGGGAAAGTGACAACAAGACATTCCATCTTAATCCTTAGGAGTGACAACGCATCTGCATTTTGATTCTTAATCAAGGATAGATGCATAGACCCATAGGGGTCACAGTATCCACCTACCATGCGGAAGTATTGCGAAAATTTTGCATTTGTCTTTTTTTTTTGAGAATATTAATAATGCGATGCTCGCAAATTTTAACTGCCACTTATAAAAATACAAAATTTAAAATAATAGTCCATTGTCGAAAAAGGTAAACGCGGGCGAACGCTCTACTAACTATAGTTCATTTCAAATAGGATGGCAGTATTCCACTTGAGACTTAGCAATTACAGCTGTAATGTTAATCTATTGTTGTGTGATTATTTTATTGCTTTAACACTTGAAGTTAAGCATCTGTTGATAATAATGAACCAGTATAGCTGGAATGACGAATTTTGGTACTTGAACATTAAAACAAATTAAATTGTAGATAAAAAACCTTTATTACTTTTAACTTAACTATTTTAAATACTTATAACAACTTGTTAATATTTTGTTTAATCAATCACTCTGAAGAACATTCATCGGTATCTGTGTCCTCACACGTATTTATTATAAATGGTTGTATCCGATCCCTCGAAAATTCGTTTTCCACTCTTATGACATGGTCACAAACATTCTTCCAATAAAATTTTTTAAAGATTTTTTATCTACAATTTAATTTGTTTTAATGTTCAAGTACCAAAATTCGTCATTCCAGCTATACTGGTTCAGTATTATCAACAGATGCTTAACTTCAAGTGTTAAAGCAATAAAATAATCACACAACAATAGATTAACATTACAGCTGTAATTGCTAAGTCTCAAGTGGAATCCTGCCATCCTATTTGAAATGAACTATACATAAGACCATTAGGAATAACACAGTCGTCATTTGCAATTTGGAAAAGCACGCTTACGCATAATGCGAAACGTCACTGGTGTGCTTTATCGCTTTGTAAAGATCACGCGTTTATGCAACTTAAATCATCTCTACATACCGACTTTATATTTTATATAGTATATCTGTCACTCAGGACATACTCTTTCACATAAAGTATTCATTTATTTTATACATAGAGAATAGGTAATTTCAGGAAGTTTCGAGTCAGTGGAATTAATTCGTATTTTTTGATTTTACAAAACAACTAACGGGAACACAAAACACACTCTTGACACATAGGAACAAACTTTAAAGTAAAACTAGAGTACCTAAAAGCACAAAATAGTAAATTTGTTAATTTTATCATTGTTATATTAGTATTAATGCAATTTGTAAATAAGTAGATGGCAGTAGCGTCGAAAATTATATGATGGTTTTGTTACCACCATAGGTTATATTATAACACTTTAAAATTAATTTTCCTAGGTTTTTGAGTGCGATATATTGATATTTAAGCACTAAATATTCGAAACGCTATATACATTTTTTTAATTTTTATTGTTTTTACTACCCGTCTTTCCGTTGGTATGTTTGTGGACGCGTCTGTTGGTCCGTTCATTGGTTTGTCTGATTGAATGACTAACTGAATGTCCTCATCCAAAATAATGTCTTTCTAGATCCTCGTGATTAAAATTATAAATAAATAATTATCACATATCATAACTAATTGCCCCACTCATAACCCCGAAACTAATTAAATACAAGCGACTGAAATTTGGAAAGCAGATTCAATAAAAAAAGAATTCCTTTCTAAGCGTAGGTAGGTATTAAGGAACGAAACTTTGTGTTTGTTCCGTCATTTTTGTAGTTTTCGGCCAATTATGTATAATGACAATACTTAAAATAATAACTTAACATTTTCTAATTACAAAAACTCTTATTAAAATTATCAGTTTCAGATTTTTTTTAAATATACCAACCTTTTTAAGTTGTATGAGTTTTACCGTCATTTTTAAGAGTAAGGAACATAGTTGATGTTTATCCTGCTAGTTACAATCCAGAAAATACTCGTAGTATCTTATTATTTTTGTAGAAATCAACTAGATACTGAAGATAAAATTGAAGTGGAAATTTGTATGAGAGTTTTTAAATCTGCCCCATTTTGGCCTGGGACTTATAGGTGCCATGTATAAGTGGAAAATAAATAAAAATATGTCAATTGTGATACTTGCCTAGCATGTCGTAAAATACGACAACTCGTATACTGGGGTTTTGATTTTGCAGGCTAAAATTTTGTTTGCTACCTATTACTTATTTTATAATTTTCCATCTACACCCATATTTTTTGGCTAAACGTGGTCCGGATAGCTATAGAAATATAAAATAGGTAGGTATGGATAGCTACAGGGAGGTATCTTGGGACAAGGAGAAGCGTTAGAACAATTTTTATGGGATGTTATATTCTGTCTGTCGCGGGGGCTGGTTTTGCGGCACGTGCCAAGGCGGCGCGACACAAAGACGACCGTATCTAAGCGACTACACTTTATCTTGTAAAGATACGGAGACAATAGGTTCTATAGGACATACCTCCCTCATGCAATGTGCACTATTCAAATTAACTGGTTACAAATTTTCAACTAATCAAATCAGAGTTTTATTGGCTGGTTACTGCTACCATTACAGCTAATCTAAATTCCACTGCTGAACATAAGCCTAGTAGACATTCTTACACCGCCTCTACTGGGTTCGGTTTGGGTGTTGAAATAAATTAACTATTATATCATGAAATTTAAGTGCTAACTATTAACTATGTTCACTTAGCCCTTCAAGTCTACAGTGGCGCAACTTTAAAGGTTTTATGGAGCAAGTCTTATAACAAATTATAATTTGGGTCTTGAAAAATTTAATCAATCATGATCATTTTTTTTAAATTGTTATTTATCTAAGTCAGAATGGCTTATATGAAAACGTTTGCTTATGCTTTACCAGTACTGCGAAAAGATGGTGGAAAGTGATATCTCTTTTATAACTATGGATAATATTCCATAATTATAACAGTTTTAATGGTTGAAATTCACGTTATTTTTCCAGTATTTTATTTCTTATGATTCTTTCTAAATCATTATTCTTTACTCATATCTATAATTATGTGCATATAATATGTTTTCTACATAATATATTATATTGGTATGTATTATTTATGAATACAACTATTGTTATGTAGATTACATAACAATAGGCATTCTGTTAACGACAAATAAATTACACATTTATCAGTCAATGCCATAATTGATTTTATGTATTAGCTAATAAGTACATCAATTTTTCTTCATTAATATACATAGTGATTTACCTTGTGAAAATGTAAGATCAAATGAGGATAAAATCAAATGGAAAGCCTTGGCTTACATTTAGAATAAGTAATTACTGTGAGGGAGGTACAAAGTTGATGTCATAAATAATTACCCAACCTACAAATCATATTCATTGTGTTTTATTGTGATTATAGAATAAACTTGTATGCAAAATGCAACCTCAAGCATTATAGTTACATCCTCCCTTGATAAACATGTCCTTTCTAAGATCATGGAATAAAATATCTCTTGTATTATATTAACGTTTAGTATCTCCTTTTTTACCCGGAATAAGTCCACGGGGTCTTTCCTATAACAGAACAGCTTTGTAGAGTAGTAGCTAAGCTTAGTGTTTTGTGTTTTCCCGTTGCAACCGTCCGTTCCACGTGTGAGTGTTATACATCTAGAATATACATGATAATGGTTATACCACTATCGATCAGAGATCCCCAAAATCTTTCAAACATATCTCTTAGTCAGATCTTAGGCTACCCACATAACCATTCGTTCCATAAGCTTAATATATTTTTATGAATTTTCTTTTGTCGTTTCCTTCTTTTATATGCATTATTGTTAATATTTTTAATATTCAATAAAATAACTACCATTTTAACATTCGTAGATATGTTTCCCTTGAGCTAACGACATCTTTTATTAATTTTACTGAAACATTATATTGTTTTTACTCGAAAACTGAACGCTGTTTTAATAATATACGCCAATTATTGAACACCGGCCTCGTTTCCTCTTTTCGGATATATTTTAATTTTATTAGAACGTTTTTCTACCATGACGAGCACGTAGTAAGCCAAAATGTTGTATTATATTTCTTTATTTATTGTGAATACACTGGCTTATGCTATCAACCACTTATAAGCCTATCATATGTCTAATTTTTACAACACATGAATATTAAAGGACACAACAAGTCAATTTAAAATTCTGGATGTGCCATTGCAAAGAAACCTAACTAGACCGTAGTGTGTTGAAGTAGGCCAGTTAGAATTGTTATCAATTACTCCTTACAATGACGGTATAATGCCAATGATTACTAAGGGAAATTGGAAATAAAATTAGAAATATCCAATTTGGTCTACAGATTTTAATAACAATCGTTGGTTTAGTACAGTTTCTATAACGTATGAACGAAAAATTGTGACATTTTCCATAAAGAAAAGAAAATTAAACATTTTTTAAAATCTTGCCAGTAGGCCTTACTTTAACGAACTCAAATAATCAAACTATACGTAGTATACTCGTATTTAATTTATTATACCACGATACGTTATTCGAATCTTCAAGATCAACAAATTTATTCATAAAAATAAAGATTAAGATTTTAGATAGCTAACATATTACAAAACATATCTACGATTTATTTGGACTGGTTTTTATTATTGGTGCAGTGCGATCTTATCTTATGATAGATAATGCAATTCTGGTGGCAAGACGCGGGGCAGCGCGTCTCTGCAAACTTGTAGAGACATTATGATGCAATAGGAGTCTGTTATTATCTCCTTCAACGAATTTTGTTACTTAGACCTTATATAGCCGACAGGCCTTAACCCGCAGGTACCTTATATTTAACGTGGTTGAGCCACGCTGCAGCTATATAATGGTTGTAGCATGAATAGGTCGGCTCGACTGAAGAAGGACCACGCTCTCATAGAAAAACAGCGTAAAGTAGCTGCTATGTTTCGTATGGTTAGTGTAGAGAACCGGAGACCGACCTAAAATACCGGAAAAAAACAGAGTGGTAACTCATAGGCATTGTTTCTTAGTATTCAGGGCCTGACTGCGCATTCACATTTTGATTCCCGATCGAGAAAAGATGTAAGTGTAGCGCTATGGACCGCAGCATCCATATACTATCAGGTGGACTGGTGCTTGATGACAACGTACTTGTTTGTCATTTAAAATGAAATAAGTATCCAAAAATATTAATCGGTCGTATCGTAGACTCAGATTTCGTTTATAAGTCTTGTACAAATACTAGATTAATTAACTGCCTTGTTTCGATATCCGCAAGATTTTTCTATATTTACGTGGTAAAGCCACACTGCGGCTATATTATAGTTGTAGCACGGATGGGTCGGCCGAGGTAGGACCTTATTTCTAAGGGGTTCTGCATTTTGGTTCTGAATTGAGGATAAATGTAGAAGTCTATGGGCCACAGCACCCATTTACCATCAAGTGGACTTTGTGGTTGATTGTCACCCTTATTCTATAAAAAACATTACCCTAAGTCCCCTATTTACGACGCCTCACGGTCAGATATAATACAAAATCATTTTTTGGAATTATTTTATTTACATGTGGCTTATCAGTTAATAACCTTTAAATACAAATAAAAAAATATTACATATATATATATATATATATATATATATATATATATATATATATATATATATATATATATATATTTATTAAAAAATATATATGTAATATTTTTTATTTTATAGAATAAGAGTGACAAACGAGCACACAGTCCACCTGATGGTAAGTGGATACTGTGACCCATAGACATCCTACGAGTACATTTATCTGTGTAATAACAAATACGTATTTATCTAGTCTGTTTAATTAAGCTTCTGTTACCAAATCAATTTAAAAAAAAACTTTTAACCTTTACCAAATCCCAGCTCTTTCCGCAACTTTACTCCTTAAGCATATAATTATATAGATGTAAAATTTAATAAGCGTGCGTTGTGAGTGACGGATGTTTCATTCATCGATCACAAGAGTTAGGTACCTGTTACAATCTTAACAATTAATCAGGCTTACTCTGTTACATCTTACAGCGAGTGTTACGTACTCGCTGTCAAGAATGCGCAATAGAGATGACCGATTTTGAAAGAAGCTGCAGAGGTAACAGCGTTGCACAGATCGTGACTTACATGTTACCACAGATACTATTTTTATAAGATTATTTAGAATTAAAAAGTTTGTACAACCAACTTCAATATAAATTATTAAGAATAACTCAAAATCTATTGGTCAGACCTTGATCAAATTTATATGGTACTACATGAGAAGCACCAGCTTTGAAATAAAATAAGAATCATTGAAATCGATTCACACAGAAAAAAGTTATAAGGTATCACAAAAAAATAGACAGTTGAATTAAGTAAATCCTCCTTTTTAAAGTCGGTAGAGAATAGATTATTAACGAACTAACATTCTTTTTTAATGTAACTAGCTACTGTAGCTCATGAACCCTGTAATTACACTTTAATCCTCGTCGTTACCACTAATAACTACGGTTGGGATGCCTCAAAGCCTGTTATTATACTTACTAAATACCCTTAAAATCGTAACACAAACGAGCGAAGAAAACCTACCACACGTTTTTCCAAAGAAGAACTTGACGAACGAGGACACATACCTGATGGTAAGTAAATGTTGCGCCTAAAGACCAAAGACGTATTAAAAAAGATAAAGACACGTTCATCTATCCTTGATTAAGAATCAAAATGCAGATGGGTTGTCATATAAATATAACATCTAAGGACTAAGATGGAATACTTTGTTATCAATAAGAAGGGTATTCTTAATTTGACATGCCATAAAACTGTCAATTGCTACATTTAATATTTATATCTAATGTAAATTTGAAACTCAAAAAAATTTGTCCGTTTAAAAGAAGCGAAAACTGGGTTATCCATTTCTTTGATTAGGACTTATGACCTTCATATATTATTACTGAAAAAATGAGTGTGTGATATGCATTTCGTGATAGCCAGTTCTAAACCAAAACAAATGCATTATACTACGTTACACACTATAATTCAAAGATTAATAAAACAGCTCGTTCCGCTTAGAAATCGAATATCCGCTAGTTCATCGGCATATTCGTGCACGCAGTATGTGTCTATGAAGCAACACTTTATAACTATTTCATTACCTCACCGAAATCGTAAGCTTCCGCCAAAAAAACATATGTACGTTCACCTTTACCGAATCCTAGATGAATCAGATTTGTCCTAATTTCATGATCACAATAATTTTAGTTTTTATTTAAAAACCAACAGAAGCGCATTTCCTAACCATTAAATTTATTTACATTCTACTAGCTGGCACCTACCTACCCGTCGCGTTGCAGCTGCGGTAGAAAAAATTTTGAAAATATCGTTTTAAATTTGGAAGAGTTATATTGTTTAATTACGAATGATAATACATTCATTGATATATAATGGCTGATTTACACAGAGACAGTAACTGGCTCCAAATTCGAGGCAAATCAGTGCTGACCCGCTACTTTCATAATGTAAATTGATTTGAAGTCAGTACAGCACTGTCTGCGCGACTACTGACTGCGTGTAAACGGTGCAAGTCAGTCGTCGGCGCCAGCACTGGCGCCTGTTACTGTCCTCATGTAAATCAGCCTTAACTTTCAAATAAATTCGTCGATACGATAAGGCGCGTCTCCACCAAAAATGTTGACAACATTTATGTTTCCAACTGTTGACAAATCAACAAAAGTTGACGACATTTGTTTCCGAAAATGTTTCAAAATGTTGCAAGAAGCGTCTCCACCGAGGGAACAAATGTCGGCAACAAGCATATTCCTTTGATGTTGCCATTCATTGTTGTTGTTTTTGTTGCTAGGTGATTACAGAAACATTTGTCGGCAACACGTGTTGACAAATGTTGTGTTGACATCAAAACTTTGGTGGAGACGCGCCAATACGCGCGCCAACTACTGTTAGTTAATTGTACTATGCCTATAAACTTCGCAGAAGTGCATACAATAAGTTGACAAAGCTTTACCGCAATCTGATGAACGGTATGGCAGCGCAGAAAATACGAACAAACAAAAATTAATTATTATATATTAGATTTCGCAGGTATAACAAATTACGTCTTATTTAAAATACAGAACAGCCGCATAATTTAAATTTGCGAGAGTTCTCTCGTCTTACCTTTACGGCCTATCAAAAGTCCACTGCTAAACATAAGCATCCTTTATATATTGCTGCCTCATAAGGGAGGTTGCATTTGCCATAGTTGCCACACTTGGCAAGCGAGTCCGCAATCTCAGTTTCTTTTTTCTAGTTTTTTTTTTTTATAGAATAAGTTTGACAAACGAGCACACAGTCCACCTGATGGTAAGTGCTTCCTGTGGCCCATATATAGACATCTACATCTATCTTCGTTTGCGAATTAAAATGCAGATGCGTTGTCAGCCGTGAGGACCACGATAGAATGCCTCTTTTCTAGTAAAATTAGTCTTCGGTTCTCTACACTCACCATACGAAACACAGCAGTGTCAAGCTGCTATTTTACGCTGGTATTCTGTGAGAGCGTGGTCCTTCCCCGGTCGAGCCGACCCATTCGTGCTACAACTATACTACTAATATAGCTGCAGCATGGCTCTACCACGTTAAAATCTATTGGGAGCCATAAGATTTTTCTGGCATTTCCCATAGCCTCTTACCACACTCGTAGGACAACATGAGGTAATGAATTCTCTTACATCAGTACTGGATAATCACACCACACCGCTACCACACCGCTACACACCGCTACACGGTGTCTCTCTTCTGTAATGTTATAGTAAATAGACATTGTAAACCAAGTTCAAAAAAACGGGAAGTTTCTAAATTCAACTCGTATATTTTTATGCATGTTCACCGATTTATCGAAAATGGCTGAACTGAATTAAATTATTTTTATTATTTAATAGGTTATAACTTCAAGCGTGGTCCCATATAAATTTAAAGAAAAACTTCCGTCTTTTTATATGGGGAATTGAGATTTCTACTACGACACTAATTGTTACCTTGAGCTTGTGATATTCCTAAGACGACTCAGAAGGGTAAAATAATGAAGCTTTTAATAAAATATACAGACCTCAAGATTTAAAAAAAGTATATTGTATTAAAATCAGGTTATTTTCATGCTATTAAGCAATTTATTAATTTAACAAAAATCTGATATGATGAAACTTCACGAACATAAAGAGAAATGCCAGAAGTGACCTAGGCTATACTTTGTCCAAAAAGCTTGACGATTTTTGTCATAATAATAATTACTAACCTGAACAGCAAAATTAAAAAGAAATATTGTATTTTGATATAAGTCCGTAATCAACATTAACACCAGTAAAAAAAGAGCTCTCAAGGCTCTTCACTACTGGAGTTATTCATTTGGTTCCTAAGAATTAGATTACCACAGATTTGACTAAATACTGACCAATCTCATGTATATAACTACTATTTTGTTTTGGGGCACGATAATTACCCGAAATCTTGACTTAAATCGGGTGATGTCGCTGCTCAAAGTGGATGTTGCGGGGGCGGAACCAAAGAACCACTCCTCATTGACAAAGTGGTTAACTGTCGGAACTTCTCCAACGCCTGGATTGACTATGGGCAAGCATTGACTCCGTGCCTCATACATGGCTAAAGAGGGTTCATATTTGTATACGGTCGACAGTACAGTTATAGATTTCTTGGTGCAGTGTATGAAGCAGTAGAGTACGACCCATTGTCGTCTAGGCAAGCGGATGACGGCTTCGAAAAACAGGATAAGAAAGGATATCGTCCAGGGCGATTGCTTGAGTCTGGTTCTGCTTCTTTCACTACCTTACTGGAGGTCTCCGGGACAGCATTTCAGCTTCGGAAAGAAGGGACAAAATTGACCCACATTATCTATATGGATGATCTCAAGGAGTTCGCTTCCAGTCGCTCCCATTTTAAGGAATTGCATAACATCACTTGTGAATTTAACAATTCTACCAGAATGGAGCTTGGAACGGAAAAGTGCTAACTGTGTCACAAACTGTGAGGGCATAGACTAACCTATCTATGCCTATCAAAACACGGACCCTTTCCGAGACTGAAAAATACCGATACATGGGTCTTCTTATATAATCCGTGCAAATTTAATGTCTATAAAATACTTTAAATAGACAAATAAGAGCCACGCTACAGCTATAAATGATTGCAGCACTAATTGGTCGACTCGATCGAATAGGAACCTCTAAATTAGAACTGGACAACATAATGTTGTGCGTTCAAATCCTATTGTCATTCATCCGTAATGATCCATCTCCAAGCTTACCATAAGTATTTTATGTTCAGTTGAAATGCTATAAAGAAGATCTAATGTAAAGGGTTTTTTGTAAAATTATTTACCAAAGGATTCTTGAAAGTTTATGTGCAAATAAATTGTTAACATTTACAATGTAGATTGTAGACATCATAGATACATTATGTCCTATCGCTTAGGAAAATAAAACCTAAAGTTTACACCCGAACAATCGTTTGTACTCCTATAAATTATTTATTTTTTTAATCATCCATGCTTACTTACTTGTGAAGCACCTATTCGAACATATAGTCTAACTACTAACACAGCACTACTTTAGATAAATATCTCAATTCACAAAACTTGCGACGGGGACGAAAAGCTCTTTAAATTTTTATTTACTCGGTTGTCATGGCAACTTTAATCTCAAATAGAATGGCGTTCTGTGCGCGCGCGCCGCTGTGTACGAACGCAGACTGGCTGCACTTACCGCGGCCAACGACCACCACCGCGAGTCTTCAGAAAGCGAGAGGAAGAGCAGGCTTCAAGCCTGTTTCATTGTGCGAGGACACACGCGTTTCCATTAATCCGATATTGACTCGCTAATACAGCCAATACCTACGATATATTGTTCATAAGGTTCTGCTGTCAGAAGAAACATTTATAATCTCTATTTGTCTGACCGGACTAATGCGTCACATAGCATCATAGTAACTTTGAGTTTATGAATTAAATTAAAATTTAGTAGGTAGTATATTCTTTCAAAATAGATCACATTTCTACGTGGTAGAGCCATGCTGCAGCTATATTATGGTTGTAGCACGAATGGGTCGGCTCGACCGGGGAAGGACCACGCTCTCACAGAAAACCAGCGTAAAATAGCAGCTTCACGCTGCTGTGTTTCGTATGGTGAGTGTAGAGAACCGGAGACCCTTTTTACTGGCAAAGAGGCATTCCATCTTAGTCCTCACGGGTGACAACGCATCTGCATCTTGAGTCTTTATTGAGGATAGATGTAGATGTCTATGGGTCACAGTAACCACTTACCATCAGGTGGACTGTGTGCTCGTTTGTCAACCGATCCTATAAAAAAAAGACATAGGCACATATATAGATATAAAATGTAATGTATACATTTAAATGATAAAGCCGTTACATCTATTTGTCTTCTCCACTCAACCCTCATGATTAAAATAAAGCAAAGGACGGCCTACATTATACATCCCACAGTTGGGCACGAGCGTGCTCTCATTTCTTATAAAAAACGTCACCTTCACACTACTTTGTTCCCGTATCGTGGAGTCAGGTTACAACCTTAAATTTTACAAGGACAAACATCCAAAACCGAGAACAATCATTTGCAGGCCATACAAATAGTGGTTCCGTGCGAAATTCGAACGCGCGCCCTTCACTCATTGCTAAGACACTGCGCCACAGAGCCACAACGTAGCTGTCAAGTTCTATGAAAGTTATGGAGGTGCAGCTTATGATTCGACGCTCTCGTTCAATGCCTATTGGCGGTTACACATGTCCAAAACTAATTGATTTCTCAAACATGCAGTTTTAATTCACCGCCGAGGTCGTGGTATAGCGAGCAATTAGCTTCTGAGCTACTACGACTCTTATTTCACCTTTGCTCTTTAAAAAATAATACAAAAGATAACAGTGAATCTGAAATAGAACTGATAAAAGGATCATAATATAATATACATATAAAAAGTGAAGATATAAGAAGAGCGTTATAAACATATGAAGTGTACAGTACCTAATCCAGTAGTAAAATCGATATTTAGGTGCGGTACCTTACGCGTATCCAACATTCAATGTGCCTAGTTTAACATGCCTTATTTCATCATCACAATACATAATATATATTTTTATAATGTACATCGTAAAGGTATGCGGCGTAATCAAAAAAATTGTACGTCCTTCCCCTTGAGACGTCAAATCAAAAATTTATGAATAGCATCTAACTAAGTGGTATTAAAGGCAAGTACAACTAAATATAGCATATATAAATATATTTCTAGCCTTGCCAATTTAATAGAAAATGAATAGACATCTAATTCTTTTTATTATTGTTCAGTAGTAAAATAAAAAACATTTCTCAGTTCCTTAAATTTTATTCAATACTTGATGATTATTTGCAGCAATATTACATTGTTTCGAAGAATGCAGAGTAAATAATACACAGAAACCGACAGAATAACTTTACAAACAAAATAAAATTAGTATCTAAGCTACATAATATGTAACACATAGCAAATTATATACTATTTTAAGGCCTTAACATAAAATTACTATTACAATTTAGAGATAATCCATTTCATACAAAAAAGTTCCCGTTTAGGGCAGATCTTAAAATATATACCAGCAGGTTAATGTTAATGAAATGGCTTTCAGGTTACTACATAAATGATAACTACAAGAAAATTATAATAATGCATGCTAATACAAGCTAAATAACTATGCGTGTTTATTAAAACAATACATGGGTATAATTCAGATACGAAATAATTACAATTTAATTATAATTATAAAACAAATGATATGATGTATTCTTGTAGCGCTCTGCACAGATGTGCGATTCGCGGGTTTTTTTACAGACCCAAAGCTAAGTATTGTCACTTATATAGGGCATTTTGTTTTGTATTGTATTTTAGGTGTAATTTTAATTATTTTGCGAATCGTTCAAAAATCCTATATTTTGACTACTCCATGAAGTTTAAAAAAACATTTAACGTAACAATACTATGCCATAAATCCGCAACACTAATAAGTAAAACTAAATTAAAAGAAAACATAAACCACATTGAAAATTCTAAAGTAACAGAAAATAGGGCCTTAGTTATCACCAGGCAAAATGTTAGTAAGTCTGAAAGCTTCTAATATAATTATGATTAAACTTGTAAACATTAAAAAATATTTTAGTACAGTATTTTTAAAAGCAATTTATTGTGATTATTTTAACCTAATACACAATTTACATACTATACAATCTAATATGCAATATGCATAATATGACATATTAATGTACTAAATATTATTAGAAAAAATAGCACCAATTTGATAGCTACACACAAATAATTTCTAAACAGTGTTAACCACTTGATCAAAACATTTTGCAACAAACTGTTCTCTTTCATCCAACTTTTTATCGTTACTGCTCAAGTGACGAGTGAGCATAGCATCCTGCAATGCATTCAGTGCTTCAGAAGTGAATCTCTTCCCTTTGAGATGAGTAATTACTGATGCCTCCCCATGGAATCCAGATTCAACTAATCCGGGTGGGATATGCAGTGTCACATCACTTATTAAACCTTTCTCCACAGTCATGTTGATTACTAGTTCCTGAGAGGCGGCATAGATTCTTGTTGGGGCAAGCAGTTCAGCAGGTACAGGGAATGTACGGCTAACTGTGAAAACAGGTGTTCTACCGTAACACCAATCCCAAGTTTGTAATTCCTCCCGTAATTCCGACAGACCTGTTGTGATAAATCATTTCAATATGCTTAAATACATATATAATACAAAAGCAAGCAAAATATTTTTATATTTTCTGATAATCATATAACACCAATTCTGTAACTGTGACCACCTATCAGAACTACTCCTCTGCATTTAGGTCTCCCCCATAAATTTGCTATAATTTCCATTCTTGGCAGGTTATCTTGGCAATCGTAGCTTTTTATTTTATAGTTTTATTAGGAAGACACTACTGCCTATCTCCTGGTTTGTTTCCATCTGTTGCCCCTCACAACACTCATGGGACAATATGGGGTATTCAATATTCTTACACTGCAATTACATGGCCAACTGCCACTACACGGTCACATGCCAACATACAGCATACCATATATACACCAGCATAACACACACCAGCTTTTTCAGGTATACAGTTTGTTACATAATGTACCAGGTGCGAGTAGTGCAGCAAGTAAATATCCCCTTTCTTCTTCATCATCAGCCTGTACAATTCTAATGCTAGACAAAGGCTTCCCCCATTGCAGGCACGATTTTTTTTTATAGGATAGGGTGACAAACGAGCACACAGTCCACACGATGGTAAGTGGTTGCTGTGACCCATAGACATCTACATTTATCCTCAATAAAATGGGTCTCCGGTTTTCTACACTCACCATACGAAACACAGCTGTGTTAAGCTGCCATTTTACGCTGGTATTTTGTGAGAGTGTGGTCATTCCCCGGTTGAGCCGACCCATTCGTGCTACAACTATACTACTAGATTTTTCTGGCATTTCTCATAATAGCCTCTTACCACACTCGTAGGACAACATGAGGTAATGAATTCTCTACAAGCCTTATCTTCAGCAGTGGACTTTAATAGGCTGTAATGGTAGCGGTAAGCAAGCCTTATCTTATTTGTTTAGATCAAACAATAGGTAAATTTAATTTTACCTGGGAACCAATCTTCGGTGGGGTTTATAAACTGGAAGCCCCTTTGTTTCATTATCAAATCTTGTCCTCCATCTTCAATATTGAGGGCAGGAGTACGAAGATACTCATAACCAACTGCAGTCTGCAGGCCTTCCACTGTAATCTTGTTGTCCAGGTCAGCCAGATTTGCCACAGGAGAACGAGTAGACTCCGTCGCCTTTGTCTGTATGCCATGCTAAATAGAATTATGTGCCCTTATCAACATGTTTATGATTGGACGAAGGTTGGGAAGGTTAGGTTAATGTCAGTACAGAGATTAAGTTAGTAAGGAAAAATAAATGTTAATAAATCACTATTCTAAACAGAAACCTTGATAAAAATCTTACACAATTAATTGTTTTAACTTTAACAGTGACTTATATGATTTTATTAAAATATTAAGCAAAATATAAGTGAATGTGCAGAGGAGTGAAGTAGGGAACAATATTGTCTTTAATTAATGTAATTGGTTTAATCGTTTAATTAAAGCCAAAATAAATAAATAATGGTTAAGGCATAAAATTAATGGTTAAATTTTGTTGAAATAAAATCATTAAGATTAAAATATAGAGTCATAGATAAGATAACAAAGGAAAACAATAAAAAAGAATTACATAATAAATATAATTATTGTGATGATAGATTACGCTGGGTTATAACTGAATTTTGTGCTCACCTCTCGCTTTGCTAGAGCTTTGCTGAGATCTGCCTTGTTGGCATTGACCAGAAGTGTACAATGATGGTAAGCTGTTAACCGTCCCAACTTTGCTGCAGTTCCAGAAATCTAAGTTTTCTATTAAGGAAATATACAGACAAATGCAACTGAGATATTAATAAATATTTGCAAATTTTGTTTAAAAAGTTATAAGAACATTACTAAGTATGAAGAAAAAGGTTAATTACATAAAATTTCACATTTTGATTATTTAAAGGATACTTTATAATTATCTCGAACCACAATGTCATCGCGCTTGTTAATTACAGATTTAATTCCAAATCCTCTGAATAATGCTCTTTTAATGAGTTCTAAATTATATTTTCTGTCATATCTCTCTCGAGGTGTAAAAAATGTAATGTTAAGATTTCCACGGTCATGGTAGACAGTACCACCACCACTGTTGCGTCGAGCTAAAGCAATTTCCTTCTCAGACAAGTGAGAAATATTAGCTTCTAACCATGGATTTTGGTGTCGGCCAATTACAACACAAGGCTCATTTCTCCATACCATCATAACATGGTGGTTAGTAAAATCCATATTGCGGTACATCCAGTCTTCAAGAGCCAAATTAGTAAAAATATCAGTGGATTGTGACATAAACACTGATTTAGTGACATCTGCCTCCGATGGCAACTCTCTTTCTTTCTTTTTTAAAGACATCTTATTACTGTTTGTTACAAGGCAGCGAGAGCTACTTCTTCTAGTGATTCCGACCACAACACATGCTCCGCTCAAGCCAATTTTTCTCATCATTATTTGGGCCATGTTAAGTATTTCTTTTTAGTTTTCAATAAATAACGGGTACTTTTCTGTATGAACCTTGGAAAGGCAGTGTTTTAAGTGTAAGTTTCTAAATTACAATAAACTATGGTTTACAAATTATGCAAAAACTATTTAAAAGTCCAACTATAATTTACTAATGCATACAGCAACAAGCATCAGTGTCAGCTGATGATAGAGAGATCAAATATTCATGAAGTGCAATGGTCTGGTGCAGCCACTTCCAGGTTTGGTGCAGGGTGTTAATTCGAAAACGAATTCCCAAACAGTCGCGACAGTCACTTGGCATTCCTCCTCTTGGATGCAGGATGAACACAAAAATCACTAAACAACTTAATCAATACCAAAATTACTTCAACACAATAACTATGTCAAAATGTCCGTAAAAACTTCAAACAATAAAATAGTCTAAAACTAGTTTCAGAACCGTGCACAAACGCGTTTTGATGTCTGATGAGTTAAATTACCTTCTGTCGTCTCATTTTATGTACACTGATAATGATAAGCGGGCCGGGGAACTGAGGTCGAGCGAGGGCATTCGAAGTTCAATAGAAGACAAGCAAACAAACAACTTGATAAGCACGATTCAGCCACGCGTACAACTTTAACAGCACTCTACACTTTTATACCTATAATCAAAGAGTCAAAGAGTTCTGCCACACTCTTGTTATAAAAGATTTTTTTTTAATTTAGATAAATACTTGCATTTAACTAGATAGAATTAATTAAAAAGATAAGTTAGATATGTACATAACATTACAATTTTTCATTTTCATTTTAATAAAATAGAGATGTGTATCGGTTCGTAAAGTACCGGTAAAAACCGGTTAGTGAAAGAAATAATTATATGATATTTTGCACCGTGTAAAAAAATCAAATAATACTTATTTATGTTAGGTTTTGAAAAAATAAACAAGAAAATTCATAAAAATGCATGATAAATTATATAATTCAATTTTAAGAATATTTTTTAATCTGTTCCTCAAATCTCCAAAACGCTATCCGTCATATTAGATTCCGTTGTGACGTCCCGTTTTTTGTTCTGCCGAGTTGCAGAATGTTAAAACATCAATGTGTCACCTATTACCAACATGTGTTTAAACAATAACACAATACCAGGTCAGAGTGTCTTTTGATAATACATAGTTATGTTTATATATGATTATAATCTCACACCTATCGTTTACAAAATTTAACTTGCCATACCTATTACCTCATGATGCTTTGTTTTGTATAAACGATAGTTAAATATAACCCATACTTACATCAAAGTGATCTTCACAGAAATATAGTGTAGCTTTTGTATACAATGTCTTCGAGTCTTCCTGCCAGTTTAACCAAGTATTTCTCGTATTTTAATGAAAGCTAAACGTAAGAAAAGCTTAAAATTTATAAAAAGCATGCTATCGAAGTTTTCGAAGTACTTCGGTATATAGTAGATTAGGTCCATTCTGCCAGACGGAGCGTTGGCCACTTCAGGGTATGGACACCTTTCCTGACGAGAGATCTCCGTTTATCCTATAATAGCCACTTTTTTTTTCGAGGGTAAGAACTATGGTCATCAAAAATTTTGTAAAGGGTATCAAAACTGTTTCTTACGTAACAATATCATCGTTAATTAAACGCGTCGTATACTGAAAGAATCCTTTTTTTATAACTCGGTTAAAAATGAACTGTGTACTTTTTTAATATAATTAAGATAATGGTTTCTTTATATGTAATTAAGATATTAATTTCATTAAAAAAGGTCTCTAAATGAATCCATTCGTCCAATATACACTAATAAATATAAAATATATTGCAAGTGTAACACTTTTCTGTAGTATAGTAATACAAGACATTATATTAATATTAAAAATATAACATTCTGTATATATAATCGGAATAGAGTCTCATTGAAACCGAATTTTAACCAGTGACAAGAAAAAAATATTCATAAATCACCGGAGACTGATATTGCATCCGGTACACATCACTAAAACAATCAAGTCTGCCCTTAGAGTATATGTAAGCAAGCTATAGCGCGCGTTAGCGAGGTTGAACCGTAAGCACGGGTATGAACCCTATGGTTAGTTAAGTCTATAGGTACTTTGAATATACTGGCGCACTTACCCGAAAACCCGTGACTTGTCATTGTGTGCGTTAGCTAGTGATGTACATTCTACTTACAAGGACTATCGAAAAATGATTGTTAAGAAAGCGGTAAAAAGATTAAAAAATACTTTAGTGTACGAAACTGAATAACATCAAGAATTAACTGACTTTTTAACATGATATTCTAAAATAATTAAAAAATATTCATATAACATGTGAACTTTTACTATTCTGACACACTGAACCGCGTGTCTTATGTGCGGGCGTCTAGTGGAGCTTCAGGAGCATTAGGTACTAAATATCTATACCTAAGTATGTTAAGTTTTATCATTGTGACTTGGGAATATAATCTGAAGCTACGCTCAACCCCTTTGGGAAAATAACGTGATGCTATGAATATTGTACTAGTGTGACCGTGAGGTGCGGGTGGTGGAGTAAGGTTATACATTTTTTCAGTTGATAAATAGGTACTTAGTTGGATTCATAATGGCTTAAATAGAATAATCTCAAGATATTTTTCTTGAATGCACTATAGTTTTGTAATATATAAGAATCAATCGCTATTTTTATCTAAAGTTTTTGAAGTTAAATTTTTGAAGTCTTATAACAATATTATACTTACTGGTAAGAATAATATAGAAATGGCTCCTTTTAATAAAATTGTTTTTATTCTACTCTTTCTTATATACTTCTCAAGAAAATGTTTGCTGGAAACTATTGAGTTCTTCTTTGGATTCCAACCAACCAGCCCAATTAACCTTAACCATTTTTTCTAATTATACAACGTGCAGCAACAATGGTGACTTTAATTTAACACACATATACGTGTACCTATTTTCGTTTCATGAAAAAATTATATTTCCCTTAAAAGTTATTATTTACGGATTTATTTAAAATTTTAGAAAATAGCATCTTAGAGCCACCTGTACTTAGAGAACTGTCGCGCAGTCCGGGGTCACTCACGGGGGGACTCACGGATCATAACATCGCATTATTGAAATTAAAACGAATAAGCATTAAGCAATACTATTGAAGGAGAGATCCCTTTGACGGCGCAGGCAACGCGCGCCCTCCCACACCGCTGCAACGAAATCGAATTCTTTTTTTGCTTTTTAGTGCTAGGTGCTAGCTGGTGCTAGCCGAATCCGTGTCCTTGACACACTTCTTCACAGTAGTGCGCATAATTACGTCGACTAATATTTTTGTGAACTTTCCGCGAAAAAGACGCTTACCTATTGTTTTATTTATTAATTTTGTTTAATTAGTATAGTAATTAGATTATGGTACTGCGATAAAGGCGCTTTGTTTTATTTTCGTTTTCTAATCTAGTAGGTACGTTTACATCTCTTGCGATACGGACCTTTTGATTTGTGTTATTAGTGTTTGTGTAAACTTGTAATCGTAATGGCAAATACTCACTTCTGCGTCACTTTGCTCTCGCTTCGCTCGAGCTACATGCCGCTGAAAGCCACAATTCTCTCCATTAGAGGTCTAAATTTTTAGTCTAATTCTCGATCCGCTTTTTTTATCTTTGCTCCATTTCTAATACCGTTTCATTCGGAATCTCAAATACAAATGGTTCAATAATATAACAACAAAATATGAAGGCTAATCTATTTCATCGTTAAAAATGCAAGGTGGTACAAAAAAACAGTTACTTTAATAATAAGTACTAATCGTTAACGGTCTGAAACTATTTTTTCTGCTTCTTCTCGAACACAAAGGTAGTTTAAATTAAAAGATGATGTGTTTATTTACATATATTTTATTAGAAATCAAACAATCATTTTGTTTTCAAAACACCATTTCTTAATACATAAAACATTTTTTAACGCACATATTTTCTTATGAGTAAAACAGTTATACAGTAAAGTATCTTTACAATAAAGTTCACAAAGAGTATTTAAATTGGGAGCTCCTAAGCAACTTATATCTATGATAGTATTATTTTCATCACAAATATATTGCACCCATTTAATTTTTTCACATCCTTTTAAAACAATCTTTTTATCTTTCAAATATTCTGTGAAACTCTCTATAATCAATAAAGCCCTCACTCCATCGATACCCTCTGTGCTTTTCAATCCAGCCAATTTGTTTTTTCTCTTCGGGAGATAGTGAGGTGTCGGTAAGGAGGCTTAATTAGGAATATATTGGTGTACTCTACAGTGGCTATAGCAAACTCCTTTACTTTAAATTTATTTTTGCTATTTTTGAAGCCTTGAAGATCGACGATTATTGTATTGCTATTCATGATATTTTCTTAACGATATTACTCAGTGGTTTGTATTCGAATATACAGTCGTTTAATATCAAGCAATAAGCGGTTGTCTGATCTGGTATTTCTTGGTCCGTTTCGATTTCAACTCTCACATCGATCGAACCTTTTAAAGTTTCGTGTTGTCTTGAACAATCAATTACAAATAATGGAGCCACGTCTCTGAACTCCTTTAAACCCATCAACGGCTCTAACCGGCGTCCATGATACGACTGTTGAAATCTCGCATACTAATCGTATAATAGAGTAAACTTATCTTCTGAAAAACTTACATTCAGCCCCTCATAAGGATAATATGATGAATATAATTAATAGAATCAGGCGTTACTTTGCGGAAATCCATTATATAAAAGCTTTTACAAAAATTTACTTCGCAAATATCCGCGTTATAAAATAAAATGATGTGTCTTACCTAGTATGAAGAAGCACCTCCCGCCCTCCCTCAATTGCGTGCACTATCCCCGTCACCACCAATCCCAGCACCGCTACTCCCAACACCACTACACTAGGCAAGACACACCACAGACGACAATACGACACGTGTTTCGCCTCTACACGAGGCATCCTCAGGTGATATAGACTCTACGGTGGCTAACCGCTAAGTGAGCGGCGAGCCAAAACAAGTGCCTTTTATACAAATCGATGATGTAACCGCTCTCTACCTAAGGAGCGAGCGACTGCGTCATGCGATAAAACATGCGACCAATCACCGCTGGACTTACGCAGCCGTTTGTAAATTTAAAAACAAACCGCCGCGCAACGCCCACATTATTAGAGAGCAGGCTTGAAGATATTTAAGAGAGGTGAGTTAGTAACATTTGTTTGTTCATTCAGCAATGCAACTGTATTATTATTACTTTTTAATATCTCTAACTGTTCCAGCACATACAGCCGCAGCCCTTTATTACACGTATGTAAGACTTTAAAGGAGTGGTCGTTGGCTAGGTTGTGTCCAGTGTCCAAAAGATGTTTGGCAAAATGGGATTTATCGGGATTGCAATTCCTGTACGCGGCTAAATGCTCTTTATAACGTGTCTCGAAATTGCGACCAGTCTGACCCACGTAAACGGCGTGGCATTCGTCACAAACTTGTTTGTGCTTGCTGTTGCTCTCTAATAATGTGGGCGTTGCGCGGCGGTTTGTTTTTAAATTTACAAACGGCTGCGTAAGTCCAGCGGTGATTGGTCGCATGTTTTATCGCATGACGCAGTCGCTCGCTCCTTAGGTAGAGAGCGGTTACATCATCGATTTGTATAAAAGGCACTTGTTTTGGCTCGCCGCTCACTTAGCGGTTAGCCACCGTAGAGTCAGAGATCACCTGAGGATGCCTCGTGTAGAGGCGAAACACGTGTCGTATTGTCGTCAGTGGTGTGTCTTGCCTAGTGTAGTGGTGTTGGGAGTAGCGGTGCTGGGATTGGTGGTGACGGGGATAGTGCACGCAATTGAGGGAGGGCGGGAGGTGCTTCTTCATACTAGGTAAGACACATCATTTTATTTTATAACGCGGATATTTGCGAAGTAAATTTTTGTAAAAGCTTTTATAATATGATGAATTTAAAAAGACTCTTACATCTCGTACGTGACAATGATCAAACTCTGCCATTGATAATTTCGCTTTATGTTTGCGGTTTGTTTGCAAGGCAATGACCACAAATCGTGGTTTCTCTATTTGCGATGAAGTTTTTATAGACCAAGTATGTTTACGTGTTTTGGGTAGCAATGGATATTCATATAAGTCCCAGGAACGGAATGCCAATGGAATAGCTTTATCTTTCTCTAAAAGTTTTAATAGGCTGATTCTTTCACGATCTGATACTTTGATGTGTGGAACTCGCCAAACTATTTTATTTATTATAATATCTTCTACAACTTCACCTGTATTTAACTTGATCGCATTAAGATTTGTATTGCTTCGTAATAATACTAACTCATGTTTACAATTAATTATAATTTTTCATAATCTTCTGCAAATCCTAATATCTTGTTCAATGGTATAGATGCGGAAAATGCTACACCACTAGTATTGCTTGTTCCGCCAGTTAACCAGCCACAAACTCGAGCACATTTGGATTCATTTTCATTTAAGGATTGATAAGATTTTACTGTAGTAGTGACACCAGCATTCTTAATTTTATCTATTTCTACTCCATTAAGTTCATATCGTATGTCTTGAAAAAGAAATAGCACGGGATTATTGACAAAATGTACGTTTGATACCTTTTCTTTTGTGGTGCTGTTATAAACGTTCACCTTTCCCTCGATATATAAACTATTGAGTGAAGGTAGTACGTACAGGTCTTATTGATTAATAGGAATACGTATTTCGTCATTCTTGTTAAAACTAGTTACATATGGTTTGTATGAATGATACTCAAATCTTTCAATGCTGTTATCGTACGATGTTTATTGAGATACGTTTAAAATATTCATTTTATCAAGCCAACTAGCTTAAGAAATTCTTTGTTAGACTTGGTAAGCTTCTTTTTTAGCTGAAGAGGTGTGCCTTTATGAGATCTTCTTTTAAAACTGGCTTGGATACACGAAGTAGACGGGCTTTTATTGAAATTTATCATATTTTTTTTTTCGAAAATGTAAATACAGTTGTACTTGTTCACCTCGTAAGTTTATCTCTTTATTCTCAGCGTTCAATAACTTTATATTGATAGCACTTATGGAGCTTTGGTTAACAGGAAAATAAATCAAGTTTCTGGGTATTTCAATTATTCGATAACCAGGTGGTACATTAGGTGCAAATTCAAAAATTATATGGCTTGCTTTCCCGTTGACAAATGAACCACTAACTACATCGCATTCAATCCGCACGATGGTTGTCGATAGAATACTGATAGGATACTTTGATTCAGTACTTATATTTGCTTTTATTGTTTCCATACCAAAGCCTAAAATTTTACCCAGTGATTGGCTTCTATTAAAGTGCACATCTTCAGAGCAAAAAATATTTGTTTTCAATGTATTATTGTTACAAGTTAGTTTTAGTAAAGCGTTCTTAATATTATTTTTTAGATAATCACAAATATCTAGAAGCTCGTAAGACCCTTCAGGAATTTCGATCATTTCTTTTTCACCATAATAAAATTTATTGTTTCTTTCATCTATATTGGGAATAGAATTGAAAGTTGAAAAATACAAAAGACCACATTCGTAGTTTCCTCGTAGTTCTATTGTCGGTGAATATTTCGTTGATAAAGAGCCTCCTGTCCCAGTTATAGACACAGTGAAAGAGATTTTTATACTGATACTCGTATGTTTATTTATTTCATACACTATATAAATGCTTTTACCAGTAATTCCTTAAAAATTTTAGACAAAGATGTCCACAGTTTCTAGCACCAAAAGCTTGATGTCGTGCATAATTATAGTTGATAGGTAAGTTATGCATATATTTAACTAATTCTAACGGGGGCATTAAATTACCAAAACTATCATATTATTCTACGTATTTATTGTGCTTTACAAAGGCTACCCAATGCGTTCCAGGATTTCTGTAGCTATCCAAATTCAGTATTCCACATTCTATCTTTCTCGGTTTAAAAGGTAAATTATTTCTTATGAAAACGCCGCGAAAGTATGGAATGTCACTTGCATGTTCTAATATGTCGAGATTAGTGAGTGCCCGTCTGGGTAGCCGTTTAATTAGTTTTTAATTAGTTTGAGGGGTTAAGATATAAACCTGCTCCTTGTTTATGAGGTTTAATATATAATCCTTTTCCTAGAGCAACGGCTTCCATCATTATGTTGTGTCTTTCAGATTCCTGAAGACTCTTTTGTGCTGCTTTTGAATCATTAACAGTTTTTGCTTTACTCGCTGCTCCACCGGCTAAATGATCTTAAAGCTGACAATCCTGCAAATATGGGAATAAGTGGTAAAAATCCTCCACACTTTGGAAGAGGAATACAACGGGGTAAACTTATTCCTATTTTATTACTAAATATTTTCTTTGCAGCTGCATAGGCATATTTTATAGCCGAGTGACTGTCTTTGGATTTTAGTTTTTTCAACTGAGACTGTATTTTTTTATCCCCTTCTTAAATGCTTTTATACCTTTCCCCGCCTGGATTTTCGCTTTCTTCGCATTTTTGACTATCCATGAGGCAATTTTTTCTCCTTTCCTAGCATCTTCTGATTTCAACCTCCTCTTAGCCATTTTCAAAAGTTCTAAATCCGCTTTTTGTCGAGCGCCCGAATCTTTGTTAGTGTAAGCAATATCATGGAGCATGCACGCTTCATCCAATTTGTTTATCCCGCAATCACCTTTGAGTAACCGTTTTTGAAGTTTAGTTTCGGGGCCGCAAAATTGATAGCTGGGTAAATGTAACAATAACAGTAAATTGTCTATTACTTTATTAGTTATACCACGGCCTTCCTTCATCGATAAGTATAAAATGACATTATTAAGTAATAATACGTTACTTATATACCTAAACCACTAATTCACTTTTATCCACCCAACTATTCTCTTCATCACTCAAACCTAACCATTTTACTAAAAGCTTATTTCCTTTTCTTTTAATGACTTTTTCAATAAGATAAAGGTCTGGAAATTTAGTTTTTTGTAATTCGTAACCGTAAAAAGAGCCTAGAATTTTTTGATTGTGTTTGTCTTCTATTTGATAGGTTTGAGGATTGGTTTGGTTGACTTTAACGATACGAAATATTTCTGTAGACCAATTAGGGGTATAACCTTTGTAAAAATCTCCTTTGTATGTTCTTATACGAACGTAATCGCCAGCGTGAAACGCCGGTCCTTGGCGTATCTTAGGCTTTTGAGACTTCTTGAATTTGAATTGAATTAAAATCGCATTTGAATCATTAACGTTGATAGGCTTGTATTTTGTAATGCGATGTAAAGTATTATTATACCGCTTTACAACAAAATCTAAATTATTTTTGAACCATTGATATCGTCCGCATAGACTGAATATTTTGTAAAGGTGAGTTTTTAAAGTTCTTATTACTCGTTCTACAATGGAGGCCTTTTTAACGGAGTACGTGGAATAATGATTTATATTTTAATTCTTCATTAAATTCTTAAAAGAATCATTATAAAACTCTGTTTGTAAATTTTTAGGTTTTCGTCTTGATTCGGATAATAAACTTTGCATCGCATTTTTGACACAATTTTTATGTTTTGTTTTCAATGGTCTAACCCATACGTATTTTGATAGAGCATCGATTACTACTAGAATATATTTATATACTTTATTAAAATTTTTGAAAATCAATCAGGTTAGCTTGCCATAAATCATCTATTCCTTTAATAATCGTATGTTGACGAGAAAAATTTCTTCTTGCTGCTTTGTGAAGCTCATTGACTATATCTTGTTTACTCATTTTGGGCAGGTTTTGATGCAATTATGAGGTCGATTTCCTTTTTAGTGTAATACATTGTCCTGAAATTGATAGTAGTCAATTTTTCTAAATTGTTAAGGTACTTTTTGACATTATCGTGAATTGTTTTCATTTCATTTTTAAGTTCTTGAACATATTTATCCACATATTCTTTATTCACGGCCTCATCCTCTTTTTCAGGAGTTTGCAGTCCTTTTAATCTTGTTGATTTCAAATCAAAATCACCAGCGTCTGTTCTTACTAAAGCGTCACTGAGAATATCAGAGCATTCAGATCGTATTCGTCGTAAACGCTTATGTACATGATGACCGAATTTGTCTATATTCATAGCCGTCTTATCGGCTTCTGTAATGAAATGGTACTGCGTAATCCTCCTGTAGGCAGTTTAATATATTTAATGTCTTTTATGATGCCAGACTCATGCAATTCTTCCACCATTGCATAAATTTCATTGTAAACCCCTGTTACCAGCTGCCCATAATCCAAGTAGTAATTTTAATCGTTTCACTAACTCGTTTGGATTATTCCAGTAAATCAAATCAGTATCTTTTTTAACTTCTTTTAAAATATCAACTCCTTCTCTCTTTGGAAGACTTTCTGCACTAGTTTTATGATTTCTCGAGTGAGTGAGTGAATGGTTTGATCACTTGCATATATTTAAATCCTTTGTTACTGTTAATCGGTTTGGACGGATCATAATTACGTTTGTGTGGATTAGTATGCAAAAGTAACAATTTATAATTTTGTAAGTCTTTCTCTGTCACAATATCTAAATTTGGTAGCTTTTTAAACAATAACTCTTTTAAGCCTGGAGTTTTTTTTTTCAAACTATGATTTCCAATTTTTAAGATGTGATCATTATTATAGACACGATTTGGGCCGAGCGTTAGTTTCCCACGCTCATTTCTGACACCATAAGGCACATCTTTTAGTAATTCAGATGACATAGTCCATGATAATGAATCATTTGCAATACTTGGTGTTGATTGATGTGATTTAAACGAAATTTCATTTGCGTCATTATCATCCGCAGGAAGCGAGTGAGTAAGGGTTTTGTGGGATGTTGTATAAACATTGTTATCTGAGTTTTCTTCATTATTAACAGGATCTTCACACACCTCACTTGAAGAAATCGATGACTCACTTATGCTGTACTTAGTTTTTTTAATAAGGTGAGCTTGGTCTGTATCTTCATTTAAATGCTGCTTTTCTTCAGTTTTCTGGTAAGCATATTAAGTGGATCAACGATAGGCTTAAATATTGTTTCCAAAACCAGACTGTTTGTATTTTTTGCATCTTTTATCATTTCTGCCTTTCTTTTTACAGCTGCAGCAGATTTTACAATTTGTTTCTTGAGGTCATAACAATATAATTGAAAGGTTTACTCCACACAGTTGAACACATTTCCCGGAACTGAGACCATGTCATGTCAGACCCTACATGCTCCTCATAAATGTGTCTCAGATTTACGTCATCTTGTTTAAACAATATGATCAGGTTAGCGTTATCTCTAACTAGTTGCATAGGTATCTTAGTATACGTTTGATTAATATAAAAACAGTCAATGTTCTTATGTCGACCCATGGCGAAATAATCGCGTATGTTGTTCTGATTTTCACAAGCTACATCGTCAAATATTATAACTGAGTTAGGCGAAGCTTCGTGTGGACTCAAAATTTCGCTATTATGATTATACTTGTAATAACATATACCTTCCACATTCTGCAGTACTTTTTTTTTAAAATAAGTATTTAGGTTGATATAAAGACTTTGAATATACATAAAGGTTAAGAAAACGCGGTCCATTCTGATGTAACGTTAAGCTGATAACTAAGTTAGTTTTTCCGCAATTTGATGGACCGCATACAATACTACGTATCGTATTTGGCAATAAGCTCCCATGACCTTATTTTTTGGTGCAGGATAGATTCATATTTATACATTCTAATTTAAGTGATTCTTTTTGTTTGAGAAATTTCATGACAGTTTTGTTAACTTGTCCGTATTGGCTGAAAGGTTTTAATGAACTAACGTTATTTCAATCGTGTTAATAATTTAAAAACTTGAAAAAGTTGCTGAAGATTAACTTAATCATCAGCTTTAGTTCAAAAGCATTTTTTTAATATAAGATTTTTTTTCTTCAAAAATCGTTAATTTTAAACAAAGATATATTTATAATGGATCTAAATTTAATAAATACATTGACCGCTATATGCTGACCCATTTCCATATCATTGTGAAATCACACGTTTACCTGTAAAACACTGTCATATCCTATTACCGCGTCGGGCTGGCGCCAATGGTATTTTCGGCTGGCAACGCAACGTTGATTTGACATCGCATGCAAACATTTATGTTAAGTGTTTTTCACATAATATGAGCATTTAATGTTAATAAGTAAAAATATTCCTTACAAATAACATTAATACGGGTCAATGCTAAAGTTACCAAATGAAATATTTCTTCATTTTATAATATGTCAAACTAAAACACTTCCAAGTGGGGATAACGCTATAATGTAGGGTATAAAATATAATGTTGGGAGGTGTTTAACCATTAGTTGCATCGTGTTTTCCACAGTCTACTAGACCTGGAAGTGTTCAGCATCATCATCATCATCATTAGCAAGTATGTACGTAACACTTAGTCTCCCTAGTTAGTGTAGGAAGCGAGTCGAAATCTGAGGCTGATAAATCATCATCACTCACCCCAGCTTCGACCAGCAGGAAACGTAAATTAAAAGTTTTTCCAGATTCTGATAAAGCAAATCTTATTTAATTTTAATAGTTTGAGTTACCATTCACATGATGAAAAGTCAGTTTCTATTTGATTGGATGTTGTGAATAAATTATCAGTCATAGGTTAATATTTTTTATGAAAACGTATTTAATTATATTCTTAGACGATCGATGTGATTGATATAATTGTTACTGAATTGGACTACTAAGGCATGTTATAAGCATCGTATAATAATATATTTATGCGGGGTAGGAGGGAATATAAATATTGTTCATTGCTTATCAGTATGCTTTTGTTTAAATAGTATTTTTATTGTTTCCAGGATGAAGATTCTGAACCTATCCGAGCGAGGATTTTAAAAAGCTACGTATCATTCCGAACAGGTTCGGGATATATGCACCGGAGCGAGCCTTCGAAGCGAGGAGAATATTACATCGAAGTGCGCATCTCTAACTTCCACGAGCTGGAGGCTATTCCATCAACCGGCCCGCTGGCAGCACTCTCTGATCAGCTTTCAATCAGCGGTCGGTGAGAAAACCCGAACGTGGAAGGCTGTTACCCAGTTGGTATCATGCATCAAAGAAGATTATCACAACGTTCGTCCAGTTTTGTATCTAACTAAGGGTTAGTTTAATAGTTTAATCAGTGTTACTTATCTATGTGTTGTTGCTTTCAGTTAAAATTGAAATAAAAACTAAAACATTTAAATTCAAATTTAGATAAAATCGAAAATCGAAATAATAAACCATAACTAAAATAATAAAATAAAGAAATTCTAAATCTGAACTATATTTTATTATAATAAACTGAGTTTAATAGTTTAATCAGTGTTACTTATCTATATGTTGTTGCTTTCAGTTAAAATCGAAATAAAACTAAAAACATTTAAATTAAATTCAGATAAATTCGAAAATCGAAATAATAAACCGTAAATAAAATAATAAAATAAAGAAATTCTAAATCTGAACTATATCAGCCGCTTATTGCTTGATATTAAACGACTGTATATTCGAATACAAACCACTGAGTAATATCATTAAGAAAATATCATGAATAGCAATACAATAATCGTCGATCTTCAAGGCTTCAAAAATAGCAAAAATAAATTTATAGTAAAGGAGTTTGCTATAGCCACTCTAGAGTACACCAATATATTCCTAATTAAACCTCCTTACCCATTCACTTCACTATCTCCTGAAGAGAAAAAACAAATTGGCTGGATTGAAAAGCACCGAGGGTATCGATGGAGTGAGGGCTTTATTGATTATAGAGAGTTTCACAGAATTATAAAAACATATTTGAAAAATAAAAACATTTTTTTAAAAGGATGTGAAAAAATTAAATGGGTGCAAGATATTTGTGATGAAAATAATACTATCATAGATATAAGTTGCTTAGGAGCTCCCAATTTAAATACTCTTTGTGAACTTTATTGTCAAGATACTTTACTGTATAACTGTTTTACTCATAAGAAAATATGTGCGTTAAAATGTTTTATGTATTAAGAAATGGTGTTTTGAAAACAAAATGATTGTTTGATTTCCAATAAAATATATCTATGTGTTGTTGCTTTCAGTTAAAATTGAAATAAAAACTAAAACATTTAAATTCAAATTCAGATAAAATCGATAACTGAAATAAATAGTTTTAATAAATACATTCGTTGTAACAATAAATGTCTTTTCTTTTTTCCTCTACACAATTGAATAATAATGATACATAATAAAACAACAATAAAGTTCAATGTATAACTTTTATTATATTTTACAAGCTATATTACTTAAATTACTAGTTCTCACATAATTTTTCACCAATTTTTTTTATAAGACAATTTGTAGCATCTAACACTTCATCATACATTGAATTCACAACATATCGATTATCTTTATCTCGGCGGATAATGTATGATGATGATGATGATGATTCTTGAGAGCGGTTTCTCTTCCTGTAACATTTCTTTGATTTCGATTGCCGCTGTTCAATAATAGCTGTTCTATTTGGTGGTAAATCGTGAAGCTGCTCCTTTCGGTTGTAATAATTTAGTGTATATTTATCCACATTCTGTGCATAGTAGTGCCGTGTAGTGGCGGTTAAGAATATCCACTACCCCATATTTTCCCGTGGGTGTCGTAAAAGGCGACAAAGGGAAACAGGCAGGAGATGGGCAGCAGCATCTTCCTGATAACAGCAAAAATACAATAAAAAAACTGTGGTTGCCAACCCGCTCGCCAAGCGTGGCAACTATGGCAAATATCCCCCTATGAATGAATGTAACAAAGAGACGGCCCCCAGTCCCCGGCGGCCCGCCGATAGCGGGGCTAAGAATCTCCGGTGGAGGTTCGGTTGCCACCTACGACGACTCGACCTTAGAACCGAAGATTGTGGAGCTGGAAGAAGAGATAGACGAGTTACGCTGGCATATTATAGGATTATCCGACGACCGAAGAGAGGGTGAGGAAACGGTAATCCTCGAATCCGGCAACTTGTTCTATTACCGGGAGGGCAACCATCTGTCCCAAGGAGGTGTCGGATTTATCGTCCACAAGTCTCTCGTTAACAACGTTGTAAAGATTGAGAGTGTGTCGACGAGGGTTGCGTACCTTATACTCAGAATCACCAAACGGTATTCGCTGAAGGTCATACAGGTTTACGCACCAACCTCGGCACACCCCGATGAGGAGGTGGAGGAAATGTATGAGGATATCTCTAGAGCCATGCATTCCTCCAAAACCCAATATACAGTGTTAATGGGAGACTTCAATGCAAAACTAGACACAAGAGAGAATGGTGAGCTGAAAGTAGGCAAATTTGGAATACGGCAACGGAACCCAAGGGGCCAGCAGCCAGCAGACTTCATGGATAATGGTGCATAGTAATACGGATTAGTGATAGGATTAGAATCATTGTGTTCCTCAGTGTTGACCATGATCTGCAATTAACAAAAACAAGTATGAAAACGGCTGAATTTCTAAATAGTAAAAAAAATAAACTCACCAATATAGATGATATTTGACGAGTGTTGTAATCAATGTGCACTCGCTACGAGAATAGAACAATAATGAAACATTTGAGGGAGGGTGGGAGACGCTCTTCAATCCAGGTAAGACACACCATTTTTATTTAGTTAGCGGATGGATGCAAATTAATTAATATCTTTATTGTAACGCTCACAACGAGTTAGGATAGGAGAGATTATTAATGATGAAAGACCAATCAACTACGGAGTACCACAAGGGTGTATTCTCGGTCCAACTCTTCCTTTGCTACATAAACGATCTTTGTCAATGAAACATCCCAAATTGTAAAATAATCTCATATGCTGACGACACAACCCTCTCGTTTTACGGTGACTCTTGGGAAGAAGTTTTCAAAATTGCACAGGATGGTTTCAATATAGTCTGCTACTGGCTTGCTCTAAATAGTCTCACTTTAAATTCCGACAAAACCAAATATGTAATGTTTTCCATATCCTATTCATATCCTATCCATTCGATCAGTCCTATTTTTCAGTACATTTTTGATTGTTTGGGCCTCTATTTTGTCAATGGCAACTCGATTTCATGTTTCAAGTTGTCAATCGTCTCTGGATGGTAGAATAGAATAGAATGGAACAGAATAGAACAGAATATAATTGTACAGAACAGAACAGTATATAACAGAATGGAATAGAACAGAATAGAGTATAAAATAGTAGAATAGAATAGAAAGAGTAGAATAGAGTAGAATACAGTAGAACAGAGAAGAATAGAGTAGAATAGAGTAGCATAGAGTAGGGTAGAGTAGAGTAGAGTAGAGTAGATTTTTAATAGTTTGGGGTGACAAACGAGCACACAGTCTATTTATTTATTTATTTAACAAGTACGCTTACAATATACATATATGACTTTGTCACAAAAACTTACACACTTTTATATTTTCTGATATGCATATCAATTACAAGTGTACATAACATTTACAGATTGAGTCGTGCAACTTAATTTAGGATTAATTTGAGGTGGGAAAAACATACAATCAATGCAATAAAATGGAAATAATTTAAGTAAATTATGTGACTAAATAGGTAAAAAAATCAAATGAAAAAAAATCAGGTTCAATTATTGGGAACGAAAATGGTAGATATTGTACCCTCTTTAGAAGTATGTACATTTTTAATTTAAGTATAAAATAGATTCTATTCAAAATATAAGTTTTAACAGGAACTAGGCGATAAATGCCTAGTAAGTTTAATTTTGAAGGTCTTAAAAAAGTCGTGAAATATATCGATGTATTTAGGCCCAAATATAGGCATTTGATACGCCAGCCAATAGCCTTGACTTAGCGAATCGCTCGATGTGTGAGGTGACACGCGCATCGCGGGGAGAGGGCAACGCTATGCGGCCTCCCGGCGTTTGGCGCTCGTGGGCAAGGAACAGTAGTTGGAGAGCAGCGGTGCGGGCAATTCGCGTACTTTGGAGACCGCTGCATATATTCCAAGCGACCAGTTTTTTGGTTTATGATCTAGATTTAGTATTTGTGCGCGTTATTTCGCTGCTGAATTGTTATGTCGTGAAGACCGCCTCGGTTGTAGTTTGTCTGAGTTGTACGGTCGTGACAAGAGGCTTGTATGGAATTTGACTGATTAAAGTAATTTCGTTTGAAAGTAATTGCGCATATTATATAGTGATTGCGTGTTGAAGTACATTTTGCAATATTTAACTTGCTTCTGTGACGAGGAATCTTGTGCGCGCGCCGACTACCGGTTGATTGTTTTGGGGAAGTTATTGTTTAATTGTACCGTCGCGTTAAGAGCCTTTTGTGTGTTGACTCTGTAGTTCGTTTGCGTGTCAGCTAGGTTGATTTTGAATTCTTATCGCGACGTAGTATTTAATATCGAACGAAGGAATTTAGTTGTTGTTTGTAACGCTGAACTTTGTGACTCGTGAAGAAATCGCGTTAGTTCCCTATTTGTAATTTTGTGATAAATGAATCCGGAACCTTGAATATTGAACTTTGAACTACTGTTCGTTACTTGTGTCGGGTATCACGTGTTTGATTTTACGATGAACGTTGAATTAGTTGAGTTGAAGTTAGTTAAATGTACAATAAGGTTGATAGACTGAAATAGTGACATGAAGAAAGAAGTTGTCCCTTGGTGACGCCTGCTGGAGTGATGCAGCATTGTGGGGTAGCATGGGACCAGGCCGCTGCCCGGTCACATCAGCTGGGCCAGGTCACATAAATAAACACTACCAACACACCACTTTACATGCACTATACACCTACCTACGGCCTGACCGAGCCTTGGTGTGGTCTTAGCTTCGGATCCAGGTACGTACTATTTATTTACCTAGCCTTCTCCCTATTGTGTAGTATGATAGGTCAATTATCTATATGGCCATTTGGGCCCGAAACCTCGGCTGCCCGTCGCGGAGGCTACTATGGGCCCCAGCCAAGGCGACCTTTGCAGGGGCAGCTGGGGGCCGTAACACGATGCTAAGTATGGTTTTAGTTATTTCGTTATATTTGCCACATATACGAACAATAGGAGCATGATTCCCGAGATTAGTTTTCGCGAAAGGAATATAAAATGGTTTTAAGATGCGACAACGGGTATATTTACGCGGAACAGCTAACAATATGCGATCAAGAAGGTCACTACACTTAACTTTATTGTGTACTATTTTATGTAGAAAACACAGATCTAGAATAACTCATCTATTTCGGAGAGACATTATCTTAAACTTAGCCAGTTGCTGATAGTAAGGCTGCCTATGTGAGACACCACTGGCATGGAAGGCAAGATGTTGAGTGAAGGCACGCTGTACACTTTCAACGCGTTGGGAGTGCACACTAAAAGATGGATTCCATATGACACTAGCGAATTCAAGGTGACTTCTTACAAAAGCATTATATAAAATAATTTTAGTCCTAGAAGAAAACCCTTTTGTATTGCGTTTAATAAATCCTAAGAACTTCGCGGCTTTATTAACAATAATGTTTATATGAGATTTAAAAGTTAGCTTTCTGTCAATAGTTACTCCTAAATCTTTATTCTACGGTAACTCTTGCAAAACTACATTACCAACTGAGTAACTAGAGATAAGTGGTTTTTTTTCTGGTATATTTTACGTGGAAGCATTTGTTAGCATTCTATTGACCTTCACACCAATGAGATATTCTATTCAGATCATCATGTATGAGCTTTACATCCTCTACTGATTTTATTGGTTTATAAATTTTTAATCATCAGCAAATAACGAGCAACGACAATTTTTGATATCTGTGGTGATGTCGTTAATAAAAGCCAATAATAATAGAGGGCCCAGATGCGAACCTTGAGGCACATCGGATTGAGCTCGATACATTTGAGACTCGAAACCATTGACAACAACAATTTGAAAAACAGATAAGATCTAAATCATCCAATCAAGGAAAGAGCAATACCATACAGAGATAGTTTGTTAATGAGTGTCTTGTGATCAACCTTGTTGAATGCGCTGCTAAAGTCCGTGTATATGACGTCGATCTCCAGACCACTATCTACTTCTTTTATAAGATCAGAAGTAAAATTACACAAATTAGTTTGTACTGACAATCCACTTCTGAATCCATGCTGCGAGCTGGTAAGAAAATGATCAAGGTACTTGGCAAAAGCTGGGTATACAAGACTTTCAAATAGTTTGGAAAAGCAAGAAAGAATTGATATAGGGCGGTAATTTTTTATATCCATGCGATCACCCTTTTTAAAGACTGGAACTATTCGTGCTTCTTTCCATTCCTCAGGGAACATACCATCTTCTAGGGAACTATTAAAAATAAGTGTCAATGTAAAAGCAATTTTTGGGCCACAACGTTTTACAAAAATGAGAGTGATACTATCTGGACCCGCACCTTTTTCAGTATCTAAAGTTTTCATTATTTTTAGGACATCTGTTTCAGAAATCTTCAACTTACTCAATTGTGTAACATTGCTTTTTTGTTTAAAGTTTACGGTCACGATATTAGTTGTTTCGGTGTAAATGGATGAGAAATGGATAGCAAAAAGATTGCCAATTTCCGTTCCAGACTTTGCAACTTGGTTATCCAATTTCATGGACGAGGGTAGAGATGACTCACCTTTCTTTTTATGTTTAAAGTATTTCCAAAGGTGTTTTGGGTTTTTTGAAATATCAGACTCTGCATTGTGTTTAAAATTGTTAAATCATGAAACAAAGAGTTTGTGACATCGACTGCGAAGTATTTTAAATTCTATATTATCTCTAGGGTTATTGTATTTGTGATATTTATTGCGAAATTTTTCTTTCTCTGATAATAATTTAACCAAGCTACGTTCGAACCAGTTAGGATGTTTTGCTGAGATAGTCTAACGTTTAGGTACTGATAAATCGATAACTTTAAAGAGACGATTATAAAATACGTCAACTATTGCATCGACATCTTTGCATACAGAAAATTATGCAACCAATCAATATTTTTAATTTTCTCAACAATAGTTTTATAATCAGCCTTAAAGTATCTGTAGTCGATACGACTATTGGAACGAAGGAAGGAAATATGACCGTATTCTATACTTATTAACAAACTAGGATGGTATGAATCCAGTTTATTAAGTATTTCAGGAGGCTTTCTAACTATAATGTTTGTTAAATTACTTAGCACCAAGTCCAAAAGTTTACCATCACAGTTATTTATACAGTTATATTGATATAAATTATTAATAGTAATGAAGTCAACTAATGAGTATCCTAGAGCATTACTATAATTACATGGGGTCATATATGAATATTTATCACTAGCAGACCACTCAATAAAACCCATATTAAAGTCACCTATAACAACTAAATCATCAACGTGGTTGGTAACATTATCCACGCTATCTAAAAACTTGTTTAGATTTTCTAGTTTAACCGGTGGAGGCAAATACACTACACAAAGTCCAATAGTTTTTGTGATATGGTAGTTATTGAATTTTAACACTATCCACATATTCTCTTCATCGGTTTCCCAATTTAAAATACGATAAGACGAGATCTCACGTGAAATCCTTTTTGGACGCACCAAGACACAAACGATCTTTTCTATAGACAACATAACGGGAATCAAATAGTATATTATCAAAAATACTAGGCTTTAATCCAAGTCTCAGTAAATTCAATAATTTTATAATTCGAAATCAAGATATTCTTGAGCACATCATAGGTCTTAGTTCTCAAACCTCGCACGTTCTGATGATAAAAGACTTCTAACTGCAGAAATTCAGGAGCCATAACATTTCTCTTAACATTTTTCTTAATTTTATTTTTTTTTATACGATAGGGTGACAAACGAGCACACAGTCCACCTGATGGTAAGTGGTTGCTGTGGCCCATAGACATCTACATTTATCCTCGTTTGCAAATCAAAATATAGATGCGTTGTCACCCGTGAGGACTAGGATAGAATGCCTCATTTCCAGTAAAAAGGGCCTCCGGCCACCTGCACTCACCAAGCGAAACGCAGAGGTAAACCTCTACTTCACGCTGGTATTCTGCGAGGTCGTGGTACCACCCCGGTTCGAGCCGGCCCATCCGTGCGACAGCAAAAGCTGCCGCCTGGCTCTACCACTGTTTTATATTATGAGCTTAAGACTATTTTCATTTGTAATTATTATTGCTTGACTAAGTTCGTCTTTGCATACGTAAATTTTTCCATTCCTATTCCATATGAAGCGATATTTCATTTCTTTGGATGTATTGCGCGCAGCGGCATGAAGGGATTTATTTCCTGGGATTAAATCCTCTGAGACATATATTGGAATTCCTCCAATTCCCAGATGGTGAGAGTATAATTTATCTTCGAGATTTTTTTAATTAAATAGTGCAACAGCTGCTAGAATGATATGCGAGGATAAATATGCTCTTTATGCTTCATGGTACGAAGCTTAACAATAACAGAACGAGGCTTGTCAGTATTTTTATTTAGCTTTGCTACTCGGGTAACATATTGTTACAACAGTGGTAGAGTCACGCGGCAGCTTTTGCTGTCGCACGGATGGGCCGGCTCGAACCGGGATGGTACCACGACCTCACAGAAAACCAGCGTGAAGTAGAGGTTCACCTCTGCGTTTCGCTTGGTGAGTGCAGGTGACCGGAGGCCCTTTTTACTGGAAATGAGGCATTCCATCTTAGTCCTCACGGGTGACAACGCATCTACATTTTGATTTGTAATAGAGGATAGATGTAGATGTCTATGGGCCGCAGCAACCACTTACCATCAGGTGGACTGTGTGCTCGTTTGTCACCCTTATCCTATAAAAAAAATATTGGATGTCATCTACTGACAGTGGATTTTAACAGCTTGTCCTAACTGCAGGACGGTGTTTACCAAGATTTCCACTTTGTGTTCGGGAATACCATTTACTTCAATGTTGCATTCTCTCATATGTGATTCGACAATATTTAACCGGGTTGTAAGGTCCTTGACAGATGCCTGAAGTTGGGTATTTTCTTTTTTTAAGTTGTTGATAATATCGGACTTTTCTTCAATTGCAGATTTCATCTCTCCAAATTGCGCGTTAATGAACGACATAGATTCACAAAATTCCGCTATTTGTTCATTAATTATACTAAGCTGTGCCGTAACAACGTTTTGAATAGCTGTAGAAAGTTTTTGCTTAATAATGTCACGAAGAGTGTTCTCCGTCAAGAAGTTACTAGCATCATTGCTTTTCATCGATGCTGCTGCTGGTGACTCGATATGTTTTTACGTAAAGTGACGAATGTCTCTGGAGAGCATTCGTCAGTAGCTTTGCTGCATGTTTGGCTAGTGACACCTGACCTAACAGGTGTATGAGTGTTACCAGTTTTAAGTTATTTACTGCAACATTTCGGACACTTCCAAAGATTCACAAAATTACGCTATTTATTCATTAATTGTACTAAGCTGTGCCGTAACAACGTTTTGAATAGCTGTAGAAAGTTTTTGCTTAATAATGTCACGAAGAGTGTTCTCCGTCAAGAAGTTACTAGCATCATTGCTTTTCATCGATGCTGCTGCTGGTGACTCGATATGTTTTTACGTAAAGTGACGAATGTCTCTGGAGAGCATTCGTCAGTAGCTTTGCTGCATGTTTGGCTAGTGAAACCTGACCTAACAGGTGTGTGAGTGTTACCAGTTTTAAGTTATTTACTGCAACATTCCGGGCACTTCCAATTATTCCTCTTGATTTACAAAGCAACTAAGAAATTCCTTTTTAGGTAAAGTATTTCTGCATTCGGCGCAAATATTAGAATTCAAAGCGGACGCCATTTTTGTTACAATTTAACTACTTAAATTTAAAGTTGTAGAAATGAAAAAAAAACTCGCCGGCGTTGGGAATCGATCGCACGTCACTGCAATTAGGGCCTCACTATTCTATCTGCGCCACGGCGATGTTAGTACAGTTTGCGAAAAAGTCAATCTATTTAGAGTAAGTATAGCGACAAGTTATTAACTGCCTGTAGGTAGTACACAAACAATAGTTTTCAATATTAACTGTTAAAGCCGTGACTATTTATAAATTATTGTATTTTAAAAAGGTTCACTTCATTAACTTTTGAGGCTTGTTTTTTATTTAGGATCACTGATCACACGTTTACCTTTTCTCTCACACTTTAAAATATTACACAAAAGTATATTTGGTAAATTTAACGTTCAAAGTTACTGCGTTAACACCAGATCTTCAAAACTGGCAGGATTATAGCGACACAGAACTGTTGTAGCTTAAAAACTGTTTCAGTATTACTTTTGGTAGCTATTTCAAACTTTTATTATTAAAAAATAAATTTGTAACACAGATATATGTTGCACGACACATTTGACTTTGACGAATGTTCCACAGTCCACCCGATGGTAAGTAGTTGCTGTGGCCCATAAACATCTACATCTATCCTCGTTTGCGAATCAAAATGCAGATAAACGCAAATGTAGACAATGGTCACCCGTGAGGACTAAGATGGAATGCCTCTTTTCCAGTAAAAAGGGTCTCCGGTTCTTTACACTCGCCATAGGATACACAGCAGTTTTATGCTGGTATTCTGTAAGAGCGTAGTCCTTCCCCAGACGAGCTGACCCATTCGTGCTACAACTATAATACTAATATAGCTGCAGCATGGCTCTACCACGTATAAAATAGAATAGAGTAGAACAGAATAGAATAGAGTAGAATGGAGTAGAATAGAACGGAATAGAACACAATAGAACCGAATAGAGCAGAACAGGATAGAATAAAATAGAAAGGAATAGAATAGAACATATTAAAACAGAATAGAATAGAACGGAATAGTGCAGAATAGAATAGAACGTAATAGAGCAGAATAGAATAGAATGGAACGGAATAGAAAAGAACAGAGTAGAATAGCTGAACAGAATAGAACTGACAATAATAGAAAAGAATAGAATAGAATAAGTTTTCCATATTAAAAATAGATTTTCGAAAACAGTGCGCAAAAATCAATTGTTACGTTGGCTGTGTGGCACGATGCTGAAACTAAATGTCGTCTATGTCATCATCTTTAATTTTGGGAAGCAAAGAATCGCTTAGCACAGTACCGAGCGCCATTCACTGTAACGGCATTTTCTTGTACATTTTCGAAGAAAAATGGCACAATAATGCCGCCAGACCGAAATCCGCACCAGACAATCACTCGTTGTGAATGTATTGGTTTCTCAACGATGACGTGTGGATTTTCTAAATCCCAAATACGACAATAATGCTTGTTGACCTATCCTCGGAGGTGGAAATGAGCTTCATCTGAAAAGAAGATATTTAGTAAAAATCCTCATATTCGATCAGGTGGTCTTCTGCCCATTGAGCAAACCAAAAACGCCTCGCATGGCCATGCCGTTTCAGTACTTGCATTAATTGAACGTACGCATTTATACCGAGATCTTTATCCAAAAATCTTCTCAAAGAAGTGCGTTAATTGTTCAGTTCTTGAGAACGATGAAGAGTTGTTGTTGATGGTTGTTTACGTACACTCTGAGCAACAGCAGCGATGTTTTCGGTTGAGCGCACTGGAAGAGTACGTACACGGGTTGTTTTATTCAACGACGATCCAGTTTCACGAACTCGCTTCACAAATTGATCCATAACCTGTACAATAGATATGTCGTTTTTCTAATCAATCAGAAGATACGAGTGTACTTACCCTCATACTTGGCATAGTATAAAGAGACCAAAGATGACCACTTGACATTTCTATTTACACGCAACATCTTTCAATATATTTGTGTCTTTTTGGCTTAAGTACATATTAAATTAGAAAAAGCTAGACAAGTATACTGACTAAATTTATGTATGATCGTAGGTTCTCTCTATGCATATACGTATGTATGTAATTACTTTAACATATAGACAACAGTAGTGCCAAGTTAGGCCATTTTTTGCCATTTAGACTATCTCGAAGGGTGTCTCGGAGGGCGATTATTATTTTCTTTTTTCTTTTTATAGGATAAGATTGACAAATGAGCACACAGTCTTCCTGATGCTAAGTGGTTTCTGTGGCCCATAGACATCTACATCTATCCTCAATTACGAAGGAAAATGCAGATGCGTTGTCACCCGTGAGGACTAAAATCGAATGCCTCGTTTCCAGTTAAAAGGGTCTGCGGTTCTCTACACTCACTATACGAAACAGCGTTCTATGAGAGCGTGGTCCTTTCCCAGCCGAGCTGACCCATTAGTGCTACAGCTATACTACTAATATAGATGCAGCATGGCTCTACCTCGTATGCTAAATTAATCTCTCTCTTTAAATATGTCTCATTTATAATGCGTGTAATGAAACATATGTTTTGGTTACAGAGAAATGTCAAAGAGATCTAGATATAAAGATACCCAAAAATATACTTTAATGGTAGTGTCATAGAAACCAAGACAAATAGATATATTTTGCATTGTTTGCTCTCGGCGCCACCGCCACGTCGGGTATTCCCTTATCGTTTCCTGTACTCTACATTTTCGATTGTTGGTTGTAACCGAGTTTTCTTGGATATCACAGAAAAACTTGTTGCAACAATTTCACATCTACAGAAAATACGATTAAACTGCACAATTTCCATAATGTATAACTAATTCTAACTACGAGAGACTTTACGTTTAATCTAATTCTTCCGCCCATGTTACTGTCCTCCTAGCTCATAATTAAGAAAATGTATAATGATGATGATGATTATGGAAGCATTTTAGAAGAGGTTCTCTTATTGGTGAATGACAAATAAATTATGTTCATCTACTTCGTTGATCTCTTTAGTTGTAAGTAAAACATTTCGTTTCAAACATATTAATAATAATAAACAGACAATATACATTTTTAATGTGACCTTATCTTCCACATTTACAAGAAACTGCTTTAAATTTTATCCTGTTAAATTTCAAAACAAGGTTGATTAAGGTAAGTCTACTTTTAAAAATAGCCTTTATATGCTACCTGACATTACAGTAGGCGATTTCAGGCTACTTATCAAAAAACTTGGCGTGAAATTTTTGGCGACTCGGACCGGTCTAGACGTGGCAACACTGATGGACAAAAACACAAATAAATTAAATATTTATAAGAATTACTTGGCTACTTGGTTGCATGTTTACTGTTATACGAATTCCCCGTGAAACCCAGTATTCCATGATAAGTCTAGGAATAATTTGGCAAAAATATACCGGCTGAATTAAAGTAGATATCATAATGACCTTTTCACGATATATTTGAAATTATACCATAATATTGCGAAATTTCACATCATTCGACTAGATTTTTGTTGAAAGATATCAGATGAAGCTTACCTATTAAGGTTCATTGATATAAATAATTGCGAACCGGATTAATAAAAATCCATAATTCTAAGTCATAGACTAATTGAATTTATGAAATGATACAATAAATAGAAATACCTCCTACGGCTAAATTGTGCTAATGCACTTAAATTTTTATATACCCTCACATCCGCTATAGCTTCTACTAGTAAAAAAAGTATTTATTACTTTCGTATTACAATAAAAATATGTGGCGGAATCGGAGTGAAGAATGGGAACGCCGGAAATCATATTTAGTCCGAAGCCTCTTCGAGGATTTGCCAAGTACGTGAAAACCTTAGTAACTTAATTACATTCTCTTAATTTTTATTTTAATACAGCCTATCAAAAGTCCATTGCTGAATATAGACCTCCTCCATATATTGCTTGGTCGGCACATTGGCAACCGCAATTTTTTTTTTTAATTTTGATTTCTTATCCACATGATTCATTCGTGGGTCACAGCCCATTAAAAAAGTACATCTGAATATAGGCCTATCCCACAGATTGACTCATAGGATGGATTTTTGCCATTGTTACGACGCTTAGCAGGTGGTTTGGCAACCGCAGTATTTGTATTTTGATTGTTATGGGGAGAGTGCTGCTGCCCATCTCTTGATTCATTTTCCTTTGTCAGCTCATACGGCACCCACAGATTGAGACAGGTAGAATGGAATAGAATAAAATCATTTTTCTTCAACATAGATTTTCTCAAGAGTACGTATTGAAAGTAGTTTTTTTTTTATTTACCACTGGTTCGGAAAATACCTCTGTTCTGGGAACAACCAGGAAGAAACTCAGTGGGACTTTTTTTTAAACATATTTCACTTTACAATAATTTTGTTTTTATAATTTTTAATAGAACCAGCATGGTGGCGATCACCTCATTCCCAGGGGTTATTTTCATTTATGTATTCTTTGATATTATAATAACCCTTTTTGTACAATTTTTCTTTAAAAAAACATTTAAACTTGTTTATTGGCAAATTTTGTACATTTTCTGGGATTTTGTTGTAAAAGCGTATATATTGCACCATAAAGGGATTACTAATTCTGTGGAGTCTAGTAACTGGTATTACAAGCTTACTACCTCCCATATTATGTTTATCTCTGCTTAGCCTAATGGTTGACTGGGGAGAGAAGGCCTTAAGGCATTAAGTCATAAAAGTTTAAATAAATAATAAAATATTATGTGTTTAAATATTATGTAATTATACTTAATTGCATAGTATTAAAATCTTATCAGGCGATCTAGAATCTCTACTTAAATACAAGACAACGCGACAAAGACGTTATTTAGCTTTTGTTAAAAAAGTAATCAATATTTCTATGCTACTTAGACATCATCTTCATCATTATACCCGTTGACAAATCCACTGCAGAACATAGCCATAGCCCGAAAGAATGCTACAAAACACTGTCATTATGCACCTGGCTCCATCGAATTGCTGTATATCATACCAGATTGTCACTCCATCTAGTGGGGGTTGCCCTACACTTCGCTTACTTGATACAAGGTTGCCACTCGAGAACCTTCTCCGTCGGTTGTCGGTTCTAACGGTAGCTAAAATAGCAATCCATTTCAGCTTACTGATCTGCTGGGCTACGTTAGTGGCTTCTGTTCATCCGCAATTCTTGGTTCGGTTCATCACGCAGTAAAACACCTATTACGAATAAAAACATCGAGTATTGCAAATCAAATTAGTTTTTTTAAATGTGTAATCATTTACATTAGTAGCTAATCTTAGAAAATTTATTTTACAGGGTTATCGCCTATTTCTGAAACAGATGAACTGAAATTACCTTCAGCAGAGGCTTCGTCCAGACCATATAGTCCCCTGCCAGATCTTATTATAGAAAGGGAAAAGAACCGTCATGATGAACCGGAGGAATACTATCAGTTGTTAGAAAAAAAAATGTTAAAATTATATAGAAAATTATTCTATGATGTTGAATATGAATCAAATTCCGAAGATGATTCTTGTACTAAAATCATTGAATTTGATGATACTGAGGCTGATTTTGAGAATTATATTTCTAAAGATGAATATTTTTCAAGTAAATCTACTGAAGTTAGTACCTCCAAAACAAATTCAAGCAATAGTAGTGTATTAAATGAGGCTGCTATTAGCTCTGATCTCGATGTAAGTGAATATTCAGACTTGGATTTCGAATTTTTAAAACCATTATTTAAAATAAATCAGTTAGCAGAACTAGAAAATCTTGATCAACCCACCCACGATATTATAATAGCACATTATAAGCTGGAAGATATAGGTCCTGGACCTCAAGTTAGCCCTACACATACAGATAGAAGCCTAATTATAAAACATAGACAATATCGAAAAAAAAGCTTACAAGAATATGAAACTTCGCCTGAATTGCAGATTTCTGAGAAACTTGCAGAAACTCAAGGTTAGTTTCATGATAAATATTTATAGGGACTTTAATATATTATTTTTATCTCAAGTATGAGCCCGCAACTTTAAGTGTGGATATTGAGCAGGTCTTCCGGGAAATGCATGCCAGTTTCGCATTTTTTGGGAAGTCTTTGTTTAGCAGTGATGTTAGAAAGACTGATAATAAAGTATAAGCCGCGTGTGGATGATTTGCTGATAATCATACCTCCCACTTCCGCCGACCACCCCCCGCGCTCATGCATCTCTAGTAACGCTACGATCAATGCGTGACATCATGGCGCTGTCGGCGAACCTTTGGCTCGCGGTTTGTAATTATATAACGTTGTTTATATAAGTAATAAAGTTACAGGCAAATTTGTAATCAAAATTCATTTTGCAGAGGCCAAGAAAGTCTGTGATGCTCCGATCTTACATGATCTCGTATAAAATGTTCTAAATGCAGATTACGCTATGGTTTCCTTGAACACAGAGCACCTGTAATATCAGAGCTTAAAATTACGACTAATTATTTCATTGTTGTCGGCGGAAGTACAACTTGCTGTAATAATATGAAAGAATGAGGATCTGCCAGGGGTTTTTGGTCTTTAGAAATTTTATTTTCCTATTTCACTAAATGAATAGTTAGACATTTATATCCTTAGTAGGCCAATCTGAATAGAATCGCATAAAAAAAATTGAGGTGGGATAGTTTTCAGTACTCATACACCGATACCTCCTGGACTTATCACACACAAACACTACACACGCACCTAATGTCACTAACACCGTTAGGGCAACGGGTGGGATCACTTGTTCCATAACATATATACAAATAATATTGATGAAAACTGAAATACTACATGTTCTAAATGAATTAAATACAAAAACTTATACGCGCGGTCAACCTTGTATACGTTGTAGCGCCATGTTGCAGCTATATTATGATTGTAGCACGAATGGGTCGACCGGGGATATAATAATAATAATAATAATAGGATGACGGCTGCGGAGAACCACATAAAGGTAAGAAGGGGTATCTTCCAGGGCGATTGTTTGAGTCCAATCTGGTTCTGCCTCTCTCTGAACCCTCTCAGTACCTTACTGGAGGGCTCCGGGAGGGGATTTCAGCTTCGGAAGGGAGGTACAAAAGTAACCCACCTTTTCTATATGGATGATCTCAAGTTATTCGCCTCCAGTCGCTCTCATCTTATGGAATTGCTAAACATCACTTGTGATTTTAGCAATTCTATTAGAATGGAGCTGGGGACGGATAAGTGTGCGGTCCTCCATGTTGAAAGGGGAAGGGTTGCTAACTCTGAGGGCATAGATTTATCTATGCCCATCAACATTAGGACCCTTTCCGGGGCTGAAACATGCCGTTACCTGGGTATGTCACAGAACATCGGTGTAGATGAGGCGAGTATGAAACAGTCAGTTTGCGATGTGTTTTATGCACGCTTGACCAAAGTGCTTAACAGCCTTTTGTCCGGTGTGAATAAGACGCACGCATATAACGGTTGGATCATGCCTGTTCTCATGTATACCTTTGGCATACTCAGGTGGACTCAGACCATACTAAACGCTCTGGACAGAAAAGTCCGCACTATAATGACGTCCCACAGGATGCATCATCCGAGATCGTCAGTAATGAGGCTGTACTTGCCGCGGAAGCAAAGTGGGCGCGGCTTTTTAGGCGCGCTTACCATGCATAATCGCGAAGTGTGCAGCCTCCGTAATTACTTTCTGACGAGAGCGGATGATCCATACTATAGGGACGTTATTTCTTGTGATAAAGAACTTACCCCTCTATCCTTAGCCAACGGGCAATGGCAGGACCCGGCAGTACAGAGCATTTCCGACCGGGAGACGACGAGGCTCGTGTAGAGAGGACTCTACACGAGCCTTTCGTAGACACAGTCACCTCCCTCCACTGGCTACGTTTCAGTGACCTCTTTGGGGAAACCGAGGGTTTTGTCTGTGCGATACAGGACCAGGTTATTAAGACCAACAATTATCGGAGATACATCCTAAAGGATGGCACCGTCGACGTCTGTTTAGCTTGTCGCCATCCCGGTGAGTCACTTAGGCATGTCATCTCTGGTTGTTCGGCGCTTTCTAACTCTGAGTATTTGCACAGGCACAACTTAGTAGCCAGGATTCTAAACCAGGAGCTCACTCTGAAATAGGGTCTCGTGGATCGGAAACTGCCGTATTATAAGTACTTGCCGGAAGCCGTGCTCGAAAATGACCGCGCCAGGCTCTACTGGGACCGGGCCGTCATCACAGACAGGACTATTCTTGCGAATAAGCCTGATATTGTGCTGATGGACCGGGCACAGTCAAGGATATTTTTGGTCGACATTACCATTCCTTATGACGAGAACCTCGTGAAAGCCGAAACAGATAAGCTGACAAAATATCTGAACCTGGCTCACGAGGTGACCGACATGTGGGGTGACTGCCGGCCGAAATTATACCTGTAGTCGTCTCTGCGAATGGGTTAATTCCAATCAGCCTCTCGGGTCATCTGAGGCGACTGGGACTCCGTGACGGACCGCTCCAAGCTCAAATGCAGAAGGCGGTGCTCCTCGATACCGCCCGCATCGTCCGCCGGTTTCTTTCCCTTTCCCCCTAACCCTCGGCCGATTGGTCTCCCCTGCCGAGGGTTTCCATCTGGTTGGGTTTTTATATATTTATGTATTTTTTATGTATTTATTTTATTTTATTGATATTTATGTACGTTTACCATGATTATTTACAATTATATATTTATATTTCCCAACCAGATGAGAAAACTTTATAGATGCCACATAATAATAATAATAATTCATTTATTTCAGACCAATTATCCATATTTGTTAAAAAATTATAATCTAAATACCTATATGGTATAGGTATTTAGATTATAATTTTTAGAAAATTAGAAAATTAAAATTAATAAATATAAAACATTAAATAAAATTACATTTAAAATTAAAATTATAATTAAAATACTACTCTAGGTCATGGCGTGTCTAACAGTATGCAGATTTATCCAACGCCCTAACATTGGTAAATCCCATCTGTATAGATGATATCCATCCCATATAGCAGCTCAATGCTGCTGTATTTCGTATGGTGAGTGTAGAGTACCGGAGAACCATTCTACTGGAAACGAGGCATTCCATCTTGGTGCTCAGGGATCACAACGTATCTGCGTACTGTTAGGTGGACTGTGTGCTCGTTTGTCACCTTCATTCTATAAAAAAATAGGTTGGTTCGACTGAGAAAGGGCCATGGTCTCACAGAATGCCACTGCAAAATAGTAGCTTAATACTGTGTATTTCTGTGTTTGCATGGTGAGTGTAAAGAACCGGAGTCTTTTTTTTCTGCAAACGAGGCATTCTATCTTAGTTCTCAGGTGACAATACACTACATTTTGATTCTTAATCGATGATAGATGTAGATATGTCTATGGACCACAACATCCATTTACCATCAGGTGGATTGTATGCTCTTTTATAGTCCTCAGTCAAAAAACCTGAAATTTTCTCATTTTAGAACAGGAACCTTCCTATAAACACGCATGTTTTCATGAAAGACGAATCAAGCATTCAATTAAACAACCGCCTGAACTCAGTTACCTCAGTTACAAGCTAACAAGTAATAACGTAGTACGTATAATGTTTTTAACAAATATATCTTTTTATTTTTACAGCAAGAAATAATCAAGACTTAACCAGTTCAAATGTAGAGGTGGACACTGATGAATCTAGTGAAATTGAAACTCTGAGAAGAGATAAATGTGATTCAAAATCACTAGGCTCCACTCCATATGATGTGGTGTCTAGTGAAAAAAGCCTTACTCCAGTTATTGAAATGGAGAAAGAAATGTCACTTATGGAAAATATTACTCAATCCGATGAATCAATAACAGTACCGGTAAGAGATACCGGAACAGGATTAGAGTCAGACGAGGTGCAAGAAATGGCAATGAATACTTTACAGCACCCACAAAATTCTGAAAAATCAAATAGCTCTTCTTTAAAACGCGTCAGTTCTGATAGCTGGTCGGATATTGCCGAAGATGCTCCAAGTAAAATGAAAAAGTATGTAACAAAAGAAATTCAGACCAGCCCTTTGCCTGATGCAGAAATCTTTTGGGAAGATTTACGATCAAATTTTTTTCTAGGCACGCCATTAGTACGTAATCTTTGTAATTGCGAAAATCATGTCTGATTAAAGAAGGAGAGCGAAGACCGTGTTGGACAATTTTTTTTATATGTAATTTATTGTATTATGATTTGCTGCTATCAACTTTAAAGTTGCATAAACTTTATTTACTAAGAAACTTTTATGTTTACAACATATATTATTAAATTGATTACATTCTAGTTTTTTTTAAAACCCTTTGTGTGTTATATACATAACGGCTTTAGGGGGGTTCAAGGGGCGTTGAAGTAATACGTAAGCAGACTAAGGGGCGGGGTTCAATTTATTCTTACTTTTACTGACAAAGGGAGCGGGAGGAGTATCAAAAATCTTACGTCATCATCATTGTAGAACTTATATAGTATAATATTCATAATACGTAACACTGGCTCACTATCACATCAAGTCTCCCTAGGTACACGTCTTACCTCAGTGCGCTCCACAACGCAACTGCCCGCCGCAACTCAGTGCAACCACCGAGTAACGTGCTACCCCCACTACTTGTGTATATGAGACAGTGTATTGAATCTATTAAATAGATACAAACACTACATCCCTTCCTTATGAATGAATTTTAATCAAATGAAATACAGTTTTAAACCGAAGTAATTTTTAACTTATTAACTTATTTCTCGAATCAATACAAAATCAATAAGTAATTAAACTTAATTTGCGTCGTTATAATCTTCACTTTCGAGACCTTCCAAACATGATGTGGTCTCGTCACGGATAGAGTTCCAGCTTCCCTCTATTTTCTTTAAATGTATAAAGTTTCTCCGTAATCTTTGCGGGGTAGGGCTGAAATAGGCAGTTAATTTGTTTGTTCTTTCCATGTTTTTTAAATAAACCTTATCTCTTTCTATAAATTCTGAATCTTTTGCTCTTCTCTTCCGGTCTCCATATTCTTTACCCTTTTCTTTTTGTAGTTTATCCCGATCCCTAATTTCTGAATAGTCTTCTTTGCCATTCATATTTTTTAACATAGGTATTTTATCTCTATTTTGACGATTAAAGAAAAGTTTCGATGGTGATTTCCCTGTCACTGAATGTGGAGTAGAGTTATACATCATCAGATATTCATATAGTGTCTCCTTCAAATCTTTTTTTTTTTCAAGTTGACTGATTTTAAGTCGTTTTAATATGTCACGATTTTGGCGCTCTACTTCTCCATTCATCTGGGGCCATCCGGTATTGAACTTAACAGTTTAATATCACACTCAGCACAGAAGTTTTTAAATTCTTCTTTCTTAAAATTTTAATTTCTTATCCGCACTAATCGAAACTGTGTAACCAAGGCGACTAAATATCTCTTTTAGATATTTTATAATTTGTGCACTGTTAATGGTTTTAGTTATCTTGATTTCTTTGTAACGGCTGTAATAGTCAATTACTACCAAAAGATAATCGTTAGTTGATAGTGGTCCCAATAAATCCATCGCGATATCAACCCACGGTTCTGCTGGAAGTTCCCGCCGTTTCATGGGTACGGGTAGATTTGGCAGTCCCACAAGAGTGCACCCTTTGCAACTCTTGACCAGCATTTCGACATCTTTATCAATCTTTGGCCACCAGACTTTAGCTCTTGAACGTTCCTTCATAGACACGATCCAGGGTGACGTTCGTGGGATGCTACTAATACTTGTTTTCTTACTTTATTTGGAATTACAATTTTATTTCCTATCAAGAGGATGTTGTCATAAAAACAAAGTTCATCTTCAAAAATTAAAAAAAAAATTCTTGACTGATTCGTCCCACTGATTTTTATAGAAACCATTTTTTACGTTTGTTATTTCTAAGTCACTTCCAGATTGTAAAATTATATCTCGCATAGAAATAGCATGCGGTTTTGCTAATTGTACTATTTGACATATATGGTCATCCCATATAGGTTGTACATTTGTTTCTTTGCATAGTCGTGATAGTGGATCTGCAATGTTTGTATTTCCTGGCTTATATTTTATCTTATATCTATAGGCCTGTTATTTCAAAACCGATCTTTCAACGCGAGCACACGGCTTTGATTTCGGACTAAATAGGAATTCCAATGGCTTATGGTCAGTAATTAAATCGAATTCTTTTCCAAAAAGAAACGTGTTAAAATGCTCGATTGCCCAAACAAGAGCAAGGGCTTCCTTCTCTGTTTGGCTGTATTTTCGTTCACAATCTGTTAATGTCCAATTTCCATAGCCAATGATTCTGGGGCCCATTTCATCAGTTTGTACCAAAACAGCTCCTAATCCTACAGGGCTTGCATCCGCTATAACTTGGGTCTTGTCTTTGATGTCATGATATCCTAATGTTTCTATTTTTGTTAATTTCTCCTTGAGACACTTAAACGCATGGTCCTGTTTCTCTGTCCAGTATTTTTCTATGTTAACCTTTTTTTCCTAATTTCATCCTAAGTAATTCTCTTAACGGTTCATTAATTTTAGCTAGTTTAGGAATCCATTTATTTATGTAATTTACTGATGCAAGAAAACTTTGTAACTCGTCAATTGTGTTTGGTACTCTAAATTCGGTTATGCTTTTGATATATTTAGGCAGAGGTGTTACCCCTTCTCGTGTTAATTCGTGTCCTAGAAATTTGACCTTTTGCACTTTATATAAGCATTTATCTTTATTGAGCAGGACATTATTTTCATTTAAAACACCCAATACTTGTAATAGTCGCAAATCATGTTCTTCTCCACTGCTGCCCCATATTAAAATATCGTCAATGAAATTAATTACACCTTCATATTTGATTATCATTTTTTCTAAGATTTTTTGGAACAGTTCTGGTGCACATGAAACTCCGAACATAAGTCTCTTATATCTGTAAAGTCCACTAGAAGTTACAAAAGTTGTTAAATATCTGGAGTTGGGATGCAGCTCAACTTGATGGAAAGCATTTTTATATCTAGTTTTGAAAAATACTTTGCTTTTCTTATTTTCGGCAGCAAGTGGTCCATACTAGACAATGGGTAATTTTCTCTGAGAATTGCTGTATTAGCTCGCCTCATATCGACGCAGAGACGTATATCTCCATTATCTTTTAATATTGGTACAATAGGCGATACCCATAAAGCTGGTTCATCTACTTCTTCAATAAAATCGGCATCTAATAACTCCTTTATCTTCCTTTTTATATTTTCCTCGATGGGAATAGGTATTCTACGATAGGGCTGTATTACCGGTTTTATAGATTTATTTATCGGAATCTCCACTAAAATACCTTTAAACTTTGGAAACGGCTTGCTTAGTTCCTGATCAACGTGGTTAATACTAACGACTACTTTTAAAACTCCTAATCGTATCGCTGAATCCTTTCCTAACAAATTCCTGGATCCGTTTTTTATGACATAAATAGAGCAGGGGTCACTTTTTCCATTCATTTTAATTTCGGTTTCGAACGAACCTTTTACATCTAAACGTATACTACTGCCAAGGCCAGTAATATTTTATTTGGTTTCTTAGTTTGATTTTTACAACTAACTTTATGTATTTTTAAATATTCCCATGCTTTATCAGTTATTAAATTTTATTTACACCCTGAATCGATTAGAATTTGAAACTCGACGCCACCTATATCACACTTTATAGTTGCATCGTCATTTACATTAAATACATACTGAGAATCATCGTCTTCTAATGTATTGACTGAAGTGTCCTTGCGGGGCTTTTTATTTCTATTATTTCTTTTGTCTTCTTCTTGCTAATGTTCTATTTTCCTTTTAAATCTATTTAACTTTGTTTTACAGCATCTTTGATAGTGTCCCACTTTTCCACAACCGTGACTTTTTTTCTTTGGCTGGACATCTTGGACATCTTGGGTACTGAATATTGTGCGTTGCTTTTCCGCATCTTCCACACTTAAAATTTCCTGGCCTCATTTCAGTTTTTCCCCATTTAAAAGTATCCTTGCTCTTACTTGTGACTGAATTTATCTCGCTGGTCTTTTCTTTCCGTTTATAGCTTTCTAGCTGATGATTTACTGCCTCTAATATTTTTGCTTCTATTAACTACTTTGTCTAATGTCACATCATCCCCCATTGTTAAAATCTTTTTCCTGAGCTCTACCGATGCACATCTTTCTATTATTTTTTAGCTTGATCTCTCAATTTTAAAAGAAACTTTTCGAAATTTTCACCGTCTTCTTGTTTAATCGAACGAAAAATATGTCTCTCATAAATTTTATTTTGTTTAGGGAGGAAACAGTTATCGAGCTTTTTTAGGGCTAATTCAAAATTATCTACTCCCTCCTGCACTGCACTGGTATCTGGCAAGTTGTTAAATATATCCTGAAGCCCGGTTCCGCCTAACAATAACAAAGTTGCTCTCTTTTTATTGGGCATTGTATATCGGCTGATTCGAGATAAGTCTTTAAAGACCTTTTCCGTGAAATGGAAGCCATCGCAAGCCTACTGACGTGCTGTCTCCCTCGAGCTCTAATTTTTCCGGTGACGGTAATAAATTTGACATTTCAAATCCTTGGCAACCTGAAAATAAATGCAGTTTAAAGCATCCTATCTCCAATTTAATGGAAACCAATATCTCCAATTTAATGAAAACCAATATCTCTAATTTAATGGAAACCAATATCTCCAATTTAATGGAAACCAATATCTCCAATTTAATGGAAACCAATATCTCCAATTTAATGGAAACCAATATCTCCAATTTAATAGAAACCAATATCTTCAATATAATCCATACACTTTTCCTAAATGAAATTATTTTTCTAAATTATATACATTATTTCATAGTACGACTATGTATGACAGTAATTTTAGTTATTATTACATCTGTCAGAAATATTTGTGTACCCCGTTTATTACTAAATGTTACTCAGATAACTCTTTATTGCTCTAATCATGTTCATAACCCACATTCCCAAACTATTATAGACCATTACTTATATAATTTGTTTTGTTCGAGACACATTATTTCTATAAGTACCGTCAAAAGTAAGCAATATTTACGGGATCACTTACGAGCGATAATTCTTTATATATTAATATTAAAAACGAGTTTATATCCATCTCAAATTACACTAACATATATGTTATTAATTGATCATAATGAATAATACATGCCTTAGTATATTTTACCAGAATACAAGAGGTCTCCGTACCAAAACCTTAGAATTTTATAGGAATTTAAATATAAACAATTTTGACATAGTCATTATTACGGAGACCTGGCTTCACGATGGTATTTTAGATGGTGAACTCAGTGACTCTGGATATGATATTTTTCGGTTGGACCGTGATCTAACCTCCACAAACACATCTCGGGGTGGGGGGGTCATGATACTGGTGCGAAGGGATCTCGAAGCATTTATCATAAATGATAATGGGGTTGTACCACCGACGGAAATAATTTGGGTTACCATACATGCTAAATCTTTTAATTCAGTCGTGGGCTCTAACTTACATATAGCTGCTATCTATGTACCGCCTAATAATCAGTTACCTTTTATTATTGATAATGTATTGCAGAGCGTTTCACAAGTTTATGCATCACATAATAATGACAACTTTTTGATAGTAGGTGATTTCAATTTACCATCTATCCAATGGACTTCTCAACTAGGGCCAATACATACTAACAGGTGCTCATTAGCAATTCAAAATGCAGGTAAATTACATTTGGAAGAGTTTAATCTGCTGGGATTAGAACAATGTAATTATACAAAAAACCACTATGGTAATACCCTTGACCTGGTATTTAGTAACTTTTCGGCATCATGTAATCTCTCCTGTACCTCATTAGTAAACGAAGATCGCGCCCATCCTTGCCTCTTAATTGACGCCTCGAACATATTAGTACGCCCTCTTATAGAACAAAAGTATATATTTAAGCGTAATTTTCATAAATGTAATTTTGAAAACATGATAAAATATTTAAAAAAGTTTAATTGGTGCGAGCTATTTAACTCTTGCGAATCAGTAGACTGCGCTGTTAATTGTTTTACCTCAGAATTACACAAGTGTATAAACTTATATGTTCCCGAACGTAAGGTTAATATAAGTAACAAAAGTTATCCTTTGTGGTATAATAATAGCCTAATTAGAATTCTAAAAGAAAAATGGAAACTTTTTGGGAATGAGCTGGATTACCGGGAGTTTTCCGTATTAAGAACAAGAGCAAAACAAGTTGAACATGATCTTTACAACCAATTTATAACTCATATACAAAATCAAATTAAAGTTTGTCCCAAAAAAATGTGGCAATACGTAAAATCTATAAAAGGTAAATCTAACTATCCTAAAACGCTAACCTATGGTTCGGATGTTTATAATAATGGAACAGAAATATGCAACGGATTTAATAAGTTCTTTGAAAGTGGGTTTGCTAAATCCCAAACAAGTATAGATTTATCAACCCTTAATTTACCCACAAGTAGTGAGTCTAGTGTTATTAGTAAAATTAATATAAATGAAAACTACTTACTTAAACTTCTAAAATCAACTGACCCCAATAAATCGGCTGGTACAGATAATATCCCCCCTATATTTATACGTAACTGTGCTGAAGCTCTGGTTTGTCCCCTAAAAATAATTTTTGAAAGATCTTTGTCCGAATCTTTTTTTCCTACTAAATGGAAAGAGGCCAATATCATACCAATTCATAAAAAATCATCTAAATCCAAAATCGAAAATTATAGGCCAATTTCCATTTTAAATACTTTCAGTAAAATATTTGAAAAGATCGTTTATGACCAAATCTACAGCACAATAGCGAAAGGCGTAAGTCACGCTCAGCATGGTTTCTTGATGCGGCGCTCGTCTGTGACTAATCTTGCGGAGTTTTTTGAGTTCGTTCTTAATAATATGGAACGTGGGGGGCAAGTTGACGTTGTGTATACAGACTTCGAAAAAGCCTTTGATCGCGTGAATCACATTATCTTGCTCGCCAAACTAGAAAGATTGGGAATACATGGAGACTTGTTACGTTGGGTAAAATCCTATCTTTCGAACAGATCTCAGGCCGTAGTAGTTGGTTCTTACAGGTCTAACTTCATCAATATTCCCTCCGGGATTCCACAGGGATCTCATCTAGGTCCATTATTATACAATGCATATATATATGACATATTCACCTGTTTTGACTCCACAAACTACCTTTTATATGCGGATGATAAGTAAATCTTTTATAAAATTAATAATATTCAAGACTGCCATACCCTTCAAAGCACTTTAAACAAACTGTCGTATTATTACTCTGTTAATAATATAACTGTAAATGTACTTAAATGTCAAAAAATATCATTCACACGCAAAAATAAACCTATAAAATTTACATATAGTATAAATAACATCCCAGTTGAAGAAGTAGATGAAGTTCGTGATTTAGGCATTACACTTGACAAGAAACTGACAATGACTAAACACGTGGATACTATAGTGCAAAAAGCTTACAAAAATCTAGGATTTGTTCTACGTATTTGCAAACCTTTTTCAGACATAAACTGTATTAAAAGTATTTACTACGCGCACGTTCGAAGCGTTTTAGAATACGCAAGTAGTATTTGGTCTCCCTATCATATTACCCACAAACAACAAATTGAAAGTGTTCAGGCAAAGCTCATAAGGCACCTGAAATATAGAACTCACACTTATTCTGATTATGTTACAGGCTGCCGAAATCATAAAGTAATGTCCTTAGAAAATAGACGTACTCTCTTAGATATGATGTTTTTGTTTAATATAGCTAATGGCTACCTGGATTCCCCGATTTTGCTATCTGCTATAAATGTAAATGTACCCAAGAAGCGTACAAGACACACCCCTTTATTCGCTCCCAACGCTCGAAATACTAACTATGGAAGAAACTCACCCTTGACTCGGATTTGCTCAATATACAATAAAAAATTCTCGAACTTAGATATATTTTACATGTCCAAAGATAAATTCAAACAAGAAGTTCTCAAGCTTTTACGGTAAATAACTTATCTATTTGCATACCTATTATTATAACATTAAAGTATATCATTTCATATGTTGTTTATTTTTTTTTATATTGATATATTATAAATAATACGTATGATAAAACATTTATTTATATATCTATAGACCCATACCTACACGAACACACACACACACACACACACACACACACACACACACACACACACACACACACACACACTCACACACACACACACACACACACTCACACACACGCACACACATGCGTGCGTGCGCGCGCGTGCGCACGCGCATACCTCTTAGTCATAGTTTACTAGTTTCACCTTGTTCTTATTTGATATGTATTAAGAGTAGGAGATACCATTTAAGATTTATACAGGGAAACCTATAATTGGCTGTTATAATCATTTATACATTATTAACATTGTATATTCATAAGAGCTGTTGGTTTTCTAAATAAATAAATAAATAAATAAATAATGGAAACCAATATTTCCAATTTAATGGAAACCTATACCTCCAATTTAATGGAAACCAATATTTCCAATTTAATGGAAACTAAATGAGTGAGGTGATTGTATAACATTTTTTTTACTCTGATCTAAGTACCCTATTATTTTAATTCACATACTCAACATATGGTTTATAATTCGGCACAAATTAAATAGTATTATTTTTGCAAGTTCATATACAATTAATCCTTCCATTTTAGTCTTAAATAAGCAAAACTACATAGCTCAGCTTTAATTTATACTTAAATGAATATATGATTCAAAAGTTGTAAAAGCCAGAAGAAATTCTTAGTAATATTGAATATTTTATTCGTTAACTCTTTTTTGATAGAAAATATTTAAAAGGATCTTTAGTTCTACATAACTATTTAGTCTTACTTTATATTTATTTATGAAATATTTACCAATGACTGTACACTATGTATTTAGCTTATTTTAAGTAACATAAACTCAATGTTGTTTTTAGAAAACAAGAGGTTAGTTTTTTTTTTTTTACTTACAGTTTTTCTCCTCGTCGCCACTTGTAGAACTTATATAGTATAATATTCACAATACGTAACACTGGCTCACTATCACACCAAGTCTCCCTAGGTACACGTCTTACCTCGGTGCGCTCCACAACGCAACTGCCCGCCGCAACTCAGTGCAACCACCGAGTAACGTGCTACCCCCCACTACTTGTGTATATGAGACAGTGTATTGAATCTATTAAATAGATACAAACACTACAATCATCATCATCATTACAGTCCTTCACAAGTCCACTCCTCCTCCAAGGAATGCCACAAAGCGGGGTCACCCTATACTTCACCTACGGGTACGAGGCTACCACTCGAGAACCTTTTTTCCCCGTCGGTTGTCGATTCTAAGAGCTATATTGCCGGCCCATTGCGACTTCAGCTTACTAATCCGTTGGGCTATGTCGGTCACTTTTGTTCTAAAATAATATCAAAAATCTTACGTAAGATAAAAGAATTATAAAACAGTAAAAATATTTTTTAAAAATTATTTATAATACTATTTATCATTGCATGCTGCAGTGGTTGGCTAGCATAGTCATGAACGAAAGTTTACAAAAATTGCAAAATATTTAGAAACAGACAGCATTGACAATTTTCATTCATTTATTAAAACAAAGGAATACACAAAATACAAAACTTGACTGTGTTATCGAACCAAAAATTTGTTTGAATATTTTTGCCATTTAGAAAATTTATGTAATGAGATTTTAAAAACGAGTGGACAGAAAAGAAAAGTTTCAGATAATGTTAAAGTGATTGCCACTATAAATTTACAGTTAAATTTTCTCACTTGCTCTCAGCATAAAGATAAATGGCAGAAATCTTGTTAAACAAGAGTAGGTATGGATTTTTTTTAGTAATAATTGGTGCAAAGAAATAAATAGTATCATGTGTGGAAAGGTCACATTTTGGTACAAATATGACGATTTCAAAAACATGGCTTATGATTACTTTGTTAAACATAAGAAGAACACAAAACCAACAAACATTTAATTACGCTGCTTTAAATATACCTATGTTGATGTTAAAGAAAACCCCACTAAATAAGTAAAACCATTTTAACTGAAACACTTATTTTGAGTGTTAATTGAGAACTGAATTGATTATTACTCCTTTTTTAGTTTGATTATTATTAATAAGAGATGTTACTTATACATAGTTAGAATATTGTGAGAGTCGTATGGAAGGTTCCTTAACTAATTCAGTGACCATTTAAAAATGCAGATCATGAGAGAATCTGTTGGACATCTTAAAATATAAAATAATAAAGTTATATAGAAGCCGGAGGTGGTTATCGTTACGAACCACAATAAACTGAAACTAGGCTTCCTTGCAACTGCACACAACAATCCAATAAACTTGATGAGTAGGTACAAAATTTTTTAGTGTTGTGTACAAATATATATACTACATAGATGTATATACAGGGTGTTTTTGGAACGCTCCCGAAAACTAAGACAGGCGACAACACCAAGTATACCTTTGATCATGGGTCACAAATAAATTCGATCCTGATGAAAAAAAAATCATCTTTTTACAAGGTTTTATTAGCTTTATTCACGCGCCATCATGTTAGTACAGCTAAATGAAACGATAATTACATAAAAAATATCATGAAAATACTGAAACATAAAACCAGCAGTGGAATGACTGAATTGATATCACCTGACCTGAGCTAGATAAAGGTCAATGTACGCGCGAACACAAATTCGCGCGGCCCGCAACTAGCGGGCCAGACCACAATACCTAATAATTTACAACACGTGTCTAAATACCTAACTTATCTACTTAACCTACTATTTTGCCACTGTGCTTATCTCCACGTAGCCACTTTAATCCGAATTTACAGGTTAAATAACCCAAATAACTGGTTCGATTCCCCGCTAATGAAGAAATACTTAAATGAAATGTAACCAAGGTTGGAGTCATGCGTTTTTATTCATCGTGTAGGTATGTTTATTATTCTCATGTATTCAGTTATGTACCTATTCAGATTAGTCTAGTACTAGTTATTTAAAAAAAAAATAGTTATGAAACAGCTTACTGCTCTAAATCCTCCGTGGTCTTATGAGATGCGGCTCAAATTGTGCTCCATTCATTTCAAGGCAGATTTGGGTGCAGGCAGGGCATCATCGTGTGGTCTTCGACACAGTCCGTACTTAGTTTTTCGAAAGCATCCACGATCCTTTGGCGCATTTCGTCAGCACTATCACACTCACGATTAAAAACCCTTTCCTTCACATACCCCACAAAAAGAAGTCTAACGGAGTCAGACCTGGTGAGCGAGGTGGCCAAGCGTGTGGTCCTAGTCTGCCGATCCAGCGATCATCAAATAGCTCATTGAGGCGCTCACGGACGAACCTCACGAAATGTGGAGGGGCACCATCATGCTGGAACCATGTACGGCGATATTCAGCCAACGATAGGTCGTTTAAAATTTCAACCAACTGTTAATTTATAAAGTTTAGGTATCGCTGTCCGTTCAGTCGCTCTGGCAGAAACACTGGTCCCAGTATGCGATCCTTAAATAAACCTGCCCATACGTTAACCGACCATCGGGTTTGGTGCACGGTTTGTCCAACAGCGTGCGGGTTAACCTCTGAATACACGTGTGTATTTCTTCGGTTCCACAGGCCGTTTCTGGTAAATGTCGACTCATCCGTCCAGGTAATGTGCTCAATGGAACCAGGCACACGTTGTTGCTGGTATAATAACCAACGGCAGAAAACTCGTCGGCGGTCGTGATCGCCGGGAACTAAAGCTTGCACTTTGTGCAATTTGGATGGGCGCATTCGGTTACGCTTCAACACTTTGTGCACTGCACAGTATGACACACTTGTTCCATCCCGACGTCTTAACAATTTATTTAGCGATACTTCGTGTACCTAGGTTCGGATACCTAACATGTTGAGCACTATAAACGTACGCGTTAGGCATTATTAAAACAAAAAAGAATCCAAAAACGTAACAACAACTATAATATCAACACGTAATCACAAATAAATTTATTAAACAAAACGTTTGAACTGTCGCTCGCGCACGCGTGTATAAAATCAACACGGAACTGTCTCAAAAACTAAAACGAACGAACCCCGTCAAGGCTGAAACCTACTGCGTCACAAGCGTGAGGCGACAGGGTTAGGCATTCTGCCGACATAATAAAAAAGGACGCAACTAAGAAAAACGTAAAATGGAAATAAAAAATAAATTGATGAATTTTTCTTTCAGACCCCGTGTCTAAAGTATATTAAAAGGTATCTATATGAAAATTGAAATATATACGTAGAGACATGAAGATTTTAAGGACGAACTTATTTTTTTTTAAATTTGTTTATTTATTTAAATAAAACGAATTTTCCTTTTCATCTTAGATTAAAAAATACACCTGGCAACACAAAAACATCGAAGGAAAGACGCATATAACTATTTGGGTCTTCCCAACCTAATAAATAAAACAAAACTGCCATTCATTTAACATTTTTACATATTTTGGAAAGGTCATTTGAAGTTGAAAGGACGCTAATAGTAATTTACTACTTTTTTCTTAGTAAATATTAGAAAAGCATTGGTAGTGAGACACAAAAAATAACAACCCGCAACTCTAGAGTAATGATTTTAAAGGGGATATCATACAAGACTTACTACGATAATAATTAAAAATTAAAACTTTTGTACAACCGACTTTAATATAAATAATTAAGGATAACTCAAAAACTATTGGTCTGACCTCGATCAAATTTATATGGGACCACATGTGAAACACCAGCTCTTAATAATAAGATATAAGCTCTTAATAATAAGATATAAAATAATAAGACAAGAATAATTGAAATTTAAGTAATCGATCCAAATATTGTTAAAGATGACGTAGCAACTGGTTAAATAAGTCTTTTCTTTTATGTTGAATTTGTATAAGTCTTTTCTACTAATAAAATGTCATCTGTGATCAACAGCTACGTTTAAAATTCTGACGATAATTTCTAAAATATTGATATTTGTGAATATTAAAAAAATTTAGTAGATGCGTCTTCTTATCATGAGTCGAATGGTATATTTAACTCATTTATTCGAAAATTGTTAGATGCGCCCTTTTTTCTTATGACCGCAACATTGTTTCATACCGAGCTAGATACAGGTCGACAGCGGAGTGGGTGTGGGTACAGTCGCGTTCTAAAGTACTACATGGTATTGTGCTATTGTTTTATAATATTATAGTAATTAATTTTTTTATTGTAGAATCATAATAGGTGTTTTACTAGCTACTTAGAACTTTGGAAGAGGTGGGAATTAAAAATAGATAATGTTTACTTGAGCATTGTTTGTTATTTCTATCGTAAAATATAAAGTAGTTTGTAACAAAAAAACTTAAGCTAAGGGTGACACGCCGTCCATTATGACGTCTTGGGTCACATGGAAGCCAGATGTTGATAGTGTGTTGGTGTTACTGGATGCTACTTCATCATCACTTTCATCTTCGCTTGAGCTTCCGTCATCAGGTCGATCACATGGTATTTTTTTCGGTATTCTTCCTCAACAATTTTAACTTTATTGCACAATTTTCCCCATTCACCTTCTCCTATCATATTTACCTTTTCGTTCACTAGTTTAGTCATAAAACAATAGATATAAATAATTGTTTTTCCTTCCTTTTTAAAACATCGTCGCGAGTCGCAAAGTAAGCTGTGTATGCGACTGTATTTTTGGAGCGAACAAAGCGCGGGAACCAATAGCATGCAGGCACAGTAATACTGGCCAATATGTGATAAATCGCTCAGTGCCCAAGTTCAAGGCCAGCGTTCTTTTTTCACCGTTCGCGCGTACATTAACCTCCATTAGTCAGGTGATATCAATTCAGTTTCCACTGCTGGTTTTATGTTTCAGTATTTTCATGACTTTTTTTATGAAATTATCGTTTCAGTTAGCTGTACTAACATGATGGCGCGTGAATAAAGCTAATAAAACGTTGTAAAAACATGTTTTTTTTTCATCAGGATCAAATTTATTTATGACCCATGATCAAAGGTATACTTGGTGCTGTCGCCTGTCTTAGTTTTCGGGAGCGTTCCAAAAATACCCTGTATACATTTACACAAATAAATAAAATTGAAGTGTCCGTTTGTAATGTCAAAATTACAGCATTTTACTTAATGCATATGAAAGTATATACGATACTTATAATAAAAATACAATTTAAAAAAAATTGTCTGTCTGTATTATCCGGCTAATCTGGGAAATGGTTGGACCGATTTTTACGGGACTTTCACTGACAGATAGCTGATGTCATAAGGACTAACTATTATCTTAGAAATAGAATTAGGATTTCTCGCAAAAAAAAAAACCTAAATTACACACGGGCGAAGTCGTGGTTAACAGCTAGTAATTAATAAAAAGTAACCAAAAGTTTATAAACACCCAAATTTACGAATTTCCTCATTGCTGAGATTGTCAAAACATGACTAAAATTATTATTATGGCAACATAACAGCATTAACTCACGTGTGTATGTTCGTTGGTTTTGTACAACTTGTTCTTTTTCAAATATATTTTCTATCACCTTACTGTTCATACCTACCCTAAATTTATTTTAACATCTTCAATACATCCAATTACAAGTGCACTGCTAAACATATGTCACCAAGCAGAGGACTCAAGAATGTGCTTTAAGGTAGACTTTGTAATTGGTGTAAGGACATAAATATAATAAAAGAGTTATAAAATAATATTATGTTAATTTCAAACCTGTAATTTTTATGATGGTTTGTTAGTTACAAACAGTTAGTTACTTTCTATTTGTGCGCTGACAACATGAAATTTTATAACATCTCACGTTTGTTAGAATGTTATATTCAACATGGTAACGTCTTGTTTAATTGTGAAAAAAAATGTTAACAATATCCAAAATCTTTCTTTTTGCCTAATAATTTCACAATTTGTCGTTAGAGTATTTATACCGATTTCCAAATAACATACAGTTATTTTTATAGTTATTTAAAAATCGACAAAAATACTTAATAAATATGAGAGTATAAAAGGAGTAGTACCTATACAAAACAGGTATACATATATATAATATCTATAGTTATGTATAGTGGTAGAAGCAATTAATAAACTAGAAAAGTTTCACAGTTTACAAATTTCAATCTGATGTTGATTTACGAAAAATATGGATTAATGTTTCCAGACTTCAGAATCGGTTACAACCAAAGCATGCGAGAGTGTGTGCGAGACATTTTGACGCAGATTGTTTTGCAGCCAAGGAAAAATTATTTCATCGGAAGCCATTTGCTACAACAATCAAATACGTGCCTATATAATCTGTGAACCTAGTGCTTCTACTTCTGGGTCAAGCGCTGTTGCAGGTGAAGGTGCTATTACGGGTGAAGCTGCTATTGCAGGCAAAGGTGCTATTGCAGGTGAAGCTGCTATTGTAGGTGAAGATGTTATTGCAACTCCAAGTGTTTCTACAGAATCAACATCTATTTTATGTCGACCATAAAAATAATAAATAATAATATTTCGATTTAGATAGCTTCCATTTCATTACATCGAAATATTATTCAAATATTTTTATTGTACTCCAGACGCTAGCAAAACTGAGCAGATGACCATGATAGTTAGGTATATTTCTATTATTCAATCCCAAGACCATTCAAGAACGTCAGAGATTGTAATAAATGAAAGTTTTTTAAGATTTATACCAATAGTGAAATCTACAGGTCTGACACTAACAGAAATTATCGTGGAACAATTATCAGCACTTGGATTGTCTTTAGAAAACATAAGAAGGCAAGGGTACGATAATGGATCTAATATGAAAGGTATTCAAAGTGGCGGCGTAGCCAGGATTAGAAACATCTATTTTACCGCATTTTACGTTCCTTGCAGTAGTCATTCTTTAAACTTAGTGGTAAACGACACGGCAAAGTCCTCACTGGAAGCTACAATTTTTTTAATATTACTGTGCAAAAAATATATTATGTTTTTTTCCACTTCAACATTAAGGTGGTCAATTCTTTTGAAGAATGTAAAATGTATTACTCTAAAACCACTTAGTGAGACGAGATGGGAAAGTCGAGTCGAAGCAATAAAACCACTAATACATCAAATAGGCCAAGTTTACGATGCGTTCTTTAGTGTTCACTATAACACAGATATGGATACCTCCACACGAGACGAAGCTTCGGATTTGTTGAACCAAATTAAACAGTTTAATTTTTTATGTTCTATTATAATTTGGTACGAAACTTTGAATCGCATAAACCTTGTTAGTAAATTAATGCAAAGTAAAGATTTTGACTTAGTTTCCGTCATTAAATTACTTAGAAATACATAAGATTTCTTTGAAAACTCACGTTCAGATGAGTATTTTACTCAATTTCTTGAAGACGCCAAAGCCTTAGCTTCTGAAATTGATTGCGAGGTGTTAGACTTTAAAAATGTGGCTAGACCTTGTGCACGATCCAAAAAAAAGCAATTTACTTATGAGTGTTATGTATATGTGTGTTGACGAAACAATTATTGAGCCTCGTCAAAATATAAAATTGAAGTATTTTTTCACATTATGGATACAGCCATAAACTCCTTAGAATTAAGATTTTCCTAGATTTCTGAGCACAGTAAACATTTTACTTTTTTGAATAACGTATATGCCTTAAGATAACTCCCAAAAGATGAATTGTTAGAACATTGTAAGAACCGCGAGGCTATTAATTTTAACTCATGAGAATTCAAGCGATATAAATGCATTAGAACATTGTGAGTTGTCAGTCCTATGTATGTTTTTAAATAGAAATTTATCTCCTCAAAATGTTTTAAAATTTGTAACGGATTTAAGATTTGGTTCAAATATCAGTATTGCGCTCAGGATCCTTTTAACTTTACCAGTAACAGTTGCAAATGGTCTAAGAAGCTTTTCTTAATTAAAAATACTAAAAAATTATCTGGGATCCACCATGACGCAGAATAGAATAGAATAGAATAGAATATTTTTTTATTCAATATACATTACATGTGTAATTCTTATTGAAAGTCATTTTTTACTTTACCACTGGTTCGAAAAAACCCTCTGTCCTGGGAAGAACCAGCAAGAAACCCAGCGGGACCTTTTTTTTAAATAAATTTTACAATAGAAATGATTACGAACTATTTACAAAATTTATTTTAGAAACTGCTTGGAAGCGATCACCTCATTCCCAGGGGTTATTATCAACCATGTATTCATTTATACTATAATAACCCTTTTTATACAGTTTCAGCTTAATAAAACATTTAAACTTGGTAATAGAGAGAACCTGTACACTTTCCGGGACCTTGTTGTAATAGCGTATACATTGCCCCAAGAATGAATTACTGACTCTGTGGAGTCGAGAAACTGGTATCACTAGCTTGTGTTTGTTCCTAGTGTTTACAGAATGTATATCACTTCTTTTACTAAAACTATCTTTGTTTTTGTGAACATACATTAAATTTTCGTAAATATACTGAGAGGCCAAAGTTAATATATTAATTTCTTTGAATTTATCTCTAAGAGACTCTCTCGGTTTTAGATTGTAAATAGCTCTAATGGCCCTCTTCTGTAAAACAAAAATAGTTTCTGAATCAGCCGCATTTCCCCATAGCAAAATCCCATAAGACATTATGCTATGAAAATAACTAAAATAAACTAATCTAGCTGTCTCGACACTAGTGAGACCTCTAATCTTTTTTACAGCATAGGCTGCAGAACTTAGTCTGCTTGCTAATTTGGATATATGGGGGCCCCACTGGAGCTTTGCGTCAAGAGTGATGCCAAGAAAAACAGTGGATACAACAGGGCTCAATTCCTCCCCATTTAAAAACACATTGGTATTCAGATTTTGAACATTCGTTGTTGTAAATTTAACACAATTAGTTTTATTTCCGTTCAAATGCAGATTATTAACGTTAAACCAAGCAGAATAGATTATCTGGATTGGCTATGATTTCAATAGAACACAAGGTTTGCGACAGTATAATTTTATCAGATATTATTAAAGATTTTGCAGAACAAAAAGTGCGAACAAAACTACTAAAATTACGAGGTATGATTTAATATTCTCCGAAAAACTGTTTAATTTACACAATTTCATAATTTTAAAAAATGACTGATTTGTTTTGTAGTAACATAATTGATTTTTTATCAGTATTAAATTTTAAAACAACCTTAACTTAAATACATATGAACCGATTGACCATAATAAACAATTAAATAGCTTGGTCCTAATCATTTTAACTTCTGAAACGATTTTGATGAAAAATGTTTATTGTTGCTTTGTTAAAGGGCCATTATACACAGTGGCGTAGCTGTGTAACCAAGGGCCGTGGGGCAAAATGAAATTGGGGCCCTATTTAAACGAAACTAAATAATATAATCTCCGTCGACGCCCCTCTTGGCTCATTGGACCATTGTCTGATCTGGATTATGGTGCCACTCACACTCCGATTGCAATTGCGTTCTGCAGATCGTCGCGTGTTTGGCACTTTTATTGCATCCTTCCCTTGAGGACAGGGGTGGGTATGCTTCTCGCCGGATGATCCCATGTGATTCTGTCGCTGATGTGGTACTTCAGGGAATGGAACTCTTTATTCTATCATCTATGGTGCCTGGTTTGAACGCTCCTGTAAAATTGCATCGCGCTATAATATGAGTACTTCACCAGCGCTGTTAAAAATTTTTAACAGCGCTGGTGAAGTACTCGGTTTAATTTAGGTCGGTATAATGCGGTTTACACAGCGCTCGGTACGCATAGCGATACTCTCCCTAGACGTCAAGTCGAGTAGGCCTGATGGAGTTTCTCCCATTGTGCTGAAGACGTGTGCTTCCTAGTTGGCACCGGTCGTAACGTGTCTTTTCTAAAACTCTTTCTCGCTCCCGAGCTCAAAGAAGACAGCTTTAGTGGTTAGTGCACCAGATCCCTAAAAAATAATCGAAAAGTCGACCGCTCAGACTTAGCCAACTTGTTCTCCAAAATAATGAAAACCATTGTGACCTGCCAGCTCATGAGGTTGAGGATCACCAAATTAAAAGTGACCGCCAGTACAATTTCCGTCGGTGTTGCTCAGCTGGTGATCTTCTCTGGCTTACCTGACTCATAAATCAGCGGAGGCGGAGAAGGAGACCCTGGCTGTTTGAACATAACGAAGGCCTTCGATCGGGTTTGACACAATGCGCTTCTTTCGAAGCTCCCTTTCTATGGGCATCCCGAGAATTTGTGTAACAGGATCGGCAGTTTTAGTAATTGTAGTAGAAGGTGCATGCTCCATTTACTAGCCTATTTATGCTGGTGTTCCACAAGGCTGCGTGGACCATACCTACGCTGTTTCTTCTGCTTATTAATAATACATTGCGAGCAAGTAACGTGCACTGGTGATACTTTATACACCGGTTGTGCTTATATTTCTCGGGAAAATGTCGCCGAGTACCGGAACAAACTTGTATCTGAAGTCGAGTCTTTGCCGAATAAGGTCTCGGATTGGGGCGACTAAATCTAATTAAGGTCAATTTCCAGACGTTTGCGCGTTTGCTACTAAAAAGAACATCTTTGTCGTTACTCCTCAATTTCAAGGCACTCCCCTTGTTACTACAGCCAGTATCGGAATCTTCGGCGTTGACATATCGAAAAACGTGCAGTTTCGTGCTCACTTGGAAGGGAAGGCTGAATTTGCCTCTAAAACGCTTGGCATGCTCAGCAGAGTGGGACAGTATTTTATGTCGGCACACTGCTTGCAACTTTACAAGGGACAGATTCAGCCTAACGTTTAATACTGTTCTCAACCCTGGGCCGGGGCTTCCTAGTACCAGTTCCTTCCACTTGACCGCAACCAGAGCAGAGCGGCTCGAATCGTCGACGACCGACGAAGATTAAAGTCGAAACTAAGAGATATTGCATCCCATTGCATTTTCTATCGCATTTACCATAGGAAGTGTTCAGAGGAATTGTTGGGATTAATTCCAGCCACAAAATTTCATCAACGTATTTCACAAATCCACATCATCGGGATGTTTGGCAGTCCACTACTGTCCGATTTTCGATTCGATCATTTCGATTGAAATGATTTTCATGCTAAAATAACCGTGTATATATTTAACCCTTATTGAAAAGGTTTTAAGGTACTATTTTGTACAACAGGACTAACGGCTGACTACTGGATTTGTAGACCCATTGGTCAATTGGTAAAATACACTTTTCGCCTTATAAGGGTTAAACCCAAAGTAATGAGCAAAATTGGTACTATTCGTTCTGTTAATTTCAACTACATATAAGAAATTCACGAAAAAACCAGTAGTCAGCCACTTATGGCTGACTACTGGATCTTCCCTAAAAATTCGAAACCCACTAGTCGGCCATCTATATTACAACATTTGACATTCTGACACCAATTGTTACGAACACCAAGTTCGTAACAATTGGTGTCAGAAGTGGGATCAAATATGCCGATTTTACCTAAAAACGACAAGGAGGGTATCCATACCGGACGTCAATGCCAACAGGATACGGACCAGAGACGATTTGGTGGTGCAACGTCACAGATGTCGGCGGGCCAGCTGCTGACCACGGAGGCCGGCCCGTCAGCAGCTCCTGAATCTGCAGCACCTGACTTAGGTGCTCTGATGATGATGCTGCAGGAACAAGCTCGGCGGTTGGAAGAGCAGCTGCAACGCGGACAGAAGGAACAGGCCCACCAACAGCAGAAACATGCCCGCCAACAGGAGGAACAGGGCCGTCGGTTGGAAGAGCAGCTCAAACGCGATAAGGAAGAGCAGATACTTCTCATGAAGGACCTTCACGCTACCTTCGGGAAAGAGATAAGGGAGGTGAAGAGTAAGGTTGCTTAGTATGACAACCGCTTGTCAGAAGCTGAAACCTGAATCGATCAAGTTTACAATCGGGTTGACAACGTGATGGCTCACCTGAAGAAAACGCTGGACGACCTCAAACTTGGGGATGGAGTTACAGCTCCCGTAGTTGCTACAACACCTTCGCTACGTGGATTCAAAGTGCCACCGTTTGATGGGACTTCTTCCTGGTTGGCCTACAAAATCCACTTCGAGGTTGTCAGGAAGGCCAACGGCTGGAATAAAAGTCAGGCCATGACTGCTCTGGCCCTAGGCCTGCGCGACCAGGCCTTAACTGTTCCGGAAGCTCTCGGTAAGGAAGTGACTTACGAGCAGCTCCTTGAGGCATTAGAGGCGAGATATGGCGACGCTCACCTGGAACACGTCTTTCGTGCACAGCTCAAAGATCGCGTGCAACGCTTTAACGTAAACCTTCAGCAGTGAGCCCTTGAGGTGGAGAAACAGTTTCGAAAAGCATACCAGTCTGTACCTGCGCTCATTGTAGGGAACCTGGTGCAGACATTCATCGACGGCATCCGCGACCTTGAAGTCAGAGCTGCTGTAAGGCTCGGGCACCACGAGACGCTTAAGGACGCCTTGACCCATGCACTGGAGGTGGAAGCCGTGCGGCAGGATCATCGTGCCCATTGCGTCAGAGAGGTTGCAGCAGCTACAGTTCGGGATCGCAATAACGGCTACAGCCCTAGGTACTACGGCTGTGGGGAAAGGGGCCATCTTCGATCCAGCTGCTCTAAGCGAACTGTAGAAAGGGAAGGTGATCGATCTCGAGAGGGTAGTGCGGCTAACAGCACCGCCCAGCTGCAGCATGGAAACGAGAGAAAAGCCAGGACTGCGGGGCGGGTGAGAATTGTTCTGCCGCCGAGATCGGAAACGATTGTGCCAGTTAGACTTCCTCGGAATCCTGGGCAAACTCTTCGTTGTGTACTCGTGGAAAGGGTAAACAACCTTCTAACCTTCTATGGAAAGTGCCTCGAACCTTGGTCAGAACCGAAGACATCTCAGGAGTACGTGTGCTGAACCTTTGTGATCAGGAACAGATTATAGAAAAAGGCACATTGGTTGGTACTAGTGAGGAAGTGGATTGGTTGCGTCGGTGCCAATATCTATCGACTGGGATCCCTAGCAAGGATGGACAAACGAGAGTGACCACACTTTTAAAAGACTGTCTCAGCATTCTCTCCCCGAATGAAATGGTCAAGGCGAAGAAGTTGTTACTCAAGTACGCCAATGTTTTCTCGTTAAACGAAGCTGACATAGGAAAGACTGGCTTAGTTCAACACAAAATAAACACAGGACAAGAATTGCCTATTCGTCAGGAGCCAAGAAGATTGCCTGTAGCACGTGAAAAGGAAGTGGAAACCATAATTGAGGGAATGGTGAAGGATAGTGTTATTGAACCTTCATTTAGTCCATGGTGTTCACCTGTGGTGCTGGTAAAGAAGAAGGACAGCAGCATGTGGTTTTGTGTTGACGTTACGAAGAAGGACAGCTATCCCTTGCCAAGAATTGATGACACGCTGGACATGCTTACAGCCGTAAAGTGGTTTAGTACGCTGGACCTGAAAAGTGGCTACTGGCAGGTTGAAATTGACCCTAAGGACAAGGAGAAAACTGCATTCTCCACAGGAAAGGGTCTGTGGCAATTTAAAGTAATGCCGTTTGGATTGTGCAATGTTCCAGCAACGTTTGAAAGATTGATGGAGCTTGTACTTACCGGGCTAATTGGAGATGCCTGTCTGGTCTACTTGGATGACATCATCATCGTAGGCCGTACGTTTGAGGAACACCTTCAAAACCTAGAACGCGTGCTCATGAAGATCCAGAGTGCCAACCTCAAGTTGAGTCCGAAGAAGTGCTCACTATTCAAACGGCAAGTTACCTTTTTGGGGTATGTAATGTCGGAAGAAGGTATCAGCACGGATCCAGAGAAAATTGCCGCTGTCAAGGATTTGCCGGTTCCAAAAGACAAGACACAGGTTAGAGCATTTTTGGGTTTGTGCTCTTATTATCGGCGATTTGTGAAGAACTTTGCAGATATAGCCAAACCTCTGCACAAGCTAACCGAGGAGAAGCGACATTTCTGCTGGGATGAAAGTTGCGATATTGCATTCCAGGAGCTCAAGAACCGTCTGTGCAAAACACTTATCTTGGGGTACCCTGATGCGGGCAAGGAATGTATAGTTGACACAGACGCAAGTGATATAGGACTTGGCGGTGTGTTGTCTTAACGGAATGGTGATCAAGAGATTGTGATAGCGTACTTCAGCAAGTCGTTGTTAAAGCCCTAGTTCTAGTAGCTTATATGGAGATAAAGACTAATAAGTTTTAGTTTTTAATTCTCAAGTTTTGTATAATTTAATAAAACAAAGTTTAAAAAAACGTACGTACTATTTTTATTTAATGACTTTTTAGGGAATACGACTTTTTATTTACCCATCGTACGATCGTTTATTTAAAATGTCTGGCAACACTGACTGGAGGTGACAGTGACAGTGAGGGTTTTGGCGGGAAATTGACCGGCGGCGGTTTGCTGCTCCTGTATTATTGTTTAAATAATGGTTTGAAGTGGACTTTGATATGTAAAAGTGTTGCGATTTTGTGTATTAAGTGTCTACGCATGTGAACTATTAGTGGAAACAGTGAAACAAGTGCTCTGATGGTGATGGATTCTCAAGATAAGCTGTTTGTTTGCATAGGCACCTTTAGATACCATCGCCAACTATCAGCTGTCTGCTGGATCAAGTTGCCGCCAAAATCTCCCAAGAACTGCACAATGTGACGCATCAAAATATTGTGAAGCAGTATACTATGAAGGAGTGGGATAATTACAATAAACCGAATAAAAATACTTAAGACTTGGCCTAAAGGTCTAGATACCAGGCCATAAACTCCAAAAAAAAAAACAGTGACAGTGACTGCCCATGTCCAGTGCCCACTGACAGCTGACACTTAATTTAGGATTGAATTATTTCTCAGTGTTTGCTTTTGGGAAAAAATCCGTAATATTTATTAATCATGGCTTTTAGAACTACAGCAGTTGTTTGTAGTAAGCATATTAAATCAAATTACTATATAAAATATGTCTTAATAATCGGAGCAAGTCATAATTTTAATCGTGTTATATAACCCCTTTTCTTTTACTCAATAATATGAAAATATATTTTCAGGTAGCTTGAAGAAATGGGCATATAATCTATCTGGTTTCAACAAATACGGTATGTTCTACTCATTTTATATTACTATTCCCATTACGATACTTATCTAGTTTAATGTTCCGTCGGTTATAGTTAGTGGAATATTTAGAGACAATGGCAGGAAACCCGACGTTATGATTTGGGAAAAGGTAAGGTACGACTTTCCATTGACGTCCGTCGAGTTGGGGTTTGATATTTTTACAGAAAGGTTACATTATTATAAGCACACGCAGTTTCAACATGCGGATATGCGTACTTTTGAGAAAAAATTGTTGAAAATCAATTATTTTTGCAATATTTATGCCAATCCCCATTGACATAGCTTATTGGTGACCTGAATTTGGTTAAAACCAATCTTACCAGCCTCGAACACAGATGTAAAGTAGCCAGCCTTTTGGTTTTCTACAGGATGCATTTTGGAGTGTGTGCAGGAATTACATAATTTAATTCCACCATCGGACAACCAGACGTTCGGCCAGTCTCCACCCTTTTGTTGTTGACTTACCACGCATTCGAACCAAATGGTTTGCCACATCGTTCATCATGCGTACAGAAAAGGAGTGGAATAAGTTGCCAGCATCTGTCTTTCCATCCGATTACAGTGTGGGTGACTTCAAGGCCAGAGTGAATAGGCTTTTGTTAAGTCAGTGCGCTTCACCATCTTAGGCTACATCACCACTTACCATCAGGTGGGATTGTAGATAAGCGCTGGCTTAGTAGAATATAAAAAAAAACGTACTTTTTGAGAAAAAAAATATTGGCAATCAACTATTTTTGCAATATTTATGTCAATTGCTACCGTAAAACTGACGCTATTTTGTATTGTCGATTATCGTTGTCAGTAGGGATGTCGATTCTTTCCGAAAAAGTTTATTGTAAGCTGATGTATTGATTCACAAAAGATCGATTTCTATATATCTATATTTTTTATGTTTGCATTTATAATGTAAATATAAATCCATTTTATGAGAAAAAAAACTACCTTCATCATAAATAAATAGGGGGACTGATTCAAAAGGATTTCTGTATCTATTTTGAGACTGCTACGTCTCTGGTGCTGCAGGAAGAGCAGCCTCTACGCCTTTGCGTAACAAATCACAGGCATCGTTCCTCGGCTTCGCAGCTTCGGCTACAGCTCGTCTGATGCCAACGATTTGTTACAGCAGGCGGAGGTTGCTCCTGCTACGTGCCTTCGGCTCTATAAAACCAGTCTAGGACCCAGACTCGTACCAGGTGGAGTCTGGGTCAATCAATTCGGTTCTTTGACATAAGTTGAACCTAACCTATTTTATTTGTTACCTGCCCTAATAGGTACTGTTAAAATAAAACAAATTTCAATAAGAGATCATTTATCATGGTATCTTTCTTGTTTTTCATAAAATGGATTTATATTTACATTATAAATGCAAACATGAAAAAATATAGATATTTTAGAAATCAATTTTTTGTGAATCGATACATCAGCTTACAATTCGAATCGATTTAAAAATCGATCTTTTTCGGAAATAATCGACACCCTACTATCGACGACAATGACATTACAAAATGGCGCCAGTTTTACGGTAGGATTAGACGTAAACATTGCAAGAATAATAGATTTTCAATATTTTTTTTTTCTCAAAATTACGCGTTTCCGCATGTCGAAACTTTGTGTGTATGCTATTATAAGCATGTAACCTATTGTAACCTTTCTGTAAAAATATGTATCCACACCCAACTCGATGGACGTCAATGGAAAGCTAAGCCAAAGGTAAAGCTAGACCTCTGATGTGGGATGCTATCTCAGGGATTAGAGCCTGGGCAGCATCAGAGGTGGCTGTACTGAGTAAATAGCACATATAGTCACTTTTGACAACTCCTATATTATACTGACTATGTTTGTGGCATTTGCTATATGGACTATTGATCTGTGAAGTCTACATACAGTGAAGTTTCTAAAGGAACTGTACCTACATCTAGTTGTTACCCTTGAATACAAGAGGGCTGGTTCTATCCTTGCCCAAAGACTTAGTATTGTATTCAGTGAGGAAACAAAGCCAGCATTCTTGACACTAAACTGCGAAGAGTAGGATCGTATGATAATTTTATTTGTTTGTTTTTTAATATAATAATTAATTTTTAAATTAATTTAATATTAGTTATTGTTTATTATTGTTACAATTATTATAAATAAAATGAATTTTACTTTTAATTTTAGATTAGAAGTGTATGTATTTAAATGAAACTAGTTTTTACCTGATTTTATCATGTATATTAGCTTATTTTATAGTCCCGACGTTTCGAGTACTTTATAACATCCATGGTCATGGAGGTGACTGAGCTGTTTCAGGTCCCAATGTTATAGTTAAATATGGCTTCCTTTAGTTAAAAATTATTAATTTTTGGTCCGATCTATGCAGAATGAGCTTATAGCATTTTGAAGTCTTGCAGTTGTATGGTTGGATTGGGATTTTGTATATGTGATAGCGTCATGCTGCAGCTATATATATCTGGTATAGTTGTAGCACGAATGGGACAGCTCGACCGGGGAAAGACCACGCTCTCACAGAATATCAGTGTAAAAGAGCAGCTTAACGCTGCTGCTGTGTTACGTATGGTGAGTGTAGAGATCCGGAGACCACTTTTTCTGAAAACGAGGTATTCCTTCTTAGTCCTCATGGGTGACAACACATTTGATTTGTAATTGAGGATAGATGTTGATGTCTATGAGCCATAGCAACCACTTACCATCAGGTGGACTGTGTGCTCGTTTGTCACTCTTATCCTATAAAAATAAAAAATAATTTTTGATTTCAATAGCCTCACAAATCATCCTTGGAAGGAATCAGTGTTCTTTAGCAAGGAGTTGTGCTTATCAAATCTGATGTAGTGATAGGGGTGATACTGTATGTGTTCACAGACTGCAGACTTCCCATAGTGTCAATTCTTCACATCAGCTATGTAAAGAATCGATGCTCCGGGTAACCCACCCAATAATAACCCACATAGAAGGACACTCTTTATTTTTTTAAGGTTTACTTCGTGATGACTGCCTTTATGAAAATGAGGATGTCCAAGAAGCTCTACGTCGCTTACCTGCTCACGTAGTTGATGAACGCAATTTTCGCATAATCCGAGCTGTTCAACTTTCCCTTCAAAAAACCGTTTTACCGAAAGAAGAATGGACCAAATATGAAGAAGACAAGCTCTATCTTACACCTATAGTAGAACAAGTAAAAAAAGAACGACTTGAACGAGAACAATGGGAAAAGAACTACTAAAGCAGTGTGTTATGTGGGAAATGTCAACTATGTGTAATAAATATTCATTAGCTTATTATTTATCTTGTTTGTTATAAAACTAATTGTTCTCAGATAAATTTACCTGCTATGAGACTTAGATATAATAGGCATATATGCTTAATATAATAATTAATATAGAGATTTTAAAGGTCAAATAAAAAAATAACATTTAAACATTCCTTTTTTTAAATAAACAATGTGTTTATTGTGATTGAAGGTTTGATGCCTTATGCCACATTTAACACATCAAAATTGTGCATGCTGTTGTTTTGAGAATAACCATAATTTTTACAGTACTAGTGCACTGAATCAATGTTTTTGATTTACATTAATTCAGATTCTTTGCACAGCATTTTATGAACGAGCGATACGCCCCGGCTTGGCACGATTGATTTCTGGGTCTTGACAACAACGCCACTCTACCGGGTCCAATTGTGAATATAAAGCTTCGCCCGAAATGAGGCGAAACCCTCGCGGGACGCGATTCGCTTGCGCCGATTGCGTCAGCTAACTTGTATGGTGTTCACATTGGCGCGAATAGTCGCACGTGCTGCAGCGAAATATACGCGAGATAGTGCCTGATTTTTCGAAATGCCGTTGAACCTTGAATTATTTTTACAAAAATTAAAAGAAAACAAGATTCTATACGACCTCAGCCACGAAGACTATATAAAGACTAAGATAAAGAACAAAAAATGCTGTTCAAACTTCAAACCTTATAGTAAGGTAACGGTGGTCCTGGACCCGACCCGATAATTCCCAGAATATTACTGTCATCTACATCCGACCTCAATAATCTATTATCGTCACTGCGTTGCTAGCGATACGTTTAGCCAGCAACGCAAATTTGAACAGTAAAAATTATAGAGCACCTAATTTTTAAACTTTGCACCTAATAGCACCTAAAAAGCCTCTTATTTTGGCTTGTTCTAAATGCAAATTCCTAACTTTGCGTTGCTGGTGAGAGAGAGCTGATTTTGGAGGACGCACTTTGCATCGATATCTCAGTGGCAGGTGACTTAAAGGAGCTTGACCATGGCTATTTCAAAAGAGCTCATAAAAGACGTTTGTAGGGTACAGTATGTGTATGTAGCACAGTATCGCTGTTATTTTATGTGTTTACAAGTGTAGTTTGGTTTTTTATTTTGATTACTCTTTTGGTTTCTACAAGAAGGGCCGCCAAGCAACAGTGCATATCTACATTTCAATCTCTAAATAATACAGAGACAATATAATTACATCCTGTGAGTCATTCAATAGAATAGAATAGAATATTTTTTATTCAATATAGATCACATGTGTAATTCTTATTGAAAGACATTTTTTACCTTACCACAAGCAAATTTTACATTAATGGTTGTACAAACTATATAAGTACAAAATTTATTTTAGAAACAGCTTGGAAGCGACCACCTCAGTCCCAGGGGTTATTATCAACCATGTATTCATTTATAATATAATAACCCTTTTTATACAGTTTCAACTTAACAAAACATTTAAACTAGGTAATAGAGAAAGCCTGTACACTTTCCGGGACCTTGTTGTAATAGCGTATACTTTGCCCCAAGAATGAATTACTGACTCTGTGGAATCGTGAAACTGGTATCATTAGTTTGTGTTTGTTCTAGTGTTTACAGAATGTATATCACTTTTTTTACTAAAACTACCTTTGTTTTTGTGAACATACATTCCAGATTAGTCTTCAGATATGACAAAGTAGCCTTCTTTTTAGGGTTTCGTAGTTAAACAACAAGAATTGTCCGTCCGTTCGTCCGCGGTTTTAGTCGGGGACAGTTATAGATATTAATCACGCCTATAAAGTTATGAAATAAAATCTTGATTTTTGTTTTGGTACCTCCCATACATGTGATTTTTTTACCCGTCTATTCCATCCTGTATTCCAACAACACTGTTCGATAGGTCTTTAAAAATATTGGGTGATTCAGCTGTCCGTTTGCGAAATATTTAGTTTTAAAGTGGTATTTTTTATTAGAGTCACCCGTGGCTTTCAAGTCACCTGTGGCACGTCAAACCGTGGCTTTTGGAAATGTGAAAAGTATGCGCGATAGTAGTACCTATATATAATGAAGTTAAAATGAAAACTGTCACAGCTAAGTAGACTTTACAAGTCAACGAGCAATAGCCGAACAATTTATAAAATACACTTTAATTAGTAAAAATTTCGTTACAATTCCATAGAAAATGAGCTAAAACTAGCTGCATTATAACTTTGTAATTTTATTGTGCAACTAAATAAATTGAAAATTAAAAAAACCCCAAACAAAAAGAGCTGATCTTTAAACGGCTGAAAAGATTTTCTTGAATCACAGCTAAGAACACTCTCGATCAAGCCACCTTTCAAACAAAAACAGACTAAATCTAAATCGGCTCGACGGTTCGGGAGCTATGATGTCACAGACAGGCACACAGACGTTAAACAGATAACACCTCTCTGTGTACGTCGGGGGTGAACAATAACTATTTTAGAAGAAAACGACTTCTGCATTACTACTATAGTTTTACGTTTTTTTTTTTGCGGCGTAGGCAGAGAGGACCGATCGGCAAGAGACCCATCCTACGTAGTACTATTATTTAATCTGTGCCCATCCTAACACTAGGTACCACTTTCGCTTATTTTTTAGTTAGTAGTTATTGTAAACCTAGTTTTTTTCGTGATACACTTAGTATATACGCATGCGACCCTCGGGCTATGGTCTAAACTAACCAGAGGGTTGCCCCTAAACTTTAGGCCAATGGTGGTTTAGGGGAAGGTTCGTTATGGCCGTGTACCTACATATATCTTAGGGTTGCACAGTGCCGAGAATTAATAGATGGATAGGGAACTGTGACCATTTTTGTACGGACTTGGCATGTGAATAATTTGATGTAGATTGAATTATTTTCAAAATCTAAAAGTTTTTTCAATAGGTACCACTCCCTATACTGCTTAAAAAAGAAGTCCTTCAGTTACCATCGTTTTATTTAGGCGTATTTTAGTCGTTATAGCGGTCAAACTGCGAACTCACTTGATTCATAGTATCAAGTAGTATAAAGAGAGTATAGTATAAAGAAGGCTCATAATAACTTCATGTATTGACGGACAACTATGGAATCCTACATTGTACGTGGCCCGACACTCACTTGGCCAGGATATTTTTGGAGTTGTTTGCAGATGCCAATGGGCTGCAGTTAGCACTTACCATCAAGTGGACTGTGAGTTCGCTTATCATTTTAATTTTATATTAATCTAAAAAAAAAATTCTCGGTGTTTCTCCCCGTGCCTGCGACGGAAACACGTAAAGCCGCTAATCTACGCCTGATCTCTCTCCGCCAAGTTACCGAACAAGTTATGTCCACAGGCTTACAATATGATACAATCCTGTATCACAGACAATCCAATATGTTAGGCAACAGAGACATTGCTTTTTGCATCCGCACCCGCAAATACGGAACTTTGCATTGATTTAGACATTCGCAATAAATGCGGGTGTAGTGTTTTAAGTTGAGAAAATTAAAGAAGAGAGAAAATTAAAAGAGAAATTAAATTGAGGCTAGCAAGTGGTACGTATCCTTCCGCGTGTAAGTAGGATACTTTCGCTACAATGCAACAATTTTAAAATGTTATTAAAAATTAAACTTCAGGGCGTTTTCTATCCACCATCCGCGACGTGTATTCTGGCCTAAGACATTTAAGTAGTAGTAGTATATTTTTAATCTCCTTGGTTCTGGCAAGAAGCGCTGCCATTTGTTACCCAAAACGTTATGGTTTTAGTAGCAGACTTAACTTCTTCGTACAGACTTAAAATTTTAATAGGAAACAGTACACCTACATTCGTTTGTTGCCTTTCTTTTCCTGATTACATAATTATAATAAAGTATTAGGTACTGGTTACTGCCGTAAGACGCACCTTGTCTATGTTCAGCCGATTCACTCCGCTTACCGGGTTTGAATCGCAGATTTAAATATACCACGAATTAGTTTTAATTATCCGACTAGGTCGTGCATCTCTTACCAAGTCATCACTCCATCTAGCAGGGGACACCCTACACTTTGATTATCGGTACGAGACTGCCACTTTACTGTGGATATCCTCATTACGTCTTGCAGTAAAACTGAAGGCATATCACCGGCCCATATGGTCACTGATGAGTTATAAGACGAGCTAATTCAATCGTATCGAAAGGGCTAAATTTCGATCAGTTAAAACTTTAACAATTAGGGTGATTGTAATCCAATATTACAGCTCGGTAGCACAGTGGCTTAGCGTTTGGTTGGCGCCGTAGGATTGCGTAATGTTTGTAGGCCCATAAAAAATTATTCCGGATTTGGATTTTTCTTCACATACTTACAATTTATGTATAATATAAAACGCCATCACTATAAAGAAGAAAATCCAATATTAAGAAAAAAAAAGACGAGGACTTTTTCATAAAAATCGACGTCAATTTAAGTAATGCTTCTAGTTAGATATATGTACTCTTTCTTCCTTCACTAAATGACAAAAGAAAAAGATACAGGTGTAGAGATAATTAATCTATAACTTAGCAAGTTATAATCAGTAATACGGGTTGTTACCACCTTCAGTTGCTGGGGGCTGACGTTTTCTCCTAGCTGCAAAGAAATTTGGATGTTCTCGCAAAGGTGCGACGATACACCGCGCAAAGCAACCGTCGCGGTGTACCCATCGCGACGGTGCTTTCACTATATAAAGAAGTCCGTTTGTACATTATTATGAGTATGATTATGATTATGAGAGTATTACTGCCATAATACCTATATGAGCTGGTGCTGCAAAATGCCACCTAACGGCTTTACACCCAATGGAAAGCGGGCTAAGAGGCTCCTGGTGACACTAATATGGTTTGTTATTGTATGCAGTGGAATAATTTGCTAGAGTAGAATATAAGTTTTTTTTTTATAGAATTTGGGTGACAAACGAGCACACAGTCCACCTGATGGTAAGTGGTTGCTGTGGCCCATAGACATTTGCATCTATCTTGAGGACTAATATAGAATGCCTCTTTTCCAGTAAAAAGGGTCTCCGGTTCTCTACACTCACCATACAAAACACAGCGGTGTTAAGCTTCTATTTTACGCTGGTATTCTGTGAGAGCGTGGTCCTTCCCTGGTCGAGCCGACCCATTCGTGCTACAACTATACTATTAATATAGCTGCAGCATGGCTCTACCACGTAAGAATCTTTCCATTCGATTACAATGTAGGTGCAGTCTTCAGGGCAAGAGGAATAGGCGTGAATAGGCGTTTGCTAAATCAGTGCGCTTTACCATTCAGTATTAATTTCAGCTGCCTCACACCTTAACATCAGGTGGAATAGCAGTCAAGCCTGGCTTATAATAATTAAGAAAATCTAAACGAGAAAAAAATGAACGGTGTATATACAAAAAAATATCAATGAATGAATGAAGATTGCTTTAGTTACATTTTTCTGTTTAAGAACTTTTACTCGGTTCTTCCACACACAAATAACTTCTATATGAACTAACTCAGGCATATACGTACCTTTCTGGTGTCTAGTATTTATGTAATATTTTTCGGGTTTTACTATATATATAGATGAAACGAAAGAAATTTTCACGCAACCTTTCATCGGCCAAGATGAATAAATATTAACTTGAAATATATTATTTGCTAGAGATCTGTCGAAATTAAAGACCATTGCTAAGAGAAATTCTCATTAGACACTATTTAGATGATATCCCGGACGTCAGTCTAAGCGAGATTAGAATCGCTCTCAGGCACCTTAAAAACGGCAAGGCCCCTGGCGAGGATGGAATTACAGCTGAGCTTCTAAAAGCTGGTGGAAAATCGGAACTAGAAGTCCTTCAGCAGCTCTTTAATTCTGTGCGTGGTGGGCACTACTTCGGAGGCGGGAAGCAGATGTGCTGTGGTCTCGTTCTTCAAGAAAGGCCCTTATTGAAGAGCTACAGACCGATTTCCCCCCTTCTGAGCCGCTTCTACGTGCTGACCCTAAAATCATTACGAATCGTCTTGCATACAGTCTTGATGACTTACAGCCTCCCGGTCTCCGAAAAGACTTTATTAGCATAGACCACGTACAAACCCTTCGGCAAATTATACAGAAGACATTAGAGAACAATCTGCCACTTTGTTTTGTTTATGTGGACTATAGGAAAGCCCTTTAATACCGTCGAAATTTGGGCGGTGTTGAAGTCCCTTCAGCGATGTCAAGTCAACAGTCGGTATATCGAAGTGGTACTATTCCAGTACTGAACCGGAGTAAGAAACCTTGTCGGGCGTCGGGTGCCGTATTTTAATCGGGTGTGCCTCTGTTCACTAGTCGGTTGCTGCGCCCTATTGAAGCTGGAGCCATTTTGGCAGTCTATGCGAGGCGACTATACACGATGGACGGCGACGAAGCGTTTGTAGTGGCGTAGTGGCGAAGAACCGACAACCGATGGAAATCAGGTTCTCGATTGGCAGTCTCGTACCCTCCGGCCTCCCAATAGTCACTCCATTGACAACGTGGTAAGGGATGCAGAAGGTTAATGAATGCAGGAGGTGTCACGAACGTGCTTTGTGGGATTCCAAGTGCACTGCTGAATATAGACCTTCAGGACATGAATGGGTCGGCTCGACCGGGGAAGGACCACGCTCTCACAGAATACCAGCGCAAAATAGCAGCTTTTGGGGGATGAAGCTGCTTGCGTCCGTAGGAACTACTTGAATCCTGATTCCCTACACGTGTCCCCTGGGTAGTGCTAAACGAGCAGTACTACAACATACTGGTGGTAGGTTGGTTCTCTACTAGTCAGAGGCCCGGCCGAGGGTTAGTTACCACCCACCTGGCAAAGACATACCGCCAAATGATGCAAATCGTGTTCCAGTATGATGTTAGGTGAAACCCATTTCTTAGGGAGAATGAGTCTGGACAGTTGCGTTGCGCATACGAACCGGCTGCGACGCGGCCGTTTCTTAGTGTCAGGTGCCTGGTTATGGAGGTTAGCGGGATCCGAAGCACGGTTGCACCGCTGGCCGACCGTAGATAGTTGGGGGCCCAATTAATGAGCCAGCCATTCATGAAAGGCTGCCAAGCCATCTTACGAAAAATCCTGGGATGGTTCCACCATGCCGGTTGGCGACCGGAGGAGAGGGCCTGGTGGCAATTTCCAGGGGGGTTCGGGCATCCCCGCGATCTCCATGCTAGGTATCATCGATGCTGTGACTCTATTTGCGTCCCTAGGTTATATGTGTGACGCCTCGTCGAACTGCCATTCTCTCAACCTATTCACTCCCACCATTAATTAAAAAAAGGAAAAAGAAAAGTAAGTCTGTACAGCGGTTGCACTCCCTCTCTATCAAAGTGCACCTCATAAACATCTGAGGTCTGCACTGTAACCTCAATGCAGTCCATTACCACCTTGAGACTGACAAGCCGCATTTACTTTTCTTGACTGAGACGCAGATCAGATGTCCTATAGATGCGGCGTACCTTGGCTACCCTGGGTACACATTGGAGCATAATTTCCATCAGCGCGCCGGAGTCTGTGTTTTCGTCCGCAACGACATCTGCTGTAAGCGTCTCAGTCACCTTGAAGACCCCTCTTTCTCTACGATCTGGGTATTGATAGACACAAGAATGGATAAAATTATTTATTCTTGTGTCTACCGATCGCACAGCGGTGACCAGGAGACAACTAGGCTGTATGAACACCTCAGCGAAGCCTCTGATGTGGCTCTAAATCGGTCCCCTAATGCACAGTTGGTTTTTCTGGGGGACTTTAATGTCTGTCATCAGGACTGGCTGTTCCCATACCAGAAGACCGACCACGCTGGGAGAGAGGCGTGGAATTTTGCCTTGTCGCTGGGGCTCTCCCAGCTGGTACAACAAACGACTAGGGTACCTGATGTAGATGAGTACACAGGCAACTGCCTCGACCTTCTACTGACGACCGATCCAGACAGGTATGATGTTCAGGTTACCTACCCTTGGGAACTTCTGACCACTGTTTGGTGAAATCTGTGTCGTTATACTCCCCACCTAATTTCGATTTCCACGGAGTGCGACGAATGTGGCGATACAAGTCAGCAGATTGGGATGAGATGCGGCATTTCTTTGCATCTTATCCTTGGCGGCAGGTCTGCTTCTCCTCTGAAGACCCGTCGAGCTGCGCGGATATCATAACCAATGTGATAAGTCAAGCGATGGAGTATTTCATCGCCTTTGCTGACATGCCCATTGATGGTAAAGCTCGCCCATGGTTTAACGCCGAGTGCGCTCGTGCTGAAAAGCACAAGCATATGGTGTACTTATCCTGGGTCGATACTCGTGACCGTAAAGCTCCGGATATTAACCTTATGAAAAGAGCATTTAACCAAGCCGCCAAGTCCTGCAAAAAGGCATTACGCCAAGCCAGTTTCGATCGCATTAAACGCATCGGCGCAAAGCTCTCTGTAAAACTATCTGGCAGTAGAGCTTTTTGGTCTCTCGCCAAAGCGGTCGAGACAAACTTCTGTCGGTCTACACTACCTCCGCTGGTAAAACCAGATGGCTCACTGGCGCATGCACCTAAGGAGAAAGCGGACTTATTTGCTTCTCTTTTTGCTTGCAATTCGCGTCTGGACAGTAGCAACAGCGTACCATCTCAATTACCTCACTGCGGTACCTCTAAGTCAGAGGTCCGTATCACCAACAAGGAGATTCTTAAAACCTTGCAAAGTCTAGACATAAACAAAGCTAGTGGACCTGATGGTATACCAGCTATAGTTCTAAAGGCTTAAGCACCTAAGTTGTCCCCTGTGTTAACACGCTTGTTCCGCCTCTCATTCAGGACTGGAATAGTGCCCATATAATTAATAGAATCAGGCGTTACTTTGCGGAAATCCATTATATAAAAGCGTTTTAGAAAAATTTACTTCGCAAATATCCGCGTTATAAAATAAAATGATGTGTCTTACCTAGTATGAATCGCAATTGTTTGTTTTGAACGCCACATGAACGCCGTTTTGTCGAAGAGTATTAGCTACTTTTTAGGCCCCATATCTGAAAAAGTAGCTAATACTCTTCGACAAAACGGCGTTCATGTGGCGTTCAAAACAAACAATTCTCTTAGAAACATCTGTAATAATAAAGATAAGTTAGATATTCGTCAAAAGTCAGGTGTTTACAAACTTGTTTGTGACGAATGCCACGCCGTTTACGTGGGTCAGACTGGTCGCAATTTCGAGACACGTTATAAAGAGCATTTAGCTGCGTACAGGAATTGCAATCCTGATAAATCCCATTTTGCCAAACATCTTTTGGACACTGGACACAACCTAGCCAACGACCACTCCTTTAAAGTCTTACATACGTGTAATAAAGGGCTACGGGTGTGTGTGCTGGAACAGTTAGAGATATTAAAAAGTAATAATAATACCGTTGCATTGCTGAATGAACAAACAAATGTTACTAACTCACCTCTCTTAAATATCTTCAAGCCTGATCTCTAATAATAGATAGCCTCGCAATATGGTCGTTTGTCACCCTCACGGTGATCGGCGATTGGTTGCGTGGTTGGAGGGTGGGCGTTGCGCGGCGGTTTGTTTTTAATTTTACAAACGGCTGCGTAAGTCCAGCGGTGATTGGTCGCATGTTTTATCGCATGACGGAGTCGCTCACTCCTTAGGTAGAGAGCATTTGCATCATCGGTCTGTATAAAAGGCACTAGTTTTGGCTCGCCGCTCACTTAGCGGTTAGCCACCGTAGAGTCTATATCACCTGAGGATGCCTCGTGTAGAGGCGAAACACGTGTCGTATTATCGTCAGTGGTGTGTCTTGCCTAGTGTAGTGGTGTTGGGAGTAGCGGTGCTGGGATTAGTGGTGACGGGGATAGTGAACGCAATTGAGGGAGGGCGGGAGGTGCGATTCATACTAGGTAAGACACATCATTTTATTTTATAACGCGGATATTTGCGAAGTAAATTTTTCTAAAAGCTTTTATATGGTGCCCATATCTTGGAAGCTGGCCAATGTGCAGCCTGTGCCTAAAAAAGGTAGCCGTACCGACCCTGCCAACTATCGGCCAATTTCAATTACCTGCATACTCTGCAAGATTATGGAGCGTATATTGAACGCCCACCTCATGGCATACCTAGAGCAAAATGATCTTGTCAGTGATCCCCAGTACGGGTTTCGCCGAAATCGATCAACTGGGGACCTTCTAGCGTATGCCACTCACGGGCATGCGCTAGAAGGTATAGGGCGAAGCCCTCTAGAACAGTGGTGAAGCACTTGCTGTTTCCCTCGATGTTTCGAAGGCCTTTGACAGGATTTGGCACGCTAGTCTATTGGGCAAGCTTTCAGCTTACGGCTTATCCCCTGGCCTAATTGCCTGGGTGAAGGACTTTTTTAGTGAACGGTCTCCCTGGGTCGTCGTCGATGGCTGCTCATCCGGTACTGTGACGACTAACGCCGGTGTTCCTCAGGGGTCCGTTCTCTCCGCAACTCTCTTCTTGTTGCATATAAATGATCTGCTCATTCCCAGTATCTATGGGTATGCAGATGACAGCACAGTTGTGGAGAGATACCAACCAAGTGCCCGAGCCAGTCGGGATCAAATCCAGTCAGAAAGAGAGGCTATGGTTGAGCGTATGAGTCTCACGCTACAGGCAGTCTCCGCATGGGGCGATGCAAATCTAGTGAGATTTAACGCCACCAAAACACAAGCGTGTCTTTTTACCGCTAAAAGGAGCCCGTTCACCTTGGCTCCTACTTTCCGGAATGTATCCTTGGAGTACACTGACCGCCTTCAGTTGTTAGAAATTGAATTTCCTCCGAACCTAAACTATAGGCAGTTCATTGAGTCCAGAACCAAAGCAGCCGCAAGGAAATTTGGTATCCTTGCAAGGGTGCGACGGTACTTCACGCCGGGGCAGCTTCTTACCATATATAAAGCGCAAGTCCGGTCGTGCATGGAGTACTGCTGTCACATATGGGATGGTGCTGCAAAATGCCACCTGGAAGCATTGGACTCAGTGGAGAAACGTGCTAAGAGGCTCATTGGTGACCTTGATTTGGTTGAAACCAATCTTGTCAGCCTCAAGCGCAGGCGCAGAGCAGCCAGTCTCTCGGTATTCTATAGGATGCATTTCGGTGTGTGCGCAGGAATTACACACTTTAATTCCTCCCTCTCCTTTCCACCATCGGACAACCAGGCGGTCGGCGGGTCTTCATCCCTTTGTTGTCGATATTCCGCGCATTAGAACCAAACGGTTTGCTTCGTCTTTTGTAATGCGTACAGCAAAGGAGTGGAATAATTTGCCAGCGTCAATCTTTCCGTCCGAATACAATCTGGGCGTCTTCAAGACGAGAGTGAGGCTTTTGTTACGATAAGACAGTGCGATTTACCATCTAAGGCTGCATCACCACTTACCACCAGGCGGGATTGTGGTCAAGCACTGGCTTATAATAAGAAAAAAAAATTATGCTGCTGTGTTTCGTATGGTGAGTGTAGAGAACCGGAGACCCTTTTTACTGGAAACGAGGCATTCCATCTTAGTCCTCACGGATGACAACGCATCTGCATTTTGATTCGTAATCGAGGATAAATGTAGATATCTATGGGCCACAGCACCCACTTACGATCAGGTGGACTATGTGTTCGTTTGTCACCCTTATCATATAAAAAAAATGTGCAGCAGTGGACTTGTCTTATAACAACTTGTCAAAAAAGCCGTTCACTCTAACAACATTTTTTTGAAAAATCTCTAAAATATCAATTTTTTATCGCAAATCGAATACGTAACTAGGTATCGGGTAGCAATTGCCATAGACTATGGACGATCGTTGTTTTTGATTTTCAATTGTTTAACTTGCATTAGAAAAAAAAATACATAGAGCTTTTGAAAAATGATTTTACTAGTTATTTAAAAAATTGGTGCTTGTATTTCTATAATTCACATCACAATGTAAAACATTCTGAATTATCAGAAAAAAAAATAGAAGTTTATTTATAAACCCAATAAACAATAAGGAATAATATTAAAAATATCATTAACAAAATACACAAACATACATTGTTAAAGTGGTCCCATAAAAATATGTCAATAAAGGTATAATAATTTGCAGTAATTATTTTATGGTACAACATTCAATGGATGGAAACTTTCCGAATAAATATTTATATTTAATTCATAAAAAAGGAAAAACAAATGTAGATTTGATTCATCTTGAACAATAGAAAATTCAAATAAATAAACATCAACAAGTTGCTTCCTGAGATGGACTATAAATAAATTATTTACGTACTTAATAACCTTTTAGTTACCTACTTATTTTATTAATTGTAAAATAGTAAAAATGTACACACACAGATATTTTTGTTTCACATCTAAAACGTTGAATATATGTACATTTTCCACTACATATACTTATTTACACAATTTCAGCGGGGTAGTATAAATACAAAAGTCGAATCTTTGCATAATTTTCTTTTAGAAAGTTATTCTTTAGATTCTAAAACAACAGACGAGCTAAATTTTCCAAATCTAAACATGCAACTCCTTATCGCCCCAAATTTTTTCTTACCCTTTTCTAATTTTACATATTAGGTTTTTCTTATAGGACCAGTACGTTTATAATTTGTTCACGGTCGCTATGACTGAAAAAAGTTGGCACATTATAGAATTGTTTAACAAACACGTGTACGCATTTTAATAATGTGACAAAGTAGCTTTAACTATCGACTATGACTTTGGGGTCATATAATTATTATTAAAAACTTTGAGAATAATAGGAAATCGATCAGCTAGTACATAAAAAATATTAGAAAATTGAAATAAACAAGAAAGTTATCATTTATCTATAATAATTACATTGTATATTCCATAGCGCTTATATAAAAATTATACTTATACAAAATTCGAAAATGTGGCTTAACCAATAAATTCTAATAGGTATGTACATTATATAAATTTAAATTTTGAAAAAAGGAAGCAAACCTTTTATTCATTGCTATTCAAGCAATGCAGTCTACTTGTTCCAGTCTTATATTAATTGTTAATGACTTTCTCTGTAAACAATAAAATGTTTCCTCAAAATTCAAATACAAAAATCTCTTGTGGTAATGATTATTCAGAATGATTCTGATTTTTCGTATTAAATTGTCTTACTACTGAAAGCTTAGGAATTAATATGCATGAAATTTATTTACACCTAGAAAATGTGTAATGACTGAAATCTACATGAATTATTAATTTCAACTTAGTTTTTAATACTACCCTAAAATTATATTTCTCTTACATAATGATTACAACTTTAATTACGATTAAAAAAAATATTCGATAACAAAAATACTTATTTAAATATTTACAAGAAAAAGACAAAATTCGATAAAAGTCATTAATTATTTTTAGAATTTCAACAACAAACTAACAATGGCACGAAATATAGTCTGTTCGCTTAGATACGTTCGCCTTTGTGTCGCGCCGCCTTGGCACGTGCCGCATTTTGTCAAAGGTGCCGCCGCGACATCAAAGGTCGCCATACAATCTGGGCGGCCGCGTGTGGCGTACACCCGAAGGAAAATTTGGCATTTTAAAACGAAGCGCCGTAGTGAAAGGTTCTTTGCTACCAACTTGTTTTATTATTTATGTTCATTTTTTTATCACAATAACCATAAGAATAAAATAGTATTCTTTTTTATTCTTAGAATAGAAAAACATTTATGTAACAAACACAGTAAAAAAAAAACAACAAAATAAAAGGAAAATAATAAGTGCACCTCCAGGTGTACCGATTCTATCTTAGCGAACAGACTACAAACATTTCATACATAAAACATTCATACATAATCATAATAATAAGTAAAAATATGATCGACCATTTGGTATTCTTATAATGGCTGGATTTTTGACCAAAATAATAAAATTAGATGAGATGTAGCGCGCACATGTAAAACTAATCAGTGAAAAGGAATAGCAAAATAATACCATCTACCCGCGGCGCTCCGTCAATCTTATTTAATAAATAATTTTGTTACAAGGGCTCGACTAAGTAGGGCAAACATTTATTTTCTTTGTTTCAATGACCACTAATTTTATCAAGCAAATAGTAAAATATTGATAAGTAATGTTTTGAGTTTCTTGGACTTTACAATTGTATAATAAAACTTTCATTGTACGCCAACAACTCATAGCATACTTTAAAGTTATTAAACAGTAATCTAAAACGACAGGTAACAAATCTATAATCACTTAATATTAGGCCTACTACAAATACGTATAGTATGTAAAATATTGTATGTAACTAATTAGTTACTGATTTTTTTTTTTATAAAATACCTCAGAGAAAGATTTAATTTTTCATAACATACATATACCAAAGATATTTTATAGGTCCAGATACCGTGTACGCGCAACTAAAACGCTTCCATTTCAAAGGCGCCAATATTGGCGTATTCGTTCGATCGTTCCGCCATTACGCCAGCGACGTTCGCTGTGAACATACGTCACGCAGCGGTGTTTTTAATTTCGCAAAATGACTGTTTGTGCTGTGAAATCATTTAAAATTACTCTTGGAAAAAAGATAAGGATAAGAACATCACTTTTCATAAGTAACTATACAATTTTATGGTGTATTTCTTTGTAAAAGAATACGAAAGCTAAATGTCAATACAAGTAATAATACTGCGCAATAATATTCGAGTGTTGCCTAGTCTATGAAATGTTTTTACTATTTTTTAATGTCATGATCAACCACAAAGGTTATCTGTATAGGGGTTTTAAACAGTCTAATTTTACAGATTTTACCCAACCTATAGAGTTAAACCGTTTTAAGGGTTAGGGTCGAACTACATCTGGCAGCATGAAATTGCACTTTCCTGTGCTTCTATCCTTTTTGGTCACTCAGAACCGTTATAATGTAACCGGTATAGTTCCACCCTCAAAAATCCGATTGTAAACCGGTTTTAAAAGTTTATCTATCATTCTTGACAATTCATACTAATATAATATTATAAATGTGAAAGTGGGATTTTTTTGTTTATTTGTTTTTGTCCTTCCTTCACGAAGCAACGGAACGGAGCAATTTAAAAAAATAAACATTTTGCTATCTCTTGGCTGAAGTTTACGCTTAACCAAACTTACTTTTTTTCGTCATTTTACTTAGGATTGAAAAATAATTTAATGTCTTCGTAAAAAGTGTCAATATTTTGTGTTCTACAGTACAAAAGTGTAGTACTTTGTATATGTTTAGTAATAATAGATTATAAATATATGTTACATACATAAATATCTACTGTGCTTTTTTATTTATTTTAACTGTTACATTAATTATAGGTTTTTTTTACATATCTTCAATATTTTAGTGCGATGGTCGTACCTACATAAAACACACATAAGCAACCATATCCCCATACACACACACACACACACACACACACACACACACACACACACACACACACACACACACACACACACACACACACACAAATGCACACACATTTTATACTCTTAGAATCAATAGGTACGTCAATAGGAATGAAATATAAAATCTCCCACATTTTTTGGGTAATCGATTCGCACTGTTATTACCGAAGTCACGCACATTAATGCAGCCATGGTGCGTAAGATATGCGCGTCACGTGGTACTCACGCACACATGAATCAAAGACTTTCTTCATTATGAACGTTGCGGTGTGTTAGCAACACGGTATCTGGACCTATAAAACATCTTTGACATATACAAAACTTTCATTTCAATATAAACATTAATTCACTGTTATATTTGGACATGTTTAAATAATACCTTTTTTAGAATTTAGGAATGGCTAACATTTCATAATTCATGGCAAGTGGATGGCAGTAATGTAAAAATAAATCTTTAAAAAAGATTCATAGCCATTAAACTTATCCAAAACTTAATATATACATAATAAAGTACACGACTGTACAAATATATTCGAATATTCTAAAATTTTACACCTGTTGTATCATTGGCAACGTGAGTTCTTTACATAATGACGAGATTACAAGGTTATTTCGAGACCAGTTCATAGTTCTTCATCTCCTATCGCTTCAAACGCGTTATTCTCCACGCAATCCTTTCCGCTCTTAAATGCAACCGAAGCGAACTTCTGAGTCAGTTTTTGAACGGAAAATATCTCTCGCGAGCTGCCCGATGTAATGGAGTCGCCGTTCTAAAATTATACGTATATACATTTCATTAACCGTTCTGTAACCTGCACCTACATTTTTTTATACAAGGTGACAAACGAGCACATAGATATCCTCAATTAAGAATCAAATTCAAGTTTCATTTTTACACTAATATAATTTCACGTGCACAGACTTCATATCCATAAAATTACACAATTTTAACCAAGGACTTGAACTTGGACTTGAACCTGGTTAGCGGTCGCTGTTAGCTTTATAGTACTCGAACAACCCGGGTTCGATCCCCGTCGGCACCAATGAAATTGTTAATTGCAATTTTAAGTACTGATTTACCACGTGCTCAGCGGTGAAGGAAAACATCGTGAGGAAACCTGCATGTCTGAGAAATAAGAAAAAAAATATTTCAAAGACATGCGAAGTTCGCCAACACGCATTGGGGCAGCGCGGCGGACATTTCCTTGCCCTAAAATCCTCTCAGAAATGAGAGGAGGCCTGTGCCCAGCAGTGGGACGTAAATAGGCTGCAACTTTACTTTACTTGAAACGTTACTCAAAATAGTTCCAGTAACGATAATTCGTTCCACTAGGATCGTAACATAATTAATTCCTTGGCTAAAAAGATACTAACAAATAGAAATAAATCTACAACTATATTAAAAATATATCGTTATTGATATAACGATATAACATCATTATTGATATAACGATATAACATCATTATTGATATAACGACATAATATCGTTATTAATCTGTCAAAGATTATGACACATACTTTACATAACATTTTATATAATATACGATGCGCACTCTCTCTTTAACGAACTTAATGGTGATGCTTTGAATTCGGCGGCGGTGGCTTGTACGTACGTGCGATAACAGAGCGGTAGTGCAGTGTACAAGTGAATTTGTAACGTTTCAGCCGTAACGATATTATAATCGGATATAGGCATAACGTTACCGATAACTATAACGTAACGAAAAATATTGTTCTACGAAAAAGATTTTCTTTAACGTTATTTTTTATAACGTTATTGATAATTTTAGGTTTTAGTATCGTTACAAACGTTGTGAGATAACATTTAGTGTAACGAAAAGAAATTAATTTCGTTTTCAAGTCCCTGTTTAACATACCAAAATCCCCTTCAAACCGTTATATATATAAACCAGGCGTTCTTAAACTTATAGCCTGTGATGCGCGCACAAATGCAAACCTCTATCATTTTATTTATATGGAAGATAAACGAGATAAAGTCTTACGTAAAAAGAGGTAGGGGAGGGAGGTTCGACAAATCTTACGTATCCTTACATGGGGGTAGGGGGGTAAAAAATCACCAAAACCATTCTTACGTAATTAATGAATAATATTTTTTATTTAAAATCACACACTACAGCGCTACAGCGACCGTTTCTGACTTCTTTATCTAGTCTTGCTGCTCCGCCCGTTCATGTGCTCGCAAGTGACTAGCACAGACGGCCGGATCTTAGCGGGAGATAATAAGCACACTTAGGGCAGGTGAGAACACAAGGTTTTAATGAATTTATGAATGCCCGCGATTCCCTGATTTAAAACAAATCCCACACAAATGTCAGATTTCATTTGGTGAGTTCCCAGCCGCGCCGGTAAGTTACTCTAGTATTTTGCCTCTCTACAGATTATTGAAAAAGGAACATTTGAAATCACACAAAATGTACGGCTCATTTTGTTGACCTGTCAGTAAATATTTGTTGGCAACAATCTCTACTCTGTGCAACTGTTTGACCACAGACTAGTAAGTGAGGGGATGGAGGGGGTCCAAGAATACCTAATAAATTTAATGGACGCCCCTTTACCTGTAAAATTCTGAAACGAAAAATAAAACTAAGAACGTATGGTATCAACTAGTTTGCATAGGTTTGTTAATAAAACAAGAAAAGAAATTATAACATCCTACTTACGCCCAAAAATATAAAATCGATTAACAATTTACACGATTAAAAAGCAGTATATACTTACAACTGAACTTAAAGTATCGCTGGAGGATGAAGATGTGATAAGTTGGCTGGAACCGTCGCGGCGCAGGTACGTGAGACCTCCGCGTTTACAACGGGGCGACGCTGGCCCATTGCCGCTCTTTTGCCTCATCAGCTCGTCCACTATTGACTGTAATACCAAATACATTTTACATTTGACAAATAGTGGATCTACCCAAAATTAAAAAGACATCGCTCGCATGCAGTATATTGTATCTATTGCACTTTCGTCTAGAAGAGTTATTCCTTTTTTAGAAATGAAGGAACAAACGAATTTGCAATTCACCTAGAGGAGCACTTGCAGTCAACTTCAAACAAAGGCTACAGATTCGTTATTACCTATGAGAATTGAGTGACAGAAAATAATAGGAATAAGAAAATTTAATTTCTTAAAAATATTTAGAGCACGTGTGAAGAAACTAACGTTGAAATGAGAGAAGAGAGAATGAAAGGTGAGATTTACTTTATTTTTTAATTTTTTATTAATTCAGGGATATGTTTGCACCAGTGATCAAAATGCGTTTTAGAAAACGAGCTAATCTAACCATATTATGAACGTCACTCATATAAAAATGAATAATTTATAAACGTATTAAAGTAATATAATACAATGTTTATCTACTGGATAATTTTTGCAATGAAAATGAAATAGAAGTCATGACTCAAAGGTCAACATATAATCCTTGATAATATTTTGATGACTAATTGAATAAAATGTATTGCGTAGCGTCTGTAGGTAGTCGAGAATTGCACATTTCTTAGTGCTTCTTGAGCAAATCTTGCCTAAATATTATTCTCCGCATGCTAAACTTTGATATCAGTTAGTTAACTATAGTATTTTTTTTTCTATTACGAGCCTATGTTCAACTACTTCACACGATGGTAAGTGTTAATGCAGCCGAAGATGTAAATCGTACTAAATTACGAGTAGCTTAACAAAAGCCTATTAACTCTTGCCTTGAAGACACACATTATAATCGGATGGAAAGACCGATCCTGGCAAATTATTACCTCCTTTTCTGTACGCATTTAGAACGACGAAGCAAACCTTTTGGTTCGAATGCGTGGTATGTCGACAACAAAGAGGTGTCTAGCAAGAGAACGTCTGATGGTCCCGATGATGGAATGGAGAGGGACGAAAAGTCATGCAATTCCTGCGCATTCTCTCCGAAATTTATCCTGTTAAAAAACCGAATGGCTAGCTACATTGCGCCTGTGCTCGAGGCTGCTAAGATTGGTTCTAACCATGTCGGTGTCACCAATAAGCTTCTCAGCAAACCTTTCGGCTTTTTGCTGCAGCAGCCCATTGAGCAACATAAAAGCCGTTTAATAGTGGACAATAAGAACTCACCTGCAAACAAACACTAATAAATATCGCGTGTTCCGTCTGCAGCGTTATCCACTCCAGGTTGTCTTTACTAATGAGATATTCGAAAGAGAGCTCGAAGTGTTTGTTGGACTCTTCTAATAAAGATCCGTGGCCGTTTGTTTGGTGTCTGTCCGTCTGTAAAAAAAATAATTTCAGATAAAAAAATTACAACCTATAAATTCAACCTATACAAATAATACAAATAATCGCAATGACCTAACAACAGTCTAATCACTATTGCCGTGATGACACCCACATTAAGGTAACTACTAAACCTTTAAGATCGACTTTTTAGATAACCACAATACGTATAGAAGTACGTAGCTTCGCCAGCAGGTCAGCTCCATATAGCACAGTAGCTAATTGGTCGTGGGTTCGAATCGCGCACATATTGAGTATTTCTGTGGCCAAAAAACAATTGTCCTGGGTCTGAATATGCTTTCATGTGCAATTTATATACTTAATATGTAAAATGCACCTGCACAAAATAGGAAAAATTCCAGTGTGTTTATGTATGGGATAACGTTATCAAATAAAAGAAAAACTGTTTTAGGGAGATTTTTAACAAAGTATTTGTAATATATTGTACTCATATTATAATATACTAATTCATTTCTAATAACTTATTTAAAAATAAATCGAATTCACAGACAACATAATCAAAAGTACCGGAAGGAGACCACTCAAACCACTTGTGAATGATTAAATCAGTAAGATGCCCATACGACCCGTTATTCTTTTAAGAGAAGTCGTTCGTGTGTCGATAGGATAACAACAGTTTCCCTTAAGAGTTTTGAAATTTTGAAAGATACTCTTTTTTTGTAATAAGGAACTGAAGTAAGAATTATTTAGTTGTCCGATTACAATAACTGATGACCACAGAACAGTAAGAAATAGAACCGTCAGGAGGCTAACAAAGTTCTCGCGATCTTCAATTTTTTTAAAACTTGCAGCCGAACGCACATTCAACAGTGACTAAGTAGTAGGCCGTACTTGTAAAGGTAATTCTTGATTAGTGAGGTAATACCACCTTTTAATACATAATTATAACATTAATCATAAAATAGTTCAGTAATTTGACAATTCATCTCTACTATGTAAGACGTTTTGATATTACACTCTTTTATATATTAGTAGGTATAAGCACCTTGAAATCAATCACTACATTCAAGCCCAATGATGAAAACAGTAATTTGAAAAAAATATATTTATATATATATATAGAGGTGACATGGATATAAAAATTCTATATCCATGTCACTTCCACAACTAAGACAAATCTAACGACACGTCATATTATGTTAAAATTCATCAAGCCAATTAGGCTACAAAGCCAAAGAAATATACATACAAAAATACATACATACACACGAAAAATATTAGCTCATTTCTAGGTCAGTCGGGTAAAAAGAAAAGTAAAACTCTCAATCAATTAGACAAGCAAAAGGGGATTGTATGGCCTTGTAAGTAAATTTTTGCTTGTTGAGCAACCCGAGTATGATGACGTAATTTATACTTGCAATTTAAGTGTTTACTTATTTAATACTAAGCGATAAACAAAAATATTGCGATTTGCATGTTCCCTGTCGAATTTGCCAAGTACATCACTGTCGAAAATTGTAAGCTGTGCCAAATTACAGTATAAGGTGGATAACGAAGCACTCACTGTCTCAACCTATTCAGGGCCAATGTAATGTTTTTATAATAATGTCGGATGTATAGTATAGTGTATACGTCTCATCCTCAGTATAGAGTGAAGTGAAGAAAATTTAAAACGGGTATGAATGCCCGCATCGATGGGCGTAATTTATTTATACACATATTATCTTTATATATATAAAAATTACGTGTCACGTTGTTTGTCCGCGATGAACTCGCTAAACTACTGAACTGATTTCAATGAAATTTTGCACACTGTGTGCAGTTTGGTCCAACTCGAGAGATAGGATAGTTTTTATCTATATAAGTGACCCTCAATATTTTTTATTACGAACTTATAAATTTTTATAGGACAAAGGGTCGTCGGAGAGGGCAGAACAACGTCTGCCTGGCCAGCTAGTGATATATAAAAAGTACACTCATGTGCTATTCCACGATATAATATTCTCTTACACGAGTAAAAAAATCATAAGAATCAACAAGTCACGCAGTTCAAGCATAATTTAAGAACAGACATCCAAATAAACATATAAATGTGAAATTCTTAGTAAGTTTCAATATACGCTTTTGTTTTTATGTCAACATAAAAATATAAGGGTCATCATATTGCCACTGTTGTAGTTATCACAATGATAACTACAACAGTAGGCTCCTTTAAAAAAATGCCTGCAACTGGTGCATTCTTGGAAACGTCAGATAAGATTTAAACAGGCTGTAGCAAAAACGTGATGTGAATGTGACAAGCAAACTTTACGATTCACCTGATCGTAACTGACACTAGAGGCCAACATAATACTGGCATAATGTGTAATAAATACTAAAAGTGAGTCAACTCGGCTACTAGGCGGAGCAACGATAAGGCGCGATATGAAGGAGAGCGGAGTTCCCCCCCCTCCCTGCCAGCAACGTTTACGGTAGTACCGGTAGGCTTCGCTTGCGTACCGGTACGCCTGTTTAGGAGTGTCACCATAATATGTAAGTAATCACAATGTGTAAGCATCATATTAGTCTGTGGTTGTCCAGACACGGAATCAGTTGCACGTTTTTGGTGTCCACGTAGCAACATGATATTACTCGATATTATTTTGAAATATTGGGAAAGATTGTATGACGCTTTAAGTAAAATTGAATTCTAATAACCATGGGATTGCTGTTATCACGATCTTTAATTGAAGTCCATGTAAGGATGAGAATTCATTATATCATTAAATTCAACAAAAGACAATTAAAAAAAACCCAATAATAAATATCGTAAATATTTGTCGGTTGACATCTGTAACGAGGCGGTTGAATAAACAGAACCAATGTATAATTTAAACCTCTTTTATTCATTCTGTTCAACCCCCTATCAAATATTTTAAGCTGAATACCTGAGATACTGTTATATGCCAACCCGCTCGCCAAATGTGGCAACTATGGCAAATACCCCCCCTATGACGAGAGTAACAAAGAAACGGCCCCCATTCCCCTGCGGCCCCGCTATTCCTAGCTACGGTGGCGACCATGGTAACGGCGGGGCAGGGGGTGCTAAGAATCTCCGGTGGAGGTTCGGTTGCCACCTAAGACGACTCGACCTGGCAACATACAACGCACGCACCCTGAGGACTGACGAGAAGATCGTGGAGCTGGAAGAAGAGATAGACAAATTACGCTGGCATATTATAGGATTATCCAAAGTCCGAAGAGAGGGGGAGGACACGGTAATCCTCTAATCCGGGAACTTGCTCTATCACCGGGAGGGCGACCATCTGTCCCAAGGAGGTGTCGGATTTATCGTCCACAAGTCTCTCGTTAACAACGTTGTAAAGACTGAGAGTGAATCGACGAGGGTTGCGTACCTTATACTCAGAATCACCAAACGGTATTAGCTGAAGGTCATACAGGTTTACGCACCGACCTCGGCACACCCCATATCCCATATCTCTAGAGCCATGCATTCCTCCATAACTCAATATACGGTGTTAATGGGAGACTTCAATGCAAAACTAGGCACAAGAGAGAACATTGAGCTGAAAGTAGGGAAATTTAGAATAGGGCAACGGAACCCAAGGGGCCAGCAGCTGGCCGACTTCATGGAGAAAGAGGGACTCTTTATGATGAACTCTTCTTTCTAGAAGCGGCCCCACAGGAAGTGGACCTGGTCGAGCCCCGACGGTTCCACAAAACATGAGATTGAGTTCATTATGACGACCAGACGACAACTGTTCAGTGATGTCTCCGTAATAGCGAGGGTGAAAACTGGTAGCGACCACCGAATGGTCAGAGGCACACTGAACCTAAACGTTAAGTTGGAGAGGTCTCGTCTAATGAAGTCAACGCTCCGTCCCCCTCGTGCTTTGTTCCAAAGTCCCGAAACCTTTAAGCTCGAGTTACAAAACCGTTTTCAGTGTCTAGAAGACTGTAATGAAGTGGACGATATGAATGACAAGCTCGTGGAAACTGTCCATGCGGTCGGAGCTAAGTTCTGAAAGACCCGCCGCAGAAAAACACAAAAACTCTCCGATCACACTCTCAATCTCATGGCTGTTAGACGGGAGATGAAGCTACATTCTTCAACAGATTTGACAGTATACAGGCAACTGAACAGACAGATCTCCAAATGCATACGGCGGGACTTACGCAACTTCAATACAGCTTGTATTGAAGAAGCGATCGAGCGGAACCAAGACTCCAAAGTCTTTGCCAGAAATCTATCTGCCAGAAAGAGCCACCTGTCAAAGCTGAAGACCGAGTGTGGCAGCATCGTATCCGGGACACCTGAGATTTTGAGTGAGATTAAGAGGTTCTATGAGCAGCTGTACACGTCATCGTTGGAGCCACACGCAAGTGTGAGTAACGATCCAAGAGCGAGTCTTATCCGACACTATTCCGAAGATATCCCGGACCTCAGTCTGAGCGAGATTAGAATGGCTCTCCAGCACCTTAAAAACGGCAAGGCCCCAGGCGAGGATGGAATTACAGCGGAGCTTCTGAAAGCGGGTGAAAGACCGGTACTTGTCCTTCAGAAGCTCTTTAATTCCGTCCTCCTTGGTGGCATTACACCGGAGGCGTGGAGCAGAAGTGCGGTGGTCTTGTTCTTCAAGAAAGGTGACAACGCTCTCTTGAAGAACTACAGACCGATTTCCCTTCTGAGCCGCGTCTACGTGCTCTTTTCGAGAGTCATTACGAATCGTCTCGCGCGCAGACTTGACGACTTACAGCCTCCCGAACAAGCCGGTTTCCGAAAGGGCTTTAGCACCATAGACCACATACATACCCTTCGGCAAATTGTACAGAAGTCCGAAGAGTACAATTTGCCACTATGTCTGGCGTATGTGGACTACGAGAAAGCCTTTGATTCCGTCGAAATTTGGGCGGAGCTGCAGTCCCTTCAGCGGTGCCAAGTTGACTGTCGGTATATCGAAGTGCTGAAGTGTTTGTACAGTAGAGCTACGATGGCTATCCGAGTACAGAACCAGAGTACGAAACCTATCCAATTGCAGAGAGGTGTAAGACAGAGTGATGTTATATCCCCGAAACTCTTCACCGCTGCATTGGAAGACGTTTTCAAGCTTCTGGACTGGAAAGGATACGGTATTAACATCAATGGCGAGTACATCACTCACCTTTGATTTGCCGACGATATAGTCCTTATGGCAGAATCGCTGTAGGACCTAAGCACCATGCTCAATGACCTCAATAGTGTCTCCCAACGAATAGGTCTTAGGATGAACATGGACAAAACAAAGATCATGTTTAATGTCCATGTCAAACCTATGCCGGTAGTTGTTGGGAGCACTAAGCTCGAAGTTGTAGACGAGTATGTTTACCTGGGACAAATAGTCTCACTAGGTAAGTCCAACTTCGACCGAGAGGTCAATCGACGGATTCAACTCGGCTGGGCAGAGTCCGGGAAACTACGACACATCTTCTTGTCAGACATACCTCAAAACCTTAAAACGAAATTGTACAACCAGTGCGTGTTGCCAGTCATGACTTACGGATCTGAGACGTGGTCTTTCACTGCTGGCCGTATGAGGAAGCTCAAGGCTCACTCAGCGAGCTATGGCTATGCTCGGGGTTTCTCTGCGTGATAAACTTAGAAATGAGTATATCCGCAGTAGAACCAGAGTAACCGACATCATCATCATCATTACAGCCCTTCACAAGTCCACTGCTGAACATAGGCCTCCCCCAAAGAATGCCACAAAGCACGGTCCTGAGCCACCTGCATCCATCGACTTCCTGCATATCTTACCAGGTCGTCACTACATCTAGTGGGGGGACGCCCTACACTTCGCCTGCCGGTACGAGGCTGCCACTCGAGAACCTTTCTTCCCCATCGGTTGTCGGTTCTTCGAGCTATATGGCCGGCCCATTGCCACTTCAGCTTACTAATCCGTTGGGCTATGTCGGTCACTCTAGTTAACCGACATAGCCCAATGGATTAGTAAGCTGAAGTGGCAGTGGGCCGGCCATATAGCTCGAAGAACCAACAACCGATGGGGAAGAAAGGTTCTTGAGTGGCAGCCTCGTACCGGTAAGCGAAGTGTAGGGCGACCCCCCACGAGATGGAGTGACGACCTGGTAAGACATGTAGGAAGTCGATGTATACAGGTGGCTCAGGACAGTGCTTTGTGACATTCCTTGGGGGAGGCCTATTGTTCAGCAGTGGACTTATGAAAGGCTGTAATGATGATAATGACATGAGATACTGTTATATAGGTAAAATATAGTAAAATATAGTAAAATTAGGTAAGTACGTACCAACGCAAGTCTTTATTTCCATCACAACGAATCAGAAGAAGCTGAGTAACGCAACTAGTTTTGTAAAGTAGTAATTAGTTTGTATTTTTGTAAAGAAAAATAAATTATTACGAGGAATACTGATAAAATATCAAATTTTTAGCGACGACGTCGAGACAGCCTTGTAGGTCATGGACTTGGGAAAGGCTTATGACAGAGTGGACAGGAAAGTGTTATGGCAAACACTTAACTCATTTGGGTTGAGCCCTGGTTTAATACAGGCATTAAGGTCTACTTATAGGGACTCTAGTGCTTGTGTCAGGATCAACAGGGTCTACTCAGACTGGTTTGGCATCCAAAAAGGGCTGTGTGGCTTCCCGGCGATGTTTAACCTACTTATGGACAGTTGTTTGGAAACTTTGAAAGTTGAAGAATATGGGTTAAGAATGGGTGAGTTAAGCGTAAAATGTCTTTTGCACGCCGATGATCAAGTCATATTTGCGTCGTCGGCGGCCGAATTGCAAATGATGGTTACATCAATGAACTGGTAATAAAAAGAAAGGGGTATGAAAGTGAACGCAAGTAAGACGAAAGTGATGGTTTTTGAAAGAGAAAAAAATAATACGTTATGTGAAATAAAAACAGAGGGGGAGTTGAATGAGCAAGTGGATGAGTTTCTATATTTGGGATGTGTATTTAGTAGGGATGGTAGATATGATAAGGATATAGAACGAGTAAACGCAGGAAATAGAGTGAATGGGGCTCTACACGCTATTATGAAAAGTCAGAATGAGTCAAAAAAGGCACGTAAGGCAATTCATAATGCTGTGTTAGTCCCCACTTTAATGTATGGTAGTGAAAGTTGGGTCTGGCAGAAGAAGCACGAGAGTAGAATAAATGCTGTAGAAATGTGGTCATTAAGGAGTATGCTAGGGCTGAATCTGAAACGGCAGAGTCGGAAAGAAACGCCCTAGACGAAGGTTTATCGACCAAATTGGCGATATATATTAAAAATGGGCCAGATTATGAGTACCCTTAACCGACGAGCGTGTATGCGTAGATATATGGATGTAAAGGAGGCGAGAGATGTGTGTCAGGATCGTGCTAAACGGAAGTCCGTAGTCTCTGCCTACCCCTCTGGTGACAGACGTGAGTGTTTATGTATTATGTATAAACATCCCAACCTTATAATAATAATAATAATACTTACAGTGTGCAGCGTGGTTATCCTCCAGCACCTCATCCTCGTAACTTTGTAGCGTTGCTCCCGCGAGGGCTGGCCAACGCTGGTTAGCGTGAGCTCCTTGGAAGCGAGCGATACACGAACGCGACACGGCCCACTTGTCGCTCCGTCGGTCACGTGACGCGTATCCGTTACTGCCTCGCCCGCCGGCACCCGACCGTAGTGCCTCGAACTGCGGGCCAGTTCTATGTACTAAGGAAATAATTAAAAATTAAATAACTTTCTTAGATTATTATAAAATATAAACAGACCTATAAAATATAACCTCGGAGAAATATTACGTTATATTGTAAAAAAAAAAAAAAAAAGTAGAACCGAAGACGGATCCAGTGGGGTGTAGCACAAAGGCACGTGCCCCCCGCCCCACCCCCCCAGCCTACACGGTTTAAATAAAACAAATAACTGGTAGATTAAAACGACATTGCTTTGATAACATTTGAGCAACATATAAGAACTAACATGAGTAAAAAATAAAAGGTGTACAGGCGCACATAACCAATATTCAGCCTTTAGCTTTTTTCACCTATTGTACTAGCCACCGACTCAACTTAGCTATTAGTACAGCATGCACCGTACCCAACATAAGAAATGCTGTGGGGGTTATCTCACCTACCTTCTTTCGTGAGCCAGCTAAACAAATTCATCTTCTCAGAGAAGAAATCGAAGCTCAAGTGACAAAGGAAAAACCACTTCCACATCTTTACCTATGAAATATTCGTTTTTTATGGAATAAATTAACATAACTTTTTATTTTTATTAAAGCAATCACCTATGCAATTGATGCATCTTTGCCAACACAGTGGCAGTGGCGGGCAACAAATTCTTCAAAGGCGTTTTGTACTGCCTCTCGGGTATTGAATTTTTTTCCCACCGTAAAGTTATCCAAATTCTGGAAAAAGTAGAAGTCTGTAGGTGGAAGGTCACAATCGCCTTTAATACGTTGTAGATGAGTAAAATGACATGGAGCGGTTCTAACATTTTTGGAAGTTTTGCCATGTTTTCTCGGAGTTGCAAAACTACAACTACAAACAATGGCTGATTAAAAGGACAGGCGTGCTACACCTGTGGTTTCGCTGTTCTAAGCTATAATGTTTTCGGAATTCCTTGTGAGCTTGGTAATCCTCGCAGATATATTGGGAATCACACTTCCTTTATCTCGATCCTTACATGCCATTGAAGTTGATGTACTTTCTGCAACTCAGCCTGTCGATATGACCACAGCCACTTTACAGATGCAACGTGATACTAGCGCGGACACATTTAAAAAAACTTTTTAATAAAGCTGAGGTCCTCGAAATTCGAATAACGAAATTGGAACCGAAGTCACGGTTATGTAGAATAACCGGCCATCAAACAAATAAATCGAACATTCAAAGTTCAAACAGATTCTGTTGAAAAATATTACCGACTTTGTATATTCCTTTTCTTGATTATTTATTAAATGAAATGTCCTTTAGCCTTCCCAGAGCTCAGCTGCAAAGAATAGGAAAGCTGCAAAAGTTGCTGTCCCATAACTTACTCGATGAAGATATAGAGGATGTTTTGCAGGGTGCTTAAGTATATAAAGGGGATCTACCTTGTTTATTAGCTTTGAAGGCCGTGTTGTTTGTTCCGGCTAATCTCCGAAACGGCTGGACCTATTTTGACTGGACATTCACTGACAGATAGCTGATGTTATATGAAGTAATTTAGGCTACTTTTATTTTGGAAAAAGAATTAAGGGTCCGCGTAAAAAAATAAAACCCATGAAATCGTAGTAAATTCAACGCGGGCGAAGTCGCGAGAGACAGCTAGTTTTTTAATAAAAATGGAGGCAAACGAGCATGCAGCTCACTAGATGGTAAATGACTACCGCAGCCTATCAACAACTGCCACACGCGGGGAATTGCAGGTGCATTACCGACCTTTTAAAATAGAGTAGGCTCTTTTCTTAAAGGTCAAATCAATGCCTTATTACCAGTGACAAGGGTATCCGGTTCTCTACACTCACCATACGAAACACAGCAGAATTAAGCTGCTATTTGACGCCAGTATTCTGTGAGAGCATGGTCCTACCCATTCGTGTTGCAGCTATAATATAGCAGCAGCGTGGCTCTACCACGTAAAACCTCTTTTTAGAGGCCAATTTGGCGTTCCCTTTTAATTGACCGCGGAACTTAACGTCACTCTATATCCTAACAGAGGGATTCCGATGCTACGAGGGTGGATTGATAAGTTTCCGGCCTGACCAAGAGATGGCGCCACTAGGCCTACCTTAAGGTGACATTCTATAGTACCATCCTTGGATAGCTTGTAGCTATAGTTTCAGCCCGATCACCTTGCTAGTGTAGATTTGAGAGCACGCTGAACAAGACGCCTCTGTGTTTTTCGTAAAAATGGAAAAGCAGGAAAATCGTGCTGTCATCAAATACTTTTATTTGAAGGGGTTAACGCCGAAGGAAATTAAAGAAGAGATGGACTCAACACTGGGGACATCCTCCCCGTCATATTCAACCGTTAATAAGTGGGTTTCCGAGTTTAAAAAGGGTCGTGTGAGCACCTCTGATGAGCCTCGCTCAGGACGCCCCGTTGAGGTCACAACTCCAGATATGATCGAAAAAATTTATCAAATAGTGCTGGGAGACCGCAGATTGAAAGTGCGTGAGATAGCTGAGACCTGTAAGATGTCATATGAACGTGTGTAACATATTTTGCACTAACATTTGCATATGGAAAAGCTCTGTGCAAGATGGGTGCCGCGTTTGCTAACAGTCGACCAAAAATTGATTCGAAAAAACATTTCTACCGCAAATTTGTAATTGTATAAGCGTAATCCAAGCGAATTTTTGCATCGATTCGTAACCGTTGACGAAACTTGGGTCCACCACTACACTCCTGAAACCAAAGAACAGTCTAAACAGTGGATTGGACCAGGGGAACCAACTCCAAAGAAGGCAAAAACAATTTTTTCGGCGAACAAGGTTATGGCTACTGTTTATTGGGATGTACATTGATTACCTTGAAAAGGGTAAAACTATCACTGGTCAATACTACGCAGACTTATTGCAACGTTTGAGCCACGAGGTGAAAATTAAACGACCTCATCTGGCGAAGAAAAAGATCTCGTTTCATCACGATAACGCACCAGCACACACGTTAATCGTTGCGACGGTTAAAATCAACGATCTAAAGTTTGAATTGATGCCGCACCCTCCTTACTCCCCAGACCTAGCCCCGACGCCCCGAGTGACTATTTTCTGTTCCCTAACCTCAAAAAATGGTTTGGCGGTAAGAGATTTGCGGATTTGAAGAAGTAATCGAAGCTGTAAATGGTTATTTTGAGGAGCTTGACGAATCAGTCTATAGAGATGGCATTAATAGACTGGAACACCGCTATGAGAAATGTATCAGCCTTGGAGGAGATTATGTTGATAAATAATTTTTTTTTAAATAACCTTGTTTTTCTTAGTCAGGTCGGAAACTTATCAATCCACCCTCGTATCTGAGGAAACATGCCAAATTGGACTAGATTTAGTCACCCCCAATCCAAGACTGTTTAACAAAATCTCGTACTTCAGACACAAGTTTGTTCCGGCATTCGACGTGTTCCCGAGAAATACTGGCATGGCCGGAGCATCGCCAGTGCTGTCATATGCATAGCAAAGAATGTTACTACTATGCAACATAATATTGTTGATATGCAAAGGAACAGGGTAGGTGATAGCACATAGCCTTGTGGTGGTATACCAACATTCAAGTTTTGTGTCCGAACATGCACCATCGACTACCTTGATACTCCGATCTGTGGAAAGCCACAGAAACAGGGAAGCTTCAAAGAAACTCTTTCTATCAAACCCGATGGAAACCCTTCGCTTTGTCTAAACTGACCTCCAGCAGCGGTAACATCAGTTGAGCGACTCCGACGGAAACCGTACTGGGGATCACTAAACATTTGGTGTTCCTCAAGTTACTCCATGAGCTGGCGGTAAGTAATTGATTCCACTGTTTTAGAGAACAAAAGGTTATGGCGATATGCCTGCGGTAAGACGGATCCGAGGGATAAACTTTTTAGTGATTGGGTTCACAAAAGCTTAAGAACTAGCGAGTACCAGAAAAGACGAGTAAGAACCAGTGCCATCTCCGGAGCACACGTCCTCACAACGACAACTGGGGGGATTCCGTCAAGTCCATTTGACTTGTTCAGGGATATCGGGCATAGGGTACACACAATGCGGGAAAGCCGGCGGTGTGATCCCCCAGTCATCCTATTTGAAGACGCTGATGTTCATAAACTCGTGGCCTGGTAACACTCCTGCTTGTTGTATTCGGTTGCCGTAGTTAGCTTTGTTAACTTACGGTGCCACCATATTATTGTGCCCACTACTTGGAAGCTATCAGTATCCAAAATAGGTTGAGACAACAACAGGCTCACAAAACCTATTTGAGTCGCAAATTTTTTAAGAGTACATATGGTGATAGATATTTCTTTCATAAGTTACATAGTAAACAGTTACGTAATATAGATGTTAATTAAAGTATAGCGTGACTAAAATACTAAACGTGAGGTTAAGTATTGATTCCAGCTATACTGATTTCTTTATACTCTTGATAACAGATGGATTGCTACGTGCTTAAATTACAAAATAATTACATAATGATTTAAGTCTACGGCGTTCTCATATTGCGATGGTTATGACCACCGCGTGGCGTAGCGGTCAGTGTACCTGGCTACTACATCGTGCGCTATGGTTTTCAATCTCATACGGGGTAAATATTGCAAAAACCCATATTGTAACCCTCATGCTAATTGGATAATGGGTGCCGTAGCTCATAGACACCTAAAACTATCCTGGATTAAGAATTAAAATGTAGATACTTATTAATAGATGTAATGCTTCGTCACCAGTAAAAATAGTCTCCGGATCACGGCATTCGTGCTGCAGCCATATCAATCTTTGTTTTAAAGAGCACGTAGGCTCTGTGACAGTAAATACCTGGCCGCCGGAGCTCCACCACGACAAGAAAGTTTTGCACGACAACGAACTTCGATTACAATTATTTATTCTGTGCTTCAGTTCCCGCGCTTACGTCATTGTGAACGCGTAAAACCGACCACATTCTAGCGTATGTCTGCTGTATTACCATATATGTCAGAGTTGTCACAGATAACAATAGTTACATCTTGAAGCAGCTTCTATTAAAACATACTTCAAACCGGCGAAGATTTTAAAAAATTTAGTTTTTACCAATACCATCATAAGAAAAACTAGCGTAAAAGAACACATAGCTGATGTAAAAAATCGATGCACCGAGAAGTTTCCAGCCCGTGAACACGTATAGGATCGCCTTCGCCACTACATCATATTTCATAAACCAAAAATCTTCACTAAAGGACAACGATCCATAGATGATTAGCGAGGCTATTAAAATCAAAAAACATCTAATTTCAAGAGACAATAGGGCTCAACCATCAGCTTGGGATTAAATTCCAACCCAAGCGTACAACTCCAAGTCTTCAAGATACTATAAGTTTCTTTAGCGCAGATTAAACCAAAAAATTGTAATTTAAACTGAAGGTAGCCGTGGTTAACTATGACATTAGGACGTGGAACACCTCAGTCAGGCTCGTTGAACATTGGGAATATAAAAAAGATAATAAAACGCGATAGAATCCGTAAAACTAGTTTCATTCATTGAGTGTTTACAGTAATTTGAGATTAAATAGAAATGTTTTTATATATTTACTAACTGACCAGGCAGACTTTGTTCTGTCCTTTCCGACGACCATGTCTCCTAAAAAAAATCATTAAATTCACAATAAAACTAATTGAGGGTCACTTACAGGGATAAAAACTACCCTATCTCTCAAGTTGGATCAAACTGCACACATTGTGAAATATTTCATTGAAATCAGTTCCGTAGTTTAGGAGTTCATCGCGGACAAACAATGTGACACGTAATTTTTATATATATTTATAATATGTTTGTATTATATGTATATATGATGACGACGACACAACATTATCCCCAATTGACTTTATCGTTATTGATATTATAGGCAATGTGTTGTGATCATGACTCAAAATGTAGCAACTTTAGAATCTTTTTACATTACTATATTGCCAATAACAAGTCAAATTGTTTTTTTTTTATTTTTTCTGCATTTAAAACTGCGTCTGCGTCTAATTTTTCCCTTAACATAAAAAACCAGCTAAAGCAAAACAGCTGTAACCACCTCAAAAGCTGCTAACTCATCTTCTACGGAAGAGATGTTTAAGTCGAACTGGATAAAGAGTTTTGAAAATTGGTTCAAACTAGGATTACCGTCCAGGCCTACTCGGATTTATCGTAGTTTGCCGGACGGAGGACGGAGGAAGACGTCCAGGGGCCGTCCGGTAGATGTCCGGGGGAACACCTGACTAATTGAATAATAATCATTAAATTAAATATGAAATTACCCTTTTAGAGTTCTGTTGGAAGGAAAGACCTTGAAGCTAAAATTAGGAATAGTGAAAAATAAGACTTTTAGTAAAAAGAAACCTGATCTCGTTAAAAACGTAGAACTTACTTCTTATTTAAAATAATATTTAGGCTATATTTTTTGCGTGATGAAATACCCTTCGGTGATCTTTGCTAGGGCTATGGAAGTACCGACAACGGTAGTCCGAATGGACTTCTCCTCGCTTAGGGAGTGGAGAGGAAGCTCCCTAAGTCCTTTTTCACATAACGGCGAACGGCAAATTCGTATGCGCCACCTTATTGCTTTAAGTTTGGAGCAACGAACAATCACCTTATTCACCACCCAGGCCTTAATCATTGAGCTTGGAGGAGTGTCTGATATGCTTTCCTCCATCACCCGACTCTTATTTTATCCGCGTATTGGGATATCTGCCAGCTTTCTGCAGCATCCTTCAGCGATATCACCTGCTCGCTGAATATAATATCGGAGTTCTGCGACCTTACGCATACACACAGTTTTTATCTAGTTTGGCAGAGAGATGGATGACCGAACTCCGCCTATACGTCCTAGTGAGGACATGTCACTAGTAAACACATCGCCTCATTGGGAAATGAGGCAGTTTCCTCGTATGACTCCGTAATGCTTCTTTTCCGAGTCCTGATCAAAACGGCAGCCTCATATAAGGCCTAGGACCACACTACCCCCAAACGCGGCGACAAATATTTCGGCTATTATTTTTTTCATTCTACACATACCCGACTCGCGGATCTAGAACGGTCTTTTGTTAGATTCACACTGATTTAGCCCCATTGTGTTATCACCTTTGCCGCGGTCTCACCAGTACCAGCTGTTCCTCACCTTGGGAGAGAGCATTACTCCCTTTCTCTCCTCAGGCAAGGTGCGCTGAAACATAGACGCGCTTTTATACACAGTCTCGATCTCCAGCTGCGCTAAGTATTCCCCAAAGTCTACCAACTTGAATAGTAGGTTCACCAAGTTCACTCAGAGTGGCTTAATCGAAAGTAGTTATTTTGCCATCACTGTGACTGCTGTTCCGGTTACTCGAAAGTCACAGTGAAAAGTCACCATGACATTGTCATGTTGATAACGACGGATAGGTACTTGAAACGTTAAAACGTCTTATGAGTATAAAGTATATACGCGATTTGTTCATTTATTCGGTTTTATTTTAAGTAGTAGTAGTAGTACATAGTATTTTAAGTTATTATAAGTTCCATTCTACTTTTTAATTTTTACCTAAACAACCGGTGTACCGTTTCGGTACCTACCTACATGTGATTTATTTAGTTTGACTGAATCAATCCCAGGAGTAACGGATAAATTGTACGATGGCAGCGCGAAGGAATAACGTGATTTTGGAATGTCATTATTTTCCAAAACGTCACCGTGACTTTTTTTGGTATAGATTTTACGAGAGAATTCTTTGAAAAGGTTTAATAATAAGAACTTTAATCACAGAAAGTTTTTTAGTTTAGCAAAACTTTCTGAGTGACACATGAACCTCCAAGGTGAGCCTAAAATGTCAAGAAGGGTAGTAGTATTTCGTAACATACTTTTACAAAGCTAATACTTGGAAGCAATATTATTTAATAAAATACTTAGTACATAATATATCTACAGCCAGGCCATTACGACAGTTGTTAAAACACTTCAGGTCAGCATTTTGATTATTATATTCACTGGGAGTATGAGTGAGACAGGCTAGTGCAGATAAATACATGAAAAAAGAGGGTATATTCATATCACATGTATATACTACTAATGTTCATGCTGCAAATTTATTATGGTTGCAGCATGAATGAGTCGACTTGGTCAAGGAAGCGCCACACAAATCTCTAACACAGCAGCTAAACTTTTGCAGCGCATCACGCATGTTTGCCGAGGCACGCGTGGACGGACAGCCTTGCAACAATATTGCGCAAAAGAATAGTCTCTCTGATGCGTCGCGTGCGAGATAGCACTAACAGCCTCCTAGCTTCCGTATAAGGAAGGTAAGATTGCCCTGTGATGAGGCACTGGAATATAGTGCATATGGGTTCCAGGCCCAATATGTTTAACAATAAATGATAATTTTGGTAATGTATAATAATTTTAATTTGTATTCTGTAAATTTACAAACCCCTAGTTTTAAGTGTACTAACAAAGTGGGTGTAATTACCTAAATAATGAATAAATAAATAAACGCTGCTGTGTCTCATAGTGAGTGTAGTGAACCATAACCTTTTTTTACTGGTAATGTTCTTTTTGAATTCTATCTTACTCCTCAGGTTTCAGAACACATCTTCATTTTGATTCATTTACCATCAGGTGGACTGTGTGCTCATTTGTCACCCTTATTCTGTACAACAAAGGGAAAAATGCGACTCAAGCCACGAAAAAAAATTCTGACGTTTATGGACCTAATGCAGTGTCAGTAAGAAAATCACAAAGTTGGTTCAACCGTTTTTAGTCCGGGATTTTCTATGTCAAAGATGCAACTAGCTCTGGTCGCCCTCATACAGATAAAGTCGATGACATTTTTGAAAAAGTGGAGCAAGATCGACATATTAGCTGTTACGACATAGCAGAGGAATTGTCGTAACACAAAACAGTTTTGACCCATTTAAAAAAGTCTGGCTATACATAACAGCAAGATATTTAGGTACCACACAAACACACTGAAAGAAACCTAATGAATTGTGTACTCATTTGCGATTCTCCATTAAAATCAAATGAAACTACTAACTCCTTTCCCACCGAAAAGCCTCAAGACAAGGTGTGACAGACCAAAGACCGGACATTGGCAGAATTACTGTGACATAACCACAATACCAAGGACAAATATTGATAAAAAAATTGAAATGAAAACAAACCATTTTTGAAAAGATTGATTACTGGTGATGAAAAGTGGATCACCTACTATAAAAGAACGTGCGAAAAAGATCATGGTCAAAGGGTAGTCAAGCTCCACAGACTGCAGCAAAACCCGGATTAACACGCAATAAGGTGATGCTGTGTGTATGGTGGGATTGGAAAGGCGTTGTTTATTATGAGCTTCTGCCACCAGACAAAACCATCGATTCGGATCTCTACTGCAAACAACTAAGGAGACTCAAGCCAGAAATTGAGAAAAAACTTCCGGAATTGATCAACAGAAAAGGAGTGGTCTTTCATCATGATAAAGCAAAATTTTGATCAAAAAATTTGGGAGTTTGGTTGGGAAGTGTTAATGCATACACCATATAGTCCTGAATTTGCACCCTCAGATTTTCACCTGTTTCGAATTCTCTTCAGAATTCTTTGGGTAGTGTTAGGTTAACATTAAGAGAAGACTGTCAAAACTACATGTTGCATTTTTTTTTAATCAAAAATCCCAAGATTTCTACAGCAACGGAATTATGTCACTACCTACCTACAAAATGGAAACAAGTTATTGAACAAAATGGCACATATATATTATAATTAAATGTAATTGAACTTTGAAAAAAAAGTGTCTTAAATTTGTATATAAACGAAGAAACTTTTTTCCCGACCAAGTAATTATAGAATGAATTTCCATTTGGTTTTATTTAATTCATTCATTTGTTGCTTACAGCCTGTCCACTGCTAAACATAGGGATCCCATATTGCCTCATAGGGTAGATATTTGCCATAGTTGTCATGAGCAGGTAGAAGCAAGAAAACCATTTTGATAATGATTATACCTAAACAAAAAACTAGGGACAGTGTTCAAACCCATCACCCTATGATAATATAATATCTGAGTTTGAGGGGACTATGGATAGATAGATAAATCTCATGACTTTTGTTAGTTGACAGTGTAACCATCTCATTTACACTCGCATAACACTCAGTGGTATATACTATATAGCCATACTGCAACTATATTATAGGTGTGGCTTGAATGGGTCTGCTCTAGCGGGATGGGGGAAACTCAATACTGCTGTGTTTCGTACAGTGAGTATAGAAAACTGGGGACCCTTTATACTGGAAACGAGGCATTCCACCTTAGTCCTCAGGGGTGACAATGCATCTTCATTTTGATTCTTAATCGAGGATAGCTGTACATGACTATGGGCCAAAGTATCAATTTACCATCAGGTGGACTGTGTACTTATTTGTTACCCCTATTCTATGAAAAAAAAACATAAAATGCTTATACTGGTGATGGGAACCTGGCAAACACGGTGATTATGGACAGCAATGGACTTCGCAGTTATGAGGAAGAAGAAGAAGTGACAAGTTATCATTCATTTATAATCATTCATTACAGTCTATCACAATTCTACTGCTGAACATAGGACAAGTATACAAAAGAATATTTGCCAAAGTTGCTTTGATGCATGTTATGATACACATGGGCTGATATTGAAACTTTTACACCACTACAACACAGTGACAGGTACATCTAAAATATGAGGATTCTATTAATGTAATCAATAATCTTTCAGCCCTGTGCAGCATCTATATTAAACATCTCAAATTAGAGAGAAATGGAAAGAAACATTTCACAACACTATAAAACAATTTTAATTAAAAGAAATAATCACAAAATTTGTTACAAAAATAAAATGTACTCATTGTTAAAGTAACATGTCCTTGCATTGAACAAACAGATCAAACTTAGCTTAATAAGGCGGTTAAGACAACTTAAGAACAAAACATAAGCATAAAACTCACCTCTTTCTTCTCTTTTCTTGATTCATGTGTATTTAATAGGTCCTTGATTTGTGAGTTTATATGGATCCATCCTAAATCAATATCTTCTATTGTTTGTAAATATAATAGATCTAATGCAACTCTATCACACATTACATCAATGTCATAACGAGGATCCCAGTAACTAAGAAAGAAAATGTTAAATTAACCTACAATGAGATACTTTAAAAGAGTATAACTAACTTCAATTATAGAGCAGATATAAACCTAGATGACAAGGAGTTGAAACTCTAATTATAAATAAAAAAGACAGTAGAACTACTTATTTTTAAATTTGTTAAAAGCATGAAAATCAAATAACATTATACTACCTTTTACGAATCACTATTTTATCATCAGGTCTAACATACTTCTGAGATATGTATGGAGATTCATATTCTTCTAATTTTTTTAAACATGGTTGGCCATCCTTTGCACAGCTCCAATTAAAAAGATATAAGGAGAAAAACTTTACATATTCTTTTGGCAAATTTATATAATTACAGGCTATATCTAACACAGTGCCAGAAGAGTCTGTTGATGATACTGATAATGGTATTCTGTAGCCATTCATCAGAGAAATTTCAATGTCCACCTCATGTACTCTGACACAATGAGTTTCTTGTTGTGCAGAGAAAAGGAATGTAATGAGAATGTCAGAGTAAGCCAGAACAGGATTTTGTCCCACTGAAACAGTCAAAATAGAGGTCATGATTGGCTCTAAAATCATAATATTTTTTATTTTAAAGGTATTATAATAACTACAAAGATTTGATATTATTAGACACTAAATTTTTTTATCTTAAAAGAAATTTCTTATTTTGTGTTAACAACATATTTATTTTGATGAAAATATTTTGATTAGTGATCAAATGTAAGAAGCAATTTAGCAGGAAACACTGATAAAGAAGAAAAATAAAATTGTCTCTATATTAAATTCAAAATTTCACTTATTTTAAAAATTAAGACTACAACTAGACATAAATTATGGCCTGACTAAAAACAAATCGAATACTTAGGTAAAAGAATACCACCTAATTGAATGTATTTTTCTAATAAGATTCTTCTTTCTTCTATTTGTGAACTTGTAAGAAAAAGTTTTTTGGGTGGAAACTGGGGAAGTTTCAAGTAGGGATTCTGCGATTGAAGCTGTTCATGAAGACTGAGCAACTGCTTGTAGCGAGCAGCACAATGAAAAAATCCATCAATATAGATGTTAAACGCCTAAAAGCAAGAACACGGATACAATTTGTAATTACCATTTTCAAAACAAAATTAAGGTTTATACAATAAAGTTAGCAGACATCAAGGTCTTGCGAAATATAGGTTTTTATCAACATGATTATTAAGAAGGAGGATGTTATTTACCGTATAAGTAATCCCATTATCATCACGAAATTGCTGCACGTCAGGAATAGAAAAATGCATTTTCACAAACTAAATTAATACACCATGACATTCCTCTCCTCAATAATAGGTACCAAGAAATTTCTTCAACTTAAATAATAAAATAAGATGTTATTATTTACTTTACGAGACATATGCAGGCAGCAACAGTCGGAACCAAAGAGTCAAAGAGTATAGTAATCACAGAACACTAATACCCTTAGGATAGTAATTAGTAACTGCAAAGAGTATAGTATCTGTTCTTGGCTCTTTGGTCAGAACTAAAACGAAACAAACTCTGAATGTGAATAAGCATGACCAGATTTTTTTTAATATACCTACTAAATAGTGCAGCAAAAATCCACCAAATTCTACTAACAAAAAAACTATTTGCTACGCAATATCTACCAAAATTTTAGTATTTCGTTGCATTAAAAAAACATTGTCTCCAGTATGACCACATGTGCCAGATTACTGCCATTTTAGCAGGATTGGCCTCTTATTTTAGCCTCTTGCATGATTGGTTGACGTTTTATAAAAGCTTATTGCGGTAAATATGCCAACTTAAAATGTCAAAAGTGGCAACCCTAGGTACTTTGGCAGCATGTGGGGGATTTCCCTGTACCTCTTATGTTATGCTTAAATCACATTCAATAAACAATTTTAAAAGTTTGCGTATAAAGTAGATAATCTTAAAACGAGTATGGATAAACACGAGTTTATGGTTAATATTTCAATCAGTCAAAGAAGAGACGTACTTCAGTTTAATATTATGGTTGTAGCACGAACGGGTCGGCTCAACCGGGGTTAGACCCACACTCTCACAGAATACCAGCGTGAAATAGCAGCTTAATTCTGCTGTGTTTCATATGGTGAGTGTAGAGAACCGGACATTTTTACTGAAAATTAGGCATTCCATCTTAGTCCTCAGGGGTGACAACACATCTGCATTTTGATTCTCAATTGAAGATAAATGTAGATGTTTATGTATCGCAGCATTCACTTACCGTCAGGTGGACTGTGTGCTTGTTTGTCACACTTTTTCAATAAAAAAAAAACTACAAATTGGCATCCCGACTGTCCGCTTTAAAGAGCATGCCACTACTAGTAAATATCAAAAAATGTGTGTGGATTCAGCAGGCGACAGAATATTCTCTGAGATAAATTTAATTAAGACAAAAACACGAAACATAATTAGAAATAAACAAATGTAGCGTCTATCTTGCACGATAAACAAGGCATTGGTGAGCGTAGCGATTGCATTGCATTCAAACCAGCGAAAGATTTGTTTAATTTTGATTTAATAAAAATACATATAGCATTTAAATGTGTATTTTACTTTTCTTAGTTTAATACAATTGTACAATTGTAAATAAAGTTGGCAGTATTTAGACAATTTTCACTACAGATTTTGGCAGGATTTGGCAGGTTTTTAACACACTGATTGTCTCGTTCGCTCATCTCGCTCCGTCGCTCGTGCCTAGCATGAGTTTTTGTAAACAACACATGCACCGCACGCCTGCGCGTTGCATTTGCAATTGCGCCCGTGTGGCTAGTTACTAGTTTTGCTTGTATAAAACGGACGTAGCGGCCGTTGTGAATGGAGTCTTGGCTCTGGCGTGGCATGTTACACTAGTTGTATTTCGCTACTAGCTCATCCTTGACACATTGGATATCAATCGTGCGTTTCGGAATTACTTTTGATGAGAATCATCTATAGGTGCGCGTTGACAGTAAAACTGACTAGTATGTCGTTACAGCAAAGAGCGTGATGTTCTCTTATGGATCATGCCCCTCTACGCAAACGCTCACGAATCCCTTATGTGTGCATGCGCGTATACTATACACTTCGTTGCTTTTTGGTATGAGTTGTATATGTTTAAATTAATTTTAAATTCCACCATGAATTAGGATGTTTCACATATGCCGGGTGTCCACGCCAGCCACCTTTTTTATTTTATACTTTTATTTGATTTATGACCTTAAATGCAAAATAAAATGTTCATTTTTTACTTTGAAACAAAATGCACATTAGTTTTTTTTTATTTTATTTTTTTTTTATGGGAGAAGGCGCAATCGAACATGTGGCTCACCTGCAGGGCTAGCATGGGCAGGAAATAGTTTTATCCCCGGGGAAATAGAAAATCTCTATCCCCTCGCTTAGTTTTATTCACCCTTCGAGCATGGGCACACTAGTGATTATACTATCCACAGTAGATAAAATGGGAGATAGACTCAAGACTTAATAGATTTTTTGTTCATACAAGTCGTAGTCATCTACAGACGGGGGATATATGTTTACTCGTTATGTCAAACGGGGATATACTTCTCCTCGTAGCCGTGCTTTGGCATAGAGACAAGATAATTATATCTCTTGTCAGTGGATATAATCGGGGGTTAAAAATTTTGTCCCCAGCCCATGCTAGCCGTGCAGATGGTAGTTATAGTGGTAACTCCCGTTTAAAAAATTTAAACTTCCTAAGTGGAAATCCCAATTTGTAAAACTACTATGAACGGAAATACCGATGATAAAGCAAATCAATATTTTTGGTAGATTGACATATTTCTATCAAAATGTAAATTTACCCAAAAATTTAAAATCTGTTTAATCTGGTCACACTGTCAAAGAGTGTACAATAACTACGTTTTACACTCTTGCGCTAGCACTTCTCATTATGCCCGGCTTACACTAACGAGAAATGCCGTTAATTATCGCGTTGATGGGCGTTGAATGTAGGTGTGGCCACCACTTAACGCGATAATTCTACAACGAAAAGAACAATGCCGTTTGCCGTTGGGGGATAACTCGAGTGTCGGTACATAAAAGAGATTAACGCACGGATTAACGCGTTGAAGCGGCCACACTACGTTTGTCTCATTGTGCACGGTGAGCGCAACGGAGTCGCACGTATGGCTACGATAGAGTGGAATTATGAAAAAGTTATTACGTTTCTTGAGATTCTATAAACAGAGCCATGCTTAGGCAATGATAAAATATATTCATATAATAAAAATTTACACTCATCAAATATAGAGTAGCAACGTCAACGTTCATCTTGCTTGAAATTGAAGGAATATTAACGTAAAGTAACCATACGTCCCGTTTTGAACGGGTATGTCCCTTGTCTCGGTCACCTGTCCCGTTGTCCCCAAACAAAGCTCCGGAACGCAAAATAGTCCCGTTGTCTTAAACCGCGAGAAAATTTAAAACTATGAAGTTCGTCAGACACGAACGGTGCGAGAGCGGGACTGACCAAAAAATAACCGAATGGGATAATTTCAAAGTTTTCGCAGAAATTCGTTGGGTAGAAGTATTCAAATATTTCTCACCAACAATCTTCAACATAAATTCTTTTGCATTTTAATCGAATATATTTTATGTCTGCCTGGTGCAAATGCTCCAATAGAAAAAGTATTTTTCTATTATGAATGAATTGTGGAAGTCTGAAAAAAAAATCACTTAGAGGTTCCAGTTCTAAAGGCGATGTTAATAACAAAAATCAATGTCAAACAAACTTGCCCTTATTGAAAATCATCACCAACTTTATTAAAACAAATTTGTTCCACTGACAAATATAAATATAATTAAAAAATATGTTGCATTTAATAATTACTGTCTGAGGAACTTTGCTTTAATGAAGCTGGTGAACTGGTGATTAATTTTTATTTTTCACAATTTGTTAAAATAAAAATAATTATAATTAATGTGATTATAATTATAGTGAACACTAATTGTATAAAGTTACAGTTTTTAAATAAATAGCGTAATATTGTTTTTATTGTTAACCTGTTAACTGGCGAGTATAAATAAACCCATGTCCCATTTTGAGTTAAAAAATAAATGGTCAGTATACTTTAACGCCGTTCAACGGCATTGAAATTGAAATGACGCTGACCTATCAAGTGTGGCCACTCAGTTTATCGCGTTAAAATTAAGGCAACAATTGTTGCGTTTATGGGCATTGACGTTTCTCGTTACTATCACAGATTAGTTAATAGTTTACAAAACAGATACATCACTCCTATACAAAAGCGAAAATACCTACGCTATAATAGCCTACAAAATCTTAATAATAATATCTGCTGTTTGCAGTGAGAAGAAAATGTACCATAAGTACTCGCATAAAGAGTCGAGATTGTGTTGACCGCCGTGCGACTCACGTGCAAGCGCGTCATCGCACGAATGCGCTAGGATGCGCTAGGATGCGCTAGGCTGCGCTAGGCATAGATAAATGATAAGTCATCGCGCACTCTGACTACGTACCGCGCTCCCTGCAAGTAACATCTCCATGAATGCGGCATCTTAATATTGTAGTGTATATAAGACAATTTGCATGATGCTAGTGTGCGTGAAAAATTGTATATGCCAGCAGCTTAACTATTACCCGATTAACGGGAAAATTTATTTTATGCTATGGCTTAGTAGTTAAGTTCATAGTTATGAATGTATTCCAGAAATACTTAAAAATGAATAGTTTATTAATAACGAATGTATCAATATATTTGTGTATATTATGTATAGGTTTTTCTTCTGAATAAATGACATATAAATGATAAGGCCTCCTTTATATCAGTTTAATTTTTTTATTTACACGTCTTACTAATATTCACAAATTATTTAAAAAAATAGTTATATATATGGTGTAATCAAAATAGTGCTTTCTATTCTACGCGTCAATATGAACAACTTTTACTATAAATCTATCTTCCAAATCGCAAGAAAAATCAGGTCTTCCATATATTTTGAGCAAGTCTGTACGAAATTTTGTATGGAATAACTGACTTTGAGATATTTTTTATAGGATCAGAGGGACAAACGAGCACTCAGTCCACCTGATGGTAAGTGGTTGCTGTGGCCCATAGACATATACATCTATCCTCGGTTAAGAATCAAAATACAGATGCGTTGCAACTTGCAACCCCTGAGGACTAAGATGGAATGCCTCCTTTCCAGTAAAAGGGCAGCAGCGTTAAGCTCCTATTTTACAATGGTATTCTGTGAGAGCGTGGTCCTGCCCTGGTCGAGCTGACCCATTCGTGCTACAACTATACAGCTGCAGTATGGGTCTATCACGTATAAATTGAAAATTTCGAAGATAATCCCATAAGAAAAAATATTCATGTTGACGGGCAGAATCATTCCCTAAGTTATTAAGTACTATTTTGTTACACCTTTAGTTAGTATATGAGACCGGGGAAAAAGTTTCTTCGTATATTGTATACAAATTCAAGACGTTTTTGCTTTAAAGTTTTATTACAATTAACTATAATATATATGGGTCCATTCTGTTCGATAATTTGTAACCATCTTGTAGGTAGTGACATAATAAAAAATAAACGTTGCTGTAGAAATCTTGAAATTTTGATTTAAAAAAATGCGACAAATAATTTTATTTGATATATTCAATACCAGAGATTTGAAGGAATATGGATTTAGTCATCCCATTTATAATGGAAAAAAATATAAACTTAATTATTAAAACCTCCAGAAAGCTTTCTTTTAAAGAACACAAGCAACAAAAGAATATAATGACTAAAAATTTTAAACCAGTTTTAACTACTCAAGCAAATACTGGATTTTTAGGAATGTTAGTGTGTATTGAAAGTCACAAACAGATAACTAATCTTGTGATCTGGCGTTATCATGATGAAAGAGCACTCCTTTTCTGATTATCAATGCCAACCGTTTTTTTTTTTTTCTATTTCTTGCTTGTCTCATTATTTATTGGTAGTAGAGATCCAAATCGTAGGTTTTAATCGGCGGTAAAAGCTCATGATAAACTTTCAATACCACCATACACACAGCATCATTTTATTTCGTGTTGATGCAGGTTTCGCTTTAGTCTGTAAACAAAACACATATCATTGCAGAAAAAATCACGTTTCTTGTATGGTCTTCATACAAGAAACGTGATTTTTTTGGGTCCTTTAATATCTTACTTGTTTTCTTTTTTATTTTATGTTGTTATAGCAGCAATATAAATACACATTCTGTGAAAATTCTACATATTACGGTTCATAAGATACAGCCTACTGACAAACAGATGGAACGATAGTGGAGACTTGGGTCCCGTTGATAGTCTTTGGGTACGGAACCCTAATAAACGGCAATTATGTCATTTAAGTAATACTACAGAAATAAACATTAAATAATATAGATTTAACTCAACAGTGGTAGAGCCACGCGGCAGCTTTTGCTGTCGCACGGATGGGCCGGCTCAAACCGGGGTGGTACCACGACCTCACAGAATACCAGCGTGAAGTAGAGGTTTACCTCTGCGTTTCGCTTGGTGAGTGCAGGTGGCCGGAGGCCCTTTTTACTGGAAATGAGGCATTCCATCTTAGTCCTCACGGGTGGCAACGCATCTGCATTTGATTCGCAAACGAGGATAGATGTAGATGTCTATGGGCCGCAGCAACCACTTACCATCAGGTGGACTGTGTGCTCGTTTGTCACCCTTATCCTATAAAAAAAAAAAAAAAAATTTAGGTTATATTATAATAAGTTAAATATATTATATTATAAAATATAGTAACAATAAATTCACATTTAAAAATCTCAGCCACGGGGAACTTTATTTTTGCATTCGCGGCAACACTGAATAGCGTCATTGATATTTTGAGACTTATTTATGGCTCGTGTTATTTTATGTTAAAATTTCGAAATTGTATGATACTTAATGATAGTATGTGATTCCAGTGTCTTTCTTATTTCTTGTAGTATTATTTTTACACAGTTTCAATACGTAAACTGGTATTTTACTTCGAATTATGATCAAAATTTAATAAAACATTCAGTACGTTCACCTCACACGTTGCCTGCAACCAAAGAGTATAGTAATTGTCCTATACAGGAATGACTGCAACGCGACTGGATCGGGTACGCCGATTTCGACGTAGTATTTGTTGCCGTATTTTACATGAGCGCTGGCGGTATCTATACTCTATTCCAATTACGAAGTCCCTTTTTCACACTTCTTAGAACGTAACTCTTCACGTTTCGCATAATTAGAAATAATAATCATTTTTGTTCATGGTCGTAAATCATCATTTAAAAATACACAATCAATCTAAATCATTATACAATTAATTCACACACACAATCAACATATTGTTTTTAGACATCGTGCTCAAAATAATTAAAACTTTGAAAGATAATAATATTTTACTGCCGTTTTGCGTTTACGTTCTATAGTTTTACTTTTATTTTTACTTTTTACATAGTGACGTGACTAAAAGAATCGTATAAAATCGATTATAGACAGATTATTTTCGCGAGTGAAAATCTGTCAACACTGCGTCCACCTCGTGATCACGACCGCCATTTTGTTTGTCTCTTCAGTACGAGTGCAGAAGCCTTGTATACGATACGCGTGTTCACTTTAGTTGATTTTGTACTGTGTTTTTATTTCGTTCTTGTTATTGTAGTTATAAATGTTTGATAATTCTTTCGTTGTTATTAAGTTTTCACTGTTATTTGATTTGGTTTTTTTTTTTGTATTTATAAACACTATGGCCGAAACTGAGACCACTAAAAGAACAGTGATGCGCAGTCAAGCGCGAGAGTTTGTAGTACGCCTACAAGATTACTTTGAAAGAGAGTATCAGAATGGTGGTCCATCGTTGCCACTTTCACAAGTGACTGACTAACCGAGTAAGTGCAGCTCTTGGTATTAGTCGAAAAACTGTTTCCCGAATAAGTAAGGAAAAACATGGTAAAGATTTAATGGAAGATAACAAATTAAAATCGCCACTTAAGAAAAAACTTAGAAGATCGATAGTTACACATATCGACAATTTTGTACGACGCAATTAGAAACCATATCTATGGCTACTATAGTAAGAACAAATTGCCGACTCTGGATAAATTGTCAAATACTTTACGAGAATCTGGACTGTTTCACGGCAGTAGAACTTCTTTCTGGAGGGTTTTATAAATGTTGGCTTTTCTTAAAAAAAATGTGATAAAAGGCGGAACGTCGAGATATAGCTTTAGCCAGATTTAATTTTCTAAGATCAGCAAAGTCCATTGCCGTTTGAAATAATGTTATATTTCTAGATGAGACGTGGCTAAACGCTAATCATACAGTTGGCAAGATATGGACAGACGACACTCCTCACTCCTCCACAAAAGTACCTAGTGGCAAAGGCGAACGTTTAATTATTTGTCATGCGGGTTCCATGAAGGGATTTGTTCCGAACTGCCTCTTGGCGTTTAAATCTAAGAAAACTGTGGAATACCACGAAGAGATGAATTTTGTTAAATTTAAGGAATGGTTTTGTACCTTATTGACCACCTTGAATGAGCCATCAACGATCATTATGGATAATGTACGGTATAATCATTCAGTACAAATAAGTAAGCCTCCAACTTCTAGCAGTAAAAAAGCCGATATTGTGAAATGGCTGAATGACAATAATATTGTTGCTGACATGTCCATGTTAAAAGTTGAGCTGCTGCATTTGGTTGCTATAAATAAGCCAGCTAGACCAAAATACGTATTAGACGAAATGGCTAAGGAAGCCGGACACAATGTAATGCGCCTTCCACCCTAACATTGTCAATACAATGCCATAGAATTGATTTGGGCGCAAATTAAAGGCAAGAATTTAAACAAATCTTTTTTATAATTTATTTTTACCTATTTTAACATTTTATCTGCTGCTATATTAACACGCAAACCTTTATTTTAGGTTATGCGGCTCGTAAAAATATCAGCCCATTGATTACTGCAAACAAAATGCTGTCATTGTTGCAAGAAGCTTGTGTTACAGCCGCGAATTGGGAAAGTGTGGTTTTACGAACAAAACATTTGATTTTCGCTGATTGGGACAGAGACATACATATCGATGCCGTCATAGATAACCAAATTATAATAAATACAGGGGATCCTAAAGACGATGATGAGAGTGATGACGACGATGCCGACTATGAAATATCGATTTCGGCTAGTGATGATGAATATGTTCCATCTTGATTAAAATATCATGTGATATTATCTAATTAAAATTAAAAAACAGTTTAATAAACTTTAATTTGATGCTAAACCTTTTTCTGTCAATACGATTTTAATTTGTTCGTTATAGTAATCGAAGATTAATATCGTCAAGTATCGACTATAGCGGTACTTTACTAGTACTTGATTATTGACATCTGTCAAATGGGACTTCGTATTTGGAATAGAGTATAGTCAGAGCGCGCGATGACTTATCAATAATCTATGGCGCTAAGGTTGTACCTATGATGATTATTGTAATAAAACGAATCTTGCGAAATAACCATATTTTTTATTTTTCGATCACATATGTTTGAGTTTTATAAAATGATTTATACATTTTTTTCCTTCTCTGAATTCTCGGTTATTAAATCTTATCGTTGAAAATATCCTAAATCCAGTAAATAATTTTAATAAATAATCATGAGGGAAACAGGAGCAAAGCGGAGGAAAATCAATGGTTTGTAAAATTTGTAACACGCTGCTGCCAGGCCGATTCATTATGGTGTTGTCAAAATTATTTAAGACTTATTATTTAATTTGGGTGCCCAGGTTGTCACTCAATTTATAAATCACAGCATTGTTATGCTGTTGTTTCGACGTAATCTTATAGTTAAGAAAAAATTACAATTTTTTATTTGTTTTTTGACTCTGACACCCACCCACCCACTGCACAATAATTACGTGGTTTCGGCATTTCGACGAGTAAGCGCGGGAAACGTGCGCGTGCAAGCGCTCAAGCGGGCGTGGGGCAGCCCAATGTCGGTTGTATCGTCGGCGATACGCAGAGCGGTAGGCATATAACGCAGGGTCTTGAGCGCGTGACGGAGGCCTGTTACTGTGGCCCCAGCATTATATTATAGTTTTTGCGCTCTAGCATGGAGCGTATGCCAGCTCACGCCTATGAAGTTTCGTATTTTTTTAGATAAACTGTCATAAACATATTGTTGTACTTCATGGATGTGTAACGCCCACTTACGATAGTGAAGTTGTACGATAAACTATGCCAAGCCATAACGAACAACCACAGTCTATCAAAAATCAGTTTTGAAATAAATCGATTATATAAAAATCACATAAATATGTATTGGAATTGGAACTAATTGTTTAACACATTCTTATTTACGAAAAAAAAAAACGAATATGCCGTGTTTCCGATGCATGAACGATAAATTATTCGTTTGTCAGCTCAGGCAAAAAAAAAAGTAAATTGCGTATTGTACCAAACAGACAATAACTCGTGGCGGCCATAATGGGTACAAAAAATCTATTTTTTATATTTATTTTATTTGATTTGTACACCAAATTCTCGATTATTTTTACCTTCTCGCCCGATATTTGGCCCATTGAAACTGGCAACACTAATACACATATAACGAAAGGCGCTAGCACTCGTAACTTGAAAAGCTGCCGGTGCAGTCAACGCCGTATTGAAAATTACAGATGCTGGCAATCAACATGAAATAGAAGATGATTTTTTTTCAACTTAATACATAGTATAATTTATACATTGAAGTGTCTGTTTGTAATACCAAAATAACAGCCTTTTACTAACTAATATAAATGATAATGTAAAGTATATACGGTATTTATAAAAAAAGACAAAAAAAATTTTAAAATGTTTGTCGGTCTCTCTGTTTGCTCCGGCTTATAGCTGGCACTGGCAGATAGCTGATGTTATAAGAAGTAACACAGCCTAATTTTATTTTAGAAAAACAATTAGGATTCCGCGAAAAAAAATTAAAACCCATGAAATCCAATATAACAACACCAAGAGGGCGAGGTCCGGGAACACCTATAGTGTAACTATTATGTAATAATTTGTATTTTTTTTTACTTATTATAAGTCAGTGCTTGACCACGATCCCACCTGGTGGTAAGTGGTGATGAAGCCTTAGATCGTAGATGCACAGACCGCAGCCCGCCGGTCGAATACTGGTGGCCCGCCGACAGCAAAAATAATACTCTCGTACATTCGAAAAATATTGAATTATATTCCAGAATAAAACCAAAAAAAATATGTTCGAAAAGTAATTTGAATCTCGCGCACGCGCTCTTAAGTGCGCTTATCGGTGCGCCGTGCATGCGTCGGTAACAGCGGTCGGTAATGTTCGTATTGATCTCGGTTAAGTTCGTTTTCTTGAGGAACCGCCGCGGCCGGCGGCGCGGCGACGACGGCAGCGCAGTGGCGGCTTATCCACGGGTTATATTCTTAGAGCAAGCGAGATAGCAATAGTCCCGAATTCCCGAATGCTCGCGTAGGTAGATACACGAAGCTTCCAGAGTCGGTTTCGTGATTTCTCCAGACAGTTTTCGACTCTATACGCGCGGTATAAAAGCCACGCTAACCGCAATTTATAATTAACAAATTTAATACATTTTTATCAATTATTTATTGTCTTTAATTACCTATACTTCTGGCGGCGCGCCATCAGTTCATAATTTGCCCGAGTGGCCCCTAGTCTTAATAAGTCTGTGCATCACTGCCTTAGATGGTAAGTCGCACTGTCTTATCGTAACAAAAGCCTATTCACTCTTGCCTTGAAGACGCCTAGATTGTATTAAACTTTAACTTAATTTTACATGCATTGTAGTTTATAAAGAAATATATGTTTCGGTTTTAATTTTTATATCGATAGCTAATCGATAATTTTTGCTTTGCTTTGTGTATCGTTAATCGCCTTTTTTAAATCGATTTAACATTGTTCCATCTCTAGATACGCCAAAAGTGTAAGCTGTCACCCGCACCATGCTATAACGCAAAAACTATAGCTTATGCACTAAAAAGCTCGCATTTCACTATGGGATATAAAATATATTATATTCTGAGACATAAATTATATCCCGCGATTAGCTTTCACATTGTGAGGTATATCTTTTAACCAGTGTGCGTTCGCTATTGGATTACGCACCAACCTCGGCACACCCCGATGAGGAGGTGGAGGAAATGTATGAGGATATCTCTAGAGCCATGCATTCCTCCAAAACCCAATATACGGTGTTAATAGGAGACTTCAATGCAAAACTAGGCACAAGAGAGAACGGTGAGCTGAAAATAGGGAAATTTGGAATAGGGCAACGGAACCCAAGGGACCAGCAGCTGGCCGACTTCATGGAGAAAGAGGGACTCTTTATGATGAACTCTTTCTTCCAGAAGCGGCCCCACAGGAAGTGGACCTAGTCGAGCCCCGACGGTTCAACAAAAAATGAGATTGACTTTATTATGACGATCAGACGACAACTGTTCAGTGAAGTCTCCGTGATCGCGAGGGTGAAAACTGGTAGCGATCACCGAATGGTTAGAGGCACACTGAACCTAAACGTTAAGTTGGAGAGGTCTCGTCTGATGAAGTCAACACTCCGTCCCCCTCGTGCCCTGTTCCAAAGTCCCGAAACTTTTCAGCTCGAGTTACAAAACCGTTTTCAGTGCCTAGAAGACAGCAATGAAGTGGACGATATGAATGACAAGCTCGTGGAAACTGTCCATGCGGTCGGAGCTAAGTTCTGCAAGACCTGCCGCAGAAGAACACAAAAACTCTCCGATCACACTCTCAATCTCATGGCTGTTAGACGGGAGATGAAGCTAAATTCTTCAACAGATTTGACAGCATACAGGCAACTGATCAGACAGATCTCCAAATGCATGCGGCGGGACTTACGCAACTTCAATACAGCTCGTATTGAAGAAGCGATCGAGCGGATCCAAGGCTCCAAAGTCTTTGCCAGAGATCTGTGTGCCAGAAAGAGCCAACTGTCAAAGCTGAAGACCGAGTGTGGCAGCATCGTTTCCGGGGCACCTGAGATTTTGAGTGAGATTGAGAGGTTCTATGGGCAGCTTTACACGTCATCGTTGGAGCCACACGCAAGTGTGAGTAACGATCCAAGAGCGAGTCTTATCCGACACTATTCCGAAGATATCCCGGACGTCAGTCTGAGCGAGATTAGAATGGCTCTCCAGCATCTTAAAAACGGTAAGGCTCCAGGCGAGGATGGAATTACAGCGGAGCTTCTGAAAGCGGGTGGAAGACTGGTACTTGAAGTCCTTCAGAAGCTCTTTAATTCCGTCCTCCATGTTGGCATTACACCGGAGGCGTGGAGCAGAAGTGCGGTGGTCTTGTTCTTCAAGAGAGGTGACAACGCTCTCTTGAAGAACTACAGACCGATTTCCCTTCTGAGCCGCGTCGAGTATTGACAATATTTCTACAGCGGTGGATATAATTAACCTTGAGTACATTAGGAACGGGTTTGACCGGTTTGGCCTAATGGTCAACCCTTCGAAGTCTCCGGCCATAATAATTGGTAGCCGTCAGATGATTCAGAGATTGAAAACTACTCTACTCGCTACCTCCTCCTCTACGCTCTACCTCCTATCTTTTTAATAGTATTGAGATTCAATTGTGTTCTACTGTGAAGGATCTAGGTTTATTAATTGATTCCACTTTGAGTTGGAAAGACCAAGCAACGACCGTTAGCCAAAAAGTCACCGGTACCCTGCGTTCTCTCTATCGCCTAAAAAATTTTCTACAATGCCTGTGCAAAGTTTAATTTTTCCCCTAATCGACTATGGCGAATAGTGTTATTTCGATCTGAATTCAGATCTTCTCAACAAATATGACCGTCTAGTAAGACCATGTATCCACGTATCGATCTCAATTAAAATGGTTACCTATTCGTCAACGCCGTAGTTTGCGTGCACTCACCACCCTTTATTCTATGTCTCCAACTTCCCCTTCCTACTTGTCTACTTACTTTCAGTTGCTTCGCACTAGTCATGAGAGAAACCTCCGCTCTACCAACAACCTTCTTCTCCTATGTCCCTCCTATATTTCTGGACTTGTTAATTCTTCTATCCACGTTCAATCTATTCTCCTTTGGAACGCACTACGTCTCAAAACCAGGACGGCTAGCAATAGTTACGCGTTCAAGATGAAGTTTCGGGAGCACATAATTAATAAATTGGCAGAATCATCATAGTAGCACTTTATTTATTTATATATTAGCTATTCCCCGCGACTTCGCCCGCGTGGAGTTATTTGTCGCGGAACCCTAAAATAAAAGCAGCCCAAGCTACTCCTTATAACATCAGCTATCTGTCAGTGTGTATAAATATTGACAAATATTGACATTAATATTTATACAATACTAACGTCACTCAATAATTTTGCCTTCCCTGAACCCCTCCACTAACACTTAATTTTTATGTTATAGTATTAAAGTTCAAATTGACTTTTAAGTATTGTTACGAATGTTTTGAATGGGAATATAGAAAAGTGTTGTTTTTAGACTTTTCAGGCAATTTTTTAAATATTTCTCTGCGTAAGAACCATCTTTGTACTTCAACAAATATTATAAAAAAAGAATTAGCGAAAACGGGCCACCTGCTCTCGAGATTTGCGCTTAGCAACATCATTAGCAACGCATTCAGCGATTCATTTTTATATTATAGATATATAAAAATTATATGTATTTATTATATATTTTATTTGATTATGTGTATATTTGTATATCTTTATGGGTTTATATACAGCTGTCATTAACATATAAGCACATTAACATTATAGCAATAGTACTAAGTTCGCCTATATACCATACATGTGTATTATATGAAGCTCAGACTAACTAGTAAATTATAACCGAAACCGAATGATATGAAGTTTTAAATAAAGATAAATAAATAAATATGAGAAAATGAAACAAATATAAGGTGCTGCCATTATTAAATATTCGTACCAGATTCATACTACACATCATCATGGAGGACCTCTATGCTACACATTTTTAGAACCGATTTCACGATTTGTAGAATCGATACTAATGAGTATCAATTTTGTTAAAGATCATCTTATTAAACAAACTACTCATATTATATAACTATCATTTCGTGTCTTCTTCCAATTAATCTTTTTATTATTTTTAGCTAAAGTATTGTATAAATTTTAACAAACTTGTAAATAGTGAATTTAAGTGAATATATATTACAATAAGTGTTATTGATAAAAGGAACTATTTATTATGAAAAGAATAGAATAGAATAGAATGATTTTTATTCAATATTGATTATGACATAATACTTATTGAAAGTCATTTTTTTATTTACCACTGGTTCGGAAAATTCCTCTGTCCTGGGAAGAACCAGCAAGAAACCCAGCGGGACTTTTTTTTAACATAATTTCACTTAACAATAATTTTGTTTATACATTTTTAAATGAATTTTCATAGAACCAGCATGGTGGCGATCACCTTATTCCCAGGGGTTATTTTCATTCATGTATTCCTTGATATTATAATAACCCTGTTTGTACAGTTTTTCTTTAATAAAATTTTTAAACTTGTTATATACAATAAAAGACAAACTTTGAAAATGTTCTGGGATTTTGTTGTAAAAGCGTATACATTGCCCCATAAATGAATTACTAATTCTGTGGAGTCTAGTAACTGGCATTACAAGCTTATGTTTGTTCCTAGTGTTTAAGGTATGAGCATCCTTATTCCTATTAAAGCTATTTATGTTTTAATGTACATACATTACATTTTCATAAATATATTGCGATGCCAAAGTTAATATGTTTATTTCTTTAAATTTTTCTCTGACGGACTCACTACAATTTAGATTATAAATCGCCCGTATGGCTCGCTTTTGCAAAATAAATATAGCTTCAATGTCAGTCACATTACCCCATAGCAAAATTCTATAAGACATTACGCTATGAAAGTAACTAAAATACACTAACCTAGCTGTCTCAACATCTGTGAGACTTCTAATCTTTCTTACAGCATATGCTGCAGAACTAAGTTTGCTTGCTAATTTAGATATATAGAGCCCCATTGAAGTTTCGCGTCAATAGTAATATCAAGAAAAACAGTGGTATCGACAAGACTCAAAGTACCCCAGTAATAGTTTTCAAATTGAAATTTTCATATTTTTACGAAATTTCACTTCTATTTTATATTTGTGTGTTTAAATTTTTCCGAAGTGTCAAATCTAGTTTTTTCTTTGTTTTCTTTTGATAGTGTGCATTGGTATGGTTGAGATCAGTGAATTATTTAAAATTGATATGAAGGATACGAAACGCCATAGACGTAAATAATAAGCAATATTATGGTCTATAATCTATCCAAACAAACTCCGGATGAACTAATAATAAAAGTATTATTGAGAGGCATGGAATTTCGCAACGTCTCCACGAAAAATCCCGTGGGGACAAAATTATCTGTAGCATTGAGAATTGTCTGCTTAAAAACAACATTGGGAGGAAAGATTTGGAGATCATACGTCAAGACAATTTGTCTTTAGTATGTGAAAGTTCAGCGACGAAACAAATTTCTCCCCAAAGACAAATTTAAAGCATTGAAACACTTACGCACCAGATCAGAATTCACAAGCTTTCGCGTAGATAAAGAAAATGCTACGATAGTAATGGACTCGTCAGATTGTAACTTGAAACTTTTATCGGAGGAAATAGCAAATATTGCACAACAATAAGCTTGGGGTTCCACACTTACATCACAGTGAAACCAGCCACATTCAAATACATAAGGACATACTACAAGCCACTGAAAAAGTTTTTTTTTTGTTTTATTTAAAAAACAAGCTTGATTGTGAATGTGGTCTATCTTACATAGGATAAACAAAAAGATCCATACAAATCCGCGTAAAAGAATATATAGCTGATGTGAAGCACCGACACTCTGGGAAGTCTGATGTATGTCAACACATTATGGATCATTCCAATCATTACATTAGATTTAATAGACCACAAATCGTTGGAAAGGAACACCGACTCCTATCAAAAATGCTTTGCGAGACTATTAAAATCGAAAAACATCCTAATTTCATTGAATAAGTTGGCTGGATCCTGTTATCTGGAATCCCAGGCAGACGGTGACCCCCATCCTATAATTAATGAAATGAAATCCAAATCCAAGCATATTACTACAAAGCTTCAAGTTACTATAAGCTTGTTCTGCGTAAAAGTTGAATGTAAGCTTTGTTAACTATGACTTTAGGACGTCAAACACTTCCGTGTCCCTAGTAACTATGTCACTATACTATGTTAGTAGGTATATTATTTACTTTTTCTACGTGGTAGAGCCATGCTGCAGTTATATTATGGTTGTAGCACGGATGGATCGGCTCGACCGGGGAAGGACCACGCTCTCACAGAAAACCAGCGTAAAATAGCAGCTTAACCCTGCTGTGTTTCGTATGGTGAGTGTAGAGAACCGGAGACCCTTTTTACTGGCTAAGACGCATTCCATCTTAGTCCTCACGGGTGACAACGCATCTGCATTTTTATTCGCAATCGAGGATAGATGTAGATGTCTATGGGTCACAGTAACCACTTACCATCAGATGGACTGTGTGCTCGTTTGTCACCCGATCCTATAAAAAAAAAAAACAATACCAGATAACGCACGCAATCGGTAGAATACACTATTTTGTATGTAATTGCCCTTCTTCTTGTTTAGATCTGTATCTAAACGATAGGAAAGGCAATTACATATTCATGTATATTCTTTGTCACCATTTAACTAAGACGAGGAAAGGAGAATACCTGGGGCACGAAAATAGGGATTTGAAATATAAAGTGATATTTACGAGAATTAAAAAATCTCTTTTATAATGTGTCCCTCCATAAGTTAACTGACGTTAAAAATATTGATCATTTCCGAATTGTTGATGACAAGTGGGTGTTATTTTGTAATTATTTCAATCGAATAGTCTTTGCCACCTACACTTGTACTATTATAAAAGCAGGGCTTTCAGATTTTTGGTTTATATTTGTATAAACTTTTCGAGGATTAACCATTCGGTAGAATCCACTAATTAGTCTGTGAATTAAACTCTTTCGTTCAAACATATGCCAAGAGCAGACATGTTCTTCTTTACATTAAAATCAAGCAAATACCGTCGTTTATGTAAAAGTTATTAGTTGTGAAATGGTTTGAAACTGAGAGTGGATTTAAGATGTTGTTTCCATTATCATCAAATAAGATGTTGTCCACACCGTTTTTACCTTTAACAACTAAAAGTATTTTATTCAATACTCGGTGCATAGGCTTCTGCCACTATATACAATACATCGATTATTTAAAAACGTTTTTTTATTCGTTTGCATTGCATCCCTAGCACGGCAACATTTTTTATGACTCATGGTCACGTGATCACGCTTGGAGTGGAGAAGTCTTTACTGGGTTGGCTAGAATTTGAGTGATCTGGGAATCCAACGCTTGCATAGATTTGCGAGCTTGGGTAGTATTTATTTTTGCGCTTAAGTTGTTTGTTGTGACATAAAAAGTATTTCATAATGTCATCCAAAACAAAAAAGACTGTAACATCGTCGTCAAACATAAGTGTTGTGTCGTCTGTGCAAAGCCCTCCTCAATCAAGCACCCCTGTTGGCAGCCGCCCTTCGAGTTCTGCCGGTCGTCCCAGCAGTCCACTTAGTCCTACGAGACACAGCCGTTTACAAGAAAAAGATGCTCTGCAAAATCTCAATGACCGCCTCGCGGCTTACATTGACAAAGTTCGTCAACTCGAAAGTGAAAATTCGGGCTTGCGTCGGGAAATTCAAACTACTCAGGAGGTGATAACACGCGAGGTGTCTAATATCAAGGGAATGTATGAACATGAGCTTCAGGATGCCCGAAAGTTGTTAGATGACACATCTCGTGAAAAAGCAAAGCTAGAAATAGATCTTAAAAGATTGTATGAAGAAAACGATGATTTGAAGAAACGGTAAGTAGTTTTCCATACATTTAACAAACAATTGGTTAATCTTTAGCGTAATTATTAATTATTGGCTTTAGCGATATCTAAATTCTAGGCGCTTATAATAGGAATTTCTTCCGGCTAACCTTAGCATAAAGTTTACGTCATCGGCGGCTTTTACAGCGCGGGAGCGATGACGAGCGCGCGCGACCTCGCCTTTACGACACAGTGACATCATAGCTAGATATATCAAATCAAATTTGTGTGTGCTAATGCACAATTCGGCATTAAGTTTATACCCAAGTAAAACAATATTGTGAAGAACGTTCCAAATTCATATTCACACTCATATTTATATATATTTTTTTTGTTTACACAAACATTTTTTACTCATAAATAATTTTTGTGTAAACAAATGCACTAACTTAGTATAGCTATCTGTGTATCTAATCTAACTAGCTTTTGTAGTGTGTTTAACACTAGTATTCTGTTACATAGGTATGGGGGATTTTTGTATACATTTTTAATATGTAATAAAAATCATTTTTCAGGGTAAAACTTTAGAAACTAAAATTTAAAAAGAGTTTGAGGGGAAAAGATGTGACAAGCGCACCAATTTTATTTATTTATTTAACTTTTTTGATATAAGTACAAAAGCCGGACATAATGCTTAAAGCATTCTCTGCCTGTCAACCTTGAGGAGTGGAAAAACATCGAAGGCGGTTATTATAATACATAACAGTACAGAATAAGAAATATAATGAATTTAGGAATTATAGCATATAAACATAAAAATAAAAAATACAAATACCATATATATATATATATATATATATATATATATATATATATATATGGGCGGATCAACTTTTTTACCCACACTTAGGTGTCCCTAGCAGTCATTTTTACTTAATGACTTATTCAAAAGTTTTTTATAGGTAAATGGTATTCTAAACACATAACAAATAATCAGGCATCATCAGAAAAATGCTAAAGGTGCTGAAAATTAACAATTTGTTTTGATTTTTAGGGTAACTCAGTATATCAAAAAGAGCTCCCATACAAAAAATCCTTGTCCCGAGACCATAGTCTCTCATGTGAATTCCAGATGAAATTATTTTTTTCTATAAAACCCTATCTTGAAATTAATTTTACAAAGAGACAAAACAATAAACTTTACCATGATTAACCACTGATATTAAATAAACATAAAATGTTAGAACAAAAAAAACATTTAGGACTGTCCCTCAATAAATTCCTTTTGCACGTGTATGCTGAGTTACCTAAAAAAATTGCGTTAAAAGAACGCCTAGATGGTATGTCTTGCCGTTGCTAACTTTATTAAAGTCGTATCGTATAACAACGGCGGGCAAAACTTTGATGAGTGCCGACAAGTCAGTCAGTCTGCCTCGAACGCTCGCAGGGAGTGTCCGTACCTTTTTGCGCCGTCAACTGAGTTACCAGATTTTCTCGTAAAATGTATGTAGTAACTTTTTAATAATAATATTACATAATACTAACTGTGGTTATCGACCAAATCATATGTTACATATTTTTTTACAGTTATAATAATATGTATTTTTCATCAAAGTACTTGAATTGTCTCCTCAGTTACCGGAATACTGAGTTACTTTGAAGGTAACTCCATAGACATTGTTGGTAACTTCAGAGACATTCGCGTGCTGTCAAACACGTTGTGGCGTCAAACTAAAATCAATACATATTTTTATAAATGATTCGTGTATTACTATTTCATTGTCAATATATACTTCTCCTATTTCACTAGCACATTGTTTTCAATGACAATTATCCTCACTTAAATGTTAAGTATAAATGCGAAAGTGAGTGTTTGTTGGTAACAACCTATTAACACAAAAACTACTGACAGATTTGGATGAAATTCGACACACAGTATACTGTGACCTAGATAACGATATAAGATACTTTTATTTCGGTAAAAAATCGAAAGCAGAAGCTAGTTCTTATTAATTTGCATCTTTTATTTCTTATATTGTATTGAATAATTTCTTATAAACTGAAACTTAAAAACTGTACCTTCCTTAGACATGCAATGTCACGTTTAACAGCAGCAGAAAAACAGAAGCGATATCGAGAAAGGCTGAAACAAAACCCTGAAAAATATGAAGAAAGCAAAAGAAAACATAGAGAGCACAACCACAAAATAAAAAGATTAGCAAAAGATTTGTTACCGAAAGAAAGGAAACAAGCCAATTTGATTTGGAAACTAAGACAAAGGGAATACAGGAAAAGAAGAAAGAATTTACAAAGTATTATAGATGTGACACCGCCAAGTTCTCCATTACCTAGGGTACAAGATATTCAAGAAGTCCACCAAATACCACCTGCATCACCGGTTTCAAATGCGTCTAGGGAGCGAGGATGGAAAAAAGTGAAGAAATATAAATCCAAAGTATATAGAGCAAACAAAAAATTGGAGGAGGAAAATAAAAAATTGAAGAGATTGTGTCAAAAGTATAAGAAAAAACAAATGCGAAGTAAACAAAAAGAAGTAAACACTAACGAGAAACCAGGAGACAACCAAAGTTATAATATTTTGACCAAGTCTATAAAAGATCGGTACAAGACAATAAGGAGTCAGCGACAAAAGACTGCTTAAAAGCATTTTCAAGTCTGGCCTTATTGAAAGATCTAGAAAGATTACTTAAAGAAACACTCGGAATAATCTCTCACTCGTAATATTGCAAATATTGACCTTGCTAAGCAAATCCTCGAACCAGAAAGGCATGATGTTCAAGATCCGTCTGTTGAAGACGTTCCTCTTGCCGTACTTAAATAAATCCAAAATATATCCACCATCCCAACGAAGTATTTACCGAGCTGTCTATGGATCTTCATCCGATTGTGATGAAGACGAGTCACAAATTGATAAGGAAAATCGTAAATCGATGGCTATAGATGATAAATTTCGTTTTCAAAGAGACCAAGTAGCTTCCACTAGTTACGACAAAATTCCTCGACAGGTATCAATTGGTGATTTTTTTACATGTTTATGTTTATGGCAGTAATAAAAAAAAAGAATATTTATTCTTACGTTTGCAAGGCTTTGTCCTCTATAGAAGAAGACTGTGAAATTAAAGTTATGTTTTTACGGGTAGTTGGTAATGATGTGAAGAAGTTCAGACTAGACAAGTGGGATATCAGCTACGTAAATTATGAAGATGTTATTAGTATCTTGCCGGTACCAAGTCTTCTGGAAGAAGATATGTACCAATTTCCTGTTTCCATTGATATATTTGAAAAGTAATTACTGTCGAGATTTGATCTAAAGATATTCATATAGATTGATTATTAATAGTAGAATGTTTATCCTAAATGTGATATTATTTTGTTCCTTACTTATGATTGTTACTTACTTCAAAGTCATAATGTTTAAAAGTAATAAATTTTTTTAAGTTTTTTGATTTTATGTCTTAGGCGTTACCAAGTTTGTCTCTGAAGTTACTTTTTGTCCCTTAATTTAAATTTTTGTTTTTAAACGTAGCGATCTTCTTGCCTACATCAGAATCTATATTTTTTATCTTAATATACTGTTGATAAAACGGCATCTGTAGGAAAGATTTTTTACGTTTATCTTATTACCTATTTAGATTTAATGAAAAGTTGCGTGTTTTATTTGGATGTTGGTAACGCAAGATACAATTAATTGATTACTTTTAAGATAAAAACTAAACAATTTTTAAGACTGACTTTATTACAGCAATTAATTTTGCGTATAAAAGTAAATAAAGGCTACGAATCATTTATATATTTGTTTTATTCAGACTATATCGATCACTATATATAGGTTACGCAGTAGACAGTTTTTAGAGGGTGCTCATACATTTTCGCAAATTGTGGCCAAAATAATAAATGAACGTCGTGGCCCTTTGAAATATATAAAGTAGTTGATATTTCTAACACACTTCTCATGTCGGAATGTATATATTAAATATTTATTTCTCAAAAAAATATTTTGCCTGACCTCTTCAAAATGTGGGTCGAATAGTTGATTGACCCATATATACAAACCACATACACACATATATATAATTTTCCCCACCAAAGATGCATAGCTATTTTCTGAAGCGCGTCAGGTTATTCTGGCTCAAATCCCTTTTTTAAAGGAGGAAGCAGAACTTTAGCTTTTCAAAAAAATATTACACACTGGAAAGCATTTCTTAGTATTCTGCCGTGTTATAGGGCAAGTGAAAAAAGGTGAGAGGTGTGTACTCATGTATTATCACACCGCATACTAATTTGACACATCTCTTCAATACCTCATGTGCTTGACTCAATCAAATTTGTCTAGTGTTATCCATTAATTGCAGTTCCTAATCAATATCAATAACAAAAAAAGTTATAAAATTACCTCACTAGCCTAGTAAATTGTTGCCTTTATTTTAAATGCCAATTTTTGCACTATGGAACTCCCCATTGAATTGATTTTTCTTTATATCTTATATTGACAATTCCAGGTTTTATCTTTGGTTACTATCTGGTTACAAATATCATATGAATTGTTTAACTGTTAAGTTAAAAATTCAAGTTACAGCTTATACTATGTACTTAACGGAAACCACAGGGTTTACATGTTGTATATGTCGCACTGCTAGGCACAGGCCTCCCCTCATTTCTGAGAGGGTTTAGTTGTTATAAAATGTCCGCCGCGCTGCCCCAATGCATGTTGGCGAAAAAATATTTCTAAAGACATTTTTTTCTTATTTATCAGACATGCAGGATTCCTCACTATGTTTTCCTTCACTGCCGAGCACGTGGTAAATCAACACTTAATTGCGATTGACAATTTCATTGATGCTGGCGGGGATCGAACCCGGGTTTCTCACATACTGTGAAATTTACAGTAAGCGCTAAGCATCTGAGCTACCACGGCTTCTTCAAAAAACATGTTAAAAATTAATTAGATTAATAGACATAATAAAATAAAATGGTGTGTCTTACCTAGTTTAAAGACGCCCTCCCTCAATGTGTGCACCATCCCCGTCACCATAACACACTACTGTCAATAATATGATATGTGAACATAAAATCATTATCACAGAGTTCCAACAATCTTTTCAACGCACCAGTTGTCATTGTTTGTTGAGCATTAATAGGTACTCAACAAAAATTTACATGATAATAAGCATCTGAAAAAAAATTGTGTGCATTTTTTTCATGTGCACATTATTGCAATATGAGTTCTCTCATACTCATATTGTAACTAATATGTATAATATAGTATAAAATAGAATCATTTTTATTCAATATAAATTATAGTACATAATACTTATCGAAAGTCATTTTTTACTTTTACCACTGGTTCGCAAAAAAAAAACCTCTGACCTGGGAAGAACCAGCAAGAAACCCAGCGGGACTTTTTTTTTATAAAAACCACAATTTACAATATAATTGTTTATACAATTATTATGAAAACATTTAGAAACAGCATGGTAGTGATCACCTCATTCCCAGGGGTTGTTATCAGTCATGTACCCTTTAGTAGTATGATAACCCTTACTAGACAATTTTTGCTTAATAAATAATTTAAACCTATTGATAAAAAAGGTCTGCATATTTTCTGGGACTTTGTTGTTTAAGCTTTTAGCGTATACATTGCCCCATGAAGGAATTACTGACCCTTTGGAGTTGAGTAACTGGTATAACTAACTTGTGTATAACATGCATACATACATTCCTAAGTATATAAACTAAACTTGATATTAGCCAACTAGGTCTAGTTTTATTTGTTGGTTAATATATAACATTGTATTGATAATGTTCATTTGCAGTAAGGTTTTTCGTATTTAACCAAACTATATATTAAAAATTTTGATGGCCTAGCATGAAAAAAGATAATACTATATATGTTTGTTTTATAAACACAAATTTTTTTTTCTTTAAAAAAATGTTATCACCACACTAGGATCTTCTTCTGTATTGTGGGGGCAGTTTACATAAATAAATAACACAAGCAAAAACATCCAGACCTAGAACAATTATTCGTAGGCCCTACAAATACTTGTTCCATTCTGGATATGAACCCACAGCCTTTATTGCCGCAACTCATTACTAAGCCTCTGCGCTATAGTCTTCAAATCACGTAATTTATGTTTAAGGTTTTAATAAAAACTGTAGGTATAAATATTAAATTGATGTCAAGGTGAAATGGTGACCTAGCTACATTATATCAGTGTACTAGTTACAAACTTGCCTTTAAAAATGAGAGTTTTACTAGTTAATTTAAAATATTTTATGTCACTCTTATATTTAATTTAATTTGCAGGAATTTTTTAATTTCATATTATGGCCTTTCCTTATTGTGTTTAGGTAGCAAAAAATGTCTCATCTTTGGTTTATCACATTTTACCTTAAGGCTTCTTGGTGTGAAAGGAGTTAAGATTTAATAACCCTGAAGATGTTAAGAATTAATAATTACAGTTTAATATTTTACTTTTTAATTTATTTTGAGATAATATTAACCTGTTGAAGGATTAGTTTGGGAAGGATGTCAAACAAAGATATTTAAAAATTAGATAATGTGAGATTGATCTTTAACACTTATTTCATCTAAAAATACAGGAGTAGGCATGCTTAAGCCATAGATGGCAAATTGTAAATTGGATGATGATTTGTGGATGTGTTTGTTTAAAAAACCATGGCCTTTTTGATATTTGTGGTCTGGAGCTAATCCACTCTCTATCCTAAGAATTCTTTTAATTCAGAAAAAAAGTGCAAGTTATATTAGGTCTTGAGAATAATTCATCAAATGAGAAGGACCACCAGTATCTTTAGCCCCCTTGGCGCAGGAGTCAAACTGTTTGTTTCCTTTTGTGGCACAAAGAGTTCTTTAATTTAAATGTTAATAAGTAGATTGGTTTAATTTTAAAAATATTGCTTTATAAATTCAGTAGACAGATTTTGAAAAGAATATAATATTAGGTATATTATATTCTTTCGTATGAAATTGCTGTTTTATATGAAATAAGTTAACATCATTTTTTTTTCTACATTTTTTCTATTAATCAAAGTAATCACCCATGCAATTGATGCATATTGCCAACACTGGCTGTTATAATAATAGATGAAGAAATCAGCTGGACATGAGGCAACAAATTCTTCAAAGGCATTTTGTATTGCCTCTCACATATTGAATTTTTTTTCCCGCCAAAAGTTATCAAAATTCTGGATAGAGTTGACATGTGAAATCTAGTCCACGATATCGACCCTCTTCTAGTTTAGGGAGATTTTGTCTTAATTATCACATTTGCAGTACGGCAACTCTTGTTCACACATTTGATGTTGCTCCTGACATAAATTAAAAAAAAATCTCTGTCAGCTATGGGAAGTCAGATGATTTTTTTGGATTTTCCTATGGTCGTCTCTTATGAATAATTAAATATATAATTCCACGAAAACATGGCAAGTCTGATAAGTTAATAAAGAGTGAGCCGATTTTAAATTCTTTTCCTTACAAGTTCAAATATCTTAGCAAAATAAGTGTTATATCTAAATGTGTGTAACTAGGCCATAAATAACACATTAAAGAAAAGTAATTATTTTAAATTCATATATGTAATGTGCTGTTACTAAGAGGTAGGTTTCCTTTCCCACCCAAGAGTTTGTTTAGGTAGAATCCACCTTCCTGCCTATTTTTACCATCAAATAGCAGAGCATGTATTGCTGCCTTCCAGTTGGAAGGGTAAAGATGTAAATGCCAGTATAAGTATATATAATATAAGGCTATTAAGCAATCCATTTTGGTCCCCAGACGTGACATCACATCTGTAGCCTTCTTTATTTGAAGCCACATATATATGTTACAGTAAGTGTGATTAATTGAAAATTATTAATAACTAGCTGAACAGGCAAACGTTGTTCAGCCCTTTCTGACAACCATTTCCTTTCCTAAAAAACTCCTGAGAAAAGCAATAAAAAAATTGTGGGTCACTTATCGGGATAAAAACTATCCTATCTCTCAAGTTGGACCAAACTGCACACAGTGTGCAAAATTTCATTGCAATCAGCGTAGTAGTTTAGGAGTTTATCGCGGACAAACAATGTGACACGTAATTTTTATATATAAAGATTAACACGATTGAAGGTACTGCTTATTTTTAATAATTACACCTTACTTTTGATAAATGTAATACATTTTCAAAAATAACGGATGACAAGCATAAATAAAGAATGACAATTATTTTTACTTGTCATGCTTATCTATGTATCACCACCTATAGTTACTAACTTAGTCACAGATTTTACAACTCACCAACATTTTGCACCAATATTTAGGTTAGGTTTCTTTTACTTACCAATAAATACTGTGGTATAGCTTTATTCTTTTAAATAAAACCAAATCATAAGGTAACTATCAATAATGACCGGTTATTATTAATACTAACTATACTAGTTACCTTTACCGTAACATATGCACATGTTTAGTAGCCACCTGCCATCAGGTTGACTGTAAGTTAGTCACTTTAATTTTCTACAAAAAAAGTTTATTATCTTAGAAACATCAATCGCTTTGGTGCTGTTACAAACCTTTGTCATTGCTCCATTAAAGGGCATCTTACATCTAGCATAAATGTAAGTTTCATATACCCTCCGAAATCTCATCAGAAGTTCGGTATTCTTCAATAGATTTAAGTCAACACTTGGTACCCAAGGGACATCACGGGATAATAGATTATGTTGAGATGCACTGTAAAAAAACCGGCCAAGTGCGAGTTGGACTCGCGCACCGAGGGTTCCGAACAAATCTGTAGGTATATAAGTTTAAAATTATTAAAAATATTTTTATTATATGATGTAACTAAAAATTTATGCTTTTCGCAATTTTTCCTTTATCTGTACTATAATACGCTGCTTCTTTTCAAATTTTAAGATTCTGAATTCACGGGAAGTACCCTGTAGGTTTTGATTCCCTTGCGAATATCGCAAATTTGCGGCATAAACGGCTGTATCTTTAGATTGCGTTGGCTTAAAAGTTTGATTTTTTCACAGCTCCAAGAGACAATAGACATGAGTATTTGATGTGAATTTTAGCTTGATACCTCCACGCGTTCCTGAGAAAAAGGGTCTTGACAGACAGACGGACAACAAAGTGATCCTATAAGGGTTCCGTTTTTTCCTTTTGAGGTACGGAACCCTAGAAAAAAGAAATGTTAACTGAATTTGCATTTCATATGTAAGCCTTGAATTCCGCTTACTGGAATGAGCTCAATTGCATTGCACCTTTCCAAATTAATTGGATTAATGTTATTCAGTTTCCGGTTGAATTCATAGATAAGACCACAATAAATTCACATATACTGCTGCAACTAACTTTGTAAGTAAAAACTATATCGGAATATAAAGTGTGGGAGTTTGCTAATATTTTAGGGCATACAAACATCCTTCAGGTGTTTGACCCTGACAATTACGTCATGGTAACCTGATCTTTGCGTCATAATATATAAATAACGAAAATGTAAAGTTGAGGTAATAAACATATTTTTAATATTTGTGCACATCTTTTATTGGTAGTTATGGAAACAACTTCACTATTTGTGAATTTAAAAACAAAACATATAATATGACCTTAAACGTTTTAATAGAATTCACTTCTGATAAAGACTATCTGGTTTTAGTTAGCAGTATACGGTAAACGAGTATAATGCAGCAACGGTTTGTAGGCCGATGACGTAATTATTGTATTTAACCGTGACGGTATAGACATTGTGTGGTGACACGGACGTAATATTAAGTAGTCGTCCGAAAACGAAAATATTGCCGGTAAACTGGTTGCTGGCGTCGGTACTATAAAATTTGAAGAGATTACCCAGCCCCCGAGATATCACAGCAGTATTTGAGGGTAAGGGTCTGAAACTGAAATATAGTGATTATGTACTCTTTGACTGAATCACATTCATGCGCGATATAGTATTGATCGTTATGGTTTTCCATATACACCAGAGATGGATAGGTTCGCCGACTACTTGAACAGAGAATATATCGAGCAATCAATTTACGGTAACAGGGCACAGTTGTTGAATTTCAACTTACAACAATGTACCAAGGTTCAATAAAATACAAAAATAAGCTTAACGGTGTATTGTTGAAAGTGTATCATCATCATCATTACAACCCTTCACAAATCCACTACTGTACACAAAACACTGCCACAAAAAAGTTTTGAGCCACCTGCACCGTCGTGCCTCTCAACATTAGGTGACCCCTACCACTTTTCACCCTCGCGATTACTACATCACAAAACAGTCGTCGCATCATAATGAAGTCAATCTTATTTATTGTCGAAACTGAAACTTGGTATGGAGAACCGCAGAAAAAATAAAATAATAGGCTACTTTTTTAAATACAATCGCTAAAGACTGGTAAAATTAAAAATTTTGTACAACCGACTTCGATATAAATTATTAAAGATAACTCAAAAACTACTGGTCAGACCTTGAACAAATTCACATGACAAAGTTCAAAAGACCACATGATAAGCAACAGCTTTCAAATAAAAAAAAGAATCATCAAAATCGGTTCACCTAGAAAATAGTTATGAGGTAACACACAAAAAAAATACACTCGAATTGAGTTCCTCCTCTTTTTTGAAGTCGGTTAAAAAGTTAACGGAACTAAAATAGACTCAACCGTACTTTATCAAAATCAAGGCAAAAATACGTTTAATAATCTAACTATTTGCTTTTGAATGGCGCGCCGACGACTTCGTCGCCAAAACTAATCTATACAAATAAATAAAATTGAAGTGTCAAAATAACAGCTTTTTACTAAATTCATACGAAAACTTATAAATTACGTATTACAAAAACACAATTTTAAATAAAATTGTCTGTCTGTTTGTTCCGGCTAATCTCCGAAACGGTTGGACCGATTTTGATGGGATTTTCACTGGCAGATAGCTGATGTTAATAAGAAGTAACATAAGCTACTTTTATTTTAGGAATATTTACGTGTGAGTTACGCCACAAATACCGTTACCTGTCAAATGGCAAAAAATACACTTATGAAGTTTAGAACTAAATTCATTTATGGTTTATAAACAAACTTTTCTTTTTTATTTGCGCTTTTTTTTAGTCTATGCATGAATGTAATAGATTTTTTTATACAGTTTTCACCCACTTCCGGTCGTCTAAATAAGGAAAATTTTGCCGGAACCGATCACAATACAATAATTTCTTGACTTGATATTATTTTCAATAGGATTATAGCAACAAATGATCAATACGTATCGCGTGTTCAGGGTTTTAAACTCTAATATTATTCATTGATCCTTTAATTTAGTACGGTCTATCAAAAGTCCACATCAACATTGGGCTTCCCCCATAGATTGCCTCATACTGGGGATATTTGCTATAGTTTGCAGTTTTTATTATTTTGTGTTGTTATCAAAAAGATGATGCTAGCCATCTCCTGTAAATTCTACACGATTTCGAGCAAAATTAAAAGCTACATCTACTACATACATAGTAGTGCCTTAAAAAATAAACACTTCTCTCTTCTCAACGTCATAGATAGGCTTCTTGACAACGACAAGAATAATAAATATTATTATTATTTATAGGTATTATTATGTATAGGTTTGAAAAACAATTATTTATGGTTTTGCATAAATATTTATATTCTTGTTGGAAATTCTCGTCTATGGGAAGTTGGGGAATGAATTGTGGGTTCTCTCAAATTTAAAGTCAGTAGTCAACTACCCTTACCACCAGATGCACACGAAATTACTATTTTTTAATGTAAAATTCGTTTCCGAATTCAATAGCAACATATGATATAAATAGTCTTTAACATTTTTGTTGCAAATTTGTTAAAACGCAAAAGAAAATTGTTTTAAAGCAAGTTAGGCTGTTATATCAAGTTATCTTATCAAAATAGATAAGAAAGTTATAATCGTCCTCTACCCCACGTAGCTTCCTCCCGCATTGTATACCATGTCTAATTTATTTATAATTGTCTATTAAATGTTGCACATGTGTTTTAAGATAATCCATATTCTTTTATTTAGCGAATACAAAACAGCTTTATATTTTTTTACACTAGTAGCTACCCGCGAGCTCGTATGGATTTTAAAAAAAAAGCATTGTGCATCAAGAAATAATTCAGTTGCCATCTGAATCCTGTTTACCTAAAATAAATCCTCCAAAACAAAATAATATGTTAGATGAAAAATTCATATTATTTTTTTTTTTTATATTAAACATTTTGCGAAATAAGTACGATTTCAGACGAAGACGAAGGTACATACATCATCGTCTGTGGCAATGTTGGCTCAACCTTGTATTTTTAAACGCTGAATTTTTTCGTTGTCTATTTGATACTAATTTTTTTGCTGTAATTTTTATTAGCACACACACTCGTATTACCAATATAATACACTTTAAGTAAAGAACCAATATAGATAAAAGAATTTGTCAGTTAAATATAATATAATAACGTCTTGCTTTTATACGCGACGTTATAAAATATAGGGTAACTTAATTATAGATTTTACGTCTACGATTCTTAAACTGAAAGTCGGCCAAGGCTGTCTACGCGGATTTTTACAGAGCTTGTCGTAGGTGCCTCCCAATATAGTAGCTGGATTTGTTATTTAGTACACAGTGACACGTTATAGATTTGAAATAATGATGAATTAATAAAATAAATTGGATATAAATAATAATAAAAACAAAAACAAAAAACATACATTGGTCATATATAAGTAAAACAAGAGATAAAAACCGAACTAGGGCGATTACTCGCGTCCTGAGGGCTCCGAATAAACTTGTTCGATCTCAAGGAGCGACTAAACTTCGATGTTATCGCGCCTGAGACTCCAACCCGCTACCCATTTGCTATCAGTTACCAACCGGACTTCCTTGACCTAGCCATACTCAAGATCTCGGGCTGGCCCGCAGGTGAGGTCTTTCAGACCAAAACCATCGTGGACTGGCGTAAACTCGAGGTCAAACTCAAGTCTACGACCTCCCAGCACCTAGACAAAATCCCGGAAAAATATGAAGGAAGATAGACTCGCCTGAGGAGGCCAATGAAGCGATTAGCGTCCCATCGGCTCATCTCACCTTTACCAGTTGAGTAATGTGTGTAGATAGATAGTTCATCCATTCCGCGAGTTGAGTCAGGACGATTTTTTAGTAATAATTTCTATACAATAGGTATACGTATGTCTTAACAGCGTAAGCAGTTAGATAAGTACCTACTTTCACCAAAATATAATTAACATGATATCATATATCATAGTTATAGTAAGCACCAACATTTCTTTAACTGTTATTATGCTACTCATGGCGCGGCGCGATACAAAATTGCCAATATCGCTTAGATATCTCCTAAACGTGCGTCCTAAGAAAATGTAAGGACAATCGCATTATTTTTTAAAAATAACGTTTTGATATTGCTCACAGATCTGCTCATCATTATCGAGATGCGTGTATGACCTAGTGACGATACTACGATGCCACTACACGGCGAAAATATACCGGCTGACTTTTGTGCACCCCATTTTACGCATTACATGTGCTTTCCATGCGTAACATGAGGTTGAACATTGATTTATTGTGACGCCTTTGATTTTGAACAGGTCGCTAGGTAGAAATAAACATTTATTTCAATTGTAGTATTTATTGATAGATCCATTCCATCCATTCCATTACATTACAACCTATGAAAGGCCACTGCTAAACATAGGCCTCTCCCAGAGTTTGCCTCGTTTTTTATTATTTTAAATTGTAATCAGGAAGACTGCTGCCCATGTCCTGTTCCAGAATCTCTTATAATTTCAATAAAAAAAATAATTTTCAAAATATATATTCTATAGCTTTCTTGGTTTCTACTTCGTTCACCTATTCACCTATTACAACCATTTTTTTTCACGGTAAAAAAGCCAGTAAGTCCTTAGGTAAGTCCTCGTAAATTGAAATGATTGCGAAATACGAATGTTATACCCCATTTAGACTCTCGCCTCGTACCTCGCCTCGCAGCTCGCGTGTTGTTGCGAGGTAACGAGTGCCTGTTTACACTCTCGCGATGCGTTCAGTTTACGTTGAGCCAGCAACGATGGAAGACGTCGAAATAATAGCGGCATCAACTCTTGCCTTAATAAGTATTTCTCGATGCTTGACCATTTTAAAAAGAATGAAATTAATAAAAATACGTCGTTGAGGAAGAATATGACGGATGATATCTATTCATCGAAACAGGACCTTTTCAGTTTCATAATTTTATATAAATTGCTAGTACCTATTGTGCAAGATTAAATAATATTATTTTATTAAAATTGTAATTTTAAAACAAAAGCAATTCGAATGTTATTATGGAAGGGCGCCGTAAACAAACTGAAACGAGACGCGAGTGTAAACACCACGCTCGCGTTCCTCGCGAGGCCCTTTACCTCGTGCCCAAAAAACCGCCTCCGACGCGAGCGCCGCGAGTGGCGAGGCGAGCTGCGAGGCGAGTCACAAGCTAGCGTTTACACTCGCGCCTCGTGACTCGCCTCGCGACTCGCCTCGCCGCTCGCGCGAGAGTGTAAACGGGGGGTTAGAATTGTCGACGACGCACATTAATAGGTTTAGATGTCGCTCGCATCGCGTCGTGTCATGGGTAAAAATGCGTTTAAATGCCTGGTCGGATTGACGGACAAACTTTAATTTGCATTGGAAAAATTGTTTTCTCATACATATACATCACAATCGAAAGATCAAAAATATTTTTTATGTAATTTAACAACAAATTAATGATATTCGAATTTTTTTTTCTATAATATTATTGTGAAACTTTGCTACTTGCAAAATTTCATGATTCTAGGTCAACGGGAAAGCAACCCTATAGTTGCCACGTGATATAAAACTAGTTAGCCTGTCCAGCTAAATCATGTTACTAAAACAATCTGCAAAAGAAGCGATGAGTAGAGAAGGAACTGAATTGTCTACGTGTTTACAATAACATTCCGTTCCGTGTGTCGTTGCGTAATAGACGCCTCGCATGTACACGAACACGAGCCAATATTAGTCAAGATAAACTTAAAACACGCATTCATTTTTATGCTTTACTCAATAAAGTATAAGGTTGTTAATTTGTTAGCTGACCTCGTCACCCGATAGTCAAGTTAGATCAAGTCACACCTAACCTTTACATACTCACTTTTGTGTATTAATAACTATGACATCAATATTTCAGATTGGATAAGAAGACCAAGGACTGTCAGCAGGCGGAGAATTTGGCACGTCATTATGAAACACGTTACACAGAAGAGAGTAACAAATACAATAATGCTCTTGCAGACAAGAAGAAAGCTCAAGATGAAGCCAGGGTTAGTTAACTTTTTATTTGTAATAATTCACCTAAGATAGCAATGGCAATCATACTTATACATTTTTTTTATTGCGTACGATATAAGTCGTTATCAAAAAACATTGAACAGCCGGCGGCTAACCGTCCACCGTTAGTATATTAACTCATATGTCTTATGAACTCAACTACTCAACTGGGCTTATGAATAAAAAGAAATTTTTAGGTTCATAAGAGAGAAATCAGTAGAAATCGTTAAAATATGGAATAGTTATTACTGTTTAAAGTCGGCAAAAGAAATACCGATAGTGTCATTAAAGTCGCATAAGAGAAAAGCCAGATCAAATAAATGACTACTGTCGCTACATGGCTCGCGTGAACGAAAGCATTTCCAGTTTAAGTAGAGCACAACTTTTCTCAATATATACGTGGGTGGTCTGAAAAGTTTCCGGTACTTCTTCTTTTCTTTGATTCAATTTCGTAAAAAAGCGTAGTAATCTCCCATTATGGTAACGCCGTGTCCCTTATAATCGATTAATAGGATTCCTTCTGTATTTCAAAAGATGGTCGCCAAGATATTTAATATAAGTATCCTTCGAGGCGGCGATAATCCTGGCTCGCTTTTAATCTCTAGACATACTGGCGGCCATGGACGCGAGGGCGTACGACCGGATCCGAGCCCTCCACCAGAACGATGGTTAGTGAGCCAGATGAGGTGCTCGAATCAAATAAACGGCAGGAACGGCAAAACGCTTTGGCGACATGGCGCACTCGACTTAATGGGAGAGCTATGAACGTAAACGCGTCATTGGAGCAATCCTGCCGGTCTTTGAAGCCTGGATGACGCGACGAGTCTTCCTAGACTCTATCTGCAGACTTACACAGACAATTACCAGGCACGGGTGCTTCAGTGATTATATGTGTAAGATCGGACGCGACGCCGAACTGTTTACACTGAGGTGGGCGGGACCAGAACTCCGCGTCCCATACGCTCGCGGTATGTGGAACGGCAACAAACGATCTCGGTGAACCTCTCCCTGCTAGCAGTCGTATCGGCAATGCTTGAGGTGGGATCCGGCGTGGAGGGTGGCGGCCACCTTTTATGAATCCGTTACGATCCAGATCGCGAGAGATTTTTAGATTGTTTATTTTGATATTTCAACAATTTCTAAAATCTACTTCTTCTACAACATCTTTAAATAATTAAATTAAATCTTATTTTAATGATTTCTGTCATAGCCGTCTCAATCAACCCTCCTAATTAAGCATCTGCTTCAAACGAGTCACATCCTTGCTTGAAAAGCTCATGTCATTTATATACCATTAAAAGGGGCAGAGTCCTGATACAGTTAACATCTCTTGAAAAATCTCTTCACTATCACGATCTATGTGCTCCCGAGTACTTGCGAGTACTCCCATCTAAAGGAGATGAACTTATTCCATAAAAGATTAGGCCCGGCGCGAACGAAGTTCGAATATGTCTTATTTTCAAGATTTAAACATTTACTACTTATGTCAAAAAAATCATACTTTTGCAGGACCTGGGGTTTTGTTTTTATTTTATGTTTTATGATTTGTAGGTTATATAGTAAAATCACTCGTTCTTGTGATAAGTTGTTTGACTAAATTGAAAATGAAACAAAGAATGCAGTTTGTAGTTATTATTAAATAAAGTAAAATAAAACTCAACCTTTTTTAATTGTTTCTATTTTCTGCAATTATTAATAAACTGTCATCTAGAAAAGTAGCCGGACGCTGTATAATGACTGCTCTATTCTTCTCAAAATTTAAGTACCACATTATTGCCATTATGTGACCTACTGTCCTGTGAGCCGAGAGAAAAGCCAAGCGTCGAGTTTCATAAATCCACAAACACAGCCACAATGCCAAAGGGGCATGACAAGTTGTTTGAACCTCGAAGTTACCAAGTTATCCTTCGGAATAGGCAACAATTTCATTGTGTCAAATAATATTCAAATGTTTTTTACTTTTATAACATAGCCTATTCAATCGTTTTCTAAATATATTTCTTTTATTCAATATTAATCTCTACAGATTCGCCTCAATGTTTCAATTTTATAATAAAATTGCCTTCATTATGTATTGCCATAGACAAAATATAGAAAACTATTCAAAAACGTTTCGTTTTTGCTACAGTAAAATCAATCACTTTCGTTTTTCAGTTTAAAAAAAAGGTTTTTATGATTGTCTCATGTATTACACAAATAAAAACCATTTATTTATGCTTGAAATTTATCGTTTTATTACCTACATATTTTTGTATAACTGTTACGAACGATGTCAAGCACCCAATTTCATATGGAGATACTCTTAATTGTTTTCTTAATTCTTCGGATAATCTAAAGCTGCTAACGCCTTTACACCATACTATATATTATATATTCCAGTTTATTCGCACTTCGTTAACTTTTTTAACTCATTATTACTTTATTTTTGCTACACTACCTCCCATATGTTTATCTCTGCTTAGCCTAATGGTTGACTGGGGAGAGAAGGCCTTAAGGCATTAAGTCCGCCATATGTACAATTTTATTTTTTGTGCTTAATAGTTGAAATAAATAAATAAAAATGAAAATCTTCTTAGGTGTCTTTCCTTGTTAAATTACGAATTTAGTCACCCCTAGATGTTAAATTTTCATCATACTGGCTGGTTTGTTCCAAATTACGTGTTTGCCAGTTAACTCAGAAGTTAATGCCTTAATTAGATTCAAACTTAGTATATAATATATATACTGAATCACTCAATTAGTAACTTCTCCTGGATGAGCATTCTCATACCCTCCAATTCTTCAATTTTGCGAACCTTTAGACCTCCCAATTGAATAATCTGCTTGTGAATTATTTTTCATAACAGAATTTAACTTATTTATGTTACTTACTACTATGAAATTTTTATCTATGATTGCGTAATTATCCCTACTGTTCCTCAGGAATTGGCTAAGGAATTGGAGAAACTGCGTAAGGTTTACGCCGATACGCGCAAAACACTTGAAGAAGAGATGTTGTGCCGTATCGACATGGAGAACACTGTTCAAAGTCTGCGCGAAGAACTTTCCTTCAAGGATCAAGTATTCCAACAGGAACTACAGGAAACTCGCACCCGTCGCCAGGTCGAGATCTCGGAGATCGGTCAGTAATAAATAATATTAACATCGGAGTCATAAGATTTGAATTAAATATAATGGAGTTCATGGTTTATTTCTTATTTTTAGATGGTCGTTTGGCTCAACAGTATGAGGCCAAGCTGCAACAGAGTCTGCAGGAACTACGCGAGCAACAGGAAGCCAATATTAAAGCCAACAGGGAAGAAATTGAAGCTCTCTATGAAAATAAGGTACATAACGAAAACTATTACCGATACATTTATAATCTACATTTCAGATTCATGCAGACATTTAATATTTTTTGGAATGTTTTAAAATTCAAACTCAATCACAGTTTAAAATCTCTGAATTTTACCCTATTTTAATTTATCAAAATTAATTCCTATAACTTTTGCTTTATACATGTAGCTGAAGAACCTGCAGGCAGCTTCTAACCGCAACAGCAATGCGGCCACCGTGGCAGTGGAAGAGCTCCGTACAATGCGCACGCGCATTGACAGCCTCAACTCCACGCTGAACGATTTGGAGAACAAGAATGCTGCACTGAGCGTAAGTCGTGTTCATACACCTACTTAAAGACGGCTACTGATATGCCTGCCGCAGGGCCAATCTAGACTGTACAGCGATCGGGGCAATATCTGAACTGTCTCTACACACATGCCTGCCGTTCAGTATGAGAGTGTACGTCTCGCTGGACACACGCTTTGAGAATGGCGCCAGTTTTATTGAAATATCCATAAATAGGTATATATAGCCTTTGCTCTTTTTTAGATAGAATAAGGGTGACAAATGAGCACAGTCCACTTGATGGTACGTGGACACTGTGGCCCATAGACACCCACATCTATACATATAATAAAAATGTAAGTAGCAGACGTCTGTACATTTTATATTTTTGTAATAAAATTAATTGAGAGATACTAAAAATAAGTAATTAAATACATTTCTACCGTTTTTAGAATTGTCTGTCTGTCTGTTTGTTTGTTTGTTTGTTAACATATCACGTATAAAGTACTAATTTATATCATAAGAATCGTTAAGGAAAATATAAAGTGTATCTTCGGGTTACATTTAGTCTTTATTTCATTAAAATCAGTTCATTCCACCAAAAGTTATGATAAATATTCTGAAGTATGAATACGAAGTATAGGTACGAATTTGTTTAACGGTGGCGATGGTTGAGTCATCAAGTGAATTTTAAAGTAATACCATATCATAAATCATAATTAAATTAGGTAAAATAATGTTCTATAATGATATAATTATATCTAAAACGCAGTAAACAAAAGTATTAAAGAACGTATTAAATAAAATATACAAAAATATATTATAACCTTATTAACTAAATCTAAAGTGAAATAGTTAACCAATTTCATCGATAGATGGCGGTATGGTGCAAAAGTAATACAAAAAGGTGTTTTGCTTACTATGCAGACACTGGTTTATAAGTTCTTTTATGATATATATATATATATATATATATATATATATATAATGTACCAATCGCGTCAATTAATCTCTTTTATTTTTAGAATTGATTTAAATATATACTTATAATAAAAATGGTGATAACATGTTGTGTTTGTTTTTGTACATTGTGTAGAATATTTGTCACTAAAATAGGGAAATGAAAATAATTAAATAAGCACATTTATATAATTTTTAGAATTGTCTGTCTGTCTGTCTGTTTGTTTATAAACGCATCAAAGTAAACATTTTTTTTTAAAGAAATTGTTAAGAAAATCATAAAGCGTATCTTCAAGTTACATTTAAGTTTTGTTTTATTAAATTTGGTTAATTCTATCGAAAGTTATGATTATTAGTTTAAAATGTAGGTTCGAATTTGTTCAATGGCGCCATAAAATCTCAGAAAAAGAAATAAAAAGATTTGTGTGTAAAATAACGTTCTATAATAATATATTTATACTTAAAACACAGTAAACAATAAAAAAGATGTTTTCCTTAAATTAAAAAAGTTTTCTCACAAAGAACGTAATAGATGGCGTTGTACAAATTACATTCTTTTCTGCGGCGGCGTTAAGATACTCCGAATCGTATTGAGACTCACTGACGTGGAGTCACAGTCTCACAAATAACCATACATTACCCAGAACCAATGTAGATATTATATATTTTCAATTTCAAATTAATAAATTAAATTAATGATATATATTATGAGTTTATTATGAGTTATAAATATATATATGTATATATAAGTAAAATAGTCAATTTATTTTGTATTAGATTATAATGAACATACTAATATCCGAAATCACAACTTCCCACAACTCAATAGCGAACTCATATCCCAACTTCAAAGGATACTACATGAAATAAATCCATACATTCATAGTTTTAGGGTTGCAATGCAATCGATCTGTCAAGATTTAATACACAATTATAAAATAGTTATTGACAGATGTCCTGTTACTGAACACTGCGGTAGCAACGTTCCTGTCACTGATGAAGTGGCAGTGGTATTAGTTGACCAGGAGTGCGATAGACGTGACATCGTGTTGCACACACATGACGATCGACTGCCAGGGATTTATGAAACGCATCCACATTATGATGCTCTACAATATCCACTAATATATTGTCAAGTTAATCCTAATACCAGAGAGACCAATTTTAATAAAAAAATATTTGCTCTGCAATTTTATTCGCACCTGTTACATGTAAGGCATAATCGTCTTGCGTATCTGCAAAGATTTCGGGGGTTGTTTAAGAATTTATAGTGGACATGTATGCGAAAATAGAGACGGAGCACTTAGTGTATATACGCACTAACCAGATACGTCTGTTACACTGACGTTATCACTTATTGATACAGTAATGATATAAATTGTTTAATATTCTCTTACCTGAATGTCAAATTCTCTAAGTAAAACCTATATACGCGAGCTACGCCGCGGGCACAGCTAGTTTATCAATAAAACAACTAATTAATAAATAATTATAAGCTGCAGCATAGCTCTGCCACGCTATTGTTAGACTATCAAAGACAATTAAATGTGACTACACTCGTCATAAATTGTACTAGCTATATTATACTAGCTCGCCAGGCAGACGTTGTTCTGCCCTTTCCAACGACCCTTCCTATAAAAATCCTCAAAATTCGCAATAAAAAAATTTTGAGTGTCATTTAGCAGGATAAAAACTATCCTATCTCTCAAGTTGGACCAAAATGCACACAGTGTGCAAAATTTCATTGAAATCAGTTCAGTAGTTTAGGAGTCCATCGCGGACAAACAACGTGACCCGTAATTTTTATATATAAAGATATTAAATTATGACTCACAATTTAATATAATCAATTTTAAACCACTAGTGGAAGAACTAACCCACAAAACCTTGACGGCTCCGTGGCGCAGTGGCTTAGCGATGAGTTGTTGCGCTGGGGGTCGCAGGTTCGAATCCTGCACGGAACAACTATTTGTATGGCCTACAAATAATTGTTCCGGGTCTGGATGTTTGTCTTTGTGCAATTTATGTTTGTAAACTGCCTTCTTGATACCGCAGAAAATCCTAGTGTGAGGGTAACGTTTTAAAAAAGAAAGAAAAGGCACCTTTGCATTTTATTAAACGTACTTATCTAAAACGCAGCATGTAAGTTAGGTACTTTACTAATTACTACTAAAAGAATTAAATAATAAACAATAGTCGAATTGACGACGTCGACGCATAGCGTGACTAGGCGGGCGGCATTACTCGATGATAGATAAAACGAAACAGCATGAATGATATCTGTATCTCGCCAACACATTACTCGTAAACTTTAAAACTTTGATGTAAACTGTTTAGTCCGAGTTAAAATATGAAATGTCGAAACTAAAATTATTTAAATGTTGTAACAGCTTACAGATGTATTCATTTTGTCGTCATAATTATCGATCGAAGTACAAAGGACTAATGAAGTTAGTAAAAAATCGGGACATTTGGCGTCCCGATCAAGGGTGAATCGGGACGTGTCACCAAACCCCTGAAAATCGGGACGTCCCACGCAAATTGGGACACCTGGCAACATTCAACATTCATCATCATCATTACAGCCCTTCACAAGTCCACTGCTGAACATAGACCTCCCCAAGGAATGCCAAAAATGCCTGGCAACATTAATGTGTATAATCTATGCTAGCGCCTAGCACTTTCCAGTTGAGTTTATATTGCTTTCACTTTCGATTATTGAGTTTATTGTTGTGTTTTGTAAAGTAAATTTTTGCTATTTGTTGAGTTAGTTTATTTAAAATTCCAAAACGAACAAACACATTGTTAAGGCGAGTCAAGCTTAAGGGGATCAGTGATTCGCCTTCGAGATTATTTTAAGCGAAATCTACAAAATGGCGGAATAAATTTAAAATTATTTAATTCCTTTTTCTTAATTTTACGACTTTCTCTATTTATTTGTTTATTGTAGTACATTAATCGTAAGTTACTTACATTTAACATGAATATGACAGTATTGCACCACTCATATAAAATATCTTACTTATTTTTAGGTATTATATTCGCTTGACAGTTTTTACGTCCGATTATGAAGCACATCTCTACTAATTAAAAAAAATTCCACTAGTATGCATAGTATGTGTATGCATAACTGCACACGGAAGTGAAATAAATGAATTTTTTATAATTTTAGTAGTAAAAAAACCTATAATAGGTGAGATTTTTGAAGTTAATGTTAATTTAATAGTCATAAGAGAATAGAAAAAATAAAATAAAAATAAATTCAGTGTTGTTTTCTCATAGTTAACAATGTCGTAATGTTGCAAACGCACGCAAGTAACGTTCTAGTAACCCGTCACCCGCACCATGCTATAACGCAAAGACTATAGCAATATACCGGCTTATGTCTTCTTCTTCACCAGCCTATAAAAATTGATGTTACCGTTGACGGGCCACTCTCGTAGAGAGGATTTGACTTAATTGTGAATTGGTGGTCACAGTGTCAGACTTTTCGCACATTTGACTTTGCTGCCACTGGGTATTTTACTGATATAAACTAGGTGGTTATAACGCCATCTATAATATCATCGGCGGTTATATCGGAAGCCATGAGACCCATTTGCCATATCCCATGGTCTCTTACGCCGCCACTAAACGAATGGGTTTTTAAAAAAAATAGAATAAGGGTGACAAATGATCACATTGTCCACCTGATAGTAAGTGGATGCTGTGGTCCATGGACATCTACGTTTATCCTCAATAAAGAATTAAAATGCCGATGCGTTGGCACCCCTGATGTCTAAGATGGAATGCCTCGTTTCTAGTAAAGGAGATCTCTGATTCTGTACACTCAACATACGAAAAACAGCAGCATTATCTCTTACGCCGCCACTAAACGAATGGGTTTTTAAAAAAAATAGAATAAGGGTGACAAATGATCACATTGTCCACCTGATAGTAAGTGGATGCTGTGGTCCATGGACATCTACGTTTATCCTCAATAAAGAATTAAAATGCCGATGCGTTGGCACCCCTGATGTCTAAGATGGAATGCCTCGTTTCTAGTAAAGGAGATCTCTGATTCTGTACACTCAACATACGAAAAACAGCAGCATTAGGTTGCCATTTTGCACTGGTATTCTGTAAGAGCGTGGTCGTTCACACTGTATCGTATTAAGATAAAAAAAAATCCGTTTGTGACCTGCTTTTTTGAGTACTTTAGCTGATATATTTGAGTAAGATTAGTTGATCACACTATAATGAGAGCATCCATGACTTTTTCTGCCACCAGGGCGGCGCCACTAATAAGTGAGGTATAATAATTGACAGATTTCATCGCGGGGAAGTTAATTTATTTGTAAAATGTAAAGATCATTGTTTCTTTCTGCACTATTAGCTATATTTTATATTAATAATATTAAAAATAAGTAAACCAAACCACAGATATTCATAAAAGTAGAAAAATTTAAAAAAAGTTATAAATGTGCAAAAAAAATTAAAAGGTAAACCACTGACGCATTGTTTTGTGTATTAATTTAATACTCTAGAAAATTATAAACTTTTATTAAAAACCAACGTCTCAATTAAATTACACTGTGTAACAAAAAACTTTACCTCAGTGTCAATTAGCGACATCTGGTGAGCAGAAAATTATTAGCCCTCATTTGACTACTACTTTGTATGGTTGAGCATTAATGATCACTTTGGATGGATCACGTTTCAAAATGTTTGATCACGTTGACTGGTAGCTGAGTGTACCTGCAGCACGGTAGAGTAACGGTGGGTCGTATTGTGTGCGACAGAACCGGTGCCGCGAGCTGGAGCGGCAGCTGGAGTCGGAGCGCGCGCGGCACGCGGAGGACCTGGCGGCGCTGGAGCAGGAGCTGGCGCGCCTGCGCGACGAGATGGCGGCGCAGCTGCGCGAGTACGCCACGCTCATGGACATCAAGATCTCGCTCGACCACGAGATCGCCACCTACCGCGCGCTCCTCGAGGGCGAGGAGGACAGGTACTCTGCCGATCATATCATATTATTTTATATTATTATGAAAAGAGAACACTGCATTTTTTTAAGAATAGTACGCGCAAGGAGAAGTGTGAGATTTAGATTTAGCATAGTTAACTCATGTAGAGAATGAGTGCAGAAAGCTAAGCGGAGTTTTGGGAGATTTTGACGACAACTTGAGCTAGTAGACAGTCGATGACGACAATATTTTAAATTCCTATGTCGCCTAAGCGGATGAAATAACTTAAAGTTAATATGAACATCCAAGCATGTTTAATCCTTTTTACTAATAGTTCACATGCACATTCATTTTAACGTATGAAAATCCAATTTAAACTATAAAACAGGAGCAACTATTCCCTTGATGGAAGTAGCTAAATGTTGTCCACCTTAGAGGTATTTTGCAATTTTGCTTAATGCTTCAATCTAATAACCAAAAAAGTTTCGATTATTAGTTTGTTTATGGTCTGATATTGCTGGCGAATCATATGTATGTTAAAAATGTTTTTGCAGGACACAAGGCATTCGTTATCTAATTTTTGAAACATATATTCGTTTACAATTTTTTCTTTCATATGTTTTCGGAAAACTTGTTCAGAATGAATAACTATTTCATAAACGTTCTGAGAGGGATAAACGAGGTCACCTACGTTCTTAATGTTTATAAGTGAACCCTAAAAATTGAAAATAGATTTAAAAAATTATGAAGTTACAAGAGGCTGCATCCAAAGATATGCCTTTGCCTGCTATTGATAAGATGATATTGATAGTGTCAATCTCTACAAAAATTAGATCAGAAATAGCGGGAATTCACGTAGTATTTGTTATTATTTTAATATAATTCTTACGCATTTAGAGCATTATCGTAATAATATGCGATATTTTTCCCTATTCATTTGTGTATAAAACATTTGTACCAATTCTAAAATATTGCATTTAAAGTGCTAGACATTTTAATTGTCCTTACATGTAAAATGTATAAATGTGTTGATTTTCTTTTCGATGAACTGCATTCAGGTACTGCACACATCACCATATTTAATCACACCTTTTAAACATTTATTAATACTTCAATGTCAAAGATATTGTGAAACTCAGCGGGATTTGTTTCGTTAACGATTGACGTCAGCCCGATATAGGCCTATAGCGTGTACGTGTGTGGTCTAGCCATTCTATCTCGTTCTAACGTAAGCACATGCTATGCCCTTTCTCTTTTACATAGCCAATTTAACGTAAGTGTATACTAAATCTATGGTTTCCTATTATCTCGGTCTCTTTTTCTGATGGTTTCACTTCTACCGCGTGTTAACTGCACACATGTTTTTTTTCTTTATGGTTGGGGTCTGCGGCTACTGATTCTACGGTTATTATGCATCTAGTCCACCAATGAGTTGTAGTTTTATATGCATGATGATGTATTGTAAGTTGACGTTGACAGGCTGAACCTGACGGCTACGTCGCCGGGGCGCGAGGGGCGCGAGTCGCGCGCGTCGGTGAGCGCGTCGAGCGCAGCGCGCGGCACGCCGGGCCGCCGCGCCACGCCGCTGCGCGCCGCGCGCAAGCGCACGCTGCTCGAGGAGTCCGAGGAGCGCAGTCTGCAGGACTTCAGCGTCACCTCCAGCGCCAAGGGTGACCTCGAGATCGCCGAGGCCTGCCCCGACGGCGGCTTCGTCAAGATACGCAACAAGGGCAAGAAGGTACTGCATTCTATCTCGCGTATAATATATATATATATATATATATATATATATATATATATGTTTCTGCTTTATCCATACTTCGGTTACGTTTTTTTTTTAAGTGCACTACCTCCCATACGTTCATGTTTGCTTAGCCTTATGGTTGACTGGGAGAGAAAGCCTTAGGCATTAAATCTGCCATATGTACTATTTTTTTGTGTATAAAAATTTAAATAAATAAAATATGTTGTAAAGTCATATATGGCAGAGCCATGCTGCAGCTATATTAGTAGTATAGTTGTAACACAAATTGGTCGGCTCGACCGGGGAGGGACCACGCTCTCACAGAATACCAGCGTAAAATGGCAGCTTGATACTGCTATATTTCGTATGGTAAGTGTAGAGAACCGGATATCCATTTTACTGGAAAAGAGTCATTCCATCTTAGTTTTCACAGGTGACGACGCATCTGCATTTTGATTCTTTATTGAGGATAAATGTAGATGTCTATGGGTTACAGCAACCACCATCAGGTGAACTGTGTGCTCGTTTTACACCCTATCCTATATAAAAAGAAAATGCTGCAGCTATATTATTAGGTTATAGCACCACAAACTCAGCTCGACTTGAAAAGGCCCATGCTCTCGCAGAATATTAGCATGAATAGTAGCTTTTTAGTGAAAACGAGGGCATCTATCTTAGTCCTCAGGAGTGACAATGCATCTTCATTTTGATTTTTAATGTAGGATAAATGTAAACATCAATGAGCCAAGACATTCACTTACCATGAGGTAGAGCGTGTGCTAGTTTGTCACCCTTATCTTATCCTATAAAATAAATAAAACACGATGTCAAGTTAATTCTATTTGTTATATGTGTGAATGCTTAGGCTTAAGCACATGTTTTAGTGTGCATAAGCTCGAGAATCAAAAACAGCTCAAATTATTTTGTATGGACTGACTAACTCTACCTACAATTTCGCACACAAACACTCGGATTTCTACATAAGTAAGACTCACCTTCACCTCAGCTTCGTAAGATAAAACATCCATACAACCTCCTAAATTAGCATCCACATTAAAGAGAATAATAATATATACGCCGGCCTTTTGTAAACACCTCACCTCGTCTAAATGACCTCCTTGAAAAACCTAAGGGGTATTATCTGTGAGATACAAGATAAGATTATTAAGACAAACAATGATTTGAGATACATTCAAGAGGATGAAACCATCATCTGTCAAGCTTGAAGTGTTGGTCAGAACCAACACTTCAAGCTTAGAAGATGAGCCACTAGCCATCCGGCGAAGAATGTCGCTCCTAAATGATGATTGTCCGGCACATTACGCCATTCAAGTAAGGAGTTACTTAAACGAAGCCAACCGTGACCGGTGGTTCGGCCGAATGGGACCGATATTGTGGCGAGCAGGTAGTAAAGTAAAATTTTCAAGGGCGACAAATGTACTTGCCTAATAAAGACATGCAATTTTAAAAAATTTTGTAATGAAATGCCTACTTTTACACATTAACGGCTATAGCTCAGTAAGTAGTGACATTAAGTACATGGTATGCTAATGTTTTAGAATGCTTATGATATAGGCAAACTTTTTAAATAGTTGGCCACACAGATCCTATACTTTTTTTTTCATCACAGGTGCTCAAACTTAGCAGTTAAATAAAGTAAAAAATTTAAACTTATGTTTAGTGCCGTCCATAGTAGTTGAAAACTTTTAAGGGTAATTTAGAAACTTGATTATTAAGGAACACATTAAAAGAAAAAATCCGATCTAGGCATTAAACTGCGGACGTGATGACCACAAATGTGAGCAGAAGTACGAATTTTCGGAATTTTATAAAACATGGCGTAGACCGCGAACCGTTCGGTATAGAATTTTTTTTAGGGAATCGAGTCCACGTCCCCCCCGCCCGAACACGTACGTACCAGATTATCTACCATTACTGGGACAGCCTGTGTGTGTATGTATATATATTATAGGATAGGGTGACGAACGAGCACACAGTCTACCTAAAGAATCAAAATGCAGATGCGTTGTCACCCGTGAGGACTAAGATAGAATGCCACTTTTCCAGTAAGAAGTGTCTCCGGTTCTCTACACTTACCATACGAAACACCATCAGCGTTAAGCTGATATTTTAGGGTGGTATTCTGTGAGAGCATGGTCCTTCCCCAGTCGGGCCGACCCATTCGTGCTACAACTATACTACTAATATAGCTGCAGCATGGCTATCACATATAGGATGGCTCTACCACGAATACAACATTATAATAATATCTTATTATGCATAAAGTAATGCATTAAAGAAGTATTTATTTATCCCCACCAAATGAGAACACATTAAATAAATTTAATACAGACAATAATGCATAATGATATGATAATGTTAGTTACAATCTTATTAACTAGCTTAATATACAAATTGAAATAATTAAGACACACTGATTTTGAAATTGCACCTAACTCCCATAAATTAAACCCTACAAATTACCTATAAATCACACCTATAATATAAAGCAGCTGCCTATAAGTTCATAACTAGAAATAGAACCAATCCAAGGCAGCTACATTAGTAGTATAGTTGTAACTATACTACTAATGTAGCTGCCGCACGACTCTACCATTGGTATCTTGTTAACATTCTTGTTGAAATTCTTCAACATTAAAAACTAAAAAATGCTTCTTTGTCATTTGTTCACTTTTCACAATCTCACTTACTTTGCTCTAGGAGTTGAGCTTGGGTGGATATCAGATTGTCCGTAAGGCTGGTGACCAGGAGACAGTGTTCAAGTTCCACCGCACAGTCAAAGCGGAGCCCGGCGCTATAGTGACGGTGTGGTCCGCAGACGTAGGCGCCGAACACGACCCGCCCCGCGACATTGTCATGAAGGGACAGAAGTGGTTCGTGGCTGACACATTCACCACAACGTTGTACAACACCGAACAAGAGGTAAAAATTCTAAATGTTAAGCTACCTGTTTTGGTATTGATACGGAATTGATAAAGTGAGAGTACATAGATTACATATAATAAATCACAAGCACAAAGTATAGTAAAAATTATTGTGGCATACTGGATTGATAAGTAAGCGACGACATTAGTGTTGCTCCTCGTCATCAGTCTGTAAAATTTGGGTTTTGTATTTTTAAATAGACGTAGTCTGTCACCAGGATTGGAGTAATTTATGATTGTTAGGTTTATTTACTAGAATATACATACGCACACATATTTAAAAACAAACCGACTTAATTATTATAAACAAATATTCACAGAACATAAACAATAATTTTTTTATAAGACCTGCGGGGTTAGCACAGATGACTTTCTAAAATTTCAAATACTAATGGAAAATCATAAAAAGGAAATGAAATTAACATTAAGTTACATGACAGCCATATAGCTTATAACCTTATCATTGACATATGTTTAATTCAATATTCAGTATCTTAAAATTAAATACATTATTTAGGCTGGAGTTTCCTTTTAAGTATATCACAATATCTGTGTTAGTGAAGCCCGCTTTTTTATAACAATTTTGGATACATATAGGATTGCATACATAAAGATTAAACTTCAATAAATTTTCAGTTACATCATGTTTTTTTTTTTTATATTGAGCTGGGTGCTTGCATGTATGGTTAGTTTTTTATTATTTAATATAGAGCAGACTTACTTCTAACTTAACTTCTGGCAAGTCTTGTTTTCATAGGAACTACTAGTTACTACTTCTTTGTTTTCTATTAGTGTTAGTTAACGAATGTAGAAAGTCCGTTCTGCTGGTAACGTCGTTTTTGACGTCATTCCAAATCGATTGAGCTGACGGCTCCGTGACGCAGTGGGGGCCGCGAGTTCGAATCCCGCACGGAATAAGTGTTTGTATGGCCTACTAATAATTGTTCCGGGTCTGGATGTTTGTTTTCGTGCAATTTATGTTTGTAAACTGCCTCCACGACACCGGAAAAAATCGTAGTGTGGGGGTAACGTTTTTATTTTAAAAAAAAAAGCTATCACACATATTTTTAGGAGCAGAAACAAGAATTAACACGTTTTCGAACTTGTTGGCCTATCCTTTTAGTACTAAATTTTCCATTTTTTTTTACGATATTGTTTAACATAATTATTTTGATAAGAAAGTTGAGGGTTTAATCCGCCTGTTGGTGTAGGTACAGTGAGTGTAGGTGTAGGTGTAGGTGTGGGTGTGGTGTATGTGTGAGCAGGAGTAACGTGTGGTGGTGTTGCGTGCGCAGGAGGTGGCGGTGTCGGAGCGGCAGCGGCGGCACGTGAGCACGAGCGCGCAGCGCCACCGCGAGCTCGCGCACAAGTACCCGCGCCGCGAACAGGTACTCCTAACTTAACTAAACTACCATATATGTCCCCCACAATATATAAGCTAAACAAGCTTCTTCTTAATCTTCGAGGGGTTCGGAGCATTGAACAATCCGCCGTTCCAACCAAATTCGTGTTGGAGCACTTTATTAGTGCTGATGGGGATTGAATCTAGTTGCTCGTGTACCATGAAATTTATAGGGAGCTCTTTTATCACCTGAGGCTACCATAGCTCAAAATATTTTATAACGTTATTCACTCCTATTTCTAACCGACTTCAAAAAGTAAAAGATTCTCTATTCGACTATGTTTTTTTTCTCTAGCAAGAGAATTTCTTCTGTGTAGAAGAAACCTTAAGCTTTTAAGAAACTTTAGCTATAACCAAAATAATGTCTTAAATTTTACCTAATTTGTTAATTTTCAGCTTGGAGAAATCCGAGAGGGTGATGAGAACTGTCGCATCATGTAACGCTCGCAGACTTAGTGCCGCGGACCTCACCGTTGGTACGCATCCATTGTACACGGTGCCTCAAATAAACCTTTCCAAATTTCTAAGTTGACTTCGACAAACAAAATAGTGTATACTTTAATTTGATAAATAGATTTATATAAGTAACATCACATTTCTCTCATTTATATTTAATGACCATTAATTGTCTATAGACGTTAGAACTCGCCCAAATTGAATAACACCTCTGCCTCACTATATGTCACCTTCGCATCGTTGATCAGTGAACAAAGTACAAACTCGTTAGTTCACTAGTATTGGTAAGTATTTTATAATAATATATTCTATTTAATTAAGATTCTCCCACCCATTGCTTTGCACTAAAATAAGTTAATTATTTTCTCATTAATTAAAAACGCATCCATTTAATAACTCCGCGAGTAGATTAAATCTACTAAAGATTCTTTTGTTTCTGGACATGAAAATCAATTTAGGTTAAGATTTTTTTGACATCATTGTGGTTGTCATTTAGAATAAGATTCCAGTTGTCATAACAAATAAGCACTAATTTAAAATAAATGAAACAGGTGCAAGTCTCAAAAGGGCGTATAAGAGATGTATTTGCAGTAGCATTTATGATAGCAAATGGGTTGTCTTAAAATATTTTATTATAATTGTACTACTACTTTATAACATTATTAATATATCATTAGATTATATTATAAGATAATGTATTTCACATGGTGGCTTTTTATCACAGAGAGGAGTGAATCTGATTCTTTGTCAAAAATGCAATTTGGTTAATGGATAATCATGGACCTCTTTTTTTTTAATTTGAACCCACTTTATATTCCATGTGTAAATTACATATTATAAAATAAAGATATATTTAGGTTTATTGGGGTGTTTTATTTGATTCAATACCTTGTTTTATCATTTTCACCAGTAGGTAATCTAAATTTTAAACTAAAAGCAAATGAAAAACTAAATATAAGATTACTTAATATGTTGTTTTAAACATCATCATCATCATTAAGTCCACTCCAATCACAAGCCCAGTGCTGAACATAGACCTCCTTCAAGGAATGCCATAAGCACAGTCCTGAGCCACCTACATCCATTGACTTCCTGCATCTCTTACCCGCTTTCACTTCATTTAGTAAGGAGCTGCCCTACACTTCGATTACCGAGACCAGTATCTGTTTTCGGTCCATTGCCATTTAAGCTTGCTATGCCACTGTAGCTTACAGTCGTTTCGTTCAGCAGTGTAGGACCACGTCTCAGATCTATAGGTCATCACTGGCAACGCACTGGTTTTACAAATCTAGTTTTCAAGTTTTGAGGTATACCTGATGAGAAAATGTGTTGTAATTTCCCGGACGCTGCCCAACCGAGTTGAACCGAACGAAGTTGACCTCTCGGTCGAAGTTGGACATACCTAGTCTGACTATTATTCCCAGGTAAACATACTCGCAAACAACTTCAAGCATAGTACTCCCAACAACTACCGGCATAGGTGTGACATGAACGTTACACATGCCTTTTGTTTTGTCCATGTTTATCTTAAGACCTATGCGTTAGAAGACACTATTGGGGTCATTGAGGATAGTTCTTAGGTCATCGAGCAATTCTGCCACAAGGACTAATATCATCGGCAAATCGAGGGTGAATGATGTACTCGCCTTTGATTTTAATACCGTATTCTTTATAGTTCAGAAGCTTGAAAACGTCTTCCAATGCAGCGGTGAAGAATTTCGAAGATATAACGTTACCCTGTCTTACACCCCTCTGCAGTTGGATAGGTTTTGTACTATGATTCTGTACTCGGATAGCCATCGTAGCCCTACTGTATAAACACTTCAGCACTTCTATATACTGACAGTCAACTTGGTACCTTAAATTTTCAGCACAGCTCAAATTTCGACGGAATCAAAGACTCTCATAGTCCACATGTTACGGCCTACGGCTGCTCCCTTAAAGGATCAGATCCTCAGGGGCCCATGAGCTGAAGACTTCCCGAGCAGACGTAGGTCGGGCCTCCTAAGGCCACGTGGAATCTCTCTAATTACACTAAATATACGGGGGAGCGTTCTATACTACGGCCAGTCAACCGGCAGAAGAATTAGGCGAAGCTTACTTACCTATATCCAAGGCGACTGGTCCCTCCGGAGTCGGTCAGGTCACATGTGGTTGTGTAGTGAAAGGGAAATAAGTGATGTGATGTGTATCTGGGTGTGACTGATGGTGATTGAACCTAGACCTTGGCCGTCGGTAGCAGCCCGAGCGTCTACACCGCTCCAACTTGAGGGGGCCCTCCGAGGCGTCCGTCCACAGTCACCTTCCTCTTTCTTCACGTTGACAGTCAATTAACTCTGTCGTACGATTTACTAACTTACAGAAGCCACTAACTATCGCTGGGTATAATGGTTACCGCACAAACGCACACGGAGTTTAAAGGGTCAAAGGTCACTACCGTTTCGCGTAGCAACAGTTAATTCTAGAATACAGAGGCCGCACTAGCTAATATTGTCGAATGCACTATACAGATTCTGAGTCGGACCCAATAAGTCCTGGGGAAGCTCTCCAGTAGGGATACGCGCCACAAAATTCCTAGACCGTATTTTTACTGTCCGCGCTTAATTATTCCGAGTTCCCGCGCTTAATTGGCAGCGTGCCAATTGTTAGCACACCTGACAGACGACTGACTTTTCGCTCGCGACTCGCGCGCTCGTGCCACGCCCAGCCGAACTTCAAACCGGAATCGCGCCGAGCCGAGTGACATCTGGTGTCGACTCCGACAACAGCGTTTTGCGCGAACACCACATATGCAGTACAAATTGTGCTGCGTGCTGGCAGATTGTGCTCCTCGGTCTTCTGTACAATTTGCCGGAGAGTATGTATGTGGTCTATGGTGCTAAAGATTTTTCGGAAACCGGCTTATTCGGGAGGCTGGAAGTCGTCGAGTCTGCGTGCGAGACGATTCGAAAACAGCACGTAGACGATGTAGACGTGGCCAGAAAGGAAATCCGTCTGTAGTTTTTCAAGAGAGCGTTGTCGCCTTTCTTGAAGAACAAGACCACCGCACTTCTGCTCTACGCCTCCCGAGTAGTGTCACCATGGAGAACGGAATTAAAGAGCTTCCGTACGACTTTTAGTACCGGTTTTCCACCCGCTTTCGGAAACTCCGCTGTAATTTCATCCTCGCCCGGGGACTTGCCCTATTTAAGATGTTGGAGAGCCATTCTAATTTCGCTCAGACTTATGTCCGGAATAGTGTCGGATAAGACTTGCTTTCGATTTGTTACTCACACTTGCGTGTAGTTCCCAATGATGATGTGTACAGCTGCCCATAGAATCTCTCAATATCAGTCAAAATCTTAGGTTTCCCGGAAACGATGCTGCGACATTCGGTCTTCAGCTTCGACATTTGGCATTTTATGGCACACAGATCTCTGGCAAAGACTTTGAAGCCTTGGTTCCGCTCGATCGCTTCTTCAATACGATTTGTATTGAAGTTGCGTGAGTCCCGCCACATGCATTTGGAGATCTGTCTGTTCAGTATGGCATGCTGTCAAATCTGCTGAATACTGCAGCTTCATTTCCCGTCTAACATGAGATTAAGAGTGTGATCGGAGGTTTTGTGTTCTTCTGCGGCGTGTCTTGCAGAACTTAGCTCCAACCGTATGGACAGTTTCCACGAACTTGTTATTAATATCGTCCACTGCATTGCAGTCTTCTAGGCACTGAAAACGGTTTTGTAGCTCGAGCTGAAAGGTGCCGGAACTTTAGATTAAAGCACGAGGGGGACGGAACGTTTACTTCATTGGACATGACCTCTCCAACTTAACGTTTAGATTCGGTGATGGCTGCAGTTTTCACACTTGTGATTACAGACATCACTGAATAGTTGACGTCTAGTCGTAGTAGCATAATGAAGATCTCATTTTTTGTGGATTAAAAATTTTCGGGGCTAGACCAGGTCTACTTTCAGTGGGGCCGCTGGGGCCCCCGTCAGGGTACATGCATTCTGTGCTGGGGCCGCTTCTGAAAGATTATTAGACCCTTAGAGTATACAAAAGCAAGCTGTAGAGCGCGCATATCGCTCATTGCCCATTTTGCCAAGCGTAAACAGGTGTTCTATATATACTGATACATAGATGAAGCGGTTGAATAGTGATATGCCAAAATTGACGCCTATGCGTTATTGTACTCAAGTTATTTCATTAAATTAGATAAGTATTGAGTAAATAATAAGTACCTAGGTGTGTAATTATAAGGTAGGTTTTAGGAGATCAATAAAACAGATACGAACTTATTAAACGATGTGTATTAATCAATCAAACACAAAAATCTAGTTATTTTACAGCCCCTTAAAAATGGTTAAGTAGTTTTGAAAAAAGTCGTGAACATACGTAATTACTAAGGTACATACATAAATGACTGCAAAAAGCCAGTTTTGAAATAAGTGTAATCTTAATTCAAATTTAAGCTCTGGTATTGCACCTTCAACCAGCTGGTGCAAGCGTGGCTTAAAATAGGTAAGTATTTAGTAAATAATAAGAAGGTAGATAATTATTGTAAAGTAGGTTTTAGCAGATCAATAATACACAAATTTAAGCTCTAGTATTGCACCTCTAAAAGGCTTATGTAAGGTTGGACTGCTTTGAAAAATGAACAAGAAGCACAAAATGGATAATACAAACGAAACTCCTGATGTTGGTCGACCAGCTGAGCATTTTTATTGCTACCACACATTTATTTGGCAATTGACGGCTTTTCGGAAATCTGAAATTAGAAAAGTATTTACCTTTATTATAGACTTTTATAAAAAAGGTATCCAAAAGTCTTATTTTAAACATTGATCTTTAAGGGTTAAAAATATTTTAATTTCTTATGCTATGATTATATTATAACAAAAATCAATCTTCGAAGATATGGCAGATATAGCACTTGCTCTAATTCAGAGAAAACCTAAAGGGCGGAGTGCGGGAGTACGTGCTGACCCGGCCGGCGAGCCTCCGCTACACCCTTTGACACCCTGGATAATTTTGTTAAAATCAGTGTTTCGTTACAAAGATATTCATCATCATCATTACAGCCCTTCACAAGTCCACTGCTGAACATAGGCCTCCCCCAAGGAATGCCACAAAACACGGTCCTGAGCCACCTGCATCCATCGACTTCCTGCATGTCTTACCAGGTCGTCACTCCATCTCGTAGGGGGACGCCCTACACTTCGACTACCGGTACGAGGCCGCCACTCGAGAACCTTTCTTCCCCATCGGTTGTCGGTTCTTCGAGCTATATGGCCGGCCCACTGCCACTTCAGCTTACTAATCCTTTGGGCTATGTCGATTACTCTGGTTCTACTGCGGATATCCTCATTCCTAAGTTTATCACGCAGAGAAACTCCGAGCATAGCCCTTTCCATAGCTCGCTGAGCGACCTTGAGCTTTCTCATACGGCCAGCAGTGAAGGACCACGTCTCAGTTCCGTAAGTCATCACTGGCAACACGCACTGGTTGTACAATTTCGTTTTAAGGTTTTGAGGTATGTCTGACGAGAAGATGTGTCGTAGCTTCCCGAACGCTGCCCAGCCGAGTTGAATCCGTCGATTGCCTCTCGGTCGAAGTTGGACTTACCTAGTCGGACTATTTGTCCCAGGTAAACATACTCGTCAACAACTTCGAGCTTAGTGTTCCCAACAACTACCGGCATAGGTGTGACATGGACATTAAACATGATCTTTGTTTTGTCCATGTTCATCTTAAGACCTATCCGTTGGGAAACACTATTGAGGTCATTGAGCATAGTGCTTAGGTCCTCCAGCGATTCTGCCATAAGTACTATATCGCCGGCAAATCGAAGGTGAGTGATGTACTCGCCATTGATGTTGATACCGTATCCTTTCCAGGCCAGAAGCTTGAAAACGTCTTCCAATGCAGCGGTGAAGAGTTTCGGGGAAATGACGTCACCCTGTCTTACACCTCTCTGCAATTGGATAGGTTTCGTACACTGGTTCTGTATTCGGATAGCCATCGTAGCCCTACTGTACAAGCACTTCAACACTTCGATATACCGACAGTCAACTTGGCACCGCTGGAGGGACTGCAGCACCGCCCAAATTTCGACGGAATCAAAGGCTTTCTCATAGTCCACACGCCAGACATAGTGGCAAATTGTACTCTTCAGACTTCTGTACAATTTGCCGAAGGGTATGTATGTGGTCTATGGTGCTAAAGCCCTTTCGGAAACCGGCTTGTTTGGGAGGCTGGAAGTCGTCAAGTTTGCGTGCGAGACGATTCGAAAACAGCACGTAGACGATGTAGACGTGGCCAGAAAGGAAATCCGTCTGTAGTTTTTCAAGAGAGCGTTGTCGCCTTTCTTGAAGAACAAGACCACCGCACTTCTGCTCTACGCCTCCCGAGTAGTGTCACCATGGAGAACGGAATTAAAGAGCTTCCGTACGACTTTTAGTACCGGTTTTCCACCCGCTTTCGGAAACTCCGCTGTAATTTCATCCTCGCCCGGGGACTTGCCCTATTTAAGATGTTGGAGAGCCATTCTAATTTCGCTCAGACTTATGTCCGGAATAGTGTCGGATAAGACTTGCTTTCGATTTGTTACTCACACTTGCGTGTAGTTCCCAATGATGATGTGTACAGCTGCCCATAGAATCTCTCAATATCAGTCAAAATCTTAGGTTTCCCGGAAACGATGCTGCGACATTCGGTCTTCAGCTTCGACATTTGGCATTTTATGGCACACAGATCTCTGGCAAAGACTTTGAAGCCTTGGTTCCGCTCGATCGCTTCTTCAATACGATTTGTATTGAAGTTGCGTGAGTCCCGCCACATGCATTTGGAGATCTGTCTGTTCAGTATGGCATGCTGTCAAATCTGCTGAATACTGCAGCTTCATTTCCCGTCTAACATGAGATTAAGAGTGTGATCGGAGGTTTTGTGTTCTTCTGCGGCGTGTCTTGCAGAACTTAGCTCCAACCGTATGGACAGTTTCCACGAACTTGTTATTAATATCGTCCACTGCATTGCAGTCTTCTAGGCACTGAAAACGGTTTTGTAGCTCGAGCTGAAAGGTGCCGGAACTTTAGATTAAAGCACGAGGGGGACGGAACGTTTACTTCATTGGACATGACCTCTCCAACTTAACGTTTAGATTCGGTGATGGCTGCAGTTTTCACACTTGTGATTACAGACATCACTGAATAGTTGACGTCTAGTCGTAGTAGCATAATGAAGATCTCATTTTTTGTGGATTAAAAATTTTCGGGGCTAGACCAGGTCTACTTTCAGTGGGGCCGCTGGGGCCCCCGTCAGGGTACATGCATTCTGTGCTGGGGCCGCTTCTGAAAGATTATTAGACCCTTAGAGTATACAAAAGCAAGCTGTAGAGCGCGCATATCGCTCATTGCCCATTTTGCCAAGCGTAAACAGGTGTTCTATATATACTGATACATAGATGAAGCGGTTGAATAGTGATATGCCAAAATTGACGCCTATGCGTTATTGTACTCAAGTTATTTCATTAAATTAGATAAGTATTGAGTAAATAATAAGTACCTAGGTGTGTAATTATAAGGTAGGTTTTAGGAGATCAATAAAACAGATACGAACTTATTAAACGATGTGTATTAATCAATCAAACACAAAAATCTAGTTATTTTACAGCCCCTTAAAAATGGTTAAGTAGTTTTGAAAAAAGTCGTGAACATACGTAATTACTAAGGTACATACATAAATGACTGCAAAAAGCCAGTTTTGAAATAAGTGTAATCTTAATTCAAATTTAAGCTCTGGTATTGCACCTTCAACCAGCTGGTGCAAGCGTGGCTTAAAATAGGTAAGTATTTAGTAAATAATAAGAAGGTAGATAATTATTGTAAAGTAGGTTTTAGCAGATCAATAATACACAAATTTAAGCTCTAGTATTGCACCTCTAAAAGGCTTATGTAAGGTTGGACTGCTTTGAAAAATGAACAAGAAGCACAAAATGGATAATACAAACGAAACTCCTGATGTTGGTCGACCAGCTGAGCATTTTTATTGCTACCACACATTTATTTGGCAATTGACGGCTTTTCGGAAATCTGAAATTAGAAAAGTATTTACCTTTATTATAGACTTTTATAAAAAAGGTATCCAAAAGTCTTATTTTAAACATTGATCTTTAAGGGTTAAAAATATTTTAATTTCTTATGCTATGATTATATTATAACAAAAATCAATCTTCGAAGATATGGCAGATATAGCACTTGCTCTAATTCAGAGAAAACCTAAAGGGCGGAGTGCGGGAGTACGTGCTGACCCGGCCGGCGAGCCTCCGCTACACCCTTTGACACCCTGGATAATTTTGTTAAAATCAGTGTTTCGTTACAAAGATATTCATCATCATCATTACAGCCCTTCACAAGTCCACTGCTGAACATAGGCCTCCCCCAAGGAATGCCACAAAACACGGTCCTGAGCCACCTGCATCCATCGACTTCCTGCATGTCTTACCAGGTCGTCACTCCATCTCGTAGGGGGACGCCCTACACTTCGACTACCGGTACGAGGCCGCCACTCGAGAACCTTTCTTCCCCATCGGTTGTCGGTTCTTCGAGCTATATGGCCGGCCCACTGCCACTTCAGCTTACTAATCCTTTGGGCTATGTCGATTACTCTGGTTCTACTGCGGATATCCTCATTCCTAAGTTTATCACGCAGAGAAACTCCGAGCATAGCCCTTTCCATAGCTCGCTGAGCGACCTTGAGCTTTCTCATACGGCCAGCAGTGAAGGACCACGTCTCAGTTCCGTAAGTCATCACTGGCAACACGCACTGGTTGTACAATTTCGTTTTAAGGTTTTGAGGTATGTCTGACGAGAAGATGTGTCGTAGCTTCCCGAACGCTGCCCAGCCGAGTTGAATCCGTCGATTGCCTCTCGGTCGAAGTTGGACTTACCTAGTCGGACTATTTGTCCCAGGTAAACATACTCGTCAACAACTTCGAGCTTAGTGTTCCCAACAACTACCGGCATAGGTGTGACATGGACATTAAACATGATCTTTGTTTTGTCCATGTTCATCTTAAGACCTATCCGTTGGGAAACACTATTGAGGTCATTGAGCATAGTGCTTAGGTCCTCCAGCGATTCTGCCATAAGTACTATATCGCCGGCAAATCGAAGGTGAGTGATGTACTCGCCATTGATGTTGATACCGTATCCTTTCCAGGCCAGAAGCTTGAAAACGTCTTCCAATGCAGCGGTGAAGAGTTTCGGGGAAATGACGTCACCCTGTCTTACACCTCTCTGCAATTGGATAGGTTTCGTACACTGGTTCTGTATTCGGATAGCCATCGTAGCCCTACTGTACAAGCACTTCAACACTTCGATATACCGACAGTCAACTTGGCACCGCTGGAGGGACTGCAGCACCGCCCAAATTTCGACGGAATCAAAGGCTTTCTCATAGTCCACACGCCAGACATAGTGGCAAATTGTACTCTTCAGACTTCTGTACAATTTGCCGAAGGGTATGTATGTGGTCTATGGTGCTAAAGCCCTTTCGGAAACCGGCTTGTTTGGGAGGCTGGAAGTCGTCAAGTTTGCGCGCGAGACGATTCGTAATGACTCTCGAAAACAGCACGTAGACGCGGCTCAGAAGGGAAATCGGTCTGTAGTTCTTCAAGAGAGCGTTGTCACCTTTCTTGAAGAACAAGACCACCGCACTTCTGCTCCACGCCTCCGGTGTAATGCCACCATGGAGGACGGAATTAAAGAGCTTCTGAAGGACTTCAAGTACCGGTTTTCCACCCGCTTTCAGAAGTTCCGCTGTAATTCCATCCTCGCCTGGGGCCTTACCGTTTTTAAGGTGCTGGAGAGCCATTCTAATCTCGCTCAGACTGACGTCCGGGATATCTTCGGAATAGTGTCGGATGAGACTCGCTCTTGGATCGTTACTCACACTTGCGTGTGGCTCCAACGATGACGTGTACAACTGCCCATAGAACCTCTCAATCTCACTCAAAATCTCAGGTGTCCCGGAAACGATGCTGCCACATTCTGTCTTCAGCTTTGACAGTTGGCTCTTTCTGGCAGACAGATCTCTGGCAAAGACTTTGAAGCCTTGGTTCCGCTCGATCGCTTCTTCAATACGAGCTGTATTGAAGTTGCGTAAGTACCGCCGCATGCATTTGGAGATCTGTCTGTTCAGATGCCTGTATGCTGTCAAGTCTGTTGAAGAATGTAGCTTCATCTCCCGTCTAACAGCCATGAGATTAAGAGTGTGATCGGAGAATTTTTGTGTTCTTCTGCGGCGGGTCTTGCAGAACTTAGCTCCGACCGCATGAACAGTTTCCACGAGCTTGTCATTCATATCGTCCACTTCATTGCAGTCTTCTAGGCACTGAAAACGGTTTTGCAACTCGAGCTGAAAGGTTTCGGGACTTTGGATTAGAGCACGAGGGGGACGGAGCGTTGACTTCATTAGACGAGACCTCTCCCACTTAACGTTTAGGTTCAGTGTGCCTCTAACCACTCGGTGATCGCTACCAGTTTTCACCCTCGCGATCACGGAGACATCACTGAACAGTTGTCGTCTGGTCGTCATAATCATAAGTCATATAAGTCATAAGATATTACTTAGTAATAATAAGAATTATTATTATCATTCTAAGTTTTCGTCAGTGAATTTTTTATACAGTTTCTTATTGCACATTTCACCAAGGTATCTTAAAATTCCAGTAAATACCGGCGAGAAACAAATAGCACGCGTGTCCTTTCGCGACTAATAACGCCACCCTTGCAAATTCGACCCTGTTCATACCTGTGCCTACTGTTCATACTCGCTAACGCGCGCTCTATCGCTTATGTTATATTCTAAGATTAGCCCTCATTCGTGGGTGGTTAACAAAGAGTATTTAATCACTACGTATTAAGCGGTCAAAATCTTGCCAAAACCACATGAGTAAAGAAACTGTACTTGCCTCTGTACAGTTTCTAAGTAGCTTTAAAAATTTTTACCTATTTTGGTAGGGTTGGCACAGGAGGATAAAATCAAATAAACAAAACGTTTATCAGATTTGTAATAGATACTTAAGATAGAATAATTTTTTACAAGCTACGTATTCTAAATATTTTATTTTTATAATTATTGTTCTTCAACAATTTGTTGTGGCCTTTAATGAATGGTAATAAATTCTAAATCTAATAATATATATATTTTTAGCGTGGTTGTATGAAGCTTTACCTCTGTACCGTACCGTGTACGGAACGGTTTTTTTACTCCGTGCTTCGAGTGCAAGCAAGATCACCTGTAAAACGTCCCGATATGTACATAAGTACTCTTTGACTATCTTATTTTTTATAATTATCTTTATTAAAAACTTATTGTATAGTACGCGTCACGTAAAAAGAACGCTGGCGGTCAAGCTGCACATAGGCGATTTATCGGTCTACTTGGTGGTATGAGGTAGGGCGCGGGGCGGGTGAGTCACGCGCCGTATGTTTACCGATGCGCTATTGGTTCATCAGTTGAGCTTTGCTTCCCGCGTATATCCACGTTACGTTCCTTTTAAAAATACCATCGCGCACAAAAGTTTTAAATTACGAAATGGTTTTACATAGAGAAGTGAGAAAAATGATTTATGACGTATACTGTTTTATGAAGAGGGAAGCTGATAATAATGTAGTTAATAACTTAAAACAATGTATGAAACGGACCGCAGAGGCAACAAAATGTTCCGAGTCGACAGTGAGACGAATAGTAAAGGGTTCAAAAGATTCGGAATTTCTTACTGTTTTCCGAACTCCCGGCAAAAATAAAAGAAAAAAAACAAAACCAATAACAGACATTGACAGCTTTGACCAGGGTGTTATAAAAAGAATGATCCATAATTTTCACGTTACTGAAAAAGAATTGCCTACCATAGGCAAGTTGCAAAGGAAGTTACAGGTTGACATACATTTCCAAGGATCTGCAGCAAGTCTCAGGCGAGTATTGAAAAACTTGGGTTTTAAATGGAAAAAAACGGAAACCAATAGAAAAATCTTAATTGAGCAGTCACAAATTCGATTTCAAAGAATTGAATATCTGAGAAAGATTAAAAAATATAGAGAGGAAGTAAGACCTATCATTTACACTGACGAATCATACGTCGATAGTTCCCATGCGTCTCACCATGCTTGGACAGACGGTTCCACCAAGGGTATTAAAAAACCTGTATCTAAAGGTAGCCGCTTAGTCATAGTGCATGCGGGTGGCGATGCAGGTTTTGTGCCAAATGCTTTACTGACGTTTAAAGCCGGTACAAAAAGCGGCGACTACCGTGACAATATGAATTCTGAAAATTACGAGCGGTGGCTCCGTACTCAACTGATACCAAATTTACCGCCTAATTCAGTCGTGGTAGTCGATAATGCAACGTACCACAATAAACAACTCGATGCTGCACCAACGTCCAATTCAAAGAAAGCAGACATGCAAACCTGGCTTCGTCAAAAAGGTATTGAATTTGAAGAGACCATGCTAAAGCCGGAGTTGTACAACTTAATAAAAAAATGCAAAGATAAATTTAAGAAATTTAATATCGATGCTATTTTGAACGAAGCAGGACATTCTGTACTTCGTTTGCCCCCATATCACCCGGACCTGAATCCTATTGAAATGGCCTGGTCCCAGATAAAAAGTTATGTTGCCTGTAAAAATGTACCTTGGAACCTGACACGTATAACTGAGTTGATTCATGAAAAAGTAAATTTAATGGGAGCAACAGAATGGGGGAAGCTATGCACGAAGGTAAAAGAAATAGAGGCTGATTACTGTAAAAGCGATCATGTGGAGGACATGATGACAGAAACATTTGCTATCCACATAGGGGATCATGATTCCGACTCAGATGAGGATGGAAGCTCGAGTGACGACAGCGACGACGATGAAATGGCCACTTCTAGCACCAACACCGCGTCCTCATCTGGTTTTCACGTCACGCATGATGACTTACTTAATGGAAGGAGTTTCAACATTACTTTAATTTTATTTCGATTAAACATTCTATAATACATAATTCAAACATGTTTTTAATTCATTTTATTGATATTTTATCTAATATATTTTTCATTGTTATAACTAATAAGAATAACAAATATATAGGTACGAAGCCACGACCCGCGAGCGAAAGCCTAGTTAAAAAATAAATTAATAGGCACATAACTTTCGTGCGAGCCTGTACCCATGCGCAAACACACTCCCACCACTTTCTTCCAGCGTTCTTTTTACGTGACGCGTGTTATAACCTATATAAGTTTTTAATAAAGAATCTTATTTATTATTAAAAAAATTATTATCTTTTTATTTCTTTATAAATTACTATACTCTAAGATCTGATTCATAGATTTTGTATAGATAATAGATTATTTGATTTGACGTTCATTTTTAGTCTGTGGTCTTTGCGTTTATTTTTGGGATTTGTTTTTGTGCCTTGTGTAGAGGTAATTTCAATTTCGTAAAATTTAAAGTTATTAATCAAAGGGAATAAGTTACAGGCATTATGCTTATTTTCTAGAGTAACATTTAGTGTTTAGTGCCTATATCATAATTATTACAGTTCTTCAGAAGTCCACTGTTTATGTCACACTGCCGAACATAAGCCTTCCCCAAAGGAATACCACAAAACTCGATGTTGAGCCATCTGCATTCATCGATTTCCTGCTAATGTCTTACTAAGTCGACGCTCCACATTTCCGCCGCCCTAATAAGCGAAATGTAGGGGGGCCGCCCTACATTTCGCTTATTGATACGATGCTACCACTCGACAACCTTATATCCACATCAGTGTGCAGTTTATACTGCTATAATGCTGGCAGATTTTCACTTTGGTTCTATTACAAAGATAAAATAAAATATATATAAAAATAAATAAAAATAAGTATCCTTATTACAAAGTCTTATGCCGCAGAAACATTCTGATCATAGCCATTATCTTAGTCCACTAAGCAATTTTAAGGTAGCTCTTTCTCGCCAGCAACGTAAAATCAGAAATTTGCATTTAGGATAAGTCAAAAGTAGGGGCTTATTAGGTGCCAAGTTTAATTAATGTTTGCGTTAATTAAATTAAATTGTGTGCTCTAAAATTATCACCACAATGAATTGTTGAAATTTGTGTTACTGGCAAAACGTATCCCTTGCAATGCAATAACGATGTGCACCTCATTAGTACCTAAAAAGTCCCTAATTTTGGCTTTGTCTAAATGTAGATTTCTGACTGTGTTGCTGGTGAGACTTAGATTCTTAAGATTTTTCAAAGGGCAAGCAATAAAGAACCACATCTCAGATCCATGTTATCACTAGCAACACGCACTGGTAATTCATTCTTGATTTAGGCTTTGAGAAATATGTGATAATAAGATTTGTTGTAATCTCCTGAACTCTCCCCATCAAAGTTGATTTGTTGATTCACTTCTCAGTCAAAATTGGACTTACATAGATGGACTATTCAATTTCACCCTATGTTAACATACTTGTCTTCAAAAGTGTAATGTTCATTAAAACTACCGCCATAGGTGTGACATAGATGTTATAATATATAACCTTTGTCATGTACATGTTGTTCTTAAGACCTTTCTGTTGGTAGACATTATTTGAGATTTGTCATAATGACTATATCTTCAGTAAATATCATTTCTTATAATTTTTTCGCTCATTGAATGCATCAATAAGTAAATCATGCCATCAAAGCCTTACTATTCAAACACTAGTTTGGTATAATGCTCAGTTTATATTGTTTTTCTGTCAAAGAAAATATGCCTGCTAGTGCATTTTTCAAACTGCCTGTTTTTAACTTTAGATTAAAAAGGTTGTGAATGGTGATGTTGAATTTATAAATTAAAATACTGAGTTTAAAATTATTGAGTTATGTATCTTAATCTAAGCATTGCCTTCAGATTTATTTTGCAAGATACCAAAGCAACATAGGTTTGACATCCATGTTGTAATATTCTTTTCACAAAACTCTTAATACTAACAGTTCTCAATTACTTATAGTCTTACATTTTTTCATAAAACTTAAGTGCCAATAAAACTTAAAATGCACCTAATAATAGGTGGCCACTTCAGTCCATGGACATTTGTGGTCAATGTCAAACAAAGAAGAGTACAAATGTGTTATCACACAATGTCTTAGTCTGTAATTATACTGGCTCTCTATATACCCTTCAAATTGAAACACAGCAGGGCAGGCACTGCGATTCAGTGGTAGAAATATGTAAGTGTGGTATCTACCCATACAGACTAAGGCAGAAAAGGAGTCATTCCACCTAGGAAACATTGTTAAATTATAGTAGATTATTCTTTATTATATAATATACTTTTTGGCTATCAAAAAATGTATGTTAATGGATGAATAAAACTAATTTTATGAATTTTATCATATTTAATTCCAACTTATTTTTACTTGTTTTCATACCCTTACGTTTTGAGGAAATCATGTGCGATAAAATCTGTAATATTAGTTTTATTCATGTAAATAAAAGAGCATTATACCAAACTAAAGTGATATTTACTGAAGATATAGTCATTATGACAAAACTCAAATAATGTCTACCAACAGAAAGGTGTTAAGAACAACATGTACATGACAAAGGTTATATATTATAACATCTATGTCACACCTATGGCGGTACTTTTAATGAACACTACACTGTTGAAGACAAGTATGTTAACATAGGGTGAAATTGAATAGTCCGACTATGTAAGTCCAATTTTGACTGAGAAGTGAATCAACAAATCAACTTTGATGGGGAGAGTTCAGGAGATTACAACAAATCTTATTATCGCATATATTATTTTGAATTGAGTACATTATTAATGTTTGCATGTTCTTCTATCATTCTTGGGAATGTGTATGCTTAGCTGTGGACTTAGCTTAGAAAAGCTGTTGATTGATGTTTGTTTGACCGCTTAATACGATTGATATATAAATAAACTAGCTGGCCAGGCAGATGTTGTTCTGCCCTTTTCGACAAACCTTCATATAAAAAAATCCTTAAATTCGTAATAAAAAAATATTGAGTGTCACTTATCAGGATAAAACTATCCTATCTCTCAAGTTGGACCAAACTGCACACAGTGTGCAAAATTTCATTGAATTCAGTTCAGTAGCTTAGGAGTTCATCGCGGACAAACAATGTCACACATAATTTTTATATATAAAGATAATAACACCTCATTCTCTATTAGGGGAGGATTTATTCTCACTAGAATCTACTAGTTAGTCTTTGATTTATACTTAAACAATGCATACTTTAGATTGCGCTTGAAATATGCACTGATAGATAAATTGGAGTGTATTCAAGGATCGGCTTAGATACTTGATATGAGAAATTTGGCATTATATCTACAGGCTGTCCCAGAACTCAACATCAAGCTGAAACGGGGTGACAGTATTGATTGTAACCATCATGAGAAAAATCAGAAAAAAATCTATCCCATGCAGTTTGGAAATTATGAGCATTTAAGAAAAACCTAGAAATTTGGTCAAACTAACAATTTTTTGGTTATTGTGGTTAATTTTTATTAGTTTTGTTCATTTCAACTTTGGAACCGTAACTCTAAATAACATTTCTAGAACCACAGTCAAAAATAATGACACAACTGCCCCAAGTTTTCTAGAATTAAGACAAATCTATTTGTTAAATTATGAATCGAAAATTTTCAAAATTTGTAGACTGAAAGGCCCTCCTTTAAAAAAAATTTACTAAAGTGCCGTGTCAAATGCTATTAAAAGTTTGCGCATTTAATCAGCATTGTAAAATGGTACTTGTTAGTTTCATACTAAAAAAAACTAGTAAAAAAAATAAAAACCTCTAGTAACCCGATTTTTGCTAACCCATTTTACTCAGTTCAAATGTTTTTTATTCGCACAAGCTCTTGGTAGGTTCTTAATTTTACGCACGCACATAAGATAATTTTACGGCAAAATAACGAGAGAGATGGATAGTGGACATGTTTGCAGTGAGATGGAGATGCGTCTGACACCAGTTAGTACGTTTCGCTCACAGAGTACTGCGCACCTTTTCGTATTCGCTTGTGTTGATTTAGTACTGACAACTTTGGCTTCTCTTTTTGGACTTGGATTTTTGTGAATTGGACTTGCTGATTACATACCGGCAACTTTTGCTTCTCTCTTTTGGAATTGAACTTTTGTATTGGCATCCTTGTTATCTACAATGCCTACGCGCTACACTTCACAAGAAAATGCGAACATGCACCTCATTTATGGGGAATGTAGATGCAACGCAAGTGCCGCCGCTAGACTTTATCGTGAAAGATATCCAAAGAGTGCTATCCGGATCACCGCGTGTTTGTTAATGTGCACCGTTCACTCACGGAGGGCGGCCATATCCCGAATCAAATACGGGCTGGAGGTAGAGCTCGAAATGCATCCGTTTCATGTACAACGAGTTCAATGTCTTCTTCCTCGAGATTATCCTGAAAGGATTTCATTTTGTAGAACAATGCTACAGAGGCATAATGAAAATCCCCAATTCATCCAAAAAATTCTCTGGTCAGATGAATCTACATTTAAAAAAGATGGTTACATAAACTTACACAATTTTCACGAGTAGCATGTGGCGAATCCACAATGCGAGAAGACAGATCTCAGTATCGCTTTAAAGTAAACCTGTGAACCAGAATTTTAAACAGCAAAATTGTTGGGCCTTTTGAGATGCCTGAGAACTTGAATGGCACGAACTTTGTTAGAGGACATACCGTTAACAGATCGTCGCCACATGTGGTATCAACAAGATGGCTGCCCAGCGCATTACGCAGTGCAAGTAAGAGGTTTCCTTGACCAGGAATATCCGGGAAGGTGGATTGGACGTCAGGCACTATCTCGTGGCCAGCCCGATCCCCAGATATTTTTTATTGGGGCGTTCTCAAAGAAAAAGTTTATTCAAAGCCCATTGACAGCGTAGCCGAGCTGCGTGAGCGAATTTCTCAAGCTGCTGAGGACATCAACTCTCGAGGATATGCCCGACTAATAACTAGATGTTTTTTTAATAAGATGTAGGGCGGGTATTGAGGCTGATGGTAAACAATTTGAACATTTATTGTAATAAAAAATGTTATTTCCCTATCTGACTTTTATTCCAATAAACCTAAATTAAACTAGGTCAAGATTTTTCATTATTTTATTAATTTTACTTACTTTTGTTGACTTTGGTAAAAGTGGCGTCACTATCTGTCTCGGTCGCTTATGGCAAAAATGTCCACTATCCATCTCTCACATCAATAAAAAACATTTGAATGAAAAATATTTGAACTGAGTAAAATGGGTTAGTAAAAATCGGGTTACTCGAGGTTTTTATTTTTTTACTAGTTTTTTTTAGTATGAAACTACCATTATATGAAACTACTATTAGTACCATTTTACAATCCTGATTAAATGCGCAAACTTTTAATGGCACTTGCCAAGGCACACAGTACATTTTTTTTTAAAGGAGGGCCTTTCAAAGTCTACAAATTTTGAAAATTTTCGATTCATAGTTTAACAAATAGATTTGTCTTAATTCTAGAAAACTTGGGGCAGTTGTGTCATTATTTTTGACTGTGGTTCTAGAAATGTTATTTAGAGTTACGGTTCCAAAGTTGAAATGAACAAAACTAATAAAAATTAACCACAATAACCAAAAAATTGTTAGTTTGACCAAATTTCTAGGTTTTTCTTAAATGCTCATAATTTCCAAACTGCATGGGATAGATTTTTTTCTGATTTTTCTCATGATGGTTACAATCAATACTGTCACCCCGTTTCAGCTTGATGTTGAGTTCTGGGACAGCCTGTAGATATAATGCCAAATTTCTCATATCAAGTATCTAAGCCGATCCTTGAATACACTCCAATTTATCTATCAGTGCATATTTCAAGCGCAATCTAAAGTATGCATTGTTTAAGTATAAATCAAAGACTAACTAGTAGATTCTAGTGAGAATAAATCCTCCCCTAATAGAGAATGAGGTGTTATTATCTTTATATATAAAAATTATGTGTGACATTGTTTGTCCGCGATGAACTCCTAAGCTACTGAACTGAATTCAATGAAATTTTGCACACTGTGTGCAGTTTGGTCCAACTTGAGAGATAGGATAGTTTTATCCTGATAAGTGACACTCAATATTTTTTTATTACGAATTTAAGGATTTTTTTATATGAAGGTTTGTCGAAAAGGGCAGAACAACATCTGCCTGGCCAGCTAGTTTATTTATATATCAATCGTATTAAGCGGTCAAACAAACATCAATCAACAGCTTTTCTAAGCTAAGTCCACAGCTAAGCATACACATTCCCAAGAATGATAGAAGAACATGCAAACATTAATAATGTACTCAATTCAAAATAATATATGCGATAATAAGATTTGTTGTAATCTCCTGAACTCTCCCCATCAAAGTTGATTTGTTGATTCACTTCTCAGTCAAAATTGGACTTACATAGTCGGACTATTCAATTTCACCCTATGTTAACATACTTGTCTTCAACAGTGTAGTGTTCATTAAAAGTACCGCCATAGGTGTGACATAGATGTTATAATATATAACCTTTGTCATGTACATGTTGTTCTTAACACCTTTCTGTTGGTAGACATTATTTGAGTTTTGTCATAATGACTATATCTTCAGTAAATATCACTTTAGTTTGGTATAATGCTCTTTTATTTACATGAATAAAACTAATATTACAGATTTTATCGCACATGATTTCCTCAAAACGTAAGGGTATGAAAACAAGTAAAAATAAGTTGGAATTAAATATGATAAAATTCATAAAATTAGTTTTATTCATCCATTAACATACATTTTTTGATAGCCAAAAAGTATATTATATAATAAAGAATAATCTACTATAATTTAACAATGTTTCCTAGGTGGAATGACTCCTTTTCTGCCTTAGTCTGTATGGGTAGATACCACACTTACATATTTCTACCACTGAATCGCAGTGCCTGCCCTGCTGTGTTTCAATTTGAAGGGTATATAGAGAGCCAGTATAATTACAGACTAAGACATTGTGTGATAACACATTTGTACTCTTCTTTGTTTGACATTGACCACAAATGTCCATGGACTGAAGTGGCCACCTATTATTAGGTGCATTTTAAGTTTTATTGGCACTTAAGTTTTATGAAAAAATGTAAGACTATAAGTAATTGAGAACTGTTAGTATTAAGAGTTTTGTGAAAAGAATATTACAACATGGATGTCAAACCTATGTTGCTTTGGTATCTTGCAAAATAAATCTGAAGGCAATGCTTAGATTAAGATACATAACTCAATAATTTTAAACTCAGTATTTTAATTTATAAATTCAACATCACCATTCACAACCTTTTTAATCTAAAGTTAAAAACAGGCAGTTTGAAAAATGCACTAGCAGGCATATTTTCTTTGACAGAAAAACAATATAAACTGAGCATTATACCAAACTAGTGTTTGAATAGTAAGGCTTTGATGGCATGATTTACTTATTGATGCATTCAATGAGCGAAAAAATTATAAGAAATGATATTTACTGAAGATATAGTCATTATGACAAATCTCAAATAATGTCTACCAACAGAAAGGTCTTAAGAACAACATGTACATGACAAAGGTTATATATTATAACATCTATGTCACACCTATGGCGGTAGTTTTAATGAACATTACACTTTTGAAGACAAGTATGTTAACATAGGGTGAAATTGAATAGAATAGTAGCAAAAGTTGCCGGTATGTAATCAGCAAGTCCAATTCACAAAAATCCAAGTCCAAAAAGAGAAGCCAAAGTTGTCAGTACTAAATCAACACAAGCGAATACGAAAAGGTGCGCAGTACTCTGTGAGCGAAACGTACTAACTGGTGTCAGACGCATCTCCATCTCACTGCAAACATGTCCACTATCCATCTCTCTCGTTATTTTGCCGTAAAATTATCTTATGTGCGTGCGTAAAATTAAGAACCTACCAAGAGCTTGTGCGAATAAAAAACATTTGAACTGAGTAAAATGGGTTAGCAAAAATCGGGTTACTAGAGGTTTTTATTTTTTTTACTAGTTTTTTTTAGTATGAAACTAACAAGTACCATTTTACAATGCTGATTAAATGCGCAAACTTTTAATAGCATTTGACACGGCACTTTAGTAAATTTTTTTTAAAGGAGGGCCTTTCAGTCTACAAATTTTGAAAATTTTCGATTCATAATTTAACAAATAGATTTGTCTTAATTCTAGAAAACTTGGGGCAGTTGTGTCATTATTTTTGACTGTGGTTCTAGAAATGTTATTTAGAGTTACGGTTGCAAAGTTTAAATGAACAAAAATAATAAAAATTAACCACAATAACCGAAAAATGGTTACAGTTTGACCAAATTTCTAGGTTTTCCTTAAATGCCCATAATTTCCAAACTGCATGGGATAGATTTTTTTTCTGAGGTTTCTCATGATGGTTACAATCAATCCTGTCACCCCGTTTCGGCTTGACGTTGAGTTCTGCGACAACCTGTATATTGAGAGCATGCAAAGGCAGCACAAACTACTAAATTTATCAAAATTATAACTCTGTTTAGGAAATACTGTTTGCCATTTATTGTTTTGCAGTTATTAAATAACATATTTTTATTTTATTTACTATCAACAATATTAATTTACGTATTACTAAGCCTTAAACTTTTAATGAGTTAACCATAAAATTCCGTTTCGATAGCTCATGAGTATATTATGATGTACAGATGAATTAAATAATTGAACTTTATATAAAAGTAGTTATATATAGCTCCAATAATAACATATAAGTAGGTAATAGGTATTAAGTTTACTAGCTATTCCGCCCCTCCACATCTAAAGCAAAGCGAAAAAGTATTTTAACGAAATTGAGAAGTTCGGTGAACTCTTGATGGAATAAAACTAATAGCAGCTTAACGCTGCTGTGTTTCGTATGGTGAGTGTAGAGAACCGGAGACCCTTTTTACTGGAAAAGAGGCATTCCATCTTAGACCTCACGGGTGACAACGTATCTGCATTTTGCGTCTTTATTGAGGATAGATGTAGATGTCTATGGGTCACAGTAACTACTTACCATCAGGAGGATTGTGTGCTCGTTTGTCATCCTATCCTATAAAAAAAACCTCATTTTACGGATTTTAACATTTATTATTATTAATAGATAATTTTAATTTTTCAAACTCCGACGTTTCGAGCACTTTACAGCACTCTTGATCTCACGAGGAGGACTAAGGTGTTTGACCCCCCTGATTTCATAGTTAACAAAGGCTACCTTTAACTTTTAATTATTAATATTTGGTCCGATCTACGCAGAACAAGCTTACAGTATCTCGAAGTCTTGCAGTAGTATGCTTGGGTTTGGATTTCAATATTTTTTATTAATTAAGCAGATGGCACCGCTCAGTCATCTTCTCTATTGAAATTATGATCCTTGGTAGAAATTGGATTTGTGGTCTATCAAATCTGATATAATGGTTGAGACGATCCTGAACATTTTGACATGCTGCCAACTACCTGGAGAGTCGGTGCTTCATATCAGCGATATATTCTATTACGCGAGTTTTTATGGATCTTTTTCTATGTCATATGTAAGAGAGGCCACATTCACAATCAAGGTTATACACTCCTCCAACATGTAGACGGATATTACACTCAACGTATGGTACGAACTGACTTAACTTCTTCGGTGGCCTGTAGTATTCATAACATGTTCTTATAGAAGCCCGCTACAAGATGTAGCCAATCTTGTCTGTGACTCTTCTGACATATGGTAGTACAGCATGCACACGCACGACTGTGACCGGTTTCGCTCGTTCATTGTAATGTAGGCGCGGGATCTGAAACTTGTCATGCAATACTTTCTTGATGTGATGAAGCTCGGCGGCGAGATGTTTTCTGTCACAGATCCCTTGTGCTCTCTGTAACAAAGACTTTCAAACGGTACCTATATGTGAATGATGGTGGTGAGATTCACCGTTTAAATATCGATTAGTATGGGTCTTTTTCTATACTCAGTGGACTGATGGTGTTATCAGGATTTCGAATGACTAAAACATCTAGGAAAGTTTAAGAATTATTTGCCTCTAACTCCATTGTGAATTGAGTTTTAAAGTTTATGGAGTTAATGTGATCTAAGAAAGCAATAACTTTGTCTGATGGTGAAATTGTGGAAGTACCGTCTACGTAGCGCATGTAGAATCTTAGATTCATAGGTGCAGTAAGAAGAGCTTTCTCCTTAAAGTTCTCCATGAATATATATATCGGCGACAATTGGAGATACATTTTTAACGTGGTAGAGCCACGCTGCAGCATATTATGGTTGCAGCACGAATGGTTTGGCTCGACCGGGGAACGACCATGCTCTCACATAATACCAACGTAAAATAGCAGCACATTCATGCTGTGTTTCGTATGGTGAGTGTAGAGGACCGGACACCCCTTTTACTGGAAACGAGGTATTCCATCGTAGCCCTAAGGGGTGACAACGCATCTGTATTTTTATTCTTAATCGAAGATAAATGTAGATGTCTTTGGCCACACCATCCACTTATGATCAGTTGAGCTGTGTGCTCGTTTGTCACCCCCATTCTATAAAATAAAAAAATATACAAGTGAGCCCATTGCCACACCATTACTTGTTTGTACAACTTTTCCTTCCACAATAGATAGCCAGTTATGAGGCAATGTCTGAGTAATACTGCATATTCTGCGGACATATTGTTTTCTTCTATCTTCCTAGTCACAATTGATATGCAGTCTTCAACAAGTAGGCACGTAAATAGTGACTGGACCATAGTTTCATTGGCAGCAAGATGTATGTCTTTTATCTCCCCCCCTCGACCTCTTCGAACAGTGGTGGGGGGGCTTAGTAGCCAAGGCTTGGTCACCCGCGGTGAACAAAGAAGAACCCACTCGGCTATTCCGAGGTGGCCACTATGAATGGGCTTGGCGATCGAGTGCTTGAAGGGGCGTCCCTTGCGCAGGTGTAGTTGGTGGCGCTCTATGTGTTCTGGTGCGACTTACCTGAGAAGGAAATGGGGAGGATTAGTCCTCTCTCGAGGAAGGGCCGCTATGGGGCAGCCGGCGCTGGTGGGGCCGCGGATGTGTACGAAAACCGAGGTTTTAGTACACTACACAATCCGTCCTTGCCCCCGCGAGGCGGGTATGCACTATCAAAAAACATACTGACAAATTGGTATGAATCCTTTGTATGTGCTTTTGTGTGTCCTCTCAGCGATAACAGTATTTTTGCCAAGTGTTAAGCCAGTTTATAAGTTGGTGTATCAATTTGGGTCATTATTGGACGAAGTGGAGCGTTTGATTTGTGTATTTTGGGTAACCCATACTAACTTAGATAACTTCGGGGTTTGGTATAGGGTGGTATTGTCGAATACACGTCGAGATTTATTATTTCGGAGTATTTCTTTGTCAGATCAGATCGCTAGTTGTTTTAAGCATATTAGCTAGACCACGGGGAGCGACTCCAGCGCGCATATAATATATTTATCCCAGTATTTGATGCACTCCTATCGTTTATCGCGTCATATAACATGTTCCACAGAAGTGGTGATAACACGCCTCCTGGTGGGCAGCCTTTTATTATTTTGGCTGCTTGTAATTCACCAAGCAATTGTCACTTGCTGAGCACATTTACCTTCCAGTCCATTAGAGACGGTTCGACTCTGTGTTGATGAGTGTAACTTTGTAGCCTTCCTAACCTTTTTCCACTCTTCACAATTCACGCCATCTTGAGTCCAGTTGGTAGAGAAATTGTCGAATACATCCTGCCATATTTGTCTGGGTTTACCGCGTCGTCGTGTAAGGTTGTGTGACCCAATATGTGGAGCGTTTAGCCCACAACTTGTCCGACGTGCGGCAGACATGCCGCTGAACTAAAATGAAACTCTGCAAGACTCAGTTCCATTTCATTATAATGGTTTTATTACCAACATCGGAGATTGGAATTTTTAATCGCAGCACACCGTTTCGAATGCGGTGCAGCTTGGAATGGTGATACCTACTGGAAAAATTAGTTTTGTCAAAAACGAACCCTCTATGTCTATGAGGGCAACTGGAACAATTGCATTGTGTTGGAAAAACTTAAATCTACGCGAGAAGACAATGTTTGGAAAAATATAGGTTCGCTTTTTTTTTATAAAGGGTGACACACGAGCACACAATCCACCTGATGGTAAGTGGTTGCTGTGGTCCATAGGCATCTGCATCTATCCTCGTAAAGCTCTTAACAGCGGCGGCGGGACGCGGCGTTTTAGTTCACTCTTTGATTCAGTCCTCTATCTCATTACTCAGTAGCTTATGTTTAGTACATAGTTTATATGTTTAAGGGCCGATTTTTTCCATCGTCAGGTAAAAGTTGGTTTTAGGATAAAATATATTAACATAAACAATTAAAAATTACAGTTGTATGAATAAAATAGTTCAATTGTTTCACTTTTATATTCAGTCCGGTTATAATGTATTTGATAGCTTTTATCTGATGATTGAAAAATCAGCCCTCAGTAGGTACAAATTGTGTAATAATACAGCTAATTATTGAGGCGTAAGATTTGTGTTAAAAATATTGAGAAAAAAGCATATCTACCTAATGCATTTTTGTGTCTTATTAAGTATTATTTACTGTAAAACGTATAATATCGTACAGTTGTGGCCTTCACATAATCTTAAAAAGGAAAAGGGACGACTCAAATGTTTGTATTGAAGTGGTGGATAGGGCGGGCAGATCTTACGCGATTTTCGCGCCTTGACCCAGGTGGGCGTAACTATGCAATAGGTCATGGGGGTGAGGTGCGCGCTCGCGGGGGGTGTTTAGACGGGAGTAGTAGCGTAGTGACGTCAGTGACGCGCGGTATCGACCACGTGAGCCGTCACAACACAGCGCCCCCGCGCCCCTGCGCCACCGCGCCACCGCCGCAGCCGCACCGCGCATCTACGCATCACGCCGTCCGGAAGCCCGTTACCGCTTATGTGATAGGAAATTATCGAATGACATTCAAAATATTAATACGGCACATTTGTTTCTCTCCTTGATAGTGCCAGCTGGCATGACTGGGATTATTAGTGTTAAGAAGGACGTGTGGGCGTGCGAACCATACTGCACTCGCACTGCAGTCGTCAACACATATACCTTTCATTTGATTTTTTAGACATGCTGCATTTTGTGCATTCTTGGTTAAGCCTAAATCTAGGGCTGAATTTAGCTATTAATGTTGCTTGTTTCAAAGTCGGACGTTCCCTGAGATAACTGTGTGAAACTTTATTCCAATACACCATTGAAAGTAATATTATTTACTGTCATAAACATGATTAACTCCGTATATAGATTGCTAGACGTAGCCACGGAGTTGAGATCATTCGCCGTAATGGTCACGCTTGATGAAGAATCCGGCTTTCAGACGCCTCCTCACGGTTTTAGATTGTACTATTGTTCCTTTAAGTACTTTGAGTCTGGCATACTTTAAACGATTTTATATATTTACTACTAACACAGTATAAATAACTCTTAAAAGCAACAGAAAAATCGAAATTCGGGTACATAAAGCAACGAGAATAATTTTTGAATACAGATGAGACTTCATAATATTATAATACACACTTTATAACATATATACGATAAATCAGTAAAATTATACGCACAGTACCTGTATCTAAAACCGCAGTCTTACATTGGTTCTTATTTAAATCTTTTTTATATTGGGAGGTTTACAATCAGCATAAGGGTAATATGTAACTATTAAAATATTTTCAACGTTGATTTAAATAAACCAATAATTAGGTCCTTACATATGAAATTAGCGTTTTGTCGTACTGACCACTTTGATCTGAAATATCTCCTCTTTGGTTACGGCAGATATCTATTGTCAGAAACTGCAAACCATGAAGGAAGAACTAGCTACTAAACAACCGAGATTGGTCAATCGCTCTAGGCCACTGCTGCTTCACGACAACGCAAGACCACACACTGCACATCAAACAACCACTAAGTTAGATTAGCTACAATTGGAATTCCTGCTACATCCACCGTACTCCCCGGACCTTGCTCCAACAGATTACCATTTTTTCCGGAATTTGGACAACTTCTTACAAGGAAAAAAAATTCAACTCCTATGCGGCAGTCCAAACCGCCTTCAAAGAGTTTATTGATTCTCGCCCCCCATGGTTTTTTTAGTAAAGGGATCAATGAACTACCTATGAAATGGCAAAAGTGCATAGATAACAATGGTGCATACTTTGATTAATTAAATATATTTTACAAAAAAAATTGACTTTATATTCCTCCCGTACAAAACGCCAATTTCATATGTAAGCACCTAATATTAGGTATTGACATTGACAAAAGCCAAGACCGCGCCCTGCGTCATTTTGCGTCGCACAGCACGTGATTAATTTTATACGCGTAACTGCGTTTGTGTTTGAATAAGATTGTTTGTTGTCTTTTTACTTATCACTGTCAACGCGGAACGTTACAAATTGTGCCCGGTCACCTACCCCCGAGCAAAGGTCTTCGATTACTGCATATGCGTAGTTTCAAATATCAATAAGTATTTGAGAAATTCGGGGCTTCCCTCGGATACTTAGGTATTCAATTCTTATTTTGGGTGATTGGAGTAACTTTTCTAATTTTCTATAGGTATTTGACATTTGTAGTTGACTGCTAAGGCCAATAGTTTTTTAAAATTACTAGGTATGTAGGTACATTACATATTCCTCCTTATCCTTTGTATCATCAACGATTATTAATTAAACAAATACAACACGTGAAATGCAAACAAAAATTTTTTAGTATTATCAAAGTTATGTTCTTCAACAATATACATATTATATTTCTTTTTTTACAGAATATGAATGAGCTATAAATATGCTACGCGACTTTAAAAGTCAACAAGTAACAAGATGGAAAACGCCAGCACGAAAAATGTATCTTTAAAACGTTTCAAAAAATTACCCGTATACGTAGTGGAAGAGCATAACGACGCATTACAATTTATTTATGCCGCAATTGGCGGGAAAAAGTTGCCAGTAGAGGGAATCACGCTGTTACATCTAGACGCTCATCCAGATATGCTTATAGATCGTAAATTGAAAGGTGAAGAAGCAAGAGCCGGAAAAAGCTTACTGCCCCTGTTACAAATTGAAAATTGGATAGTACCAGCGGCGGCGGCAGGTCATATCGAGCGTGTCGTGTGGCTGAGGCCGCCCTGGGCGAAACAATTTGCGGACGGAACTCGTATCGTACAAGTCGGAGACCACCCTGCATCGGGGTTACTTCGAGTAGATTGTAAAGAGTCTTATTATCTCTCGGATGCGCTATTCTCGTCCGAACTCAAAAACGCTAGAAAATTTACATTTACAGTCATGGAGCTATCTAACGCAATTTCAAAAGAAAATAATTTAGTAAATTTTACTAAAGGTCTTAATGTACGTCACCCTTATGTACTTGATATTGATTTAGATTTCTTCAGCACAGGAAATCCATTTCTAAGTTTGTATGAAAATATCAAACTGTACGATCGCTTGGAGCCAATATTTGGTTTTCAACTCCCGGACGATAACGATGTGGAGACAGTGAAGAAAGTTGTCGAGTTACGGGAGCGCCAATTGCAAGAACTTGAGAATTTATTTCAGTATTTGGAAAAACACAACAGTTTTCGAAACTATGAAGGAGAAAAATCCGATTTATTTAAGATGGTGAGCCGAAAACATTTTTACCTTACTTATTTTTGTGTAATTTAAATAATATTTGTTTGTTATTTTAAGGTATCCGACTTAGCGGATGTTGTATCAGCGGAAGCGGAACGGCTTGGAGAGAAACCTGACTGGTGGGCGGTATTTGCCGCTGGGTGCACAAGAGATCAAGGTGGCTTGCCTTATCATATAAGCTCGGATGAGGAAATACGAACGACTATTACGAATACTTTAAAACATTTTTTAAGCCTCTTGCCTGCACCAGTATTAATAACAGTGGCTCGATCCACGGAAGACGGTTATTGTCCTCCAACTCAAGTTAGTATTTATAAAATATTTACTTTCGATAAAAATGTATAACTTTTATGATTATTATTATAAAAGGCCTTCTGATGAACGACCTACATTCATTAGCTGGTTAAGGACCGTGTTTTGTGGAAATCTATGGGGTAGGCCTGTTCTGCAGTGCAATTTGAACGGGTGTAATGAATGAATGAATATGTTAATGCGTTACCATCAGGTGGGCAGTAATTTAGTGTGTAACTACATATTTATTTTAAAAAAAAATTAACAATTCTGCTGGTACTTTAAAACTTCGGGATTGCAAATCCATTGTTTAAAAACTAATAATTATATTCTGGTAATGCAAAGTTTAACAATCTGTAGTAGATTCGTCGCCAAAAACCAAACGGCCTCAAAGGAGAACCAGCACCTAGATTAAAATATGTCTTCTTTCAAATTTCATATTGCAATACTACAACTTGAAAGTATCTTGTTTATTTCTGTATTTTAAAACTTTAATTACATCAAACTTTTTCATTTTATTATATTTTAATTTATTTCAGGTAAACCACATTCAAGCGCTGGTATTAGAGGTTTTAAAAGATGTCTATGATACTGACGAACCATATTTGTATTATTTAAATGTAAATATTCCCAATTAAAAATATACAGTAATTATACTACGCCATTAAATCAACTGTTAAAACATCTATCTTTATGTGTTTTTTATACTATAGAATATGATGTAAGATATATAACCGTATATAACCGCAACTATTAAACGCTATATACTTTTAAGTTTTTTTTTTGTATAATTTATTAACTTTTCGGTCAGTAAGTGTACAACTACAAACAGCAGTGTACAGTAAAAGTGCAGCATTCGCCATTAATCTGGGAAGGCGGCGACGTAGAGTCGCAATGCCGCTTCACTTTAGTGCCAAATGCATTGCCATAATTCTCCTGTAATGCTCTTAACTAACTGTATGTGTTTACATTTGTGTAAAAATATACAATCCAAATAAGCATGACTTTATTTTAAATAGTTATGACCTCTTCCTATGTCCTTTTATATTTATTTAACACGTGCGCAGTGAGCTCAAGTGGGGCAAAATTTATTATTCCTATTTTACGCAGACTAAATTAGCCAGTAAGTTTGGTGTGAGGCATTCCATCTTAATCCTGGTGACAATGCGTGTAGCATTCTTTATTTAAAGTTGGTTGCAGGCGTCTATGGACTGCGGTAGCCGCTTACCATCAGATGGACTGTAAGATCCTTTGCCTCTTCAATTTTATAAAAACAAAACATATATTTAAAAAAAAAAACAGTGTCTTCATAAAAGATGATTAAAATTTTAAGAAATTAATAATAATATATTCCACAACTATCACACAACGCCATCTAGTCCCAAGCTAAGCAGAGCTTGTGTTATGGGTACTAGACAACTGATAGACATACTTATATATTTCTAAATACATAAATATTATAGATAAATTACACCCAGACACAGAACAAATGATCGTGCTCATCACACAAACATTTGTCCTGGGTGGGAATCGAACCCACGACCTCCGGCGTAGCAGTCAGGGTCACTAACCACTAGACCAACAGGCCAGTTGGTCTAGTGGTTAGTGACCCTGACTTACTTTAACACTCCATTGTTAAGCAAAAGTAAGCAAGACAATAATACTTAATCGTTGAAGAAAAACAAGTTGATATTTATTTAATTTACTATATTTCCCATGATCGAAATTAACTAATCAAATTTTTTTTGTGGTTGATTGTAAGGCGGACTGGCTTTTGTAAACAAAAGGCTATTCTATATTCACTCTTGCCAGAAAGTCTCAAAGATACCTACTTAGGTATCTTTGAGACTTTCTGTTTGTAATGTCTTTTTTAATTGTCTAAAGACATTATAAACGAAGGAAACCATTTTTGGTTCACTTACGTGGCATGTGGTAAGGCGGCCTGCATATTCGAATCCCACTCAAAATTACTATGTGTGTACACCAGTGTACACTGTGTAGGTATAAGAGCTTCGAAACATACTGTCTTAGCACTGACTTCAAAAACTATTATGTCGATTTTTCTTATGAAGTTGGTTTTACTTTTATAAAAAAGTTTTATTTTTTCTTCTTTCGAATGGACCAAGGAATATCACAATTTCAAGTTAACTAAAACGTTGTCTAAATATTTATATTAAAAACTTTATTCTCTATTTTCCACCCTTCCGGGTGAAAAAGGAATCAATAAAATCGGTTTAGGTATTACGTGGTAGAGACACGCTGCAGCTATATGGTTGTAGCACAAATGGGTCGGCTCGTCTGGGGAAGGATCACGCTCTCAAAGAATACCAGCGTTATGCTGCTGTGTTCCGTATGGTGAATGTAGAGATCCGGAGACACTATTTAGTTGAAACGAAGCATTCCGTCTTAGTTCTTAGGGGTGACAACGCATCTGCATTTAACATCTTAATTGGGTTAGATGTAGATGTCTATGGACTACAGCATCCATGCTTGTTTGTCACCCTTATTCTTCTATGCAAAAAAATTCTATATACTTCTATACAAAACCCGTTTCTCAGAAAACAGTGAACCTACATATAAAACATGCACATATTATAGAACTTTCTCTTTTATGAACTCGGTTAAAACAACCAGCAATAACACCTAACACCACAATAGCACCACACCTGAGTTGTTAGCTATGGATATATAAAAAAAGTCTGTAAAATATTTTGTTACAGATACCTAACGCAGATCGCCAAACAAAGTGTAACATTTAATAAATATATGAAGGTCCTGCTGATTAATCTAATTGCTAAATAATGTCTTTAGCGCAATTAGTTGCACGCCACGGGCACTTTACGCGCTGTTTGTTTTACGTACTTTTGTGTGTAGGAAATACTAGAAGTAATAATTTTGTGACATTCGTCATTGACTCATCTTTGAACAGAAAATCTCCTTTTTGGAGAGGATTTTTTAAAAACTATATCGTAATTGATATCTAATTTTCATTCACTTATCTTATAAATTAGGCCAGCGAAATGATTTTCGAATTGATTAGAAGCGGATGCATAAGTTTTGCCAATATAGATGCATAGTAGAACAGAGACAGGCTTATGCAGCGACAGTGCCTCCGTATTCGGCTCGGTGTGTTAGCGTGCAAACCGAGTCTAGCTTTTAACTAAATCAACGCACTTCACAGGTGTCTTGCGAGCAGTCCTGTCGATCATAAAATTTTATATAGATAGGTACATAAACATTTCTAAAGTAAAAAAGTAAAGTTCATCACTTATACGTCAATGCTGGGTGCATGATAGGATTTCTCCAATTACGAGTTGTCTGTCGCGCTGCTCCAGTGTGTGTTGGCGGACTTGACATGTCTTCGAAATATTTTTATATCTCCGAGCACTTGATATATCAGCTATTAAATTACACTTACCAATTTCGTTGGTGTTGGCCACGGATCGAACCTAGGTTGCTCGCGTACTATTTACCTAAATTTATAGCAAGCGCTTTACCCCTGGTCTGCTACCTCTCATAAACATTTTAATAAAACTATTTCTGTTGTATATCGAATAGAAGATCGCGGACTAAAATCTTAGTCCACGATCTTCTTTTTACGTGTAGGTAATATAGGTAATGTTTGGTAGAATATGAGATATATATAAGGTACTTCTCATATTCCACCGAGATAATTCGTTGGAATATTCAAAACTATTATGGATCAGATATAAGTACTATTACCAAGATAATATAAATCAAAAAGTTGTTATATTAACAGTAAGTAGTTTACGAAGTTAGTTGATAGGCGACTTTATCATTTAATCCTTATTCGAATACTGAACGTTGTTTGTAGTGTTTGTGTAAAAACACAAATTGTTAAATTTTGGTTTTGTTTGTGTTGTGATCGTCCACGTTTGTTTGGCACTCCACATCAGGTACGAGTAATAAAGTGAGATAAATAGCTCGGTATTACCGAGGACACTTATGCGGTAGTAACCTTTTCTAATGTTAACGGGACTTTTCATCTTGGTCCACATAGGTGACAGCGCATTTGCATTTTTATTCTTAATTGCTGAATCATCAAGATAAAACGGTGGTCATAGCATGCATTTACCATTAGGTGAACTATGTGATCGTTTGTTAAACTTTCTTCTATAAAAAATGTGAAGTTTTTAGTTCCGACGCCATTCGTAGTTGTTATTGTCATCGAAATTGTCCAGGAGGACAACATTTGACATATATTATTGTAATACGTGAAGATTGTTTTTCAAATACAATATACTAGAAGTAAATAATACTACATGTTGTTGTTGTACTAATAAGACCAATAATTTAGATTATAAATCCATATCGTAATCTTCATGAAAAGCAGTTCTTATTTCGTGCAGTGTGGTGGCGACGTAGAAGAATCCATGTGATTTCGTTCCGACGGTGTGGTCAGTTCTGCAAATGCCAGAAAAACCTTATGGCTTGCGATACACGACGATATTATACCATCTCATTTACTCCATACGTGAAATACTCAAAGCTCAAACAGGCGATGGGGCCGTCTATCCGTCTCCGTAAATTCTGTAGACTTTGCTGGCTGATGAAAAAGAAGGTGTTAATTACGGATACACTTTACACTGAAATCATTTTAAAATGCCTAATTTGACTTTTTTTACAGAATAAGGGTGACAAACGAGCAAACAGTCCACCTGATGGTAAGCGAATGCTGTATCCCGTAGACATCTACATTTATCCTCAATTAAGAATCAAAATTCAGATGCGTTGTCACCCCTGAGGACTGTGATGGAATGCTTCGCTTCCAATAAAAAGGATCTCCGGTTCTCTACACTCAAATCGTTGAGTGCTACTGCTACTGTGTATCGACACAGTAGCATCAAGCTGTTATTTTAAGCTGGTATTCTCTGAGAGCGTGGTCCTTCCGGTTGAGCCGACCCATTCGTGCTACAACCATAATATAGCTGCAACGTGGCTCTACCACGTATACTTGATAGAGCCACGACTTGACGGTACATTAATTTAAATCAAAATAATTCATCATATCATAATAAATACGATGTTTATTCCAGACAATAGACCACTTCGCTCCGACCGTAATTATGTTCTACAGCGTAGGTATACACCTAATTAACCCAATGATTTCCACATAGCATGGTCAGGGGCTGCAAAGAGGTGACGGCGTGCGAACCAGTTAGCGCGTCATTGTGTCACTTAGGTAGGCTTGGGTCAAGTCAATTAGCAATAACAAGTGATTCGACTTCTGGCCTGTATTTTTGGCTCTGAGGAGTCTTATCTCACTGCAGCCATTTTATTACATGACTAAATGAAGTTATTGTATTTTATAGGGGAAAGTGGGGTAGCGAACTAAGAACTGGAATGGATATATCTTATGTTATTTCAATGTTCTATAAAAGCTTCAATGAAACTACACCATCTATCTCACCTCAGTCATCTACGAGTAGTAATTTGGTCTATAGATTTTAATAAAAATCATTAGTTTAGTACAGTTTCTATAAAGTATGAAAGAAGAATTGTAGCATTGGTCATGAACAAAAATAAAATTAATCATTTCTGAAAATCTTGCTAGTAGGCATTATTGTACTATGGTAGGGTAATAAGGCCTAACTGCTTTAACAGAAATTTAACGAACTCTAATAATCAATTTATACATCATATATTTAATATTTGTGATCAATAATCACATGAATGCAGCAATTAGAATTAAAAATCTAAAAAAATATATAAATTGCCTCGCTTAACAATACTTAGTCATTAGTATAATGATGAACAAACTGACAAACAAATTAACTCCTCGTGATTATCGTCAGGTCGTCGGTTGTGTCTGGAGTTGAGTTGAGTTATAGTTTGAATTGAGAATTAAGTTTATTGTTGGGTTGAGTGTCCTCCCAACCAAATTTTTGTCACAGTGGCCAGTCTCAACAGAGATTAGCCTATCAGCACAGTACAGAATTATAGTATCCGTATGTATGCACAAGCACAGGTGCACTCTATTCCCTCACACTCATCAAATCGCAATCCGACACGGTCCAAGAGAGCTTAGACGAAGGACCAATAATTTACACATAATTTAATAGCTTTTAATATCAAAGCCTTAATTCTTCGACACACTTTGTTTTTGCATTGTTTGGACAGCTGAAACCAGGCCCTTTTCTGACGGACATTATTTCAATAATAAAAGCGTACGATTTATTTGCATTTATAACATTTTAAAAGTGATATAAAATTTATAATAGAACAAAAAACTACACAAGAAAAAGGAGTATAATGAGGCCAAGCATTTAAGCAAAACCAAATTAAAAAAAAAAAATTACCACGATACGTTGCTCAAATCTTCAAGATCAACAAAGCATTTATTCAAAAACATAAAGATTACGATTTTAGATAACTAAGTGTAATATTACAAAACATACCTACGATTTATTTAGACTGATTTTTATTATTGGTGCAGTGCGGTCGTGTCTTATGATAGATAATGCAAATGTGGTGGCAGGACGCGGGGTAGCGCGTCTCTGCAAACTTGTAGAGACATTATCGTGCAATAGGAGTCTATCATTATCTCCTTAAGCGGGTGCGGTTATTATAAATACGATTTTTTTTACTTAGGTTTTATTAACCGACAGGTCTTATTACCCGCAGGCACCTTAGATGTAGTAGCCTTTGAGACATAAAGCAAGGTTTTTGGTGAGTCGATTGCTTTTTTTTATAGGATAAGGGTGACAAACGAGCACACAGTCCACCTGATGGTAAGTGGTTGCCGTGGCCCATAGACATCTACATCTATCCCCGATTACAAATCAAAATACAGATGCGTTGTCACCCGTGAGGACTAAGATGGAATGCCTCATTTCCAGTAAAAAGGGCCTCCGACCACCTGCACTCACCAAGCGAAACGCAGAGGTAAACCTCTACTTCACGCTGAACGCGTGGAACTGGAATCGGGAAGTGAATATTTTAATTCGACAAGGAAAAAACTAATAATGTTAAACTTCACCTTTACTTTATTGTGTCGGTCACTTTCGTTTTATAATCTCTATCAAACTTTCTGAAAAGTTTAATGGCGGATTGATAAGATATTGTATATTCCAACTTACCACACCATATTTTTAGTTTCGTTTAATTTACTTTACAAACTTTTATTTCGTTTAATTACATGAAATGGTTCGTAATTAGGTACCAAAGAAATGAAAAACTGTATAAGAAACTTTTTATATTTTGGGGCGCTTAACTAAAACGTGAGTAGGTAGGTACTCATAATAAAATAACTAAATAGGTATTTTTCGATTTTTCAAGACAAATCCTTACTTTACTTACCACTTCGTAACTACGCATTTTCATCGTTATTTAGAGACTTTTTCGCAAAAGATCGATTTTCGGGCGCTTACATCACTTAAGCTGGCTAAAACTTAAGAGATAGAGATACCTACATTAAAATCATGTACTAAAAACTGTAGTTCTACAAAAAAAGTAGATAAAAGTCCGGGATAGCACATATTATGTCTATCTACTAAGGTTGACTCACTGCAACCATTTTTATCTTTAAAATATTTATTAAAAATATTAACCTATTTGCGAAGTTATTTTTCCAATTCTGTATTACTACTTATCCTGTGTTAGTTACCTTGGAAATTTAATGTCAATTAACGGATCTACCTGTCCAATTTGTACGACTGTCTAATTTCTCTTAAAATTGTTATTTTCAATAACGATCTTTGACGGGTTTTCGTCATGGACAGGTTTTGTATTAAGTGGCCCTTTCGCGAGTTACTTTCAGACAAAATCTATTCGTTTAGTGTAATGGAAGGGCAGCTCTAAGCATTGTAGGTATATGTTAAGAAATTCTGTAATAACTGGCAGTATAATGATAAAACTTTGACATTACCAGCTAAAATTGACCAAAGTTTTTAAATCTGTAAGCCCTGGACAAATTTGGATCTATATTTCACCATAAAATTACAACTCCAACCATTTATTGGTTTGAGTTGTAATTTTAAACACAACGTTAATTTTGATATTATACTTGTTTCTCATTTAAGCCATACGATTAAATTTAATAAGAAATAAACATTCTAAGATAAATATAATATTTTCTTGTTTAGCGCACTTTTCGGAACGATGAATTATTAATGCCAAAACTATAAGTGACGATGAAAATGACACCACATTTAAACTGCACCGGGACATGTTGCTAGTATCTTTTAAACGTCTAGGAAATAACATCATTGCGTGATCTACACGCACACAACAAAATGATTCCATAGCTTAATTATTTTAGAATTTTGTTATCTCCCGGTACTGGCATTAGCGAATCCTTAACCTTATGTCGTCGTGTTTTATTTTTATAAAAGAGGGGCAAACGAGCATGCGACTCGTCTGATGGTAAGTGTCGCCCGTCGCCCATGAACAACTGCCACACCAGGGGAATTGCAGGTTTGTTGCCGGCCTTTTAGTAAGGAGTAAACCTGTTTCTTGAAGTTGAAGGTCCCTAAGTCGTATCGGTCTGGAAAAATCTCCGGTAGTAAACAATACCTAAGTGCTAACAATAAGCTTAAGCACACCAAATGTAGCTAGATGGTCACACAGTGTCATCATCATTGAGAAGTTCTAGTGTATGTACCTATATACACAAAACAATGTCTCAGTGCTGTGTTTTTCAATTTTTACACATTTTTATATAATTTTTCTACTTAAGTTTGTATTATCCATTTCTAAACGATTTAAAATATAATATATGTAATATTTCAAAATGAAACATTAATCTCTACACATTTCTATTAAATAAACTTCCCTCGCTATGAAATATGTTAAATATTTCACCTCGTTCCTTAGTGACCCCGCTCTGGTGGCAGAAAAAGTCGTGGATGCCCTCATTCTACAAAGTCCTGTAGCCTGTGGGTGACCTTAGCTTGTAAGAATCGGTCATAGAGAATGGCGGCATAATCCATTTCGTAATGCTAAATTTATAGAGACCGATAACGGGAAATCACGACTAATTTTCGAAACGTCTGGTACCTACTGCGATAACCAATCCCCTTGCTAAAAGTGACGTTTACCTACTCTAAGTCCTCTCTCTCCCTGTTGTGGACTGATAAAGAAAATAAAGAATCTCGAAAAGCATTGTAAACCATATAATGCGTTGGTTAGTACATTTTGAACAAAATAACGTTGATAATAAGCTCGAGCAAACAATTTAGTCCTTCGATTGGGGGCGATTGGGGTCAACTGCGCATCGAAGTCGACACTCGTGTCTCATCGCTAACGACGAATTACATCATGCGACGTTCACGTCGAAAAACTTAAGCACCAATTAAATTCAATAAAAAGTGCTAATGGGAGATTGCAATATGTTGATGTTAGCCGTGTAGTGGCGGTGTAAGTATCCACTACCCCATGTCATCCGGCTGGTGCCGTAGGACGCGACAGAGGGAAACAAATCAACATCATAGTCTCTCTTAAGTTTGTCCAGAGGGTGCTGTGACATGAAGGTGGTCCTTTCAAATTCAAATTCAAATTCAAATTCAAATTCAAATTCAAATTGTTTATTGCATGTCACATTACAAATATAAGATGTTACATTTGATAGGTATACATGTGACGCCCTGCAAGGGCATAGCAACACTAGAGGACTAACTATTTTTGTATAATCTAACTTTTAAACATAAATTATAAAATATCATATCGTCAACATTCAATATTATTCTATATAAATTACTTAAATTAGAAATATAATATAGTCGAAGTATTCTTTCTTTGTCATTATTTATCGTCAAAAAATTCTTTCAAAGTTTTAAACATTTATTAATAAGGAATGTTTTTAATTTTTTATTAAATTGCGCAGGGTTTTCTAGGATTTTTATAGAATTCGTTAATGGTTATAAATCTTTATTGACATAACGTGGGGGCTAGTCGAAACTAATTTTAGTTTGGAGAAGGGTATCCTAAGCTTATATAAATTTCTATTATTTCTTTTTGTTATTGTAATAGGTGAGTACAATTTTGGGTGTTTCCTGACGAATTTACAAGACTCGACGATGTAGATAGACGTAAGTGTTAGTATTTTATATTTAATGAAGTGAGGTTTACATGATTCCATTTGGTTTAAATTCGTTAATATTCGTAGACACTTCTTTTGTGATATAAATAATTTGTTTACATCACAAGAGTTTCCCCACAATACGATGCCATATGAGAGTACCGAATGAGCATGTGCATAGTAAGCCGCAAGGGCAGTCTTAAAATCTGTCACACGTTTGAGGTATTGTAGAGCGTAAATAAAAGAGGATATTTTTTTTACAATTTTTTGTATGTGCTGTTTCCAACTCAAATGCGTATCCAGGTCTATTCCTAACAAAGTAGCAGAGTTAACAGTTTCTAGTTTTGTGTTTTTATAGCTATAAGATATTTGTAAAGCAGTTTTTTGGTAGGGTTTAAATTGAATAATTTTAGTTTTATTAAGGTTAAGTTGTAGATTATGTAATTCTAGCCAGTTAGTAATTTTATTTAATGTATAGTTCAATTTTGTTGTTAAATCCGTGGAATTAGTGCAAGAGATTAAGATGGAGATGTCATCGGCAAAGAGCACGCTTAGATCGTCCAGTATGTTTGGGAGATTATTTATGTAAACAAGAAACAAAATGCATCCCAAAACGCTACCTTGTGGGATAGAACCAGTAGTGACAGTTGCATCAGATCTAACATGTGTAATTTTGCCAGTCTCGAAATCGGTATTTTCAATTTCTACATATTGAAAGCGGTTATCAAGATAGGATTTAAACCAATTGTGAGCTACTCCCCTAATTCCTGTTTGATATAGTTTATCCAATAGTGTTCTATAACAAACTCTGTCATAGGCTTTACTCATGTCGAGCAAGAGGCCTACTGCGGATTTTTTATTGTCGATTTCGTCTAGAATGTTTTTTACGTATTTATAAATTGCTAAGGTGGTAGAGTGGTCTTTTCTAAAGCCATTTTGGTTTTCATGTAAAATTTTAAATTTTTCATAAAATGAACAAAGACGTTTTGCCATGGCCGATTCAAATATTTTAGCCGACGTAGGTAACAGAGCTATGGGTCGATAATTATTTATGTCAGTAAGTTCACCCTTTTTATGCACGGGTTTAATTAGGGATATTTTGAGGGCATCTGGGAAGACACCTTCTAAAAAAGATTGATTTACTAATATTGTATACGGCATTGTTAACAAATCAGCACAGCTTTTTATCAAAGTAGGAGTAATTTCATCATTTCCGAAGGATGATTTATTTTTGAGATTTTTTATTATGGTATTAATTTCATTAGTTTCTACTGGGCTCAAGAAGAGAGTATTTTCGATAGTTTTTGCTAAAGATGTTCTATTTAACTTACTGTAATTTGAGTGTATATTTCCAATAGATGTAAAAAAAGATTTATTTGTAGATTCCTTTGAAAGAAGGAAATGAAATATAACATATTTAATTCAATTTGACAACATTTCAATAGCTTTTAATCGCGATTTAGTCCGTGTAGAACTTAATACCAGGTTGGACAATGATATCGTACTTAGACACGATTTTGACGCTCGAGTATTTATACGAGTACGAGCTTCAGCGAATACCGTTTGGTTATTGTAATTTTGGAAGGTGCTGCTGCCTATCTCCTGCTTGTTTCCCACTGTTGCCTCTTACGACACCCACGGGAAGATATGGGGTAGTGGATATTCTTAACCGCCACTACACGGCGCAGTTAATCACACAAAAGTAAACCGTTGGGGTATGTCGGTTACTCTGGTTCTACTGCGGATATCCTCATTTCTAAGTTTATCACGCAGAGAAACCCCGAGCATAGCCCTCTCCATCTGTTCGCTTGCAGAGCGAGCTTGAACATCCTCACGCGGCCAGCAGTGAAGGACCACGTCTCAGATCCATAGGTTATTACTGGCAACATGCACTGGTTGTACAATCTCGCTTTAAAGTTTGAACGCTGCCCAACTGAGTTGAAGCCAGCGATTGACCTCTCGGTCGAAGTTGGACTTACCTAGTCGGACTATTTGTCCCAGGTAAACATACTCGTCAACAACTTAGTTTAGTGCTTCCAACAACTATCGGCATAGGTGTGACATGGATATTAAACATGATTTTTGTTTTCTCCATGTTCATCTTAAGACCTATCCGTTGAGAGAAACTATGGAGGTCATTGAGCATAGTGTTTAGGTCCTCCAGCGATTCTGCCATAAGGACTATATCGTCGGCAAATCGGAGGTGAGTGATGTACTCGCCATTGATGTTAATACCGTATCCTTTCCAGTCCAGTAGCTTGAAAACGTCATCCACTGCAGCGGTGAAGAGTTTCGAGGATATAACGTGACCCTGTCTTACACCTCTCTGCAGTTGGATAGGGTTCGTACTCTGATTCTGTACTCGGATAGCCATCGCAGCCTTACTGTACAAACACTTCAGCACTTCGATATACCGACAGTCAACTTTCCACCGCTGAAGAGACTGTAGCACCGCAAAAATTTCGACGGAATCAAAGGCTTTTCTGCCGACTTCCAAAAAGGAGACGAGGTTGCCTCATAACTTTTTACTGGGTGAACCGATTTCGATGATTCTTTTTTTTATTTCAAAGCTGGTACTTCTCTCATCTCCCACTGGTGGTCCCATATAAATTTGATCAAGGTTAGATCAATAGTTTTTGGTTTATTCTTAATAACTTATATTGAAGTCGGCTGTACAAAATTTTTAATTTTAAATTATTCATAGCCACCTTGCCTTGCGGCAAAGTGGCAGATTGTTCTTTCCTATCTTCTGTACAATTTGCCGAAAGGTGTGTATGTGGTCTATGGTACTAAAGCCTCTTCGGAAACCTGCTTGTTCTGTCTACGGCTTGGACAAATAATCACATTGTCAAAGAGTTTAAAACGATTAAATATCACCTTGCACGAGTTCTTAGAGATTGACGCGCGATGGTAAATTAATTAGGTATCTGTGTTTTAATATGTTAATGTGCAGTTGAAAGTGAAATACAGCTTGCTTAATAAACAAACTTAAAAATCGAGTTTCGACCAACGGACGACAATAGGCTAAATAAAAAAAGCAATTGATATATTTTGTAATTTTATTTTCTTACGTATGCTTAATAAATTAAAATTTTCGCATCATAATTTCAAGGATTGTTTTTTTTTCAACAAACTAGAATATAAATATTTTTTGTATGTTTATGAACAAATAAGGACCCAGTATTAGTTACAGAATAAAACATTAATATCATTCACTTGGTGGTAGCGCTCCTTGCCTGCCTAGGAGTCAGTCTGGGTACGTAGTACTATTATTTACTCTGTGGTCTGAATCTGGGAAGGTACTATTTAGTAGGTAACTATTAGTATAGATACTGAAGGGTGTAGAGAACCAGCATAAATAAAGGCTGTGAAGTATTCCATATACTAATATCTCTCAGAGGTGATAATGCATCTGTAGTCCTGTTGTTTGTTGTTGGCTGAAGGTGTCCATCGATGGATTGCAGTAGCTATTCCCCAAAATGTGTTTGTTTTTTGAGAGAAAGTTTGTTTGAGACTTCATTTTTATAAAAAAATAAATATATAAACAATAAAAATACTATACAAGAACTGATGTTAACGCTCTTGTGTGATTTTGAAAATTACGCGTACTTGTTGTACATAATGTGTAGAATTAAAAAGAAACATATTTTTATCGATATTAGATAGAAACATATTTTTGTATTCGCTGTAGGCTTGATTAGGTATAATAAATTCTGATTTATACAAAAAAAAACACGAACTTATCGTAATATTGGTACTTACTGTAGGGGTGAGATGTATCTATTAGGTGTGTGTAGAGAAAAGGTGGTGCAAATAAAATTATATAAGTAAATATTTAGTGCCGAACTAGGTCGCTATAATTCTCTTTCAATCTACCTACATCATTATTTATTTTTAGTGGGTAGACCTCAGAATAGTTTATAATCTGAGGGGTAGACAAACATCACTAGGCGACGCATAAAAACGTCACTGGCGTGCGGTACATAGCTTCAGTTTTTGGGCAATCATTTTAAATGTTTATGCAATTGATTAGATTTTTTCCTACTTTCTCTGGTAAATATATTTTCAGCGCAGTAATGATAAGCTATTGTGTCAAAAATAAACTCTAGTGAACATAGTCATAACATTTTTTTCAATGGTAATCAAACAGCATTTTTAGACGGTTTAAGACGTCATCGGCATCTTGAACAACATTATAAATCACGTTTTGATGCGTCGTTGGCGGTCAATGGGTTAGTAGGAAAAACATTAACCATTGTAATGCCACGTAAATCCGCTATACAGCTTTCAGCTGTTTTTAGTACCTTAGGGTCTACAGTAGCATTTTTAAGTAGTAAGATAATGCCTAATGCTGCTTAATAGCATAAACTTGTACCATTATATTGCACCGTAAATCCGTTATCCGTCTTTGAGCTGTTGTTAGTGCCCTTTGTTGTGTAATAGTAATTTTAAATAGTAAGTAACAGCCTAGTACTGCTGAATAACAATGTAATGCTTGCATTTTTAAATATCAACTGAGTTCTGTTGTACAACTCCTTAATCAAATACAATGCTCACGTGTTAGTATTTACACTGCTGGCGGCATTAATTATCATTTTAAAGGCTCACCGGGATGCTACAGACCCGACAATATTTTGTAATTTTTTTTTTTTTTTTTTATAGGATAAGGGATTTTATAACAAAAAAAATATTATCTTTCGGAATTTTTAAAAGCAATAGACCTATATAATAATGATATAACTTAATTTAATACTGCCCAACCAATATTATTATGCTAATTATGCATAATCCGTTCTATACTAGGAATACACAATTGTTGTGGTTATTTCACACATATCATTATATAACATTTTATATCAAAACCACAACACATTGAAAGCGCGTGAAAATTTTCAATAAAACTTATATAGACATTTACAGTAAACTACATTGCGCAGTAATATTTGAAGGCAGGAATAAAAAGAGTCAAAAACTTTATAAATTTTGTTTTGATACAAACAAATGTGGTTGCTCAGTTTTGACTGTCTTCCTTCGACAAATTAAGTAGTTATATTAATTGTATTATAGCATTTAGTACCACGCGTATAGAGATGTTTTTGCAATGATGTCAGGTTTATTTAAGTTCTAACTGTGAACACTTAAATAGTTCCAATCATTCTTTTAGTAGATTCTAATGCTAATCTAATGCTTTTAAAGGCTAAATCTTCATTATCAATAATATTGCTAGTATAATGCGTCTGTAATGCAGTTGGCAACTTTATTGACCGTAATAATGCTTTTTTAACGTGATTTACAACTTCATTAACCATAATAATGCTTTTTTAATGCGATTGATACCTTCTTTAACTACAATAATGCTAATATAATACGTCTGTAATGCAATTAAACAAATATTTAGGATTTAGATCCTAAACCGTATATTCTGTGCTCAAATAAGCATTACAGTAGCCGCATAAACGTTTGTAATGCTATTACAAAACTAACTCAAAATGCGAAAACGATACAGCAATGCAGTAACTCGGTCGTTATACTGCTTTGATTGGGGCATGAATGATATCAGTATCTCGCCAACACAAACGCGGGAAGTAAAATATGAGAATTTCAAACCAAAAATATTTTAATGTACCTTACAGATGTATTCATGTTTGCTGTCAAAATTATTGATCAAACGACAGACGACTAAGAAGTAGACATCAAGGGTGAATCGGGACGTGTCACCAGAGTCCCCTGAAAATTCGGACGACCCGCACAAATTGGGACAACTGATATCGCGACACACTAATTACATTTTTGCTTTCTTTTAGCATTCTTTGTACCTAGAAAATTCAATTTTAGAAAATTTTAGTCTACGAAGTAGTTACTTATTAAACAACAATTAATCAATCGAGCAAGCGATTTTAATAAAATTTAAAAAAAAGTTTGTGGGTTTAATACAGTTATTCAATCCGAAATTTATTTTATAATCTACATATTATGCAAACAGTTTTTTAAGAGCCATAATATTCCTCATTATATTTTATTAACTACGAGTTATTCAGACGAGCTCCTCGTGTATGTATACCCATAATTACATGTAGTGCTAGCGACCCGCCCCGGCTTCGCCTGGGTGTGATCTATTAATGTGGCGTCAATTAGATTTTTTTAAATAATCATTAATGACTATTTATTTTATCAATTTTTCGAATTCACAAGAAAGAGTACTACTCCAGTTGTTTCATATAAAATATTGCTCTCTATCTGTTCCTGAAGTTTTATTACAATTGGTTAAGCCATTTCGAAGATTAGCCCGGATATACAGACAGACAGATAGATAAATTTTACAAATGGTTAGTCATGTCTTAGTGGCATAGAAATAACTCCTGAGCTCGATAAAAGGAAGTCGTTCTGATATTACAGACAGAAACTTCAATTTTATTTAAGTTATGTGCTTATAATTATTAACAAAACTTTACAGCTTCACTCGCGAGGCGTGCAAGCAAAGCATTACTTAAGTTGTTTTGTGTAAGTCGTTTACTAACGGACACGTAGTCTTATCGCAATAATTCAAGTCAAGCGCTTCCTGTTTCCCTTCCATACCTACGAGATCTAAACGTGTGACAGACCGTGCGTGACGCTGAGGAAGCCAATTATGAGGGGAGAAATTATCATAATTTAATTAATTATAAATTACACTTTGCTGATTACTTATAAATTCTACGGTACATGTTATAAACTTTTTTGTGTTTAGTGTTACCTCTTTAATCGTATTAAAAGAGTACATAAGTACTTTCTTTTCAAACACTATCTCGAAAAAATCCTACAGTGAACTTATTATTTCTTTTTTATTAAGATTTTTGGCTTGGATGCTTGTCTTTTAAGCCATGTTTCCGTTTATGTCGGTATCTAGTCTAGTGTCTCAAGGCGCCTAAGGCGACAGACACCTTATCTTGAGATTCACGTCACCATCGGAGCACTTGTTTCACCGTTTCCACTAATAATTCACTTGAAACCATTATTTAAACAATGATACAGGAGTAGCAAGCCGTCGCCGCGCCGGTCAAGTTCCCGTATAAACTCCTATTTCTTATTTATACCCTGGTGACCACATAGTGTAATAGTTTATCGACTGCGGCGTGTTAATGTATGTAATATGTATTTTTCTATACAGGGTTATTTTGCAATAACAGGCCAAATTTGCAGAGAAGATTCAGACCTTCTCTGCAAAATTTGGCTATATTATAAGTAATATAGGGTGAGTGGGGGGAAGATCGAACGGTTTTTTGATGAGATGAGCAGTGTTATGTTTGACGTCTTGTAGAACAGTACATATTAACTAAAAAGCTAAAATTATATCTATAGTGAATAAAGTACAAAGAGTATATTTTTATGTAATATCGATAAATCCCTATTATATTTATTCCAAAGCAAAAAAATTAATTACAATGTTTTTATCGAAAGAAAAAAACAGGGGGAAAGATGAAAGGGTGGTGGGGAAAGATCGAAGTAGTTTCTAAAATCGTTCAAATTAATATCAGACGATATTGACTCAGTAGGCTACAATTTTAGTTGTCCTGACACTTCAGAACTGTTTATAATATCAAAATACCTTTAAATAACACTGATAACACAACTTATTTGTTTTTTATATTTCAATCTTGCCCCGCCGGGGAAAGATTGAACTAGAGGTTCTCAAACTTTTCACTTTACTTGGATAAGATTATACAGAAAATAAAAGATATCGATCATATATTTTTTTTTTATTGTTAATGCCAAGATAATTTTAAACACAATTACGTACATGTACCTTTTACCATTTTCGTAAACAAAATATGTAGCACAAAACGTAAAAAATTAAATATGTCAAAATTAAACAGCTAACCAATTAATAAGATCTTAGAAAAATGCCACAACTAAAAATATAGAAAAACTTATATCTAAACATTAATAAAAAAAATTGGTAGTAGTACCACGTCTACAGTTCACTGTATCACATAAATGAGCAGGGTCGACCGGTGCGATACTACCCTCTCACAGAAAATCAGTGTGAAGTGGTTAGCTTCTTAGTGGCTTTCATGTTTCGTCTAGTGAGTGAGAGTTCCGGATGCCCGTTCCTTTCCCCCTTTTCTTAAGGCCACCGGAATGTTGACGTTTGCTAGATAAACCGATGTGACGTTGCATTGTTCTAGGAGCTGTGATGTTCCATTTACTAACGAGTGTCTGGTGGTCTTTCCCCTTTCTTTAAGCTCCTATTCCCATTCCTACGAATCCTGTTCCTATACCTTATGAGAAGGCAACGCACAAGTAACACTCCTGTTGTTTCTTGTGTCTATGGGCAGCGGTGAAATCACTTAGTCATCAGGTGACCCGCTTGCTCTTTTTGCCTCTCTTATAATATACAAAAATTAAAATAAATACCTTTAGATAATATTAGCTGAAATTATGCCGCTGACAATTTATATAATGGTTGTGACAAAACAAAACATTTTATCAGGTACAGTTTGAGGACATGAGACCATTTGTATGACTTTTGAAAACGGGGCAAGATGGAAACTTTTATATGTTTATCTTACCCCGTCAAATATAGGCGGGTAAAGACGGAATGTTACAATAAATCCTAAAATCCAAAAAGTAGCGATATTTAGACAGCAACATAACTACGAATTAAAAATAATAAGTATGTATACAAATAAAAAACTCGTACCTACCTCGTAAATGAAGTTACACGACACGGGGTAAGATTAAAACAGCCGACTTGATCGCATAAAATTCACAGCGTAGATATTCCCTTATAACACACAACCGATCCCTCAAAACGACAAGTACCGACTTAGGTGTGGTACGTAACAAAATGGCGGTCTTATGAATGTTGCCTGCATTGGATAAATTACAAAAAATCTGTCTTTACTGATGCCTTTTTGTGTTACCCCGTTTTTCATCTTCCCCCCACTTACCCTAGGCAAATGTTAAAGAAAAATTAACTTAAAAAATATCATACATTCTGTCCTTTTTATCTTTTAAATTCAAAATGCGTGGCAATGCATTATTTTAACTGGTTGTTATTCATAAATATCCAACGCCTACTATTTTACTCAGCATGCACATAATCGTAAGGGTCGATCGATCGGCAAAAACGTTGTGAATTGAATCGCACACTGAGAATGGCGTAGTTGTTGCCCATAAATTACATTTAATTTGGGATAATTTCAAATAAAAGTAGAAGCCTAATTTAATTGTATTTTCAAAAACTGCAGTAACGGTATATCATTATTTATATATTTGAACTTAAGTTTAAAATTTGGCTACTCTTTGAAAAATAACCCATATTGACGAAACTTACTACGTAACGAGTATTTATGACCGTTCATGAAAACAAGATTTCTTTATCTTAGTCCTCATAGGTTATTAGTTATCCATGACTGAACTAGGCACCTCGCTAAGGTGTAGTAGTGTTATGTGGTAGGCACTTGCCATTTACCAGGTGGACTGTAACTGTTTGTTTGTCATTTCAGTTTTATTAAAAAGAATCCAAAGAGAATATAACCACTAGAATCGGTCTTATAAAAAAAATATAATTAACTAATGTTACAGCCTATATACGCTCCTACTGCTGGCCTTCTATCATTTCTGACAGGATTTTGCTTATTATGTGTATTTATTTGTATGGTGTGCAATAAAGAACCATAGATACATTTAAGCAAGCTAGTAGTATATGGCTCTGAAAACTGTTTACCTTGTTGATATCTATCTCATAGAGCAACAAAGGAATCGCTGCGTTTATAAAGCGATCAGACAGCTAATGCAGTCTCCTTACTAGCTATTATGGTGCGTAAGTAGTGAGTATTTTTTGACCGCTATCTAACATAGCTTTTCGAGTTTGAAACACCATAATTTTAAAACAGTAAATTATGGAGAGCAACTTCTCTCTCAGAACAAAGTTTCGTTGGTTTCACTAACTAATAAGGGTACCTGCTTGCGATCGGCTTGTTCTGAATAGGAAGATGACAATTTAACTATTTAAATTGTCATCTTCCCATTCATCCTCCCATTAATACTATAATATGGGTGTGGGAAATACGGAGACGATATCGTATTTTCTTCTAGAGATAATTATGCAAGACGGAAAAAGCTTAACGAATAAATATTAGTGTCAGTGTTAGGCCAAAGCTAAAGCCGATTGTTCGACTTGTGTTGTAATCTTTGGCCGAAACCAGTTATAGATTACAATGCAATCCCGTACCAAAACACATTATTTTTATTTGTAAAAATGATAAATGTTTTTCTATATTCACTCTACAATTCAGTATATTTAAATTAGTTATTTATATACGTCGGCGGCCTGTGTTGATTTAAGTTTATAAACGAAACATAACATTAAAATGTAAGAATAGGAAATTAGCAGTCGATCAATGAAATGCAGTTAAATATCAGATTGGTAACTAAAATATCCGCCATTATTTTTGGTTAGTTTCTAGTATGTATATATCGGATTCTTAAGGTAAAGAAACCTTATTTCGGGGTGTTCTGAAATTGGCACCATATTCCTATGTATTCAGAAAAGCGGCTTAAACAAGCAATTTAAAAGCTTAATTTTGCTACAAGATCGCTTATTTAATTAAACTCAATATATTTGCGTGGTTATATCATCAAAGGAATTGTATAATTTGAATGGTTTTCGACAAATACAGAAAGACAGAGTGTTGTCGAGAACATTTCCGTCGAGGAATTAAAGCCAAGTCCCTGAAGTCCTTATTGTGTATTTGTGTACAAAAGCGATCACCAATTTAATGGCTTCTAATTTTTAACTCTCCATATTGCTCTGTTTTCGACCTGAGTAGTTTTGGCGAAGACAAAGGAGTTAATATTCTTTAGAGATGTGTTTCATACATGTACTTATTATAAATGAACATTGTTATAAAGTTTAGGACGCTATATCGCTTCGTATCTATAGAAATGCGTACACGTACGATAAGAGAAAAAACTTGCTTTCATTGATAGATGTTGCTTGAGTAAGCGTTGCTTTTGAATGGCGCTGTTGATAAGCCAAGGCACTCACTAGTGATAAGTTCGTTGCCTACTTCTATACGTACCTTTAGACTGATTTAATGTTTAAAGTGAGGTAATAATTTATAATATAACACCTGTTGCGTTGAATGAATAAGTAACTTACCTATTGTAACTTATATGACTTTATACAACTCCAAAACTTTTTTTTACCCCTTCCCAGAAGGAAGGTAATGCTTTTCGAGAGTATTTATGTTGTCTGTTCCTTTGGCTCGCTTTGTAGCCTAAACGGCTTAATGGGTTTTATCATATGAGGTGTCGTTATATTCGTCTTATTTATGGTAGAGACAAATAGGTAGTTGTATTTATTTATTTATTCTTTATAGAATAAAGAAAAGAAAAAAGTGTGTAAAATTTATTTTGCCACATAAGCACAACGCCCTATTGAACATAATTGTTTTCTTATTTTAAGGTTATTATTAATAATAAAAATGTATAGACGTTGCTGAACGTGACGAAAAGGGGTCGCACTCAGCATTTGGTGTTTAAGAGTTAAATTAAAAAATATATTAAAACTACCAATTTGGTATGTATTTTATTAAATCCTAACATGCTATGTTTATAATGAAATTATATAATCTATATCTACGAGTACATATAATAAATCTGTAGAAACATTGTTTGTTCACGATTCACGCAATAAGTACTGGACAGATGTCCATGAAATTTTGTATGTAGACTGTAAATGACCGTATATAACATATAGGTAACTTTTTACCCGCTTACGGAAGAGTAATAAAAAGGTTATGTTTTTTCTTTTTTTTAGTTCATTGTGATTATGGCTGCTGATAGTTCTATTAGTGCTAAAGAGGATTTAGCTATACTTATAATAAGTCTATAGAAAAGTGTGTGTGTGAAAATAAACTCATAGCGCCACCAACTGGAAAGGGCAGAATAACGTCTGCCGGGCCAGCTAGTACAAAATAAGAGTGATAAACGAGCACACAGTACACTTGTTGCTAAGTGGCTGCTGCGGTTCATAAACATCTACATCTATCACATGCGTTGTCACCCCTGAAGACTAAGATGGAAAGCTTAGTTTCCAGTAAAAGGGTCTCCGGTTCACAACACTCACCATAGAAGACACGGTAGCATTAAGCTGCTATATTACTCATGTATTTTGTGAGAGCGCGTGATCCTTCCCAGGACGAGCCGACGCATTAGTGCTACAACCATAATATAGCAGTAGTGCGGTACTGCCACGTGTGAAAATGATCTACTGTAGATGGCAGACAGATTGTCGATCGCGATAGAGGACGTTTCGCATCTTGAACGCCGCTATCCAGAGCTGCCGTGGGTATTTTAGATATGGTATAAAAACAAGATCGTCGCTATCTGTCGGAGGAATGTAGATCTACCGCCCTTGGGATAAGATGATACACCACGTAACCACAACAAAAAGTAGGTATATAGAAAAAATGTACACAAGCACAGGTGCACAATGAATATTTAATCTTTTGAGCTGAATTTAGGAAGAGCTGCAATAGCGCCAGACCAACAAAAGATGTGCCAAATATAAAAAAAAAACATGCGTGAGTGTCGTGGAACACTCGGTCGGAACGAAGTTCCTTTCGTAGTATATTATTTATTATTGATAGGGTAAGTCCTGGGGAGTTGGCTATAGTTTTTTAAGAAACCGGTTAAATTAAAACTACAAAGATTAATTAACAAAAATCAACTTTTAATTAAACTTTCGACATTAAACTCTTAGAATATCACATAAAAATATTGAACTTTAGCATAACTAGTGTCATAAATAGTGTCATAAAGTTTCTTCTACAAATCACTATTGGACATCTCTCCCGTGGTGCCCGGTAGAGATGGCCACAGTAGCAAGGGAGAGATTGCCAGTTTGTTAATCTGTATTTTAACCACTCTTTCCCTGAGTCTCAACACGTTCTTCTTTTCTATCCACATAATGAACACTTATCATCAAACTCGGTATAATTTTCTTGTACCCACAGCTGGCATAAAACCCATTGAAGCCAGTCTTTGATGAGATACGATTCATAACAATTTTCCACCTTCTTCATCAGCTTAATCACATAATATTGGTTGTTCATCCTCATCGCTACTTTCAAATCACATTGCTGATGATTTTTTTTGCATAATTTTCATGTAATTACCGAGTTTCTTCTCATTTTCCTTGCTGAATGTGATGGTGGATGGATGAAGATCATGATCCCATGGATACTTTTTGTTATTATTTTTGTTATATCGTTTTTATATACTCGTTATAAAAGCTGAGTAGTCATTTTGTCTTCAAACAGCGTCCAAGGTTGCCTTAAATAATTTTTCAATCCAGTTCCTTAGTGAGCTGACAGCTTTTCTTTGGTTTTCATTTGGCACTGAAAATAAAGTAGGTACTGTAATTTATTACTAAAACATAATTAGTATAATTTACTATAGATAAAGCTAATTTTAAGTTATAATAACATAACTTTCAATATTACACATATATATATATATATGGCCATCTCTCCTAATCACCTGGGATAGATGGCCACACCATATTTGTAAAAAAATATAAACAACCTTCGCACAACTTTGCGGTTATATTAAAGTTTGGGTCATAAACTGAACACATAACTTAAAATAATACTTATTTTGTGTGATGCATTATTACCAAAACTGTGTAACGTAAACCCTTTGAAAACTTTAAGTTCCATACAAATCAATATAGGTTCATTTTACCTACTTTTTGTTATTTTGTCGCCGAAATTAGACCGAAATGTCGATCCCACGCACTGCATGAACTGTACTAACGAGAAATTAGTGCAATTTAGGAAGTGTGACTGTGATTTTATTTTGATTGTCATTGTTTTTACGGCCATTTCTCCTGGAATTACAACGTATTATATTATTGAATAACAAATACAAATAAATTAATTACTAGCATCTATTAAAATTAAACGAAATTTAAAATGAAATAATATTTCTTTCATCAAGAAAAAGTGCGAGGGAGATGGATATTATTCCATCTTGCTTCCTTATAGCCACCAAGGCTGTCTACGCTACGTCAAAAGGGGTCGTGACGGAAAAATCTTACACTATTTCTCGCCTAGCCCCCATCCGCCAAATCCGTACCGTTCGATAAGGATCTTCGTTCCAAAAATGACGGCATCCAATTGCACGTATTAGAGAGCTTTATACCTAGAGCTTAGGGGGTATCTAACATAAACTTTTAGTATATTATATGACTTTTAGGATATTAAATATGACTTCTAGTATAATACTTTCATGTTGGGTGCCACACAACTTCACCGACATTCAGAAACAGGAACGCCTTAAATGGTGTCGTGACATGATTACAAAATTTCAAGCAGGCGCGTCATCGTCGTCGTCAGAATGTTCCGACATTATAACAGGTGTAGGAATATGAACCTTGGATTTATTGATCCGATCCTGAAACGAAGCATCAGTCAGCTGTTGAGTTATTTCAAAATGAACTAACGCCTGCTGAAGTGAAGCGATAAAAAGCGCAGGGAAGACATCGATCGCTAGTTTTCTCACTTTGACGGTATATCTAGTAAATTCCTTCATGCAATCGAAGTAGCATCAATGTCAAATTTTATACTAACAAATTCTTGCCAGAATTGTTCACTATTATGGGCAACAAACGACCGAACACGGGGACTAATGTCTACCGGCGCGACTGCGCACTCTGCGCTCAAAACAATAGAATTCTTGGACAGCACACTGATTAAACTTTTACATCACACTCCTTGCCGCTCTAACTAGGAACCGAGTGACTTGTTTTTAATCTCTAAAATAAACATTAATTATTTTTATTTTACATGTATTATTCCATTTCTATACCAGACACATAAAACTTTCTATAGATGCTGGTGGAGTGTACTTTGCAAATATTTAATAGAAAAAACTTTAACAATAGAATTTCTTTCTTTAGTTTTTTTTTTACAGGATCGGGTGACAAACGAGCACACAGTCCACCTGATGGTAAGTGGTTACTGTGACCCATAGACATCTACATCTATCCTCAATAAAGACTCAAGATGCAGATGCGTTGTCACTCGTGAGGACTAAGATGGAATGCCTCTTTGCCAGTAAAAAGGGTCTCCGGTTCTCTACACTCACCATACGAAACACAGCAGCGTTAAGCTGCTATTTTACGCTGGTTTTCTGTGAGAGCGTGGTCCTTCCCCGTTCGAGCCGACCCATTCGTGCTACAACCATAATATAGCTGCAGCATGGCTCTACCACGTAGAAAAAGTTTCGCAAAACTTTCTATACCCAACTTACTTTTTATAAAAAAATACATTTTTGACCCTTTTGTGTGCACTGTGCACTCAGTAAATATAGCAGGCCGCAACACGTGGTAGAGCCATGCTGTAGCTATATTGCTGGTACTGGTATAGTTGTAGCATGAATAGGTCGGCTCGACCGGGAAGGCTCTGACAGTATACCAGCGTAAAGTAGCAGCTTAACACTGTTGTGTTTTGAATGGTGAGTGTAGAGAACCGGAGACCCTTTTTACTGGAAACGAGGCATTCCTTAGTCCTTACAGGTGACAACGCATCTGCATTTTGATTCGTAATCGAGGATAGATGTAGATGTCTATGGACCACAGCAACCACTTATCATCAGGTGGACAGTGTTGTTACCCTTATCCTATATAAAAACAACTAGAATTTCATCTTAATAGTTACATTAAAACTTCATTCTCTATTTTCTCTCCTAGATACATATTTGCATAAAAAAATAAAATTAAAGCTATTTTATTAATATCTCACACTGTGATACTTGATTTCACACAAATAATTGTAATACTCGTCAAACTACGAATATGTACCTACTCTACCATAATGCATCAGAAAAAATATTAGTAGGATTTGTGGCGCCGTATTACCGAGTAAGTGTAAAGTTACATAATATTTTGCAACGTCAGCACTTTGCTAAATGAGCCGTACTGTCGTTAAAAATAGAGAATCTATCATAAAGTAATAATTAACCACTACTCTGAGGAATCAATAAATATTGAGAAGTATGGATGGAAAATTCCTTAGTGTACATAAGCAAGGTATTGCACTTAACTTATGTTCTGTAAGCTTTGCTTACAGAATGGGTACATAAGCTTGTAGGTACTTATACTCTAAGGAAAATTCACTTCTAATATATAGTATAATCTTTCTATAGTGACGCGATAATTTTAACATGTATTGGAGTCCATCTAAATTAAGAAGCAATTTTTATGTGGAATTAAGGAAATTAAGTTTATTAAGCTTATTGTCCAGTTAAATAGGTATTCGAACAAACAAGAAACATTGAAATCCAGAATATATTATTACAATATTCATTACTTACTTTAGAAAGCATTGTTGTATGTTGTATACATATGTATAGAACAATATTACGACTAAGTACATAATAATGTAAACGTGTTCGCTAAAAAGTGCTACAAATTATTTATTTTTGTTTTCATTGTTAGGTCACAGCTTAAGAGTTATAGGTAGGTACTCTCTTCAAACTGTGGTGAGATATTATGGAAGTTAACATAATTAGTTATTATAAAATAGTTATAATACTATACTCGACTCGTAAAATGAAAATAAAATAAAACAATGCGTTTTTGTCATTAGCGAGTATACGATTATTTTGTTATTTGTACTTTTGAACTATGAACTTATCGATATAATTTGATAGTCATTAGAGTCTTTATTGTATGATAATTTTCTTCCTCTATTTTACAATTTTTTTTGATGTTCTTCTAAGTTCTAACATTGAGATTACATAATTATATACTTACATTACAGAAGTGTTTGTATGCCTAATAATTTCTAAACTATACGTAAGCTATGACGAAAAGTGGCATCTCGTTTTACCCAGGTACCAAATGCGAAACAGTGATCTTTGGTTGGAGCACTAGTGTGCCCTCGCGCCCTACTGGACAGATCAAAAAAATAAGCACGCGAGAACGGGCGAGCCGCATTCCACGACTGGGTCGACGGCATAGCCCCGCGCGCGTCGCTGCCCTCGGCCTCCTAGTCCCAGTCGTTTGCGCGCGTCGTTTGTGATAACAAGTGTGTATGTTCGCTCCGTATTGCGCGCTGTGTTTACAATACAGTGTTGTTTGTTATTGTTAAAATATAACAACAAGTGATCTGTGTCAGTGACGAATTTCCAAATTGTTTTATACGTTCTACGACAATCTTGTCAGTGTTTTAAATAAACGGTAGTGATACGCAAGGAACAGACAATCACGGCGGGCGCCGAGCTCAGGTAGCGTTTCATATTAGTTTTCAATCTGATTACGGCTAGGTTAATCTTGTTCAGTGCGTAGTACGGTAGCGTAAGTTTGCATCCCTGTCGTAGTGTGTAGTGTGACTGCTAGGGGACCACGTGACTGCGTGCATCAATCGGCCACCACGTGGTGCGGAGCGGTGGAGTAAACAACGGGTTGGCCCTTTTCCACATCGCGGTAACGCTGTTTTGGATACATGAGGCGGTCCTACGCAAATAGGCAATACTAATCTCGATGTTAATAAAATATTACACAAAGTAACTACATTAAGCGTAGTTACTTTAGGAATACCAGATAAAAGATACATAATGTGTTAATTTTAATTATTACTGAGTTGGTAATTGTTTTGATGACAAAACCGGTTAGTAGAAGATAAGAAATAAAAAGTAACATAAAACTTTTCGAAAAAAAAGATAAATGCGTGTGCGTGTTACGGATGGAGTAGACCTTAATATTATGTTGCTATTTTGAACAGATATTTATACTCGTGAATGAATGGAATTTTATTACTAATACCGCAGAATAAAATAATAGTACTACGTATAATACCATATTATTTATTCTGTGTTACTACTGCTTACTAAATTCCTAAATTGACTTGGAATCTACAGTTATAGATAGGTGGTGATTTAACACAATGGCTTTTTTCTGCTACATAGCCTAGCGGATAAAACAATTTTCGATAATTTGGTTGTATTGTAATTTAACCCGGAGTCTCGTAAATCGTTACATCGGATTTGAGAAAGCAAAGACGGGAAGTGCCTACTTATAATATTATTCTATACGTATAAATACAATTGAAGTGTCTGTCTGTAATATCGAAATATTTGTCTTTTATTGAGCTGAGGAGGCTATTAGCTCGTCGTTAAGAAATGAACAACTTTTTTTAATTTTTTTGTCTGAACTGATTGTGATGAAACTTTATAGAGAGCAATGCCAGGAGAGAGCTATATTTTATATCAAAACAATTGGTATTTTTTTGAAAAAAAAAAAAAGGAAAAATTGTTAAAATAAGTACATAGATAGTTCTTTTTTACAAGTTACGCTGGCATATTATAGGATTATCCGAAGTCCGAAGAGAGGGGGAGGACACGGTAATCCTCGAATCCGGCAACTTGCTCTATTACCGGGAGGGCGACCATCTGTCCCAAGGAGGTGTCGGATTTATCGTCCACAAGTCTCTCGTTAACAACGTTGTAAAGATTGAGAGTGTGTCGACGAGGGTTGCGTACCTTATACTCAGAATCACCAAACGGTATTCGCTGAAGGTCATACAGGTTTACGCACCAACCTCGGCACACCCCGATCAGGAGGTGGAGGAAATGTATGAGGATATCTCTAGAGCCATGCATTCCTCCAAAACCCAATATACGGTGTTAATGGGAGACTTCAATGCAAAACTAGGCACAAGAGAGAACGGTGAGCTGAAAGTAGGGAAATTTGGAATAGGGCAACGGAACCCAAGGGGCCAGCAGCTGGCCGACTTCATGGAGAAAGAGGGACTCTTTATGATGAACTCTTTCTTCCAGAAGCGGCCCCACAGGAAGTGGACCTGGTCGAGCCCCGACGGTTCGACAAAAAATGAGATTGACTTCATTATGACGACCAGACGACAACTGTTCAGTGATGTCTCAGTGATCGCGAGGGTGAAAACCGGCAGCGATCACCGAATGGTTAGAGGCACACTGAACCTAAACGTTAAGTTGGAGAGGTCTCGTCTAATGAAGTCAACGCTCCGTCCCCCTCGTGCTCTTTTCCAAAGTCCCGAAACCTTTCAGCTCGAGTTACAAAACCGTTTTCAGTGCCTAGAAGACTGCAATGAAGTGGACGATTTGAATGACAAGCTCGTGGAAACTGTCCATGCGGTCGGAGCTAAGTTCTGCAAGACCCGCCGCAGAAGAACACAAAAACTCTCCGATCACACTCTTAATCTCATGGCTGTTAGACGGGAGATGAAGCTACATTCTTCAACAGATTTAACAGCATACAGGCAACTGAACAGACAGATCTCCAAATGCATGCGGCGGGACTTACGCAAATTCAATACAGCTCGTATTGAAGAAGCGATCGAGCGGAACCGAGGCTCCAAAGTCTTTGCCAGAGATCTGTCTGCCAGAAAGCGCCAACTGTCAAAGCTGAAGACAGAATGTGGCAGCATCGTTTCCGGGGCACCTGAGATTTTGAGTGAGATTGAGAGGTTCTATGGGCAGCTGTACACGTCATCGTTGGAGCCGCACGCAAGTGTGAGTAACGATCCAAGAGCGAGTCTTATCCGACATTATTCCGATGATATCCCGGACGTCAGTCTGAGCGAGATTAGAATGGCTCTCCAGCACCTTAAAAACGGCAAGGCCCCAGGCGAGGATGGAATTACAGCGGAGCTTCTGAAAGCGGGTGGAAGACCGGTACTTGAAGTCCTTCAGAAGCTCTTTAATTCCGTCCTCCATGGTGGCATTACACCGGAGGCGTGGAGCAGAAGTGCGGTGGTCTTGTTCTTCAAGAAAGGCGACAACGCTCACTTGAAGAACTACAGACCGATTTCCCTTCTGAGCCGCGTCTACGTGCTGTTTTCGAGAGTCATTACGAATCGTCTCGCGCGCAGACTTGACGACTTCCAGCCTCCCGAACAAGCCGGTTTCCGAAAAGGCTTTAGCACCATAGACCACATACATACCCTTCGGCAAATTGTACAGAAGTCCGAGGAGTACAATTTGCCACTATGTCTGGCGTATGTGGACTATGAGAAAGCCTTTGATTCCGTCGAAATTTGGGCGGTGCTGCAGTCCCTTCAGCGATGCCAAGTTGACTGTCGGTATATCGAAGTGTTGAAGTGCTTGTACAGTAGGGCTACGATGGCTATCCGAGTACAGAACCAGAGTACGAAACCTATCCAATTGCAGAGAGGTGTAAGACAGGGTGACGTCATATCCCCGAAACTCTTTACCGCTGCATTGGAAGATGTTTTCAAGCTTCTGGACTGGAAAGGATACGGTATCAACATCAATGGCGAGTACATCACTCACCTTCGATTTGCCGACGATATAGTCCTTATGGCAGAATCGCTGGAGGACCTAAGCACTATGCTCAATGACCTCAATAGTGTTTCCCAACGGATGGGTCTTAAGATGAACATGGACAAAACAAAGATCATGTTTAATGTCCATGTCACACCTATGCCGGTAGTTGTTGGGAACACTAAGCTCGAAGTTGTTGACGAGTATGTTTACCTGGGGCAAATAGTCCGACTAGGTAAGTCCAACTTCGACCGAGAGGTCAATCGACGGATTCAACTCGGTTGGGCAGCGTTCGGGAAATTACGGCACATCTTCTCGTCAGGTATACCTCAAAACTTGAAAACGAGACTGTACACCCAGTGCGTGTTGCCAGTGATGACATACGGAACTGAGACGTGGTCCTTCACTGCTGGCCGGATGAGGAAGCTCAAGGTCGCTCAGCGAGCTATGGAGAGGGCTATGCTCGGAGTTTCTCTGCGTGATAAACTCAGAAATGAGGATATCCGCAGTAGAACTAGAGTGACCGACATAGCCCAACGGATTAGTAAGCTGAAGTGGCAATGGGCCGGCCATATAGCTCGAAGAACCGACAACCGATGGGGAAGAAAGGTTCTCGAGTGGCAGCCTCGTACCGGCAGGCGAAGTGTAGGGCGTCCCCCCACTAGATGGAGTGACGACCTGGTAAGATATGCAGGAAGTCGATGGATGCAGGTGGCTCAGGACCGTGCTTTGTGGCATTCTTTGGGGGAGGCCTATGTTCAGCAGTGGACTTGTGAAGGGCTGTAATGATGATGATGATGAGTTCTTTTTTTGTCTATATGGCCCTTGGTATTGTGGTTATGTCACAATAATTCTGCCAATGTCCAGTCTTTGACATAGGTAGTTCTTATAATCTTAAATCTAAATAATACCACATTCATAGATCCTATCCAGTCTAAGCTGAGGCGGGTCACTATAAATATTTATTATTTTGAATAATAATAATTGTGTAAAGAGCCTGTAACTTTTTTTTTGGTAAAATAATTTGGAATATATTTAAATCAGGACAGTATAACATCTTATTACCTACTTTTCTTTGATTTGCTAAGTTGCTATAATATGCCGGATATATATAATAATATAAAAACAAACAGTCGCTTGGTATCAGCCATCAGTCACCCACCACACCCACAGTCATCATCTTATTGTCACACTTAAAAGATCTAAAACATAATCGATGCAGGAATAGAGAAATGGTGAAAATCACAATACTTCATCATTACAGCCCTTCACTAGTCCACTGTTGAACATAACCCCCCCAAGGAATGACATGCCACAAAGCACGGCCGGCCCTGATCTACCTGCATCCATCGACTTCTTGCATGTCTTACCAGGTCGTCACTACATCTAATTGGGGTCCGCTCTGCACTTCGCCTACCGCTACAATACATAATACTACCATGACTTAAAATAATTGTGATATGATTGAATAGAAACGAATAGGTTATTATATTCAATATACCTAGATTAGAAAAATATTTACTAAAAGATCTTGTATTTATTATTATTTATTTAGTGCTAAAAGTTATTTACGCTTTTACCACTGGTTCGGGAGACCTCTATTCTGAAGAGAACTTTTTTTTAATATTTATAATAAGTAGGTAGGTACATGTTGTATATGTAAATATTAAAATACATAGAAACAGCATGTTAACAATCACCACCTTCTCAGGGGTTATAATAATCTTGTATTCTTTAATAGTAATAATAACTTTTGAAACTGCCTTGTACCTATAATATTTTTTTGATTAAATTTTTAATTGAATTACCTATACCGACTCTTTGGAGTCAAATAAATGGTAGGTATCTACTTATTAGTTACTCGAGTACAGAGTCAAGATCGCGAGTTTTTTTTGAATTCAAACCCTCTTTTATTACATGTCATAACTACACTCATTACGCGATAGCGTTGGAATTATTTAATAAACTTCATAAACTAGTATCGCCAGTGCCGTAGTCGAAATTTATATAATTGTTGTGAATTCAACGCTAAGTGCCTACTATATTTGTTTGTATAACGTTTTTTGCTACATTTTCCCGTACAGGGAAGTCCTAAGGCAAATATTATATTTTACTACGTACCTACTACCTGAGGGGTCTAAGCTCGTACCTGAGGCTCATAGCACTATGATATGAACAAAATCATGTATGTATGTTGAGTTTATTTTACCTGCCTTAGTGGCAACTGGCAACATACATAACACATGCTTTTCTTCTTTGGGCACATATATGTCATCTTTCAAATGATATTAATAAGTTTTAATTCCTCTTCATTCATAATAAACACTAAAAGAAGGTACTTAAACATTCGGTATTCAGGTATTAATATAATGATATCGTATAAATAAATAATAAGTAAATGAAAATGAAGCTATGTATATTATAAATAATGATTGGAGGTAATAGATGGTACCTACCTACTAATTTAAGAGGACTGTGAAGTGCCGATACGCGCCGCGAGTAGATATTTTCAAAAATGCTGTTTCATAAAGCTCACTCAGTATCGCCGTATCGTGCAATAGAGATAGTTGCAAGTCTTGAAAGCAATTGCCTACATTTCTTTTTGAAATATTGTTTCGGGCGATAACATTTTCACCCCCTTAAACCTTTACGAAATGAGACAATTTTGGTCTCATTGGAGTCGGTACACGTTAACTTAGGTCTTTAAGTATTTAAGTTTTAGAAGTTTTTAAGTCAAAAATATAAATATTTAGATGCTAATAACTTATATCGTACGCAATATTTCTATAAAATAAAAACGGACCTAGTTTTTCATTATGTCTACATTTCCAAAAATTATAAAAATAACACTATGTTTTCGGAGTGGAAATTCGCTTTTTGTATAAAAATTTACAGCTTCACAATCCTCTCAATGGATTATTATTACCTAGGAAGTTTTATAAGCAAAATGTATTAATAGCATCAATGCCGTCTAAATGTGTGTACTACAATACCGCTGTGAATAATATTTAGAATTCTGTGTAAAAGTAGTGAGACTGAACTATATATTTCTAAAACACAACAGGAAAGTGCATTACCAAACTGATTAATGCTCTTTTTTTCTAACACATCGGTTCTACGGAAATGTTAATAACAATACCACAGAATATATAATGCTACTAGAAACGATACTAAATAATAAAATAATTCTCTATCAGTGCCATGCACCTGACGAGCGAGTAGGTACATAAATAGCATTACCAAAAAAACTAAAAAATATTATGGATATTCAAAGATTAATTAATTATTATAGAAGTACATAAATTGTGCTGCTGCTGAGACTTAAGAGTAGTAGTATAATTTAAATTAAGTACATAATATAATTTTATGGAATGAAATACTACGTATTTCCTATGACGGCCTACAAATACTATTTTAAAAAAGCTCATTTGGGAAGTTTAATTTATAACTACACCGTAATTTACTATGTATGGGCAGTGCACGAAAAACGCAATGATTATATACTCTTTGGGCAGTACCCAGTACCTAATTCATCTGAATCTATTACGTCAGTAAACTGCCAAAACTCAATGTTTGTTTACATTATTATTTTAGGAAGTTCTACTTAATTTTATTGCAACATAATTTCATGCCAATACATGAAATGAAAATTATTTTTGACGTAAGAAGTTAAAGTTTCTTTTGCCAAACGTTAAGATTTTTTAATGTGTAGTACATTAAAAAATGCGAGTCCCCTGCCCGCATAAGAAACGGCGAAAGAAACTCCACAGGTATTCTATTTTTTGTTATTTTTTAAAGGCTAATAATACAATATTCCTATCAATAGGGTATATTATTACCAGCCTTTTAACGACAATTTCAACTTCAAAAATTCGTGCTTTTTAAATAAGAGCACAGTATTTTTAAACACTGGTTTTAATCGATAGATTATTTATTCAAAAATGTAATGAACATTTATAATCTTAATGTTTCGAGAACAATTTCAAAAACGACGATAAGCAAAAAAAGACGTTATGGCTGAAATTCCAGCCACCCTGTACCGAATGCCGTCATTTCATGTACCTAATGCCAGCCTAGCATAGGGTGCCCTTTGAGGTATTGGTTGTTGTAGGTAAGTTTTGATAATTAAAATAATACGTTTTAGAGGCACTGTAAACAACTTCTTATTTGAAATCATGCATGTCACAAGCATGAAATATGAATTAAGACACATAACAATAATTATTAAATTTAAATGTTTTACATACTACGTATATGTAATTATCTTACTGTAGCCTGAGTGTTTTGATTGTAAGAAGTTCAATTTTTCTTTTAATACAAAAATTAAAAAAATAATAAAGCACAACTATTTCTTAGAAATTAATCTTCCAAGTTTTCAAATAATCACTATCATTACAACACCAGTCTAGAGCTTTACATCGCATAACATACATACCAATGCACCATAAATTGCTGTATACGAAGGTCGTGAGTCCTGAGCCACTATGCTTATAATTAGTACCACAATGCTATAATTAATGATGACCTTGCTGTTTCAGTCTTTCTTAAAAAATAATGAAAACTGAAAATATAAGGGGTTGTACAACAAATATCTCGTAGAAAAGTAAATATATCTTTTTCAAAACTTTCAATTCAAAAACCTATTTTTACCATAGACGAATTGATCGTCGACTGATCTTAACTTCCTTAGTGATGTCGTCTAAAGTCTCAAAATAAGTTGTGTCCTAATTAATTATTTTAATTCCAGTTTATGACAACCCTGATTTTTATTACGTGTCTGAAATTAGGTACCTTTTTTATAGTATAGGGTGACAAAAGAGCACACAGTCCACCTGATCGTAAGTGATTGCTGTGGCCCAGTCTGACGGCTGACATTGTACACTCCAAACATTTCGTATATCTAATTATAGCCCCATTAATTTCCACCGTTTTCAACATTTGCCGTGTAGTGGCGGTCAAGAATATCCACTACCCCATATCTTCCCGTGGGTGTCGTAAAAGGCGACAAATGGAAACAGGCAGGAGGTGGGCAGCAGCATCTTCCTGATAACAGCAAAATACTATAAAAAAACTGCGGTTGCCAACCCGCTCGCCAAGCGTGGCAATACTATGGCAAATACCCCCCAAATGGATAAAATTACAAAGAGACGGCCCCCAGTCCCCGGCGGCCCCGCTATTCCTGGCTACGGTGGCGACCATGGTAACGGCGGGGCAGGGGGTGCTAAGAATCTCCGGTGGAGGTTCGATTGCCACCTACGACGACTCGACCTGGCAACATACAACGCACGCACCTTGAGAACTGACGAGAAGATTGTGGAGCTGGAAGAAGATATAGACAAGTTACGCTGGTATATTATAGGATTATCCGAAGTCCGAAGAGAGGGGGAGGACACGGTAATCCTCGAATCCGGCAACTTGTTCTATCACCGGGAGGGCGACCATCCGTCCCAAGGAGGTGTCGGATTTATCGTCCACAAGTCTCTCGTTAACAATGTTGTAAAGATTGAGTGTGTCGACGAGGGTTGCGTACTAAGAATCACCAAACGGTATTCGCTGAAGGTCATACAGGTTTACGCACCAACCTCGGCACACCCCGATGGTGGAGGAAATGTATGAGGATATCTTTAGAGCCATGCATTCCTCCAAAACCCAATATACGGTGTTAATGGGAGACTTTAATGCAAAACTAGGCACAAGAGATAACGGTGAGCTGAAAGTAGGGAAATTTGGAATAGGGCAACGGAACCCAAGGGGCCAGCAGCTGGCCGACTTCATGGAGAAAGAGGGACTCTTTATGATGAACTCTTTCTTCCAGAAGCGGCCCCACAGGAAGTGGACCTGGTCGAGCCCCGACGGTTCGACAAAAAATGAGATTGACTTCATTATGACGACCAGACGACAACTGTTCAGTGATGTCTCAGTGATCATCATCATCATCATTACGGCCTTTCATAAGTCCACTGCTGAACATAGGCCTCCCCCAAGGAAAGCACGGTCCTGAGCCACCTGCATCCATCGACTTCCTGCATGTCTTGGTCGTCACTCCATCTCGCCATTGATGTTGATTAATCGGTTGACTTCTTTTAATACGTGTTAGAGCCATGCTGCAGCTATATTAGTAGTATAGTTGTAGCACGAATGGGTCGGTTCAACCGGGGTAGGGCCACGCTCTCATAGAATACCAGCGTACAATGGCAGTTTGACACTGGTGTGTTTCGTATGGTGAGTGTAGAGAACCGGAGACCCATTTTACTGAAAATGAGGCATTCCATCTTAGTCCTCACGGGACGCATCTGCATTTTGATTCGTAATCGAGGATATATGTAGATGTCTATGGGTCACAGCAACCACTTACCATCAGGAGAACTGTGTGCTCGTTTGTCACCCTATCCTAAAAAACAAGAAAACTATCCTAGTCTGACATTTTGTCCCAGGTCTCCAGATAACTAGTCATCAATTTTCGTCATTGTGTTCTCAAAAATTACCGGTATAGATGTAACATTGACGTTAGGCATCATTTTTAGCGTTGAGAGACGCTACTGCGGTCCTTGAGCATAGTGCTAAAAGACCTACCAGAGATTCTGACATAAATATTATTATAACATAGGAATTGTTCGGACTAATTCCAACCGCCAAATTTCACCATCGCACCCCACGATAAAATTCATGATACCATCCACACTATCAGGATATTTGGCGGTCCACCAAGGAAAGATTTACGAGATTCTTCCTCGCACGACTTCTTTGTGGGATCGGCAGCAATTTTATATAATACCAGTTAGGGACCTTCAAGAAATGAGCCTACTCCTTTTAAAAAGCTGGCAACGCACTTGCATTTCTCCTTGTGTTGTAGTTGTTCATGGCCAGCAGTAGTTACTTACCATCAGGTGAACCGCGTGCCCGTTTATCCCCACTTCTACAAAAAATATCATCAGCAAATCAAAGGTGAGCGATGTATTCACCGTTGATGTTAATACCTTATCCGTTGCAGTCCTGAAGCTTGAAAACGTCTTGAAATCAGTTCATAGATATTACGTAATAATATCTTAACTGAAAGATCAGTTTGCGACATCAGTATAATATACGTTGCATTGCGTAATGTCGCGTCGCGATTTGTCGCTTTCTGTCGCTCACGAAGGACAATAGGTAAACAAGCATGACATACTCGAGTCTACCATACACTAAGATGTTCCTTTTATAGTAAATAGTGATTAGTACACATTATACGGGGCAAATTTTTAATTTTCTACGTGCCTCACATTTCGTCGAACCTAACAATTTATCGGTTTATCTACCTGTATGAGTGTGGGCCCTACCGATTTCTAACAATTTTTCCGCAATCTTACGACCTACTTAATTCAACATTTATGTCAGACAATTATGTTATCGAATAATAGACACTTATTCGCTAATTAACAAATAATGATTTTTTTTACATCGAATATCAAATAATTGTGACTGACCGCGGCATCTCTAATTTAAATATTTTTGAATCTTTACATTTTTTGAAGTTTTTGAAGAGTTTTGAATAATTATAAAAAATATTAAACATGATTGTATAAGTAATAACACACTTATATATGTAAAAGCATGCTGGTATATTACTAAAGTACTTTTGGCCACAATATACAAGCCCTGATATCTTTAATCACCGGATATTAATTGAATTGAAGTTCTTATTTCTCGGTCTTGAAGAACCTGTTGTGTATGGTGTGGAATAATGAAAATGACTTATCATTGAGTTAATAACCTTTATCAACACGTTTATTATTTATAGTTTATAAACATCGGTAAGGGGAATGATGGAGATGTCACGTGGAATGTTCGTGCGCAATAGTTTTATTCGGAAACTGCCGAGTGTTTATTGATGTACGGCATTGATAATGAAAGGCGATGTTGTCACGTCAGACCGTGACTTGTGGTTAAGAGTGACACCAGTAAGAACTGATGGCAAAGCTGATCCGATGTATAAACATACCCGTTAGAATTTTTGGCAAATTCCCTCGAGTTCAATGCACTATTCTGTAATCAAAGCTTGCTCCGTCATTTTCACGTATATTTGTTGGTCGTTCTAAGTCTGTTTTGAAATTCATCTACTTATTAAGTCGTTTTATCAAATTTTGTTGTTCATTTAACATTATGATAAGTATAGCCTCACTTGGTGCTTATACTTCTTCTAATTCAAGAACTATTGAGATATTTAAATCTAAGTACCTTTCTAAGAATGTACTAGCTGAAAAGCATAACATTGAATATTTACCCAAGCTTTACGCTAGGCAGAGTGCCGTCATGCTCGCATTAGTAATCTTACATTCAATGATTAGCCTTAAAAATTTGTATTCAATGATTTTGATTTAAGCTTTTCGTTTATTTTTCCTTCATCAGTCGGTCGTCGGAGACTCGACCTACAACCGTTATTCTAGGAATTTCCTACCAAGCACTACCACGCTGGAATTTACTGTTGCCAGCAGTTTTTCAGGTGGATGTTCGTTGACGGTTATCGTTTAGCATCTGATGAGCCACATGCTCGCTTGCTATAATAAACCACATAATCCGCCTAGAAAATAAGTGTTAAGTATTGGAGTTTTTAATAGTAAATTTTAGAGTAGTTTCACCTTAATATTACTCTTCGTATAAAAAAAGAAACATTAATTAATTAATTATCTGGCGAAACATTTGGAACCCTTTAAACCTATGCAGTTCGTACTGGTATTGTGGTTGCATTAACTTACATTCCTTGAATCGTAAAATGTCTTATTTTCTGCTTTCACAACAAAATTCCAAAAATGTACAAAATTTGTCAATAAATAAGTTTAAATGTTATTTTTACATAAGTGAGAAAAACCCCTGGGAATGAGGTGATCGCCACCATGCGGGTTCTATTAAAATTCATTTAAAATTTATACAAAAAAAAAATTATTGTAAAGTGAAATATGTTTTTAAAAAAGTCCCGCTGCGTTTGTTGCTGGTTCTTCCCAGGACATAGGTATTATCCGAACCAGTGGTAAATAAAAAATGAATCGACAAGTATTATGTAATAATATATATTAAATAAGAATTATTCTATTCTATTCTAAACTGGGTACTTATTTAAATAATTTATTATACATGATCAGTTGTATAATCGGAGTATTTTTTACCTTAAACGTAACGCACACACACATAGCCGTTGTCGGTTTAAACAGTTACGACTCAAGCCGCGCGATAAGAAAATATGTACAGCATACAATGAGCGACATACACCTTGAAGTCTTATCAAAACAATATACCGAAAGAAACATTTAACATTTTATACAGCCGTATAATTACTTTAAGCTGATTTGATAAATTGATCTCTTTTAGATTTTATTATTAAGGCATTGTAATTAACAGGCAATAGTGAGTTGTGCTGAATTTTTAGTTGTAAATTTTTCGTATAATTTACACAAGTATTAATTAAATTAAAATAGTAAGAGGGTAATGTTTTTAAAATGTAGGTATTGTATGTGTATTGTAATGTATGTATAGTTCTTTGCTACGCTTTGTAGTCTTGTGAGGTGTCGTTTTAATTGGATTCGTATTAATTGTGAAAGTGACATATATAGGGCTAATAGCCAATTTCAAATATTATAGGTACTTACATATAATAATTTGTTCGACTTGGACTATAACCGTCCACAATCTTGCCAATACTTTACCGAACAACTCGTTTATTGCGTTTAGTTTGTCATGCAAAGGGGAAAACCATTAACCAACATTTGCTTCATGGTCTTTATGTAAAAGTAAATTTTAAAAAAAATATTTATTTTATCATTTTTTTTTAACAAAAATATTGTTTGGTGCATTCCAAATTTTGGTGCTAGCCCAAATCCAGAACATCATGAATACCCTAAAACATGATGTTCTGGATTTGGGCTAGCCTACATCCAGCCGTGACCATCAGTAGGGTGATAATAAGGATGATGATAATTTTTTTTTAAAGAAAAGGGCTGACCATTTTATAGCAGGCAAAGTTTCCAGATTTAGTTTTGTGTAAAGTTTAGATAGATTTTAGATTTTATATATTAGTTTAGAACAGTTTTTAATAAAATATACCCTTATCCCATGACCAATCACAGTTCAACCCGTGATCATGGGAGCTGCAAAGTACTTGAAACATCAGGAGTATAAAAGTTAATAAAACGCCTTAAAATCGTAATAATAGTTGTATTCAGTGTTGTATTCGCAAAAAAAATGTTTAATAAAATTCTAAAGTCAATAACTGTTTGTTTGAAAGTGTTAATGTAAATTTATGCCAGCATTTCTTAAGATTAATCAATTATTATAGAACTTCCGACTGATGAAACTCTCGAGGATACGAGAATGTTCCATTAACTTCACATTCGTGGACGTTGTACATCGCAACACAGCTTTTGTCTGCCAACTTGATTTACAGCGTTCTTGACCTTATTGAATATGGGGGGCGAGACCGTTCTTTGAGACGAAAACAAATAAGCCAAACATGTACAATTATAACCATTCCTATGACCTTAAATTGGAAGTTACGACACTGTGGTGATTTTTTAAGGTTGCTTCGTGTTTTTGAAGTTAGATGCGTTACGAGTTAAATAAGTATCCAACATAACTTGTAAGTTTCGTATCAGTGTTATGAAAATTAGTCAGTTACACTTTCATTATATTCATATACATTTCATTTCATCATACATATTCCTTTAGTTTGATTAAAACATTGTATTTTAAACACGGAAGTATGACTTCCAAAGTCCTGCGTTTTTTATTTACAAATGCCGATTTAATTGAGGGCTGAAACCGAAAATTGTGCAGCCAATAATTTTATGTCCGTTGTAATATTTACTACTCCGGCCATATAGCTCGAAGAACCGAAAACCGATGGAGAAAAAAGGTTCTCGAGTGGCAGCCTCGTACCCAATAGGCGAAGTGTAGGGTGACCTCCCACTAGATGGAGTGACGACCTGGTAAGACATGCAGGAAGTCGATGGATGCAGGTGGCTCAGGACCATGCTCTATGTCATTACTTGGGGGAGGCCTATGTTCAGCAGTGGACTTGTGAAGGGCTGTAATGATGATGATGATGTAATATTTACTCTATAATTAATTATGATATGACATAAATTGTAACTGTGGCTGTAAAATGAGAATGCTTTAGGATTATATGCCCTAGGGCGATATTCCACTACCGTGTGGCCCAATGACGATGAGTTCTGCTGTTCTATCAATTTTATTCGGTATCTCCAGCTGAACGAAAATAACGGTTTAAGTAAAAAGGAAAATTGCTTTCTTTAAATAAAAAAAATGTTCCAGCGCGCCGCTGACTTTACTAACACTATTCTGCGGTACAGGGTCGGCATTCTAGGATTTGATATATATGTACAATAATTAGCTAAACTGATAGTTTAACTGAAATACCTTAGTAGCTTACCCTTGAATCTTTGAAAAATTAATAAGAGCCGTCATTCCTTTACGTTTTATTAACGTTTGATACGTTAGCTGTCATAAAGATATTTCCGTGATGCAGTAGTATATTATGCAAGTAAATAATGTCGATTGTTACGACATTTTGTCATCAAATTATACTCAATCAGTCAGTCAATCGTCATTAAATATTGCTATGAAGTATGCACTGCATGGCATTTGGTTACAAATATTACGTAATATATAAACCGACCATGAAAATCGTTATTACTTGAAACATGGAAACTCGAGCGAAGGCATAACATAAAACGACAAGGCGACTGCCCGTTTGTATTGTTGTGATTTGAAAAACATTGCATACGAAAAAGGACAATAAATTGCAACGAGGTTATACTGTAACGTGAAGCGATCGCACGTTTCGAGCACGCTCCTGCCAGGGTGGGGGTGCAATGTTTTGGGCTTGGGGCCTCGCGCGCCGCCGCACTGGACATCGCGCGATCGATCGTGCTGCGTTGCGCTGCTCTATTATTTATTTGTACCAAAAATATGGCGGCGTGGTGCGGCACGCGGTCGACAACCTCACTCGCCACGCTATGGCGCGTAAACAACGGGTACAGCGCGCGAAACTGATACTTTACTTTCCTATCTAATTGAGGAGCGCAAACCATGGAGCTTTGCTAGTCCGCTGCTTCTGTTGCAAAACAAAATACGCATTTTGTACTAACTAGTACAAAATTGATTTTCTTTCACATGCAATTATTCCGATAAACTCTGTAGGTTCCCTGTCTTTCTATCAGAATGCTGCTTAGTATGATTTTAAATATCAAGTGTCTCGTTCTACAAAAATATTATGTACTTAATCATTTTTCAAAAGCTAAACAAAACAGAACCTGCAGATGTAAGTATAAAAGTGGTCTTTGGCAAGTAGTTCAATTATCGATAAGTTATATTATATTTAAAAATATTGGAGATCTAAGTAAAAAAGTCTTATCTCCTAATCACTTAAAATTCATATTATCTTAGTTGTAAAATAGTTTAGATGTAAAAAAAAATGTTCAAAATAGATTTTTCATCAAGGATTTTTAAGGCATAGAAGATAGTTTGAAAACTTTATTTGCGTAAAATTCCAAACCCAAAAAGTTCTAGTCGAAACATTTATCAAAAAACCATTTATTTTACTAGTTCACACATCCAATTAAATAAGAAACGTTACATTAACGCAGTTCACTGCCTCGAGTCAATACTACTACCATATTATCAATGTCATACTTTCTATAGGCCTCGCCTCAAATAAGGAGAATATGCTTAAAGGGTCTTCACCTATTCACTATTTCTTTCCTTGGGTATTTTGAGGACTTGCAGTTTTTAAAGCAATTTTTTTAAGGAAATCCAGCAAAACGTGCACAGTCTTTCAGAGTGTGCAAGTTTTGCTGGATTTCCTCAAACGAATGTTAAAACGATACATTTGTTTACTCATATTATTTATGGTGCTTTTACCGTTACTATCACACTGTAAAGTATTAATATGTGTACAGACTATAAAATGAAGCATTAAAAAAGTTTAAACTACCTGTTTTAAGTACGCACAGGAAATTTTTGCCGGTGTCAGTTATACAATTCTGGGATATAATGCGATGTTGGATTCTTTTCTTTCCTTCTTGGATCACAATGTTACTTGCCATCAGGTTCGTTAGTCAAAGTTTTGTAAAATCTCCAAACAAATAAAACAACAGCATGTATATAGCCCCTTAGAAATTTCAGATATGTTTCTTTATTTTTCATTTAAAAGTTTGAACTTTTAAGTTGGCGCCAGAAACAGTTTAAATAAATATCTTGATATGTAGGTACTAAAACCTTGTGCTATAGTATAGTATACCGCCGGGCGGGCGCCAACTAGCGTCACTATGACGTTGCCTACGTACACACGACGCTTAGGTAGGTACGCGAATTAAATGTATGCAGCAAACAAACATTACATCTAGACGTGTCAGATTGCTAGGTAATGGATACACAAGGCGCGGCGTCGCGTCCACTTCTACCTAGACGCATAGATTTGCAAAGGTAGGCCGAGTTTAGTTGCGCGTATCGAAAACATTTCCCCGTTTCTTGATGTTATGTTTTAATAGAACCGTGACTAATGTTTCAGTATTTTTAGAAACTGTTTAAACCGGTCTGTTGACATGTTTTCACGTTCATACGTAAAAGAAGTCTCTTTGAAATTCGTTAACAGATGGCATTCAAAACAAAACTTCAAGAGGACCGTAGCACATGTATTTCGCGCACCAATCACATTTGATTGCAGTCCAGCCCAGCCCTATTGGATTTTGAAGGGGCGATTGTTTCAGTACATAACGAATAACGATCTTAGACTTGTATGTACACTTGTTCAAACCAAGCAAGCGTGAGGCGTGTCAGCGAAAATGAAATCATAGCAACAATATAAAGCAAAGTTTAACCGGATGACATGGCTCTATTCTTCAAAATTTCAAATTAAACTGTATCGGCCTTATTCCAAAACAAGGTCTAAATATAATGTACTGGGATTAATAGTAAGTCTAAAGCATGAACTAAATAAAACGTTGTTACTAAACGAAAATTAACTCTAATTCAAGTATTAACTGTGGTACTGAAGTTCCGAGACCCTTAGTTTATCCACAGGACTAACATCAATTTCGGTAGGTACTACTTTATTTGAGGTTAGCGTTGTTTTTATTTTGTGTTTTTAAAATCGTTAAAAATGACCAAGGACCACTTTGATTTTTTTCTAGTTAGCAGGGACCACAAGGTGAAAGAAAAAAGTGTGTTAATCTAATAAAAAAATCACCTCGCACGCTATCATTTTTCGCCAGTTAACTGCGAGACCGGCATCAGTTTGTTGATTGCAATGGGCACTTTTCTCGACCCTACCCTACTAGATCTGGTGTTAGTCAGGGCAGCAATCTAGGACCTTTGCTGTTCATTTTAATGATAATTGCCCAATGTAGTAAATTCTTGTACTTCATTACTGTTTACCGATGATCTAAAATTAGTTTTAGAAATTAGAGATAAATATGATTGTGATTCTTTACAGCATGATATTAATAAAGTTTTAGAATGGAGCATAGATAGTAAACTTTTTTATATCTTTAAATGTTCAGTGCTGTCCTTTAGCCGCCCACGCGCCCCAATTCATCACCAATACGTGATGGACGGGAAGCTGCTCTATAGAGTAACGGAGGTTAGAGATCTAGGTGTACATTTCACTGCAGAATTAAACTCTAGATTACATGTAAGTAATGTTTCTATAAAGGCATACCGTAATCTCGGATTGATAATGCGTCTTGCAAATTATTTCACAAATGACGGGGCTCTGAGAGCGCTATATGATAGATACACTCATAAGGAGCCACTTCGAGTGTAATGCCGTCGTCATTTGGACTCCTCATGAGGCCAAATACAAATATATGTTAGAGCGGATCCAAAATAAATTTATTAGATTCTTATACTTAAAGCAATTCGGAGTGTACTCGGGCTATCCCTTGTTGTATCGTGCTCTACTTTAACTCGGTATGGTAGGGTACTATAAGCTCGAAATCAGAAGAGAAGTCGCTCTCGCTGTGTACGTGTACGCTGTGTAAGGTGATGAGGGGTATGATACACAACCCGAGAGTGTTGGAGATGGTGCGACTGAATGCGCCAGACGGAAGCGCGGGCGCCGGCGGCGGCCGTCGTTACTGGCGGTGCCGCGCGCGCACCGCGCACCGCACTGATGCAGCAAACGCCGTTCACGCGCGCGCACAGTGTGATGAACAAACACCATGTCGGAGCGAACTGATTTATTTTCATGTTCGCTGAGTGAACTCAGTAAAATGGCATAGCATACTGTATCGGCCTATACTGTCGAATTAGGCTGCTCACCCTGTAATGATTGTGTATGTTGTATGTGTGTGTAAATAAATAAAAAAAAAATTAAAAAAATGACAACTTTTAACATAATTATATTAATAAACTGAAAAGAAGCTTTCATTAACAGTATTATTTGTGTATTTATTGTAAACTAACGCGACTTGACGAGAAAATAATAAAATTTATTTTTATTTAATAAAACATTTAATGTTTTATTTAAAACGCGCGGACCATATTTAAGCTATTGCGGAACACTGGTAGTCCGCGAACCACTGGTTGGGAAATGGGAATCACTGCCCTATAATATGATGTACTGATTGAGCAATATGTGTACGTAAAGCCGCGTCTCCACCAAAAATGTTGACAACATTTATGTTTCCAACTGTTTACAACTCAACAAAAGTTACCAACATTTGTTTCCGATGTTGCCGACAAATGTTTCCAACAAGCGTCTCCACCGACGGAACAAATGTTGGCAACAAGCGTATTCCTTTGGTGTTACCGCCGAAAATGGAAACAAGTTTTGTAAACAGTTGGAAACATAACTGTTGTCAACATTTTTGGTGGATATAATATAATAAAATAATTCGCCTTAGTCGAAATAAGAATGATACAAAGCGTTACAACCTACTAATAAAATGAATTTCAATATCTTTTTCTTTGGAACTCCAATTCTCACCCCTTTTTTAATTCCAGTTTTATATAGGTAGCTCACTATTTATCCACACACACACAGTCTCCCGAACAAAACCTCACTACCTGCAATAGCACAATACTTAGAACAATGAATTAAAATAACAACGGCATTGATTTATTCTATGGCTGCAACATAAACATTTTTGATCATCTCGGATTACTCGTTCGCGGCACCTATGTAATTCACTACTTTTCACGCTAGAGTTGTTGAATTTAAAACAGTTTGATTATAAAAAGCGCGTCTTAAGTATAATTTGTGCTTGTTCTATAGATTGTAACCTTAACAAATAACAATGTATGATATAATATATTGTTATTGATAAATAATTATTTAAGCATATCAAGTGTAATAATAACACTAATATTTAGAGAAACAGAACGTTGAATGAAACCTGTATGAACGATTGAAAGAGTGCCATTTTTAAAAAAAAATCTGTGGATGTTATTTAAAGTAGTACGAACTTGGGTACTCACAGATCCTCGGGTAGTCCTTATTTTGTAATAAGCACACACTTTGATTTTAGTATGGACGTTAATACTGTAACAAATGTATGTTTGGATGATATCTTTATCATTATGACACCTGGATCCTTTAGTCCTGGCTTAAACTAGTACTAAAACAATTTATTGGATTAAGACTGTATGTGCTTTTGGTAATTAATTAGTCCTTTTATAATCTTAAATGCAATTTTACTGGCCTATTTCTCCTGGTTGTTAAAATGTATTTCTCCGGGTATTATTAATATTTCCTACAATAAATAAAAATGTTATTTACATGCTATTTTACATCATACGGCATATTTTTAATTTCACCAAAACTATGATTTCTACTAGTTGAACAATAAGTGAAAAAATATGTGTACATAAAGACATAAGGAGCTAGTTAACGATCGCAAGTCGCAACCAACGAGCCTTATGAGTGAGTAGTTGTTCGCCTAACGCGTTTCCTAACCGATATTCACTACACCGGGTCTCGTGGGAATCGTGGAGGCTCCCACGCTAATTACTTTAGCTACATGTAACTCGCGGCTTCTACGACTACGATCAATGAAAAATTATTCATTCATCAATGAAACGGCCATTATTGTTCTCTTTAATATTTTTTGTCTCCATAACAATTATTATAGAAATACTACTTTGTATTGATGAAACGGTATGTTTATTACATAAACACGCAAACGTACGTCGTTAGATAATACCGATAAATATTTATAACATTAATATTGCGATTAGTAAATATTTTTTGTATTACGTCAATTTACATCTCCGTATCTCTTCAATGTTGAAAAAGTGTAAAATTTATCGCTCAAACAACTGAATATTCATATTAATACAATTATTATACTCTAGTAAATAATTGTCATCATCATCGTCATTATCATCATCATCATCATTACAACATTCTCCCCTAAAGAATGCCACTTCTTAAGCCACCTGTATCCATCGACATCCTGCATCGCTTAACAGATCATGGAGTGACGACCTAGTGGGGGGCTGCCTTACACTTCGCTTAACGTTCGAGAACCTTTTTACCCCATAGGTTGTTAGTTCTATAAGTTCCATCTCCAGCTTGAGGTTCATTGCCACTTCAGTTTACCGATCCATTCGTTGGAGTAATGTTACATTACTTAACTAACGAATTTAACGAATTAAAACAAAAGCCTTAGGTCTCTTTTTTGAAATTGAAAGTGAAATTATTTATTTATCATTGTTATCCTGATCGCCCCGCCAAACTTTTTAATATTTGTTTAAAATGTACTGGATAATGAAACAATCGGATAGACAAAAAAGTGAGTTAATATTGCATGTCATCCAGTTCTGTGTTTTTAAGCATATTGCGCTCATGGAAGAGTGTGAGATTTTGTATAGTTAAAATTTATATGAAGAAGGTGGAAATTTATGTATAACATGTGTTACAAATACATTCAACACTTTCAATGTCACACACTGCACTGTTCAGACTGCCAATGTCAATTGTCAAACACATGATAGTTTATGGTCTTTGGTCAAACAATAGCATTTAGATAACAAATAAAGTGGAGGTTGTCGCCGAAGAATTTTAAAACATTGCCCACATAATAATTATTGACATATTGACTGTATGAGCCTTGGAACGAGCAGTGAATTTTCTGTGATATCTAATGTTCCTCTTTTTATAGTGTAGAGTGTGGAGTGTATGTCAAGGCAAATAAACGTTTATTTTAAATTTTGTAGATCAGAATATCTGTTTGTTGGCGACGCGCTTAAAAATAGTATATAGTCATTTTTCATTTTATAAAAAAAAATTATAAATAAATTCGTATTTAAAATTATTGTTATTAAAGTTTATAAGGCATTCCAAATGATAAGGTAATCTATGTTAGAAGTAAATAGATTCAATATTTAATTGTCAAACGAAAGTTCAGGGCTCAATTCCCCGGTCGAGAGTTATATTCCGCGAAAGTTTGTTTATAGATTAATTTAGAGTCATGTGTTACATAGTAATCGGCTATGCAATACGAATAACAGTCTTGTATTAAATTAGATACTTATTTTAGATAAAAATATACTTTATTCTTATGATAAGAGATAAGATACATAAAGGCTAGATAAGAATAGCATATGTAAACAAATAATGTTTTATAATAAATAGAGATGGTTGCAATTTAGACAAAGAAAGCACTAGCCTCCTACTTAGTCGATGAGGGACGTGCAGAGATAGGTCGTTCATTTTATATGGGATTCAAACAGTGCCTAAATTATGTAAAATAGTGAAATAATAATAGATTTATATAAGAAAACTATCTGTTCTCCGCGACTTCGCTCGCTTGTAATTTAGGGTTTTAATTATGTTGCGTGGAACCCTAATTCTTTTTCTAAAATATAAGTAGCCTAAGTTACTCCTTATAACTTCAGCTATCAGCCAGTGAAAGTCCCGTCGAAATCGGTCCAGCCGTTTCGGAGATTAGCCGGAACAAACAGACAGACCGTCAAAAATTTTAAAAATTGTGTTTTTGTTATAAGTACCGTATTTACTTTCATATGCATTTAGTAAAAAGCTGTTATTATGACATTACAAACGGACACTTCAATTTATTTATTTGTATAGATTAAAGGCGAATTAAAACGTATTAATGCCTTTAATTTGTGAATTAAACTATTGAATTAGTTAAGATATTCATGTTTATTAATAAAGTTTGTTGTTTTGACCATGTTTAATGGATATTTAGGATTTGTAACTTTGAAAATGTTCTGTAAAATATGTGTATTTTGTTGAATATCTTAATATTTTTTATGTGATAACGATATAATGTATAAGATAATGATAAGTATTTGTATGTGTTTCTTATAAATAAAATTGTGTAAACATATGTTTTAAAGAAATAAAGATATGGGGTAAAATACGAGGGTGCAATGATGAAAGTCAATGTTAAAATAAAAAACCGCGGCGCGCGGTTCTCTTTCACGTATAGCTCGCGAACTAGGATAGTAAACTGATAATTTGGAAATTCGTTCGGGACCAGCTACCAGTTTTACAGTTTTAATCAAGAGAGAGGGCAGTAGGGAAAGTGGTAGCAAAGTTAGTGAAAGTTTCAATGTTGCACTCTTGTGGGGAAGTTACGAAGATAAAATTGATGTTTTATAGTGTTATAGTGTAGTTATAGTGTTGTGCGGCGTATGATAGAGACTGACAAAAGAGTAACTTATCAGCAGATTCGGACATAGGCATCGGTATGAGTCAAGTGCACAAAATCCTCCATGAACATTTAGCGGTCAGGAAGCTTTGTGCCCGTGGATACCTCATAATTTGACAGAGTCCCAAATATTCCGTCGTGTTGACTGGTGTCGTGAAATGGTTCAAAGATTTAACGGAGGTGACTCAAATGCTGTGTTACTTACGGGTGACGAAAGCTGGATTTATTGTTATGATCCTGAAACTAAGAGACAGTCTGCTGTCTGTTTCCTTCAGAGGAGTTGCTAACAAAAGTGAAGAGATGTCGAAACGTGGGAAAAGTTCGGAAGGACAGGTCATTACGCAACAATTGTTTTAGAGAATCGAAAAACAGTTACTGCAGAGTGGTACACTAACAATTGTTTGGCACTTGTCTTGGAAAAAGTTGGGAGAAACGACCTCGCAGTAGGATTCTCCTTCACCACGACAACGTCTCGTTGCACACCGCCAAGCAAACAATCGACTAATTGGCGATGTTAGACGTGGAATTACTGGGTCACCCACCCCATAACCTCGATCTTGCGATTTTTATTTATTTCCGAAAATAAAAATAAATCTCGAGAAAAATGTTTTATGGACGCCGAGGAAGCAGTGGCTGCGTTTCAAAATGCCGTCGAAGAGACCCCTAAGGATGAGTGGGCAAAGTGCTTTTCTGTGCTTCTATCGGATGCAGCGATATATTAATGTAAATGGACACTATTTTGAAAAGATATAATAAAACGAATAATTTGGTAGTTTGTTCAGTTTTTGATTTTGTAAGAACTTTCATTGTCACCCTCGTACAGTCCCTTCCGATGGACGTCAAGACCGGGACCATTCCATAGGGACCCGTAATCTTAGTAGTCTAACCTTTCTTGAGAGGGAGGACAGACGTCCTTGGGTGGCCACCCTTTCCCAGGGGTCACGCCCATCTCGTTGACCCCGAACGCAACGTGATGTGATATCAGTTTCTTGGGGTAGAAGGATTGACGCTGAGCGACGGGCTGTGTGACCCTTTCGGTGTTTTATATATTAATGTGCAGTTAAAAGCAAATAGTAAGCAAAGCAGTGAAATACATCTTGCTCAATATTACAAACTTAAAAATTGAATTAATTACGGTCGAAATTCGACCACTAGCAATATTTGAAGTTTCGAATCTAGCTCATCGTAAAGTTAGTTTAAAACCGATAGCAAAATTTGAACCGAATATACAAAGAGACAGTTATATAATGAAATATAAAAAAATAATTTAATTTGTTGCAGCTCGGGTCATGATTTGGATGCGCGCGTGCGTTGGCGCGGCGTAATGCGGGCGGGCGGGTGGCGCGCGTGGCCGGCCGTGGCGTGCGCGCTGCTGCTGGCCAGCGCCCGCTCACATGCCGTCGAGCAGCTCGCCCCGGGAGGTTCGTAACAACACTACTCGCTATATATTTTGTTTTGCCGGCAATTTGGCAGCACAATAATTGCCGCTTCTGTATTGATTCAAATTATGATTTAGAGTGGATTTTGATGTACGTAAATTGGTGTAATAAAAGCGATGTAACAAGTATTCCGGTGAAGATAAAAACCATACATGTTTTATCAGTTTTGGAGACTCGAGATACTATATCATCTCTGGCACTGTTCTGACTTGACGAGTTTATTTTCAAAAAAAAAATGTTACGATATTTTGGATTATGGATAATATATATGTATACCGCGCTTAATGTCTTCTTTTTGTTTGTTGCTAGTGATTCTGTTTTGTTGACAAGACCTTGTGCCCATGTCACATCAAATGAAAAAAAATTAAAAAACTCTCTTGTATTATAGAACTACAAGAGTGTTTTTTTAAATATTTTATAGAAAACGGAGTAACTTTAACGGGAACTTGACCGCCAACGGATTGCTGCACCTGTTTTATCCTTTTAATAATGGTTTGGCGTGTATCTTTAGTTGCCACTTGCCACCCGCCATAATTTTTCAGTTTACCCAGTGCCAAGGTTACCTGGAAAAGAATGCTAAAACCCACATTGTACCCTTAGTATAAGTGTTTAAAATAAAGAATATACAAAAATAAATGAAACGATGAAACGTCTGCGAAACAAATTTTTGGCACTTTTGGCTTTGGCTTCTACGTACGGAGAAATACGTTATGTCTATACCGGTTTGGCCACTTGAAGGCTAAATCTAGCCCTTTTCTGCGTGTTCAGCCCGTATAAATAATGACATAGCCCCTAGCCTGGAATTATCGTTTGTCAAAACAATAACAGTGTGAACGAACTTTTAATAGACAAACAATGCGTATTCGTACTTTCATTATGGAATTTAGGGTATAAATAGTAAATACCCTACATCCTATTTTTTTTAAATCCATATTGCAAGTAAAAATTAGCCTTATCAAATGCAATCAATCTTCGCCCCTGTACGAAACCCTTCGCGACGTATTCGACGAAGAGTCATCTGATAAGGACTTCGACATTTAATTATAATAAGCATGTAACGCGGAGGCAGCTTACAAACATAAGTTGTACAAGGACAAACATCCAGACCTGAAACAATTATTATTTGTAGGTCATACAAATACTTGTTCCGTGTGGGATTCGTACCCACAGCCCTTAGCGCCGCAATTCAATGCTAAGCATTTGTACCACTGAGTCGTTAATACACCTAATCAATACAACAATACAAATCCAGTATTATATATATATATATATATATATATATATATATATATATATATATATATATATATATATATATATATATATATATATATATATATATATATATATATATATATATATATATAACATTCAAGATATTTGGTGTTTGGACTTCATTGTTTTGTTTGTCAAATATTGTCTCTTTGATTTCAGATCTCTTGCTCTTTTATGAGCAAGTCTGACTTCGTTTTTTTAGTGTTTATTATAATATTTACATTGTCATTACAACCAAGTCCTTCTCTGTTAAAATATGCTTTCAAAGAGATAGGCTTCAGCAAGCCTCGATGATTTTTACCAAGTTTTTGACCCGGTCACCAACCCAGCTTTAATAACATATTTTTAATGCTTTCTTCCCTTGTTAACTGTTGTTTTTCTGTTACTTATTTTCTAAACCCGTGATTTATTATTCGTGTTATGTTATGTTTGTGAAAATAGAAAACTACTTCAATTGCTAATAAAATTGTATTTTCTTTTAAATACCTACACATTTCCCTGACTTTAGCAGCAACAGTACCTTGGATCGATTTTTCAGAAAATGATCGATATTTCCTAAAGAAATTAGAATATTTTTTGGTTCATGTAATATTTATTATTACTCGTGTAGACTTATATGTTTTATTCCCTAAGAATGAGATTTATTTCATGAATTAAACAAACATGTTACCCATATAACATCTCTATTCATAATTTCAAAAGAAAACTTATACTCGTACGGTACTTAAAAAAATCAAATTATAACAAGATAAATAAAGCTTATGCTCAAGCATGGGCACGTTATTTAGCAAAAACAAGCCCACCTTTGCCCAATCTTCCTCGCTTTCTTTCCTCCTTTAACTTCTGAAACCTTTTAATTATTGAAACGTATTATTGTCACTGAAATGAAATATTTTTCCCTCTAAAATCAATCAACAGAATTCTTTTTGAATGTTAAATATGTGGCAATAAATTTTCCGGCCGATTGCGAGGGACAATTTCAACTTCTTGGGGAATGGTGTGCCTTTTTTATGCTACTGCGTCGATTGTTGCTTAGGCTGAAGCTCATTATGATGAATGGTGACGCGACGGACATTAGCGTTAAATGCAAAACGTCTGGTGCTGCGCTCGTTAATCCGCCTGGCAATCGTAGCGATAAACGTAATCTTCCCTAACGGGAGAAATCTATATCCGGCTGTAGACTTACTGCGCCACGCAGAATATTAGAATCCCGCACGGAACAAGTATTTGTATAATAATAATAATAATAATAATAATTCTTTATTTACTTCACAAGGTATTTTAACATAAATAAGTGGCTATTTGTATGGCTAATTGTTCCGGGTCTGGATTTACGGGCTTGTAAGAGAAAGGATAGAGTAAAAAGTGATTGACACAATATTGAATAAAATTACTTATTTCTTTTCTATCAAAATGATTATCAGTTGTATTAATATATGCTACGCATTCAGTACGTACGTATTCAATATAGACAGATGTCAGGTTCAGGCTCTAAATTTATTTGTTTCTAAATTATAATCAAAAAATATCTCTTTGAATTCGTTTCCCGATGATGTCAACCGTAATTTACGGCGTCAATGTAATAATCAAGTAATACAAATGATTGACGATGAACGAACGGGGATTACGATTGCTCTCATAATTAAACGTAGTACCTATGTATATATTTAAATAACGAATAGTGAACAACACGACGAATAATTGACGATTAAATAACGCATATTTACGATTAATCTTTCCACCAGAGACTAGCGTGAAGCGTCCAATAATTGAGGGACGTCGAAGGCACGAACAGCGTCACTTACAGCTACATTAAGTGCTGTCATTTGTTTTCAGAAGTTGTAGCATCTGCCGCGTCTGTCGGCACCTCGTACATTTCTGTCACCTCACCCTCCTTCCTCCCACTTCGGACCACACAATTACTATTTTTAAAACACCCGCCTAACGTGACACTAACTCCTCGTCAATTACTCAACGTGCAATGTTTGTAGTGTCGTAATTTAATGTTCAAAAACTCAAGTTAGTAAAGATGATTTGTCGTATTACTATAAACGTTTTTAAATTCATTCCATACAAGTGTTGTATCTGTATTTCTAATTCACATCGCAAAAGTTTTATTGATTTTGAATAAATAAAACGTTATTATTATTTTATTAGTATGATTAGATCGACGTTGTTGCAACTCTCCTAATACTTGTGTGAGTGCAAAACTTTTTGTAAAATTATAATTTTTTATATCTTTATTTACACTTTATTGTACGCCTTAATAAAAGGATTACAAAGGGCGGACTTAATACTCCCAGTCAACTCAGAATTTTATTGTGTTTCATTTCTAAACCAGTGGCTGAAATGTTGCCGTATCTTCAAGTAACATAAAAGAAGTCACATGTTTTCACCCTTATCATCTAAATCTAAAGGATCGTTCTGAAAAAGGTTACAGAAAGCAAGTGAACATGCAGAAATAGATGTGGTATATACTGCAATAATTGGCATCATTATAATAATTATTATAGTTCAATTGTAATTTGTTATGATCAATCTAAAAACCTAGGAGGCGGCTTATGGTAAAGAATATGTAACGTGCAAGGTGAACGTGCACTTAACTGTTATTTTTATTTTAAAGAACAGTTGGCAGTGCAAGTTATCTATCTAGCTTTTATTTTTCTACTGTTTCCTGTGACGTCAGTGTTGTTAGCCAATTGGCTTCCTTTACAGATTCATCGGACTCAAAATCGTTTCGATACATACTTCAAATATGTATGGAAACTCAGTTGTTTATTAAAAGATAATATTCATTACACATAGGTACCAAAATATAGAAATATTTTAGATGGTTGCTCTAATGAATAAAAAATAACATAAAAGTATCTAATTGTCTATACGAAACAGTTCCTAATTTCCTGTTCTTGTGTTTTATGTATTGTTTGTGGTATATTCTGCATATTCATGAAAATCTGCAGACTCTTTACATTGATATAAAGTCTGGCGGCATATTATTATTAGAAATAACTTACGTAAAATTTAATCAAGCGTACTTGCTTGTCCCACATCGGCGCATAATCGTTAAAGTTTGCAATTTATTAAAATTTAAATTTAGTTTAAGTTTAAATTTAGTAATATCCGTCCATTAAATTTGTCGTTATCCCTATAAGGAATTAGCAACTAATAGATGAATTCTATAATAAGGAATAAATAACCTTTAAAATTTATTAAAGAGAAGGGGCTCATAAAATAGGCAGGTCTTAGCGCAATAGTGACGTCACTAATTAAAGTTACTGTTTATTACAGTTGATAACAACTACTATACCATCTAATTCCTGCTTTAGTATCCTAAGTATTATTGACAAGAAACGGTAAACAGTTCTCCAATTTTCGAAGTTGACTTCCTCCTTTCTATTTACCATGGTGAATTTTTGTCATCTGCAAACTTTTTTGCATATGTTATAAACTATAATATAATTATTGTTATTCAGTGACCCATATGCTTCTGAATAGTTTTCCCTACAACTCTATGGTATTTGCAGTTTGGTTTTGGAAAACAAACATTTAAAAATTGTCGGAGCTTGATGAATCAAGCGATCTTCAGCCTCGATAATATTAAATTCTACAGAATAGTTTTAAAAATATTTATGTTTATAATGCTAGTTTGTTATTAATCTATATTAAATAAATATTGAAATCTTAACGTGAATCTTAAGAATCTTATATTTTTCCTTTCGAGTGACGCGGCCGTGAGGCCAGCTGCCACGATGACGAAACGATTGGCTTATAAACATCGATAGCGTCCGTTAGCGGGCCGGATATTCGCAAAAACTTCCGCGGCCATTGATCTCGCCGGTAGTGGGGCCATTCGTGGGTCGCGAATTTATTTTTATTTATTTTTGCTGTATTTGTGCGTGTATTTGACCGAGCGCAACGCTTTATATCGCGAAATCCGGCAGATAACGATTCCGGTCGAACGACGCGCGTGTTGTTTGTTTGTAATTATCCTCCGCTCGAAGTCGACGAGCTATGAGGCCTCGTTTAGGAGACGCCCCGCGTTATCTTGCGAACAGAGCCGAAATTCATTCGACCATGTAATAAGTGCCGCCGATAGTGAACTCCTCGGTGTAAACAACTCAACGGCGCGGCGCGGCGCGGCTCACATTCGTTATTATTATTTGTTACGCGTTTTGCCGATATCTCTCAATATTAATCACGAGATTTTTTTAATGTTGTGCACAACTGTTAGATCAGGTAGTCAAGCAATAATCCGGTATAGAATATCGCCAGTAAATCGCAACCGACCGATAAAATTTTTCGCGTTTGCTCTCTTACGAAAATCTTTTATTTGTCGCATTATCGTTAAAGCATGTAAAAAAATAAACAATACTTCTCATTAAGTTTTGCTTTGGTGTGTAAAAAATTAAAATTACGTACATTAAAAGTGGTTACATAATTTGTTAAAATGCTGCGGGAGTTTAGGTACCTACCCACCTACTTACTTTGGCTATATTTCTTATAATAATTATTATATATAATTTGTATAATAATAATATGTAGGCAAATTTACAACGATATATAGATAATCCAGTAATATCAATAATATCGACCCCACAATATCGATGTAATCATCGCGCCATTACATTAGATTTGATAAAGCACTAATTCTGGCGAAAGAACGATTCCTGCCAAGGAGGCCGGGTATTACCACCTGCTTGTGATCCTGTAATTATTAAAATTAAAACGAAACCCAAGCATACCACTGCAAGACTTCAAGACACAGTAAGTTCATTCTGCTTTTGATCTAAACCAAAACTAATAATTAAAAAAAGCTGAAGGTACTACGGGTTAAATCTGACATCGGGACGTCAATCACCTCAAAAATGCGCCTCCGGGTGTACCGACACTATCTAAGCGAACATACTATACCGAGCTAGATCTGGTGATACCACTTCTGACAAAATAAAAAAATGTCTAAAAAGTCTATTAGTTAAATGATAATAGGCATATTTTTGAAAATTTGCAATACAGGTTGTCCGCCGGCAGATTTTACACTTTGAATCGGCTTTACGTGGACAGGAGTTACGCCAGGGAGGGGAATGACTTATTGTTCGACGCAGTAGTGTCGCGGGTTATTTAATAACCAAGAATCAGTGGAAGGGAACGTATCGCGCTTTTGCAGTTGAGGCGTATTTAACAAATAATTCGATGAACGTAGCAAGGCGGTGTTTGTTCGCAGTTTGATATTTCCATGATTCCTGCATATCTTACCAGGTCGTCACTACATCTAGTGGGGGGACGCCCTACACTTCGCCTGCCGGTACGAGGCTGCCGCTCGAGAACCTTTTTTCCCCATCGCTTGTCGGTTCTTCGAGCTATATGACCGGCCCATTGACACTTCAGCTTACTAATCGGTTGGGCTATGTCGGTCACACTGGTTCTACTGCGGATATCCTCATTTCTGAGTTTATCACGCAGAGAAACTCCGAGCATAGCCTCTCCATAGCTCGCTGAGCGACCTTGAGCTTCTTCATCCGGCCAGCAGTGAAGGACCACGTCTCAGTTCCATATGTCATCACTGGCAACACGCATAATAAAATATGAGTCATGAAATGAAAAAAATTTGATACTTCATCAAAAGTATTACACAACACTGGGCAATGCATTTCAAAGGAGTTTCAAAAAATACCTATTATCACTTAAAACAGTACTTAATATCGAATTTATTCAGATAATATCTTTTTCAATCTAGCTTCTCGCCCGGTACCGGCTTGATGTGTAGTTTTGGTAGAGCCTATATTATAACATATTCTGCAGCTTTTGAGAAATCGATGTGAAAGTTTTCATGGTTTCCACATTACTCGTGTTAATTTATTAGTTTCAATGGCTGAAAAGAAAATATTTTAACTATTATTATATATGCTTGAAGTCAAAACAAGCATAAAAAATGTTTAAGTCCCTAAGAGCGGGTGAAATGCCTAAATTCTTGGATATTTAAGTAAAAAAATCACAACAATTGTTCATTTAATCCGCAAAGAAAAAATACAGGATGACAGAAGAGGATTTATTAAATATTTTTATAGTAAAATTGTATTTTTGTCAACACTTTATTAGAAAAAAAAATCCCCAAAGAGTACCTTGCAAAATTTATCTTTGTTATATTTTGCAAAATTTCTCCAAAACGGCACAAGCTCTTTAAATAGTTTTTACACTGAAAAAAAGGTCTTAAAAATGTCAATATTTTTAATTGCGTATTATATTTTTATTCCCCTTTTTACTCGACATAATATCAATTTTCCCCGAAAATGAATATATTCGCGCGAGCGTGGCTGCTCCGTCTCCCTGTAATCCCCGCGAGCTCTGTCGCAGTTAAACGTAGTGGTTATATTCTCTTTGGTCGCAGTCCGTTTGTCCGTTTTCGGACATCGTCGAGGGTTGACCGCACGTCGGTGTTGGAGCGACTTCGTCCAAATATATTTTAGTTTTTTAAAAGTTTATATTCAATTATAAATATTTTTATGAATAGAAATATATAATTTAGTTAATATATGTACATTGGTAACTGTAAATATTATTTTCTAAATAAATTAACTTTTAAAGTGCCCAAAGAAGAAGACTTTCGCGGCGACGTTGATTACTGAAATTGAAAAATTAAATTTTTATATAACTTAGATGTGGAACGACCTCGTTACTGACTCTCGTTACTTAGATTTCGATAGTTTTTAATACCTATGTAATTTTATTGTTGCATATTTTTATTAATTAGGTGATACTGAATTTTATATTTATGTATTACAATGTAACGCTGTTTTAAAGAGTATGACTATATTTAGGTACACTATTATAAAATTAAATCAAACAATTTTAATAAAATAAAAGTGGTGCTTCCCTCATTGCTATATAAAGACATTCTTGGGTTTATGTTTTCTTTAAATCATCTAGAAATATAAAAAAAAAATAATTGGAAAGGGGTTTCTCTGCGTGATAAAGTTAGAAATGATGATATCCGCAGTAGAACCAAAGTAACTGACATAGCTCACCGGATTATTGCAATGGGCTGGCAATGTAGCTTGAAAAACCGATAAAAAACAATATGAAGAACGGTTCTCGAATGGCAACCTCGTACCGGTATGCTAGTGCAGGGGTCTCCTTCCCAAGGAGATCTGAATCGCGCATTGACCCGGCTGTTAAAATATTGCAAAAATAATCGAAAATATTTATTTTTACTTTCATGCCGAAGACTATCTTGTTCTATTTTATTACGGTTAAATGATGTAAAGCAAATATTTACAAAAGTTTTCATTATTTTGTTATTAAATTGTTTACAGTTATTATCACATTTTAGCTTACATTAGAAATTCTTGGTGGGATGCGATGTATGAATAGGTACCTTATTTTCGTCAACAACTATAATATATACATATATATTTGTTTTTTTTAACCAGTCGAGTTTCAACACAATCTTAAAAATGTTCAATGAATTTAAAAAAATAACTACATAAATTATTTGATTTTCAGTCGGTGTTTTACATTTGAGGATCAGCTATAAAGAGCCATTAATGGGACATTTTGCAAAAACGAAACCTATCCTACCTAATTTTTACGTCGTTTCATCAGCAACATTCTTAGTTTTGGATAAAAAAAACCTTGTTAGTTTCAAAGAAACACGACTAAGTTCATATTAAAAGAAATGTACGTAAGATTTCTATATAAAACGCAAGCTACCGATGGGACTTCTTGAAAAGTTCAAATTTTTATTTTGTTATATTACTTCGAGGCGAAAATAAATGTGAAAGGTCTTTTATCTGCAATAATTATTTTCATCAAAAATAGCATACACTTATAAAATTCGTACACACGGTCAATCATACTGAAGTTGCTCAATTGTATTATAAAATATTTAATGGACTATTTCCAGTATGACCCACATATCATCATTAATGTATGACTGGAACACTTAAAACTAGTGTCCGACCGAAACCGGATTTTCAACCGAAACCGAAACCGAAACTTATTTAGACATGTTATTTTTTTAATTATAAACTGAAATCTGGTATATTTTTTATACATATAAACAGATAGGTAATGCATGTTAATGAAAAATAATAATTGTTATTACAATACTAAAATAAATAAATATATTGCTACATGAATAAAATAATGTATATATTTATTTATTTTAAGTAAAAAATCAACAATTTAACGTTAAGAAACACTTTTTTAAGTATATTTCGTAAAAAATCAACTCTAACACCCATAAAAAGTTATTCGCTAATTGAGAACATATTTTATTGTGTTCACAATATTGTTAAAACTAATATATTAATCTATTAAAAGAGCATTCACGTAATATAATTATGAGTAATACACGAGTCACGAACTCTTCCGAACGACGCACGACAATCCACGAACACTTCGTTTTCAGTTTTTCATTTTCGGCGTCGCCGAAGGTTCGGCAGATTTTTTGCCGAAACCGAAACTATTACCGAAACTATATTTTTTTGCCGAAACTTGCCGATACCGAAACAGAATCTTCGGTCGGTCACTACTTAAAACTTTTGTCAGATGGCTAAATGATAACTGTCATTTTATGATAAAATTAGGTTTTTCTATAAAAAGCTACAAGAAATATGATATAACAGACATCTTGTTTTGTTTTACTATTCATTTGATTAGCAAAAAACAAGGTGGACTGATCTCAAAGTTTACTATCTTGTGCAAAAAGTGCTATTTAAAATGTTATGCAGATGCTAATCAAATTTTCTATGTAAATTGGTGTAACATAGCAGGTATTATTTTCATTGGTAGCGTCTATCCATATATGGAACTGTTTTCTGCAGCACTACGCCTACGAATTATTTCAAATAAAAAATACCAAAGCCAACATAATTTTCTGTACAGAACACGGCAAAGTGTTGTTCTAAGCACTAAGAATAAAGCAGCTGATAAAAATGTTACACTCATAACTGTTAACAAAAATTGTTACTGCAAAAAAGGTCATATAGAAAAACTATTCCGCCATGTCAGGTGCAGGAGCTATTAATAGAAGGAGAAGAGGTAAAATTTTGTTTTAAGAGATGCGCAATCAATATTGTTTTGTCTGCAATTTTGCATAAAATAAAAAATAACTTCAGCTAAAGACCACAACTGGCTTTATACTCATGCCAAAATTGGTATGGAAATAGAAATAATTTTACCAGTTTTAAAAAAATCAATCAAAATTCAAAAAATCATATATTGATTTATGGCCGCTTAGTAACTGACGGTAACTCAGTACCTATATAACATCCTACAGTCACGCCGAAACCAAGAGAAGAGAATCACTGTAGAAAACGTAGTAATTTATTTCAAAAATTTTGTGATAAAATTAAAATGAAAATTACAAACTTATCCAAGATATTGCGTATCTTGTATAAGTTTGTCCGAGATACCCAACATCTTGAAGTTACAGAAAAAAATATAACAAATAATCAACAAATGAGTTTGCGTCTGTTTTTTTAAAAGAATACAAGACATAACAAAAATAAATGTAAAAAAGTTCAGGATCTGATTGACGATATATAGCATGGTGTTGGAAACCACGCAAGTTGTAAACAATACTTCTGTGAAAAATGGTAGTACACAAGAGAAATAAGAACAGACAAAATCTTTCTTTTCAATTTTCTGCCGCAAGTAGAAGGCCAAATACGCCATGTGTCAATTTAATTAAATATATTATATATAAAGCGATCTTGACTACTTTCATCAATTCACCATTGATAAAAATGAGAACAACAATTTTACAATTGTGTTTACAAAAAACAGTTGAACATTGCAGCTTGTTTAGCATTATTTTTATTATAAATACCTATAAATGTATATATTATTAATAAACATCATTGTCATAATATTTCGTATTATTTTTATTTTGCCCTATCTGAAACATTCTAAGCTCTATAGAAAATGTGGCGTGTGAAATGACTGACAATCACTAAAACATTTTATCTAGATAGAACAAAGATGTTTTACGTTGTCACGGCCTCCACGTGATATTTTTCTCATCATTTCGTACCCTTCTGTATGTGAAACGAATACGAATATTGCATAATATGTATGTTACTGTAAAAGCTAGAACTACCTTTAACTACCCTAGGTTTTACCTCAAAGACACGTTAAATGTTGAAAAATAGTCATGTCTACAAGTGTTTGGCGCATTATCGTGCTCGCGGACCGTGTGCAGTATCGCATCCCCCCTTACACGTGACACTTCTCTCCGCTCGACACAGTCAGTGATAGACAAAGTGTAGGATGGCCTCCTATTAGATGGAGTGACGACCTGGTAAGACATGCAGCAAGTCAATGGATGCAGTTAACTCAGGACCGTGCCTTGTGGCATTCCTTGGGGGAGGCCTATGTAAAGCAGTGGACTTGTGATTGATGATGATGATGATGAAAAATTAATGAATAATAAGCGTAGCTCACGAAGGTATGTTTCTGAGAAGAAAACAAATATTTGTTTATAAAATAAACAAATATTTGTATTCTACTTTAAAAACTCATCATAAAAATATTTTAAGATTTAGCCGATTAACATGATTCAATGTTTTATAAATACTTTCTACTTTTATTACATATTTTTATTTCAAAAAACAACATATAGAACGTAATCGCTAGACGGTGTTGACGTCGGCTAAAATATCTGCGATCGCCATTTCATCAAGGTCATTCAGGCTTCTTAAAGCCTTAAGTCACCGCGACAAATAATGTAATTTTTTTTAATTTATAGAAATAATTTATTTCTCGATGTTAAAAAAATCCGTTAATATAGCATTAAATACGTAGAGAACAAAAGTATAAGTGACCGTGTTCCTTGGGGATCATACTAAAAGTGAAATTTCTTCATTATTTTACAGTTCCGTATGATCCTTGACCCGTGTACAAGCAATCTTATGCAACTAAATTATATCTTGTGTGTGTGGAGCTATTTCCCTAATTCCGAACGCGTGACGTCATTATATTTTACGAATAGTCTTAGAGAAATCGTCCTACTTTCACAACTCTCATAACAAAAATACAGACTATGAGTATTTACAAACGGACTTCGGTCCCTTCGATTTATTATATGGGGCTTGTCAGATTTACTTTTAAATCATATATAAATTCAAGAAAAAAGAATAACTACTTTACCTTATATAGTTATTAATTAGCCACTTCTTTGTCCAGCAGTCTGCTATCTATCCGCTAGGCGCTAAATTAACAAAATAATACGCAAGGTTTGATACTAACTACGTTACATGGAATTATTCTTACAACGTAGATACGGACGTAAACATGACATGACAAAATGCGTCATATTTTAATGTGTTGTAACACAGCGAGGTGAACGGTTCGGATATGAATTACTACTGCGTATGTTAATTATTCTGTTGATCGCTATTTATATTTTCTATGCGTTAGCCAAAGGCACACTTTGTTCACATGGATTTTTTTAGTATTTCTAGAAACGCAGTGATGATCGGTATACATCCAATCATTTAACGTTTTTTTTTAAACAATGTTAATTATTTTAACATAACTAATAATACCGTTAACCAATTCAAATTACTATCTTTTTGTGCTAGGAGTGAACCAAATTCAAAACCTAATTCCAGATTTCATTGCACGACCTTTAAGTTTTAGAATTTATTGGATTATTGTTGTTTCAAAGCTTAAATGCCTGATTAAGTTACTAATTGAATTGTCAGTGACTTTTTCCGCTTTGGCCTCCCGTATGGAATACTATAAAGCGTGGTCCTGAGCGACCTGCATCCATCAACTTTTTGCACTATTACTAAGTCGTCACTCCATCTGGTGTGGAACATTCGATCTTAGACTACACTTCGCTTACAGGTACGAGGCTGCCATTCGAGAATATTTTTCCCCCATTGGTTTTCGGGTCTTCGAGCTATATGGCCGGCATATTCCAACTCTGTCAAGCTGATTTTTAATTTTATCGCATACTTAGTTCCGTTGCACCGGATAGAAAATATCAGTTGTAAACTTGCAATACTCCTGCGTGGATTACTTAGTCAGCTATCGCCTAGGGGCAAATTTGCTTTAATTAATAATTAAGGTTGATAATCTAGTTCCACTCATTAGGGATTTTAATTATATCAGAAGTTGTTTATTGACATTACCTCGTAACTTTTGTGGCTTGTTTGTTTTTTAAATCTACTGGAGATGGTTTAAGCTGGGTGAGTTGTATGTTTTTGAACGATTATAGAGCACTATAAACATTTCAAAGTTTTGAAACTTGTGTGTATGTATTGATAGGTATAAAAACTTATTTTTTATTATGAGGAACAAAATCATTTCCAATATATCTGCTTAGTGCAACGTTAAGCTTTTCGTGCAAAACTTTAACAGCAAAAGGATAATAGGTATGATTTTTTTGATTTCCTTCGATCGAAGATGGAAGTGTGAAGAATTATGGAGTGCAGTTCTTGTAGGTACACTGTTTCCCATAGCAGCCTAAATATGATAAACAGGTGACGGTGATCGCAGTTTTGTTATTTTGATTATAAAAATTCAGGATGACTTTTTCTTACAATTATGAACTAGGCAAGCACCATTTTTATCCGAGTGCAAAGAAGCTAGTTGATATTTACGGTATCAGTCGAGGCATATTCATTGATACTTGAGATAAACTGGAACCGTACTATACAACTCAACTTTTAGAACGAAGTTCCTTATCGAACGGTACGAATTTGGCTGATGGGGGCTAGGCGAGAAAAAGTGTAAGATTTTTCCGTCACGACCCCTTCTGACGTAGCGTAGACGGCTTTGGCGGCTATAAGGAAGCGAGATGAAATAATATCCATCTCCCTAGTACTTTTTCTTGATGAAAGAAATATTATTTCATTTTAAATGACGCTTAATTTTAATAGAGCGTCTATTTATTTAGTAATTTATTTATTTGTATTTGTTAATCAATAATATAATACGTTTACCAGTAATAAATACTACGAAACTAACTTCGATCTAACCAAGTGCTCCACGACACTCACGTGTGGTTTTTAAATTATTTTAAATAAATTGTCATTAAACTAATTAATATATTAAGCCTATGTTCAACAGTGGACTTTAGATAGGTTGTATTGTTGACGATGATGATGACTTTTGGGCAATGAAGGGCAATGCCAGAATTTTTTATTGCTTCTGATAGATGATGGTATGCTATCTTGTTTATGCTAGAGTAGGCAGTAGGGTCCAAGGTGCGACACGTTTGGTAGGTACTACGATTTTCGATACGCCTGCCACGAGTGACGTTGAACACAACCTTCAACCTATCGTAGTATTTATTTCAACGTCTCGAAGGTATTCGACAACTACGGACGCAGTATGGGGCATGCATATATAAAAATTAAATACAAATATATCTCTTATAAAAGGGGTAAATGGCACTACAATTTCTTTTTAAATCTCAATTACATATCAGTGCCGCTGTATTTACGGAACTCTACGTCATTGAGAGTTCCGTACCTGTCCCCTATAAAAATACCTCCACATACCATAACTGACTTTCCACCATATGCCTCTTTTTCCAATGATGTTGCACTGAGCGTACCTCTCTACCGAGAGTCTCCACACTTTAATCTTTCCATCATCTGTCTTTAGGCAAAATCTGGACTCATCTGTAGTTTGACTCAAAGCTTCGTCATTCTAATTTTCGTAATTGTGAGCAAAAGTAACTCGAGCTACTCGATTGCATATGGCAAGAAAGGGGCCTCTAGCAGCTAAGTGTTAAATTCACACTTCCCGCAGATTTCAGTTTTTTTCTCACAGTTTTTGTACTTAATGTAACCCCTTGAACTATTTGGAGCTTCGTTCTTACCTCAGAGGAAGTTAAGGTCCAGTCTCTTTCTTTCTTTCGGTAACGATGAACCGGTCATATCTGGCCACAGTTTTCTGTTTACGTCCCTGTCCTGCAAGTCTCGTATAATGTCTGGTCTGCCGATACATCTTGACAACTTTGTGTACCACAGATTTTGATACTCGTAATGTTTCGGCCACATGTTTGTAGATGTACCCATTTTCAATTAAAGCAACAGCCCTAGCAACTTAAGTGGCGTTTAGATCTGCCATTCTCAATTTATTTGCTTTATAAATTCACACTAACACGATAAACAAGGCATTCAAGGCTAAAATTTAAATAGAACCTAAATTTTATCTCAAAATCGAAGTTGGCAAAATTTTTAGCACTTTGAAAGAACGCAATAATTATATAAAAACAAATAGACGAGTATATGTTATATGATAAAATATATTGCAAATGAGTTCCGTGTCCTATGTAGCTTGTTTTCTTAACTATTAAATGATACCTGCGCATCGTAATTGACTGATCAGTTGCATGTAATGACACAAAAAGCATTAAGCTTAGATTATGCATATAGCGGTCCAATAAACTCGCCCAGCGGCACAGAATTCTTAGCAGTACAAGGTATATATATAACGATTATTATAACTTACGATTAACGATTATCTCATAAGGGAAAGGCCGCTGTACCTTGTGGTCAGATTGTTCATTCATATGATTATGAAAAAAGTACTATTTTATTGCTCCTGGACAAGTGAAATTTATGTCCCTGATTGCGTAATTACCTTAATTGCGAATATTTACAATTATAAGCATTGTTAGATATGAACGATGAATGTAGTACAATAACTAAAACTTTTAAGTAAAAATAATGAGATTTTTATGTATAATTTTAAAAATCTAAAGTGTCTCCTTCCAATAATAGAAATGTTTATTTTATATAAAGTAGTCAAAGTTATTTACTTTCTCACGGTTCCTTCATAGTGCGGATTGTAAAATGCGGGCTCCGTAACGTGAAACAAAGTTCGCAGATGTCTTTCTAATGGAAATTAAATTCATGGCGTACACTGATACGAGGGGTCATGGATGGGGTTGTCCCGGCAGCGGTCGTCGACCCCGACAGATGGCTGTTTAACACTAGCGATGCCTGACTGACTTCGGCCGTGTCGCAGGGGTGAAACGATACTCGGGGTGTGCATCCTGCTCCCTATTTGTATCTTATGTATTTGTTTTTAAGTTTAAAATCATAATGTTTGCAAAATGAGATTTGTTCACTGATTATTAAGAAACACTAATTGAATTCAACACGAATTCCCACAATATTGCTACTTAAATAGTAAACTACATTGTCGTGGCGGCGTAAGAAAATCCTTAACCAATTTCGTCCCGTCGGTGTCGTATGCGGCGACTATGGGTCATGCCAAATAACCTTATGTTTTCCGATAAATGTCAGCATAACCATCTCGTTTGCGCCAGGCGTAAATACTCAGACGCTGCTCCCTGTGATCGTCAATGCGTCTGCCAAAGTTTACAAACATTACTTACTCCTAACTGGAGAAAGACACTCGAGCGAAACACTTAGGCCACTACTCAAAAAGAATCTCGTATTCAAATTCAAGCTTCACAATGTAAAAACTTAACTTTTATGGTAAAATCTCCTCTAGCTCCTCCGTGTCCGTGTGCGCAATGTGCTTAAAATGGGTAGGTACAAAGTTTTGTCTTTACGTGTTAATATCTCTGATATGATGGATCTGTATACAGTATATATTATTATTACAGCCGTCTTGAAATGGTCAAAGAGTAAATATTTATAAATAAGGCTGTCAGTGTTTTGTTAAGTGACTTCCTGCCTATCAATTGGTCAGAATGCGTCGCGGACAGCCGATTTATGAAGTTTAAAAAATATTTATCTGAATATCATTCAAATTTATACAGGAAATCTGCGAAGGTGAACTTTTAGAAAAAATACTTCAACCTATTTCGGAGATATTTTGTTACATTCATTAAAAATACAGTCTATTATTACCAATAAAAATATAAAAGGGATATTTAAGCGGTGTCCGTGTCCAAGTGGCTATTGCTTTTGTTTTGTTGCATACCAAATTTTAAGTATGTAGTATGTAGGTGTTGTGATATCGAGAAATTAAACGTATGCTCTTTCAGTTATTCGAATTGCTTTTATATGATGTTCAGCGAATTAAAGAAGAAATATGCAAGTTAGCAAAATGTTTTAAGCCGACAATAATTTTTCCCCTTCCAAACAATTAAGCTTTCATGTAAGAGTACCTATATAGTTTATTTTAATTTTTGTGAATACTTTCCCACACTACGGCAAATGTTTAAATACGTGAAAATAAAAATTGAACATCTATCAATTACAAATAAAAATATCTAATCACCTTTTCCTTTAACACTCATAGTTTTGTTTTAAAATGCTTAAGTAAAAAATGTTAAAAACGATTTTGCACCAAAATTACGAGATAAGCGAAAAAGTGTATACCTCTAGGTAAAATTACAAACCAAAAAGTTTTAGTGGGACTTACTTTACTTGTATTAGTTGTTGTTTTAGTGGAACTTATAGTTAATGAGATAATTATTGCAAATCAACGATTTTATCAGTTTTTCGAATTTACAAAAAATATTGCATGTTATTGAATAAAAGAAATAGCTTAGATGACTCCAGGCATTGCGTTCAATGGCAATGTGTTCATGTGTAAGTTTCATCACAATCGTTCCAGCCATTTCTAAGATTGGCCTGGACAGACAGACAAATAAAAAAATGGCTATTCGTGTCTTAATTATTACATGCAAAAACAGGGTTTTTTATTTTAATAAAGTGTGTGTTGAAGCATATGGATGAATCGATATTGGAACCGCATAAATCACAAACGAATGACGGATGTTTGTATTATAACTGAATTGCAGCGGCTACTTTTAGTTTACAATCGCGAGTAAATTGTTTTAACTACTACAAACCGGAGAACCTGAAAAGCAGCCAACAGCTGATTGTAGCATCTGCCAAAATTATCCACGCTACTTTCGTTATCCTAATAATAGAATGTAATTCGGTCAGTTTGATAAAGTCCCTCTAGACTAATCACGCTGGGAATAGCTTGTAAAGAACGCTCGTATAGTGAAATACGTTTGTATCACTTTTGATTGATAACGAGAAAATACAAGTACTGCGTGAATTGCCCAATTCCGAAAAGCGATAAGAAGTGTGGCTCCAAAAACATCTCCGATAAAATCAATGGCGCCGTGATAACGTGTTTGTTATATTGTTGACATGACGTATTGCTGAATTGTTCAAACGTTTGTATATACGAAATGCATTACGTGGACTGTAACCATTTAGCAGTATGTATTACTTTAAAATATTTTTGATAAAGCTATGTAGCATACATTGCCTTTAAAAATATATCATTCGTCTGAGCTATTTAAATGTGCAGAGTATTTGGGTAACAACTTTCTTTATTACTAACTAGCTGTTCCCCGCGACTTCGCTCGCGTGTAATTTAGGGTTTTAATTTTTTTGCGCGGAGCCTAATAATTTTTCTAATATAAAAGTAGCCTAAGTTACTCCTCATGACATCAGCTATCTGCCAGTGACAGTCCCGTCAAAATCGGTCCAGCCGTTCCGGAAATTAGCCGAAACAAACAGACAGACAGACAAAAATTTTAAAAATTGTATTTTTGTTATAACTACTTTATATACTTTCATATGCATTTAATAAAAAACTGTAATTTTGACATTACAAACAGACACTTCAATTTAATTTATTTGTATAGATTTTTTGTACTGTCATCATCGACCTATGTAGCGTCAGCATGTTTACTAGGCTTCTTATTTTTTTTAGTAAGATCCATGGTGGGTTATCCTGGAAAGGTTAGCCAATTTGGGTTGGAAAATTTTACTTAATGTCAGTTTAAATTCAGTATGTTAAGCTATTTCCTCGCACAATAATTACAATATATCAATTAATTTAAATTTTCCTTTTCCATCCTATACCCCGTGTAGTGGCGAGTAAGAATACCTACTACCGCATATCTTCCCGTGGGTATCGTAAGAGGCGACAGAACGAAACTGAGGCATAAAATGGGCAGCAGCATCTTTCTGAAAACAGCAAAACAACAATAAAAAAAACTGCGATTGCCAACCCGCTCGCCAAGAGTGGCAACTATGGCAATATGCCCCCCATGAATAAAGTTACGAAGAGACGGACCCTAGTCCCTGGCGGCCCCGCTATTCCTGGCAACATATAACGCATGCACCCTGAGGACTGACGTGAAAATCCTGGAGTTGGAAGAAGAAATAGACAAGTTGCGCTGGAATATTATAGGATTATCCGGGGTACGAAGAGGTGAGGAGGACATAATAATCTTCGAATCCGGCAACTTGTTCTATTAAGCTGAAGTGGCAATGGGCCGGCTATATAGCTCGAAAAACCGACAACCGATGGAGAAAAAAGGTTCTCGAGTGGCGGCCTCGTACCGGTAGGCGAAGTGTTGGGCGTCCTCCGACTAGATGGAGTGACGACCTGGTAAGACATGCAGGAAGTCGATGGATGCATGTGGCTCAGGACCGTGCTTTGTGGCATTATTTGTGGGATGCCTATGTTCAGCAGTGGATTTGCGAAGGGCTGTAATGATGATAATGATGACGAGCTCTTATAAAGAGTTTCAAAGCACGACGCGTTAAAACAGAATGACGGGCTCTTCCCGGTTCCATTAGCGATGAGTGCAAAAGATTCAAACAAGTTACGTTTATTACAATCTATATAATCGAGCGCGACTTCCTGGCTCCGTCGCCTGCGCCAAGAACTTGTTCCTTGCGAATTTGATCAATTTCTGCACAGAAATATTGATACCTTCAATAATTCTCTTATTATCTTATTCTTAAACTCCTTCAATAATTATCTTATTCTTAAACTCCTTCACAATCTAAGCTACACTATCCTGGAACTGCTTGCTTGCAGATAGCACCTAGTAATGGAACATCTCCGAGTGTTCGAGAGTGTTCTTTATTCTTTGAACCCTCCTATGGTTACTTGATAATATCCTATCGTTAGCTAGTGCACGGTCATCTTATTAGGCTGGCGGTTGGATTGATCGACCAAACAAATCAGGGTCAGCTTGTCATGCTGGTGCATGACCTTCCAGAAACAAATACGAGCTGTGCGCAACCTAGCCAAGTTCAGTGCTGATCGCTCCCATGCGCTAGTATACTCCCAAAAGTAAAATGTCCGTAATGGCGCGTCTCCACCAAAGTTTTGTTGTCAATACAACATTTGCCAACACGTTTTGTCAACAAATGTTTCTGTCAACAAACGTCTCCACCAAGGAAAAAAATGTTGGCAACAAGCGTATTTCTTTGATGTTGCCGCCGAAAATCGGAACAACTTTTGTGGAGACGCGGCTTAAGTTATAAACTCCATTTATATGAAACTTGCCTAAGACCTGTTATGTTCTGCGCAACTGTAGCCTTCGCCCACGCGGGCAAGAGTCACTTAAAAGAATTGCATATAGTGCTAAATAGTCTCACTCGCAGAGCACCGGTGCTCGGTGGTATAACCGTAATTAAGATTTATATCGAGATTTCTGAATGCTTCAAGGGAATAGTCTCGGCGCCTCTTCGAATGTTTTGAATCCCCACCCTTACTCGCTAATTGGTAAACGCAGTCACCTACGAAACGACACCCAACTTTACGGCAAAGTCTCCTTAGACCATCATTACAGCCTTTCATAAGTCCACTGCTGAACATAGGCCTCCCCTAAGGAATGTCACAAAGCACGGTCCTGAGCCACCTGCATCCATGAACTTCCTGCAGGTCTTACCAGGTCGTCACTCCATCTCGTGGGGGGCGCCCTACACTTCGCCTACCGGTACGAGGCTGCCACTCAAGAACCTTTCTTCCCATCGTTTGTCGGTTCTACGAGCTATATGGCCGGCCCACTGCCATTTCAGCTTACTAATCCGTTGGGCTATGTCGGTTACTCTGGTTCTACTGCGGATATTCTCATTTCTAAGTTTATCACGCAGAGAAACCCTGAGCATAGCCCTCTCCATAGCTCGCTGAGCGACCTTGAGCTTCCTCATCCGGCCAGCAGTGAAGGACCACGTCTCAGATCCGTAAGTCATCACAGGCAACACGCACTGGTTGTACAATTTCGTTTTAAGGTTTTGAGGTATGTCTGACGAGAAGACGTGTCGTAGTTTCCTGAACGCTGCCCAGCTGAGTTGAATCCGTCGATTGACCTCTCGGTCGAAGTTGGACTTACCTAGTCGGACTATTTGTCCCAGGTAAACATACTCGTCAACAACTTCGAGCTTAGTGCTCCCAACAACTACCGGCATAGGTGTGACATGGACATTAAACATGATCTTTGTTTTGTCCATGTTCATCCTGAGACCTATTCGTTGGGAGACACTATTGAGGTCAGTTCCAGTCCAGAAGCTTGAAAACGTTTTCCAATGCAGCGGTGAAGAGTTTCGGGCATATATCGTCACCCTGTCTTACACCTCTCTGCAATTGGATAGGTTTCGTACTCTGGTTCTGTACTCGGATAGCCATCGTAGCTCTACTTTACAAACACTTCAGCACTTCGATATGCCGACAGTCAACTTGGCACCGCTGAAGGGACTGCAGCACCGCCCAAATTTCGACGGAATCAAAGGCTTTCTCATAGTCCACATACGCATTTCTGCTCCACGCCTCCGGTATAATTCCACCATGGAGGACGGAATTAAAGAGCTTCTGAAGGACTTCAAGTACCAGTCTTACACCCGCTTTCAGAAGCTCCGCTGTAATTCCATCCTCGCCTGGGGCTTTGCCGTTTTTAAGGTGCTGGAGAACCATTCTAATCTCGCTCAGACTGGCGTCCGGGATGTCTTCGGAATAGTGTCGGATAAGACTCGCTCTTGGATCGTTACTCACACTTGCGTGTGGCTCCAACGATGACGTGTAAAGCTGCCCATAGAAACTCTCAATCTCACTCAAAATCTCAGGTGCCCCGGAAACGATGCTGCCACACTCGGTCTTCAGCTTCGACAGTTGGCTCTTTCTGGCAGACAGATCTCTGACAAAGACTATGGAGCCTTGGTTCCGCTCAATCGCTTCTTCAATACGAGCTGTATTGCAGTTGCGTAAGTCCCGCCGCATGCGTTTGGACATCTGTCTGTTCAGTTGCCTGTATGCTGTCAAATCTGTTGAAGAATGTAGCTTCATCTCCCGTCTAACAGTCATGAGATTAAGAGTGTGATCGGAGAGTTTTTGTGTTCTTCTGCGGGGGGTCTTGCAGAACTTAGCTCCGACCGCATGGACAGTTTCCACGAGCTTGTCATTCATATCGTCCACTTCATTGCAGTCTTCTAGGCACTGAAAACGGTTTTCTAACTCGAGCTGAAAGGTTTCGGGACTTTGGAATAGAGCAGGAGGGGGACGGAGCGTGGACTTCATCAGACGAGACCTCTCCAACTTAACGTTAAGGTTCAGTGTGCCTCTAACCATTCGGTGATCGCTACCGGTTTTCACCCTTGCGATCACGGAGACATCACTGAACAGTTGTCGTCTGGTCGTCATAATAAAGTCAATCTCATTTTTTGTGGAACCGTCGGGGCTCGTCCAGGTCCACTTCCTGTGGGGCCGCTTCTGGAAGTAAGAGTTCATCATAAAGAGTCCCTCTTTCTCCATGAAGTTGGCCAGCTGCTGACCCCTTGGGTTTCGTTGCCCTATTCCAAATTTCCCTACTTTCAGCTCACCGTTCTCTCTTGTGCCTAGTTTTGCATTGAAGTCTCCCATTAACACTGTATATTGGGTTTTGGAGAATTGCATGGCTCTAGAGATATCCTCATACATTTCCTCCACCTTCTCATCGGGGTGTCCCGAGGTTGGTGCGTAAACCTGTATGATGTTCAGCGAATACCGTTTGGTGATTCTGAGTATATGGTACGCAACCCTCGTCGACACACTCAATCTTTACAACGTTGTTAACGAGAGACTTGTGGACGATAAATCCGACACCTCCTTGGGACGGATGGTCGCTCTCCCGGTGATAGAGCAAGTTGCCGGATTCGAGGATTACCGTGTCCTCCCCCTCTCTTCGGACTTCGGATAATCCTATAATATGCCAGCGTAACTTGTCTATCTCTTCTTACAGCTCCACGATCTTCTCGTCAGTCCTCAAGGTGCGTGCGTTGTATGTTGCCAGGTCGAGTCGTCTTAGGTGGCAACCGAACCTCCACCGCAGATTCTTAGCACCCCCTGCCCCGCCGTTACCATGGTCGCCACCGTAGCCAGGAATAGCGGGGCCGCCGGGGACTGTGGGCCGTTTCTTTGTTACTGTCATTCATAGGGGGGTATTTGCTATAGTTGCCACGCTTGGCGAGCGGGTTGGCAACCGCAGTTTTTTTTTAATTGTAAGTTTGTTGTTATCCGGAAGACGCTGCTGCCCATCTCCTGCCTGTTTCCCTTTGTCGCCTTCTACGACACCCACGGGAAGATATGGGGTAGTGGATATTCTTAACCGCCACTACACGGCACCAGTTATCAGTTAAAACCTCCTTAGACCATGTAATGTATTAATTGAACCTACAGTTCTGCTCGATCTCGACGATCTAAAGTGGTAGATCCGTCACACAACTATATTACACACATATTTAATACCACAATCACAAGTATTATTACAAATCGAACCTGTCATGCACCTGTACATGCCGCGTACTCTGTACATCTACGTACCTGGGTGTTTCCCACCGCCCATGTGCGGCTGACACCAGTTAGGCCGTCAGTCAAAACCGGAGTCCGTACATCACTGTAAGGACAGCGGTTAAATAACTCTACACAAAATAGATCTGTACGCTGACTTATGAGTGAAAACACCGTACATGACGTTTATCATCATTATTAGTGTCCTTGTATACAATGAGTCCGATGAAACTGTAAAAGCCAAATTGCTAATAGCCTAAACATCACCGAATATAGCTGGCTTAGCGATATTGGGTATGGTACTAATTAGTCTGAAGTGTAATTTATTGGGATTGAGTATGGTATTAAATCTGAAATAACAATAACTGAGACTTGGTATGTTATAGGAAATTGAGTCTGGAGTATCTATCATTTAGGTAGCAACTTGATTGTAGGTTTTATACCGAAAATTGTGGTGTCATATAAAAGGGCAAAGGTGATACCTATCCTAAGAGAAAAGTCTACTCAAGCTTCTACATCACCTTATAATTAAGGTCAATGGAATAAAGGAAATACGATTATCATCTATTCACTCGATTAAAACTGTTTCGCCCGCTCAAGTTACGTTCAGTGTCTAGGCTATCAGGACATCCCTGATCCATGAGTGCACCCGCACGCCCGAGACGGTCGAGCCCCCGAGCTTCGTCCTGTGCAACCCAGTCCCAGACCGCGGGTCGCCCGTGTTACAGGTACCTCCGGACATGGCCTCTCACCACCGATCGATGCGTAGAAATACGTGGTACGCTCGTTTATAAATGGATGTTATAATGGCCGGTATATACTAAAAGTTCTTAGAAAATCGAAAAGAGACTAAATTGAGAATTTGTTGATAAACTTATTGTTTTTAGGGTTCCGTACCGCAAAAGGAAAAAACGGAACCCTTATAGGATCACTTTGTTGTCCGTCTGTCTGTCTGTCTGTCTGTCTGTCAAGACCCTTTTTCTCAGGAACGCGTGGAGGTATCAAGCTGAAATTCATATCATATATTCAAGTCTACTGTCCCTTAGAGCTGTGAAAAATCAAACTTCTAAGCCAACGCAATCAAAAGGTACAGCCGTTTATGCCGTAAATTTTCGACATTCGCAAGGGAATCAAAACCTACAGGGTACTTCCCGTGAACTCAGAATCTTGAAATTTGGTACGAAGCAACGTTTTATAGCACAGATAAAGGAAAAATTGCGAAAAGCATAAATTTTTAGTTACATCATTTTAATTTTAAACTTATATACCTACAGATTTGTTCGGAACCCTCGGTGCGCGAGTATGACTCGCACTTTGCCGGGTTTTTGAAATAGTCACAATTTCTGTCTATGCATCGTCGCATTCGATGGAACCATGATTAAGAAGTCGTGTGCCTCTAATATGTGTTAGTTGTTACTGTATTTTTTGGGTTTGTAAAGTAATTACCTAGCAGTTTAGCTATGATTTATAGAAATAAAACGAAATCGCTAGGTTCCAGATCGACACTGTAGGTAGTGTAGATGAGTTATTATCTCTACACCTGGCGTCGCATCGTTGAATAATCGAATTTTTGCCTGTAACCGATTGCGCTCTAGTGTTGTCGTGGTGAAGAGAGATCTTGCTTCGAGAGCGCTGCTGTCAGTCAATTTTCGAGACAGTTAAAACCATTTATTAATATACCGGTATACAATAACCGAACTTATTGTAGTCATCGAGCGTAAAAGTCACCTAACAAATTACCCATCCTTTAAAATAATATGATGTATTTGTTTCCTTTAATATCCTTTAATAATTAATCTGTAAATTTTATTATTATATATTATATTATCTATACTAAATCTATACTTTATAATATAATAAAGCGGAAGAGTTTTTTTGTTTTTTTGTTTGTTTAAACGCGCTAATCTCTGGAACTACCAGTCCGTTTTGTAAAATTCTTTTTGTATTTTATAGACAGATTCATGTGGAATAGTATAGGCTATCTATCATTAAGCTATATCACTCAGCTAGTCTAAAATATGGATATTTGTTAAGCAAGTCAGAAGAAAAAGCACTCCCGAAACGATTTAACCGCGTACGCTGGTGTTATCGTCAGGGATACGTAAATACAATGTTCTAGAAAAATATAGATCTTTACTCCGTCTAAAAAAAGTCCGCGATACCATATGTCTATTTCTTATACATAAGCCATAATTTGGTATTTTATGACAAAAAAATATTGAAAATTAATAAAGTGATTTATGAGCGTTATTATTAGGCATGGCCTATTTATCCTTACGAACGAAAGTTTTTTTTTTTTATAGGAGAGGGGGCAAACGAGCATGCGGCTCACCTGATGGTAAGTGACTACCGCCGCCCATGAACAACTGCAACAGCAGGGGAATCGCAGATGCGTTGCCGGCCTTTTAAAAAGGAGTACGCTCTTTTCTTGAAGGTCCCTAAGTCGTATCGATCCGGAAAAATCGCTGATGGTAATCGATTCCACAAGGAGGTCGTGCGAGGAAGAAAACATCTTCTAAATCGCACAGTGGTGGACCGCCAATCATCCAGATGGTGTGGATGGTATCGGGAGTTCTGCCGCGATGTGCGTTCGTGAAATTTAGCGGCTGGGATTAATCCGAACAATTCCTCAGAGCACTCCCCATGGTAGATGCGAAAGAAAATGCAAAGGGATGCAACATCTCTTCGCAGTGCCAATGAATCGATCCGATCGGAAAGGGCTCGGTCGTCGACAATTCGAGCCGCTCTGCATTGGATGCGGTCAAGTGGAAGGAGCTGGCACTGGGGAGCCCCTGCCCAGAGATGGGAACAGTATTCCATGTGAGGCCGAACTTGCGCCTTGTAAAGTAGCAGGCGGTGTGCCGGCATGAAATACTGTCCCGCTCTGCTGAGCACGCCAAGCTTTTTAGAGGCCAATTTGGCCTTCCCTTCCAAGTGACCACGAAACTGCACGTCACTCGATATGTCGACTCCGAGGATACCGATACTGGCTGAGGCAAGAAGGGGAGTGCCTTGAAACTGAGGAGATACGACAAAGGGGTTCTTTTTAGCGGTAAACGCGCAAACTTGTGTCTTCTGAGGATTAAATTGGACTAGATTTAGTCGCCCCCAATCCGAGACTTTGTTCAGCAAAGACTCGACTTCAGACACAAGTTTGTTCCGGTACTCAGCGACGTTTTCCCGAGAAATATTGGCACGGCCGGTGTATAGAGCATCACCAGTGCTGTCATCCGCATAGCAATGAATGTTACCAGTTAGCAACATATCATTGATATGCAGAAGAAACAGCGTTGGTGATAGCACACAGCCTTGTGGAACACCAGCGTTAATAGGCTTGTAGTCAGAGCATGCACCGTCTACAACGACCTTGATGCTCCGATCTGCAAGGAAGCTGGTGATCCAATTGCACAATTTCTCGGGAAGCCCATAGGACCCCATCTCTTCATCATCAAGACAATTTTATGAAGATAAACTTTGTTCTGTATACCATGTTATTTGGACGCATAGTTTAAGAGATAATGTAAAATTAAAATAATTCAATACTTGGCTGGGCGCGCGAACGACACATAACCTTAGCCGCCCGGTGAGAACTGCGAGAACTGCACAACCAGGAGGGGGAGGGAAAGTGGATAAACCTTAACTTCGCTCTACATCATACATAATATGCCGACAGATAAAAGTACTCCATTAATTATGCCAATTTTTCCTTCCATTGCTATCAAATAAAATATTTAATTGCAATTATAAAATGCTTGAGCTAGGTCATGTCGCGCACCTCTAACACGTGATGACGCTGGTGTAACCGCGGGGCGCAGCTAGTGTATTACAAAGTATGAAGTAAGTATGACTGAACCCGAAGGGGCTTGCCCCATCACAAATTCTCATCACATCCGAGATTGACAAATGCCAAAAGACATTAAATGGCTGTATCCTATATTTCGGTAAGATATGTATTAAAATATAAATATTAGTTATACAAAATAAAGATATACGAACGCAGAAACGAACATTATACATTTTTTTTAAATTTAAATTCATAATGCACGCGAAGATCAGAATTGTCGTATATCAACGTAATGCCAATGTTGTTTTGATAGGTCGTCAGCATTACTGGCATGTACGTGCAAAATAGCGCAAGTCGCACAGTATATTGTATTATGCTAAGCACTACTCTTTTATTAAATACAGGTCTCTGATATTGTCAAAGCTAAATGTGAAAAATGATATTTACGTCATTGTTAAACAACTTTTCATAGTCAGTAGGACAAGTTTTCATTACGTTTAATTTTGACCTTATTTAAATATTCAGCCAGTTTAGTTCGTACTCGCACCTATGCGTTGTTCAGTTAATTACACAATAAACACACACACGTTGCCTTGTAGCAAACTAGTATGAATTCTTGGCACTGTTCTTGTACTATTAAGTAGGTACACTGAAGTAATGTGTAAGATAAAACATCTTACTGTGTTGGCTCAGATAATTGATAAACTTTTTAAAACGTCTCGGTAATCGGTGACAACCCTAACAATGTAACAGATGATAAAAGATAGCTCGCGTGTCTTAGTTTAGTCTAGATCATAGACTTAGAACAGACTGGTGTATAGACGACCCGACAGCCCGAAAACGCGTATCTAATTTCGATTTGTCATTGTGTGCGTTAGCTAGTGATGTATATTTTACTTACAAGGACTATCGAAAAATTATGGTTAAGGAAGCGGTAAAAAGATTTAAAAATAGTTTAGTACACAAAATTGAATAACTTCAAAAATTACCTGAATTTTTACCTAGATAGTTGTAATAAATAATTAAAAAAGATTTATATAACATGTTCCTGGCAATAAATTGAACGTACCACCTGCCTTTTGTTTGGATTTTAATTCAAATGTAAAAAATCCCAGGTGACTCTACCGATAAACTTATAATTTAAAATAAAAAAGTTTGTGCAGCCGACTTCAATATAAGTTATTTAAGAATAACTCAAAAAATGTTCGTCTGACCTTGATCAAATTCAAATGGGACCACACGAGAACTATCAGCTTTCATATAAAAAAAAGAATCATCGAAATCGGTTCACCCTGTACAAAGTTATGAGGTAACACATATAAAAAAAAACATACAGTTGAATTGAGTACTATCTCCTTTTGGGAAGTCGGCAGAAAAGAAACTCCCCAAGAATCGGATCGAAAAGTTGTATTTTCGAGTTATGATCTTTGGAGAAAAATATTTACTGCTATGGACAGTTTTCCCCATAATTTCTTTTTTAACATATTGGTAATATAAATAGCTAGATACTTAACTAAGTATATATCTATTTATATTTTATATATTTTATAAAATGTTTTGATGGGGAAAGAAAAAACGGGGACACGGAGTATATAATGGCTGCTTTATTTTTCATATTTTTGATAATTACAAACATTTAATAATTAACTACATTATAGAAGTTTCTTTTTACATTCATAAACTTAATAATTGAAGTAAGGAAACTTGTAAGAATCAGTTAAATAAGATTGCTCTGTTTAAAGGCCAATATGTTTACGAGGCTACATCATGCTTCATGTTTATATTCTTTTATTAATTTTTTTTATTCAACTATTTCTTTTATACTTCTCAACTAAATGTTTGCTGCAAATTGTTGAGTTTTTCTTTGGATTCCAACCAACCCGTCCAATTAACCTTAAACATTTTTTCTAATTATACAATGTGTTAATTTTACACTTGATCAAACGAAATGTGCGGATACTAGATAAAAAATTATCGGTAAAAAATCGAAAAAAAAAATTTTATGTAAACTATTTAAAAAGTAAAAGCATTTTAATTTTTTTTTTTGGTAAAATTCCCATCCTTCGGTTTTAAATTATTTTCTCTTTAAGTAAACGGTGTATTTTTTGCAAAGTAGTTTTATTTGAAAGTTAGAAAGATTAACTAGCAATAAAAATTAAAAAAAACCTACGATATCAAGCAGGAAATTTGTCAAAATAATAATAAGATAATTTTTTTTTTAAAAAAAACTTCTTTTTAATTTTTGGTCTGTAACTTCAAAACCAGTACGTTGAGATAACCTTTTTAGCATGTTTTATTAAACTATGTAGCTTACTATACAAGTTCTCCAAAATAACATGCGTTCTATCTTTTTAACAGTATATTACATTAAATTCAACCAAAAATAAACGCGTCATAACATTGACGACGTCTTGAGAATTTTCCTGTGAAATGCGCAATTATCAGGATTATTTCTGTTACTACACCACAGCCACTCACAGAACAAGTAACCATTTTGGAAAAAAGTTACTTACTAAAAATAACCACTATTAAACTCTAAAAAATTACAAAATATCTAATAGCTTATTTCTAGAGTGCCGACTTGTGCCGACCTGTCATTCAAAATCGATTACAGAGTCATAAGATTTGGTATCATTTTCATTTTTGCCATAAGGAATTTTCTTTTCACTTGCACACTATGTCGGTCTATATGCCAGTATATTCTAAGTCTATGGTCTATAGTCTAGATGCACTCTCTTTGCTCACATAATAGTTTCGATAACTAAATGAATACTTTAGCCTGATACTAACGCAATTAATGAGTTATAATAAGATCCACCTATACATAATAATAATGTTCTATAAATAATACCATGTTTACCCTAAAGCTTCATTTCGTTATTAAATTTATTATGGCATAATGTTTCTTAAAAATATTTATTGATAAATTTAAAGTAAAAAGAAGCAATGCGAAATTTTTAGAGCAAACAGGGGAAGCTTTTAACACAATGGCAAAACAACATGCTCATTTACAAAAGTATTGCGTAATAAAATATTCTCTAAAAAACACGTATGTAGGTAGCGCGTTAGGTATTTATTTTTCGTCCTCTGTCTGACATTGGCGGTTCTGTTCAGCGGCTAGTTAGCGCTACCTGTCGCGAGGGTTACCAAACAAAAATGAACTTAAAGATGATATGTGATATGTGAGATTGGAAGTGTGGTGGAAGTTTGTAGGGAGAGCGAAGACCGTGACCTACCGCACGTCGGGCCGTCGGGTTGCAGCGACACGATAAGCGATCGCGTCGGATATAAACAAACCTGTAACCTACGGCCGGCCAACAGCCGCACTATCTAATCTGCTTTTGGTGAGATATAGTACCTTGTGAGTTGCGTTCTCCTCGGTCCCCTCGCCCTCCTCGCTCCCCACGTCGTTAAAAGTGCAATTGCACTGATCGTGTCGTGTCTTATCTTATTACTCATACACATACTTTTGTTAAAATAAATAAGAAAATAGATAAATCAAAAAATATTCTAACCGTGTAGTGGCGATGTAAGAATATTCACTAGCTCATATCGGTCCCATGAGTGTGTTGAGTTTAAAAACCGCGGTTGTTAATCATTCCGCCTGCCAAGCGTGGCAACTATGGCCAAATCCACCATTGAGGCAATCTATGGGAGTCCTACGTTTTTACCAAGATTTGTCATACTTTGTGGAATCCTGACATACGAAGTCTACTTGATACATTCATTTTAAATTAACATAAGATATCTGGGCTATTAATTTTGTTGTATCAAATTCTATGTAAAAATTATATTCCAAAATATTTCTCACTTCAATAATCGAATAAGATCCAAAGGCACGACCGCGGTCTGCCTCCTCTTTTCTCGCTCCACCACAACTACCGATAAATCAATTACGAACCTATTACCCGTTTTCCTCTCTGCTCCCTCAAGATATTATTCATCATTCATTCATTCATTGATTAGAGCCCATCAATAGTCCACTGTAGTAGGATTATTTGCCATAGTTCCCTCTCTTAGCGAGTGAGTTAGCTAGTAACAGCAATTTTTTTCTGCCGACTTCCAAAAAGGAGACGGTACTCAATTCGACTGTATGTTTTTTTTAATGTGTGTTACCTCATAACTTTGTACTGGGTGAACCAATTTCGATGATTCTTATTTTATATGAAAGCTGATAGTTCTCGTGTGGTCCCATATGAATTTGATCAAGGTCAGGCCAATAGTTTTTGAGTTATTCTTAAATAACTTATATTGAAGTCGGCTGTACAAAATTTTTAATTTTTAATTATTATTATTTTGAGTTGTTATTAGAAAGATACTGCTGCCTTTCTACTGTTTCATTTCCCTCTGTCGCCTTTTACGATACTCACGGTATGGTATGGGGTCAGAGCTTCTAAGTATGAGGCAGTGGATTCGAAAAAAAAGATAGAGCTTCTAAGTATGAGGTAGTAGATTGGAAGAAAAAAGATAGAGTTTCTAATTATGAGGCAGTGGATTGGAAAAAAAAGAAAGAGCTTCTAAGTATGAGGCAGTGGATAGGAAAAAAAAGATAGAGCTTCTAAGTATGAGGTAGTAGATTGGAAGAGAAAAGATAGAGTTTCTAATTATGAGGCAGTGGATTGGAAAAAAAAGAAAGAGCTTCTAAGTATGAGGCAGTGGATAGGAAAAAAAAGATAGAGCTTCTAAGTATGAGGTAGTGGATTGGAAAAAAAGATATAGCTTCTAAGTATAACGTAGTGGATTGGAAGAAAGAAAAGATAGAGCTACTAAGTATGAAGTAGTGGATTGGAAGAAAAAAAAGATAGAGCTTCTAAGTATAAGGATTGGAAGAAAGAAAAGATAGAGCTACTAAGTATTTGGAAAACAATTCACTTGATCACTCGAATAAGAATAAATATAGTCCTGTTGTCTTTTTATTTTTAGACTTAAAATAAAGTACTTAAGTTAATAAAATACGAGTATATCGATGTCGATTGTTGCTAATATTGAGAATGTAATCACTATAGACTAAAGACGTCATATCTTGTGTAATAATGTCACACATGTTAATACTACAATGGGGTTGATATTTTTTCTAGTAAATAGGAAGGTATGAGTGTACTTACTACTTACTTACAAGCGCTACGCATAAATTTTCGCAAAATCTTTTAATAGGTTTCTCTTTTTCCCTTTGTGCCCCGGGCTGGAGTTTGCGTGTACGTCAGAGAGGACATCTGTTTTCGACGCCTCGGCAGTCTTGAAGGTACGGACCTGTCCATCCTATGGCTGCGCGTAGACAGTGACGACCATCCCTGCGTCTACGGGTGCCTCTATAGGTCCCATAGCGGTAATGCTGACGCAGACCGACTCATCGACCACGTCCAAATGGCTGCAGGCTCCGTGCTACAACAGGTCCCATCCGCAGAGATCGTGATACTCGGTTATTTTAACGCCCACCACGCTGAATGGCTTGGTTCCCATTGAACCGATCATGCGGGTAGATCTGTCTATGACTTTGCCTTGACATATGGTCTAACACAACTGGTTACTTCCCCTACGCGGATCCCAGATGTGGAGGATCATGTACCTTCCCTGTTGGACCTTCTGCTGACCTCTCATCCGGATGGATATCAGTTCTCCGTCGATGCCCCTTTGTGCTCTTCGGACCATTGTGTGATGCGGAGTACGGTGCCACTCACGCTCCCATCGCAGTTGAGATCTGCAGCTTGCCGCCGTGTTTGGCACTATAGGTCGGCCAATTGGGACGGGATGCGGTCTTTTTTGCATACTACCCTTGGGGGCGGGTTTGCTTGTCGCCGGATGATCCCAACGTTATTGCTGATTCTGTCGCTGAAACTTCAGGATAATTCCATTCCCTGAAGTATCAGGAACTAGTTCGCTTCCCTTCGGGTACACGTGTATTCTGGTCTCTTGCCAAAGCTGTCCAAGGGAACTTCTGTCAGCCATCTCTGCCATTCTGCACAGGGTGAACGACTCACTGGCCTATGACGCAAAGGAGAAAGTCGATCTGCTAGGCTCTCTTTTTTGCTTCCAACTCGACTCTAGAGGAACACACCGCCGACCATCCCGCGGTTTGTGTGCTCCATGCAGGAAGTGCTGTTTACACTTTACACAGCGCTCGGTACGTAAAGCACTCCTCTCCCTGGACGTCAACAAGTCGAATGGGCCTGATGGAGTACCACCTATTGTGCTAAGAACGTGTGCTCCGTAGTTGGCACCGGTTTTAACGCTCTTCCGGTACTCCTATTCCCTAGGCATAGTCCGGAACACATGAAAGAGAGCTTTGGTGCACCCAATTCTTAAAAAACGCGACCACTCAGATCCGTCAACCTACAGGCCTATCGCTATCACCTCCTTGTTCTTCAAAGTAATGGAAACCGTTATTAACAGCCAGCTCATGCGGTACCTTGAGGATCACCAGCTGATTAGTGACCGCCAGTACGGTTTCCATCGAGTTCGCTCAGCTGATGATTTTCTAGGTTACCTAACTCATAGATGGGCGAAGGCAGTGGAGTCCAAGGGGAATGCGTTGGCCGTTAGTTTGGACATAGCGAAGGCTTTCGATCGGATTTGGCACAAAGTGCTTCTTTCGAAGCTCCTTTCCTATGGGCTTCCCGGGAAATAGTGCAAATGGATCACCAGTTTTATTGCAGATATTCTCTACTCCTATTACAAGCCCATTAACGCTGGTGTTCCACAAGGCTGCGTGCTATGACCAACGTTGTTTCTTCTGCCTATCAATGATATGTTGCAAACCAGTAACATTCATTGCTATGCAGACGACAGCACTGGTGATGCTTTATACACCGGCCGTGCCAATATTTCTCGGGGAAAACGTCGCCGAGTACCGGAACAAACTTGTGTCTGAAGTCGAGACTTTGTTGAACAAAGTCTCAGACTGGGGGTGACTAAATCTAGTTCAGTTCAATCCCCAGAAGACACAAGTTTGCGCGTTTACCGCTAAAAAGAACCCCTTTGTCGTATCTCCTCACTTTCAAGGCACTCCCCTTGTTGCCTCAGCCAGTATCGGAATCCTCGGTGTCGACATATCGAGCGCCATGCAGTTTCGTGGTCACTTGGAAGAGAAGGCCAAATTGGCCTCTAAAAAGCTTGGCATGCTCAGCAGAGCGGGACAGTATTTCATGCCGGCATACCGCTTGCAACTTTACAAGGCGCAGGTTCGGCCTCACATGGAATACTGTTCCCATCTCTGGGCAGGGGCTCCCCAGTGCCAGCTCCTTCCACTTGACCGCATCCAGCGCAGAGCGGTTCGAATCGTCGATGACCGAGTTCTTTCCGATCGGCATGACTCACTGGCACTGTGTAGAGATGTTGCATCTCTTTGCGTATTTTATCGCATCTATCACGGGGAGTGCTCTAAGGAATTGTTCGGACTAATTTCAGCCGCTCAATTTTACCATCGCACATCGCGACAAAACTCGCGATACCATCCATAACCATCTGGATGATTGGCGGTCCACCACTGTGCGATTTAGAAGAAGTTTACTCCCTCGCACAACTTCTTTGTAGAATCGATTACCACCAGTGATTTTTCCCGACTGATACGACTTAGGGACCTTCAACAAAAGAGCCTACTTCTTTTTAAAAAGCCGGCAACGCATCTGCAATTCCTCTGGTGTTGCTGTTGTTCATGGGCGGCGGTAGTCACTTACCATCAGATGAGCCGTCTGCTCGTTTGCCCCCTCTCCTATAAAAAAAAATGTATGTACCTACTCTGAGAGCCTAATGTAATTTAGTAGAAACTTTTATGTAATTCTTTCCTTACTTTGCAATAGATACCTACAATATGTTATATTTTATTATATTTCTTTTTGTTTATAATCAAATATTATTAAAGATGTGCAGATTTTTATTAAAAACGGATCATTACAAGCAAATAATCATTTAAATATGCTAAATTAATATGAGTTACTTATAGATAATTGAGACATTACATTTATTATGTATCTAATTAAAAGCAAGTATACAGGATATTATAATAATAAAAATTACAAGATCTATAAGGACAGTACAAGATTTTTACCACATCAAAGTCGTCTCTTACGACATTCACGGCTGAGGTGGTGTTTTAAAGTCCACTCATTAAAAATATGATAACTAAGGAAGTGTAGAAATAATTTTGTTCGTTAAAGATAACCTTATGATTATTTACACTAAGTAAATAATGATGAATAACAAATTGCGTGTCTCTGACTGAACTGGCTTAATCGCATCGAATACTTGCGATACGATCCTCCAAATATCGTAATAAGTTTTGAGTTCATGCGATATTTATAGTATGAGATCTTCAAATTGTAGGCCCTCGCTGGTTTTTTTTATTCATTCATTACAGCCAATTCATATTACAATTATATTCATACAAGTCCACTTCTGAACTTAAGCCGCTCCAAAGGAATGTCACAAAGCACGGTCCTGAGCCACCTGTGTCCATCTACTTCCTGCATGTCTTACCAGGCATTTAGTGAGGGTTCGACCTACAAAATACCTCAAAACTTTAAAACAAGATTGTACAAACACTGCGTGTTGCCAGTGATGGACTTATGAATCTGAGATGGGGTCCTTCACTGCTAGCCGTATCAGGAAGATCAAGGTAGCTCAGCGAGCTTTGGTGAGATCCTTTAATCCAATCAACTACTCATTTGTAAGGTGCTGCAGTCATACTTGTCGCCGCGCCAATTGTAATTAAAACTAAAGACTCCTTGGAGCGCTTTCAACTTAATGTTTACGAATATCTTAAGGAAACATAGTAAGAAAATGTCCGAACAAATATTATTTGACACTTGAATTCTGCAGTGTTAATCAGTTGTTGTAACAAATCCTGACGAACAATATTATTTATTCGTAATAAATGAAAACTAAATTTGGAAAGTCCAAAAGTACACACTCGAAACGCTCATGTAATAGTTTAAATAGATTACAGAAGTGATTATCGAAATGAACCAGCTCTACATGGTTGTGAAGATAGTGAAAAAAAATTAGGTCGTTATGTTAAGTAGTAGTACACAGACAATTTATGAACCACAGACTAAAGGACATCCACAATATCATTTTTATAATAATTCGTGTTGTTGAATTAAAAAAAGAGCATCAAACTTGTTCATTAGTGTTTCCTCTTTCTAACCATGTACTTTCCATAACATATTAGTGCGATATGAAATAATAAACACGACTTAATGTAAGTAAACCGAGTGACATAAAAATTTCGACAGTATAGCGTAGAGCCCAAGCCCTACTTCGCGTTCGAGGTATGCAATGTCTTTCAGGTGATTATCAATCATCAGATAAAAGTTATATTTTATAGAATAAAATACATACAACATTCACAAATTAAAATTGGTAGTTTGCATAAGTAAAGTAGTTTAATTGTTCGACTTTTATATTCAGTACGGTTATAATTTTGTTTTAATCTTCGACGGATAATATTTATCCGATTATTGAATAATCGACCATAAAACGTATAAAGAAATAGATTTTTTTTTTCATTCAACCTTCTAATAATTATTAACGAAAATACGTGTACGAGGAACACACATGATTAAGATATTATTTATTTTTAAACCGATACCTACCTAACTATTACAAACAGCGATTTTCGCCTCTGTATCAGTAATACCTTCTTTAAACATAATAATTTATTCTGACCTAATTTGTTACTGTAAATATTTTTGTTTAGTGATGTTTGTTTATAAAAGAACATTCTAGACACTATAAATGCAAAGCGATTGCCTACCTATGGTCGGTCCAAGCGTTGAATAACGCATACAGACTGTGCATACACTCGTATCAGCTATCGTTACTATCACTGGGCCTGACCTACCGCACGCGTCGCCATCTAGCTCACCTCTACGCAGCCTCGATCGTTTTATTTTTACATTATTATGCTAAATACAACCATCAATGTTTGTTTCACCTCCATATCTAAAAAAAAATTACAGCCCGTATTACGTGCCCTCATACTTAGAGGATTATGGAGTAATTAGTCCATTGAAATATTCCAGTGCGCGTAGGCGGACTTCACATGTTTTAGAAATATTTTTTATACCTAAGAAATGCAGGTTTCTTCCTCACGATGTTTACTTTCTTCATCGAGCGCGTGTTAAATGAACACTTAAAATTGCACGTAACATTCTTATTGGTACCGGCTGCGTTGCTCGCGTACACAAAAATATCTTGTGAATCTAACAATAGCAATAGTTTTTTACGCAAGCAACTTATTACGACAAAAATTGTAAATTTATAGATATATAATATATAATATGTATGGATTATTTTGTAGTAATGTGTAAATATTAGTGGCAATAAATAAATCAAGCTAGGAGACAAACGAAACACTTAGGTAAGTGAATAAATGGAAATCATTAGTGTATTTATAGTATGACATGAGTGAGTGGTGGAGAGTTATTAGGGGTTATCTTGTTGGGTGCGCTGTAGCGGGTGCTTTTGGTCAGTAACTTGAGGTGTAATTGAGTGCATTCTTTTAACATTTTTTTAATTGCACGGTTGATCTTGATTTCTCTTTTAAAACTTCTAATTTTGTTACTATATATATACTATATGTATACTATATGGCGTAATGTCACCGCTTTTTTGAAGTTCTACGTCATGATACTTGGTAGAGCCATGCTATAGCTGTATTGTGGTTGTGGCACGAATGGGTCGGCTCGGCCGGGGAAGAACCACGCTCTCACAGAATACCAGCAGAAAATAACGGCTTAATGTTACTGTGTTTCGTATGGTGAGTATAGAGAACCGGACACCTTTTTTACTGGAAATGAGGCATTCCCCCTGATGACTAAGAAGTGATCACATCTGCATTTTGATTATTAACCGAGGATAGATGTAGATAATTACCATCGGGTGGACTGTGCGTTCTATTGTCACCCTTTGTTCACGCTACTGCATGCCTTCGATAGCTAATACAGTAGTGAGCAAGGTTGGCCCCGGTTTTGCTCGCTTGGCGTTTGGAAAAATTTTAATGAAGTCACGTGACGTAGAAGCGATATACCATTCCTCCTTCCTTTAGCAGCGCCGCTGATGTACGTGCTGAGACTGCCTCGTTGTTCTAGTGGTTGTAGTAGTGCGACTGCTGATCATGAGGTCCCGGGTTCGAATCCCGGGTCGCGCCAAAAATCAGTTATTGAGCTTTTCCATAAAGAAATTCTCAGACTGCCCGGAGTCAGGAAGTTGGCGGTGTCTTACCCCCGTGCCTCGGAAAGCACGTAAAGCCGTAGCCGTTGGCCGTTGGTCCTGTGCCTGATCTCCCTCCGGTCATGTCGGTTTACCGTCCCATCGGACTATGTGAGTGAGGGAATAGAGAGTGCACCTGTGCTTGCACATACACTTGGGCACTATAATTCTGTCCTGCGCCGATGGCTAGTCTCCGTTGAGGCTGGCCGCCGTGTCCGAAATTCGGTCTGGAGGACGTTATTATACCATTCCTATTAATTTTATAGTTTTTTTGTTACCTTTAACGGTTGTAGAATCTAATCAACTTGGCCAGCCTCGCTGGTCTAGCGATTAATTTCATGCCATGCATTTCAATTGCGTCAGCTGCTACTATAAGGGAGAGATAGATAGATAATATCGCTCTATAGAAAAGCTTACTCTGTTTTCTGTACTACACTGTGCTATTTTGTTATTATATTACATTCATTTTTCACACTTAAATAATAAAAAACAACTTATCTAATAAAACACAGTCTAGAGGCGGATAGCAGGCGCTAGAAATTTGACACTTTCCGTCTTCGGTTTTTGTTTTTAGGTAAGTTTATAATAATTAGAAATAATAAAACGTGAACCCGACCTTTTTTTATTAGAGTTTAAAAAAAACTTAAACAAAACGCATTAATCATTAGCTGTGATGAAGATCCTAGTGAAATTACTTGGCCATAGTCATGAAAACAATCTAGGGCAAAATACAGATTATTTAGACACCTGTAAGTGGGTGAAAAATGAATTATAAAATTACATTACATTCATATATATACATCCATACAGGTTAAGGTGTACATATAGGTAATTAATACGTTCATACTGGTTAAGTTCGTGTAAAAATGCACAAAACGTGAAGTCGAAAATAAAAAGCAATAAATTCGATAAAAAATTTCATTAAAAAAATTAAAAGCGAAGGTCACAACACAACGAATGCGGAATGAAAGTTAACTACGACAGAATGGGGGACAGTAACTTAACACCCCAGTCCTTGGCGCCTAATTTATAATAAATATAACAGTGACTGAAGCATGTTTCTCCGACCTTGTATATATTATATGGAATGCCTTATTTATTATATGTGTATATCTCAGAGTTATTACTAGCATAGAGAGTCCTAAAATAAGAACAAAATTCTTATAGCTGAACTTTTTATACATGAACTTTTTGTACAAAATAAGATAGCTATATTATTCTCACCTTCTTTCTTTTACAATGTTGTTGCCGTTTTTCCATTCCATAGATACCACTAATCAATAGAGGTATCTATATATAGTGCCATTAACGAAACGAAAAACGTTTTCGATAAATTCATTTAGTCTATGAATTAGTAAAATTAGGGATTTTTATTAGTCCGGTTCGTAAAATTTATTTTCCGGTCCGTCTTCTCTTTTGTCACTTGATCACAACTACCAATAAATCGGTTACGAATGTATTACCCGTTTTCCTCTGTGCTCCCTCAAGATATTATTCATCATTCAGTCATTAATTACAGCCCATCAAAAGTCCACTGCTGAACGTAGAGGGAATATTTGCCGTAGCTCCCTCTCTTAGCAAATGGGTTGGCAACCGCAGTTTTTTATTATTTTTGGTTACTCATGGAGATCAGGAAGATACTGTTGCCTATCTCCTGTTTTATTTTCCTCTGTCATCTTTTACGATACTCACGGGATGGTATGGGGCCTTAGAGCTTCTAAGTTATAATATATATTATTTGGTAGGAGGTAGTGGATTCTTTTAGGCCGCCGCTAAGGCAGGTTAAGGCAGGATCTTGTTAATCCCGTGTAGCATTATCAAGATCCTGCCTTAACTTCATGATTTCGAAATATTTTCATTCAAGCAGAAAAAGCTTTGTTGAATATAGTCGATGGTTTCCCGGTAAGAAAGTTGTAAATCGACATAAATTAAAATTAATTGCCGCCCGTACGAAAAATCATCACTTGAGAACGGCTGGACCGATGTTGATGAACACTCACAGTCACACTCACAATTGGACCCGGAAGTAGAGCTGTTGTTGACATCTAGAAAACAGTCGAGTGAAGCCGGGGCGGATCGTTAGTAAGCATATACAATTGGGGTTACAAATGGGATTCAACCCGCTTATATACGTGTGTCTGTCAAGACTTAGTATTCATATCTCGCTAACTACATATTAGTTTTTAAAGATTGCGAAACGAATATTTGCAATATAATTAAATAATCATCACTTGATTTTGAAAACAATTTACTTGATTGATGGAATAATAATAAGTCTAGTCTTATTTTCTTTATATTTTTAGACGTATAATAAAATAATAAAAATAAATAACTAAACAAAAACGAGTATACAGATGTCATCACATATATGATGAAATCAATATAGCTTAAAGACGTCATGTCTTGTAAAGTAACGTCACATATAATACTACTACAATAGAGATGTAATTTTCTATTAAATCAGAAGATACGAGTGTATTTACTCCCATTTTTGGCATAGGATAAAGAGACCAAAGATGACCACTTGACATTTCTGTTTCCACGCATGAATTGCACGCAACATCTTTCAATACATTTGTCTCTTTTTGTCTTATTTGAACATTAAATTAGAAAAAGCTAGACAAGTATATTGACTCGATTTATCTAGAATTCTAGGTTCTTTCTATGGATACGTATGTATGTATTTTTCAATTTCAAACCGAAGTTCAATAATGGACAATGAGCTATGTATGTGGACTCCTCTCGAAGCAGCTAAATGTAGTCGCAATTTAGCACCAAAGTACAAGGAAAGGCGCCGTAGTAGCGGAGCACTGGCGCGGAATAGGGCGCCTACCTCACTATCTAGTCTAGAGTCAGTAGTCATTCGCTTCTTGCCCACTCCTCAGCATACATTCATTTTTATAAAGCATCATATGTGCACGTACATTAAATTATGAGAGGGTCATATCTATAGATTAACTCCGGTTGTACAGCACGCATCAGATACATAAGAAATAATATATCTCTTTGTTTTACAATCAAAAATACTGAAAATATTCAGGTTTTTATTGATAATAAAACAACACATACGGCATGTGCACTTAATAACTACTATAACATATTTTACGAGTATTGTATTTTAATAATTACGCATTTATTACATTTCAAAACAACCTTATTACCAACATTATTATAATGGGTATTTTTTTTTTTATAAATAGGTAAGTAATAAAAAATGAAAAAATGTAATATGAAGTTTTGTATAATGAACGTCTCGCGTCGTTTTGATTACAGTCTTGAAGACCTTGTAAACTATCTTTGGCGGACATGGCGAGGATCCTTTGTATTATTTATATAATTTGTTCGACCTCGTATCCATGCGTATTTTGTCGTTTCAGAATACACATTTTATTTTTCATAATAGACTTTAAATAATTAGCCTACTTAGTATATCTATTGTATTGTGGCTCATAAATTTATTCTTTTTCATACCTTTTATAAACCTTTTTTATAAATGTTCCATAAGAATAAAAAAATGTAAAATTACCTTTCAAAACTAAAAAGTTCTGCTTCAACTTCTGATCAGCTTTTACCATATCCAACGCTGGATACAGGAGCTGAACAGATTAGTCGACAACGCATTCCGGACTCATTAGCAACCGCAATGCTAGATGCTTCTCTCTGCCAACAGTGGTTTGTTTAAAATTAACATTTTTTGGCGTAATGAATCTCACCACATTGTGAATGCTTTTGATGGCGATGTTATGAATAATTATTTATAGGTACCTAATTAATTGAATCGAATTTTTCATTCCAGACAAGTAGATTGATAACTATCGACGACAACTCCGCTTGGAATGAGGATTATGTGAGATTGACATGCAATATGCATGTCAATCTCACATATGGAAACATGAAGAAAAAAGAACAAAAATTACGTATTCAGAATTTACTAAAAAATTAAAGATTTGTCATGTGGTACAAAGAAATCTTTAATCAAAGTTTTGCTATTTATATCGCTAATATCCTGCTTTCTTATTTACGCGATGAGTGGGACATCTTTCTATGAAGCTTTTAGAACATTTTAGCGAAATAATAACGACTTCTACAATAGCAACTGATAAATAAAGTCGACCAAGTCATGCCTAATACCAAATAAACAAGCACGGCAACTGTCTCATCGCCGAGCGATATACACCACGTGAGCTCATTATTTATTATTCGTTTGACTCTCGTTATTATTCCAATGTCGCCTTAAATGCAATTTCAAGGTTTCACACCATTTTATCGTGTTAAAGATTGGTTTCAAAATAACTTTGTTTTCATTCTGATAACGGGTGATAATTAAAAAATACCGGATTAGCAGTGTCGCGGTGCCGCTAAGGTTTCGGCACTTAATTAGTTTTATTCATTGACAATTTACATCACTAATCGCGCACCCGTATAGTCGATTAATTTCTAATAATTTTCGAAATGACGATCAAAGTTTGGAAAAGGCCAATTAACTAAACGGCTAATGTGACAAAAGCCTAATTCGATAACATTAACCAATATTCAATAATTACAGAAGAAATACTTTCTCCTGACGTAGCAGCTGTTCATGAACGGCCCATCAGGTGAGCGGCATACTTGTTTGCCCCTTCTATAAAAAAAATCTTTTTTTTTTCTCAATTGGTCTTTATTGCTAATTAATAACGTATTACAAGTAATAATTCTGTACTTGATCTTTACCGTGGTGCTTGGAAACTTCCGTTTATGTAATTGTAATTGTAAGGAAACAAGAACCCGTCTTACTTTTAGGGTTGCCACCTTTTTTTTTTGGAATAAATATAGTATTTTTGGCGCAAAAGATGGAAAAATATATTACTTTTGGGAAATTCAGGAAAAAAGTACGCTTAGTTTTAATTTTTATGCGTTTTTACATATAAATTTGTTATTGCTTTTCGCTTTGGTCATCAACATTTAAAAGAATTATAGGAATCTGAGTAATTTAGATTCGTCTATACAAATAAATAAAATTGAAGTGTCTGTTTGTAATGTCAAAATTACAGCTTTTTACTAAATGCATATGAAAGTAGATACGGTACTTATAATAAAAATACAATTTTTAAAATTTTTGTCTGTCTGTCTGTCTGTTTGTTCCGGCTAATCTCCGGAACGGCTGGACCGATTGTGACGGGACTTTCACTGGCACATAGCTGATGTCATGAGGATTAATATATACTTTTATTTTAGAAAAATAATAAGTTTTTTTTATTCTTTTGCTCCGCGCAAAAGAATTAAAACCCTAAATTACACGCGAGCGAAGTCGCGGAGAACAGCTAAATAAAATAACAATTATTTTTTATTAAATTTATTATTTATTTCTTTCTTCTTTCTATTTAACATTCCAGACTTCCAGTCACATATAAAAAATCAGTTAATATAAAAAATCGTGACATTTTAATTAGGCAAAAATAATAATAGTAGTTTTCGTAGTATATTATAGTACGGGTGGCAACCCTACTTACTATGTTTACGTTATAATATACAAGTTTGGATTGCAGTACGTTATAAGTTGTAACGTCCTGCAATCCAAACTTGTATATTTTTATTTATTTAGTTATAACTTATAACGTACTGTAATCCAGTCTTGAAACATGTATTTGTTTACGGGATTGCATCATGATTTCCATTAAGGATTAAAGCGTTTATTAACTCACCTTTTTGTTACCATTTGCTATTTGACTGAGCATAGTGAGTACTGAAATACATAATATTCTAATGATTTCTTATATTTACGCGAACACTACACATTTAAATAAAACTAATTTTATGGATTTTATCGCGTATATTAACTTATTTTATATTCCCGACGTTTTGAGCACTTTACAGCACCCATGGTCACGGGGGGGGACTGAGGTGTATGACGTCCCAATGTCATAGTTAACCACGGCTACCTCCAGATTAAAAATTATTAATTTTTGTTCGGATCTACGCAGTATGAATATAAAATAAGTTAATATACGCGATAAAATCCGTAAAATTAGTTTTATTTAAATACATAATATTCTTCTCATCAAGTCAACTTCTAATCATGTCGCGGTATGATATGGGATTGCAAATCATTCACCTACGCCGCATATACATTATACACGGCTACTTTCGCAATGCCGTTTATAATATAGGTATAAGTAAACTAAATGATTATGCTATTAAACATTTTTAACGTAGAAACAACTCACTAATGAATTCGAATAAATGCTTGTAAATTATTCACCGAATATCTCCCGTCACTTCTGCTATAAACATGCTATTATGTTTTTAAACGTTGACGTTGAAACTTGAATGATAATATCTGTTGTCTCTGTTGAAATAAACAACTTAAATTCCATTCCTTTCCTGATGTTGAGTATTATCAGTTAATTGGTCAAAATATCTCATTTTTTCGTTATTGATATATTTATTGCAGACTTTTATGTTACTGCCGACGCGCAGTAAGTAAATAGTAAAAGGTACCCATCAACATTCCTGTTGTCACGGGGCTAGTATTAGTTTAATTTGTTTTGAAAACATGCGCAGTTTTCAACGGGTAATTACGTCGAATAATGCAAATAAATTCTTTGGATGTTGACGAGATGATTATTATACTCAGCATTTTAATTGTAAACTCATTAAGTCATTTATAATACGCAATTTGCAAGTAGAGTTTAACGAATTTGCGATAATTGGTAATTAATTAAGGCAAAATAACGATGCATATGTTTGTATTGAATAGGGATTGTTATACAATGCACTCCTTACGAAGGCTTGTTTGGTAGTTGGATTTCAGCGTCTGTGGCTTAAGACACGTGGGAGCATCATCTATCCGCGGGTGCGGGTAATAACCTCCGGCGTGGCTCTCTTCGCGAGATGGCTGCGGTCGTCGACCGACGCTCGACATCCTCGCCAGGTCTAATTAGTGTTAGTCGCATAGGTGCGAAGTATTTATAGCGAGCCCCAATTATGGGCCTCTCTAGCCCGCATACTACAGTTATTAGCGAAGCGGTTGCTAAAAATGCCCCACATTACGCACCACCTGAGCGCATGCGCGATAATCGCTCCACTTTGTTATTGCGTTCAATGTCAACGTATCGGCTAATTTTATCACGATTCGTGTACGCTACGAAACTATCTTGTTGGATGAGGCCAAAAGTCTGTTTGTTTTGATTCCTCTCGGCCCTGAATAATGTCAAGCGCTGCTAACGGATAAATGTATGTGTATCTAGATCGGTACTTATGTCAAATTTCAGTTAATTTACTGACATACTATTATACAGCCGTGGTAGCTCAGATGGTTAGCGCTCGCTGTTGTAAGTTTCACAGTACGCGAGCAACCCGGGTTCGTTTCCCGCCGGCAGCAATGAAATTGTTAATTGCAATTTTAAGTGCTGATTTATCACGTGCTCGGCAGTGAAGGAAAACATCGTGAGGAAACCTGCATGTCTGAGAAATAAAAAAATATATCTCGAAGACATGTGAAGTTTGTTAACGCGCATTGGGGCAGTGCGGCGGACATTTCCTTGCCCTAAAACCCTCAGAAATGAGAGGAGGAGGAGGAGGCCCAGCAGTGGGACGTATATAGGCTGCAAGCTTACTTTTTTACTTTTACTATTATAAACAAAATTTCAAACTAGCTCCTACGGAATATATTATTTGTTTATAACTTTAACTGATAAATCTTTGAAATAAATTGCATTTGATCATCATCATTACAATTCAAACCAGTATCTATTTTCAGATTAAAAAGGTACATCTCACCGACTGACTTTACTATGTGTAGTGTTTATTCCCATTTTTAGAAATCGCGTACCGTGAACCGTGATATAAAGAAACATTTACTTTCAGAACCTTTTAACGACATTGAATTTAATAAAATTGCCGCGTAGGTATATTTCCTACTTAAGAAATATAATTTATTTATCACGCTGCATTCGTGTTTACGTTTTTGCCTCTTTTATTTTAAGTGGCGTTTAATAAATCGATTTATTTACTAAAGCGTATTCAGACTGGTAGTAAGGAGACGAGAAAGACAAGTATTGAGTTGAAATTTGCACTCGCAATGTAATTAAGGTCACAAAAAGCGAAGATAAGGGTTTCAATGTGGGAATGACGATAACGCTTGGCGGTTTGAGGTGATCGCGTGGCGGCGTCGGCGGCAGGCACGTGACGCGGTTCAATGCGCGAATGCTTTTCGGCGCTATTTCCGCAACAAGTGTTGTTTGGCCGAGAGGCCCGCGCGGGCGAGCGCGCCCGTGCACGCGGCGCGCCACCCACCGCCCTCGTGCCCTCGCCGCCCCCATCACCGCCCCCATCACCGCCATCACCACCTTCACTGTCACCATCGACATAACACTCACGCACACTAGCGCACCACTGATTTAGAACTGGTGATGAGAAATGTTGACTGTATTACCATTATATTCACAAGTCAATCGATATACGAGTGCGACACTGAAAGTTTTTAGAACTGGCCACTTGTAAACTAATGCCACTTGTAAATATAATAAAAAAATAAGTTCAAATTTTGAAAATGGAACTCTGCGAATATTATTGTGTATGTATTTTATTAATTTGTCATTTGTTTACGATTTGGCGGGAAATTCAAAATTGTCTGTGTCACGTCAACATGAATTTAACGCAACAAAATTTTTGTACAATGATTTTTTTTATTACTTTCGTTGTCATTTAAGTCAACAAGAAAGTTATGATAGACTTCGATTGGCCTTTCACGATGAAGCCCCATCTCGTGCCACTGTTTACAACTGGTTTAATGAGTTTAAACGTGGTCGCACTAATCTTACCGATGATCTGCGTGCGGGACGGCCTTCTACGGCGACGACTGAAGATAACAACAATGTTGTGCGGCGTATGATAGAAACTGACAAAAGTGATTTATCAGCAGATTCGAACAACCTTAGGCATTGCCTATTGGTTGTCCGATTAGTCAAGTATTATACGTATTATTATACGTATTAGTCAAGTGCACAAAATCCTCCATGAACATTTAGCGGTCAGGAAGCTTTGTACCCCGTGGATACCTCATAATTTGACAGAGGCTCAAAAACTTCGTCGTGTTGATTGGTGTCGTGAAATGGTTCAAAAATTTAACGGAGGTGACTCAAATGCTGTGTTCGTCATAGTTACGGGTGACGAAAGCTGGATTTATTGTTATGATCCTGAAACTAAGAGAAAGTCTGGTGTCTGGGTGTTTCCTTCCGAGGAGTTGTCAACTAAAGTGAAGAGAGGTCGAAGCGTGGGAAAAAGATAGTGGCCTCGTTCTTCGGCAGAACAGGTTACGCAACAATTGTTTTAGAGGATTGAAAAACATTAACTCCTGAGCAGAGAAAAGGCAGAGAAAAAGTTATCCTCCTTCACCACGACAACGCCTCGTCGCACACCGCCAAGCAAACAACCGACTACTTGGTGATGTCAGTGGAATTACTGGGTCACCCACTATAGCCCCTATAGCCCCGAACTCGCACCTTGCGATTTTTATTTATTTACGAAAATAAAAGAAAAACTTCGAGGAAAACATGCCGTCGAAGAGAACCCTACGGACGAGTGGGCAAATTGCTTTTCTCAGTGGTTCCATCGGATGCAGCGATGTATTGATGTAAATAGACACTATTTTGAAAAGATATAATACAACTAATAACTTGCTAGTTTGTCCAGTCTTTGATTTTCTAAGAACTTCCAGTGTCACCCTCATATTTGCCTTGTTGACACTTAGTCCAGGAGGAATCGGCGCATGAGTATCGAAAATATTCCACCTCATTTTTTTTAATGCGATTCTCTTCAAAATATAATAAACATGTTGCCATGGGGCAACTCGGTGCCATATTGTTTAAACTTTAAACCGATTCTTTTTTCATTTGCAAGGAATTGTTACTTTCAAATGCGACGATGTTTTTTTTTTTACAAATTTTAAGATGAAATACAAATAAAAACGGTCTTATGACTTTTTACGATAAAGTTAATATTTTCGGAGTTCTGAAGTTTTAGTTTGAAAAATCCCAAATTCGGATACTTTTGACCATTAAAAATACATAATATAAAGAAATGTATAAAAAATATTCTTTTTATTCTTAAGGATAACTTTTGTCTAAAGAATATATAAAAACATCTTTTGTATTTTATTATTTTTCTTTATATATTTTTAATTGATCAAAAAGTATTTTCTTATTATTTTTGGTATTTTTCAAACCTTTAAAAATTCATAACTTCGAAAATATTAACTTTATCTTATAAAGTCAAAGGACCTTCTTTATTTGTATTTTATCAAAAATAAAAAATAAATTGTTTAAACAAAAAAAAAAATAGTTAAAATTATGGCACCAAGTTGTCCCATGGCAACATGCATTCATATGTATCATCAGTAGGACAATTTGAAGAGAATCGCATTATAAAATTGACTCCCCCTGGACCTACTGAAGTGTCTTATTTTCACAGTTTTAAAAATACATGAAAGTTGGTAGGTTTGAATGTGTGAAATGTTCAACCGAAGTTTATCGACCAAATTGGCGATAAATTGAAGGTAGGCCAAATTAAGAGTACCTATTATCGCCGAGCATGTATGTGTAGGTATGTAAAGGAACCGAGAGGTATGTCAAGATCGTGCTAAATGGAAGTCCGTAGTCTCTGCCTACCCCTTTGTTTATGTTTATATATAATATTATGTTCACGTTGACGGGTATCAGCATTACCTGTGCGAGTGTGTCGGTATTGCGGTTACCAAGCAAAAGGTTTAAGAAACCTTTTTTAACCGACTTCGAAAAGGAGGAGGTACTCTGTAGTACCGACTGTAGTTTTTTTTCTTTTTTTATGTGTGTTGTTACCTCATAACTTTCTTAGGTGAACCGATTTAGATGATTCTTTTTTTATTTGAAAGCTGGTGCTTCTCATGTGGTCCCATATAAATTGATTAAGGTCTGACCAGTAGTTTTTGAGTTATCATTAATAATTTATATTGAAGTCAGTTGTACAATTTTTTTTATTTTACCACTTGTTAACAGTTTAGTTAAATCTTAATTTTTTTTTGTCCAAGGCGTGAGAGCCTTCTCTAATATTTTTGTTATCTTAGTCTCAGGCACGAAATGGGTGGTCAGCTTTATATAATTAATAATAATTTTTGGTGCATATTTCAGCGATCGTGTAACTTTTTAATGACTTGACCATAATTTTTTTTCAATTTTTAATACGTAATTTATTTATCTTTCGATCACAGCACATAGTCTTATCCAATAGCATTTCGATTGCTAATTCTGATAAAATGAATCATGTTAGCATCTGTTAGTTCTATTTTTATTCGATTTTCTTTTTTTTTTCATAGTTTATGCAAAATTGACGTCAACAAAGTCGTTTGTTGGTATTTATGTCGTAAAGTCGTTTTTGCACTTTAAATTAGGTAAAAATGTTATTATGAGAAACAAAAGTTTTCCTCTTCATATACATTTATTACCCAGTATTTATTTACCCAGCAACCAATTATCAATGGTAATGTTTTTTTTTTAACTGTATGACGGTAATACATTTTTATAACTTGAAGTTTTCAGTGTTCTTTCTAGATTTCGAGATATATGTATATATAACATTATACTTAGTTAACTAGAGATTTAATTAGTTATAACTTGAGACTCAGCTCACGTGAGTTTGCTGTGCCACTTATACGCAAATAGAAATTTTAAGTATGAAATTACCATTTTATATATATAAACTACCTGTTCCCCGCGATTTTGTCCGCGTCGAAATTATTACGATTGGATTTCATGGGTTTTATTTTTTTTGCGCGGAACTCTAAGTATTTTTGCAAAGTAAAAGTAGTCCAAGTTACTCCTTATCTCTTAACTCTTATGAGCTATCTACGAGTGAAAGTCCCGTCAAAACCGGTCAAACCATTTCTGAGATTAGCAGGAACAAACAGACAGACTGACAAACATTTTAAAATTGTTTTTTGTTTTAAGTATCGTATATACTTTCATATGCATTTTTAAAAATCTGTTATTTTGACATTACAAACAGACACTTCAATTTTATTTATTTGTATTGATATATTGTTTCAATGAAATTATTTAAAAAAATATTTTAATATAATCTAATTAATCGAAACAATGGAAATTCATTGATGCTTCTGCTACAGAAATCCTAGGTGATGGGAGATGGAAATAGATGTATTATTTAAAAGCGTTTTTACCACATTATCGGAGTCCCTAAAACAATTATTTCAGTCAAATCTTTCGAAATTTTGAGGCTAGAAACTTATGGAACGATATGTTGCCTGCAGCGTTACTCTGACCCCGACACGCATAGAATGTAAGCAATGTATGTTATTAGACTATAGTATATTCCACGTAGGGTTACCAGATGAAAAAAGTAAAAGTCCGGAGATTTTTTACAGTTAGAGAAGTAAACCTTACTTAAAAAGGTATCTTCACATATTAAGTATGATAAAACTGTTTAAGTACCTACTTGGATAAATAAGTTTTAATTTTAATTGTGCAATTATTACCAAAGGAAGATTATTGATAGTTTGCTTAACATTTTATTAAAGAGATCTTTAAAATGTAAGCTGTATTGTATTGAAAATGCACTCGGTGCTCCCTGAGGATCGACAGAGTTTTGGCGACTGACTTATGGGAAAAATCTTTCTAAAAATTCCGAACCCGAAACCTATATTATACGCATTAAGCAACAGCATTATTAGCGCGATGGTGTCGGCTTTGACTTACTAACCCGCCTAATCAGTGCAGGGAGTATAAGAAAATCTAAGGCTGTATGTTTAATAGTTGTGGATTTTAAAAGACCGATGATTATCACATTCTGTCTCACAAAAAGCCTTAATTAAAAGAAAAACAAAAATGTTTCTTTAATACATCGCATATCACCGTAAATGTCATGTAAGACGCGTTATCGTACTTACAAGTGCTAACTGCAGGAACGTAAAAAATACTTATCGACTACAATTTGCACGCAATTGTTTTTCAATGTATGTGCATGTTTATTGGAACAATTTTGTACGAGCGAAGTGCAAGTAATATTTCAATTAATGCCACAGCTCATCGCCTATTATGGTCCCCAGTTTTATTGCACAGCAACATAATTGAAACACAAGCGCTCTGTGTGAAATCTTAAGCCTGGTTTTATTTACTAAACACTAAATACATAATATGTCGACGAATGCCACCTGGTGGGGACATAAGTATTAAATTTTCAAATGAATGTAAACAAGTCTTTTAATTTGAGATTGTTCATAATTAATAGGCGGTGAGTGCTCGAATAATTAGGTAATTATTTTATGCATTCTTTATAAAATACATATTTAATTTGTAAACTTTGTTTATTCCAATTTTTTAAATACACTCATGGATATATTTAAAGGATACATTTATTTTATTTATTTTAATACATAATGTGAAAAAAGAAGTATTTTAACTTACTTTTATTTCAGTTTCATTTGTTTTTTCGTTATGTGCTAATTTATTAATTATTACATAATATTGTTAAAAAGTTTGTTCATTTGACTGTTTTTCTGCAAATTTCAGTTCAATTTTTAATTTTTCCTCAAAAAAGTATTATTGTCAATATAAGTAATAATGCCGGAACTTCACTTAGCTGGAGTCTCGAGAGCTGTTACTTTAATTCCAAATAATCTGCTGCCTCCAGCATCCAGACCACTGGTTACAATACTAGGCATTCCGAGACCCCGGCCTGAGCCCCCGAAACCCCAGAGTCCCCGTTTCTGGTAGGGGAACGTTGACGTCGTCCTTGAGTGAGAGCTGTCCTTCCCGATCCCGACCAGCAGCCTCCTTCTGGACCAATACGGACTCGTAGATGGCGGCTAACTTGTTCAAAAGTTGTGAATTTCAAAAGTGATCATTTTCCTTAAAACTACTGTATACATTTTTTTGTATTTTTTTTTCTATTAGTTTTAGTTTTTTTATTGTTCCACAATGTTAATTTTCTAATTCATTTCAGTCAATCTCTCAACAAACAAGTGACAATAGCTGTTTTTATTGCATCGCTGACTTGTAATAAAAACTGTTTTCACATGCACCTCGTATGTTATAAAACGGATCGTTGCGACAAACGACACATTCCTTGAATACAGGAATCGGGGTGAGATAAACGAGGTTATATACGGAGGAACCGGTCGGATGCTTGCGCGGCAGCGAGCGGTGGTGAGAGGCTTGCTGCAGTCTGCTGCGGCGACGGGGAGCGTTCCGAGCGCATTCCTCGCCGCGCGCCTAGCCGTGGCCTCCCTGCACATCTCTGCACGTCTGCACCTCCTTGAACTTTCAATCCAATTATTTATCAATCGCGGTTAGCCCGTGTAAAAAAGCCTTTTATGGATTTATCAGTCTTTAATTCTATAAAGAATCGGAATTCTGGAAACCTTTTTAGCTTTGTTACGCCAAGCACATGTTGCAATATCCATAGTGTAATATTGTTTTTAAATGTTTACTTAAATTTTGAAACACGTGATCTATTTCTAACAAAACGCAAAAAAAGTGTTATATGATACAGATACACTAATAACAGATATAGATAATAAGGAGACATTGGGAAGAAATTTATAAAATATACAAAACATTATAAGAATTTACTTTAAAAACATTAAAAAAATAATTGAGAAAGCAAACGAAATTCAATTAAATTTCCACAATGCACTTCATGTAAAACAGAATGCTCATTAAGCTGTCTAGGAATGCCGCAAGCGAGGGTTCTGTCTCGAGCAGGCCTCCAAAGCGGACCCCTCGCTCTTCCCTCTCGTTTCCGGGTCGACGACCGCGTGCCCCGACCTTGCCGCCCGGGTTCCGGCCCTTTCCCCGCGTTAAATTTACATATTTTAGGTAAGCACCTACAGCGGATAATGCTTCGTTGAATAAATTTAATGAAGAATTAATAGAATTGCGTCGTTGGAGCGAGCGGCCGGCCCCGTGAGTCATGAGTGACCGGCTTCTGGCTTCGACCTTCGACATAAACAACCAGAGCTGCGTCTACGTCTACGTCCTCCGAGGCCGCCTTAAAATGAACGGAACGCACCTCGCCTCGCCTCGCATGCCCCTACCGCGGGGCGCGTCAACAAAACATTTGTATGTTTTGTTGACGTGCCCCCGCTTCAATAATAGCCTAAGATAAAAATAGTACTATATCTATAAATATTTTATACTAGCGTGCCGCCCCGGCTTCGCACGGGTGATTTCTGGATCTCAACAACAGCGCCACCTACCGGATCCAAATGTGAATCTAAACCATCTAGGGACCCATTCAGACACACAAAAAATGTCATCAAAATCGGTCGACCCGTTTTTTGAGTTTTAGCGGGACTAACGGACTGCAATTGATTTTTATATATAGACATTATTATTTGTTAAGGTGGCGACTGACATGAGCATTTGCTCGATGTGAATATTCGCATCGAGAATTTACTCGTTGTGAGAAATGCTCATGACACCTGAAACTTCGCGACGAATATTTGCTTGACTGTGCTCCAGTAGTTGTAGTCAAAATGGCAGAAGAGGAGGTAGTGTGTTCTGCACGCATGATTAAAATCCTTTATTGCTATTTAAAGAAGAAAAGAAAGCGTATTTGGACAACAAATTTGTTCAAGATGAGAAATAAAGCTGGCGTATTGATCAAAAATTTTTTTTCTGTCTCCACTGCATTTTACCAAAACCAAAAATACCACGACACAAACAGAATAATGAGTGCGCTCTTGGTGGTGCTAGCGCTAGCCACTTACTTGTAATGTAACATTGCACGGTTTTCCATTCACAGGCACGGCACCGGCGCCGGCATCGGCCCGACTGCCATGGAAGCAACAATGTATAAAATTTATGAAATATATGGCATGTTTTTCCACTTACGTGTGCGCGAGCCATGGTGTAGAAGGGACGCGTTGAGCCGAGATTGAGACTCGAAATTGATTTGTGAAATGAAGAAATGTCTCCTCGTTCATGCGGAAGTAGCGGAAATATTTTTGAAGTACGTTTTCAACTTTTAAAATAGGGGATTATATTTTCCTTCTCAGTATTTTATTTTTAAGATTATATTTTCGTCTTAAATGTAAAAGATGTAACAAACAAATACGACGACTTGACGAGACCATTTTTACGTATTAAAGAACTGAAGTCTGTGTTAGTACTGCCCAAAAAACGAGCGTAGACCTACTTACCTCAGGAAATGGAAAACCGCCCATTCAAATGGATTCGTTAAAAAACCGACAGCCGGGTGGAGCGCGCTCGGGTGCTCGGCACTCGTATTCGACTTGTAACGTGCTCACATCAAGCAATTGCTCATGTCAGTCGCCACCGTTACGTAGTACATACTAGACAAATTTATGACGTTAAGGTAAACCGAACCGGTTACGATGAAACAACGCACGCCAGACCTGTGAATCATTTGAAACCTGTGGCTAGTTACTGACATTTTAGATTGGTATTTTACTTATATTATTTGAATTGCTTATTGCGTCTTATTTGAATGCATAGGCATAATATCGATTAGGTGGAGATTGCACGTTTATTTCAGAATATAAGTTTTTTTTTTGTGAACCAAACAAACTTCGCAACGTTCTAAATACTTTAAACTCGGCTAGACGATTCGGTAGAGCAAAGGTAAAGCCTAAAAATCGCTACCGGTCGCGTATTCGAATCCCACACGAAACGTGTATTTTTATAGCCTGCAAATAATTATCTCGGGTCAAGATCTTTTGTTTTTATAAAAACTGAAAAACAGAGTAAATCAATATTGTCGTCTACTTACATGACATACGTGCCACGCAAGTCAGTTAATTAATTTTGCGTAACGCGTCAATGAACTGTGTAACTAAAATTGTGAACATGCGCATTTCCAGCGTCAGGAAAAAATTGGTCAATTGGTTCGTTCATGTAGCGCACGACTAGTGACTGCGTGTTCTAAATGTTTTTCTTATTGTAAACTTTGGAGGCGTCTCATGCCTTTGTTGCGTACTACAAGCCGCGGCAAAGTCTAGCGCTGAACGTAAAGTGGAGGGTACGCGCACGAATTAAATTGCACGAATGCGACTGGAGAGCCAATCAGCGCGTGTGAACGATACGCACGAGCCAATCAGCGCGACTTATGTCCAATAAGCTAATCGGTGCGACTTATGCCTAATAACGGTCACCGCTAGACTTTCGTGCCGCTACTTATACACACCTTGTGGAAACAGGTTCTCTGGTAGTACGCGCCTATCCATTATATTGTCCCTTTTGACATACCTCACTATGGTCCTACACGTGGCAAGATGTGAATGAATTTTTCAAAGTTGTCATCGCCATCAAATGCATTTAAATAAAATGATATTCTTAAGCCAATGCTAGAGACAACTTTTATGGTGATTCCTGAAACTAATGGCAGTATTATTATAAATAAGTTAGTAGTTAGTTTCAGAATCTCACTTCAGAATCTCAATCAGAAGTATTGCAATCTTATAAAAAACAGTTTAATTCTTAAAAAAAAAAACAAGGTTTAACCTTGTTTTTTTTTTTCCTTTGAAGATCGCAACAACTACGCACAAAGCCTTTAATCAAGGTTTTTACTTCCAAGTAAGTATAAAAAACATAAAAATATGCACGACGCATGTGAGTGCTACAAAAAAAAGGCATTTGGTATTTTCAGGTGCAGGTTTTTTTTTCTTATCTCTTTAAAAATCGCATAAAGAAATGCACCGAAATATTACTATTTCTCTCTCGGACTAAGCACAAAAATGACGACTACACTGTATGAATATTTGTCTTCCTTTTGGAATTTTTATTCTGTATTAACTGTGAAAATAGGTATTTTACTTAGCATATGAAATCCTAGCTAAATCATGACGGAAATCCCACTGAAGTAGTTGATTAGTTTTTTTTCGGGGAATCACAATTGTGTGAACATAACGGTTGAGTTAATTTATAGCTGCTAGTTTTACGATTGAACAACTGGGCGGTCGGCTGGGTCGTGAATGTTTGGTTCGAGTCCCAAACAAAGCGACTATTTTGTATAACGTGTAAATTTCAGCCAATCTCAGAAAATCATCGGTTTATTTTGTACGAAAAGTTCTACGCAAATGACGAAGATTCTACGCAAATAACGACGATAAGTCAGAGCAATCGTGCGTAATTGATAGCTTCAATCAATAAAATAAAATAATCGTCAGCATGACTTACTGCAACGGCAACTACTACTTTAACCACTTAGGTAGCTAGTATTTGGAACAGACACAAGCTTGTGATGCCAGTTTCTAGACTCCATTAATTTATATAACTCTTTCACACTAACTCCCTGAAAATGATCAATGTTTGTTAATTTAATTGAACCAAAACTGTATAAATATGTTCATTAATATTATAACACTAGCTGTCCCCCGCAACTTCGCCCGCATGGAATTTATTACGACTGGATTTCATGGGTTTTAATTTTTTCGCGCGGAACCGTAATTCTTTTTCTAATTATTTTAGCAAAAGAATTAGGGTAGTAGGAAGTAAGTAGCATAAGTTACTCCTTATACCATCAGCTATCTGCCAGTAAAAGTTCAGTCAAAATCGGTCCAGCCGTTTCGTAGATTAGCCGGAACAAACAGACAGATAGACGAAAATTCTAAAAATAGTTTTTTTTTGTGATTAGTACCAAATATACTTTCATATGCATTTAGTAAATGGCTGTTATTTTGACATTACAAACAGACACTACAATTTTATTTATTTGCGTCTATATGAAGAAATATATTAAGGGAAATAACCCCTGCAAATTAGGTGATTGCTACTATACTGGTTCTAGTAAAATTAATTTAAATAATTACAAAATATTGTTTGTAAAATTTTATGTTCTTTTTTTTATAGGATAGGGGTGACAAACGAGGAGTAAATTCGCAACGTATCTTTTTTTTTATAGAATTAGGGTGACAAACGAGCACACAGTCCACCTGTTGGTAAGTGGTTGCTGCGGCCCATAGACATCTGCATCTATCCTCGTTTGTGAATTAAAATGCAGATGCGTTGTCAGCCTTGAGGACTAAGATAAAATGCCTCTTTTCCAGTAAAATGGGTCTCCTGTTCTCTACACTCACCATACGAAACACAGCAGCATTAAGCTGCTATTTTACGTTGGTATTCTGTGAGAGCGTGGTCCTTCCCCGGTCGAGCCGACCAATTCGTGCTACAACTATACCAGTAATATAGCTGCAGTATGGGTCTATCACGTATAAATTGAAAATTTTGAAGATAATCCCATAATAAAAAATATTCATGTTGACGGGCAGAATCATTCCCTAAGTTATTAAGTACTGTTTTGTTACACCTTTAGTTAGTATATAAGACCGGGGAAAAAGTTTCTTCGTATATTGTATACAAATTCAAGACGTTCAAGACTACCGTGTCAGGATGATATTATAGAGTGGGGTGTCCCACTCTATAATAACTGATTAAGAATTACAGTTCAGATGCGTTTTCACGTCTGAACGTTAAGAAAGAATGCCTCGCTTCCAGTAAGGCTATCCGGTTCCCATCATTTATACGGAACACACCAGCTTAATGTTGCTACTTTACGCTGGTATTACGTTATAGATGTGTGGGCTTCCCTGATCGAGCTGACCCTCTCGTTTTGCAGTCATAATATGGCGTGGCTGTACCACGCGACATGATTTCATGCTCTAATTTGACAATACAATATTATCTATAGGGTAAGCACGCTGTGTGGTAGTGACGGCGTATAAGAATCCGTCACTGCATTTAGTCTTGTGGGAGTTGTAAGAAACGTCTATGGGTGAGGTTAAATCTTTTTAACCTCTTGTTGTCATATCGAAAACAATGCTGTTAATTAGTTATTAAATTTTCATCCAAAATATGGCATATCTCGAAAAACGTTACGCTGTCCGTGTTAATCGTAATTTTGTACCTGTACATCCTGGTGGCAAAGTTAACTTTCATTGGTAAAGCTGCCAGAATTGACTGTACAAACAGTTCGCTTGAAAAGCCCATAGAACCATAGTCATGTGTCTATTAAAATGTATCCGCATTTTGAATTTCCGTTGCCCTCCCTGAGACTTAGATGGAATGCTTTGTTATAACGTATATCGTAAAAACGAGGCACTCCTTCGCTCCGGTCTCCGTCACGAAGTTGAAAGTCGAAACAAAACAAGATTATGCTGTTATTTAACGCTGGCATTCTTTTTGCGAGACATCCGCATAATGCGATCCAACTGCAATCAGCACATTGGAAACGCCCGTATGTGGTGGACGGTGGACAGCTGTTAACTGATCTAGAAAAAAAGAAGTACGGGATGAACATAATATTTTCTGTACTGTATATTGTATTGATTCTGAAGTAATACTTATATTACTAGAATATTTAGAATATTGCGGTTACAATTTATTTTGGTACTTTGATTTTCGAACCCAAAATATTTGTATTAGATTCGAGTGAAATTTATTATAATATATTAGTAATGCAAAGAATATTAGTACAATACACATAGACCAATCTGGGTCGAGCTGGGAGAACATGTGTTGTATGTTTTTTTTTTAAATTTTATTAAATTTGCACGTGACAATTTAAAAACCGAGTTGGCAAAAGCATAAGATTGACGAGTATTGAAATAGATGTAGGTAACACGTGTAACATGTAGGTAAGACCTAGTAACACTTCAAGAATTGAGGTTGTTGTCAAAATACTAATGCAATGCTCACGGTTTAACTGTTTTAGCAATTCTAGCAGATTTTACTATAACAACGAATATGTTACTCGGCATTCGGCACATTTATCCATGTGGGTTAATAGAAATTGTTATAAACATTGAACATTTTAATAAAATATTAAATATATGATTGTATTTTGTTTGGTAGTCGTTACAATTAGTAAAAGATATATGTTTAGCCGTCTACCGCATATTTTATTTATAAGCAATATGCGTGCCTAGAGAAGAGCTAGAGCCGCATATTAATAATTTATGAAAACTTTTTAATGACTAAGTAATAATTACATCATACTAACTACTAAATAAAAATATTTATTTGAAATATTTTCCTATATAAAATATAAACTACAGCTTAAAACTTAAATCTGTAGGCATTAGGCCTCCATTACATTTACATCTGAGCGGCATGCGTAAGTAAGTACACTGCGTCGCTGCGGAATTGGTCGGCGGGTCCGGTGTTCAGAGGCAAGTCACGCGCCACGTCCGCACCACTTTTATTACATTCCCCGAATAAATATTCCCGGCGGAAAGCCCCCGATCTTAGAAGACCTCGAACATCTTGTATACTTATTCTCTTCATGTATATTATACATATATATACCTATCTCTAACGCTACGCGGTTTATCCTTACCTATTGCGGTGCGAAAGAACACTATGCACGAAAAAACGTTTTAACTCTCTCTCACTATTCGATCATAATACGACCTCTAATATGACCTCCTTATTTGGTAGACTTCTACAAATAACAATTTGTAGATTGTTTTCTTAGAAAATGATTTTATTGAGATTATAATGATCTGTTATGAAATCATAATTTTGATTACTGCATATTTATTCTTTCATCATTCATTCAATACAGCCTATCCAAGGTCCACTCTGGTACATAGACCTCTTCCATATATTGCCTCAAATGCCTATTTACCATAGTTGCCACGTTTAGTAGGCGGGTTAAATTTGCTGCCCATATCCAATTTCAAATTACCTCTGTCGCCTCTTGCGACACCCACCGAATGATATGGGGCAGTGGATTCACTTACGTCCACACTACATGGCAATATCATTATTTTTTAAATCGACAATATTACCTATTTATATCATTTATTGGGTATGTAATGTACTCAATGTCAGAGGCATTCCTAGAATCCATATTAGGAATATAGATTATCTTTTCTGTGAATTGCTTCCGCATCTAGCCATCCATTCATACATTACAACCTATAAAAGTTCACTGCTGAACCTCCACTGTAAGAGTTCCCCCACATGCATCGAACCTTTTCGTTCGTGGAAACTAGCCATGCGGTCGAAGCTAAGTTTTGCTAGACCCGTCGTAGAGGAACTCAAAAACTCTCTGATAGGAGTAGGAGTGTCCTAATCTCATGACTGTTAGAAGGTAAATGAAACTTCAGCCTGCAACAGATATGACAGCGCACAGGCAACTGAACACAAATCTTCAAATACATGCGACAAGACCTTCACAAATTTAATACAGCTCGTATTTAAGAATCGTTTGAGAGGAACCAGAGCTCCAAAGTCTGCCAGAAATTTGTCTGGCGGAAAGAGTAATCTAAGTTGAAGACCAGCTATGGCAGCGTCTTTTACGGGGCACCTAAACATTGTCGTTAGTGCCGCACGCAAGTGTGAGTAACGACCCAAGAGCAACTCTTAACCCAAACTAAACCGGAAATATTCCGGACGTTAGTCTGAGCGAGATGAAGACGAGATGCTCGAAGTTGTTGGCGAGTATGTTTACCTAGAACAAGTTACCCGGCTAAGTAAGTCCAACGTCGAACGAGAGGTCAATCGACGGGTTAAACCCGGATGGACAACGTGCGGAAGATTACGACACATCTTCTCGTCACGTATACTCAAAACTTGGAAACAAGATTGTACAACCAGTGCGTTGCCAGTAATGACAGGGATGTGAAACGTTGCGAACTATTCAGTAGGCTATGCTCAGAGTTTATCTTCATTATAGAATTTGTAATGAAGATATCCGCAGTGGAACCAGAATAATCGACATAGTCCAACGGATCAGTAAGCTAAGCTAAGTAAGCAAGTGACAATGGGCCGACCATATAGCTCGAAGAACCGACAACCGATGGGGAAGTAAGGCTCTCGAGTTACAGCCTCGTATTAGTAAGCAAAGTGTGGAGTGGCCCCTAGTAGATGGAGTGACGATATGCAGGAAGTCGATTGGTGCATGTGTTTCAGGACTGTGTTTTGTGACATTCGTTGGAAGAGACCTACGTTCAGCAGTGGATTTGTGGAGGGCTGTAATGATGATGCTGGTGATCGAACCTTTACCTTTATTGTAGTATTACCATAATATACTAACATTGTTAGGCCATCTAGTTAGCCAAATTTCAAATTGTACACGATAATATAATGGATACATTCAATGCAACGCTCCATTTATTTACTATCATTGCTTTTGACTTGATTGAAGTGTGAGGCTAGTTGAGTAGAAACTGAAAATGAAATCATCGGGTTCAAATCATAGAGCAACTTCATAATTGGCTCTCGTTGTCCGCGCGCAAGAAACAATCAGTTTCTTAGTCTAGACGTAATATGTGTATAATTCATACAAATACTAAGCAAAGATACTTATTTCTTATGAAATTTTTAAGATACAGCTTTCGAAAATGTTTAAAATTACAATATATCGAATAGCGCACATCATTATTATTATCAGATGTAATATACAAGTTCTTATAGTACCTAATAAAGTTGTCTGGAAGAAATCGCTTCCAAAACGATAGGACCACCTATTGTAACTTCTATAAATATTTGATTTTGTTTTGTTTTTTTCAATGTACATATTGAGGTACAAATAATCAATAATATATTATTGTTTGATTGAGATTTTTGAACTAAAGGTGACGCTTCTGTTTATTTTTCTGTCAAAATATATTTTTTACAGTTTTTGAAAACGTAGCCTACGAAATGGTAGTTGTATGTATATTTAATTCAAGTGTGTTTAAAAATGTAATGTTTTTCACACAAAATTATGCTAAATGTGATCGGGGTGTAAGAAAGAATATCATGCCATCTTTTTTGAAAACCAAATTTTTTATATTTACAAGTCTGTGAACCCAAATTTCACAGACCTGTAAAAATAATGTACCCTCGCAAATGACTAATGTGTGATATATAACTCTCAGCAACACATTTCGCTAGCGTGGTGAGTTTTGGGTGTATATAACTTTTTAATGTGTAATTTTTTTAATTTTAATTTGTAATGCGTCAAAGTAAATTACTACAAATAAAAGCTACTCATACGTATGAGCACATTTACTCGTGTAGTATGACGCCCCGTGAACCGCGAACCTTGCTTAAAGTAATTGTGAAAAGAAAGAAACATTGAATTTCCTTCTTTTAAAATTTAAATTTAAAAAAGCGACAATCCATGTCAGTATTCTGATGGAGAAGTCATTAACCTTCCTAGCATCTATTACTATGGCCACTTGAATGATACCCATACATTCCGCCTGAAGGACTGTGTTATATGTACCCCGCGGTGTGCATATGTGGATATTGAGGTAGTATATTTATATATTTTGTTTATTATATAGGGTAATAAATTAGTAAATGAGAAAAGTAGAAAAATCGAAACGCATGTGAGTTAAAGAAATTGGCTGACAGTAGTTTCGTGTTTAATTTTAGAGAAAACAAAAATTGTATTTAAGGGTGTTAATTATTGGAATGGAACCCGCCCATTTTGCTAACAAAATGACAGCCTTTATTATTGCATACACAGATATATTTTATAATATACTTGTATTTTTTGAATGTATCGTACAAATTTTGTGCTTCCTAAGCTTATCCCGACAAGAGCCAGGCTCTTATCTAACATAATATGCTCCATTTTGCCGATTACCGATCTGTACATTTCAGGCTAAGCAATGTTGTAGACAGTAAATCCGCAACATATCTGCTGCCAAATGACCACATTTTTCTGTTTTTACTCATCGTAAACTTTTATTTTTTATGTAAGTTTGGTTTGTACCTTTGTAGGAATATGTAGTTGGAGGCCACAATTTTTTACTATCAGTTTGTTTAGTCACAACTGTCTAAACTTTTAGAAAGGCGTTATTTTTATTATACAGATATTCTTATTTACATGTATATGAATTAATCTTTTCATACTGCATTAAAATTTGCTATCAGAGTGCGTCAATAGGAATTGAGTGCGAGTGGAGCGAACACCAATTAAAGACGTAGTTGTATATTTTGTGCGGAAATTTGTAAATTAATTTTAAGGCGTTGTTATTTCAGACATTGACAACCAAAACAATTATTCGAAATTTGAGTATATATACATTTGAGTATATCTTATTACTCCATACTTGTAATGGTTTGAGTGGCTAAGCGTTTATTAGCGGCTTTTTAAGTTAAATCAAACTATATGGCTTAAAAATAATTGTTAAAAATACTAATCCTCTAATTACATATTATATAGATTACTATCAAACTTCGGTGAGTAATTGTGCGCGCGACTGCGAAGGTGTTTGCCAAAAAAAATAAAAACTTATTCCCTATACCATTCATCCGATTCGATATCCGAGCATTGCAACGCATGCTGAACATAGTTAGTCAGCTGACTGTATAGCTATACAAAGAATATTTCAAATTGACAGAGTTTTTAGTCTTTGTAATTAATCCTTTTCGACCTAGTCTTTCAATAATATAAATCTAAATTATTGTTTTGTTCCGCTTCGTAGTTGTGTTAATTAGGCTGATTTACGATTTTATAGCAGCTATGTAGTTGGAGTTTGTTCTAATCGTGTCCTAAACTCATTGTTTCAAAATGTTCCTCTAATATAACATTTTTAAGGCTGACATAAAAAAAAAAAACGATCGCTTTTATTTAATACACTTATCAAAATGTCATTAATATAATAAAAATATAAATTATTTTACCAAACGGGTTACGTTCTTGTTTAAAGATTTTTCATTTAAATGAGAATTTAAATCTTATTATATTTTATATATTTTCCATTGTATTGTTTTATATATTATTTAACCCGGAACAATTATTTGCAGTCCACACATTGACTCATTCGCGCAGAATTTGAACTTAACTGCGGCATATTCATACACATAACCATTGCGAAACAGAGCTTTTCTTCTTTATTAAAACACTAGCTGTGCCCCGCGGTTTCACCCGCGTCATCACGTGTCGCAGGTGCGTGACATGACCGTTCAAGCATTTTATAATTGCAATTAAATGTTTTATTTGATAGCAATGTGTGGAAAAATTGGCATAATAAATAGAGTACATTTATCTGTCGGCATATTATGTATGTAAAAGTATGTAGGCATGAAATGATTCTTGAGCTATCAAACTCTTATACTTATTAATCAATAAAATTTTCAAAATACCATAGCAACGTGAAATGAAAGAGTTCAGAAATAAAGATGTAACTAATCATTATAATAAAAGTACTCAATTAATTTTTAATTTATTTTAGCTATAATGATTGAACTAACCTCGCTCAAAGAAGCTTTTCAATACTGGCTTCTCGCAGTTCTCACCGGGCGGTTTATGCGTCGTTCGCGCGCCCAGCCAAGTATTGAATTATTTTAATTTTACATTATCTCTTAAATTATTCGTCCAAATAACATGGTATAAAGAACAAAGTTTATATTCATAAAATTGTCTTGATGATGACGTAACTTTAGTTCGTAAGGCTAAATAGGCCATGCCATTCGCTCATAAATTACTTTTAAATTTTCAATTTTTTTTTGTCACAAAATACCTAATTATGGCTTATGTATAAGAAATAGACATATGGTATCGCTGACTCTTTTTAGACGGAGTAATAATCTAGAACATTGTATTTACGTATCCCTAACGATAACACCAGCGTACGAGGATAAATCATTTCGGGAGTGCTTTTTCTTCTGACTTGCTTAACAAAGATCCATATTTAAGGCTAGCTGAGTGATATAGCTTAGTGCTAGATAGCCTATACTATTCCACATGAATCTGGCTATAATATACAAAAAGAATTTTTGAAATCGGACTGGTAGTTCCAGAGATTAGCGCGTTTAAACAAACAAAAAAAAAACAAAAAACTCTTCCGCTTTATTATATTAGTATAGATAGATAATAGGTTCAATTGAAACCACTGCTAGAAACTGAATGAAAAATTATTTATTATATTTTGTAACTAATATTAATAAAGCCAAGCATGGTAACTGTGGCAGTTTTTCCCCCTGTGAGACAATCTATGTCGGAGGCATATGTTCAGCAGAGCAGCAGTGGACTTAGATTGGCTGTCATGATGATGATCATATTAATAATCTGGAAGCACAATAAAATAATAAATTTTTATTTAAAACAAATTTATGCCTCCTTAACCCGTTTTGCAGCAATACTCTGGTTTACCAGCGCGATGTGATTGGATTTTAACTCTTAGAAGAAGTAAAGGTTTTGTGAATTAAGAAGGTAATCTTGTGGAAATAAGTACCTTAACACAAGATGATTTAAGTTTTGAAGTACGACTATAAATCAAGTTCGGCCACGTTGTTTATTTTCTGGGCCCAACAAATTAAGATAAAAGCCAAGAGTAAATAAAAATATTGAGAGAAATAAGTGTATATTTGCAGAAATTAGTCTGTACATTTAAATATTCTTATGTTAATAGTTTAATTTAATACAAGTCTAGGTGTTCTTGAACTGAAGATAAACTTTATTCGTTCAAAAACTATTATTTTAAATATAGATACTTTATAATTATTATATTATAATCTTGAACTCTGCAAGATTATTTGGAAAATTATGTATGTTTTATTTTTTAAACACATGATTTGGTTTTTTTATACGTGGTAGAGCCGTGCAGCTATATTACGGTTGTAGCACGAATGGATCGGCTCGATCAGGAAAGAACCACGCTCTTAAGGATCAAAAGTTTGTTCTTCATCTCCCAATAATTACCTTTTATTGAGCTGAGGAGTTATTTGAACATAAATAACCATTTTTTAAATTTTGTCTGTCAGTCCGAGCTAATCTTCGGAATGGCTGAACTGATTGTAATAAAATATGGCGAACAAATAGTGAACACTGCCGGGAGTGACCTAGGTTGTATGTTATGTGAAAAACTTGGAGATATTTTGAGAAATCAAAAAATTGAGGACTAAAATGGATTACTTCGTTTTCAGTAAAAGCGACCCCTTTTACTGAAAACGAAGCATTCCATTACTAGTTCTCTACACATAAGAAACAGCAGCATTAAGATGCTATTTTACCCTGGATACCTATATTTATTTTTAAGACACTTCGAAAAAGGAAGAAGTTCCCAATTCGTCTGAAACATACATATTACTTTCATGTTTAACTGAGCATAACTTCCTTGTTTATAAACCGATTGTAATGATTCTTGTTTTTTTTTTTTAAATAGGATATGTTCAGGGGTTTTATTATTTAACCATTTTGAGTGGACTATACAATATCACAAGCTACGTAACAAAAATAGAATGTCATCTAAGTACAAAAAGATAGTTACATTAAAAAAATATCCCCTATTTTCCCATCCTTAGGAGTAGAATATTTTTCTTCTAATTGAAATTAGGGACTACCATTGAAGTCTATAGGGTTTGTTAAAAAGAATCATTAACATCGGCTTAAGACTGATGAAGTATATTCGCGCAACATACATAAAATAAAACTTACTACTTACTCACAAAAAATAAAACAGTCGAACAGAGAAAGTTCTTTTTTTGACGTTAACAAATATTAAAAAAAATATTCACTATTTATCCAGCTATAGGAGTTGATTTTTTTAAATGAAAATGGTACTACGCATGAGGTATATGATATAGCCATATTTTATAAAAACAATATTATAATCGATTCACAGATGCTGAAGATATCGCGTAACATACTTTATGTTTCATAAAAAATTTAAAAATTGAATATCATAAATTTCACCTTCGATTTGCCGACGATATAGTCCTTATGGCAGAATCGCTGGAGGACCTAAACACTATGCTCAATGACCGCAATAGTGTTTCCCAACGGATAAGTCTTAAGATGAACATGGACAAAACAAAGATCATGTTTAATGTCCATGTCACACGTATGCCGGTAGTTGTTGGGAACACTAAGCTCGAAGTTGTTGACGAGTATGTTTACCTGGTACAAATAGTCCAACTAGGTAAGTCCAACTTCGACCGAGAGGTCAATCGACGGATTCAACTCGGTTGGGCAGCGTTCGGGAAATTACGGCACATCTTCTCGTCAGGTATACCTCAAAACTTGAAAACAAGACTGTACAACCAGTGCATGTTGCCAGTGATCACTTCTGTATACCTACAGTAATAATATCCACATGTAGGAGGTAGATGTAGGTAGAGCTATATTATTTATGTAACGTTTTAATTGGATCTGTACCTCAACCGAACAAAACAAACTTTCATATGCCCTCAACCGTATCAAGTGTATTAAACCCGCTAAGACATTCGCAACTTATTTATGACTAGCGATTCGCCCCGGCTTTGCACGGGTGATTTCTGTATCTAGACAACAGCGCCACCTATCGGGTCCAAATGTGAAGCTAAACCTTCTAGGGACCCATTTAAACACACACAAAAATTGCATCAAAATCGGTTAAGCCGTTTTTGAGACTTAGCGATACCAACGAACAACAATTGATTTTTATATATAGAGATGACAAATTGTTTAAATATACTGGCAATAAAGAAATGATTCAAACAGAGAGATGATATTTGTATTAATAGTTCTGCGTAGCGCAAATAGCTATTAGATTACTACGCGTTGTTTTCTTGTGTATGGACACAAATTAAAATTGAAGTGTCTGTATGTAATATTGAAATAACTGTCTTTTATTGAGCTGAGGGCTTTATTTGCATGACATAAAGACTTGAATATACATGTTTAAATTTTTTGTCTGAATGGCTGAACCGATTGTAATGAAACTTCACAAACACAGAAAGAGAGAGCAATTCCAGGAGTGATTTAGTTTTGTTTGAAAAACTTGGAGATTTTTTTAATATGATGATTGTCTTAAATCTAAATAAGGCCATATTAATATATATCCCACCCAGGAGGAACCGGGGCATGTCGATAGTAATAAATAGAAATCCTTTGTTTTAGCGGTCAGTGTTCGGTTGCGAAACTTAAGGATTCTTTATTTTGTTTGAAAATTTTATTAAAAATTTAAATATAAGATTATCGTTATGAATGCTTTAAATAATCTACATGCATCGGTATCTCTTTATTAACGAATACGTTAAATTTCATTCCTGGTATTGATTTGGTAAATTCAATCAGTGTGTTGTTGTTTTTTATTGGCTTATGTTGTTTTGCATGCCTTAAGCGCAAAGGGCGTAGGTATGTTCTGCTAGCGCCTAAAAATTAAGATTCTAACAATCATATTGAACATATAAATGATATAAAAAGCACATTGTCAGAAAGATAAATGATTGTTGGAACTTTTTTTTTCTAATCGCTGTTCTAAATGCTATTTTTTTTTATATAAAAAAGTGGTTTTAGTGGCTTATGGTGTAGATTTATCAAGTCCGCATGATCGCAAACACGATAACTTTAGAAAATATCAATTTTTCAATTCAATCTATTTTTTAATCTCTTCATCTATCATGTGGGAAGCCATGGAAAGTAAATGGCAGTTTAATTTTGTTTTGTTCGGTTATAATTATCTTTTTTCGGCTGAGAAATCCCGAAATTTTCGGTGTTTTGAGGCAGCCTTGTAATAATTTATTTTACTAAATACACTGCCTCATTCCGTCATTCCGGGTGTACTAGTGTTCTGTCTTCCGGGCTCGGCCACCGGCGTGACTGAATACTCTATCACTTGTTTGTATCGAAAAAGATCGCTGTAGAAGTAAAAAATATTCGAAACATCTACTAGACAAGGTAAGATATATAATTAATAGAAGTAAAAATTTTTTAAAAAGCTTTTTTTAAGGTAAGATATTATTATTTTTATAATCACAGATTTTATTACAATATTTTGTTTCGCTAAAAGTAAGTAAAATTTATATATAAATATACCTAAAAACGTCTTGGACGTTATGGAGTGACTACTGGAACTCCTCGACGAGTAGAAATAGGTGTGCTGAGTTTGGGATCGTTTTGATAGTTATCTTGACACCTTTCCTCCGGACTTGTGAAGTGACAGAAGTTGTACTTCGGTGAATGGCACTGGAACTCCTCGACGAGTAGAACTAGGTGTGCCAAATTAGAACTCGTTTTGTTAGTTATGATAAGACCTTACTTCCAGACTTAATAGAGTGACCTGAAGGTGTACTTCGGTGACTGCTACTGGAACTCTTTGACGAATAGAACTACAAATTACAATTTTTTAAATATTTTTTTACGATCATATGAGCATTATGAGTCGTGCACGTATCTTATGAAATCTTAATAAGGTTATTAGTGAAAAGTTGTGTGTATTTCAACTCCTTTAAAAAAATTACGTATAACTTAGTGCTTAAGGCATGCACATTAAAATTTATCAAAGTTTATGTAATGTGTTATTGTTTCAGTAACTTTGACTGTTTTATTATTCAAACCTTAACTAATAAAAAACTAGTGGCTTATAGGTTGTAAGGAGGTGGCTACAACGTTTCTCCAAACACCATTCTTACCTGCAAGTGGTACACCCAGCTAATCAACGAACGAGGCTCGGTGGACCGAAAAATTTCAGTTTAACCATTCAGAAATGCCGAACATAAATTCCGCAGTCAGGTGATCATTTATATGAGGGGTAAATGAACCCCTTGAATTGAGAGTTCTGAACTCACAAACCTACCTGATCACCTGCCAGTCGTAATTAGTTTTTAATCCTTCAAGTTATGTAGTAGTAGGACGTTATTTAAAGTACATTATCCAGTCAAAGACTTCTATGTCATACTAAAATATATAGTATGCATAAGTCCTTGTATTCAGTAGTGGATTGCAAGGTGTTAAAATAGTAAAATAACTGCTAAATAGTTTCTTTTCCTTTACAGCCTGTCAAAGGTCCACTGCTAAACATAGGCTTCCTTCACAGATTGCCTGGTAAGGGTATTTGCCATAGTTGCCCCACTTAGCAGCACTTGGGGTTTGTAACCGCAATTTTTTTTTTATTATTATTAGGCAGACGCTGCTGCTCCCCTTCTCCTGGTTTGTCTTCCTTGTCGCCTCTTACGACACGAACGATACGGGGGAGGGGATATTTATACACCTCCACTATAAGGTCAAATATTTGCCGAAATAATATGTAATGTATTAATTTTTAAGTATGTACATTTTTGTATATATGTAATTAACTCGTGTTGTTGCTTGCGAGAGAGTAGAGAGGTCAACTATGTACTCGAACAACAATAATACAATACATAAGAGCTAACTGAAGTATTTTAAACTTATCTAGTGAGATTACAGTTTAAGTGTCATTGTTTGGTATTCCTAAATTACAACGTTATTGTCGCTCAACCGTATTGAGAATACGACATAATAACAACATTTATAAGTTTCCTATAATAATAAATCTGGCAATTTTTTGTCTATTTATATAAATTATTAAATAAATATTTTCGTTTTGTACTTAAATCTCATCGTTCATTATCATGATGATTTAATACAGAATTAATATTTTGTTTATGTACTTAATGTATATTATTTCATTTAAAATTTTACGTCTATCGAAGGTACTAACAAGTACAATTATTTAAACAAAATGCGTTTCTTTTAACATGACATAACTTTAGCAAAGAATTATATTGAAATTAATTTTGCTTGGAACCAGTGCCCACTTTATCTATACATATAATAAATCTGTAGAAAAGTCGTGTCTGTAATTCTAATATACTCTTGAAAAAACAAGTTCAGGGCACTAAAAAAAGGGTACTCAACCAAATTAGTGGTTTTTAGAATTTTCGTCTGTCTGTCTGTGTATTACCGATTCACACAAGAACTACTGGACCGATTTCAATTAAATTTTATATGTAGGTAGTTAATAACCCGGGGCAACTTATAGGTTACTTTTTATCTGCTTACGGAACTTACAAAAGAAGGTTAAGTATTTTTCTTCCTTTAGATGTTATTTTTTTATTATATATGATTATGTTTGTTAATAGGCGGGATGACGAGTGTTTTTAATAAATATCATATTTTTAAATAAAGTTTAAAATTAGTTTTAACCTGCATAAGAAACTCCGCTAACGATAAACGTTTTAATTATCAAAACATCGCCATCTATCATCTAATTAAAAAGTCAATATTTTGCCTTTAGTAACTAATAAATTAAATAATATATAAATAACTTACATTTAAATAATTAGATTTATAAAAATTTTTTTTTAGTTTTTTCGATATTTCATTTTAAGAGTGTAATAATTAAAATTTAAATATAAATAGTGACATCTATCAAACGTATGAAAATTTATATTTTCGTGAATTAAATATCAATTTATGTAAACTGATTAAAATTGGCTTGCCTGCAATTATTGCATAATTCTCATTAAATCATTATTTCGTGAAACGGTGTCATTTCATGATATTTATCACTGTTTGTTGACCATGTCATGATATAGCTTAGCCAAATCAATGAATAGACTTATTTTAACTATATTGATAATTAAATACAACATAGCTATTTCGTAATAATATGGTCATATCGTCAAATAGTTTTTCACCGCTAATAACGATAGCGTGTTTTTAACAAAATCAACATAACTTTATGCCTTTTATAAATAATAATTAAATGTTCGCGGCTTTGGGGTGGCTCTTGAGTCAGTCGCACCCCGAGCCGATCCTCCCCTGGTTCTGTCCTAGTTCGTCTGCTACGTCGTTGCCCTGGGATTCACTGTGTCTTTTAATCCATTGTAGAATCACATGTTGCGTTTACATACCTCATTTAGTCATTGATGGCATTCATATATTAGTATCGAGTTCATCACATTGTAAATCAGAGCCTGTAGTACCGCCATGCTGTCGATCATTATTCTGATGGAGAAGTCCTTTACCTTTCTGGCAACTATTGCTGTGGCCACTTGAATAATACCCACACATTCAGCCTGAAAAACTATGTTATAGATACCCAGCGGTGTACATATAATATGGATGTTGAGGTCTTGTGAGAAAGTTCCAGAACCTGAATCTGCATTTGTTTTAGAACCATCTGTGAAAACCCTTAAGTTCTTTTGGGGTTTAATCCCTCCTGCTTGTTAGTGTCAATTAATTGTATTTTATATCTCATATTAAAAACAAATTGTTTAAGGATCTTGTCGTACTTGGCTTGTAGTATAGGAGTTTTCGTGTAAATTTGTCGATTATATCTGTATGAGCGACCCTACTCTTACTTCAAATATTTAGGTTGTTAACTCTGATAGCAGTCACTAAGGCTGCTGTTGGTGTAGTCCTTATGCATCATGTGGCAGCCATACATGCCAGGCTCTGGTATCGCTGAAGCTTCTTTAAAAAAAACAAATGGAGCACCACTATGGCTTTTGTTTTGGTCCATCATTTCAGAGAGCCGTATGTGGTCATGGGCCGAATACAGTTTGTACAGACATAGTACGATTTTTGGCGAGAGCACACCATTGTTTGCCAATCATATTTTTGCACTTCATTAGCTATTATGTGGAATTTATTAAAGGTGACAAACGAACACCAGTCCAACAGTAAGTATGCCCATGGACTACATACTTCATATAGTATAATAATAATCAAATAGCAGAAGCTTTGCCATTGCCACCCTTTGCGATTATCATGGAGTGCCTCGTTAGTCGGTTCCACTAAAAACGATCTCCGGTTTTAGTTGCTCATTGTATACCATATAATATATACATATTTTACGCTGGTATTTTGTATAAATGTAGGCTTTCCCCAGTTGAGGTAATTCGTTCGTTCTGCAGCCAAAATACAGCTGCAGCGTGGCACATATTTAATTTTATAATAAAATACAAGTAATAATTAAAAAAAATACTTTTTATGTAAAAAGACATTATAAAAGCTTTCTTACTACTTATTTAGAGTCAATTTGGTATATTTAATTTGAGTAGATCATATTATTATGACCCGATATTATGTTTCGAGACACTAGCAAGATTCAGTGCCGGTTGTTGAAATTTGTACGGTTAACGGCTAAGATGTTTTTAAAGTATACGTCTTTGGTTAACGGTTGTTTTTTTATTTGCAATCTTAGAGCTCAATCGGCCGGGCCGCGTTGTTAAAAAAATGCGTAGGTAATTTACATTTGTCGTACGTACCGTGCGGTGTGAATGAACAGTTACAATAACAAGAGGGCGCACCATGTGAGGCGACCATTCATATCTTCATTCAAAGACCGGAAATATAAATCAGCGTAGCGCGACGTTACGCGGCCCTGGGTAACGCCGTATATCTGCAACTTTGCGTTTGTATCTTTGAAGATGTTGTTGTTCTAAGGCTTTTGTGGTAGTGGCCTTGGTTTAGTCAAATAAAGTTTAGTAAAAGTAAACAGTCATACAATAAGTCTACCGCAATCGAGACTAAAGGAATTGGCACATTGGCATATTATTTTGTTCTCATTTCATTTGCTTTACGCAGGAGTTGATAATTAAGAATTCAAGTTTTTAGTTTTAATTTTTTTTATTAAGGTAATAAATATTAAACATTTGAATGATTAAAGGTAAGGAAGAGTCAAAGTCGACTCGTCGTATTATTTTTATATTTAAATCTTTTTATTATTATCCAATAATCGGTAGATGTTAGTTTGAACTTTACACTTATTTATAAACCAAGGAAAGATCAAATTACATGTTTTTTTTGTGTAAAATAATTTTATTTATACAAAATGATTATATTATATATATTATACGTGGTAGAGCCATGCTGCAGCTATATTAGTAGTATAGTTGTAGCACGAATGGGTCGGCTCGTCCGGGGAAGGACCACGCTCTCACAAAATACCAGCGTCAAATAGCGGCTTCATGCTGCTGTGTTTTGGATGGTGATTGTAGAGAACCGGAGACCCTTTTTACTTGAAAAGAGGCATTCCATCTTAGTCCTCACGGGTGATAACGCATCTGCATTTTGATTCGCAAACGAGGATAAATGTAGATGTCTATGGGCCACAGCAACCACTTACCATCAGGTGGATTGTGTACTCGTTTGTCACCCTATCCTATAAAAAAAAACTCTCAAGCTATTTGTAAATTTATAATCTATACTATATAAATATAGATATATTATAATATGTTAGGTACAAACTTATGAGCATTCTTTTTTAGTGATAAACTGTAAACGTGAAAACAGAATAAATAATCCTTTCACCGGATTTCCCTTACACTTAAAATAAAATATAAGGATTAAAGGGTATAATCAGTGATGTTATACATTAATTCAGACGTAAGCGAAAATAACTTATTTCTTCGCATAACTACTGCACCTATATCAAGGTCCACTACCTAGTCGTGTTTGCAGATCAGAGGCGGCAAAGTTTTGTGAAATCTGTGTTCTAAATTGGAGCCGGAGCATGATTATTCTAGAATGCGACTAATGTGCTCACAGACAAGTTGCCTATGAGTAATAATGTTCGCGTTGGCGAGGCCGTGGAATGCGAGACATCTCCGTTGGGCGGATATCCGGGTCCGCTGACGTAAATCGAGGTAGTCCGGCGTAACGTCCGCACGTGGGTGCCGCTAAAGCCGCACTACGTATCTAATGCAATGGAGTGACGCCAATTATCCGCAGACAAGCGGCTCTATTTGCAGTGAAAGTGCACTGAGTCACGCTCCACGTCGGAAATAGAGCTGCGCCCGCGCCGCGGCCGCCACGTATCGCACCCACCGACTGGACTATTTTGTACACATTCATGAATCCAACGCTTGTGAAACAAACGCCGGCTCGCGTCACATTGAATGATGACCAAATATTGTTATATGGTTTACAAGAAAATTATAAAAAGTTAAAATAAAACTATTTAACCTTATTACATAGCTTTGTTTCACTCAATTTTCTTGCGTAGGTTTTAAAGTTTCTGTGTTTCCTTAATATATTTATTTTACTTCACTAGAGTATAATTAGCTGTATTTATGTATATTTTGTGTTACGTTGCTTATTATACGTTACGAAAAAATACGCTTAAACATTCAAAAATTTCATAAAACATCAAACAAAATAATGAATCAACTATTGGCCATTATTAATCTTATACTTTTGGGCACTAATAATATAATTAAATATAAAATCAATTAAATCAGTTACATAAAGAAAAGTTAATTTTTATCATCAATGCTCAGCGTTATTTCTCAAACATCATCCATTGTCAACAGTGCCGGGGGTGATCCAGCTAGCGCAGAAGTGTGGTAATGTGCTTGCCTTTGCCGTTTTTTGTAAAATGTATGAGTATGTAGGCTATCCATGCTGTCGCAAATTTGTTTTAGACAAAAGACTTTATGTTAATAATTGTTATGACAGAAAAAAGTAGGTAGGGTTAACATAATGTAATTAAAAAAAAATGCAACAGAAGCCGTCTTCAAACACTGACATCTGTTAAATTAAAATTATACATTAGCGACTCGTGTCATGACTCATGATATACTGAGATTTTTTAAAATTTCATATTGTACCTATATCAAAACGTATTTTATAATAGTATTGATTTTTTTTTACTTTTTGTTTAGTTATGTTTGAATATAATATACGTTGTATGATGTTATGCTGTTTTAGTACTTACTGCTGCAAAAGCAGCAAAAGTAATATAATAAGTGCAATTTTATTTAATTTTATTAATTTAAAATAAGAGTAAACAATGCGATTGAACCAACAACATAAAGCCAGTCACGCAACAAGATCTTATAAACAATAAATTCTTTGAATCTCGTGTAATACTATGATATTTATGTGATTTTTTTTTGTATTTTATGGTATTCCATTTTATTAGTTCACCATTAACGGATTAGGTAATATAATAAATGTAACTAACTCTTGACTAATGTCCACAACAACTCGCACTTTCGAAGCTTCGTTAGAGAGAGATAAGAGATAACTCGCCACTCGTATATCTATTAAAACATTTTAGTTAGGTGGAATGGAAATTGGAAACCATCTCGAAAAATTTGTATTGTGTAAGACAATAAAAATTACAAAACGGGTAGGTAGTCTATAGGTAAACGTTCTGCCATGATTTTGTAATAACATTGGGATAGTAATAACAAGAAGGACACCCCAAGTATTCACTTACGACAAAAGTCGAAACGTACGGAAGCAACGTGTATCATTGCATACCACGCACGTTTTATCTGATGACGCAACCTGTTTATCCGGCCAACATCAGTCGAGCGCGCTCAATGACTATAATTTTACAAAATTATCGTAAACGTAAAAGCGACGCTGAATCCACCATTAACAAACGACTCGCATCCCGTACCACGAAACGCATTACACTCATCCTTTCGTTGCCTTGAACTTTCCTGTCTGTTGTAAAGTTGTAATACGAAGACCGCGTTTTTACGATAGCCGTCTGTTTTGTTTGGAGACGTAGCAACGTGGTACAGAGGCGAAGGGTGCGGGCGGGCGGAGCGGAGGCTGTAGTAGCGACGTAGTAAGCGCGGCGGGGCAGCAAGGCGGGGCAATGGTCCGCTCGATATTATTATGTTATGTTGTGTATAGTCAGTACAAGTGTAACATTGCAGTGATGGTTGATTTTATCGATATAGGGAAAACTGTTTTTGATTTACACTTGCTTAGGCTTACGGCTATAAGAGTAAAATGTCACTCACTATCCATCGAAATTCGAGGGCAATATATAAATGCCCCGAATATGCGAATACGATGAATTAATATACTTATATTAACATGTATACCCGTATCCTATATCGGCTACGTAAAAGAGAAAATTGCCTCATGGCAAAAGAAGTCTCTACACGGAAGGCCACGACCTGCAGCTGTCACATGTCGACAAAAAAGCGTCGAACGCCTGGCTGAGGTGCGGTGAACTCTTCCCAGAGACGGAGGCCTTCATGTTAGCGATACAGGACCAGGTCATCGATACCCGAAACTTCCAGAGGCACATAATGCGTGCACCTAACCTCCCCATTGATACTTGCAGACATTGCCACTCTAACCGCGAAAACATACAACACATAACATCCGCCTGTAGAGCCCTTGCACACACCGACTATAAACACCGGCATGACCAGGACCTCCATAATACACCAACATCTAGCGCTTAAATTCAAATTCATACATATCATATCATTATATTATTTATATTTATATACATTATATATATATATATATATATATATATATATATATATATATATATATATATATATATATATATCATTCATACCATATTACAAATATTAACCGGATATCATATTAGAAAACAATAATCGTAGTATTTATTGGGACAGAACTGTTATCACGGATAAAACTATCCACATCAATAGGCAAAATTAACAAAACTGCCTACCTTATTGACATTGCCATACCAAACACCCATAACATCCTATATACCATAGCTGAAAAACTTACAAAGTATCAAAATTTAGCAATAGAACTCAAGCGTCAATGGAGAGCAGAAACCATTTATATAGTCCCAATAGATATCTCATCTACCGGAGTCATACCTAAAAGCCTACAACGCAGTCTAGACATTTTACAAATACTCCAACACACACTTCACACCTTGCAGAAAGCTGTCATTTTCAACACCTGCCGAATCACACGCAAATTCCTCACCACGTTATCCGTCACCTCTGCTTACATCATCACCTAGCACCTGCTCACCCTTGGCTTCGGCCCGCGTGATTAGGTTTTAAGTTACCTCTTTAATAGGGAGAATATAAATATATACAAAATAATAATAATAATAATAAAAATCAGAAGAAGAAATGAACGCCCTCATAAAGATTACAGCTGAGTTTAGTAGAGTCAATAGTAATACAGAAAGTCAATACGATATGTTTACATTGATGGACGAAATTGATACATATAAATATCTAGGTTTGCGGGAAAGAAGATGTATAGTCCATACTGCTATTAAAAAGGACCTTTGTAAAGAATATTTATTAGGTTGAATCTAATTTGTAAAATCAGCTTAATTCTAGAAATTTATTCAAAGCTATTAACACTTTTGCCATCCCAATACTTACCTCTTCTTTCGGAGTTATTAAATGGTCAGCCAAAGATATACAAAATCTTGAAATCAAAACTAGGACTACCATAACTAAACACAAATATTTGACTAAATCGGCAATTGAACGACTGACGATAAAGAGAGCCATAGGAGTAGGAGTCTGATCGATCTTAAAAGGTTATGGGAAGCGCAAATCAAAAACTTACAAGCTTTTTTTTAATGAAAAATCAGCTAATAGTCTGGTAGTCAAAATATGACCCAAACATGCAGATAGCTGTAGAAAATGCAACCGCCAACCCGAAACTTTACAACATATCACCAGTGCTTGTCCCAGCCTAGTTAGTACAAACTGATTACACCCACCGTCATAACCAGGTTGCTAATCCCGAACCAACTACTACTGCCGTAATATCAATATACCCCTAAACCTGTTCTGTAGAACGACAGTCACAGGTTATTAATGTGAAATGTCAAAAGGTATTTTTTAAATTTGGTAGAGGTTAATTTTTATTACGACAAATTTTAATAAGGAGCCTTGTAATGGTGCGATAGAGAATCCACTACCCTGTATCATCCCGTGGTCGTAATTGATGACAGAGGGAAACAGAAACAGGAGATGGGCAGCAGCATCATCATCCTGATAACGGCTCAGTATTATAAACTGCGGTTGATAACACAAATAGAACAACTTTGTAGCTTATCTTTCATTCCGAGGTTAAATCTCTATTTGACTGAAATAGTAACAAGAAATTAGTTTCTTGATATGCCATACGACAGCGATGTATCGTCCTCCTTTTCGAGATCTTTCCGATGTCGAGACGGCATGTACATCTCTTGATTTATCGACTTTATTCAGCACAGATTATGAAACTTTTTAGGGTTCCGCACCCGAAGGGTAACCAACGGGACCCTATTACTAAGCCTCCTCTGTTCGTCCGTCCGTCCGTCCGTCTGCCAGCGGGCTGTATCTCATGATCCGTAATAGGTAGACAGTTGAAATTTTCACAAAATGTGTATTTCCTTATTATGTATTATTGTATCCTTGTTATTTACTTGTGTATGTGCTTTTAATGGCCCGTAATGCCGTGCGTATGTTGTATCACTGTCGTACTGGCCATTCAAGCAACGAGCGAAATATTAACCGTTAGTAAAAATGTTTACGTTTTAGCGGTACCGTTGCGGCCTCCTCCTTAGCACGGTACTGTGCGGCGCCCGAGCGCAATATTACCACCGCTGTCCACTTCGGAATCATATTCCTCCACATTGCATGAAAAGTGGTAGAAGACGCAATGACGTGAAACCCGTCGTATAGTTTGAGCGAGCGGAGCGAACTGCAGTTTGTGAATTGACGGTAGTGCATGCAGTGGTCGATTTGTTACCGCTTATGAAGTACTTCAAGAAATCGCCAGTTTCAAGTGACTCCGCGGGAGGATAACCGTCCATATGAGACTCATACATTGAACACTTATAAAATAGGTACCTAATATTTATAGCATTTAGTAATCTTAACTACTTTAATGAATTTAAAAAAAATACCGATTTCGACAACCAGTTTTCCGACACCATTACCTTTGAAAAACACACAATAATAACATTCCTTGACCTATAAATAGGCGCTGAACTGGGTGTCGGTACACGCGGGCGGCGAAGGGGGCCGGCGCTATGCGGCTGAGTTCATTTGCATTACACTGCATGGGTGCGACGCACTTTGCGCTAATGTTTGTTATTGCAATACCACGCTCTTTCTTTTGGCGGTAAACATTTACTTGACCCTCCAAATATGTACTATAATTGAAATAGGTATATAGAAAAGGGCCTTCCATTTCCAACAGTGAACATGTTGTAGGTAGAATTTGCCTTAATGTGACGATTGACGATGATATTTTTTTAAACCTTTTCTTCATTTCACCATAAAAACGGATGCAAAGGGAGCACTTAATGTCTGAAGGAATTCTTTACCAGTCAAAAGTCAACCCATGGCGTGGAGAGAATTTGACGTAGTGTAGCAATTTAAAAAAAACATGCGTGATTGTGGAACACTCGGTTAGTACGAAGTTCCTTTCGTAGTATATTATTATTGATAAACGTATTATATTATTGATTAACAAATACAAATAAATGAATTACTAGTGTCTATTAAAAGAAGCGTCATTTAAAATAACATTTCTTTCATGGCAAGATAGAAAAAGTGCAAGGAGATGGATATTATTCCATCTCGTTCGCACTATAGAAAGGGGGGTCGTGTCGGAAAAATCTTACACTTTCTCGCCTAGCACCCATCCGTCAAATTCGTGCTGTGCGATAAGGAACTTCGTTCCAAAAATCCTTTAAAAAATTAATTTTTAAATAAATATGCATATTCTAAATACAAATGTACAAACAAAATTACAAAACAAAACACAACCAAAAACATTAATACAAAATAAATACATACGTAAAGTACGACAAAGTGCCAATATTTTATATTTAATGATTTTTCAGTAGATGCTCACGAACCGCATTTTTTTTTCAAGGAGTAATTTGTTAGGCACTTTTCTGATGTCACCGGACGAGGAATTTTAAATAAGTTGAGTATGTACAGTGAAGGAGTTACCGAAGCCGGTGCAATGGGTACGAATATAAGTCTTTTATATCAAGAGAAGCCATAATTTAAAAGAAGAAGAAGAAGTCTTGTTACGTGTCTGGCCTAAATGAGATGGTTAAAGCGCAATCTTTCGGTAGAGCCACGCGGCGGCTTTTGCTGTCGCATGGATGGGCCGGCTCGAACCGGGGTGGTACCACGACCTCATTGAATACCAGCGTGAAGTAGAGGTTTACCTCTGCGTTTCGCTTGGTGAGTGCAGATGGCCGGAGGCCCTTTTTACTGGAAATGAGGCATTCCATCTTAGTCCTCACGGGTGACAACGCATCTGCATTTTGATTTGTAATGGAGGATAGATGTAGAAGTCTATGAGCCGCAGCATCCACTTACCATCAGGTGGACTGTGTGCTCGTTTGTCACCCTTATCCTATAAAAAAAAGCTGTAAAATCTTTCGGACATATCTCCGACATGTTATATACAAATTTGCTATTTACGCAACAACGAAACGAAATGCGATGATGGATTCTTTTACGCCGAAGCGTTCAGTCATAGTCAAAACTTTTTATTCAATTTAGGCAAAGAATATATACACTACGCGAAATTTAGGCTTGTTTAAAACTCTTATGAACGTCAAACTCTACACTAGTTTGAAAAGTAAACAAAGTAAGTTAATTTAGTTGTTGCGCGAATAGCTTAAATTGCAGAACTAAGACAGTGCTAACTGTAAACATTGTTTTTCCATTTGGAAACAATATCCAGTAGGTATTTAGTTGAGTCGTTCCAGTACAAAAAGCTTTAATGAAAAAAATATTAAAGAGATTTTTACTAGTATCATTTAAAAAGTTATGTCGGGAAGCCAACTTTTCGTTCCCAAAATATCGCCCCCTAAAATTTGGGGCCATGTCACAGACTAAATAATGTAACTAGGTACATAACATGTTACCCTTGCCCTCCCTACTGCAGAAATCCCCTATCTGCAGCTAGCTTCTGGTTTAAAGCATGCATGCTCAGGGTCTTCATTATAAAGTCTGTAGTATTTTTTATATCTGGCATATATACAAGGTGATGATAATAGTATATCTACTGGCAGCCATTAGTACTATCTAGAATTTTCTATTTTCGTTTCCTATTCCTACTGCCGTATTACGACATGGTTACGACACAACTTAGTGGTACTAATATCTGAAGATTATACCCAACTGCTTTCTATTGCCAAGAAAAAAATTTCTACGAAAAATAAAATTTTGGTAATATACGATTGCAATATCTATAGTTACTATAGTTAACTACAGATATTGCGAATATTATTTTTAATTTATGTTGTACAAATAACTTGAAAAATATCTTTATTTAAACAATTTTCAGTTTTATCGTGACTACTGAAAGGTAGTTACGCTATATCTTACACATTACCGACTAACCATTGACAGAATCAAAAGCGGAAAAACGCAAGGTAACGCATTTCAATTTGATTCTTATCGGTGCCAACTTACATTCTTTATTGTAAGGTTTCATTTTAAGTTGGTTGTAGGTATCCATAGACAGCAGTAGCCACTGACAATTAGGTAAACTGTTAGCTTGTCTGCCGCTCAAATAATGTAAAAACATCTCGTTATTTTTCTCATGGATGATCTCGTATAAAAAATTGTGTGATTAATGTTTTGTATATGTCAGAAATACATAAGAGGTTATTGTTAATTATAATATAGTGTGAAAGTGGAATAATTATAGTGGGCAGAATCACGATAAACAAGATAATTTCGATTGGACGATTTTACCGGAATCACCACTTTCGTACAAGTACAAGCCGAACTTTTGTAGCGACTGCAAAACAATTCAGTAGTGGCGCGCTCGTACATCTACAAGTGCTGTTTACAAGTTCTGTACGACGTCGTCACGGCCATGCTGACATGCGCACGTCCTCGTGCACGATGTAGCACAGGTTTCGCTCTAAGACGGAAACACAATTAATTTCGTGTTGCCGTACATACTCAGTTCTAAATATGTTCATCATGCCTGGACCGGCTGGCATAACTTTCAGACATGCCATATTTTGTAGCTCGAAGTCCTTCAGAATACCTTCAGCTATGGTAACTGGACTGGGTTTTTGAAGTGAAAAGAACTTAGGCACGTGGGGCACTTTTGGGACAAAATTGATGAAAGTAATGTTGAAAATTCATATTGATTAAATTTTATAGAATTGATATGTATTTATAAATTTGTTAGCATTATATAGATTATAACCATTCTATTTCATGTAAAACAGCGCAATAAATGAACATTTTATTACTATATTAATATGTTGATAATAATACTTCTCATAAAAAAACTTCCTAAAAATATTTCTTAACAACCCAAAAATAACGTTTAGAAGTTTGTGAAGCTAAGAAGTTTTCACTTCTGACGTCCTACAAATTACAGTTTTGTTTTTAGTTTTATTTTATTTATCATTACTATATTTAGCTAGTCCCACACTGTTCCTAGAGCTTAGGTTACCGTCATTGGTCCGACAAAGTGCTCTCCAATTACTATTTTAATGACTCTTTTTAAGTACAAATTTTTAAGGGCTCTTTTTATTTAAATGACCCTTTTTATTATAATAAGCCTGTGCTGGAGTACTATCACACCTGATGGTAAGTAGTGATGTAGACGAAAACCGTAAAGCGCACTGACTTGGGTTAGTAAAAGAGTGCATTAAAAAAGAAGAAAAGGGGAGAATTATATTACAAAAGAATAGAAGGGGAGTTGGTAGAGCAAGTAGATGAGTTTGTATATTTGGGATGTGTGTTTAGCAGGGATGGTAGAATTGATAAGGATATAGAACGACGAGTGAATGCAGGAAATAGAGTTATTGGGGCTCTACACTCTATTGTGAAAAGTCAAAATGTGTCCAAAAAGGCACGTATGGCAATTCACAATGCTATGTTAGTACCTACTTTAATGTATGGTAGTGAAAGTTGGGTGTGGCAGAAGAAGCACGAGAGTAGAATAAATGCTGTAGAAATGCGGTCATTAAGGAGTATGTTAGGGATGAATCTGAATGACAGAGTGAGAAATTGTTTAATAAGAGAAGAGTGTGGTTTGCAAGATGATGTTGTGACCAGGATTAGGAAAGGAATGCTTCGGTGGTTTGGCCATGTAGAAAGAATGAATGAGGAAAGAGTGACAAAGAAAATTTATGTTGCAGAGGTGAACGGCATAATTGGGAAGGGTCGCCCTAGGCGAAAGTTTATCGACCAAATTGGCGATATATTAAAAATGGGCCAAATCAAGAGTACCTTTAACCGACGAGCGTGTATGCGTAGGTATATGGATGTGGAGGAAGCGAGAGAGGTGTGTCAGGATCGTGCCAAATGGAAGTCTATAATCTCTGCCTACCCCTCTGGGTGACAGGCATGAGTGTTTATGTATATATGCATTAAAACTGTGCATTACGAACGACGAAGCAAGTCAACTCTATGCAGGAATACAACGCTATGTATCACAAGTACATTCGATCGCTATCAGGCTCTAGCAAATTGGACTCTGTATGTTTCCGGAATATCTCAATAGATATTCCGGATTAGGGGAGTAAAAGCCAGTTATGTTGCGTTATAAGCATAACACAAGGACATAGTTTTTAACGTAATATATTAGTTACCCATCATTATATATTTAATTATACGAAAGGTTACACTCTCTATTATTTTTTCGCCCCCAAGGCCGTCTACACTATGACACAAGGGGTCATGACGAAAAAATCTTACACTTTTTATCGCCTATAAGCTCCCATCCGCCAAACCCGTACTATCCGATAAAGAACTTTGTTCCAAAAACCGTGTAGTGACGGTGTAAGAATAGTCATTATTAAGACAGGAGAAGAAATATATTCCTTACACTATTTTTCATTCTCCAAGTACCTACTTACATAATAATGTTATTGTATTTTTTAATGTTGCCCAATTACTTTTCCTTTAAAAATAAAATAACGAATGTTTTGTTATTTTTAAACAGACCGTAATATATATTTAGAGCAATATATAATACAACAATATACCCGTTTGCGGCGGAATTGTAACAGTTCAATATGATTATATTATTTTGCTTTGTAATTGTCCTACGCATACTCTATGTCTTTCCGAAAGCTATCTACTCTACTCTATTACTTGCTCTAGATTTGACTGATCATGATATACGTTGAGTATATAAGTGAGGACAGCTCGCATGTGCTCCCTTCAAAATTGCTTTGCGGGAGATCATTAGCAAATAACCGAGTGGCGCGCGAAGGCGATAACAAAATAATCGTTTCTAATTGAGAAACGTGCCGGCGTGTGCTTATTGCGCTGCCGTTTATGTGGTTACGTCGAAGAGTAATTTACCCCCTTGTACCAGCCATTTCGTAATGGTTCTAAACAACTGGTTCTAATGTGCTTTAAAATCCTGATTAAAGCTGGCGTATGGCTCTGCGGTCAAAGTTAATGCATCTAGGATGTGATCTCTTTCGTTTCCTCTTCTTAGAATCCAAGAATTATAGTAGTTTTCTTTAAGAATAAAGTAATTTCCAAAAAATGTCAACAGGCAAGCAAAATGTATAATCGCAGATCTTCTCTTCAAAGTCTGTGATAACTTAGATTGCGCATTTTTGCTTGTTGTTTCTGTTCTGTATCTGTCGATATTTAAAGTGTCTTCTAAGTCAGAGATCGCGGCGTATTTATATTCCTCTTTATATTTCGCTAGTCTTTGTTGCAATTTACAACTGGTTCTTTTGTAAAACAAGTACAATGAAAATAACCGCCGTTTATCGTAACCGGAAAGCAGAAGTAGGTAAAAGACGAAATCCTAGTCAGAAAAAGAGTTCTGTCCTGTTCTATGAGTGGCTAAGCGCTGCCTTCTTTGATTTGAGTAACAATGTTTGACACTTTCTTCACTAAAGACTTTAACGAGTAATGTATAGAGGGGTTATAAGGGGTTCGCAAAGTTTTGTATCAATAAATAATTTAGCGTTTTAAAGTTAAAACCTTATCAAGGCCTCGTTGTGTACGACATCATTATTAACTTTTTTAGCCAAGCAATTGGTATTATGTTGCTAAAGTCTACTCTTGTCCAGTAATACAATTCTACTTTCAAATGCTTAAATTGGCACATTTATCTTCGGCATCTGCATTGCAGGTGTGAAAGTTGAAGTGATGTTATGGCCGTGCCGTACTTTGATAAATGACGTTGGACATAGCTAACATATTATTTGAATTTTGAGATATGGTCAGAGTTGTAGCTTAAAAATATAATTATTATCAATGTGATGTATTGTGTACATCTATAATAAAATAATATAACAAAAATATAATATGCAAAATAACAAAACAATAAGTTATAAGGTATTTATCGTAGATCACGTCAAGTACTACTTTAAAAGAACTGTAACATTCAATTTCCCTTACACGAATATTTTACCGGCGAACCCCTAACTATTTTTGTATTTTGAGGACCAGGCCTACGATTAGCAGTTTTATTATTAAAACTAACCAAATTCTCCAATACAATGAAATGATGATGATTATTATTAAAGAAAAAGGTACCAAGTTACAATATAATACTGTGACAGTGAATAAATAAATAAGAAGAAAAAATTGGTAGCTTAATAAGATTATTATTAGCTGAATAACAAGTATACAGACGCCGTCGCCGAGCTGCGCCACTAACTCAAAACTATAAAGATTTGACTATTTAAAATGTTAAGTGATCATGAGTGCAGTATCATTCATCTTATTCTTTTAGAAATACGAGTATAAGTACGCCTATTATTTAATTTTTGAAAGAATAATCGGAAATGGGAATTTCTATCTGGTACGTTAAACATAAGCTTTGAGAATATTTTAAAACAATTTTAACTGATGACGACGAGGTATAGATCAACATCTAGCAGTTGTAAACGCGATTGCTGGTCACGAAGTTCCGGCTTCAAATCCAGGTTAGGGTCAAAGTCAGTAATTGCACTTTTCTGTCAAGAAATTCTCAGTGGCAGACCGGAGTCAGGAAGTTGGAGTCAGTGTTTCACCACCGTGGAGAACCTCGAAAAGCACGTAAAGCATTGGTCCTGCGTCTGATCTTTCTCCAGTCATGTGTGATTATCGGACTATGACAGCGAGGAAATAGAGAGAGCACCTGTGCTTGCGCTCTCCACTATAATCCTGTCCTGCGCAAATGGCTAGTCACCGTCGAGACTGGCCGCCGTGACAGAAATACGGTCTAAATTATTATCATTTAGGGATATTTTGTAGTATTCTCATAAAAAGCCAATATCTATTAAATAAAGTAAAATTAATAAATAGATTAAAACCCAACTAGACGGAATCCCTCGGCAGGGGTGACCAAACGGCCGGGGATTAGGGAGAAAGGGAAAGAAATTGGCGGACGAACGAAACGACGAGCGACGACGAAATATGCAAAAGGTGGTTTCGAGGAGCACCGCCTTCTGCATAATTGCGCCCGGAGCGGTCGTTCACGATTTCCCTGTCGCCTCAGATGACCCGGGAGGCTGGCCGGGATTAACCCTTTTGCAGAAAGACTACCGGATTATTCTTATTGTATTAGAACTGTATGGTTGTGACCTTGGCATAATTACAATTTTAACGTTTTTCGATTCGGTTCAATAACGTGATATTTGTTTTGTTACAGTATGCCCGTCAATAGACATACGGAGCCACCCTGAGCAGATGCTAAAGCTACGAGGGTGCCGGGTGATCGAAGGTCACCTCAGTATTGTCGTTATCGAACATCCCTCGCCGAATGCATTTGACAACATGAGCTTCCCTGAACTAAGGGAAGTTACTGGCTATATAAAGATATATAGGTATGTATTCTGCACAGTCATTTATTTTTTAAATGTTCTTGTATTATTGTCAAACTACATCTCAATAGGGGTTGAACAGCAGTTTTATAGTAACCCTATTTTTGGCACATTACATTAAAATGTATAATAATGTTAGATTAATTTATCTTTTGTGTTAATATCAACGTGTATATTTTCAGGCTGATGGGGGTGCGGAACCTCGGCGACCTATTTCCGAATCTCTCTGTAGTGCGCGGTATGCAACTGTTCAAGGACTACGCTATAGTTGTGTTTGACTGCGAAGATCTTGAGGTTAGTTGCAAAAATAGTCATAATAAACCGTATAGTAGATTTTTTTGACTAATTTTATATTGTTTCACACAAAAATTAGTGGAATTTCTTTATTTCCTCGACTTAAGCAGAAATGACAACGTTTTTGATTATAATGTGCTAACAATTTATATTCGTTTGATATTGTAGGGAATTCGTTTGATTTGAACTCCGAATTAATACTTTAAAGCCCTTATTGTTCAACCAAAGTTGTCTAAATATGAGTTAATATACCTTTCCACACATTTTCTATTCAAAATCCTAAATAAATAAATTAAGAATAAAAACTAGCATTATATACTAGCCGCCTTATTTTAAAAATCGGAAAATTTACTGATTTCAAACAACATTACATTAATTCGTTCTTTCCGCTTCTGGTACGCTACTTATATTTTTTTATTGTAAGGTATACAAAAAAAACGACAAGTTTGTAAATAAGACAAGGTGACAAGTGACATTAATACATCCGTCTTTTTTGTACTGTGTTATTTAGAAAAGAAGATTATTTTTTTGGATGTCTGTGGTTCAAACTCAAAATTTTGTACTGTTTATGGCATCCTCTATGCTTACTTTTAAGTACTACTAAGAAAAGTTATATTGTTTTACTTAGTATAAGTACAAAAGTAATTTCAAGCATTCATTCATCTGTTTTATTTATTTGTATGAATTTTTCGATTGTATAAACAACCTCTGTTTTTATATTTTTGTTACGACCATTAAGAGGACGATTGTATTAAGCTATGCAATGGCATCCTTTGTCTCCACAGTCGCTGGGCCTTCGTTCTTTGTCGAAAGTGGAACGCGGCGGGGTCCGCATACAGCAGAACGATCGTCTCTGTTACACCAATACTATTGACTGGTCGCGCATTGTGGCGGACGGCGACGACAACATCTTGATCCGGGTAAGGTGGGGCATCTATTATTACCGCCGAACAAATAAACAATTAGTATACATTAAATATATTATTCCTGTACACGTATATTTAACTAATATTTATTTGTTTTTCTCCTTGTTTAAGATTACCACTCGCTATTTATCACCATTTTCGTTTTTTTTCGAGCACTACATGGTAGAGCCACGCTGCAGCTACGAGTATATATTATAGATGCAGCACGATTGGGTCGGCTCGACCGGGGTAAGACCACGCTCTTACAGAATACCAACGTAAACCAGCACAATAATGCTGTGTTGTTTTACATGCAGTTAGTTTAGAGAATCGGGGATCTTTCCTGGTAATGAGGGGTTTACACCTTTAGGGGTGACAACGCCTCTGCATTTTGATTCTTAATCGTGGATAGAATGCAGATGTCTATGGGTAGTCGCATCCACTTGGCAACAGGTGGACTGTGACATCCTTATTCTATAAAAAGGAGGGGTTAGTAATAAACACTTGCATTAAATTTCATACTACGCGACCCGAGTGTGATCGTTGCCCACACTGCTCATATTGTTATTTTCAATTTAGGTGCTAATATATCACTATATCACTTGTTCGGCGGTGAAGGAAAACATTTTGAGGAAATTAGCATGTCTGTGAAATTTAAAATAGTTCGAGGACTTGTGAAGTCCTGATCTGATTAGCAGTGAAGCCGCAGGGCGGATCCTTGTCTACTTCATAACCCACTCAGAAAAATCCTGTGACCAAATGGAACTCATGTAAACTGTTATTATACTCTTTATTTTCATCCTCTTAATATTTCTATATAAAATTTGTCAATTTCGGTAAAAGTGGAAAAACCAATTTAAATAACTGTTAAGTACACTGAAAAATTTTATTTTAAAATTTAGGCCGAATCAAAAACTGAAATCAATCGATTTCGTGAAATGAATGGAACCTAAATAAATTTATTTTTAATGTTTTAGGCCCTATTATATAATAACCATGACAAATGTTTTATTTCCAGTCATCTGTTTCACTTACTTTTCTAATGCATAAAACGAACTATTTTATTACAAAAATATCCTCATTTATTACCAATCCCAAAAACTGAAATCTCCAAGTGCGAAGGCAGTCTCTAAAGAGCAGCGAGCTACTCAGACCACGTTTAACTAAAAAAATATCGGTACAGGTGAAAAATTGTGAAAAAAGTGATAGGTTAGCCCAAGGGTTAATAATCACAAACCAAATATCCCATTAGTTCTCTTTTACGACATGCTGGACAAGTAAGGCAGTTGGCACATTTTTTTTTGTTATTAGTCCAAACATAAACATGAGGCCTTTATGTGAGACTAACATGGGTATATTATAAACTAGTAGGTACTACGTATATTGTAATTGTAATATTCCCATGTTAGTTTGACTCTATTTAAAGTTTTAATTACTTTATGGTTGTATTATTTACTAGCGTACCCGAGGCGCAATACGATTGTCTCAGAGACTATGATAGTAAAATGCGTCATGTGCAGTCGCAACGACGCCGTAAAATTTTATCGATTTCATAAAAAATAAGAAAACAAAGATTGTTAATTGTGATTGATTTTTATTTATTAATGACAATCATTCAAAATTCCTGTGCTGAATATAGCTCTCACCCATAAGTTGCTTCAAACCAAGAAAATACGTTTTACGTTTTTAGCAGTTTTAAAGCGGTAGAACCATGCTGCAGCTATATTATGGTTGTAGCACGAATGGGTCGGTTTGTCCTAGTAGGACCATGCTCTCCCAGAATACTAGTGTAAAACAGCAGCTTAATGCTTCTGTATTTCATATGGTGAGTGTAACCTCAAACATTTTTTACTGGAAACGAGGCATTCCATCTCAGTTATCAGGGGTGACAACGCATCTGCATTTTGTTTTTTAATTGAAGATATGGTCTATGGGCCACAGCATCAGCTTATCATCAAGTGGACTGTGTGCTCGTTTGTCACCATTATTACATACATATAATCACGCCTCTTTCCCATAGGGGTAGGCAGAGACCACTTCTTTCCACTTGCTACGATCCTTACATACTTATTTTGCTTCGTCCACTTTCATTAAGCCCTTCATACATGCTCTACGGTTTAGGGTACTCTTGACTTGGCCTTTCCCATTCTTCTTATAAAAAGAAGGTGTAAAACTGGCTAATAGAGTTTACGTTATCAGGGGTAGTCGAAGCACCTTGATCTGTGATTAAATGTAAAAGATAAGCGACTTCTCGTCGCAAAGACTTACATTTATTAGGTTGTAATTTTAAATTAGCCTCTGAATGTGGAAAATAATATTTGCCATCGTTCTTATGCTTGGCAAGCAAGTTGGCAACTTCAGTTTTTATCAAATTGTTATTGGGAAGGTTAATGCTGCAGATCTTTTGTCATCATTTACCTTTGTCGTCTCTGAGTGAAAAAATACCATAGTGATCGTAGCCCACGGTCTTTTATACCACCAACCGGTAATAGAAGGTTCGGTGGTGGAAAAAGTGGCATCCATAACTTTGTGTAACTGTATCGTGAATATTTTGTTATTCATCATAAATAGTTTTTACGTGCAACACTTAAATTACCCCATACACGTACGTGTGGCTCTTGTAACTAGGTATTTCTGTGAATTTGCTTGAATGGAATGACTTCCTGGTAATGGCCTAAAAAGCATACATACATAGTTGACAATAAAATGTGCAATTTGAAGTTATCTTCACTTATCTATACAATATAATACCAATTATTTGTGACGGCGGCGTAAATGAATCCATTATTCCTTCTCCTTCCGTGAGTATCGCGGGAGTTACCTATGGGACATCCCAAGATATCATGGCCATAGATAGATGTGGTAACGGGAATAAGCCGACAAAGGTCAAACATTCGGTATTGCAATCGCAAATCCGCCCGTTATTTCCAAAAATAAATATATAAAAGTGAAAGGTGTAAGCTCTTTTCTTGAAGGTCCCTAAGTCGTATCGGTCCGGAAAAATCGCCGGTGGTAAACAATTCCACAGAGAAGTTAATAATAGATAACAGAGAAATTGATAAAGTTCCAAAAATATTACATGGCTTAAACAAAATTTGGATTTGTTAGGTTAGGAATTTTGAAAGGTTGAAAGAGAAAGGAAAATCGATAGTCAAAAAATATTAATTTTAGAAAACAAAATATGATTAAGAGATAAAAATAAGTTATGGGAATATTAAATACATGACTGATATGATGTATGATCTATGATATATTATGACTGACATGATCTATGAATATATGATTTTAGCTAAATTATTTCTGGTAGAAACATTAATGTGAAATCGGTATACCGCTACTACGCTCCACATGAACTAGTCAATAGCGATGTCTTAAACGCAAGTTCGCTGTGTCGGGCATGCTCAAAATATAATTTGTTATCTAAATTATTTGTTTCTCCATTTCTTAAGTATTACCTAAACGTTACTACATTAAAGTAGATAACAATTACATACACATTTCGTCCTGATAATATTTCACGAAGATGTGAATAGAGTGTGTAGTGAATAGAATAACTATTTTTTCCGTTACTAGTTATTAATAATACAAAAACATTAATTATGAAACAAAACATGCGATTTACGGCCCGTGAGGGCCACGTTATCGTATTAGTGGAGTAAATTATACGTGTAATAATTGCTTACAAAGATACTGTATATTTGATAGTGACAGTAGCACTTCCAAAAGTATCGAATCTCAACCGTCGAATCTTATAACAATAAGCTTAGCTTAATCAGATATCGTAGGAACAAAGAAGATATCGAATCTAAGCCCTTTTGTCTCCTACATATGGCTTTTAATTGCATGTAAAAGTATATACGTAATTGGATAATTTTCTACTTTTTTATAAGTGTGTTACCTCATAACTTTTTTCTTATTTCTGATCATTTTTTATTTGAAAACTGGTGCTTCTCATTAATTTATATTGGAGTCGGTTGTACAAAATTTTGAATTTTAAATTATTTTGTTACGTTTGTTGTATTTTTACAAGTTACTGTGTCAAACAAGTCCACCTGGTAGGAAGTGGATGCGGTGACCCTACATCTATCCACGATTAAGAATGTAGATGCGATGTCACCCCTGACACTAAGATGGTATGCCTCTTTACCAGTAAATAATCTTAGGTTCTTGTCACTCACAACATAAAACATAACAGCATTATGCTGGTATTTTACTAATATTTTCTGAGCGAGTGTCTCGATCCTTCCCCCGCGTAACCGACCAATTCAGCCAAAATACAGCTATAAAGTGGCTCTACCAAACGAACATTGTGTACCAAATAAAAAAGTATCATTATCATTATTATCATTGCAGCCCTTCACAAGTCCACTGCTGAACATAGGCCTCCCTCAACTAATGCCACAAAGCACGGTCTTGGGCCACCTGCATATCTTGCTAGGTCGTCACTCCATCTAGTGGTGGGACGCCCTACACTTCGCCTATTGCTACGAGGCTACTACTCGAGAACCTTTTCTCCCCATGGTTGGTCGGTTCTTCGAGCTATATGGCCGAACCATTGCCACTTCAGCTTACTAATCCGTTGCGATATATCGGTTACTCTGATTCTACTGCGGATATCCTCATTTCTAAGTTTATCACGCAGAGAAACCCCGAGCATAGCCCTCTCCATAGCTCGCTGAGTGACCTTGAGCTGCCTCATACGGCCAGTAATGAAGGACAACGTCTCAGATCCATAGGTCATCACTGGCAACACGCACTGGTTGTACAATCTCGTTTTCAAGTTTTGATATAACTGAGGAGAAGATGTGTCGTAATCTCCCGAATTTGAATCCGTCGATTGACCTCTCGAACGAAGTTGGTTTACGTAGTCGGACTATTTGTCCCAGGTAAACATACTCGTCAACAACGTCGTGCTTAGTGCTGCCTGCAACTACCGGCATAGGTGTGACATGGCCGTAACACATGATCTTTGTATTGTCCATGTTCATCTTAAAGTCTATCCGTTTGAGACTTGGGAGTCATTATCGAGGTTATTGAGCAGTGCTTAGGGCCTCCAGCGATTCTGCCATAAGTATTATATCGTCGGCTAGTCGAAGGTGGGTGATGTACTCGCCATTGATGTTAATACCGTTTCCTTTCCAGTCCAGTAGCTTGAAAAGTCTTCCAATGCAGCGGTGAAGAGTTTCAGGGATATAACGTCACCCAGACTTACACCTTTTTGCAGTTGTATAGGTTTCGTACTCTGGTTCTGTACTCAGATAGCCATCGTAGTCCTACTGTACAAACACTTCAGCACTTCGATATACCGACAGTCAACTTGACACCGCTGAAAGGACTGGAGCACCGCCCAAATTTCGACGGAATCAAAGGCTCTATCAAAGTCCACATACGTAAAACATAGTGGCAAATTGTACTCCTCGGTCTTCTGTATAATATGCCGAAGGGTATGTATGTAGCCTATGGTACTAAAGCCTTTTCGAAAACCGGCTTGTTCGGGAGGTTGGAAGTCGTCGAGTCTGTGTGCGAGACGATTCGTAATGTCTCGAAAACAGTACGTAGACGCGGCTCAGAAAGGAAATAGGTCTGTAGTTCTTCAAGAGAGCGTTATCACCTTTCTTGAAGAACAAGACCACCGCAGTTCTGCTCTACGTCTCCGGTGTAGGGCCACCATGGAGGGCGGAATTAAAGAGCTTCTGAAGGACTTCAAGTACCGCTTTCAGAAGCTCCGCTGTAATTCCATCCTCACCTTAACTTGCCGTTTTTTAAGGTGCTGGAGAGACATTCTAATCTCGCTCAGACTGACGTCCGGAATATCATTGGAACAAAGGTTTTTGGTTCGAATCTTAGACGCAGCTAACGTTTATGGTAAAACGCAAACTGTCGGATTTTGGGACTGGTTGCGCTGTGATTGGTCACGTTTGTAACATTTCAAGAGTTTCCTTCCAGTTTAGGGCTTGGGTAGGTTAGGACATATTGTGAGTGTATCTGTGTTTGTGAAAATTTTTCTTGCAGTGTAATAATATATCCTGCGCATTTTATAGTTTCCAATTATTTGAAAATTGACGCTGTGGTAAAAAATCGGCCAGGAGGAAAGAACCAAAAAAAGTTTCATTTATTAAATACGTGCCTTGGTGGAGCTGCGAGATTTTGGTGCCTTATTTTAACATAATTTCCTTTATGTTGTAGTCGAACTACGACATACGGCTGTGCGGCCTGTGTCCGAACGCACAAAGCCGCATGGAGGACCACCGGCAACAGCACTTGCAGTGTCCCGCTGATACCTCCGGACGACTACTGTGTTGGGACGACAAGCACTGTCAAAAGAGTAAGTTTAACCACCATATACATTGTAGGAAATTTTTAAGGGGTTTTCTAAGGATGTGCGATGGATTCGTGTATCATAGTTCTGAGCTCGAAAAAAAAATTGCCGCAATCTAAATACTGATTGGTTTAGTGATGTTAGAGTTTTAATACGTATAATAAACAATTTATAATATATAATTATTATCAAGACATAAACACATGCCACACGCCGACAACATGCCGCGAGTTCAAAAGGTCGTGGGTTCGAATCCGTCATACGACTACTTTGTTTTTGTTGTCTGTTCAAAAATATTGATTAAAAGGGCCTCTCATTTTTCTATTTTCTTATTTAAGGAAATAGCAGAATAAATGCTGTTAGAACCGATCGTTTCCAATTTAATCAATGAAAATCGTAACCGTGAGGAATACTGCTTGTCTAAGAAATTAAAATAAATATTTCAGAGATTTTTTTGCCCTTAAAACTCTCAGAAATGAGAGGAGCCGTATATAGGCTGTAGTTTTTCTTTTACATGATAATCCTTCTTTAGTAAAGTGATGGCTACTTTATTAAGACTTTTACTTCACTTGTAGCTTTATACAACTTAAAGACAGTACTGTCTTTAAGTTGTATAAAGCTTGTCATCACGCTACTGGGAACCGTGGCAGTCTTTTTACATGATGCTTTATTGAGTAATAGAGCTTTTTGTTTGTATGAGTCCATTTGAGAAGACCAGCTCTTAATAACCTCCCTCATATGTTTACTGCTAAGCAGTAATTTCAGGCTGTTAGGCATTCCGTCTTAGTTATCAGGGCGATCACGGAACTCAGAAAGAGATAGGAAAAGCATAACTATACGCAGGGGCTCATACTTCGCGGTTTAGTGGCTCGCGGAGTTAAACGATGTCATTCAAAGACTGGTGCTTAATAAATTGTAGAACAAGAAGTCAAGTGTATCTGTGTAGTGTTTATCTTCACTACACACAGGAGGAATTTGTTTTCATTGATAATTTTTAAAACCCTTCTTTAAAATCATATTTTTGGCAAAAACATGATCTTACCAAAAACTTTAAATTAAATTCTATGAATATTGCTCGCAATGTAAGCTCGCGATTTTCATGATCTTATGTGCGTAAAATGTAGTAGGTACACTGCAAATAACAAGTCTCATTCAAACACATTTCATGACGTACATTGTACTTCCGATAAACTTTTTCTTGAAAGTTTTTTTTACCGCTACCACGTAAAACATAATGTACTTATATTCTTTTGTATGTGACTATTTACTTTAATATAAAATATTTTTTTTTTTATTTCGAAGCTTGTTCAAATTATAGATTACCAAATAACGATAACATTTCATCATATTTCAATTATTAACGTCAATATAAAATAAATTGATTTTGCCCTATACATCAGCAATGCAATATTTGTCTGTGAAGGTTATCTGTGGACTAATTATAGTGTTCTATTTAACGTTGCTTGTGTTTGCGTAACATTGGGTGTATTATCTTAATTTCGAATGAGTGGTGTTGGTCAAAAGTAAGGTCTGGACCGGCCATACAACGTGTTCTGAAACTCAACATCAAGCGGGCAAAAAGGGTGAGGGGGGGGGGGTCATATCAGTCCTAGGAAAAAAATCCATATCAATTTGTTCAGTTATAACTAAGCCGACCATTTATTTTTTTTACTCAAAACGGGAAATGGGTTTCTTTGTACTCGCCAGTTAGTAGGTTAACAATAAAAATAAACACAACTTTTTAATGTTATTTATTTACAAAACCTATTATTACAAAACCGTTTTCAGTGCCTAGAAGACTGCAATGAAGTGGACGATATAAATGACAAGCTCGTGGAAACTGTCCATGCGGTCGGAGCTAAGTTCTGCAAGACCCGCCGCAGAAGAACACAAAAACTCTCCGATCACACTCTTAATCTCATGGCTGTTAGACGGGAGACAAAGCTACATTCTTCAACAGACTTGACAGCATACAGGCATCTGAACAGACAGATCTCCAAATGCATGCGGCGGGACTTACGCAACTTCAATACAGCTCGTATTGAAGAAGCGATAGAGCGGAACCAAGGCTCCAAAGTCTTTGCCAGAGATCTGTCTGCCAGAAAGAGCCAACTGTCAAAGCTGAAGACGGAATGTGGCAGCATCGTTTCCGGGACACCTGAGATTTTGAGTGAGATTGAGAGGTTCTATGGGCAGCTGTACACGTCATCGTTGGAGCCACACGCAAGTGTGAGTAACGATCCAAGAGCGAGTCTCATCCGACACTATTCCGAAGATATCCCGGACGTCAGTCTGAGCGAGATTAGAATGGCTCTCCAGCACCTTAAAAACGGTAAGGCCCCAGGTGAGGATGGAATTACAGCGGAGCTTCTGAAAGCGGGTGGAAGACCGGTACTTGAAGTCCTTCAGAAGCTCTTTAATTCCGTCCTCCATGGTGGCATTACACCGGAGGCGTGGAGCAGAAGCGCGGTGGTCTTGTTCTTCAAGAAAGATGACAACGCTCTCTTGAAGAACTACAGACCGATTTCCCTTCTGAGCCGCGTCTACGTGCTGTTTTCGAGAGTCATTACGAATCGTCTCGCGCGCAGACTTGACGACTTCCAGCCTCCCGAACAAGCCGGTTTCCGAAAGGGCTTTAGCACCATAGACCACATACATACCCTTCGGCAAGTTGTACAGAAGTCCGAAGAGTACAATTTGCCACTATGTCTGGCGTATGTGGACTATGAGAAAGCCTTTGATTCCGTCGAAATTTGGGCGGTGCTGCAGTCCCTTCAGCGGTGCCAAATTGACTGTCGGTATATCGAAGTGTTGAAGTGCTTGTACAGTAGGGCTACGATGGCTATCCGAGTACAGAACCAGAGTACGAAACCTATCCAATTGCAGAGAGGTGTAAGACAGGGTGACGTCATATCCCCGAAACTCTTTACCGCTGCATTGGAAGACGTTTTCAAGCTTCTTGACTGGAAAGTATACGGTATCAACATCAATGGCGAGTACATCACTCACCTTCGATTTGCCGACGATATAGTCCTTATGGCAGAATCGCTGGAGGGCCTAAGCACTATGCTCAATGACCTCAATAGTGTTTCCCAACGGATAGGTCTTAAGATGAACATGGACAAAACAAAGATCATGTTTAATGTCCATGTCACACCTATGCCGGTAGTTGTTGGGAGCACTAAGCTCGAAGTTGTTGACGAGTATGTTTACCTGGGACAAATAGTCCGACTAGGTGAGTCCAACTTCGACCGAGAGGTCAATCGACGGATTCAACTCGGCTGGGCAGCGTTCGGGAAGCTACGACACATCTTCTCGTCAGACATACCTCAAAACCTTAAAACGAAATTGTACAACCAGTGCGTGTTGCCAGTGATGACTTACGGAACTGAGACGTGGTCCTTCACTGCTGGCCGTATGAGGAAGCTCAAGGTCGCTCAGCGAGCTATGGAGAGGGCTATGCTCGGAGTTTCTCTGCGTGATAAACTTAGGAATGAGGATATCCGCAGTAGAACCAGAATAACCGACATAGCCCAACAAATTAGCAAGCTGAAGTGGCAGTGGGCCGGCCATATAGCTCGAAGAACCGACAACCGATGGGGAAGAAAGGTTCTCGAGTGGCAGCCTCGTACCGGTAGGCGAAGTGTAGGGCGTCCCCCCACGAGATGGAGTGACGACCTGGTAAGACGTGCAGGAAGTCGATGGATGCAGGTGGCTCAGGACCGTGCTTTGTGGAATTCTTTAGGGGAGGCCTATGTTCAGCAGTGAACTTGTGAAGGGCTGTAATGAATGAAAAATGAATGAATTATTATATTCACATTTATTATAATTATTTTTCATCATCATCATTACAGCCCTTCACAAGTCCACTGCTGAACATAGGCCTCCCCCAAAGAATGCCACAAAGCACGGTCCTGAGCCACCTGCATCCATCGACTTCCTGCATGTCTTACCAGGTCGTCACTCCATCTCGTGGGGGGACGCCCTACACTTCGCCTACCGGTACGAGGCTGCCACTCGAGAACCTTTCTTCCCCATCGGTTGTCGGTTCTTCGAGCTATATGGCCGGCCCACTGCCACTTCAGCTTACTAATCCGTTGGGCTATGTCGGTCACTCTGGTTCTACTGCGGATATCCTCATTCCTAAGTTTATCACGCAGAGAAACTCCGAGCATAGCCCTCTCCATAGCTCGCTGAGCGACCTTGAGCTTCCTCATACGGCCAGCAGTGAAGGACCACGTCTCAGTTCCGTAAGTCATCACTGGCAACACGCACTGGTTGTACAATTTCGTTTTAAGGTTTTGAGGTATGTCTGACGAGAAGATGTGTCGTAGCTTCCCGAACGCTGCCCAGCCGAGTTGAATCCGTCGATTGACCTCTCGGTCGAAGTTGGACTTACCTAGTCGGACTATTTATCCCAGGTAAACATACTCGTCAACAACTTCGAGCTTAGTGCTCCCAACAACTACCGGCATAGGTGTGACATGGACATTAAACATGATCTTTGTTTTGTCCATGTTCATCTTAAGACCTATCCGTTGGGAAACACTATTGAGGTCATTGAGCATAGTGCTTAGGTCCTCCAGCGATTCTGCCATAAGGACTATATCGTCGGCAAATCGAAGGTGAGTGATGTACTCGCCATTGATGTTGATACCGTATCCTTTCCAGTCCAGAAGCTTGAAAACGTCTTCCAATGCAGCGGTGAAGAGTTTCGGGGATATGACGTCACCCTGTCTTACACCTCTCTGCAATTGGATAGGTTTCGTATTCTGGTTCTGTACTCGGATAGCCATCGTAGCCCTACTGTACAAGCACTTCAACACTTCGATATACCGACAGTCAACTTGGCACCGCTGAAGGGACTGCAGCACCGCCCAAATTTCGACGGAATCAAAGGCTTTCTCATAGTCCACATACGCCAGACATAGTGGCAAATTGTACTCTTCGGACTTCTGTACAACTTGCCGAAGGGTATGTATGTGGTCTATGGTGCTAAAGCCCTTTCGGAAACCGGCTTGTTCGGGAGGCTGGAAGTCGTCAAGTCTGCGCGCGAGACGATTCGTAATGACTCTCGAAAACAGCACGTAGACGCGGCTCAGAAGGGAAATCGGTCTGTAGTTCTTCAAGAGAGCGTTGTCACCTTTCTTGAAGAACAAGACCACCGCACTTCTGCTCCACGCCTCCGGTGTAATGCCACCATGGAGGACAGAATTAAAGAGCTTCTGAAGGACTTCAAGTACCGGTCTTCCACCCGCTTTCAGAAGCTCCGCTGTAATTCCATCCTCGCCTGGGGCCTTACCGTTTTTAAGGTGCTGGAGAGCCATCCTAATCTCGCTCAGACTGACATCCGGGATATCTTCGGAATAGTGTCGGATGAGACTCGCTCTTGGATCGTTACTCACACTTGCGTGTGGCTCCAACGATGATGTGTACAGCTGCCCATAGAACCTCTCAATCTCACTCAAAATCTCAGGTGTCCCGGAAACGATGCTGCCACATTCTGTCTTCAGCTTTGACAGTTGGCTCTTTCTGGCAGACAGATCTCTGGCAAAGACTTTGGAGCCTTGGTTCCGCTCGATCGCTTCTTCAATACGAGCTGTATTGAAGTTGCGTAAGTCCCGCCGCATGCATTTGGAGATCTGTCTGTTCAGATGCCTGTATGCTGTCAAGTCTGTTGAAGAATGTAGCTTCATCTCCCGTCTAACAGCCATGAGATTAAGAGTGTGATCGGAGAGTTTTTGTGTTCTTCTGCGGCGGGTCTTGCAGAACTTAGCTCCGACCGCATGGACAGTTTCCACGAGCTTGTCATTCATATCGTCCACTTCATTGCAGTCTTCCAGGCACTGAAAACGGTTTTGTAACTCGAGCTGAAAGGTTTCGGGACTCTGGAACAAAGCACGAGGGGGACGGAGCGTTGACTTCATTAGACGAGACCTCTCCAACTTAACGTTTAGGTTCAGTGTGCCTCTAACCATTCGGTGATCGCTACCAGTTTTCACCCTCGCAATCACGGAGACATCACTGAACAGTTGTCGTCTGGTCGTCATAATGAAGTCAATCTCATTTTTGTGGAACCGTCGGGGCTCGACCAGGTCCACTTCCTGTGGGGCCGCTTCTGGAAGAAAGAGTTCATCATAAAGAGTCCCTCTTTCTCCATGAAGTCGGCCAGCTGCTGGCCCCTTGGGTTCCGTTGCCCTATTCCAAATTTCCCTACTTTCAGCTCACCGTTCTCTCTTGTGCCTAGTTTTGCATTGAAGTCTCCCATTAACACCGTATATTGGGTTTTGGAGGAATGCATGGCTCTAGAGATATCCTCATACATTTCCTCCACCTCCTCATCGGGGTGTGCCGAGGTTGGTGCGTAAACCTGTATGACCTTCAGCGAATACCGTTTGGTGATTCTGAGTATAAGGTACGCAACCCTCGTCGACACACTCCCGATCTTTACAACGTAGTTAACGAGAGACTTGTGGACGATAAATCCGACACCTCCTTGGGACAGATGGTCGCCCTCCCGGTGATAGAGCAAGTTGCCGGATTCGAGGATTACCGTGTCCTCCCCCTCTCTTCGGACTTCGGATAATCCTATAATATGCCAGCGCAACTTGTCTATCTCTTCTTCCAGCTCCACGATCTTCTCGTCAGTCCTCAGGGTGCGTGCGTTGTACGTTGCCAGGTCGAGTCGTCTAAGGTGGCAACCGAACCTCCACCGGAGATTCTTAGCACCCCCTGCCCCGCCGTTACCATGGTCGCCACCGTAGCCAGGAATAGCGGGGCCGCCGGGGACTGGGGGCCGTTTCTTTGTTACTGTCATTCATAGGGGGTATTTGCCATAGTTGCCACGCTTGGCGAGCGGGTTGGCAACCGCAGTTTTTTTATTGTAATTTGGCTATTATCAGGAAGATGCTGCTGCCCATCTCCTGCCTGTTTCCCTTTGTCGCCTTTTACGACACCCACGGGAGGATATGGGGTAGTGGATATTCTTGACCGCCACTACACGGCAATTATTTTTATTATAACAAATTGTGAAAAATAAAAATAAAACAATCACCAGTTCACCAGCTTCATTAAAGCAAAGTTCCTCACACAATAATTATTAAATGCAACATATTTTTTAATTATATTTGTCAGTGGAATAAAGTTGGTGATGATTTTAAATAAGAGCAACATCGCCTTTAGAACTGGAATCATAAGTGATTTTTTTCAGACGTCCACAATTTATTCATAATAGAAAAATGCTCTTTCTACTGGAGCATTTGTGCCAGTTAGACATAAAATATATTCGATTGAAATGAAAAAAAAATATTTTGAAGATTGTTAGTGCGAAAGTGTTTGAATACTATCCTACCCAACGAGTTTCTGCGGAAACTTTATATTAAACAATGGAAACTATTTTACCAAAAGATACGGAAGATTATTGATAGCACCTCTACCTGTCTCGCTCCAATTCACATGAAATGGCATCATTATCTGTATCATTCAAAAACATTTCTGTCTCATTTGCACTTGTTGAATTCAATATTTAATACATGAAAATTTAATAATGTAGCTTTTTTTTTGCTTGATTTACGACTGCGATTAATAGCACGTTTATTTAAATCTCGTTAGTGAAAAAAATCACTGTAAAATTGAGAAATTTGTGGTCACAATACGTAATAATATGATATAAGGTGTCGATTTTCCTCATTTTCCTTAATTTGTCAGTTATAACTTAACTATCTAATATGTATTTTTTCCCCGGTCTGGTATGACCCTCTCGCCCGTGCCCGCTTGACGTTGAGTTTCAGGACACGTTGTATATCGGTTCTAGTATTCCGTATAAACGGTGAATGATCACCTTTCTAACTTCTTTTTTGTGTACTGCAAGAGATATGATGTATATGTTGCCTTCTCTACAATAATAAAGAATTTAAGTACAGATGTCCCTAGGCAACTGTAGCTCCTATTAATTAGGAGAACTACTTTGATAATGTACGAAAGAAAATCGCCTTTTCCCCCGCTAAAACTCTTTGTTTCCCTTTACGTATATACGCCAGATTTTCAATCCATTGCTATACACAATTCATACAAGAATGTGCCATAAGGCAAGCATTTGTGAACGAGTTTCCCTAACTCGTTGGTTAGGTAGTGAAATTGACGTGAGTGTGGGTGACAGTGTGCCCGAGTGCGTGCGGCGGGCGCGCGTGCACGCACAACGGCACGTGCTGCAACGCGACGTGCCTGGGCGGCTGCGACGGCCCGCTGGCACGCGACTGCCACGTCTGCGCCAACTACTCGCTCGGCTACGGCGAGAACCGTACCTGCGTCTCCTCCTGCCCCGCCAACACGTACCGGGTGAGTCCGCGCTGCAAACCATCATCATTATTCACTTTACCTCAAAAATCTGAACTAAGTACCAATTTACTGTATCTGCGAAATAGCAAGTGCAAGATATTTAATATAGATTTATAATATAAGTTAATTTCAAAAAAAATAAACAAACTTAAAGGTTTATTATTTTATAAGTAGTATTGGTATTCTTCCCCTATTCTCAAAATTAAGCAATATATAGTTTTCTAGTTTACTAACTGGCCAGGCAGACGTTGTTCTGCCTTCTCCGACGACCCTGTGGCCTATAAAAATTCTTAAATTCGTAATAAAAAATATAGAGGGTCACTTATAGGGATAAAAACTATCCAATCTCTCAAGTTGGACCAAACTGCACACAATGTGCAAAACTTCATTACAATCAGTATAGTAGTTTAGGAGTTCATCGCGAACAAACAATGTGACACGTAATTTTTATATATAAAGATTAACTGTTTATATTTTACTAAATGTTACTTCACATTCCGCCACCTTAATTTTATTTCCGGACAACATAGAGTGAATAAGCTTTTGTTAAGCTAAGTCGGTGCCCTTTATTATCTTCGGCTGTATCACCATTTACCATCAGGTAGTAGTCAAGCACTGGCTTAGAATGGTTAGGAAAAGTACACAGTCAAATTACAAACTACCTACGTTTCATATTCGGTTAAAAGAATTAACACGCCGAATACCGAATATTCTGTGAACTTCCTGGCCGAATAGCCAAATATTAGGCAAAAGTATTCAGCCGTGATGGAAGCAGTGTCTATTCTTTAAAGCGTCTATTCTCTGAAGCTGGCGTGAAGGAAAGGAGTAAACTACTGCCTGAAAATGAAGAATAATTTGCCTTTCTGCACCGTTATATAATTCGAGGCAATAAACATTTATCTTTGTTCTTTTTTTAATTTTTATAATATGATAGTTGATTATGTACGCATGACAACTTTAATGCTTACAAGAAAAAAAAATTATAAACTAATTAAATATTTTCATTTCACCAATTATCTGACTACAATAAAACCTCTTACTTTAAGTATTTGGTCGAATGGTACCTAGATATTCGGTATTCGTGTAATATATTAATAGGATAAAAGTAGCCGAACCGGATACACACATATGGCTGTTAAAATGTACAAATAAGATCACAAGCTTAACATAGAAACATACTTATGTAACATAAAAGTAATGAGACAAACTAGTCTGTGACTCAGCAATGTATGCTTATCTTTTAAAGTTAGAAGAAAAGGAATTAATAATTTTCTGTAGATCTGTAGCACTAACTCTATTAAAATTGAACTCTTTCAATTTTCAAACTGTTTTAAATCAACCCGTTACACAGAATAACTATTTATAAAATGTCTATTAAGTTTTGTGGCATCCAAAATATGTTCAGGAATTGATTTACTAGAACCGCTCTTAATTGTTTTATTAATGTGACGCCACCTTAAGGACGGATTATTAATATTGTTATTTACAAATTGAGTAAACTATGCCTGTTTCTCAACACGAACAGCGCTATTACATAGGTTGCGTATTTCCTGGTAAAATGTATAAGCTGATTCGGAATTACTTACTTTAGCTTATTACGACGACATAGTTCTCATTTCTATAAGAGAAATGGTAATCCATGGAGATGGTGCGTTTTTTTAATTTACCGGAGTAAAAGTATCTACTAAGTCTAAGATAAGAAAGTTGAACAAGTTAACCATTTCATTAAGGTCATTATTATACTCCAGTTTAAATTTCCAAGGAGTGAATGCAGATGCTTTCTTAATATATTCGGCAATATCTGCTAGTGGTCTGTACTGGACGGTACGGGATTTTATATTTGGAACATAAATAGGAAATGTCGCTATTACTAGTCCATGATCACTTAAAAATCATCATTATGTACAACATCTACCGATATGGACTGCAGATTAACTCTAGTAAATATGACATCAATAAGTGTCAAAGTATGCGGCGTTATACGAGTCGGTAAGTTAAAATTTGATGTAGCTTGTAAGTGTCAGTCTGAACTTCAAAACATTTAGGTAGAGTTACAAGATTGTTATGATCTATACAATTTATATTAAATTCACCAACAACACATATGTGCTCGTATTTAGATCCTAGTATTGATAAAGATTCGTGAAGAGTAGTGACGAGGTAAGATGTGCATACCTCAAGACAAAAGTGTAACAGACCAAATTTCGGACATTGGCTGAATTATTGTGACGTAACCACAATATCAAAGGCCGTATTGAAGAAAAAGGATGTGCGTCCAATATTTTATGGTTTTGCAGCTGTCGCGGCGCTGCGTGACGGAGCAGGAGTGCCGCGCCATGCCGCCACCGCAGCCTGCCGAGTCCAGCCAGCCCCCGCCCAACATCCAAGCCTATAAGATCCTCAACAACACCTGCGTCTACATGTGTCCCAGCGGATACATGGAGGTAGCCAATTTACATACGATGACACTCTTACATTGTATACTGCTTTGTAGCTCATTCATTTGTAGTTTTTAACAGTGTATAGCTGGAGGATGTAAGCTTCTCAGAATTTCTGAGGATTTGAAAGCGATTTTTGTGCTAAGAAGATCGCGCCTTTGCTGGTCGCCACTAGTTTAGATATTTTTGATTGTATCTTTAACTACTGTAATCCATTTTAGCTTTTTTTTATAGGTTATGGTTGACAAACGAGCATACAGTCCACCTGATGGTAAGTGGTTGCTGCGGCCCATAGACTTCTACATCTATCCACCATTACAAATCAAAATGTAGATGCGTTGTCACCCGTGAGGACCAAGATGGAATGCCTCATTTCCAGTAAAAAGGGCCTCCGGCCACCTGCACTCACCAAGCGAAACGCAAAGGTAAACCTCTACTTCACGCTGGTGTTCTGTGAGGTCGTGGTACCACCCCGGTTCGAGCCGGCCCATCCGTGCGACAGCAAAAGCTGCCGCGTGGCTCTACCACTGATAAACTTGTTTATTTAGTGTTTCTAGTATAAGAACCATAGCTCTTATTTATCTAAATAGACCCCTATTCTATCAGCCCATCAATTACTTTCCACAGCTTGGTAGATTTGCCATAACCGCCTGATTTGGCACGTTTCATTGCGCCGTCTAAGAATGTGCATAAGTTCGATATCCTCATGCACATCCCTGAGACGCTGTCATACAGATAGCTTGCCTCTAGGAATTTATATTATGTCCCGGAAGCGATTTACATCCTTAAATTGCACACGGACAAACGTCCCGGCCCAAACAACTAAAAGGTCGGAGAAAAAATTTCTTCGTATTTCGTTTGCATAAAATTGAAGAAAAATCTCTTTGGATGTATTATTTGAATCTGGTTGGTTTTAATGTCAATACATATAGGACATTAAGAAAAAGAAAAAGTAAAAAACATTTTCCCGCCATTTTTCAAATGTTTTTCTGTCCGCCAAAATGAGTGAATCTAATGAAGAAATTCGATACATTCTGAAGTTTTATGGCAAAAAAGGGAAAAATGCCACTCAAGCCGCGAAAAGAAATTTAGACCTAATGCAGTGTCAGTAAGAGTAGCACAAAGTTGGTTTAAGCGTTTTCAGTCCGGGAATTTTTATGTCAAAGATGCTCGCTGTGCTTGCCCTCATACGGATATTAGTAGTTAAAACATGGCCGGGGAGTTGAGAATTGACCACAAAATAGTTTTGACCCATTTGAAATAGTCTGGCTGTACAAAAAAAGCTCGATATTTGGGTACCACATGAGCTCACTGAAAGAAACCTAATGAATTGTGTACTCGTTTGCGATTCGCTGTTGAAACGTAATGAAACCGAACCATTTGTGAAAGTGAATCAGCTACGACAAGAACGAGCGAAAAAGATTATGGTCAAAGGGTAGTCACGCTCCACAGACTGTAGCGAAACCCGGATTAACACGCAATAAGGTGATGCTGTGTGTATGGTGGGATTGGAAGGGCATCGTTTATTATGAGCTTATACCGCCGGCCAAAACCATCGATTCGGATCTCTACTGCCAAAAACTAATGAGACTCGAGCAAAAAATGGAAAAAAAACGGCCGGAATTGGTCGACAGAAAAGGAGTGGTCGTTCATCATGATAACGCCAGACCACACTTTGGCCATTTAGCAAAAATTGAGAGTGTTTGGTTGGAAAGTGTTAATGCATCCACCATATAGTCCTGACCTTGCAGCCTCAGATTTTACCTGTTTCGGTCTCTTCAGAATACTTTGGGTAGTTTTAGGTTACCATCAAGAAAGGACTGTTAAAACTACTAATCTTTTTTTTTGTTGATAAAAACATCCCAAGATTTTTACAGCAAAGGGATTATGAAACTACCTACAAGATGGCAACAAGTTATCGAACAAAATGGCACATAATATATATTATAATTGGGTACATGTAATTAATCTTTGGAAAAAAAAAATGTCTTAAATTTGTATATAAAATACGAAGAAACTTTTTCCCGACGTTATATTTACTAATGAGGTATAATAAATAATAATTTGCCGCTCACCAGATGTTATTAGTTGGGAATAAGGTGATGTTATTTGTTACACAGGGTCAAACGTGCAAGTAAAACTTTGCGTTCCAATTTTAAAAAAATCTGTTTCTAGTAGTTCACAAACAATGCCTCTGTTGTTTCTCTTTCATTTTTTTGCACATTTTTTCCAATCTCTTCTTAATTCTTTTACTTTTATGGAAATCCGTAGTTTAGTTTGTTTATTTTAATCTGAATATAACTAATATTTCGGGTGCGGGAATAGAACAGCAACCGCCAAAGTTTAGCCACTTGGAATTGAAACTGTGTGCGCAAGGTGTTAAGGTGTATATTGGTGTGCAGGTGGGCGCGGCGCACAACGGCACGTGCCGGCCGTGCCAGCCGGCGGGCTGCGTGCGCGAGTGCGGCGGCGGCCGCGTGGACTCGGTGGCGGCGGCCGAGCACTTCCGCGGCTGCACGCACCTCAAGGGCTCGCTCGAGATCTCGCTCCGCGCCAGCGCTGGTAATCGCCCCAACATTTATCACATAATAAAGGATAGATTTTGCCACGATTGTTAATCTTTGTCTTCATTGAGTTTTGTTGACCAATAAGAATGTCCTCCAAACGGAATTGCTGTCACGGCGGCCAATCTCAACGGAGACTGACTACCTGCGCGAGACAGGATTATAGTGCACTCTCTATTCCCTCACTGTTATATTCCGATGGGAATCCGAATATAAGAGCGAGTTAATAGAGGGAAATTACGGAGAGAGATCAGGCGCAGGAGCAACGGCTTTACGTGCTTTCCGAGGCGTGCCTCGTGGGGCTGAAACACTGCCAACATGATTCCGAGCTGTTACTGACAATTTCGTGACAGAAAAACTTAATAACTAATTCTTGCTGGCCGGCCCCGGCATTCGTACCCGAGGTCTCATGAACAACAATCTCGTTTACGACTACTTAGCCAACTAAGCATTCAGTATGTATTCATTATCACTACTACTACACACTACATCAAAATTTCACTGCTGAACAAAGATAGCCACAATGTACGCTCCTGAGATACCTGCATCCATTGACTACATATGTACGTGTTTCATCAGGTCGGCACTACATCTAGTGGAGGATCACCCAACACTCTTCTTGCCAGTACGAGACTGTCACTCGAGAACCTTTCTTCATTGTGACGAACAAACACACTATCCACCTGATAGTAAGTGGATACTGCGGCTCATAGACATCTACATCTATCCTCGGTTAATAATCAAAATGCAGATGCGTTCTCACACTTAAAGATTAAGATGGAATGCCTCATTTTCACTTAAAAGCTTCACCCATTCTTCACACTCACCATACAAAGCACAGCAGCATCAAGCGTCTATTTTACGCTGGTATTCTGTGAGAGCGTGGTCCTTCCTCGGTCGAGCTGACCCATTCGTGCACGTAACAAAATAACCTAAAATAAAAAATAACCTCCGTATACAGGCAACACAATGGCGATTCTGGAAGCATCTCTGGGTGAAATCCGCGAAATAGACGGCAGCCTGAAAATAACGCGCTCGTACCCGCTCGTGTCGCTCATGTTCCTCAAGAACCTGCGCCGGATCGGCGGCCACACCAACGATAATAAGTGAGTCTGTAATGTCGCCCATTTACACTTTTTGTTTACTTACATTTATAATAATTGATTAATTAGAATAGAAAAAATATTATATAAAATAATAATAAGTAATATTTAAAAGTTTAATTTTTTTCTGGTTTGGAAAATACCTTTGTCCTGGGAAGAACCAATAACAAACAAAACGGGTATATTATATTATCATATAATAATGTTCATTTATTTTTTTACAATTACATACTTATTTTTATAATTGATTAATTTGTGTCAGGACAGTCGTGTGTGATTCTGAGTACTATGACAATTATTATTATAAAATGGCACATAAAATACGTAAAAAAATATATGTATAAAGTATAAACGCATGAACGAAGCGAGAGAGGTGAGTCAATATCGTCAAATGGAAGTCCGTAGACGAGACGCCTACTCCTCTGGCAGAGTTTACGTATCTGGCAGAATTTATATTATGTATGTTTAAACGTATACATCAGAAACACACGCGTAAAAATTAATTTAATTATTAATAAAATATACGCATTAGATAAGTATATTATGTTAAAACCAAGCAGTAAAGAAAAGAGAAACATGTAAGACACGGTTCGATACACATATTGCAACTTTAGAATTTTCAAAATTAAATATTTTCCTTGTCAACATTATTGTAAGCATATCATTGCTTTTACATATTATAAGCTATAATTAAACGTTGCTGCAGAATGCAGAGCCTGTACATCTTCAACAACCCGAACTTGGAGATGCTGTGGGACTGGTCGACACATAAACCGATCGAGATAACTCGCGGCAAACTGTTTATTCACTTCAACCCGAAGCTCTGCTACAACCAGATCCTGCCGCTCAAGAACATGACGCGCGACCCGATATCCACGTTCGACCAAATTGAGGTGTCCATCGACAACAATGGCGATCAGGCTTCATGTATGTACAAATATTTTTGTATTTAGTAAGTTAAAATTTCATTATTTTGACCATTGTTAAACGATATGGTAATAATAATTTATTTATTTTGACCGTTATTTAGACATGATGCAAATTGACGATCGCAGAACAAAACCCCATGTAGTTCTGGGTATTTTACCACCTGGCATCAACCGGATGGTCATACCGTATTCGGAGTCGATGAGATATTTCTGGTCCTACTTACGAGTATAGCCAACTTACAATACGCACAGGACTAAATGGACTGATGGATTTTTTTACGCCTCCACTACAAGGTTACAAACTATTAAACGGATTTAAATCTTATAGTATAGAACATCAGACATACATATATGTAATAATTTAACTAAAAATATTTGCAACATGTTTTTTTTTTCGCATTTATTTATCGCTTTACGAAATTGGTACATTATAAATGACACCGATAAAATCACTAATGTTCGTACAAGGTATTAACATAATTTTTTTTTACATAATATAAAATATTAGAAATATAAGCATGTTTGCGTTTAGAATTATAAAAATAGTGACCCGCCCCGGCTTAGCACTGGTGATTTCTGGATCTCGACAACAGCGCCACACACCTGGTCCAATTGTGAATCTAAACCATCCAGGGACCTGCTGAAACATACAAAAAATTTCATCGAAATTGGTCGAGTCATTTTCGAGTTTTTTAACCGACAATTTATTAATATATATCTATAATATAAAAATGTATCGCCAAATGTGTTGCTAAGCGCAAATCTCGAGAGTAGCTGAACCGATTTCGTTAATTTTTTTTTTAATAATATTTCTTGAAGTACCAAGATGGTTCTTACGGAGAGAAAAATTTAAAAAATTGCTTGAAAAAATAAAAAAAAACACTTTTCTATATTCCCAAACAAAAAATTCGTAACAATACTTAAAAGTCAATTTGAACTTTAATACCATACCATAAAGTTTAAGTGTTAGTAGAGGGGTTCCGGGAAGGCAAAACAATTGAGTGACGTTAGTATCATATAAATAAATATTAATGTCGATATTTATACACATTGGCAGATAGCTGATGTTGTAAGGAGTAACTTGGGCTACTTTTATTTTAGGGTTCCGCGAAAAATAACTCCACGCGGGCGAAGTCAGCCCAGAATGGCTAGCTTGGCTTTTATTTTCCCATACTTAATTGAATTTCTAGCACATTAACATGGCAAGAATGGTGCCTACATAAGCGCTGTCACTCAAATCAGCCTGCGTAGTAGCGCGTTGTTTGCGAAGTGGGTAACATAATATTTTCGTACATCGATATCGTCTCAGCAATATTTGTGTACACGAGGTTAGGAGGTTGCTTGTTACTACAGTAACATTATCTTCCGCTCACTTGTCGTGTCAATCAGGATTCCTTCTCACTTAGGCTTTTTACCTATATATGGTTTATATTTCTTATATTATATGCTTTATTATATTCTTCTAATATGTTTTATTATTAGAGAAACCTTGGAAAATAATTGCTCCTGTAATTTTAATCTCTCGTAAATTCTCTAGAAAAGCCAAGAATTTGTTGCAAGAATAATTATATACGAGTATGTGATGTTCTATTACTTACTTAAATTCTATTTGTTGAAACCATTTCTATTGGTCTTATAATGCATAATTTAAAATTTAACTTCAATATAAATTATTAAGAATAACTCAAAAACTATTGTTCAGACCTTGATAAAATTTATATGGGACCACATGTGAAGCACCGGCTTTCAAATAAAAAAAGAATCATCGAATTCGGTTCACCCAGTAAAAAGTTACGAGGTAACACACATAAAAAAACATACAGTCGAATTGAGTACCGGCTCCTTTTTGAAGTCGGTAGATAAAATATAGGATACATAAAGAGGAATACGGCGGCAGAGGCCGCGGGTTGGTTTTAGAATCGTTTGGCACGAATTTGGCGAAGTAAGGTGTTTTATTTGGTAGAGATTTGGTCCCCGATTATAATAATACCACTCACATTAAAAGGTAATGCACAGGTATCGAAAAAATAAATAAAAACTATTATAACCTAAAATGCGTAAAACATGGAAAAATTACTGTGAAAGCTGGATAGCATACAGAATTTTGTGTAAGTGCGACAAGGACGTAAGACTAGTGTCATATTATTCTACTGTCTATACTCTCTGTCAAGAGATATTACGCTAAAGAGAACTATAATAATAGAGAAAATTTTACCGACTTGATATATGAATATTTATGGAGAAGAGAAATTATAAGGAATAAAAGAGATCCTTTTGAGGAGTTAATAAAAAAAATTATGTTTACAGACAATAAAGAAGTGATTATAATATACTGTTTTATTTCTGAATTGTTTAAAACTGCCCAAAAATACTTGAACACCCAGAAATAATTTCAGTTGTAATAGGTTAGAAGGTTGTGGCAAAAGCAAAGGCAACCTGACTTTATAGATAAGATATCTAATCTGATCGAATCTGTACTAAAATTAAACCAGCACGCCCCGACCCCACGTAGTCTTGTCTGCCCTACTCCTAGAGTGTTTTTGTAAAGCCGTAGGCGCAGAGGGAGAGCAGCCAGCTGCGGAGGTGAGCATTGGTGCCTGTGATTCGCTACGCAAAGGCGAAGGGGCTGCACTTCCCGCAGCGCCGAAGCCGTTGTAGAAGTAACTTTGGGTCAATATTCCTGTGTAAAAAAGTGAGGTTATGATTTTACAAAAAAAAAAACATTACTCATAAACTATACTTTTCCGCAACGAGGGAAAGGTAGAGGGGCTTTCCCTGATAGGGCACACTCCTGCTACCCTCTTCCCCACTCCTGCCGGAGACGATAAATGTTACTTTCAGGTTAGGTCTATGGGATTTTCTCAAGAACGGTGTATTACCTTTTAATGGGAGTGGTGTTGGTGTCGGGAGTAAGAGGACGCTACCCCCTTCCCCTCCCCTTAAACTCTTCCCCCTCCTCCTGCCAAACGATTCTAAATTTCAACCGAGGCCGCATTTCATCATTTTGTTTAATTAACTTGGTCGACAAGTATCAAAGACGTATAGTTGTTCACGCCCCTTGATAACTTACAATTACACAAAAAACATATTTTTTCCTTGATTGATCAAATTATACAGTAGCAGTACATATTGAGAAATATTTTTAACGCAGGTTTTCAAGATGTGCTGGAACTGAAGGTGAGCACTCTACGTCGGCGCGCAGTGATCCTGACGTGGAACATGTACTGCTCGGAGGATATCCGCAAGATGCTCGGCTACTCCATCTACTATATTGCTGCCGAGCACAACGTCACGCTATACGGCCAGCGGGATGCCTGCTCTGACACGTGCGTAGTTTGTATTTATCCTTAGTTTACACTAATAAACTAGGAAATTTTTACATTTTTAGCAATTAGTTTTCGAAATATCAGGGTTCAAAGTAGCCTACAGTCTGTGTTTCCAATTATTACCTCTTTTGATTTTAGATTTAGAAAAAATAAAATGGAAGTCAGTCAGATTATATATGGCTAGAACTAACAATATTAGGCCGACGTGGGACACGTTTGCCGATCTAGACGTGTCTGAAGCTCATATATTTTATATGGCGATGAGTAATTATGTAAAACTACATTAGATCCTTGTTACACGACGCAATGCTACGTGTATGAGATGCTATACGTCATTCAGAGAGCGTCGAATGGCGAGTTTAGTTGCCGACGCGAAAATCAAAGAAAATTACGAAGGTGAAAGAATAAAATACATGAAATAACGAGCTTCATCTTCTTCTAAATATTTTCGCATATGGTATTCAACAACAACTATTGTGAACCAGAGCTTTCTTTTCGTATTTTTCTCCTCAATACTCTTAAGCAATTTAAATCTAATAATTTAAAATTAATAATTTTACACAACCGGCTTCAATATAAATTATTAATAATAACTCAAAAATTATTGGATCAGACCTTGATCAAATTTATATGGGACCACATGTGAAGCACCAGCTTTTAAATAAAAAAAAGAATCATCGAAATCGGTTCACCCAGTAAAAAGTTATGAGGTAACACATAAAAAAAAGGAGAGTAGCCCTTTTCAATGCTTCTGGGCGCACTAGTGTAAACAACCAACGCAACCGCTAGTGTAAACTTTGACGCTAGCTAGTGTGTTCATTTTCCATATAGGTGCGTCACGCGCTCGCGCCAATGAGTGCTCGGCAGCAATCAATACGCAACGAATGATGTATATTCATCTTTTTCTAACGATAGGTATGCCGTATCATATGTTTCTTTTTGTTAGCGCAACGTGTCATAATAAATAACTGTACGTAGATATAGTACTACCTGCGCCACTTTAAAATACAATAATGTTAGTGTGTAACCTGTTTATCTCTTTTAATACGTCTTTGTTCAAAACTGGCTTCACGCAGTTCTCACCGGGCGGCTAGGCGTCGTACGCGCGCCCAGCCAAGTATTGAATTATTTTAATTTTAAATTATCTCTTAAACTATGCGTCCAAATAACATGGTATAAAGAACAAAGTTTATCTTCATAAAATTGTCTTGATGATGAAGTAACTTTCGTTCGTAAGGATAAATAGGCCATGCCTAATAATAACGCTTATAAATCACTTTTTAATTTTCAATATGTTTTTGTCACAAAATACCTAATACCCGAACTTTTTTTTAGACGATGTAAAGATCTATATTTTTCTAGAACATTGTATTTACGTATCCCTAACCATAACACCAGCGTACGCGGATAAATCATTTCGGGAGCGCTTTTTCTTCTGACTTGCTTAACAAATATCCATATTTAAGGTTAGCTGAGTAATATAGCTTAATGCGAGATAGGCTATATTATTCCACATGAATCTGGCTATAATATACAAAAAGAATTTTTCAAATCTGACTGGTAGTTCCAGAGATTAGCGCGTTTAAGCAAACAAAAAAACAAACAAACCCTTCCGCTTTATTATATTAAAAAGTATAGATATAGATTATATAAGTTAGCAAAATACTACAATACTAAACATAAATTGTTACCGACATGCGACTGTCACCAAAATATAGAACATTGTTAATGTAATTAATAGATATCATCAACTTCTTTTTTTTTAAAAAGCTGAGTAAAAACAAATAATTGTCAGTCCAAGCATGTTTAGAAAGTAGCTATTGTTCTTTGGACTTTGCAAAATTTAACTCATTACTACGTGTTCATTTCATGAATGCCGCGCTCTCTCATACTGTGCCTCCAGCGTCGCCCTTATAGTAGGTACCGACAGCAACACTGAAATGTAACTACATCCTTTGTTTGTGCTCCCGTGCGATCTCTAGTTTGTTACTGTTTTTGTTCTTGTTTTTTTTGATTCCCGTGACTTTTTACGTTCGTTAATTTGTGATAAACGGAATGGACATTACATTTGGCAGTGATACAGAAACGAACGATTTCAATAAAATAACTGGTATCGAAGTTATGGATGCGTAAATATCTACCTACCAGTTTTCGTCGCCTTCGTACATAATTCATTTAAAATGTGCGATATAACTATAATATTTTTTTTAAACGTAACCTCCACACTAGGATTTTCTCCTGTATCGTGGGCTTACAAACATAAATTGCACAAGGACAAACTTCCAGACCCGGAACAAAATTGTAGGCCATACAAATACTTGTTCCGTACGGGATTCGACCCCGCGGCTCTTAGCGCTGCAACTCTATTGCTAAGCTACTGGGCCATGGAGCCGTCGGTAATAAAAATATAATAAAAATATTTTATTTTACGTTTCTATTCAGTGTTATTATTTTACTTTACTAACTAAATAAGTTATTCAATAATATGCATTTTATCTACTTGCTTGCCCTTCATTTCTCTGTACAGGGCAACAAACTAAAAGTCGAATTAAAACACAGTAATAGTTTTGTCTACGGTACCGTCAGCTGTGACGTCATAACGGTCGACGACGGCAAACTCAAAATGAACGCGTAGTATAATAATTTCCTACTCGGCAGTTAGTGAAAGTAATTCTATTAACATATTCACGCTATATTATGGTTGTAGCAACAATGGGTTGGCTCGACCGGGGAAGCACCACGCTCTCACAGAATACCAGCTTAACACTGCTATGTTTCGTATGGTGAGTGTAGAGAACTGGAGACCCGTTTTACTGGAAAGGAGGCATTCTATCTTAGTCCTCGGGAGTGACAACGCATCTATATTTTGATTCTTAATCGAGGGTGAATGTAGATGTCTATGGGCCACAGCATCCACTTACCACCAGGTGGACTATGTGCTCGTTTGTCACCCTTATTTTATAAAAAAATATATCTGAACAAGGGTCTCCCAACATGAGTTCGTTGTAATATGTACTTTGCAGTAGAAGATATCGATATCAACACGACGTGGCGATCGAACATCATTAATACGTACATGACTGATATGTGGATCGTTATTGTGTGCAGGTGGAACGTACTGGACATAACGATGGACGACGTGCGCAGCAACGTGTCGAAGCCGACGCCCAGCGCGAAGAACAGGCTGGTCAACCCGTGCAACAACCTGCAGCCGCACTTCTACCCGCTCACGCAGCTCACGCCCTTTACGCGATACGCCGCCTACGTCAAGACCTACACCACGCTCCAGGACAAGAAGGGCGCGCAGAGCCCCATCATCTACTTCAAGACCCTACCCGATTGTAAGCGTGAACTTTCGTCTTACCAATATTTTGAATCCATTGCTGTTTCCTCAAAAAGAGCACAATACCGATGCGATGTACTGATTTTACATTTGATAGTGAGATTTTACACGTTGCAGCTATATTATAATTTTAATACGAAACTATAGTATAGCTGCAGCGCTCTCACGGAATACCAGAGTAAAATAGTAGCATAATGATGCTGTGTTCCTGATTTTTAGAGAGAGAGGGAAAGAGAGAGAAAGAGAGAAAGAAAGAAAGAAAGAGAGAAATAGAAAGAAAGACAGAAATAGAGAGAGAGAAAGAGAGAGAGAAAGAGAGAGAGAGAAAGAGAGAGAGAGAACCCATCTTACCACACTGCCCTTGGCGGTTAAGTAAATCCAAGACAATGTACTCCAAGACAAGTCCAAGACAATGACAATCGCACTTGTCTTTTTGTGTTTTTCCCATTTCCAGAATTAATTTTACGTCTAAACGAGCTTTAAGCAAGTCTAAAGTAAATATTTTTGGCTTCAATATCATCAGTGTGAGAGGTTGGTTCTAAATATTTAGTCATCAAACTCAAAGCATTGTTGCATGCACATTGAAAAAGTGGACGAGTTAAATTAAATAGACTCTCGCTTGAAGATTTGATAGATATCGACGCGTTTGCTCGCATTATGTTGATTGCAATATCACATCTTCCACCTTTACATCCCGTCGCCGGTTTAAATTGTTACATAACGTGTACAAATGTTTATAATCTGTTTTAAATAAATAGTGTGCATGTATTACAACTACTGGATTTTATATATAATGTTTTTACCTTGCAGCTCCAAGCCCACCGTTGGGGCTGACAGTGGAGCTTCGCACTGCTCACTCTGTGCAGATTAGCTGGATGCCGCCGGCCATGCCGAACGGCACCATTTCTATTTACCACGTGGAGATCCAGGCCAACAGCTACAACCGACCCACTATACTCGCGGATAACCTCAACTACTGTAACAATCGTATGTATTAATTTAATAATGAAAAATGAAAAAAAATCAAATCAATGAAATTTAAAATAAAAATTAAGAAATCTTTTAATAGTGTATCATCATCATCATTCATTACAGTCTGTTAAAGTCCACTGCTGAACTTAGAACTTACCAAAAATTGCCTCACAAGGGGGATATTTACAAACCGCAATTTTTTTTTCTAGTTGTTATAAGGAAAAAGCTGCTGCCTTTCTCCTGGTTTGAGTCCCTCTGTCGCCTCTTATAACACCCACGAGGCGATATTTGGTAGTAGAAATAGGGTATTTTACACCATGTGAAAAAATCGTAAAATATATATTTATGATAGATTTTGTAAAAAGAAAACGAGAAATATTGATTTCTATGTATGAAAATGCATTATAAATTTTATGTTTCAATTTTAAGAATACTTTTTTTATCTGTGCCTCAAATCTGCAAAACGCTGTCCGCCATATTAGATACAGTCGTGACGTCACTGGTTAAAAGAACTAGTTAATATGCTGTGTTATTTCGAAATTTCTGAAGTTATCATTACGATTGTTGAGTTTTATTTCGAATTTCATTGAAAAGGAATCATGAAAGACTGATTCGTAAAAGCAGAAAGTACTAATATTTATTCTATTAATTCGAATTCGTTTAACAGAACCCATAATCTTATATTGTGTGTAATTTTCCATGTCATAATCCAGCTAAAACATGCAATAATCTTTATGAAATTTGAAATCAAAGCGAGTTTATTACTTTGCTTTCAGCACTAATGTTATAAATATTATAATATAAGCTTAGGTAAAAAAAACTTTTTGTTATATTTTTTTGTACAAACCATGTCATTATTTCCATATAATTGAAGAAAACATGAATTAAGTGAAACACTGCACTTACACTTGCAAATGCTGTCAAAATGGCCCACAAAGGGCGGGACAGATGAGCGATTTACCTAATGTATTACAAAAATGGCACTATTCGGTTTTAAAAATTTATATAAAAATTATAGTGGTTCATTATTACGCTAGGATTCATTTAAACACTTTTTGAAAATGGGTGTAATACCCTATTCTAAAACCATCACTCCACGGTATAATATTAATAGTGTATCAATACAAAAAAATAAAATTGAAGTGTCTGTTTGTAATATCAAAATAACAGCGTTTTACTAAATACATATGAAATATACGGTATATACGGTACTTATAACAAAAACACAATTTTTAAAATTTTTGTGTCTATTTGTTTCGGCTAATCTCCGAAAAAGCTAGACAGATTTCGACGGGACTTTCACTGGCAGATAGCTGATGTTATATGGTGCGGTAACTTGGGCTACTTATATTTTAGAAAAAGAATTAGGGTTCCGCGCCACATAATTGAAACCCTAAATTACATGCGGGCGAAGTCGCAGGGAACAGCTAGTAATCAAATATAATATGAAATTTTTAATATAAAAGTTATAAAAGAAATGGTTGACTATTTTATATGTTTGGTAAAATGGATTCATAGTTCAGTAAACTTATAGATTCTATGACAATATTTGCAACTTTTACACTTTGTTAATCTGTTAGTTCATTTCATTTCAATTGATTGCTAATAGTGTCCAGTAACAGTTAGTATGTCATTATTTTTATTTATATAATGTATGATTACTGAAACAAAATAATTTTCAAGCTTTCATCATCAGTGTAATAAAAAATAATGACATAACAAAACATTATTTTAAGATATTGATACTAGTCGGTGGAATATTTTAAAGACTTACATAAAAGTGCATGTTCTATTTTTATAAGGGAAAGCAGTAGTGATGATTATAATGACAATGATGACTACTCAGATAATGATGCGAAGATGAGCGAAATTCAGTTTAATAATTTTTTGTTTATGGTTCTTTTGTAAATCTCTATAATATGTAAAAATCAATTGCTGTCCGTTAGTTTCGCGAAAGTTCGAAAATGGCTGGACCGATTTGGATGAAATTTGTTTTGTGTTTGAGTGAATCCCTAGATAATCTAAACGATTTAGAATTGTACCTGATAGGTGACGCTGCTGTCGAGAGCCAGAAATCGCCCGTGCGAAGCCGGGGCGGATCGCTAGTAAATATTATTTCAAAAATATCTGTTTTGTTAACCCTACCTAACTGGTTTGAATTGACAGCTATGACGTCATAATATGGTGCCAGGTGTTTAAAAAAATTCCACCGGGTCCTTTGCTAATACTTTCCAGGATATAGCTTTTCTCTGGACCAATGGTGAAGCTTAAATTACTTTGAATAAGTATTCCTGTAATCTACATTGAATAAAAATTATTCTATTCTGGGACCATTAAGAAATTTACAACTTACGAATCGTTTTAACCGAATATGTGTGGTCCGGCAGCGAGCGCGCTTTCGAACATGATAACGGTGCGCAACGAGGAGGTAGCGGAGAGTGCGGAGGGTGGTGAGGGCGCGGGGAGTGCGGTGGCGGCTTCGGGCGCGGGGGGTGCGGGCGCGGGCGCGGAGGGTGAGGTGGGCGGAACTTGCGCGTGCGCGCCGCGCCCCGCCTCGCGCTTCAGCTCGCGCGCCGAGCAGGACCGCATCGAGAGCATCAACTTCGAGAACGAACTGCAGAACCACGTGAGAATGTTTATTCTTTTCTTTTATGCCAGTAAAATTAATTCATTTACTATAATTTGCGTTTTCGTATTCTTCTCCTTAGCCCGGTATTCAGTGACACTCTCGAGTATAAACTCTAAACTCCATAATGTAAAATTTTAACCCAAAACCATTCTAGGTTTAGAACTATTTTTCTACCTTACCGGCCTGTAAGTCTGGGTAGGTAGATACCAACTTCAAAATTATTTAAGTTCTTTTTACGTGAACTAATAATTAACGACTTGAATTTGACAATAGCCGTGGTTAACTATGATATTCGAACGTTAAACACGCCAGTCCCCGGTTACCGGGTGCTGCAAAGTACTCAAAATATTAGGAAAATTAAAATAATTCAATTAATCGTGACACGATCCATAAAAAAACTACCTTCATTTTATGTACCATCCTTTTACATATTTCTGCCGACAAATAGCAGTGCTTTCATTACTTTGTGGTATGAATGGTATTAAGAACAAGATTAATAACAGGCTAGAAGATCCATCTAAGTCTTAAGAGTTGACAATGCATATATAGTCTCACTTTTTTCAAGTTGGCTGCAGGTGTCAATTAACTGCAATAGCCACTTACCATCGGGTGGACTGTTTGTCAATTTGTCACATCACTTTCATTAAAAAACAACTATGTAACACTTATTTTTACATTTTTTTTTTCAATTTAAACACAAGATTCAGCGCGCACTAAGCGATTGCTTGCTGGTCGGTTAGATCAATGCAAAAAGAATTTTAAACAAATACACACAGAAATAAATACTGTGTGCATTCATTATTATTTAAGACTAGTGATCAAATCCTCAGTAGCCTGCTTCGAAAAGGCATTATTTTTTCTGAAACCATAAAGATTTCATCCGTTTCGCGAAATCAGGTTTCCCGTCACCGATCTGAGTATAATAATATAAACGAGATGGTTATGTATCGGAAGCCATTAGATTTCTTTGCCATATCCATAGCCTCTTCTTAGGACTCCCACGGTATGAAATAAATTATCATAAGCAGTCACGTTTCTTTGATGTTTGTTGTTGTATTGAACTATATACAATATCATCAGTTGAATTTGAACACCTGATTGAAAATAAGCGAAAGGCGTAGTGTTGACGAGGAAGCTTAAACGATTGAATGATTTAACGACGGTGGTCACAAATCATGAGAATATCTTTAGAATATTGACTTTTCTTACTCACTACCTGGATACGCCTACAATTTTTTTGTTGTTTTTAAATTTTATTCTTACTTTTCGGCGTATCTCGTCGAGATCTATTCGAATCGTGACGCCGTAGGAACCGTAGTTCTTATATAATAATTTATTAACAATAAATTCCTTTTATCAGGTTTACGTCAAGACTGATAGAAACAAATCTCCTAAATCGAGTAGCATCAGAATAAAACGGGCCATAGACAAACAGCTGAACAGCATGCTGGTCATACTCAGCGGATACAATAAGCCCGAGCAAGGCTTAAAGTATTTCAACGCTACCGACACGGAAGGTAATAATGCTCTGGAAAAAATAGTAGTCAATCCTGTAATCAGCCATTATATTTTAACACACTGATATTAACGCCATCTCTCCGCTAATTTGTCTATGCTTACCCTCATTATGCTTATAAGCATCACCGCCCTCATCACATCCATCTCAACATTCTAATTTCAGTCAAGTGCGGTCGCATCGAGCCTAACGCTTGCATCATTAAGGACAATACTACAGGTTACAAATTAGATATTTTCTTGTAATCCCTGATAAGGATTTTTGCATGATGTTAGTGAAGCTGTATATTTAGTTTATAATATTTCGTTAATTACTCTAGCATGGTTGTTAGTAGGTTGTAGATAGAATTCGTTATTCACTTTGCATGTTCCTCAATAGTCTTATAATTAATATACCCCCTCACACAATGTCATTTAAAATAAAACACGTTTGCATGTTGCGGTCACTTATTTCATTATATGGAAAATGTGTACCATCGACTTAGCTTATTGCCTAATTAAGAAAAATATAAACATATCTTAATAAAAAAAGTTTTGATAGATGTTGAAATGAAATAAAGTGGAATGTTTATTCGAACGAAATTCTTTCTTCATTTGTATCGTGTGTTTTTCATCGGTGTTAAAACTAATATTGTATAGGGTCTGTCATGTGTGTGATGTCGCCATCACCACAAAATCATTTTATCATACATAAGGAATGAGCGGTATTATATGCCCAGTCGTGAACTGTAACACTGCCTAGACAAGCTTTACAAGAAATCTTGAAGCGGAAACGCTAACGACTACGCTTTGACCATGATCTTTTTCGCACGTTTTTGTCCTAGGTGATCCACTGTTCATCACCAGTAATCAATCTTCTAAAATGGTTCGGTTTCATTACGTTTGAATCATCATCATCATTATCATTACAGCCCTTCACAAGTCTACTGCTGAACATAGGCCTCCTCTAAGGAATGCCACAAAGCACGGTCCTGAGCCACTTGCATCCATCAACTTCCTGCGTGTCTTACCAGGTCGTCACTTCTGTGGGGGGACGCCCTGCACTTCGTCCGCCGGTACGGAGCTGCAACTCGAGAATCTTTTTACCCATCGGTTGTCGGTTCTTCGAGCTATATGGCCGACTCATTGCCACGTCAGCGTCAGCGTACTAATCCGTTGGGCTATGTCGGTCACTCTGCTTCAACTGCTGATATCCTAATTTCTAAGTTTATCACGCAGAGAAACTCCGAACATAGTCCTCTCCATAGCTCGCTGAGGACCTTGAGCTTCCTCATTCGGCCAGCAGTGAAGGACCACGTCTCGGTTCCAGAGGTCATCACTGGTAACATGCACTGGTTGTACAGTCTTGTTTTCAAGTTTAGAGACGAGAAGATGTGCTGTAATTTCCCGAACGCTGCCCAGCCGAGTTGAATCCGTCGATTGATCTCTCACTCGAAGTTGGGCTTACCTTAGTCAGACTATTTGTCCTAGGTAAACATACTCGTCAACGACTTCGAGCTTAGTGCTCCCAACAACTACCGGCATGGGTACTTCATACACAATCTTTGTTTTGTCCATGTTAATCTTAAGAACTATCCGTTGGGAGGCACTATTGAGGTCATTGAGCATAGTGCTTAGGTTCTCCAGCGATTCTACCATAAGGCCTATATCTAGGGCAAATCGAAGGTGAGTGATGTACTCGCCGTTGATGTTAATACCGTATCCTTTCCAGTCCAGAAGCTTGAAAAGGTATTCCAATGCAACGGTGAAGAGTTTTGGGGATATAACGTCACCCTGTCTTACACCTCTCTGCAATTGGATACGTTTCGTACTCTGGTTCTGTACTCGGATAGCCATCGTAGCCCTACTGTACAAGCACTTCAGCACTTCGATATATCTATAGTCAACTTGGCACCGCTGGAGGGACTGCAGTACCGCCCAAATTTCGACGGAATCAAAGGTTTTCTCATAGTCCACATACGCCAGGCATAGTGGCAAATTGTACTCCTCGGACTTCTGACTTCAGCCGAAGGGTATGTATGTGGTCCATGGTCCAATGCTAAAACCTTTTCAGAAACCGGCTTGTTCGGGAAGCTGGAAGTCGTCGAGTTTGCATGCTGGACGATTCGTAATGACTCGAAAACAGCACATAGACGCGACTCAGAAGGGAAATCGGTCTGTAGTTCTTCGAGAGAGCGTTGTCGCCATTCTTAAAGAACAAGACCACTGCACTTCTGCTTCACGCCTCCGGTGTAGTGCCACCATAGAGGATGGAATTAAAGAGCTTCTAAAGGACTTCAAGTACTGGTTTTCCACCCGCTTTCAGAAGCTCCGCTGTAATTCCATCCGCGCCTGGGGTATTGCTGTTTAAGGTGCTGGAAAGCCATTCTAATATCGCTCAGACTGACGTCCGGAATAACATCGGAATAGTGTCGGATAAGACTTGCTCTCGGATCTTTACTTAACTTGCGTGTGGCTCCAAGGATGATGCCTCTGAATCTCACTCAAAATCTAAGGTGTCCCGGAAACGACACTACCGCACTCGGTCTTCAGCTTCGACAATTGGCTCTTTCTGCCAGACAGACCTCTGGCAAAGATTGGAGCCCTGGCTTCAATCTTTGCTCAATCCTGGCTCAATCGCTTCTTCAATACGAGTACTATTAAAGTTGCGTAAGTCCCACCGCATGCATTTGGAGATATCTGTTCAGTTGCCTGTATAATGTCAAATCTACTGAAGACTGCAGCTGCATTTCCCGTCTAACAGCCATGAGATTAAGAGTGTGAGCGGAGAGTTTGTGTTCTTCTGCGGCGCGTGTTGCAAAAATTAGCTCCGACCGTATGGACAGTTTCCAAGAGCTTGTCATTCACATCGTCCACTGCATTGTAATCTTCTAGGCACTGAAAATGGTTTTGTAGCTCGAGCTGTAAGGTTTCGGGACTTTGGATTTGGAGGGGGACGGAACGTTGACTTCATTAGACGTGACCTCTCCAACTTAACATTTAGGTTCAGTGTGCCTCTCACCATTCGGTGATCACTGCCGGTTGTCACCCTCGCTATAACTGAGACATCACTGAACAGTTGTCGTATGGTCGTTATAAAGAAGTCAATCCCATTTTGTGTCGAACCGTCGGGACTCGACCAGGTCTACTTCCTGTGGGACCGCTTTCGGAAGAAAGAGTTCATTATAAAAAGTATCTCTTTCTCTATGAAGTCGGCCAGCTGTTGGCCCCTTGGGTTCCGTTGGCCTATTCCTAATCTCCCTACCTTCAGCTCACCGTTCTCTATTGTGCCTAGTTTTGCGTTGAACTCTCCCATTAACACCGTATAGTGGGTTTTGGAGGAATGCATAGCTCTAGAGATATCCTCATACATTTCCTCCACCTCCTCATCGGCATGTGCCGAGGTTGATGCCTAAACCTGTATGATCTTCAGCGAATAACGTTTGGTGATTCTGAGTATAAGGTACGCAACCCTCGTCGACACACTCCTAATCGTTACAACGTTGTTAACGAGAGACTTGTGGACGATAAATCTGACACCTCCTTGGGACAGATGGACGCCCTCCTAGTGATAGAACAATATGCCGGATTCGAGGATTACCGTGTCCTCCCCCTCTTTTCGGATAATCCTATAATATTCCAGCGCAACTTGTCTATCTCTTCTTCAGCCTCCAGGATCTTCTCTTCAGTCCTCAGGGTGCGTGCGTTATAAGTTGCCAGATCGAGTCGTCGTAGGTGGCAATCGAACCTCCACCGGATATTCTTAGCACCTCCTGCCCCGCCGTTACAATGGTCGCCACTGTAGCCAGGAATAGCGGGGCCGCCGGGGACTAGGGGCCGTTTATTAGTGTCATTGCTCATGGGGGGTATATTGCCATAGTTACCACGCTTGGCGAGCGGGTTGGCAACCGCAATTTATTCATTGTTGTTTTGTTGTTATCAGAAAGATGCTGCTGGCCATCTTCTGCCTTTGATTTGTCTCAATTCCTCGGCTACATATGTCGTAACTACTAATATGCCGATCTTGTTTAACTTTTTCAAAAATGGCATCGACTTTATCAGTTTGAGGGCGACTAGAGCGAGCTGCATCTTTGACATCAAAATTCTCGGACTGAAAATTCTTGAACAAACTTTGTGCTACTCTGACTGATACTACATTAGTTCTATCGCATTTTTCCCTTTTTTGTAAGAAAACTTCAGAATGTATCTAATTTCGTCGATAGATTCAGTCATTTTGGCGGACAGAAAAACAATTGAAACGTGGTGGGAAAGTGTTTTTTACTTTTTAATTTTATTGTCTTAATGTCCTATATATTGATATTAAAACCAGCCAGATACAAACAGTACGACCAAAGAGATTTGTCAAATATACAAACAAAATACGAAAAAAGTTTCCCCGGCCTATTATTTTGTAGAATATTGTTTTATCATCTGTAATTGTTTCTATTAACTGCCAACCCATCCTTCTATATTCGTTATTCATAAAGTATTTTGTTGGACGTTGAACGGCAATACGAACTACGCAAGTAACTAGGCTTTAATTATAACTAACAAACAGTGATTTCATTGTAGGTAATTAGTGCAAATTAAACTTTACTTTCAAATAAATTACATTGCCAGGGTACGTGAAGTCACTTTACTACGAGCTGGACGGCAACACGCGGTCATTATTGGTAGAAAATATGCGCCATTTTACCTGGTACACTGTCAACCTGTGGGCGTGTCGTGAAAAGCAGGATTACGAGCCTCTCGACAACTACAAGGAAACTTGGTGCTCTGGGCGAACCTTTAACACTTTCCGGACTTTAGAGCTGCGTAAGTGCTGATTCATCTATAACCTTTATATAATGGACATCTCATTAATCAGCTTGAAACATGACCATAACATAACTTTTGCATATTTATAATCTGGTCCTTCACAACTGGATAGCAATACATTTTTTTTAATATAACTTTTATAACGGTTCAATATAAAATTAGTAAATACAAATTTTGAACAGTATCTTTCTCTAAAGATCTCTTTAGATTTACCTACGTTTGAGTTCATTATTACATTACTAAACGTACATTATTTTGTAATACAGTTATTATGTATTTTATATACAATTATGTTTAACCTTTTGTTGTCTACAGCAAATGCCGACGTAGTAAAAGATGTTCGCGCTGAAGTGATAGTCTCAAACAAAACCTTACCCGAAGTAAACGTAACTTGGAAGCCACCAGAAAACCCAAATGGATTCGTAGTTGCATACAATGTGCATCACTCGCGTATTGAAGACAACAGCGAGGTTTGTATTTAATTTTAAGAATAATAATTAATAAGCTTAATTTTTATTAAGAATAAAGTTTACTTATATGTTTATAATAAATAAAACTAAAACTTAATACTAAGGTTGTTCATAGCACTTAAGGTATGTAGTTGGAAAACTTTATCACCGGGCACTAACAATGTTGGTTTAAGCGAGTTATTTGGGCGATTTTCAATGATATTTTTCATTAATCTAATGCGGCTAAAAAAACGTTAGAAGTGTTTAATATGTACATTGTTAGTTTTTTACCCAACTGCCACGGAAGGGTTGATGTTTTATTTTTCGCGCGTAACTTGTATGTACAGTCCGTACGGATAAAGAATGCGATTAGAATTGGCGGCTCATCGAGCCCGTACCGTCAACATGCACACTACCAATAGCGAAAACCCGCGAATAACGGTTTATCGTTATAACGTTATGTTATTCCGTTAATTTGAAATTTTCTATTGATAGGAAAATAATTGAATATAATTGAATACGCAAGTAGGTACATTAATTTTAAAATAACATTTAAAACTAGCGACCCTCTCTGGCTTTGCCTAGGTGGGATCTAATAACGTGGCGTTATTTGGACTTAAGATATCATTAAATTTATTAGACTTAAGATATTCATTAATTACCCTTTATTTTATCTTATCAATATTTCTATTTTAGTAAAATTTATAAATTTGTCGGATAAAATTTAGTCTAGATCACTCCTGGTATTACTATCTATTTTCTACCGACTTCAAAAAGGAGGAGGTACTCAATTCGACTTTATGTTTTTTCTTTTTTTATTAGTGTTACCTTATAACTTTTTTCTGGGTGAACTGACTTGATGATTTTTTTTATTTGAAAGCTGGTGCTTCTCGTGTGGTCCCATATAAATTTGATCAAGGTCAGACCAAAATGTTTTTGATTTTTTTTTGCGCCCGAAGCAATTGGAAAAGGACTACCCTTTACGTAGGGAGGCGGAAAATGCATTACGCATACCACGATAGGCTATCCATCGTGGCTATGGGGGACTCACGCCTACCGGAGAGCCTAAGTGATACCCCCTAAAACCGCCTTTGGGGACTGGCAACCAGCTGTTTAAACCTTCTTATGCCGTATCGAAAGCGACCCTTTTTTGGGAAAAGAGGGCGCAGTAAATGTTTTTGAGTTATTCTCAATAATTTATATTGAAATCGGTTGTACAAATTTTTTTATTTTTAATTATTGTTCGTAAAGTTTTATTACAATCGGTTCGGCAATTCCGAAGATTAGCCCGGACAGACAGTAATCGAAAATTTTTATAATCTCATGTCTCAATAGCATGCAAATATTTTATACAAAAAAAAATGTGCAATAACTATAAAGAAAACTCATATTGTTATCATTGATTCTAATGATAAGTTGGACTGAAGTTATAGAACGTACGAAAAACGTATATCGCAACGTGGTTTTTTTGCAGTCCTTACCGGTCGGTGTGAGTATAGATAGCGACAGTGTGCGAGCGAGGGGTGAATAGAGGCGACGCCATTTTCAATCCCATTCTTTAACCGCACAGGTAGTATGTATGTATGTAAATTTATTTATTACCTCGTATCTTCTAAACGGCTGAATGTATTACGGCAGTTTTGGTATCGTTATATTCGTCTTAAAAACTCAAATATTCTTAGATAGCTGTTTGAAAAAAGAATGGTGGATTTTCGCCGCGAAATATTAATACGTTAATAAAAAAAAAATAACCAAACCTATCGAGTAGGGTATCAAAATAAAGGAAATTAAAAGGGAATGACAAAATTATATATAAGTTATATGTTTAAATTTATATTTTTAAATTTAATTAGGAATATTAAATTGGTTTAAAAAGTTTTATCACCATGTTTGTGTCGGACCTCATGCTATCATATGAAATTTAGTTCATAAGTGTGTAGGGACATTAAAAAGACTAAAATAAAATAAATAATTAAAAACAATTAAAAATCCGACTGCAAAAAAAACTATTTAAAAGTAAAGACCGAAACAAGATTGAGAATAAAAAACACAATTAAAACATGCGTGAGTGTCGTGGAACATTCGGTTGGAATAAAGTTCCTTTCGTAGTATATTATGATTGATAAACATATTATATTGTTGATTAACAAATACAAATAAATCAATTACTAGCTTCTATTAAAATGAAGCGTCATTTAAAATTATATTTCTTTCATGGGAAGATAAGAAAAAGTGCGAGGGAGATGGATATTATTCCATCTCGCTCGCACTATAAAAAGGGTCGTGACGGTAAAATCTTACACTTTTTTCGCTTAGCCAAATTCGTACCGTGTGTTATGGAACTTTTTCCAAAAAGGCGGGTCCCAATTGCAAATTATAAACCGAAAGAAAATTAACGGGTCCCGCTTGCTACTAAACTTAATGCGGGTAAGTATTTAACTTAAGCTTTCAGGCCATATTTATAGTCTGTTAAACCGAAGTAGAGTTTACTGTTTATGTATAGTTTATTTTAGTTGTGTTTTCTATTCTCATTCATGATTCAGTTTTTTAAGTACATTACTTTTAAATTGTCTTTTTTGCAGTCGGGTTTTTTTTATATTATTTGTTTTATTGTAGAACAAGGGTGACAAGCGAGCACACTGCCTACTTGATAGACAGTGGCCCATAGACATGTACATCTATCCTCGATTAAGAATCAAAACGCAGATACGTTTTCTTCCTGAGGACTAAGATGAAATACCCCGTATCCAGTAAAAATCCTATTTCCTACACTCACCATATAAGCAACACAGCAGCATTGAGATGCTTTTTTACGCTGGTATTGTGTGAGAGTGTGGTCCTTCCCCGGTCGAACCGACCCATTCGTACTACAACTATAATATAGCTACAGTATGGCCCTACTACGTATAAAATCTGTCTAATCACATAAATACACACACATACATACACGTGCACACACACGCTTTTTTATTTTGTGTACCGAAAAATTAAACAACTTTTGCTTGATTTTTGCCCTCAACCGTAAATAACTAATTGAATACCAGCGTAAAATAGCAGCTTAACGCTGCTGTGTTTCGAGTGGTGAGTGTAGAGAACCGGAGACCCTTTTTACTGGAAAAGAGGCATTCCATCTTAGTCCTCACGGGTGATAACGCATCTGCATTTTGGTTCTTTATTGAGGATAGATGTGGATGCCTATGGGTCACAGCAACCACTTACCATCAGGTGGACTGTGTGCTCGTTTGTTACCCTATCCTATAAAAAAAAACTAATCGATTACGATCACGTAAGATTTAATCTTCTATTGCATATAAAATATATTATTTAGATAATAGTTTAGTTCTAATATTTTTTTAGTTTAGTACTAATATCCAAATTTTGGAGAGTAATAAAAATTAACATAACGAGTATATCACGTTTATTGTTCATATTTACAATGAAAATTCGAAATGTTGTCATTCAAAGATCTGTTATAATATAATATAGTTAAGGTTAGGTTAGGCTTAATTCATATTTGTTAAATTTAGTGTTAACGCGCAAATGAATAAATATATGGTGGTTGGCGTTGTGTGGCAGGCGCAGGACGTGGGGCTACAGAGCTGCATCACGGCGAGCGACTACGAGGCGAACGGGCGCGGCTACGTGCTGCGCAACCTGGCGCCCGGCAACTACAGCGTGCGCGTCACGCCGCTCACCGTGGGCGGCGCGGGCAACGTCTCCGCGCACGTCTACGTCTTCATACCGGTGCGTCAGCTCGCTGCACATGCGCACGATGTCATAGTGCGAAAGTACCCGCAGTCAGATGCACTTAGTCTTCCTAGACGCATTGTCAGACACGTGGACACGATCTTTATGAATTTCTAATCTTGTTCTCACAGACTACAAATAATGGCTCCAATTGAGATTCTAACCCAGGTTCCACAACTTAATTGTCAAGAGTACCCGACCTAGTCGCCATCGCTGTGTCGCAATCTTACACTAAATAGCATCCTGTATAAATTTTAGATCAATAGATGTTAAGGCTTCTTTTCAAACCGTGTGGGGAAAGTATGTCTTAGTAGTTGTGTATCCACCTCAGTGTGTATACAGTCTCAGTCTCAGGAGCGGCGCTCGGAGGCGGGCTACGCGTGAGCGTGCAGTGGTGGTGCGAGGTTGCATGATGTGGTGTGCGCAGGAGCGGCGCTCGGAGGCGGGCTACGCGTGAGCGTGCAGTGGTGGTGCGAGGTTGCATGATGTGGTGTGCGCAGGAGCGGCGCTCGGAGGCGGGCTACGCGTGAGCGTGCAGTGGTGGTGCGAGGTTGCATGATGTGGTGTGCGCAGGAGCGGCGCTCGGAGGCGGGCTACGCGTGAGCGTGCAGTGGTGGTGCGAGGTTGCATGATGTGGTGTGCGCAGGAGCGGCGCTCGGAGGCGGGCTACGCGTGAGCGTGCAGTGGTGGTGCGAGGTTGCATGATGTGGTGTGCGCAGGAGCGGCGCTCGGAGGCGGGCTACGCGTGAGCGTGCAGTGGTGGTGCGAGGTTGCATGATGTGGTGTGCGCAGGAGCGGCGCTCGGAGGCGGGCTACGCGTGAGCGTGCAGTGGTGGTGCGAGGTTGCATGATGTGGTGTGCGCAGGAGCGGCGCTCGGAGGCGGGCTACGCGTGAGCGTGCAGTGGTGGTGCGAGGTTGCATGATGTGGTGTGCGCAGGAGCGGCGCTCGGAGGCGGGCTACGCGTGAGCGTGCAGTGGTGGTGCGAGGTTTCATGATGTGGTGTGCGCAGGAGCGGCGCTCGGAGGCGGGCTACGCGTGAGCGTGCAGTGGTGGTGCGAGGTTTCATGATGTGGTGTGCGCAGGAGCGGCGCTCGGAGGCGGGCTACGCGTGAGCGTGCAGTGGTGGTGCGAGGTTTCATGATGTGGTGTGCGCAGGAGCGGCGCTCGGAGGCGGGCTACGCGTGAGCGTGCAGTGGTGGTGCGAGGTTTCATGATGTGGTGTGCGCAGGAGCGGCGCTCGGAGGCGGGCTACGCGTGAGCGTGCAGTGGTGGTGCGAGGTTTCATGATGTGGTGTGCGCAGGAGCGGCGCTCGGAGGCGGGCTACGCGTGAGCGTGCAGTGGTGGTGCGAGGTTTCATGATGTGGTGTGCGCAGGAGCGGCGCTCGGAGGCGGGCTACGCGTGAGCGTGCAGTGGTGGTGCGAGGTTTCATGATGTGGTGTGCGCAGGAGCGGCGCTCGGAGGCGGGCTACGCGTGAGCGTGCAGTGGTGGTGCGAGGTTTCATGATGTGGTGTGCGCAGGAGCGGCGCTCGGAGGCGGGCTACGCGTGAGCGTGCAGTGGTGGTGCGAGGTTTCATGATGTGGTGTGCGCAGGAGCGGCGCTCGGAGGCGGGCTACGCGTGAGCGTGCAGTGGTGGTGCGAGGTTGCATGATGTGGTGTGCGCAGGAGCGGCGCTCGGAGGCGGGCTACGCGTGAGCGTGCAGTGGTGGTGCGAGGTTGCATGATGTGGTGTGCGCAGGAGCGGCGCTCGGAGGCGGGCTACGCGTGAGCGTGCAGTGGTGGTGCGAGGTTGCATGATGTGGTGTGCGCAGGAGCGGCGCTCGGAGGCGGGCTACGCGTGAGCGTGCAGTGGTGGTGCGAGGTTGCATGATGTGGTGTGCGCAGGAGCGGCGCTCGGAGGCGGGCTACGCGTGAGCGTGCAGTGGTGGTGCGAGGTTGCATGATGTGGTGTGCGCAGGAGCGGCGCTCGGAGGCGGGCTACGCGTGAGCGTGCAGTGGTGGTGCGAGGTTGCATGATGTGGTGTGCGCAGGAGCGGCGCTCGGAGGCGGGCTACGCGTGAGCGTGCAGTGGTGGTGCGAGGTTGCATGATGTGGTGTGCGCAGGAGCGGCGCTCGGAGGCGGGCTACGCGTGAGCGTGCAGTGGTGGTGCGAGGTTGCATGATGTGGTGTGCGCAGGAGCGGCGCTCGGAGGCGGGCTACGCGTGAGCGTGCAGTGGTGGTGCGAGGTTGCATGATGTGGTGTGCGCAGGAGCGGCGCTCGGAGGCGGGCTACGCGTGGGCGTGGGGCGCGGCGGCGGGCGCGGCGCTGCTGCTGCTGCTGGCGGCCGGCGCCTGGTACGCGCGCCGCGCGCTGCCCTCGCCTGAGGGAAACAAGCTGTTCGCCACCGTTAACCCGGAGTACGTGTCCACCGTGTACGTGCCCGACGAGTGGGAACTGCCGCGCACCAGCATCGAGTTCATTCGCGAGCTTGGTCAGGGCTCCTTTGGCATGGTACGTACTTCCTGCGCCGGCAACTTATAGTATAGAGTAGTATTTTGTAACGTAGCGTAATTTTTCAATCAATAACAAAATCCTATTCTACTACTTTATTTTCAATACATTTTATACCGACGGAGTGTTTCAGATTGTTTTTTCAGACATTCTATGTCACATACCAAGCAAAATTATTTTAAATATACTTTTAATTATTATATCTTACGTGGTAGAGCCACGCGGCAGCTTTTGCTGTCGCACGGATGGGCCGGCTCGAACCGGGGTAGTATCACGACCTCACAGAAAACCAGCGTGAAGTAGAGGTTTACCTCTGCGTTTCGCTTGGTGAGTGCAGGTGGCCGGAGGCCCTTTTTACTGGAAATGAGGCATTCCATCTTAGTCCTCACGGGTGACAACGCATCTACATTTTGATTTGTAACAGAGGATAGATGTAGATGTCTATGGGCCGCAGCAGCCACTTACCATCAGGTGGACTGTGTGCTCGTTTGTCACCCTTATCTTATAAAAAAAAAAAAAAAAAAATTGTCGAAAAGTAATACTAACAATATTAAGTTTTTATTAATCTAGTCAATCACTTGTGTGTTCACAGAAAGTTATCTGCTTAAGAGTTAAAAATAAATCCATTCGAGTTTCAATTTAATGCTTTAAACTTACTTTGAATTGACTCATGATTAACTTGAAAAGTTTGCTCACTTTGTAAACACTAGTTGAGTAATTTTAATTTTAATTCAATTTAATAATTAGTAGTTTCTGCTAATTCTTTACATAATTTTAATTTTAGGTTTATGAAGGTATCGCTAAAAACATAGAAAAAGGAAAACCGGAAACACGGTGTGCTGTAAAAACGGTCAATGAACATGCCACTGACAGGTACTTAAACACATTTTTTTAAATTTAAAGCTGTATGATATTAACGTATAGCGATGGGCAACTCGGTTAACTTGGTTTTAAATCGATTCAAACCGATTTGCATCCAAATCGAATAACAGCATAAAAAATAAAACGTAATTAAATCGATTTGACTGATGCAATTTAGATCAAAAATCGAATGGCTTGTTTATTCATATTAAAAATAAATTTAATACAGTTTTTCTAGGAAATTGCAAGCGTTCAGAGCGCATGCAAACTACTATCTCACTCCCCCATTCGCGTGTGTACTAGTTCGACCAGACGACGCACATCAGTGGCGCGATGAAACGGGCTTAACTCAATCTTTGAATCGATTTGACTCGTTCAATCGTCAAACCGATTTGAACCAAGTTGGTAAACCGAGTTATCACATCGCTATTTACGTAGTATTAACAATGTATTATTATTTAGTGCAGTATTAAGTTGTCTCTTAAACATTGTAATAGAACCTAGCGAAATTTTATTAGTGAAGGGAGAGATAGTAGTAACCTTCCTTGATGTATGTATAAGCAGTCTACTGTTGGATATAGATCACTTCCCAAATATGCTTTATTTTTAGCTTCACTTTTCCAGCCATCCTTAGTACTTACTAAGGGGTGGTACTTAAAACCAGGCATAGTGTTGTGTTGCCAGGTTTGACTGCTGAATTTGCAATTTTTTATATTTATCAATAGAATTTGTGAGACATAAAATACATTGTAATACGCATTCAGGGAGCGCATCGAGTTCCTGAACGAGGCGTCAGTGATGAAGGCGTTCGACACGTTCCACGTGGTGCGGCTGCTGGGCGTGGTGTCGCGCGGCCAGCCTACGCTGGTGGTGATGGAGCTGATGGAGTTCGGCGACCTCAAGACCTACCTGCGCTCGCACCGCCCGGACGCTGACTCCTCGCTGCCCAAGAAGGACGACGCCGCGCCGCCCACGCTGCAGAACATCCTGCAGGTAAAATAGGATAAGCATGAAGGCTCACACCATTGCTCACTGTACATATATCTTACATATAAACGATTTACTTTGAATCTGAGATCACCTCGTTATGCGTCTTTCATAACTACTCAAAGAACAATGGCAGATACATAAAATTAGTTGAGAAGGAATGGTAGCGTCTATATATCAAAAATATCTTAAAATGTTAAGCGTCAGTCCCTTAAAAACTGTCAAAGAATTTTGTCCTGAGAAGGCGTTAAAAAAAAGATATTTAGACTTGAACCTTTTTAGGTTATGTCTTATGTCACTTGGAAAAAGTCATGCGTCCTGTGGGTATTTTATGTTAGCTTAATACATTCTGAACATAATGTACTTACCTACATAATTGAGAGTTTATAGATTATTGTATCTCTATTATATATTTGCATACTATAAATGTATATTTCTGGCATGGCTCCAGGGCCTTTGTGTCATACAGTGATATTATCAGAAGAGCTAGAATACCCAGACCCGTAAAGCCAGTAAAAAAACCAGTGACAGTTTTTTTTGGAGTTTATGGCCTGGTATCTAGACTTTTAGGCCAACCAGTGACATTTTGTTTTAGCTAGTGTTGCCATAACATTAAATGGAATTGTTACATAGTACTATGATTGAGATAATGTATCATTGTATTCCCAAAAATGTTTGTTTTTTTCTGTGGCTTTCATTAAAATACATTTTTATTTGAAAAATATTAAAACGCATTTTATATATAACTATTTCTAGACGCAATAATTTTTGTCAATTTTTTTCTGCCATTGTTCTTTTGAAATCAAACTTTGTTAGAAAGTAACTTGGCGTTTTAAGAAATACCCTTGTTACGAAAGGAGGGAGAAGCATATCGGACCGTTCAGTGACGTCTCACGTTGAAGTTTTACGTCGCGATGACGTATATCGAAATCTTCTAATCGAGTATTTGACATCTATACATATAATAAAAATATAAGTTGCGATTGTCAGTAAATTTTGTATTTTTGTGACGAAAACGATTGATATTGATATTGGGACTATAAATAAGCAATTATTGATAAATTACTACATCATATAATTAGAAGCTACATTTATTAGTGCCTAAAACTTGGTTGATTTTTGTTGAAAGGTTATTTAGATGTATGTTATTTAAATTCACACACAAATAAGATGTTTAATTGACTAATAGAAACTACTTCACTTACCTATGTCCTCGTATAATATATAATAAAGCCTATATATATAATAAAGCCTAGCTTAGGCACCAGTCTCCCACAGTATATTATTGAGGCTATACTATAAAATAAATTATTATTATATAGTATAGTCTGTTCGCTAAGATAGTGTCGGTACACCTGGAAGCGCAATTATTATTTTGCCTTTATTTAATTATTTTTTAAATAAATGCGTTTTATTCTTATTGGTTATTGTAATAAAATACGAATATAAATAATAAACACAAGTTAGGTAGCAAAGGACTTTCCACGGTGCTTCGTTTTCAAATGCCGAATTCTCCTGCGGGTGTACGCCGCATGCGGTGTCCTTTGATGTCGCGGATGCGCCTTTGACAAAATGCGGCGTGTGCCAAAGCGGCGCGACACCAAAAGCGACCGTATCTAAGCGAACATACTATAGTTTCTTTTGGTTAGCTTATAAAAAGTTTACTTTATTGCAGATGGCGATAGAGATAGCGGACGGTATGGCGTACTTGTCCGCCAAGAAGTACGTGCACCGCGACTTGGCGGCGCGCAATTGCATGGTGGCCGGCGACCTCACCGTCAAGGTGGGCGACTTCGGCATGACGCGAGACATCTATGAGACTGACTACTATAGGAAGGGCACCAAGGGCCTACTGCCCGTCCGGTGGATGAGCCCCGAAAGTTTGAAAGATGGGGTAAGTTTTTAAAATTTAATTTATTTGTTATCCAAACCCTAATTTTGTTTACTTTTCTGCACTATTTAATTAAAAATAATAGCTGAAGCATTCGCATAGAGTAGAGATTGTCGCCAAAGAATTTTAAAATGTTGCTTACAAATGATTACTACTTAATTTTGTGTCATTTCAAATGTTCCTTTCTTCATAGTCTGTGGAGTGTATATCAAGATAAAAAGGGTTTTTATACTTTGAATATAAGATATTTGTGTTTTAATTTACAGTTGACAGTTAAATACAGCTTGCTATAATTCATACAATTTTTAAATATACAAACTTAAAAATGTTACGAACTATAGTCGAATTTCGACCACTAGTCTATATAAATATGACATGACCTTCAGCGTTTCTTCTTGCGTTTACGGTTCATTGATCTCCTACGAGTATTGTTAATTTAAACTATTAATAATTAAATGTCGACTAAGGTATTGGTGCGATTAGTTTCAAGTACAGTAGAATCCGTTTATTATGACTCCGCTTATATTGACTTACCGCTTATTATGACGTAATTACACAGCGAAGTTTGGTTTTCATATAAAATTCTTTATAATAAAGTTGGATATAATGACTTCGCTTATGACATGTCGCTTATTGTGACCCATTTTTACTAAATTGTGTCCAGTTATAGTGACCGACATGATTCCTAACACCTTCGGCAGTGTTGAAGAGAGTCAATTAATACCCGACGACGTTCGGCGCATGCATGGCTTTTTTTTGTTTTTAGTTTCAGTGGGTAATTGATTGTTGAAGATCACGGCATTGTTTGTTAGTGATTTGTGAAAAAAATTAAATCTCAACGTCAGTGCACGTGCAGTTTAGAAAATGGAGAATCCATCTCATCTTTCGCAAGGGAATTAGGAGTTGGTCACTCGACAATCTCAATGATTTTTAAAAACAAGAATTTATTATTAAGAATTTAAGTTACTTTAATTAAAGATTTTTCTCTATTAAAATAAATACATACTAACAAAAACTGGAGATTGTTTATTTTTTACAAAATGCTTTATATCACGTCCGCTTAGTATGACGTGTTTGTTATTTCCCTTCGATGTCATTATAAACGGATTCCACTGTACTATACGAAAGTGGAATGAAATGGTTCGGAAAAATATACACTCTACCGGTGTGTTGATCTTTTCTTTTTCGAACTTGGCTAACACAGCCATGTATCTAGAGTAGATAGGTAGTAAGTTAATATACTTATGTTAATTTGTGTTTGAGCCATGGTGGCTCAGATGGTAAACGCTCGCTGTAAATTTCACAGTACACGGGCAACTCGGATTCGATCCCCGCCGGCATCAATGAAATTGTTAATTGTAATTTTAAGTTCTGATTTACCATGTGTTCGGCGGTGAAGGAAAACATCGTGAGGAAATCTGCATGTCTGAGAAATAAGAAAAAAAATATTTCGAAGACATGTGAAGTTCGCCAACACGCATTGGGGTAGCGCGGCGGACACTTTCTTGCCCAAATATCTCTCTCAGAAATGAGAGGAGACCTGTATCAAGCAGTGCTACGTAAATAGGCCTTAACTTTTATTTGTGGTCATAAGATTACTAACAAACTTAAATAGTTATTCTTAAACTTAATACATAAAACGCCTTTTTTTAGGTGTTTTCAAGTAATAGTGATGTGTGGAGCTACGGTGTCGTACTGTGGGAAATGGCAACACTAGCGATGCAGCCTTATCAGGTAAAATAGACGTTTATTGTGACAGCTACAACTGCTTAAATTTTTTTAATAGGATAAGAGTGACAAACGAGCACACAGTCCAACTGATGGTAAGTGGTTGCTGCGGCCCATAGACATCTACATCTATCTATTACAAATCAAAATGTAGATGCGTTGTCACCCATGAGGACTAAGATGGAATGCCTCATTTCCAGTAAAAAGGGCCTCCGGCCACCTGCACTCACCAAACAAAACGCAGAGGTAAACCTCTACTTCACGCTGGTTTTCTGTGAGGTCGTGGTACCACCCCGGTTCGCGCCGGTCCATCCGTGCGACAGCAAAAGCTGCCGCGTGGCTCTACCATTGTTATGATGTTCTTATTTTAAGGAGATGTAGATGTCACTGTTATATGAAAATACTGATCAAAAGCCTTATATACATTGCTACTTTTATATGTAGATATAAAATTAAATTAATCATTAGAGTTAGAGTATATAATTCATATGAGAATTTTTACCAAAAAACTTTTTCACTAAGGCATCATTTTGTTACTGTATATAAGATGTTAATATATAAAATACATTTTTCTATAATGATATATTTAAATAATAATCTAACCACGATTCCCACGAGAGTTACACAATCACATTCCGAATATTGTGGCAGTTTTAGTAACTCACCGCAAGCTTCAAAATAGCTTGCAGTGTGTCTTAACTTTAACATTTTAAGTATTGTAACTAAAAATCAGTTAAAATCTCTGAACCAATTACATGATAGGCTTAAAACTTTTACTGCGCCAGTGAAGGTTATCTCTCTTAATTCTGTATCGCTTGCTAAACGCCGTCACTGCGCGGCTTAGTTGGACCGTGTTGTTCTGAAATTATCAAACCCACAAAAACAAAGTAATTCAGATTTAAACGATAAATACATTTTCTTGTGGCAGAAGCCAAATTTTATTATGTTATGTATATCATTTTAAAGAATATGTAATGTAGATTTGGGATAACTTGTTATTTTTCAAATGTTTATTGTGGCTAGTTTGTGGGTTGGATGCACACCACGGTCCAGTTGTGGTATAATATTAGCTTTATATTGGGTTTCGATGACCAAGGTGTATAACATGCGTGTTGGGGCGCGCGCAGGGGCTGTCGAACGAGCAGGTGGTGCGGTACGTGGTGGAGGGCGGCGTGATGGAGCGGCCGGAGCACTGCCCCGACCGGCTGTACGAGCTCATGCGCGCCTGCTGGTCGCACCGCGCCGCCGCGCGCCCCTCCTTCCTGCAGCTGGTGGCCGACCTGGCGCCCAGCGCGCAGCCATACTTCCGACACCGCTCCTTCTTCCACTCGCCGCAGGGCCAGGAGATGTACGCGCTGCAGCGCTCCGCCGCGGGTGAGTCTCGTTCCCTTCCTGCAGCTGGTGGCCGACCTGGCGCCCAGCGCGCAGCCATACTTCCGACACCGCTCCTTCTTCCACTCGCCGCAGGGCCAGGAGATGTACGCGCTGCAGCGCTCCGCCGCGGGTGAGTCTCGTTCCCTTCCTGCAGCTGGTGGCCGACCTGGCGCCCAGCGCGCAGCCATACTTCCGACACCGCTCCTTCTTCCACTCGCCGCAGGGCCAGGAGATGTACGCGCTGCAGCGCTCCGCCGCGGGTGAGTCTCGTTCCCTTCCTGCAGCTGGTGGCCGACCTGGCGCCCAGCGCGCAGCCATACTTCCGACACCGCTCCTTCTTCCACTCGCCGCAGGGCCAGGAGATGTACGCGCTGCAGCGCTCCGCCGCGGGTGAGTCTCGTTCCCTTCCTGCAGCTGGTGGCCGACCTGGCGCCCAGCGCGCAGCCATACTTCCGACACCGCTCCTTCTTCCACTCGCCGCAGGGCCAGGAGATGTACGCGCTGCAGCGCTCCGCCGCGGGTGAGTCTCGTTCCCTTCCTGCAGCTGGTGGCCGACCTGGCGCCCAGCGCGCAGCCATACTTCCGACACCGCTCCTTCTTCCACTCGCCGCAGGGCCAGGAGATGTACGCGCTGCAGCGCTCCGCCGCGGGTGAGTCTCGTTCCCTTCCTGCAGCTGGTGGCCGACCTGGCGCCCAGCGCGCAGCCATACTTCCGACACCGCTCCTTCTTCCACTCGCCGCAGGGCCAGGAGATGTACGCGCTGCAGCGCTCCGCCGCGGGTGAGTCTCGTTCCCTTCCTGCAGCTGGTGGCCGACCTGGCGCCCAGCGCGCAGCCATACTTCCGACACCGCTCCTTCTTCCACTCGCCGCAGGGCCAGGAGATGTACGCGCTGCAGCGCTCCGCCGCGGGTGAGTCTCGTTCCCTTCCTGCAGCTGGTGGCCGACCTGGCGCCCAGCGCGCAGCCATACTTCCGACACCGCTCCTTCTTCCACTCGCCGCAGGGCCAGGAGATGTACGCGCTGCAGCGCTCCGCCGCGGGTGAGTCTCGTTCCCTTCCTGCAGCTGGTGGCCGACCTGGCGCCCAGCGCGCAGCCATACTTCCGACACCGCTCCTTCTTCCACTCGCCGCAGGGCCAGGAGATGTACGCGCTGCAGCGCTCCGCCGCGGGTGAGTCTCGTTCCCTTCCTGCAGCTGGTGGCCGACCTGGCGCCCAGCGCGCAGCCATACTTCCGACACCGCTCCTTCTTCCACTCGCCGCAGGGCCAGGAGATGTACGCGCTGCAGCGCTCCGCCGCGGGTGAGTCTCGTTCCCTTCCTGCAGCTGGTGGCCGACCTGGCGCCCAGCGCGCAGCCATACTTCCGACACCGCTCCTTCTTCCACTCGCCGCAGGGCCAGGAGATGTACGCGCTGCAGCGCTCCGCCGCGGGTGAGTCTCGTTCCCTTCCTGCAGCTGGTGGCCGACCTGGCGCCCAGCGCGCAGCCATACTTCCGACACCGCTCCTTCTTCCACTCGCCGCAGGGCCAGGAGATGTACGCGCTGCAGCGCTCCGCCGCGGGTGAGTCTCGTTCCCTTCCTGCAGCTGGTGGCCGACCTGGCGCCCAGCGCGCAGCCATACTTCCGACACCGCTCCTTCTTCCACTCGCCGCAGGGCCAGGAGATGTACGCGCTGCAGCGCTCCGCCGCGGGTGAGTCTCGTTCCCTTCCTGCAGCTGGTGGCCGACCTGGCGCCCAGCGCGCAGCCATACTTCCGACACCGCTCCTTCTTCCACTCGCCGCAGGGCCAGGAGATGTACGCGCTGCAGCGCTCCGCCGCGGGTGAGTCTCGTTCCCTTCCTGCAGCTGGTGGCCGACCTGGCGCCCAGCGCGCAGCCATACTTCCGACACCGCTCCTTCTTCCACTCGCCGCAGGGCCAGGAGATGTACGCGCTGCAGCGCTCCGCCGCGGGTGAGTCTCGTTCCCTTCCTGCAGCTGGTGGCCGACCTGGCGCCCAGCGCGCAGCCATACTTCCGACACCGCTCCTTCTTCCACTCGCCGCAGGGCCAGGAGATGTACGCGCTGCAGCGCTCCGCCGCGGGTGAGTCTCGTTCCCTTCCTGCAGCTGGTGGCCGACCTGGCGCCCAGCGCGCAGCCATACTTCCGACACCGCTCCTTCTTCCACTCGCCGCAGGGCCAGGAGATGTACGCGCTGCAGCGCTCCGCCGCGGGTGAGTCTCGTTCCCTTCCTGCAGCTGGTGGCCGACCTGGCGCCCAGCGCGCAGCCATACTTCCGACACCGCTCCTTCTTCCACTCGCCGCAGGGCCAGGAGATGTACGCGCTGCAGCGCTCCGCCGCGGGTGAGTCTCGTTCCCTTCCTGCAGCTGGTGGCCGACCTGGCGCCCAGCGCGCAGCCATACTTCCGACACCGCTCCTTCTTCCACTCGCCGCAGGGCCAGGAGATGTACGCGCTGCAGCGCTCCGCCGCGGGTGAGTCTCGTTCCCTTCCTGCAGCTGGTGGCCGACCTGGCGCCCAGCGCGCAGCCATACTTCCGACACCGCTCCTTCTTCCACTCGCCGCAGGGCCAGGAGATGTACGCGCTGCAGCGCTCCGCCGCGGGTGAGTCTCGTTCCCTTCCTGCAGCTGGTGGCCGACCTGGCGCCCAGCGCGCAGCCATACTTCCGACACCGCTCCTTCTTCCACTCGCCGCAGGGCCAGGAGATGTACGCGCTGCAGCGCTCCGCCGCGGGTGAGTCTCGTTCCCTTCCTGCAGCTGGTGGCCGACCTGGCGCCCAGCGCGCAGCCATACTTCCGACACCGCTCCTTCTTCCACTCGCCGCAGGGCCAGGAGATGTACGCGCTGCAGCGCTCCGCCGCGGGTGAGTCTCGTTCCCTTCCTGCAGCTGGTGGCCGACCTGACGCCCAGCGCGCAGCCATACTTCCGACACCGCTCCTTCTTCCACTCGCCGCAGGGCCAGGAGATGTACGCGCTGCAGCGCTCCGCCGCGGGTGAGTCTCGTTCCCTTCCTGCAGCTGGTGGCCGACCTGGCGCCCAGCGCGCAGCCATACTTCCGACACCGCTCCTTCTTCCACTCGCCGCAGGGCCAGGAGATGTACGCGCTGCAGCGCTCCGCCGCGGGTGAGTCTCGTTCCCTTCCTGCAGCTGGTGGCCGACCTGGCGCCCAGCGCGCAGCCATACTTCCGACACCGCTCCTTCTTCCACTCGCCGCAGGGCCAGGAGATGTACGCGCTGCAGCGCTCCGCCGCGGGTGAGTCTCGTTCCCTTCCTGCAGCTGGTGGCCGACCTGGCGCCCAGCGCGCAGCCATACTTCCGACACCGCTCCTTCTTCCACTCGCCGCAGGGCCAGGAGATGTACGCGCTGCAGCGCTCCGCCGCGGGTGAGTCTCGTTCCCTTCCTGCAGCTGGTGGCCGACCTGGCGCCCAGCGCGCAGCCATACTTCCGACACCGCTCCTTCTTCCACTCGCCGCAGGGCCAGGAGATGTACGCGCTGCAGCGCTCCGCCGCGGGTGAGTCTCGTTCCCTTCCTGCAGCTGGTGGCCGACCTGGCGCCCAGCGCGCAGCCATACTTCCGACACCGCTCCTTCTTCCACTCGCCGCAGGGCCAGGAGATGTACGCGCTGCAGCGCTCCGCCGCGGGTGAGTCTCGTTCCCTTCCTGCAGCTGGTGGCCGACCTGGCGCCCAGCGCGCAGCCATACTTCCGACACCGCTCCTTCTTCCACTCGCCGCAGGGCCAGGAGATGTACGCGCTGCAGCGCTCCGCCGCGGGTGAGTCTCGTTCCCTTCCTGCAGCTGGTGGCCGACCTGGCGCCCAGCGCGCAGCCATACTTCCGACACCGCTCCTTCTTCCACTCGCCGCAGGGCCAGGAGATGTACGCGCTGCAGCGCTCCGCCGCGGGTGAGTCTCGTTCCCTTCCTGCAGCTGGTGGCCGACCTGGCGCCCAGCGCGCAGCCATACTTCCGACACCGCTCCTTCTTCCACTCGCCGCAGGGCCAGGAGATGTACGCGCTGCAGCGCTCCGCCGCGGGTGAGTCTCGTTCCCTTCCTGCAGCTGGTGGCCGACCTGGCGCCCAGCGCGCAGCCATACTTCCGACACCGCTCCTTCTTCCACTCGCCGCAGGGCCAGGAGATGTACGCGCTGCAGCGCTCCGCCGCGGGTGAGTCTCGTTCCCTTCCTGCAGCTGGTGGCCGACCTGGCGCCCAGCGCGCAGCCATACTTCCGACACCGCTCCTTCTTCCACTCGCCGCAGGGCCAGGAGATGTACGCGCTGCAGCGCTCCGCCGCGGGTGAGTCTCGTTCCCTTCCTGCAGCTGGTGGCCGACCTGGCGCCCAGCGCGCAGCCATACTTCCGACACCGCTCCTTCTTCCACTCGCCGCAGGGCCAGGAGATGTACGCGCTGCAGCGCTCCGCCGCGGGTGAGTCTCGTTCCCTTCCTGCAGCTGGTGGCCGACCTGGCGCCCAGCGCGCAGCCATACTTCCGACACCGCTCCTTCTTCCACTCGCCGCAGGGCCAGGAGATGTACGCGCTGCAGCGCTCCGCCGCGGGTGAGTCTCGTTCCCTTCCTGCAGCTGGTGGCCGACCTGGCGCCCAGCGCGCAGCCATACTTCCGACACCGCTCCTTCTTCCACTCGCCGCAGGGCCAGGAGATGTACGCGCTGCAGCGCTCCGCCGCGGGTGAGTCTCGTTCCCTTCCTGCAGCTGGTGGCCGACCTGGCGCCCAGCGCGCAGCCATACTTCCGACACCGCTCCTTCTTCCACTCGCCGCAGGGCCAGGAGATGTACGCGCTGCAGCGCTCCGCCGCGGGTGAGTCTCGTTCCCTTCCTGCAGCTGGTGGCCGACCTGGCGCCCAGCGCGCAGCCATACTTCCGACACCGCTCCTTCTTCCACTCGCCGCAGGGCCAGGAGATGTACGCGCTGCAGCGCTCCGCCGCGGGTGAGTCTCGTTCCCTTCCTGCAGCTGGTGGCCGACCTGGCGCCCAGCGCGCAGCCATACTTCCGACACCGCTCCTTCTTCCACTCGCCGCAGGGCCAGGAGATGTACGCGCTGCAGCGCTCCGCCGCGGGTGAGTCTCGTTCCCTTCCTGCAGCTGGTGGCCGACCTGGCGCCCAGCGCGCAGCCATACTTCCGACACCGCTCCTTCTTCCACTCGCCGCAGGGCCAGGAGATGTACGCGCTGCAGCGCTCCGCCGCGGGTGAGTCTCGTTCCCTTCCTGCAGCTGGTGGCCGACCTGGCGCCCAGCGCGCAGCCCTACTTCCGACACCGCTCCTACTATTCTTCTGCAGGTTTAACTTATGCCCGAAATCAAATTAATTAATGTTACGTCAGATGACAGTCACGTGATCTAGTTTTGAGATATTCCCATTTTTTATAGATTTATAATATTACCGATTGTAGAAAGTTAGTACCTAACAGACCTTTTGTATCTCTAGCTTACTAGTCTACTAATGGCACAACTGACAGTGGCAAACTGAAGTAAAATTATTTCAGTCTAGTCCAAAATATAATGTAGATTAACGTAGAGTAGATTTTAGATTTCAAAATTTATTTTAAAAATGTATAGGTAATTTTGTTACTCCAGATCTGTGTAAATTTGTATATTTGCAACAGCTTTGACTTTAGATCTAATCTTCAAAATATTAATTATAAACTGTTACATTGTTAAATTATTACAATATAGTAGTTTCATTCATTCATCGATCATATTATCAAAGTCCAGTGTTGAACAAAGATCTCCCCTTGGTCTGCTTTATAGGGGGATACTTAACGGTTTGCCACGCTCGGCGGGTGAGTTGGCGATCGTAATTTTGCCTTATTTTAAATTATTATCAGGAAAATGTTGCTGCCCATCTCCTGTTTAATTCTCTTCTGTCACCTTTTACTACACCCACGGGATAATATGGGTAGTGTATTCTATTACGCCGCTATTACACGGATAACTAATATGGTATTTTAGTATATTATAATATATAGTTGTCCTTATAGTAAATATTAGGACCCGTAGCACAGTAGTTTTATTTTCATTACACTACACATAAGTACTGTATTTATTCTGTACGTACACGAGGTAAATTCGAGAACAGACGTGATTAATTACAGGTTCAAAAGCGAAAATACTTAATAAACATAGACAAGGTCTTGCTTGTAGTATTCTTACACCAACATTTTATCGTATTTCGAACCGCATACTACCATTTTTATTCAACATGATAATCATGGTAGTTACTTGGATCTATGGTAATAGTGTACCACCTAGCTTTTTGGAACCAAATAAGTGATTCCAGTAGAGAAATCATAACCTCCAGCTCTTCCCCCTTTCACCCTAAATTACGCCCGCAATACGTTCCCATTCATTTGAGTTGTCTATCGCATGCGGCGTACTCCCGTGTCAATCGCTGGACCCGTGAAAACCCTGCCGACACCGAGCTAGCTGACGAGGATGGACTGCTGGTCGTGAGCATCTTGTCTTCGGCATGGTCCGCGTGGTCCGCATGCTGCCACTTCCAGCGCCAGCTCCAGATGTGCCCTAGCGACCTCCAGGCAGCGGCTTTATACGCATTCCTGTCTTCCATAATCCATTTCAATAGGCGTCATTTAACGGGAGACACACAGACCCGGCACCGTTTCATGGCGCTGCCATATGCACATACAGACCTTTGCATCCTAAATTTTGCCGGGCACGGCGCTCATTACTCTTGGCAAGGCGCTGTCTGCGCCAACAACTGTTTTGTCACTTAATTGTTACGCCTTTTTATTAGTATTATATTTATGTAATATCAGCGACAGTTTTTTTTTTACGCAAAAGCCTACGCATACCCGCCTCACGAGGACGAGGACCGGTCATGTTGGACTCGCGCTGACTAAAATCCCATGATATTCCACCTTTGGCGCATATTGGCAGTCACTGGAACGCACCGATCGCCCTATGGCGGCCATTCTTTGGGAGAGGACATTTCCTTCCCCTTTACCGTCTTAGGCGAGGCGCATCAGATCAGGCATGTTTTCCTACACAGCTTCGATCTCTCTCGGATCTGCACCGAGAAGTAGCAACTTTCTGGCTCCAGTTGGGATGACCTAGGGGACACTTATTTAATATAGCCTTATCAACCTTAACAAAAACTGCCCATTTCCATATGTAAGGAAAAAACCTTTGAGTTCATGAATTAAATTAGAAACAATGTTCTTAAACTTTATTTATTTTTACTAATTTCTCATATTTTAGGCCCACCATTAAAATATCAAAGTAAATCTTTATTGCTCAATTATACTTCGTTGCTGCATCCTAGGAGATTTAAAACTATGTAGTCCGCATTCTGTCGAACTGCATCATCAGACGTATTTTAGATATTATTTTTACATAAAGTTAAAGAATTACTAATAAAAAGTATATAATAATCTATTGACTTTTACACGTCACTGTCAGCCTGCCGTGCCGGCCGGGCGTTTCGATTATTCGTTTTCCGTGTGTTGCATCATCCGAGTGTGCGCCGCAACAAATAAGTTTTGTTTAGTTAAATTTAAGTGATAATGAAAAAAAAAAACAACAAGTCACTAGACTAAGACTGCTGACGAAATTAGAATTAAAATAAGGCGTTTGGAAAAGAATTTTAGTCTTGACGAAAAACCGCCAGATGCTCCAGGTTAGTTTTGAAACCTTTTTAAATAATAGTTAATGTTACGATTCTTATTTATGGTGCCTTTAACAATTGACATAAAGATAATCTTTTAGCACGTATAACCTGCTAAAAAACAGTACACAAATAAAGTTAATGAGTGATTTTTTAAGTAAGTGCCTACATATTATTTAATGAAATTCAAGTTATTTTGTTTCCGCAGTGGTGGCACGTGATGTCATCCTGAAATAATTTACTTACTTTCTTAATGTGGTTACACGTGATGTTACCCAGAAAGTGCAGAACTAATAATCGGGATTGTTTCGTTTATTATTTTCTGAATATACAGGATGGCCCATAAGTCCCTTGAAATGTAAAAAAATCATTAAAAAAAAACTAATGACATTATGAAAAAGGTTTTTATTTTGTCATAATTCTTATAAAATGGGAATTATTTTTTGAAAATTACATCATCTAAATGTAATCCGTTACGATCGCGGCACTCCTGTAAGCGACGTTTAAAATTATCCATCACTGCGTGGCAAGTAAGCTCTGTAATGTTTGCCATTTCTCTTTGGATATTTTCTTTCAGGACGTCAATTGTCCGCGGGTTGGTTTCGTACACTTTAGTCTTAAGATAACCCCATAAGAAAAAGTCCATTGGGGTCAGATCTGGACTACGTGGTGGCCAAGGAATATCTCCTCTTCGAGAGATCACTTTATTAGGGAAAAGTTGACGGACGACCGGCCTAGCGACGTTAGAGTTATGGGCAGTTGCTCCATCTTGTTGAAACCAGGTCCGCGTATTGAAGCCTGGAAAATTCTGCAACTCTGGTGTAAAAAAGTCCTGGATCATGGCTACATACCGTTGTGAAGTAACAGTAAGCGCGCGGCTTCTGCCGTCCTCAAAAAAGTAAGGGCCTATAATGCCATGCGCTGACATAGCCGCCCAAACTGTCACTTTAGGGCTATGTAAGGGCTTTTGATGTTTGCGATTTGGATTTTCGCAACTCCAGTAGCGACAATTTTGCTTATTGACATGGCCGTTGATGTGAAAGTGAGCCTCATCAGAAAATAACACGTTATTAAACGAAGTAAAGCGGTTCAACATTTCATTTGCGAAATTTAGTCTGTGGATAGTGTCAGTATCTTTTAATTCCTGTACTAACTGAATATTGTACGGGTGAAGATGTAAATCTTTCTTTAAAATTCTCTGTAACGATGTTCTGGGTAAGTTTAATGCACTGGAACGCTTACGAGTAGACTGGGTAGGATTTTCACGAATTGAGTGTTTCACTACATCGATGTTTTCTTCCGTCCGTGATGTCCTTGGTCGACCTGACCGTTGTTTATCCAACGTCGAACCACTCTCTTCGAACTTAATAACCCAGTTCTTAATCGTTTGAACACTTGGAATGTCTTTAAAGTTGCGTAAATTCTGATATTCTCGAAATTTACGTAACAGGCAAAACAAACTAGGTTTTAGTATAGTAAGTGTAGCAAATTTAACGTCAGAGTTAATAAGTAAAGAAATGAGCAAATATGATATTAATTAAACAAATATCAGAGATAAATCAAATACAATTAAACTTGAAGAAACAAAGAACCGTTGACAACTAAATATCTCAATGTTAGACAGAAGCTTTATTAATGTAATTCCAAGGCCAATTCCAATTAAGTGAAAACATCAAAACGACCAAGTCAATAGCGAAAAAGCAACCTGCTGGTCAAAATATACAATTCTATAAAAACCTATGGTCACAGGTCCACAGGAATGCTCAAAGGCGCCCCTCTACCTACCGAGCGGGCAGGGAGTGGTGCGTGCAACCCATGCGCAGGCTCGGTACTACCCTCCGCCTTAGTAGTCTGCCATTTGAACGTGGCAGCCAACAGTACGTCGCCTACCACCACTCCCACCGACGACCAACCGGCCGCAGGGTAAAGGTACCACACGCTGGCCTTATTCAATACTTCTTACACAATTGGTTAGACTAAACAACCTATCCCCAAATATTGAATATGGTAAAGGACTATTTATTAATGTTCCCAACTCCTAGAGCCTGGTAACCCACCTGGTTTTCAGACCGAAATCTTGAAATCGATCATATAACTTAACGTCTAAGATCAATTGTGCTATTCAAGGATTCCAATGGTCAATTTATATCTCTGATATTTCATATTCCTAAAAGTAACGGGTCATATAAATTTATTTTTAAATAGGTTTTTACCCGCGGCTTCGCTCGCGTGCGCTTGAATTTTGGAACATCATTAAATGCTGTCCCGTGCAAAATTTAGAAAAATTCGATCACTTTTAGAGTCACCTCGGTGTCTATGTCTCTATGTCTGTCAAATATTTTTTTCATTCTGAAATACTATTAGACGTAGATGATTGGTAACATGCTACAGAAACACATGAATATATATGTCTAGAAACACCTACTATTTTTTATATCGGGCGTGTCTTCTTTCCGATGTATCCATAAGAAAGGTTTTTTTTTTTTTTTTTTTTTTTATAGGAGAGGGGGCAAACGAGCATGCGGCTCACCTGATGGTAAGTGACTACCGCCGCCCATGAACAACCGCAACACCAGGGGAATTGCAGATGCGTTGCCGGCCTTTTAAAAAGGAGTAGGCTCTTTTCTTGAAGGTCCCTAAGTCATATCGGTCCGGAAAAATCGCTGATGGTAATCGATTCCACAAGGAAGTCGTGCGAGGAAGAAAACATCTTCTAAATCGCACAGTGGTGGACCGCCAATCATCCAGATGGTGTGGATGGTATCGGGAGTTCTGCCGCGATGTGCGTTCATGAAATTTGGCGGCTGGGATTAATCCGAACAATTCCTCAGAGCACTCCCCATGGTAGATGCGAAAGAAAATGCAAAGAGATGCAACATCTCTTCGCAGTGCCAATGAATCGAGCCGATCGGAAAGGGCTCGGTCGTCGACGATTCGAGCCGCTCTGCGCTGGATGCGGTCAAGTGGAAGGAGCTGGCACTGGGGAGCCCCTGCCCAGAGATGGGAACAGTATTCCATGTGAGGCCGAACCTGCGCCTTGTAAAGTTGCAGGCGGTGTGCCGGCATGAAATACTGTCCCGCTCTGCTGAGCACGCCAAGCTTTTTAGAGGCCAATTTGGCCTTCTCTTCCAAGTGACCACGAAACTGCACGTCACTCGATATGTCGACTCCGAGGATACCGATACTGGCTGAGGCAAGAAGGGGAGTGCCTTGAAACTGAGGAGATACGACAAAGGGGTTCTTTTTAGCGGTAAACGCGCAAACTTGTGTCTTCTGAGGATTAAACTGGACTAGATTTAGTCGCCCCCAATCCGAGACTTTGTCCAGCAAAGACTCGACTTCAGACACAAGTTTGTTCCGGTACTCGGCGACGTTTTCCCGAGAAATATTGGCCCGGCCGGTGTATAGAGCATCACCAGTGCTGTCATCCGCATAGCAATGAATGTTACCAGTTAGCAACATATCATTGATATGCAGAAGAAACAGCGTTGGTGATAGCACACAGCCTTGTGGAACACCAGCGTTAATAGGCTTGTAGTCAGAACATGCACCGTCTACAACGACCTTGATGCTCCGATCTGCAAGGAAGCTGGTGATCCAATTGCACAATTTCTCGAGAAGCCCATAGGAAGGGAGCTTCGAAAGAAGCGCTTTGTGCCAAACCCGATCGAAGGCCTTCGCAATGTCCAGACTAACGGCCAACGCCTCCCCCTTGGACTCTACTGCCTCCGCCCATCTATGGGTCAGGTAGACTAGAAGATCACCAGCTGATCGACCCCGACGAAAACCGTATTGGCGGTCACTGATCAGCTGGTGATCCTCAAGGTACCGGATGAGCTGGCAGTTAATAATGGATTCCATTATTTTGGAGAACAAGGAGGTGATCGCGATAGGCCTATAGTTGGACGGGTCTGAGCGGTCGCCTTTTTAAATAGTCTTGAAATCAAACTCTAATAGGGAAGTATATTAAGTATATTCAGTAGCATTGTATTATTTCATTTTATCAATTACTTGCCATTTTAGTTTATTTAGAAGTAAGTAGGTGGCGCTAATATTAGATGAAATAATGAAAGCCAAAACTGTACCATCTAGTAATATCAGCAATAGAAGCGAACATTTATTTAATATATCAGTAAGGGATAAAGTGATGTGAATTCTCTAAAAAGTTCTGTTTCTGTTAAAATGAAATTTTCACGAAATGATAGACTACTTTATGATATACGATCAATTCTACGATCTGGCCACGACATACATAAATATCTCTTTAATATAACTATAATGATAATGAAAATTTTGCAACAATTGCAGATAGACCAGTTTTAATACTTTACATACATATATATATTAGTAATTGAAATAAATAATATGTACCTTATCAATTTTCATATTTTTGAAAGACGTCAATATTATCTATTGAAATTATTACAATTTTAAAATAAAATAACAAAAATACTAAAAAACTAAACGTTAGAATTTTTTAATAATTTTAAAAATCTAATCATTTAATCATATAAATGTAAGTTTTTATTCATTTTTTCAATTATTTCATTTTATTAGTAACTGAAGGCAAAATATACTAATTTTTCCATTTGATGATAGATGGCGCTGTTTTGAATACCGAATCGGTTTAGTTTCAAATTATTTTACCAAGATTATAACTATATTTTAAACTTTATTTACAAATATCGTATTTATTTGAAAAACACACGTCATCCCGTTTATAACTAAGATATAAAAGAAAATTAACACCTAAATGAAATAAAATACTTAACCTTCCTTTTTTGAAGTTCCCTAATCGGATAAAAAGTAGCCTATATGTTGCCCCGAGTTACTGATTACCTACATACAAAATTTCATGTAAATCGGTTCAATAGTTTTTGCGTGAATCCGAAATACACAGACAGACAGACAAACAAAAATTCTAAAAACCACTAATTTGGGTTCAAAACCCTTTATTTAGTCTCTTGGACTTGTTTTTTCAAGAATATATTAGAATTACAGACACGACTTTTCTACAGATTTATTATATGTACGAGTATAGATAGATTCTGAAATCACTTCAGTCTAAATTATTATCATGTGGCGTTGTCTACTGGACAACATATTCAGATGTTAACACTAATCAAAATTAATAATGTATCATTCAATGAAAAAAGTGTTCACATTGGTACAGACTATAGACAAACTTTTAAAAAACTTTAGCGCCCAACAGGATGAATCCAAAATTGATAATTTCATGTTACCACGAACAACTAGTTTGCCCAGTGAAAGCTCTTCCGGATTATATGAATAGAACGAGACTTAAGGAATCGGGTTCAGATATGTTAATTTTAAACATACATAACATAAACACTCACGCCTGTCACCCAGAGGGGTAGGCAGAGACTACGGACTTCCATTTGGCGCGATCCTCACACACCTCTCTCGCCTCCTCTACATCCATATATCTACGCATACACGCTCGTCGGTTAAGGGTACTCCTAATCTGGCCCATTATCAACGTATCGCTGATTTGGTCGATAAATCTTCGTCTAGGGCGTCCTTACCCGACTCTGCCGTTCACTTCTGAAACATAAATTTGCTTTGTCTCTCTTTCCTCGTTCATTCTTTCTACATGACCAAACCACCTTCCTTTTTTAATCCTGGTCACAACGTCATCTTGCAAACAACGCTTTTCTCTTATCACACTATTTCTCAACCTGTCATTCAGATACAGCCCTAGTATACTCCTTAATGACCGCATTTCTACAGCATTTATTTTACTCTCATGCTTCTTCTGCCAGACCCAACTTTCACTACTATACATTAAAGTAGGGACTACCACAGCATTATCAATTGCCATACGTGCCTTCTTTGACACATTCTGACACTTCACAATAGCGTGCAGAGCCCCATTCACTCTATTTCCTGCGTTCACTCGTTCTATATCCTTATCATATCTACCATCCCTGCTAAATAAATATCCCAAATATACAGACTCATCCACTTGCTCAATCAAGTCCCCTTCTATTCTTATTTAACATAACGTTTTACTTTCTTCTCTTTCAAAATCCATCACTTTCGTCTTACTTGCGTTCACTTTCATATCCCTTTCTTTTAATGACCAGTTCATTAAAGTAACCATCATTTGCAACTCGGCCGCCGACGATGCAAATATGACTTGATCATCGGCGTACAAAAGGAATTTGACGGTTAACTCACCCATTCTCAACCCACATTCTTCAACTTTCAAAGTTTGCAAACAACTGTCCATAAATAGGTTAAACAGCCATGGGGAAGCTACACAACCCTGTCTGACACCTTTTTGAATGCCAAACCAGTTCGAGTAGACCCCGTTGATCCTGACACAAGCACTTAGTCCCTATACAGAGACCTTAATGCCTGTATCAGACTTGCGCTCAACCCAAATGAGGTTAATTTTAACTGTTAATAATCTACCAGAAAATCCCAGTGTCCAATCTTTAAGACGCTGGATTAAACAAATCCTTAAGGATAGCGACATTAATATCAGCGCTTATACGTCACGTTAGAGAAGCACGCCGGTATCTCCATAGATGACATAAAGCGTACCTAGAGCTGGCTGATGCAAGATTAAATAGGACTGAATGATTTAGTCCTAGGTGTAATTGGAATTTATTTAAAATTATTGAATTTATTTTTTTAATTGTTGAATTAAGTATCACTAGTGATCCTTTTCTATAGAGTTGTTCTTTTTATTCGATTACTGTGCAATGGGGTACATAGTTTTTAAATCTCCTAGGATGCAGCAACGAAGTATAATTTATGGTTAATGGAACTTACCTTAAGTGAACTTCAACCAAAATTATACGATTTGCTGCATCCGTAGAGATTTAAGAACCCAACCCTCCTTAAATTTAAACCTCTAATAATTAATTGCAGAGTAAAAAATTCGTCGCTACTATAAAACGAATGATCGAAACGCCCGGCCGGCACGGCAGGCTGACAGTGGCGTGCAAAATCGATTATCTCAGTAGGATCTTTTTATTAGTAATTATTTAGCTTTAAATAAATCCTAAAAAAAATATCGAAAAATCGTGTGATGATGCATCATCATCATCATCATTACAGCCCTTCACAAGTCCACTGCTGAACATAGGCCTCCCCCAAAGAATGCCACAAAACACGGTCCTGAGCCACCTGCATCCATCGACTTCCTGCATGTCTTACCAGGTCGTCACTCCATCTCGTGGGGGGACGCCATACACTTCGCCTACCGGTACGAGGCTGCCACTCGAGAACCTTTCTTCCCCATCGGTTGTCGGTTCTTCGAGCTATATGGCCGGCCCACTGCCACTTCAGCTTACTAATCCGTTGGGCTATGTCGGTCACTCTGGTTCTACTGCGGATATCCTCATTCCTAAGTTTATCACGCAGAGAAACTCCGAACATAGCCCTCTCCATAGCTCGCTGAGCGACCTTGAGCTTCCTCATACGGCCAGCAGTGAAGGACCACGTCTCAGTTCCGTAAGTCATCACTGGCAACACGCACTGGTTGTACAATTTCGTTTTGAGGTTTTGAGGTATGTCTGACGAGAAGATGTGTCGTAGCTTCCCGAACGCTGCCCAGCCGAGTTGAATCCGTCGATTGACCTCTCGGTCGAAGTTGGACTTACCCAGTCGGACTATTTGTCCCAGGTAAACATACTCGTCAACAACTTCGAGCTTAGTGTTCCCAACAACTATCGGCATAGGTGTGACATGGACATTAAACATGATCTTAGTTTTGTCCATGTTCATCTTAAGACCTATCCGTTGGGAAACACTATTGAGGTCATTGAGCATAGTGCTTAGGTCCTCCAGCGATTCTGCCATAAGGACTATATCGTCGGCAAATCGAAGGTGAGTGATGTACTCGCCATTGATGTTGATACCGTATCCTTTCCAGTCCAGAAGCTTGAAAACGTCTTCCAATGCAGCGGTGAAGAGTTTCGGGGATATGACGTCACCCTGTCTTACACCTCTCTGCAATTGGATAGGTTTCGTACTCTGGTTCTGTACTCGGATAGCCATCGTAGCCCTACTGTACAAGCACTTCAACACTTCGATATACCGACAGTCAACTTGGCACCGCTGAAGGGACTGCAGCACCGCCCAAATTTCGACGGAATCAAAGGCTTTCTCATAGTCCACATACGCCAGACATAGTGGCAAATTGTACTCTTCGGACTTCTGTACAACTTGCCGAAGGGTATGTATGTGGTCTATGGTGCTAAAGCCCTTTCGGAAACCGGCTTGTTCGGGAGGCTGGAAGTCGTCAATTCTGCGTGCGAGACGATTCGTAATGACTCTCGAAAACAGCACGTAGACGCGGCTCAGAATGGAAATCGGTCTGTAGTTCTTCAAGAGAGCGTTGTCACCTTTCTTGAAGAACAAGACCACCGCACTTCTGCTCCACGCCTCCGGTGTAATGCCACCATGGAGGACGGAATTAAAGAGCTTCTGAAGGACTTCAAGTACCGGTCTTCCACCCGCTTTCAGAAGCTCCGCTGTAATTCCATCCTCGCCTGGGGCCTTACCGTTTTTAAGGTGCTGGAGAGCCATCCTAATCTCGCTCAGACTGACATCCGGGATATCTTCGGAATAGTGTCGGATGAGACTCGCTCTTGGATCGTTACTCACACTTGCGTGTGGCTCCAACGATGATGTGTACAGCTGCCCATAGAACCTCTCAATCTCACTCAAAATCTCAGGTGTCCCGGAAACGATGCTGCCACATTCTGTCTTCAGCTTTGACAGTTGGCTCTTTCTGGCAGACAGATCTCTGGCAAAGACTTTGGAGCCTTGGTTCCGCTCGATCGCTTCTTCAATACGAGCTGTATTGAAGTTGCGTAAGTCCCGCCGCATGCATTTGGATATCTGTCTGTTCAGATGCCTGTATGCTGTCAAGTCTGTTGAAGAATGTAGCTTCATCTCCCGTCTAACAGCCATGAGATTAAGAGTGTGATCGGAGAGTTTTTGTGTTCTTCTGCGGCGGGTCTTGCAGAACTTAGCTCCAACCGCATGGACAGTTTCCATGAGCTTGTCATTCATATCGTCCACTTCATTGCAGTCTTCTAGGCACTGAAAACGGTTTTGTAACTCGAGCTGAAAGGTTTCGGGACTTTGAAACAGAGCACGAGGGGGACGGAGCGTTGACTTCATTAGACGAGACCTCTCCAACTTAACGTTTAGGTTCAGTGTGCCTCTAACCATTCGGTGATCGCTACCAGTTTTCACCCTCGCGATCACGGAGACATCACTGAACAGTTGTCGTCTGGTCGTCATAATGAAGTCAATCTCATTTTTTGTGGAACCGTCGGGGCTCGACCAGGTCCACTTCCTGTGGGGCCGCTTCTGGAAGAAAGAGTTCATCATAAAGAGTCCCTCTTTCTCCATGAAGTCGGCCAGCTGCTGGCCCCTTGGGTTCCGTTGCCCTATTCCAAATTTCCCTACTTTCAGCTCACCGTTCTCTCTTGTGCCTAGTTTTGCATTGAAGTCTCCCATTAACACCGTATATTGGGTTTTGGAGGAATGCATGGCTCTAGAGATATCCTCATACATTTCCTCCACCTCCTCATCGGGGTGTGCCGAGGTTGGTGCGTAAACCTGTATGACCTTCAGCGAATACCGTTTGGTGATTCTGAGTATAAGGTACGCAACCCTCGTCGACACACTCCCGATCTTTACAACGTTGTTAACGAGAGACTTGTGGACGATAAATCCGACACCTCCTTGGGACAGATGGTCGCCCTCCCGGTGATAGAGCAAGTTGCCGGATTCGAGGATTACCGTGTCCTCCCCCTCTCTTCGGACTTCAGATAATCCTATAATATGCCAGCGCAACTTGTCTATCTCTTCTTCCAGCTCCACGATCTTCTCGTCAGTCCTCAGGGTGCGTGCGTTGTACGTTGCCAGGTCGAGTCGTCTAAGGTGGCAACCGAACCTCCACCGGAGATTCTTAGCACCCCCTGCCCCGCCGTTACCATGGTCGCCACCGTAGCCAGGAATAGCGGGGCCGCCGGGGACTGGGGGCCGTTTTTTTGTTGCTCTCATCATTGGGGGGTATTTGCCATAGTTGCCACGCTTGGCGAGCGGGTTGGCAACCGCAGTTTTTTTATTGTCATTTGGCTATTATCAGGAAGATGCTGCTGCCCATCTCCTGGCTGTTTCCCTTTGTCGCCTTTTACGACACCCACGGGAGGATATGGGGTAGTGGATATTCTTGACCGCCACTACACGGCGGTAGCGGTGTGATGATGCAGTACGACAGAAAGCGGACTACATAGTTTTTAAATCTCCTAGGATGCAGCAACGAAGTATAATTTTGGTTGTTGTTCCATTAAGTATAAAATTATTTTTAGCGTCAAAACCCAGTAAAATATTAAAATATCAATCATTATAATAGACCACTGCTTCGATTTATATCAGGTTTTTGTATTTGCATTATAATTAAGTTTTTAGCTAGCTTCTTTATAAATAATATTATTCTAAAACACTAATACATTAATATCAATATAAATTTATATTACTATACATGGACGAGTCGAGTTATTTTTTTTATAAATATTCGACCCAAAAGGTTGTATCGTTTAAACCAAACCTGAGCTTTTTAGAAATGTACGATCAGCAAAACTACGATTACAGTAAAAATATTTTTTTAACTATTCGTACCTATTTACATTGAATATACTGGCAAAAGCCGTATTTATAGAAGTCGTTATATTTTATATTACTGTGATGTACAGTATACCCACCAAAAATTAACAAGTGTTCGTAAAGTTTGTGTTTTTGGTACATTTCAGTAAATGATAACAACAAACAAAATAGACATAATAAGAGATGATAATGGGAGACTATTGTTTGTTCGCACGGTCATGCGGTCAAAAGAAGCGTGTGCCGAGCGGACGGCAGATTGATATCCGTAAGTAACAGTATGTTGCATGTTGTTAAAATACTAAGCACTTTGTTATCATTTCCTGAGTGACCAAAAACCATGTAGTTTTGTATTGTTGTAGTGTAGATTATTTCGACCATTTAGGATATTAGATTAATTAAGTTAATATATAGCTTATTTCAATTTATTCTAGTAAATTCTATAGTAATGTAGCATCCAATTACCTATTTTTATATTATAGCTGTGTAGTTCTTAGATGCTTTTAGTATTTATATTTAAAGCTGTACGATTCGAAGGCTTTACGGCTTCTTATACGTGTCAGTATTACTTAATCTAAATATTAAAGCGTTTATGCAGTAATTTCCATGGCATTTAACTATTCATTATTTATTTTTTGTAAAATATGTATCAGAGTCACATCATCATTTCGTAAGTAGAAAATTATTTAAAATCAAATATGGTGACTGGTTGCCATTATCACATTACACATAAAAAAAAATGGCAACAATGTATTTTTGAAAGGAAAGGAAAATTTTGAAAAATCGACAGTAACTAATTTACAATTTTCTTTTTTATTTTATTTTTTACATTTTACAATTACGAAGCAATTTCATCATTTTTATTTTATGAAAGTAAAGTTACAATATATTTAGTTATAATGATAACAATAAAGAAAAATGTACACTGACAAAAGTAGTACCAACTTTGATTTTGAAGACATACATATATGTTCAAAAATGTCAAAAGTTTAATTAATGAGATTTATATTTTGTTGCTTTTATGGTTAAACCGAGAAATAATTAATTATACCCTACCAAGCCTAAGAAATATCTTTTGACAGCTATCATATTTATTGGACTAGGCATTCCAACTGAAGAATCGGTACTACGTAATCGAAACAATTAAGCGCATGACAACTATGACGTCATTAAGACTAGGGAGGGAACACCTTAACAGTGATTGGCCATTAGGGGAATCGCATTCCTGTCATGTCCCTTTGTTTTGGCCAAGTTGTACCTACAATATTCGATTCTTAAGAGAAATCGATATCGATTCTTTAGATTTGTTAATCATTTACCTACAGCTTTATCTATATTAATTTATATAGTAAATAAATTAGAAACATAACTCAAAACTTGTCAGTTTCTTCACATTTATAGCTTATTGCTAATTTCTAGAGAGAAAGTTATATAATTAAAGACTAAACTAGATTGAAAACAAATTTATTTAAACACTATCACAACTTGTTGAGCTGCCGTCGTCATCATCGTATTGTTTACATTAATTATTTTTTTTTATTTTTATAATGCATTCAAAATGAACGTCTTTTTCATAGTCGTCTATAACAATTTTCTTTCTAACTTTTCTTCTTAACTTTGCCCCAGTCATCCATTGTGTAGTAGTTGTATTTTCTACAAATCCTCCTCCGGCAGATCCCACATGGCAAATTATGAGGCGCCCACCTTTTCCCACGAGAACGTGTTATCCTTCCATGTCTGCGACACAGTGTGGTTGGCGTTTAGCCATGTATCATCAATGAATATAACGTTGTCCCAATTGGTTATATATTTAATTTCTGGTAAGTGTTTTCATGCATTCATGACTCTAAATAATTATTTAGCATTTGTCTTTTTTTTCTCGGAAGCTAATTCCTTTTCAAATGGGTCAATATTTGTACAAGCCGGCATCTAAACTTACTCGAATAACATAGATTGCCTCATAGGGGGGGATATTTGATATAGATGCCACGCTTGGCAACCTTGTTAGTTGGAAAAAATTAGACTTTTGGCCGTGGTACAGAAAAGGGGAGATCTGAGGGGAGAAGGTGTACTGCCCAGGGAGCGGCCAACGCTCCGAGTGGTAGTTTCGAGCTATTCCATATATATAAGTACTGCTTTTTACTTTGGAACTTTGATGGCGCGATTTAGGCTTCGATGTGTGACGACAGCGCCGCCACATCACCTTCCTGCTCAGACCGGAGGTCGATATAGTGCAGTCTGATTGATGATGGGAATGCATGCTGTGTGCGTAAGGGCAAGTGACGCCGGTGCGAACAATATGCCGATGTGTAATGCATGCCATACTACGCACTTGGAAGTGATGCCGGTGAGAATGATGAGCCGGAGCAAGTGCCAGAAGTCTGCCTTATAAATCTGCGGTGAGTTGAGATGAAGACAAGTTGGACTTGTTTGCATGAGCTGAACACTGTAGAAGGCGATTCTTGGGAGTGAATGGTAGGGGTTCTTGAGGATAATGATGAAGGCTTGAAGTTCTATTTTTCGGAAGGTTGTTGGTTGCGTATTCACATCACATCGGGGTCATCACTGTGGCCGTAGAAGGAAAATGTCAGATTTCCCGCCGAGCAAGGTGTTAAGCCCGGGAAGCGGCCAACGCTTCTTGTGGTTTTTCTGAGCTATTCTATATATACTGCTTTTTACTTCGGAACTGATAGCGCGATTTAGGCTTCGATGTGTTTCACTTGTGGCGCGACGACAGCGCCGCCACAGATTTGTTTAATTCATGATTCATATAATTTATGAAACTATAAATATAAAAATTTAAATAAACCAATAATCAATTAAAAAATGTAAAGTTTTGATTATTTGAATATTTTTACCGATTATTCACATTAGCATGAATTTTAATCATCCAAATAAATTACATATAACATACCATTGAAACAACGTCAAGCAAAAAAAATGATTCTGGTAATATTTTTAATATTTTGCTTTGTTTGAACGATTCGAATTTAAGTTAGTGATAAAGAACTATATATGTTGTAATGAAATATAGATAACTTCATAATTTTTTTTTGTTTAAGAAAAAGGTTATTTCTCTTTTTTTTATTATTTAGGTACTCTTAATGTAGAGTTTTAAGAAAATGGTAAAAGGTCTTTTACTTTTAAAAACAAACAACCTAGTTCTAGTTAATGGTGTAAGAGAGTCGGGATGTATTAATTGTTAAATTTCGTGGTCTTCTATAATTGTAAGATATAATGTATATTCGAGCGATTTTATCCTTGTCATAGGGCGATTCCGACAGTGTATTTTTTTTGCATTTTTAGTTGGTTCTATTCCCAGCTTACCCAAGCTTTTTAAAAAAAAAATTACTATTTTGAAAAAGAAAGGAATGTTTCCTTTGAAAGAAATTTGATATCTTCAATATTTAATGTACTTTCTCTCCATGTCCCGCTAATTTTTCCACTCTACAGGATTATTTTTAAGAGTAGCCAAATTTTAAATTTAAGTTCAAATATATAAATGATGATATACCGTTATGCAGTTTATAAAAGTACGATTAAATAAGGCTTCTCCTTTTATTTGAAATATCCCAAATTAAATGTGATTTAAGGACATCTTTATTTGAAATATCCCAAATTAAATGTGATTTAAGGACAACATCGTTTTTGCCTACTGATTGACCTTTACAAATACAAATGCGTGCGTGCGCAGTAAAATCAGTTAAAATAATGCATTACCACGCATTTTGAATTTAAAAGATAAAAAGGACAGATTGCTTGAGATTTTTGGAACGAAGGGCTAGGCGTGAATAGTGTAAGATTTTTTCGTCACCACCCCCTTTGTATAGTGCGAGGGAGATGGAATAATATTCATGTCCCTTCCACTTTTTCTTATCTTGCCATGAAAGAAATATTATTTTAAATGACGCTTTATTTTAATAGACGCTAGTAATTCATTTATTTGCATTTGTTAATCAATAATATAATACGTTTATCAATAATAATATACTACGAAAGGAATTTCGTTCTAACCGAGTGTTCCACGGTACTCACGCATGTAATTTTTTAAATTAATGATTCTTCAATACTTGCCTATAATACTTATTCTATACCTTCTCTGCAAATTTGGCCGGTTATTGCAAAATAACCCTGTATACATATCAATATATTAATACATGAAGGAAACATTTTTACCCCTTTTTAAACACATTGCATATTATTAAAGTTTAAATGGAAAAGTAGGGCAGAAAACTAAAATTCATAAATGTGTTTCAAATACATTAAATAAAATAAGACATTCATTGTTTACGTTAATACTGCCAATGCCAAACATCTGTGGCCAAACTTGGGCCAAACCAAGGAGATTGTAAGAATTATAACCTCCTTGGGCCAAACAGTCGCATAGAGTACAGATCAAAGAGTATACAATCACTGCGTAGAGATTGTCGCAAAAGAATTTTTAAATGTTGCCAACAAATAATTAGAATTTGTGTACTAGATATCTATGTTTTAAATATTAAGGTGCAGTTGAAAGTTTAACAAAGCTTGCTTCATAAGTAAACTTAAAAATGTAATGAATTACGTTCGAGTTTCTAAATAAAACCACTGTATAGTATGGAATAGTATAATTAAGTGAGTTGTGTTGCGCGTTGTGCAGAGGAGGAGCAGGAGCCGGCAGAGGTGAACGTGGGCGCAGTGGCGACGGGGTCGGGGTCGAACCTGTTCGGCGTGTCGGGGCGGCTGGCTTCGTGGGTGCGCGAACTGTCCTCGCTACGCTCGCGCGCCTCCGACGACGCGGCCGCCGAGCCGCTGCAGCCGCACCCGCAGCCGCAGCTCGCGCACCCGCGCCTGCAGCTCCCGCAGCACCCGCAGCACGCGTCGCGACCCAACGGCCTGCTGCACGACACCACCGGCTGCTAGCCCCGCGCTGCCCTTGCGTGCGTACACTTTGTTCCAGTACCATCCACCACCAATACAAACTATGTTTAGCGAGTCGTGCTCACATCTGTAGCTTGTGGCACGAGTCCTCTGTGCACGATATTAATTTGTAGTCAATTTACAAACTACTTTATATTTGGTCAACTTTAAGCACGTTGGGTGAGAACGGCGGAAATTCTTTCACATTTTGTCCGTTGATCAATCGTCATCATCTGTTGAATACAAATGTGTTAGTTTGGTGGGAAATATACGCGAACTTGCCCCCACTACTGTCAATCTTAATTCAAGACTCGCAACACTACCTAAATATGTTTGATATTTTAAAAATTACTAACGAATGTATAAATAGTTTCGTGTTGATTAACGTGACACTATTTGTTATCTTAGAAATTGAACTATTTAAATATTTTGAAACAAGAAATAGTTACAGTTGTCGTCTAAATTAACAGAAAATTGATTAGAAATTGAACAAACCTTATATGTTTTGAAAAATCTCGATTTTAGTCCATGGAAATTTGCTGTAAAACTAACCAGCCGTAAAATTTAAAAATCGAGTTATTGCACCCGGGACAAACAATGGACAAAAATCGCAAAAAAATTTCGGCGCGGAGATACCGACGTCTTTGCTGACTCCCGAGGCTATCGGTCGTAGCGGTTTTTGTGAATATTAGCAATAAATAAAAGCGGGATTCTTCAGTGTTTCGGAACAAGTAAAGTGTACCCAAAAGGGATAAGCCCCGCGTCCGCCGCTTACGGCGGCGCCTCTATCTACCTCAGGCCGGCGACGCGCACGCCGCGCTCTTCGAATCCTAGTTGTAAGCGTAGCTAGTGAATTATTGTTCGCCTCGTTTTATTTATTTCGTGCGCTCGATTCGATCCGGCGACGGCCGACAGCGAGCGACATTTGAATGTCGTATTTGTACTATCGCTCGCTGCTCTCGATATTGCCGCCTCTTCTCTACGCGAACGTACTTTTTATATGATAACGGTACGAGATGTGGAGGTTAAGGGGTGAACTGTAACGATATATTTACCATCGAATAGAAAATAAGCAATGTCATTACTCAGATAACCATTTTTTTATAATGACACAGTTCAACAACAGCATTCTCTCGTTTATTCCGAGTCGGGATAATCTTAATATTTGTTTAGTAAGTTTAGCCTCGCGATTCTGCGACTCGGTCCAAACTACAAAATAATTTTGACCTGCTCATTTTGCAGTATATGTGCGATAAATGCAAGCATAATGACTACGCGTGAACAAGCGTTTACAAAATAGGATAACCGCTCGGATACTATCAGTTTCATTATAAAATTATGAAACTCAAAATTTATCTAAAAAAAATCAATTTGTAGTAAACGACAACAACACACAACAAACAAGAGTCATAATTGATATACCTATGGTAAGAAAAGTTCATTGTGCTCTTTATAATATGCTGTTTGTTTGATTGTGTTTATTCTAAACCTATAGTTCATTTTCCAACTGTCCCCGCATTTATATACCTAAATTCGGTACCTACTGGCGGCGATTTCTGTAGGATAACTTATATTTTTAATATCGTTACGTTTTTGAGGAGGCGAAACAGCAGTAGTCCCATCGTTCACTTTCATATCAGGGACATGTTTTTGCTGAAGCTATATCGAGTCGATCTGTTTCGACGTGAATCCTATATAGTTTACCTCAGTAATATAGTTGTATCGATGTCATTTATGACGCAGCCTATTATCGTTAAGTCTACATGTAAGGTGTAAATGTGTATAAATACGTAAAGTAGGTTAGATTGTACAAATTATTTTTTAATAATTTCTTGATATTTAACCAGCGAACTTCTGTTAAAATGCGCATGGTTTCCAACAGGTGTCAAATTTGTTAAAAAAATTGTTGTTGTTATAAGCACTTTGCCCTAAAGTGTGTTATTACACGAATTTGTCACTTGTTCCGCTTCATGTTTTAGCATAAAGTATGTATGTATATTTATAATACTCATTGTCCGTTTTATATGATGTTAAATGACTTCCATTTTAAACAAGTTTATAGATCGAGATATTTTTAATATTAATCAATGCTGGAAAAGAAACTAACTCTATACTTTCTAAAATGAACAAAACAATTTGATTGTAGAGTATACTTGTTTCCATAAAGCTGAAATAATGTGTTCTATATCAATTATAATGCTATAGATAATGTACCATTGTTGTTACATAATTTTATTACGATTATTTAGTACGAAATACCTATTATTTGTATAGCCAAAGTCTAGCTAATTTGCAAGACATATGTATGTAATTGACCAGTGGACTCGCATTAAGTTAAGCTAAACTAAACTTACACTACCAGTGATTCTATTTCTATTTATTCTTTCAAGTGATTGTGAACTTAATAAATCTGACTTAATGTAATAAAGAATTAACTATAACATTGCACATATAAATATTATAAAATGTTTAACGTCATTTTATGGGAAATACTTGTTTGTATTGCTGTTATATTTTTTAATTTGAATTTTTAGAATATTTTGCACACGCTGGCAACACACTGGTTGAGCAACGAAATTGTAGAGCGTGCAGCATTAGCATAAAGTAATATTAAATTGGTTAATTTTAAATCAATAGATATCTCAACGTTGTCAACAAATAAGAATTTATATATCTATGCTTTACACAACAATGTTTAATCATAACTAAGTGAAAATAACAACATTTATGTAAAATATATGCTAACCTCCATAATATATATGAAACATTAACACCAACCAAAGTGAGACTCCATTATCAAACTATTTCTGATATTATTCCTCGCTTTATGATCGAACTGGGGTCTAATGTGAATTAAATAATTATAATGTTACTATTGTCGTATAAGGGTATAAACTAGTGCCTTCGAAAATCCAGCCTTCAACGGAATGCAGGATTGATGATTGTGTGAGGAACCAATCGCGCGCATGATGAACTACCTTTGCGTTTCCAGTTCGCATCGGAAATAATGTGACTTCAATGTACTTCTGTCACATGGTTCCAACTTACATGTGGACCACAAGTTCAAAGAGCAGGGCAAATATTGTATTTATAACGATAAAATTCCGTTTTTTTAAGCAAAATCATGTTTCACAATGCATTATAGTCGTTAGTTAAATATAAAACACTAATTTGCAAAAGGACAAATGTTGAGAATCACGAACTGTATAGGGTTAGAAGTAAAAATGCAAGTGATTGTTAAGGGCTCAAGGCACATTGCATTATCCGGCTCTAAACATTAAGTGTTAAATTTAAAATCTTTCAAATTATTTTCCAAGGTTGAAATCCAAACGTGTAATTTAATATTTTGCATAGTGCCTTTTGCTCAAATTTGTAAAAATGTTACATTTTTATTAGAAGTAATGTTAAACATTGGAACTTAGTTTTTCGTCCTGTCGCGTAGAAGTATTCGAGCGGGTGAACGTTGTCTGACGCAGAAGCTATGTTCACTTCGCTTGAATGCTACTAGAAGAGTGTTGCTGGCAGAGAGCCGGCCGAGCGCTTAGTTCCTCTGGTGGCGAGCGAGTCGCGCCACTGGCTGCCACCGGCCGCCACTACCTGCCATGCGGCAGCGGTCGCGTGGCAGAGCGTAACAGTGGTAGGGAGCGGCGCGACCGGTTCTCACACAACGTTGCCTCCACACAGCGTTCCCTGCGGGCTTTACTAATTACCTTTGTTACTTATTCTTTTAACTATATCAGTATTTACTATTTATTGTGATTTCCACCTAATAAGGCAGTTACGTTACCTCATTCTTAGTAATTATGTTATTCATAAATTATTGACTGATAAAATAATTTCCAAATGATGTGTTCCTTGTGTGATGTGTGATTATAAAATAATAGTGTCGGGGTAGCGTTGTGCTTTATGCTCAATTTAGATACAATTTCACCAAACAATTGAGATAGTGTATAATTTTTATATTTAATTTAACGAGAACCGAGTACCTATTAATAATAATTTTAATATTTATATAAATAAAGTTACAAAATTAGCGAAGTATAGTTTTGAATATCAATGTATCCTAAAACACCCCTTGTTTTAAATATATTTTATACCAAGTTAGAAGCAAGGTCTATTAATATCTCAAAATAAAATTGATTTTTCAATTGCAAGACTTTTTAATTCGTAATGATACTGGTTATCGTACAATAACAAAAGTACAATTTATTCTGTGCTTTTCATTCTATATCTCATGTTCCTCAGGTTCAATATCTTTTTGGGCAAACATTTTCGGGGCAATCTACATTTGCAAGCGTCATTTTTTGTGAATAATTTTAAGAGGTAAGCCATTTTAAAAGAACCTTCTTCTCCATTATCCTTTAGTTTTTTTAAACTCTCTATATAATACTCGGGCAAGTGATGTTCAATTGCACCAAAAATAATCACATTTCTATAAGTTAGTGACGGCCAACGCTCTACAGGTAAATTGTCATTATCACTTCTTGGTAACAGATTCACTTTTTGAATATATGTACGACATGTGAGTATGCCTATATACGACGTTAAAACTTCAACATATTTTACATAATAATTTTCAATATCGACGTCTTCCTGCCTGTAAGTATGTGGAATAAGTAATGTTTACAGAAAAAGACAAAAGGTAAAATATTTATTCATGAAAAAGAAAAATCCATAAAATTGAAACGATTGTTCATGAAAAATACTTGCTCTTCAAGAATTTGCAATTCATTTGTGTCAATTCGCCACACGACGCCCCAAACATGTGCATTTGCAGTTGGAACTATGGTAGCTGTAGGCCCTCCCCAAAATTTTGAATATCCGTTGAAATCTAACCTATAATTCTACAAACCAATATGTATTAAACAAATAAATTAATAACAATAACGCTTAAAGTGGTTTACTTACATCCAAACGGGCAATTGAGATGAAGTCTACTTTTAAGTTATAAAAGCCAATCTTTAGTCTTGATAAATTACTACCGTAAGAAAAATATAAGAATGTACTATTTGTTTTTTTAATTATAGATTTTACCATATTTTGTTAATTTGAAAGAATTCCGAAAATGATGACAAAATTATTTTTGTTGTCAATTTATTTATTTATCTTCTTTTAACTAAAAAGGTTTATTTTAGAAAATAATTTAAGAATATATTTAACAATAATTTAAATGGAAGAGTATTTTTTTTTTAAATCTCTTACAATTTCTTATAGTACATTTATTAATTGAAACCATTTTCAATCATGGCTTGATAATTTTAGTTTTTCTATCATTTTTGGAGATGCCTTTTGTCCATTATGCGGAATTTTCTTTAATTTTTCAATATAGTCTTCTGGTAGTTTACATTCACTAGCACCATTAAGTATGCACTCTAAGTATGTGATGGATGGCCTCCGATCGTGAGGTATTTCCTCATCTTCCGTCCGAGGGGGTGGATTGCTAGTTTGCTGGTATGTGCGGCATTCCAAATTTGTACCACTAGGAGTTATAACATTGATCATTTTTGGAAAGTACCAATTTGTATCCACTCCTTCTTGCCTAAAATATTTTTAACATTAAATTGTTTTATTTTACAAACAAGAATAGATTAACCTTTTTATATAATGCCTGCCACTATGGCACTGCGACTGCTACTGCATGAGAGTTTGAAGAATTCGAAACCACAACGTCTGGCGTAACAATGTCTTACAACGAAATAATTCACTAAAATCAATAAAATCAAGGAGAGTATGTTTGGACGCGTTGTCATCGCTGAGGCCTAAACTGGGATGTCTTAAAGAAGGGATCTCCGATTCTCGTTACTCACCGTACAAAACACAACAGCATTTTGATTTTTCACGCTGGTATTTGGGCGAGTGTTCTACCGCGAAAAGCCGACTCATATGTTTTGCAGCCATATTGTAATATTGTCACCGGCCAAAGGACAAACTTACTTTTCCTAGGCTAAGCTAATATTTGAATATCAATGACAGTATGTTGAGGCCGCGAATATGTAATTGATCCTGCAGGGTTTATGAAAAACAAGTTTAGCCTAGAAAAAACTATTTAGTCTTAACCCTAGAAAGATAACCTACGTCGCAGAGGCGCCCGCGCTGCAAAGATATTGCTTTCTCTTTCCAATCGACACGCATATTGACTTGTCCGTCGTAGCCAATTCAGCCGCCGGTGTCCTCTATCGCAGGACGGCTGTTTATATGCGGTAAGAGTTATAGTTTCGTAGTTATGACCAGTGGATATGCTTGCGAGGCTTATGGTTATCTTTTGTGTAACTTTTAGTGTGTTAATATTTACTACTGTGACATGAATTTTATTTATTTCTGTTTTATTTTTGGGATAAATTCTGTATGTGGTTAAAATGGAAAGTAGAAACAATTTATTAGATGATGAAATATGTTCTTTATTGAACCAAGAAGATGGAAATAACGTCGATGAACATCAGGAAAGTGACAGCGAGATCGAAGATCATATGAGCGAAGATGATGTGCTGAGTGATTTCGAAGATGAGTATTTCGACAACGAAGCAGAAGAGGAGTCGAATTATGTACCAGAAGACGAAGATTTATCTCAGCCTGTACCCTCAGCGTCGTCAGGAAGTTCAGACCTTGACCGCTGTATAATTGTTCCTGAGGGAAGAGTGATTAGAGGTAAGAACAGACATTGTTGGTCTACTGCTAAAGGTCGAAGTCATGGTAGAACATCTGCCATCAGTATAATTCGCACAAAATTCGCACACTGCGTATGTACCGAAATTAATATGACCCAGTACAATGTTTTGATTTGTTCATTACTGACGAAATAGTTGAAGAGATTGTTCGGTGGACGAATGTAGAGATCTCCATAAAACGTCGAACTGAAATTACCAAAGCCACTTTTAGAGACACAACTTCGATTGAACTTCGAGCTTTGATTGGGATTTTAACCCTGAGTGCAGCAATGAAAGATAATCACTTATCAACTGAAGAGCTATTTGATAGCGGTTTTTCGGGAACAAGATACGTTGCAGAGATGAGCCGGGATCACTTTGATTTCTTGATTAGATCTCTCAGGATGGATGACAAGTCTTTACGGTCGCTTCGTCGTCAAGGAGATCCTTTCATTCCAATCAGAAAAGTGTGGGAACTATTTATTACCCAATGTAAAATAAACTATTCACCAGGAGAACATGTCACAATCGATGAACAATTATTGGGATTTCGAGGAAGGTGTTCTGTTAGGATGTATATTGCTAATAAGCCTAATAAGTATGGCATTAAAATTCCAATGATGTGCGACAGTAGAACGAAGTATATGTTGAATGCAATGCCATATATCGGAAGAGCCACAAACACTAATGGATTGCCACAGGGAGAATATTATGTGAAAGAGTTATCCCAACCTATTCATGGCACAAATCGCAACATAACCTGCGATAATTGGTTCACCTCGATACCATTCGCGAAATCACATCTTGAGGATCCTTACAAACTGACTCTTGTTGGTACCGTACGTTCTAATAAACGTGAGATTCCAGAGCAATTGAAAAATACCCGAACTCGACTAATAGGCACGTCAATGTTCTGTTACGATGGATGTTTGACACTCGTGTCATATAAGCCAAAGCCCTCCAAGATGGTTTATCTATTATCTTCATGTGATGAAGAAGCTCCCATAAAACCACCAACCGGAAAGCCTGAAATAATAATGTTCTACAATCAGACTAAGGGCGGCGTGGACACATTTGATCAAATGTGCTCCACGATGTCCTGCTCAAGAAAAACAAATAGATGGCCAATGACCATGTTTTATGGCATATTGAATATAGTTTTTATTAATTCATATGTCATTTATTGTCATAACGTACTGTCTAGAAATGAAAAGCCTTTTAATCGCAGAGACTATATGAAAAAACTCAGCACTCAGCTGACTACACCATGGATGACGCAAAGGCTGGAAGCTTCCACTTTGCCAAAGCATGTGCGAAGTAATATTGAAAATATTATGCCAAAGTCTACTGCACAGGTTTCCATGGATGAAGAAGAGGAACCTTCAGCCAAAAAAAGAAGTTATTGCAGCTACTGCTCGTCAAAAAAAAAAAAGAATGTCAAAGATGACATGTGCTAAGTGCAAAAAGCCCGTTTGTGGCGAACATAAGATTGAAGTTTGCCAAGACTGTATAAATACCAAATATTAGGAGTAATTTGTACGTAAATTGTATCATTACATCTATCGTCAACTTATTTGTAAGAAAAAAAAGCCATTTTTTGTGATAATTTACGGGATTCATCCCCATAAACGAAGGCTGTTGATTTTAGTTATTGTTTCGTAGAGGTCTAATGATTTATGTTTAAAAATTCATAAAATATAAAAAATTATAAAAGTAATGCATTTTATTTCTAAAGCAATCTCACATAAATAAAATGACTAGATTAATTTTGGCGAAAATGCGATATTCAGAATAATAGCCGCATTAGAAACTCATGCACCTCTGAAGCGTATGGTTATCTTTTAAGTACGTTGTCATATGGTTATCTTTCTAGGGTTAAAATCTATTGGCAATAAACATATCGTAAAATATCAGTCGTTTTTTTACAAAATACTCCTGGTCAAAAGAGATTTTAAGTATCAATCTTGGTCAAAACAGCTTTACCAAACTAAAGAAGACTAAATAATTCAAATAAACTTTTGCTTTTGACTGTTCTTGTCAATCAAAAGTAGTTTTGACCAGGAAAAAGTTTAGGCTGTAACATAATCATTTATATTTTGACAACTATAGAGCTTAATTAATAGAATCAGGCGTTACTTTGCGGAAATCCATTATATGAAAGCTTTTAGAAAAATTTACTTCGCAAATATCCGCGTTATAAAATAAAATGATGTGTCTTACCTAGTATGAAGAGCACCTCCCGCCCTCCCTCAATTGCGTGCACTATCCCCGTCACCACTAATCCCAGCACCGCTACTCCCAACACCACTACACTAGGCAAGACACACCACTGACGATAATACGACACGTGCTTCACATCTACACGAGGCATCCTCAGGTGATATAGACTCTACGGTGGCTAACCGCTAAGAGCGGTATTTTACTACGATAACCATAAATAATAGAAAAACATTTATTAAACAAACACAATAAAAAAGAATAAAATAAAAGCAAAATAATTAGTGCACTACGAAAAAAGCTCTGTTAAATTTTCAACTGCATCAGGCAGACGCATAACAGTTATGTCTAAAAGTTGTTTTCAAGGGTCATCATGAAACTACTCGTACGGAGATTTGACAAGTTTCAAACGCCTCTGTCTTGCATTTATTTGAAAGCCTTTAACTCCATCGAAACTTAAGCTGTTATGGATTTCTTGTTTGACTGGCAATATATTTAGATCGAATCGAAATATAAAGAAGTGGTAAAATTAAAAATTTTGTACAACCGACTTCAATATAAATAAAATGAGAACATCATCAATGTAGTGTTAATTAAATACGCATTATTAAGAATAACTCAAAAACTACTGGTCAGATCTTGATCAAATTTATATGGGACCACATCAGAAGCAACCAGCTTTCAAATAAAAAAGAATCATCAAAATCGGTTCACCTCCTCCTTCTTTTGAAGTCGGTTAAAAACAAGCTTGACAGGGCGTTCTAACAAAACTTATCCGTAGAGTGAGATAGGGAAACGTAATATTCACTGGAAGATATTTTCATGATGCTAAACTGAAATGGACGTGGCATCAATATAAACGGTCGAAGCATCTCACAGTTGCGCCTTTCCGATGATATCGTTGATTAAAAGTATATTATCTACCGTGGGCAGATAGTGCAGTTAAGTAGAAACAACTTTGAGAAAGAAGACGATAAGCATTCTCAGGTCAGGACAGGTATTGTCAGGTCTTCTCGTCGTCCATACCACAAAGCCTGAAGATAAGTCTTTGACCAGTGTGTTCTGCCTATACTAAGATAATATAGTACTTAAACATGGTCACGAACAGAATGACTTCTCCACAAACTCAAAATCACTCAACGAACATTGGAAAGAGCTATGATCAGAGTTTCTCTGGTGGATAAGATTCGTAATGAAGAAAGCCACCAGAGAACCAATGTTACAGGCCTTCTGTATTTACAAGACGAAGTAGCAATGGGCTGGTCATATCTGTTGCAGAAGTGAAAACCCTTTGAGTAGGAGTATTATAAAATGGAGGTTGAGCTTAGTTAAACGCAGAGTGAGTTGTCTCCTGGATAGATGTAGTGACAATCTGCACAAAGTATTTTGCAGCTACTGGATGCGTGAAGCCAAATATCGCGGTAAATTGCGCGCTTTACGCGAACTGCAGTATTGAATCATGGTTTGTAGGTTTGAGGTCCAACTAAAGCTTGACTAAAATAATGCTGATGCAAAAATACTAGAAAAAGCTACTGTCTAATGTGGATATTTCTCATAATTGCCACATGGAACATGGCATGTCAGTTAATAAATTATATAACGACTTTATAGTGACAATGTAGTCGCAGTGTAAAAAATACACTCGCCTATAGCGTACCGTAGGTGCCGTCAAAAGCAACAGAGGAAAACAAACCAGGACATGAGCAGAAGTGTCTTCCTAAAACCCACCTAATGAAATTATATCCCTCTTCCAACTGTTGTAGCTTGCATCCGTGTCTGACTTGTTTTTTATTATTTTGGGTTGTTATCAGTAAGATATTGTTACCCATCTCCTGTTTCATTACCCTCTATCGCCTCTCAATATTATCATCATTAGCATAAATAATTAACAATTTAACCAACAAATGTAAATGTAACTATACATTACCTATCCAGTGATTTTAGGTCATTATTATGTAATCTCCAAATAGCTCCCCATACATGACAACCTTTGGTTGGAACAATAGTAGCTGATGCTCCTCTCCAATGGTCTGAATACTTTATAAAATCAAGTTGGTGCTCCTGAAATATTAAAAATTGCTGTGAGGGAGCAAACACAAAGCAAGGTCAATTGAAATTTTAAGGTTTTATCATTATATTAATGTATAAGATTTTATATTTTTAATGTTACGTAATTTAATAAGCAAGTGTGACCTGCCTGTCAAGTGTAATAATTTTGGGAAATCATCTCTTCACATGTACCTTAAAATAAATACATAGTGTTCGATTGATAGTTGTTGGACTGATTAATCAAAAAGCAGTAGATGTGGTTTTATAATTTTTTGTTGAGCAACTATCAATTTGATAATGCTCATAATGCGATAATGCATCCAAATTTTTCCATAGGCTTTTCACATACAACTAAACAGTTGTTCCATTAAAATTGTATGTATGTGTTTGGGCTAAAGCATTACTGTATTAGCAATAACACAGGCAGAGACAACGACGCAGCAGATGAACTGGTCAGAAGAGGATCGGCTCTGCCCACTATAGGGCCGGAACCAATCATACCAATCCCCTTTGGTAATGTTCGTTCACTGGTACGTAGACACTTCACTAATCTACACGTTCAGCTTTGGAAAAATCTAGTAGACTGTAGACAAGCTAGGGAGGCCCTGCCTAAAATAAACAGTTGTTTAACCAAAGTTCTAATGAGACTGAACAAGCCACAGATCAGGATATTACCAAGTGCTATCACAGGACACGGCAATTTTAACAAGCATTTATTTACTATAGGTGTTACAGATAGTCCCCTGTGCAGGGCATGTTTGGGGGAAGAAGAAACGGCGGCCCATGTGATATTGAAATACAGGGCTAAACATCTCGGCACGCCGAGATCACTCCCCGAAATTGCATGCAACATCAAAGGACTGTTGAGCTTCTTCGGGGAGATCTCATGGCTCAAGTAAGCATATTATTCCTGCCCACGCGCAAAATACGCGCATAGACGTGGAGTTGCGGAAATCAGCCCGTCGTAAACTAAACTAGCAATAACACAAATAGAAATTTAGTAACAATACTCCTAATAATTTAATTTATCTTACTAGAATTAGAATGTACCAGAAAGAAGCTTATGACAGCGAAATTTGAAAATTATCGCAACAGGTTACTCACATCAAGTCTTCCAATTCCTACAAAGACTGCAGAAGAATTATTAATGTGAATTCTTCTTTTCAATAAATTACTGCCATAAGCAAAATAAAGAAAGGTATCCTTATCTGGAGTCATCATTTTTTTCTGAATATGGTCGACCTGGAAAATTCACAACAAAAAAACTTATCTGCTTTTGATTTGCTCAACTTTTACCTTTTTATAAAAACATTACTCCCAAATTATTTTTATAATCAATACTCTAGTACCTATATTATAATAGATCTATTTAGTTTGTGATGATGAACTCAACACTCTTTATCATAAACTTAAAGTTTTATAATAATTTAAACCCTGATTTATCTTATCACCAAAATTATGATCTGTGTACACTACAGTACACAAATCAAAATAAATATAACATGTATTTTTAAATTATTTACTAGGTAAAGGTAACTACGCCCATACAGCCTTGTGCCATGAGTAGGTATAATGTTTGTACAAAATGCAATGACGGGAAAGTTCTATTTTCTAATACACCAAACCTTTTATCATAAATTATACTTACACAAATCTTTTTGAAGTGCTGAATAATTTGCTTTTGGCCCAGATTAGCAAACATTCTTTCTACAAAATAGAATTTAATTAGCCGGTCCAAAATAGCTGAATAGTAAAATAGTTAAACAATTTTCGAAATATCTTAAATTACAATAATAACTGTCCATTGTTGCCATAGTAACGGTCGTGTTCACAGAACACAATAATGACTTTCTACCGAGAGGTCGTCTTGTTTCGGATTTGCTTACAAATAGGCCGCTCGCCCCTTAAAGTATTTATTAGTAAGCTATAGAGCGCGCGTAAGCAAGTCGGAACAGTAAACACGCCCTAAAACAGCCTCAAAATGGCCAGGACGACGTTTATTATATATATACAGGTTGTCCGGTAATGAACGGATAACCTTGAAATGTCTTATAGTTCAACTTATGGCCGTTCTGAAAAAAATACGAAACATAATATATCACAAGTAGTACCTTTGATATATTTTTTTTAAAGAATCTTATTTTACTGTCTTGAACACTATGACCAAGAATGAATGATTTCTATTGTTTTTTTGTTGTTTTATTATTATACACTAACTGTGCTGATAGATAAAAAGTAAACAGTATGAATAGCTTTTGCAGTTTTTATTTAAAAAATTCGCAAATTAATTTATTTCTGAAAAACATGCAAAAAATATTATTTAAGCGAAGTTCAAACCTCTTGGGTATGAAAAAATGTATGAATGTATGGGTGACCAATAATTTTACAATAATGTTGGTTTCATGTAAATTTTATAGTGGTATAATTCATAAATGTATCTTCCTTAAATAGTGACTTATTGCCATTAATGTAGAAAAGGAGAAAATTTGACTAAATAACAAAGTTTGTAATATGGGAACATTTGTTTAAATTGAATTGTCTCTGATCATTGAGAATTAATAAAAACACATCAGGAGTAAATCATACATGAAAACAGCTATTTTGAAACAAGTTGAAACCAAATTAAGTATTAGAAATTAACTTATTTAAATGTAATAAAATAACCAATTTAAATATTAAAATGGTTACTTTACTAGCGTGAAATGGGTCGTGTGACCTTCATATTTACTACCTGCTGTCTTTTGTGTTATATTAGACAAAGAGGGGTCTGAATTGGGTAAGTGGGAGAGAGAAGAGCTAAATGTAAAAGAGAACTTAGTGCGTCACTCGACTTGCTCGACTTCGCATGTATTTATTTTGTCTCCGTTTGCAATTATTTAAATCAGTGTTAAAACGACCACTTGGTTATTTTACCGGACTATTCGTTTTGTTTACTGATTTGGACTTGTTTTGCGTTTGGTGACATTTGCGACGATTGGGCTTGTTTCTGGACTAAACTGGACTTTTGTGTACCTATCAAAATGCCACGTATCAGTACACGGCACAAGAATATGCAAACATGCATTTTATTTATTGAGAATGCAGAGGCAACGCAAATGCAGCCGCAACTCTTTATAGGGAGAGGTACCCCAATGCGCGCCACCCAGACTACCGCGTATTTATAAGAGTCCACGGTTGTTACTCTGAAGGAAGAATGCCGGGTAGTGGTGTCGGTGGTGCTAGCGCTGGAAGAATCGCTCGTCCTGATGTAGAAGACGTGGTGCTTGAGGAGATTGAAAACGATCCTTCAACCTCTACGAGAGCAATAGCTCGACGCACAGGTATTGGAAAATCGACCGTACACGATATTTTAAAGAAAAACGAATTCCACGCTTACCACGTCCAACGCGTGCAAACTCTCCAACCAAGAGATTATCTCTCAAGAGTACGTTTTTGCCGGCAAATGCTGGCAAAGATGGAAGAAGACCCGCAATTTTTAATAAAATTTTGTGGAGCGATGAGTCAACGCTGAAAAGAGACGGTTACTTAAGTCTACACAATTTACATAGTTGGGAACTAGAAAATCCCCATCTTATGCGTGAAGACAGGTCGCAATACCAATTTTAAATAAATTATTGGACCGGAATATTAAATGTTATGATAATTGGCCCTTTTGAATTATCGGGGAATTTAACGGGGCAAAGTTATTTGGAGTTTCTTCAAAATGATCTCCCCAATTTATTACAAGAGGTTCCCGAGGAGCTGAGGGAATCGTATTGGCTGCAAAATGACGGTTGTCCTGCTCATTATGCTGTGCCGGTTCGTGCATATTTAAATAGCAGATACCCAAATAGATGGATCGGACGTCTAGGGCCAATTTTGTGGCCTCCACGTTCACCGGATCTAAATCCATTGGATTTGTTTTACTGGGGCTGTCTGAAAGAGGAAGTATACTGTAAGTCTGTGCGGTCTTTGGATGAACTACGCAGTCGTGTCAGAGCAGCCGCATCAAAAATATGCGAGCGACGGTACACAAGACTGCTCAGAAGATTATTTATCCGAAGATGTAGGGCATGCATAAGAGTGGGAGGCAAACAATTTGAACATTTTTTGTAAATTAATGAAAAATAAAATATTTTAATTTTAAATGTTGTTTTTTATTAATCCCCAATGATCAGACACAATTCAATTTAAAAAATGTTCCCATATTACAAATTTTGTTACTTAGTAAAATTTTCTCCTTTTCTACATTAATGGCAATAAGTCACTATTTATGGAAGACTCATTTATGAATTATACCATTATAAAATCTACATGAAACCGACATTATTGTAAAATTATTGGTCACCCATACATTCATACATTTTTTCATACCCAAGAGGTTTGAACTTCGCTTAAATAATATTATTTGCATGTTTTTCAGAAATAAATTAATTTGTGAATTTTTTAAATAAAAACTGCAAAAGCTAATGTTACTGTTTACTTTTTATCTATCAGCACAGTTAGTGTATAATAATAAAACAACAAAAAAACGGCCATAAGTTGTACTATAAGACATTTCAAGGTTATCCATTCATTACCGGACACCCGATATATATATATATATATATATATATATATATATATATATATATATATATATATATATATATATATAGAACCTTTCACGGTAAATGTTGCTCCAGTGAGAAGTTAGAACAAATATTGATCCACCTATTTTACGTATATACTCAGCTCTGCGTCGCGCAAAATAATATACTTTGATCAATCCTTGATGCGCGTGTGACGTCGGTGGATCTGTGGTTACTAATTTTCAACATACTCGTCAGCGATTTGACCAATATTTGTTGGTCCATCAACGGTCGAAAAAATCATACTGAATGCGATTTCTTACATCCAGAATATATTTAACTTATATGCGACATTTACCTAAGCTAAGTGGATCCAGAGCCTAAACTGACGTATAGGTACGCAAACACAAAGCGGCAACGTCGCATTCTGCGTGTGACAGAGAACTATTTCGTTAGAGTAAGAAGGTAAGAAATATGCGTTAGCTGATACGTTGCGTTTGAGGATCAAACTGGCAAATTTGATTGCGGCAAGACGTTTGCGCGGGTTTTTGTTATCGTGTGAGTGGAGTAAATTTTCCAATCAGAAGATGATGGTGAGTATTTTATTATCTATATTTGATTATCTATTTAGAAACTCGATATTATGTAGGTATTATATTAATGAGTTAATCCGGATGTGATCCCGGCTCAAATGAAGGGGGGCGGAGTAAAGACCGCCTCAGTGGAAACGCACCCCCTCATCCATGATCGACGCGTATGATAATAAATAGGTATTCACATAATAATACCTAAGGACTTACCTAACTACCTAGTACCTACCTACCTACCTACCAAATTTTTTTACCACCAAAAGAGTTGTGATTGTGTTTAGGTAGGTTAAATAACTGTGCTGCCTGCCAGAAGCCGAATCAGAATAATAAAAGTAGATAACCAATAACTATTTAACTGACCTTTTCGCTCTGTGGTTAGTAGCTCTGGATGCGGATCTTGAGGTCGTGGGTTCGATGTCCAAACATGCCAAACATTTGTGTGACGAACACTGATGTTTGCTCTGTGTCTAGGTGTTAAATAACTACCTACTTATCTATGTATTTCTCAGGCCTCCATACCTAGTACAGTAGGTTTCACAGAACACTAAGGGAGATCAGGGACTACTTATGTGTGAAATGTCCAGGATATTTATTTATTTTATTTAAGTACGTAAAAAGACTAAACATAGGTACCATATTTACAAAATTTCAGAAGTTTTGTTTAATGACGTCGCAGCATAAGATGGCGTCTTTGTCCGTCTTTCTGTCCGTCCGTCCGTCTGCCTGTCAAGACCCTTTATCTCGGGAAAGCGTGTAGGTATCGAATTAGAATTAAAATCATATACTCAGGTATACTTACGGCCGTGCATGTTGGTTTTATATGTAAAAATTAATTATAGGGTGGGTGCCCCTAATCCCAGCTATGCCCCTAATTCCAGCTTTTTCGCCTTTTTACTTCGTAAATAAGATTTCTAGTAGTCTTAACTATAAATATTGTCACCTAAAAAATTCTCCGTAATTACATAAAGACTTTTTTAAGTTGTAGCACGAATGGGTCGGCTCGACCGGGGAAGTACCACGCTCTCACAGAATACCAGCGTAAAATAGCAGCTTAACGCTGCTGTGTTTCGTATGGTGAGTGTAGAGAACCGGAGACCCTTTTTACTGGAAATGAGGCATTCCATCTTAGTCCTCACGGGTGACAACGCATCTTTATTTTGTTTGATGTAGACGTCTATGGGCCGCAGCAACCACTTACCATGAGGAGGATTGTGTGCTCGTTTGTCACCCTTATCCTATAAAAAAATTGTTTGAACGTATAAAACTTAATTTCCATCTTATGAACATAAGCCCCTAGTATTTATGGTCGCATCAAATTTAGACAACAAAAGAACAAGTAATTATGCGCTTTTACATATTTCATTACACAAGGTTGTGTAATTTGTAAAATTATAATTTCGTTCGTCTTATGAATTTTAATTATCACTGATTAGGAAGGACTTCGGCGTGCCTTGCAATCAATGCGTTGCCGTGAGAACTATAATGTACATACGAGTACAATATCTCAAGAGCTACAACATGTTTCGAATTTCTTCTTGTCTCCGTTATTACCTGGTTTTTTCGAGTCATCCTTGCCACTCCAATCAATGCATTGTTCGGCGGCGACTTTGTAGGGCATAGATATATGCCCTACAAAGAAAACTATATGGTAACCCCCATCAGACAACATTTTGGACTGTTATAGACTATTTTTGTAAATTTATACGAAACTATGTCATAGGCTGATTATAGTATTTGTTAATAACTGAACTAATTTACTGTATTCCTCAATTTAAAAAATAAATAAATAGTATAATGTAGAAGTATTTCGTCTTTTGGACGTTAACATTAAATGGTATGAGATATTAAGAAAGAATTACTTAGAAATGGATTTCGAATAATTTGGCATCATAGATGTTTATATAAGTGCTAAATTATGAGAAGTAAAATCAATTAAAGTAAGTTTTAAAAAAAAATATTAATCAATCAACCTATGGGGAAGCCCGGAGTAAGTTGCAAGATTAAATTAATTGGCATCTTTCCTTTGCATTGTGCAAACGAAAGATGCCAATGCATGTCTTAGCACTGATTACAGAAGCTGTTCTGTGGAAGTTATTTTATTCGGTTTTTAATCTTAACTAAACGTTAATGTTTTGCTCTTTTAAATGTTTTAAGTAAAAGTTACAGCCTATATACGCATACGTCCCACTGCTGGGCACAGGCCTCCTCTTATTTCTGAGAGGATTTTAGGGCTAGGAAATGTCCGCCGCGCTGGCCCAATACGTGTTCGAAATATTTTTTCTTATTTCTCAGACATGCAGGTTTCCTCAACATGTTTTCCTTCACCGCCGAGCACGTGGTAAATCAGCACTCACAATTGCAATTAAAATTTTAATTGGCGCCGGCGGAGAACGAACCCGGGTTGCTCGCGTACTGTGAAATTTACAGCGAGCGCTTAGCCCCTGAGCTACAACGGCTTTGTGGTTTAAATAATACCTTAAATCTTTAAATTTAGAAAAACCCTTGAAATATATTCCATTTAAAATAAAAAGATCATTTTAATGGGTTCAGGAGTTTCCAAGAAATCAGTGGATATACATAAAAAAACATGCGCGTCGATTGTCGTGTTTGAAACTCTGCTAAAAAGAATGAAATCAATTTTATTATAATATAAAATATGCGATATTAAACATTTTGTTGTAATCCTTGTAAAATTATGCTTTTTTTTTAAGATAAGGGTGACAAAAATGCAGATGCGTTGTCACTCGCGAGGATAAAGATGAAATACCTCGTTTCCAGTAAAAAGGGTCTCCGGTTCTCTACACTCACCATACGAAACACAGCAGCGTTAAGCTGCTATTTTACGTTGGTATTCTGTGAGAGCGTGGTCCTTCCCCGGTCGAGCCGACCCATTCGTGCTACAACTGTACCAGTAATACAGCTGCAGCATGGCTATACCACGTTAAAAACGCTTATTTTACGTTATCTCATATATAGGCTTTTTGATTTGTATGAATATGACTATGACATAGTAATGCAGTTATTTTTGTTTAAATTTACAAGTTATTTATTTTCTTTTAGCGGAAATTAATGGGGCTGTAACTAGATATACGAAATGTATGGAGTGCACAATGTCAGCCGTCAGGCTGTTATTTATTTATTATTTGTATATGCTGTTATTATTTGGTGTAATGTACCTAATAAGAAGTATGTGCCTAATTTCAGCGGCGTAATATAAATCAGGGCTGTCATAAACTGGAATAAATACCATTAATTAGATCATAACTTATTTTATACCTAAGGGAGTTATGATCAATTCGGCTGTTTTAAAATTGGTTTTAGATTTTAAAGTTTAGCAAAAGAAGTACTAGCTTTTCTCTCTGACATTCGATGTATATTAAGAACACCTTATGTAATTATCCAATTATTTTTTGAGAAAGAAGAAAAAACAAGCAATAAATATAGTATATACAAGCAAAAACCATAAGTTAGTAATACTAATTATAACTTGAAAATAGATGAAAAACTCATGACAAGGAATGTGGTTTAGGACCAGGCTTTGCGGCAGTCTATCTAGGAGGATGTTCAGTAGTTGACTTGAGTAAGGTTGTAATGACGATGATGATTAGAAAACTTGGATGATTAAACTATTACAAATCGATGTACTACATAATATTTTATCATAATTTTTAACTAAGTAGAATACGATGATTTTTAACTAAGTAGAATACGATTACATTGCTGTGTTCCGCGCCTGCTCAGCGGTGAGCTCCGCCTGTACATATATGAGCCCTAAGGTATGATCTAGACCGGGCGCGCCGCATGGAATCGCACAGAACAATTACAAAAGGAGATTCAAACATGTCAATACGAATTAACCCTACCCGGTTACCATAATACTTTATAGTTCATAAATCAAATGCTGAAATGAAACTTATTAAGTAGTGAGTTGTGACATAAAAGTACCTATAAGTCAAGTTGCAACAAGGTTGCAATGTTATTATGTTTTTATAATTAATATTTTTTTTAATTTTATTTGTGGTTATTGTTTTGATTATTTAATTGTGAGGACTAAGTAAGTCAGGTTGAAATGTTATTGATTATGTTTCTTTAAAGTATATTTTTGAATCTTGTTTGAGATTATTGTTTTTTTTTATAAGATAAGGGTGACAAACGAGCACACAGTCCACCTGATGGTAAACGGTTGCTGTGGCCCATAGACATCTACATCTAAATCAAAATGCAGATGCGTTGTCACCCGTGAGGACTAAGATGGAATGCCTCGTTTACAGCGTTAAGGTGCTATTTTAAGCTGGTATTTTGTGAGTGTGTGGTCCTTCCCCGGTCGAGCCGACCCATTCGTGCTACAACTATACCAGTAATACAGCTGCAGCATGGCTCTACAATGTAAAAATTTGGTTTATTATGTTTTTATTCTGTTTTTAAATGTGTGTTTTGTTTTTGTATTTAATTGTTTAATTCTAGTGACTAGCGACTTAATAAGTAGTTCAGGTTGCAATGTTATCAATTATTATGTTTTTTATATATATTTTTAGTTTTGTTTGTGATTATTATTTTAATATAGTGAAACAGTGTTTTTGTTTTTAAAGTGCTTTAAATTAAAAAAAATTAAAACACTTCGAAATAATTTACACAGATTTTTATTATTTAAAGTTGATAATCTAAATGCCGATTTTCATATGTCTAACTTCAAAAATATAGGACTCATATAATCTTTCAAACCGCATTTCACCCCCTTATATTTATATACACAACATCTAACGTAAATAACGCACATCCTCAGACACCCCAATAGTATATTATGTTATAATCATAATACATACACTGAATTCTTAGTTAAACATGTTTATGCATTGATTATTTATTATTATTAACAATTTCATTGGTGCCGGCGGGGATCTAACCCGTGTGTGCATGTCTGAGAAATTAAAAAAAATATATATTTACTATTTAGTAATGCCGGGTTTCCATGCTTGCCAAGCCTCGGCAAACGTCTTCAAGCCCCAAGCGTCCACAAATCTCGTTTGGCGTTTGGAAGCCGTTTCCATGCTTGTGAATGCGTCAGTGTGCTACGTAAACCCAAGCATGGCGGAAACCGAACTTGTGTCGGCTATTGCGTTTAGTTTAACATACTTTTATTTGAAATACAAGCAAAGTAATACAAAAACAAGGAATTTTTGGCTTTTAATTCTTTTACTGGCTTTCCCGTTAACTCGGCAAGACATTTGCACCTTTCTTTTTATTTTTATGATTAGTCTGGTAATATTCCAGAAACGATAAACTCTCTTCGTTCGACCAGTCACTCATTTTAAACAAAGAACTAAACATGCGCTTGTCGCGAAATCACAATTTCTACTAAACGCGCACCAACGTGTGAATGCGTTGCAAGCGCTTGCCGCAAGCGCACTTTGATCTGTGTCCAAAAACCGACACTAGCCCGGATCGGTGACAAGCGTCCACAAGCTCACGCAAGCCAAGCCAAACGCCCTCTTTACACACTTGTGCTTGTGGATGCTTGCCGAGACTTGGCAAGCGTGAAAACCCGGCATAAAGTTCACCAACACGCATTGGGGCAGCACGGCGGACATTTCCTTGCCTTAAAACCCTCTCAGAAATTAGAGGAGGCCTGTGCCCAGCAGTGGGACGTATATAGACTTTACTTTCTTTTACTTTTATAATTATATTATATTACAGACGAAATTTTAAATAAAAATAAAAAATAAGCAACCGACAACCTCCTAGGTTGACCTGCGAGATGTCAGTCTAACAAAACAAAACAGCCCAGAAAAACAGATTTTCCAACTGATATCTAAGAACAAAAAGTTTGTTTTGTTACCTATAGTAGGTACTGTTTTCTCGCAAATGTGTTGAAAAACGTTGTATAACACACATGCGTAAATTGGGATTAGATTCGTCTACGAGTTTGTAATCGAAGTGTTGAAGTGCTTGTACAGTAGGGCTACGATGGCTATCCGAGTACAGAACCAGAGTACGAAACCTATCCAATTGCAGAGAGGTGTAAGACAGGGTGACGTCATATCCCCGAAACTCTTCACCGCTGCTTTGGAAGACGTTTTCAAGCTTCTGGACTGGAAAGGATACGGTATCAACATCAATGGCGAGTACATCACTCACCTTCGATTTGCCGACGATATAGTCCTTATGGCAGAATCGCTGGAGGACCTAAGCACTATGCTCAATGGCCTCAATAGTGTTTCCCAACGGATAGGTCTTAAGATGAACATGGACAAAACTAAGATCATGTTTAATGTCCATGTCACACCTATGCCGGTAGTTGTTGGGAACACTAAGCTCGAAGTTGTTGACGAGTATGTTTACCTGGGACAAATAGTCCGACTGGGTAAGTCCAACTTCGACCGAGAGGTCAATCGACGGATTCAACTCGGCTGGGCAGCGTTCGGGAAGCTACGACACATCTTCTCGTCAGACATACCTCAAAACCTTAAAACGAAATTGTACAACCAGTGCGTGTTGCCAGTGATGACTTACGGAACTGAGACGTGGTCCTTCACTGCTGGCCGGATGAGGAAGCTCAAGGTCGCTCAGCGAGCTATGGAGAGGGCTATGCTCGGAGTTTCTCTGCGTGATAAACTTAGGAATGAGGATATCCGCAGTAGAACCAGAGTGAGCGACATAGCCCAACGGATTAGTAAGCTGAAGTGGCAGTGGGCCGGCCATATAGCTCGAAGAACCGACAACCGATGGGGAAGAAAGGTTCTCGAGTGGCAGCCTCGTACCGGTAGGCGAAGTGTAGGGCGTTCCCCCACGAGATGGAGTGACGACCTGGTAAGACATGCAGGAAGTCGATGGATGCAGGTGGCTCAGGACCGTGTTTTGTGGCATTCTTTGGGGGAGGCCTATGTTCAGCAGTGGACTTGTGAAGGGCTGTAATGATGATGAAATGACGAGTTTGTAAAAACCAACTTTCCACATAGTATCATAAGTACCTAACTATTTTTCTGTGTATTAGGAATAATTTATTTTGAGCTATAGAGGCGGTAATTACAAACCGCAGACGTAAAAGGAAACAATGTCAGTAATTGTGTAATTAATTCAGTAATAATAATTTAATTACAAAACTTATATTTTCATTTTTAAACGTATTTATAAAAATAATTAAAATGTGATAAATAAATTGCACCAATTTCATTGGTGCCGGCGGGGATCGAACCCGGGTTCATCGCGTACTGTGATACTTACAGCGAGCGCTAAACATCTGAACTACCACGGTTCTCAATGAACATCTTATAAATAAATAAATAATCAATAAAGATTTACAAAACAGTTTAATTATTTATTCGACGACTTTTGCGGCGGACAAACTAGGTATATTATGTAGGATTCTCATAGATACCTACTGTTACTTTACCTACAACCTACAATACAACAAACTGTCACAAATCATTGCTGCGTCGTGGACACTAAAATGTAAACTTTAGGTAGGTACGTCGGTACTAAGAAAACAATCTTGATGGGTCACTTGTCTTGATAAAAACCTGTGTTTACGTTTAGTGATATTGAGTATACAACACAAACACACACAAACACTCACGCCTGTCACACAGAGGGGTAGGCAGAGACTACGGACTTCCATTTGGCGCGATCCTGACACACCTCTCTCGCCTCCTTTACATCCATATAGCTACGCATACACGCTCGTCGGTTAAGGGTACTCCTAATCTGGCCCATTTTCAATGTATCGCCGATTTGGTCGATAAATCTTCGTCTAGGGCGTCCCTTCCCGACTCTGCCGTTCACTTCTGAAACATAAATTTACTTTGTCACTCTTTCCTCGTTCATTCTTTCTACATGACCAAACCACCGAAGCATTCCTTCTTTAATCTTGGTCACAACGTCATCTTGCAAACCACACTTTTCTCTTATCATACTATTTCTCACCCTGTCATACAGATTCAGCCCTAGCATACTCCTTAATGACCGCATTTCTACGGCATTTATTCTATTCTCATGCTTCTTCTGCCAGACCCAACTTTCACTACCATACATTAAAGTAGGGACTAACACAGCACTATGAATTGCCATACGTACCTTCTTTGACACATTCTGACAACACGTAACATAATTAACGCACTTTGTGAAAGTAGTTTGTTCAGAATCGTTTACTGAATCGGTTTCTATCATTTTTAATATAGGTAATTTTTTTATCCCAAAAATAATTGAAACTACGTAATTTACAGTCACGCCTAAACCTGTACAGTCAAAACAAACTGAAATGGACCGTAACTCAAGGCAATAAGACTTTTAAAAGTGAGTTTTACTTGTATTAATACAAATTCCGTCATTCAATACAAAATAAAGAAAATTGAACCTTATTTCAAGTATGTTAAGTCTTTACAAATACAGAGTTTGGAGTGCCTTATAAAGGTCGCGGCGGCCAGGCCACTGACCTCCCAGATCAGCTGATTTGACGCCTCTTGACTTTTTTTATGGGGATGTATTAAATCATTAGTTTACTTTAGTGAGCCAACAAGTGCCGAGGACCTTTTTGTGACGATTTTAGAATAGTGAAAAATGACACTGAATTGCTTTCTAAATTATTTTCTTTCTTTTTTAAAACGTAACCTCCACACTAGGATTTTCTCTTGTATTGTGGGGGCAGTGTACAAACATAAATTGCACAAGGTCAAACATCCAGACCCGGAACAATTATTTGTAGGCCATACAAATATTGTTCCGTGCGGGATTCGAGCCCGCGGTCCTTAGCGCTGCAACTCAATTGCTAAGCCACTGCGCCACGGAGCCGTTGTGGTTTAAATACAACGTTGCATGAGAGTTTAGGCTATCAGTAAGTTAAATATTTAATTCTTAAATTTATTGTAATCTTGATTCACATCTTTTAAACACGCCGTCTTTGAATTATGTTAGTTTTAGCAGTTCATTATTATTTACAAATACAATTAAAATGTTATACAAATTCAAAAAAAAACTAGCAAGTACCTACACCTAGCGTTCGTGGTTTTGTACGGTGACCACAACATTCTTCCGGAATTAGTATAACTAATTTAATAAATAATCAATGCATAAACATGTTTTAGTAAGAATATAATAATAATTAAAAATAATGTATTATGATTATAACATAATATACTAATTGGGGTGTCTGAGGATGCGCGTTAATTACGTTAGATTTTGTACATAAAAAAAGTAAGAACACAGGTTAGTAAGTATTTTAGAAAACAATTTATAGATAGGCTGAATTAATTATAATTATTATCTAAACATTATAAATGCGAAAGTTTGGATGTTTGGATGGATGGATGAATAGATGTACGTTACTCAATCATGCCAGAACGGTTGAAGGGATCTGGATGATATTTTGCTCAGAGATAGGTTTATATAACACATATGATACCGTTTATTCAGGTATTTCGTTTCTGTTGCATAATTTTGGAGTTACATGCGTTCGAAGCCGCTGGCAACAGCTAGTACGGACATAAACTGCGATGACTGTTCAAGTTCATGTGTCGGCGTCGTGAACTCTTGAGTGATCGCTGCATGAACACCCGCGGAAAACTCAACTTCCCTCTCCAATGAGTCATATATGACTCACAGGAACGTATTAGAATAAGTTCATGAGTCACAGGTGACTCATTTCTCAATACAACTTAAGGCACATTTGTTGGTATGAACGTGACGTGATATTGTTTTAAATCATACGTGGACGTATAGTAAAAAAACCTATTGTTTATAATAATAAAAGAAAACTTCGCAATTTTTTTTAAAGTTGTCATTTAATTACTACAATAAACTTGCTATAAATAAAACTCAAATACTGAAGGTGAGGATTTTATTCAAAGAAAATATTATAAAATCAAGCATGTTTCTCATTATAACATTCTAAATTGAATGCCTTTTCACACCTTTTGCACTCAGTGTGTACTTGCTTAGCGTTTCTAGCCAATAATCCTTCATTTTTCAATTTGACATAGCAGTGCATCTATTTCGTACGAGTTTAGAATTGCTTGAAGAAGCAATTGAAGATCTTGGAAAGCTACAGGAGATTGAAGATCTTTGAGGAAGATTACTTTCTGTGGTTGATGCTGCAGGTCCAAGGAAATGTCGAACTAGATGTTCTTGGACTTGTAAAATTATTATAATAAATTATATAATAGTTCGATTCTATAACTATCAATTTTGCAAATGCATCCTTAATTCTAGTGACTAGCGACTAATAAGTAAGTCAGGTTGCAATGTTATTGATTACTCTATGTTTCTTTGATAGATATTTTAGTTTTGTTTGTGATTATTATTTTGATATAGTGAAGCAATGTTTTTGTTTTTCAAGTCCACCTTAGACAATATCGTCGCTGCTACCGCCAAAGAAACGAAACGGCAACGTCGCGGATTTTTTCAGTCAATCCGATCGTTTGATGTGCTCTGATTGGCTCATTTAAATCGGATCAACATTTTGCGTAACTATCGCAAGGTGGATTTGTATATCAGATCAACTTCGGGGAACGCTAGTAAGTAGTCCCGTGAGTGTAGATGTTGATCCTGTCGGAGCAACATTAGTTACCAGAGATGCATATTGGATCAAGAAAAGGCGTCGGATCAACATACATTTTCGGATCAACAAAGTGCTCGCGTGAAGTCGCGTCTGATCAACATTTACCGTGAAGAGATCTATATATATATATATATATATATATATATATATATATATATATATATTATTCTCGACGATATTTAATAGAATAATAATTATTTTATTACGATAGTGGTAAAAAAATAAAAATGAAGTGATATGTATACTTTTATTCGGGCAGTTTTCCATTACAATTATTTTTATAAAGTGACTACACAAAATCATCGCTGCGGGCTTTTATATCGCTGGCTGGCTGGCGGCTACTTTACCTCCCCCGGCTCGGGATTTGGTGGGGCAAGGCTCACGTGGTGGGGGAAGTGACACAGCGGATAGGCGTGGCGGGCTTGACATCCGGCTTAACGGCTGACTAGCGACATCTACCGTTACACTCGACCATCCTGTAACAATTGCTCCCGCAATAGAAACGACAAAACTATGATTACAAGTCAGCTCAAGAAACAAGGGAAATGAACTTTGATCTAGCTCTCAAGAAGATCTACGAGATCTTCGGTTTCCAATTGTTCATTCACACTACTAGCGCTATCGGACATAGAAGCAACGCTACGATATGGTCTTAAGGAATCAGCGGATACTAGACCTGTAATCTTCTTGTAACCTCGAAGACCGTTTATACTTCTTAGTTTATATCGATCATTATCACATATGGAACAATATACAGATCATCTAACTTAGAATTAACCTTATTGCTGCTAGTAGCCGGCACCTGGTGCCAAAGTACCGTTACGAGCTTGAGGTTCGAGACAATTAGAAACTGCCGATTGAATTACCGAAATTGACACTTTAATTACAGAACACTAATTACAATCTAAAACCACACTAATAATAAAACACAATTGTTCTACTGATCACTTAAGTTCGCAGTTGTATCGCTTTGAAGTATTCGCTTGTATCGCCAATTCAATACTGACTCGGTGTGGTCTATACCGGCATTATATAGGGCCTCAGATGGTTTCCAGAACATTCTACTGTAGAAACATCTAGAATGTTCGAGTACATATTGGTCCCGAAATTTCTAGAAGGATCTTGACTATCCTAGTTCTGCTTCTCGATACTAGAGGGCGCTAGTGGTAACTAGTGTTGCCATGTATAAGACATTAATAGAGGCGCGCAGCAGTACGTAATCACCTTTTTTGTAAATCTTACTATTTTTCGCCTTTTATCAAAGTTACGTTTCATTTTCTTATTAGCTATTCTAATCCGATTAGTAGCCCTATTGCATCTAGATTGCACTGGCCCAGAAACCTGTTTAGGGATGGAGAGATCACATACTGACCAACCCACACGAGCAAACATTAAATCGTATGGCTCATACCCTGTTGTATCGTTAACAGTATTCAATAATATAACTTTAACAGTTTAACAGTGTTAACAGTATCAATTACACTTTGGTGTGGTGATTGGTAAACAATTGTCCCAATTATGAGAGGCCTCGCGAAGTTCCGTGGCTCTCAACGCATCGCGATTGTGCGATTAGTGCGTTCTACTTGCCCATTAGACCTGGGACACCCAATAGCTGTTAACGTGTGTTTTAACTGCTTTTCCCTTACAAACTTCTTGAAATATCTACTCTTGAAGGCCTTACCATGATCGGAAAGTATGTGATGTAGGAAACCGAATAAACTAAATATGCGTTTTAAAACTCTGATCGTCTCCACAGAATTGACAGTACGCGTAGGCTCAGAAAAAACAAATTTAGAGAAAGCATCTGTCAATACTAATATGTACTGGTACACTTTTTTAGTTTTGCTAAAAGGGCCCAAATTATCGATATGTACCATTTTCAGTGGTTCAGTAGGTTTAGGAATTGGATGTAATTTGCCTTCTTTCCTACCGTATTCACCTTTACCATACGCACAATGTAAACATGGCGTCACATATTTCCGTATAAATCGGGACATTTTTGGAAACCAGAAATATTTTTTTATAATTTCTGAGCACCGTTTTAATTCTACATTGCCACTATCGTCATGATGCATTTGTAATATGTTTCATCGCGGGAAGTTTGGCACAACTAATCAGGCACCGAGAAGAGTTTTACGATAAAGCCTACCATCAACGATTACAAAATTATTCACTATATCACTATCTGTGCATCCACCTTGCAGTAAAACACGAGAACGACTTCTCGACTGACTGCGGCGCCGGCTGCTGGATATCGACCTCCTTTTCGGGAAGTCACGATGTTTTCTTTCTGTCGACATTTCATCGAGCCTCTTAGTCAGCGCATCAATCTTCCGATTTAGGTCTTCGAATGCTGGAGATGAGTATGAAGTGGATGTGGTAGCTACTTGTTGTGCTGACGTTTGTGGCGCGGCCTCAGCTACTTTATCGGCTAATTGGGCGAGTTGGTCGAGTGGAAGGTTATCTTGCATAGCCACTATAGTTTGTAGCAAACTGGGTAGTCGGCTCGACCATAAGGTACGCAGGACCTCATCTGGGAACTCTGATCAAGCTAAACTGCGAATATGCCGCAAAAACTGGCACGGCTTGCCATCTCCCAATTCCTCATTCATGAGCAACTGTTTGATTTGCTCGCTTCTTGTAGCAGATAGTCTAGCAATCAACTCACGTTTTAATGTGTCGTATTTTTTGTTCGCCGGTGGTCTAATTATTAGATCTTCGACTTCCGCAGCAATTTTTGGGTCCAACACTGATATAACATGATAATATTTTGTGACATCCGATGTAATATTCGCTATTGCGAATTGGCAATCCAACTGTGCAAACCAAAGCGTCGTTTTCTCGGGCCAAAATGGTGGCATCTTAATGCCAACTCGGCAAAGTACCGCTTCCTTGTCACTAGTGCTGCTTTTCGATGCGTCTGCGCTAGCATCTTGCCATATTTTTGATGCACTTTGTACGCTATGTTCTTCTCAGGGTTACCACTTGTGGTCTTAGTTGCTAAGCAAATAAAAGCGTCTTCACTCTGTAGCTGATAGCTGCAACCGCTGATGAGTGTAAGTCGAACGCTAAGCGTTTGTTTGTCACTGAGGCTAAAAGTAAAGTGCAGTTTTTAGTCGACACTGGATCTGACTTGTGTGTTTACCCATTGAGCTTAGTGCGCATGCAGCGACACAATAAAACTAATTATGAGCTTTTCGCTGCAAATAATACTATAATCGCTACATATGGTTGGTACTTAACCAATTAATTAATTAATTAATTATGTTTAGATTTAGGTTTAAGGCGCGCATTTTCTTGGCGTTTTGTAATAGCTAATGTGAGCAAGCAGATAATAGGTGTAGACTTTCTATCCTTCTATAACTTACTCGTGGACGTGCGTAATTCGCGATTAATTGATAATTGCACTTTGCTTACATCAGTCGCCTCGATTGCATTTGCTTGCCCGTGCCCGCACATATAGGTCAAATAATAAATAATATTTCGAAAAAATATATTTCGAAGACATGTGAAGTTCGCCAACACGCAATGGGGCAGCGCGGCGGTCTTTTCCTTGCCCTAAACCCTCTCAGAAATGAGAGAAGGCTTGTGCCCAGCAGTGGGACGTAAATAGGCTGCAACTTCACTTTACTTACGCAGCATTATATCAGAACGACCCCAGGCCCACCTGTGTGTTCGCGACAAAGGCGACTAGCACCTGATCGCTCAAAAATCGCGAAGCACGTGTTTGAAGAAATGGTTCGTACGGGTATAGCGCGTAGGTCGGAGAGCTCATGGTCGTCACCCCTCCATTTAGTGCCTAAAAAGGCGAAGGTTGGCGACCCTGTGGGGATTACCGTGCACTCAATGCTCGCACTATACCAGATCGATACCCAGTACGCCACATTGCTGACTTTTCGCACAATCTCTTTAATCGTAAAATTTTTAGTAGATTAGACTTAGTGCGTGCGTACCATTAGATACCGGTTGCGATAGAGGATGTAGAAAAAACAGCTATTACGACACCTTGCGGACTTTTTGAGTTCCCACTAATGAACTTTGGCCTGAGGAATGCCGCGCAAACCTTTCAGCGTTTCATGGACGAGGTCCTCAGGGATCTCGATTTCTTCTTTGCGTACATCTTTTTGTTGCTTCCGCTAATGAGATGGAGCACCAGGAACATCTACGTGCGGTATTTTAGCGTTTCAGCGAATACGGTGTTTTATTAAATACAAATTAGTGTGTATTCGCCGTGCCGCACGTGGAGTTTCTGGGCTACCTGGTTTCTCCGGAAGGCACTAAACCGGTTGGTGATAAGGTGAAGGCTATTCTTGACTTTAATCTACCTAAAACTATCAGGGATCTTAGGCGGTTTTTAGGATCATTAAACTTTTATAGACGCTTTATACAGGATGCTGCCAAGCTTCAGGCTCCTCTCCATGCACTACTTAGTGGTCCATCGATGAAGAGCAAGAGCAACATTAACTGGACTGCTAACCTAGAAAGCGCTTTTGATGCTTGCCAGGCAAGCATTGCTAATGCCGCTGTTCTGGCTCATCCAGATATGTCTGCTCCGTTGGCCATAGTAACTGACGCATCCAACTCCGCCATTGGTTCAGTATTGCAGCAGAAGGTCCTAGGTCATTGGCAGCCGTTAGGATTCTTTTCTCGTAAGCTTTCACCAACGCAAGTTAAATACAGTGTATATGATCGTGAACTCTTAGCTATTTACGAGTCAGTAAAATATTTTTGACATATGATAGAACTAAAACCCTTCTTTATAATGACTGACAGACAGACTCTCTGTACACAACAGGTTGGAACGCGGCAATGTAAGCACTGCTGTTTAATTCTTTTTATCCCTCTCAAGACAATTATGAGATAAGTATTCATTCTGAATGAGTTTTCCGAAAACGTAAAGGAAAAATTGTAAATGAACATAATTATTATGTTTCGAATATTAGTAAAATAATGCCTTGTGTCTTGCAAAAAAATTATAATATAATTGACATACATATGTATGATTGGTCAGCAATATCAAACCACAAACACTTAATTATTAAATTAATAATGAAAACATTTGATTATTAGATTGAGGTATGAACCAAAATTGCAAAATACCTCTTAGGAGAGCTTACGACATTTTACAAGTAATTTTTGTATTATAGTTTAATTTTTATGCTCTTAAACATAAAAATATTCATTTTATGACATGGGCACAGCGCTCTATATCGATAATTTAAGTTGATGCATGGCGCAGCACTATTTGTCACGCACGCATGCACATTTCACTCACACCGGTACATTTCATTTTTGGTCTCACTCATAGACTTAAAAAGTATATTTAATATACTGGCGTATAGACCAACATAGTGTGCAAGGGAGACGAAAATTCCTTATGGCAAAAATACAAGATAGAAAAGGATACCAAATCTCATGGCTCTGTAACCGATTTTGAATGACACAATTCGACACGCAAAAAATAGCCCCTAGATATTTTGTAATTTTTTAGAGTGCAAATTTAGTTATTTTTAGTAAGTAACGTTTTTCCAAAATTGTTAGTTGTTCCCTGAGTGACTGTGCTATTAATAGTAGAAATAATCCTGATAATTGCACATATCACAGGTAATTTCTCGAGACGTAGGCAATATTATGACGCGTTTATTTTTGGTTAAAAAGTATGTTATATACTGTTTAAAATATAGGATGTTTTCAATTATATTGTTAATTTTGATATTTTGCAAAGCAAAATGTCACGTCGTTGATAATTTGCATGAATTTGGTAAATACATTTTTTTATACAAAATATTTTACATGTACGCTAAGGATTGACTCAACTATATCAAAATTAATGTCGATATTTATCTTGAATGTTTATAATGAATCGATTGACTTGCCCACACAACAAGAAAATAAATCCTCGGTTTGCGTTCTAAAACGTAATTTTATTTTGCCGTTGGTCAAACAGATTCCTTCCGGATTCTATAATAAGAAAAAATGGTTAAAGTTAATTGGATGGGTTGGTTGGAATCCAAAGAAGAACTCAAGAATTTGCAGCAAACATTTTCTCGAGAAGTATAAAAGAAAAAGTAGAGTAAAAACAAATTATTAAAAGAAGGCATTTCTACATTATTTCTAACAGTAAGTATAATACTGTTATAGTAAGATTTCAAAAATTTTACTTTCAAGTTTAGATAAAAATAGAGACAGATTTTTATACATTATAAAACTGTAACTCTTTTAGCCATTATGAAACCAACTAAGTATCTATTTATCAACCAAAATAAATGTATAACCTTACTTAACCAACCGCACAGCCTCACCGTCACACTAGTACAATATTCATGGCATCACGCTATTTTCCCCAAGGGGTTGAGCGGAGCTTCGGATTGTATTCCTAAGTCACAATGATAAAAGTTTTAGCGTAGTAAGGTATAGACATTGAGTAATGATTCTGAAGCGCCACTAGATGCCCACGCATGAGACGCGATTGTATAAATTCCATAGTATTTGATACTCACAACGCTCAATGCTCGATTCATGGTTGTTGGCCAACGACATTGTGCCGAGGGTTTAAATGGCGTGGTTCATCGCCTACAGCGTTAGTCGTAGTGAATAGGAACTCGTTGTTGAGTAATAGCTGCGCGGATCAATAGATCTGCGAGATTAAGTTGCACTTGCTGCGGTCAGTCCATGAATGAGTGACCATTTTCTTAACATACCGGGATTGAGAGAATTGAGAGTGCATTTGTATATCCAGACAATTGGTGCACTTCCACTCTGTTAAGATCATTATATTTTTAAAATTCATGCAGCTAAAATGATAAAAGGTTTATTACTTTATACTTCTCATGGACAGATGAAATAATATAAACATGAAGCATGATGAAGCCTCATAAACGTATTGGCCTTTAAACAAAGCAATCTTATTTAACTGATTCCTACAAGTTTCCTTACTTCAATTATCAAGTTTACATTCATATTTAAGTCGAATGTTAAAATAAACTTCTATAATCTATTTAATTATTAATTGTTTGTAATTATCAAAAGTAATACTTATATGAAAAATAAAGCAGCCATTATGTACTCCGTGTCCCCGTTTATTATTTCCCCATCAAAATATTTTATAAAATATAAATAGATATATACTTAGTTAAGTATCTACCTAAATAGGTATAGGCATATTACCAATATGTTAAAACAGAAATTCTGGGGAAACTGTCCATGGCAGTAAATATTTTTCTCCTAAGATTGTAGCTCGAAAATACAACTTTCCGATCCGATTCTTGGGGAAAATTATTTAAGTTTATCGGTAGATGCACCTCTTCGAAGATCATTGGAATTTAGTACAATTTGAACTAAAATACATCAAAAGGCAGGTAGTGACGCTGAAAGAATATCCTATACGGGGTATTTTTGAAACGCTCCCGAAAACGAAGACAGATGACAGTACCAACTATACCTTTGATGATGGGTGAAATATAAATTCGATCCTGATGAAAAAAAAACATCCTTTCACAACGTTTTATTAGCTTTATTCATTCTCTATCATGTTAGTACAGATAAATGAAACGATAATTTCATAAAAAAAGTCATGAAAATACTTAAACATAAAACCAGCAGTGGAATTACTGAATTACAATCAGCTGACTAGGGGTCAATGTACGCGCGAACGCGGAATTCGCGCGGCCCGCAGCTAGTGCCACTAGCCTAGTGGGCCATATCACAATACCTAATAATTTATAACACTTGTCTAAATACCTAACTTATCTACTTTACCTACTATTTTGCAACTGTGCTTGTCTCCACGTAGCCACTTTAATTCGAATTCACAGGTTAAATAACCCAAATAACTGGTTCGATTTCCCGCTAATGAAAAAATACTTAAATGAAATGAAACCAAGGAGTCATGCGTTTTTATTCATCGTGTAGGTATGTTTATTATTCGATGTATTCAGTTATGTACCTATTCAGATCAGTTCAGTACTAAGTTACTTAAAAAAAATTAGGTATGAAACAGCTTACTGCTCTAAATCTTCCGTGGTGACATGCTCAATGAAACCAGGCACATGTTGTTGCTGGTCTAATAACGGCAGAAAACTCGCCGGCGGTCATGATCGCCGGGAACTAAAGCTTGCACTTTGTATCATTAACCGCCTTTTTTAAATCGATTTAACAATGTTCCACCTCTAGACACGCCAAAAGTGTAAGCTGTCACCCGCATCATGCTACAACGCAAAGACTAGAGTTCTTCGATAAAATATGGAGCTAAGACATTTTTAATAACTTCTGTACACTTGGTACGATGCATTTTCAAGTCATCTGTGGCTTGAAAATCTGAGAAAGCACACATTTAACTACCTCAGTTAAATGATGAATGTTCGAAACTGAACTGTGTTCTGTGATATAAAGAGCTAGCATTCCATCAGCTTTACGGGCCTTTGACTTTTCGTCTGTTGCGAATGTTGTTGGATTTCCGGATATTACTTGTAATTTTTGCTTATGCTTTTCCGTTTCTGCTTTTTTTTAAATCTGCTAATTTCGCTAATAATTATGATTTACAAAGTGAGCAAAAAGCTTTCAGTTCGTCACATGGTAAAGGTTTAAGTCAGCTTTTGAATTCATCATGCTCCTCCCACTCTTTTCTATAGTTTTGCGTATAATGTTTTCTCTTGGCCGGCAGTTCCATTCTTAATTCTTCTTTTTCCAGTTCCTTTTATATTCTTAAAATCACTATTCTTACTCCCACGATGCACAGTCGTCCCGTTTTGGCGTTTCATGCTAGTAGGATTTTTCACCGACGCGTTTTTTCATATACTGGATCGAATCGGGTTGAATTATTTTTTCCATACATTGAAAAAATAAGTCATTAATTTTTGTACGTTTTATTATTCCATCAGTACACCGATAAATATTTGATGTTAAAAGAGGCTTCCAAACTTCCAAATAACAATATAAAATAAAACTAGGAAAACAGACACTTTGATTTTTCGAAAATCCTATTTGTATGAAACACCACAACGGGACCACTGTGCGAACGTACAATACGATGGATACACTTTTAATTTCTTTACTGCTCTTACAATAAGCACGTGCAATTTCCTACCCACTTTAATCAACTACGACGACCCTTTAAAGAATGATAAAACATTAACGTCAATAACTATAAAATAACAGCATCTGTGATTACCCGACCATAGATTAAGTCCAGAAAGAGAACGATTTCCGTCTCAACTTAGTGTTGCCAAATTCCAAACCGAAAAAATCGCCAAAAATCGCTAAAAATAAATAGTCTCTAAACGATGAAAAATTATCGCTAAGAACTCTGAAAAATCACCAGATCTAGTGACAAAATCACCAAGGTGGCAACACTGCGCGACTGGCATAGACTAATATATAATACTGGAAACGACTGGTTTGGGTACGCCGACTTCGGCGTAGTATTTGTTGCCGCATTTTACAAGAGCGCCGGCGGTATCTAGTCAGAGCGCGCGATGACTTTGTGGCGGGTGGAAGGAAAAGGGGAGATCTCCCGCCGGGCAAGGTGTTCTCCCCGGGGAGCGGCCAACGCTCCGAGTTGTAGTTCGGAGCTATTCTATATATGTATACTGCTTTTAACTTCGTAACTTTGTTCTGCTCTGCTTCACGGCACTCTCGCAGATTACTTGCCTTCTTCTCGACTCACCGCAGACTTACGAGGAAATTCCCTGGCACTTGCAAATTCGTCGACATCTAGACTGCACTATCGACCTCCAGCCTGAGCAGGGGGTGATGTGGCCTCGCTGTCATCGCGCCACAAGCGAAACATATCGAAGCCTAAATCGCGCTAACAAAGTTCCGAAGTTAAAAGTAGTTTATATAGAATAGCTCCGAACTACCACTCGGGAGCGTTGGCCGCTCCGCGGACAGAACACCTTGTGTGGCGGGAGATCTCTACTTTTCCTTAATTTATATCTCGAGATGTAATATATATTATACTAGCTGGCCAGGCAGAAGTTGTTCTACCCTTTCCGACGACCTTTCCTATGAAAAAATCCTTAAATTCGCAATGAAAAATATTGAAGGTCACTTATCGGGATAAAAAGTATCCTATCTCTCAAGTTGGACCAAACTACACACAGTGCGCAAAATTTCATTGAAATCAGTTCAATAGTTTAGGAGTTCATCGCGGACAAACAATGTGACTCGTAACTTTTATACTCGTATATAAAGATTATACCCCACAGTGAAAAGCGGGCTTTAGATTCCTTTTAAATTTGGGCAGTGCTACAGTCCCTTCAGCGGTGCTAATTTGACTGTTCGTATATCGAAGTGCTGAAGTGTTTGTACAGTAGGGATACGATGGCCATCCATGTACAGAACCAGAGTATGAAACCTATCCGACTGCGGAGAGGTGTAAGACAGGGTGACGTAATATTCCCGAAACTGTGTCTTGTCTGATACGTAAGAATCATATTAGTCAGTGACTATGCCATATCATACCGTGGGTGTCGACAGAGGTTAAAACTGGTGATGGGCAGCAGCATCTTCTTCACTGCACTTCACTTTGATGCTTATATTCTTTTTAGTTTTATACCCAAAGAGGGTTGGTGTCAGGCAGGCGGCCGACTGTAAAACTTTTGCCAAATCCCATGCAGTAAATGAATAGTACGAGTTGTGGGACATATGACAGGGCTAGGGCGTACCCCGCAGGCGACGCGCAGGGGCAGCACCCGGCTTCTGTGGGAAGTGGGCAAGGGTTGTCGCACCTTACGGAGCGGGTGCGACGTAAGAGGCGAGCCCGGAGAGAGAAGAATGTCAGAGTGAGGTTTGCAAGCTGGAATATAGGTACGATGACTGGAAGAGGAAGAGAGTTAGCAGATGTTTTGAAACGACGAAGAGTGAATGTTGCCTGTTTGCAGGAAACAAAATGGAAGGGCAATAAAGCAAGAGAGATTGGGGAGGGATACAAGTTTTATTATTGTGGAAGTGATGGGAAGCGAAATGGAGTAGGAGTTGTGTTAGATAGTGGAATGAAAGAACGAGTGACAGATGTGAAAAGAGTAAATGACAGAATGATAGTTGTTAAATTAATGATTGAAAACAAAGTAGTGAATGTTGTAAGTGTGTACGCTCCGCAAACAGGCTGTGAAGAGAGTGTGAAAGAGAAGTTTTGGGAGGAATTTGATTGTATGATGATGGGAATACCTGAGCGTGAGGATGTTTATATGGGAGGAGATTTTAATGGACATGTAGGGAGAGTGAATGACGGGTATGAAAGAGTACACGGTGGATGGGGGTACGGAGTGCGGAACCGTGAGGGGGAAGTTCTTCTGCAAGCAGCATGTGCTTTCGACCTGGCTGTAGTAAACACGTGGTTCCAAAAACGAGATCAGCATCTTGTTACTTATAAAAGTGGCCACCACGCGACACAGATCGACTATCTTCTGATAAGACGGAACCAAATCAAGAGTGTAAAAAACTGCAAAGTGCTTCCAGGTGAAGACTTAGTATCCCAGCACCGAATCCTGCTGGCTGACATCTGCTTAACTGTTCGCCTCAACAAACATAAGGATCGTCCCCCACCCAAAATAAAGTGGCATTTGCTGCATAAGGAGGGGTATGCAAGTGAATTTAGAGAGCTAGTTGTAAACAAGATGATAGAGATGGGTGATATGGAAGGAATGAGTGTGAATGAGTGCTGGAAGGAAATGGCTGATTGTATCCGAAGTGTGGCAAGGAAGGTGTTAGGAGAAACAAAAGGGAAGCGTATGATAGATAAGGATGGGTGGTGGTGGAGTGAAAGTATTAGAGAAGTTTTGAGAGAAAAGAAAAATGCCTTTAAAGAATGGCAGAGCGTAGAAGACCAGAATGAATCCATAAAAGAAAGTAAGAGAGGGGCGTATAAAGAATGTAAGAAGAGAGCGAAGAAGGAAGTTGCTATTTGTAGGGCAGAGGCGCACGATAAATTATATCGGTCCCTTGAAAGCCCCGAAGGTCAAAAACGACTTTTTCAAATTGCAAGAGCGAGAGAAAGGAATGGAAGAGATGTTTCACATGTAAAATGTATAAAAGATGATTCTGGAAGGATTTTGACTGACGATGAAAGTATAAAGAAGCGATGGAAGGAGTATTTTGAGAAATTGATGAATGAGGAGAATGAATGGAATGTTATGCTTGAAAACCCACCAGTGAATATGGGCTTAGTGAGAGAAATTAGTGTGGAAGAAGTAAAAATGGCTGTTAGGAATATGAAGAATGGGAAGGCGGTCGGCCCAGATGGAATACCAGTAGAAGTGTGGAAGTTGCTGAGGGCGGATGGATGGAAGTGGTTGAGTTTATTTTTCGGTAAATTGTTGCAGGAAGAACAAATACCTGAGGAGTGGTGCAGTAGTATACTGGTTCCCATTTTTGAAAACAAAGGAGACGTACAAAACTGCAGCAGTTACCGGGGAATAAAGCTCATGTCATATACGATGAAAGTCTGGGAAAGAATAATAGAGAGAAGAATGAGAGAAGAGTGTGAGATAACACAAAACCAGTTCGGATTCATGCCCGGTCGAGGTACGACAGATGCCATTTTCGCATTACGCCAATTGTGCGAAAAGTACAAGCGCGTGCATAAAGATCTGCACATGGTTTTTGTCGACCTTGAAAAGGCGTACGATCGGGTTCCCCGTGAGGTCTTGTGGTCGGCGTTGAAGATGAAAGGTATGCCTGGGAAGTATGTGAGGTTGGTCCGTGCTATGTACAGAGCATCCCGTACATGTGTACGATCTGCCGCGGGAACTACGGGCAGTATCGATGTGGCGGTAGGGCTGCACCAAGGGTCGGCACTGAGCCCTTACCTCTTCCTACTGATTATGGACGCTTTGACGTCGGACCTGCAGGATGAGGCACCCTGGTGCATGCTCTTTGCCGATGACATCGTGCTTGTCGGGGAAGAAGGCATCGAGGTACAGAGCAGACTGACGGGGTGGCAACGGAGGCTGGAAAGTGTTGGCTTGAAGATCAGCAGATCCAAAACCGAATATCTGTGCTGTGATTTCGGCGGTCTTTCCAGTCCTGTACCCATGTCGTTGGATGGCGCTATACTGCCTATCTGCTCAGATGTCAAGTACCTCGGTTCCCTCATTCAAGGCGACGGCGGAATAGATAGAGCTGTGCAGCATAGGATTAACGCAGGGTGGATGAAATGGCGACAGGTCACAGCCACAACGTGCGATCCCCGAATGCCAATAAGGCTGAAGGGGAAAATTTACAAATCGATCATCCGACCTGTCGTCATGTATGGAAGTGAATGCTGGGCCGTCAAGAAGAAGGATGAAAATAGACTGCATGCGAATGAAATGAGAATGTTACGATGGATGTGTGGTGTGACAAGGATGGATAAGATAAGGAATGAGTATATAAGAGGAAGCCTGAAAGTAGCGCCAGTGGTAGAAAAGGTGAGAGGAAGCAGATTGGCATGGTTTGGGCATGTGATGCGGAGGAATGAAAGTCATGTCACAAAACGAGTGTTGAATATGAATGTGGAGGGACACACGGGCAAGGAAGGCCGAATAAAAGATGGATCGATTGTGTGAAGAGTGATATGAGAATGAAAGGAGTAAGTATGGAAATGACGGCTGATAGAGAGGAATGGAACAAAAAGATTTACTGCGCCGACCCCAGATAATGGGAAATGGTTTAGAGAATGATGATGATTCTTTTTAGTTTTATGAATTCAGTAGTAATTTTTTGAAAGCTTAAATATTCTTAAACACTAACCAATCAATTGTTTGAAATGGTCCGAGAGCTCATGACGCATTTTTCATGAAGTGTTTGATGCATCATGAAAATTAATATGAGTCAACTCAATAAGCAGGTATTTGACTATTTGCCTGGCCTACCTGGGTACACCTGGTACTGCGCATACAGGTAAGTCGCAATAAAATTCGTCCAAAAAAGTTGTCAATGATAGATACAGATATTTTATTACTGTCAGAAATTTTTTCAATGAGATAATTAAAAAAAAATCGACAATTACTTCGTTATTACCATTAGCTGTAATTATTGCATTTAAGTGTGCATTTAAGTAAACTTCACTTTTATCTACTTCTTGAAATTTTCATCTAATAAAATATAGCAGTAAAAATGGCAGATTAAATCAAACACTTTTTTTGAATTTTTGAAAACACAACTTTGGGGTAGTTTGCCCCTATGACAACCCCTTCAGAAGTGTCTGCCATTTTTTTTCTTAATTCTTTATAAACTTAGCTGACGGATAGGCATTATTATTATTTGAATCAAACACTTTTTTTTGAGTGAATTTCTTTGCGACTTACCTGTATGCATAGTACCAGGTGTAGGCTAGACAAACAGTCAAATACCTTCTTATTGAATGGACTCATACTTTTCAACAAAGTTTCATGATGTATCAAATCAATCACTTCATGAAAATGCGTCATGCGCTCTCGAACCAAAATAATTCCCATTATTTTATTTTTAATTGCTGAACATACATTTTTGTACGATTGGCGCCATGTAGTGGCGGGTCGGCAACCGCAGTTTGGAAGACGCTGCTGCCCATCTCTTGTTCCAGTTTAGCTCTGTCACCTCTTACGACACTCGCGGGATGATATGGGGTAGTGGATATTCTTACACCGCCACTACATGGTCCATAATCTATATAAATAAAATGATAAGAAGTTTGCAATTATGCACCCATCACGGAAAAACTATTGGATAAATTTCAATTAGGTTTTCAGTTTTATTTCTTAGACACTTGGTCCTTATCAAAAAAAAAATGATATCTTTATTTAATATAAAGTTATAATAGTTTTACACACGGTCATCTGTACGTCGCTTGATCTCGCTTTTCTAATCCAGAAAATTTATATATTTTAGCTAAAAATATTGTTTACAAAGAAATGTTGTCATTTTGATGTTTTTTCCTTCCCACATTCAAAAATTTTGTTAATATATCAAGCAACGCGGACGAAGTCGCGGGTATCAGCTAGTTTGGAATAAAATTAATTCCTTATTCATAAATAAAAGAAAAATAAAGTTATTGTATTTCATTTATTTACATTTAATAAATGGTATTAAATCTCTATCTTATATTATGTCGTGAGATATTTTTTTACAAATGCGTTATAAATTCTTAAACACCTTCGCAGTTCCGTGCTTGCTTATGCAATATTGTACAGTAGCATAAATTTTCATAAGTCGCCGATCTACTGCTTTGAAATGTTCTTCTGTAGCCAGTTTATTACCTTGGTACCCTGACAATATCTTTATTGTATCCGAGAGACTTCCACCAGAGACCATTTCTAGATTGTGCCACGTGGATGAAGATATTCTAAAAAATACAATGTTTAAAACTAATCTCATTGTAGTTAAGGAGAAAGTACTATAGTCACAAGTTTTAAGTTCAACAGTTTGAAAAATTAAGAATAGTGAGTTTCTGGCCATAAATAATTTCTTTACTTAGCAGGAAAAATTTCCAAGCATTTTGGTCAATGCCTCCGGAGTCTTGTTCTATTTACAAGTTTAGTAATATCACCATTTTAAGCAAGGCAGAGATTCTTTTTAAGGCGATTTCCCTACTATAGAAATGAGAAAAATAAATTAGTATTACAAAATGCCCGTTTAAATATATAATAACTTGCAGAAATGGTTGGAGTAACAGATACACCTATTTTTAATACTCTGCATGATCATCTTGTCATGCTCTTTATTGTCGGAGTTAATAATAGATGGCAGATTTTGAATGAAAAAAAAATTACACCGAATGTTGAACAGGTGAACTAATATGCTTTATGTGCTTTTAAATGGGAAGATTAGTTTTGTTGACTCCACTGTTTTACTTGGAATGACATTTCACGCAAAATTTCAGTGGTGTTTTATATTATACGAGTAAGGTTAGTTTATTTTGGTTAATTGCTTAGAATAATGTCGTATGAAATTTCACTATTGGAAAACGCGGCTGACATTAATACTATATTATTTGCTTTGCAGAAGAAAGCCATAATAACAATTTAAAACCTCAACCCGAGGAAGTCTCTTTGGAAATAAATATACTAGCTTTGGCTATTTCATATATTTACGAAAATTTTATGTATATTATATATTAAGTCACGATTAAAAGCCGAAATGCGGCTACACCTAGGTTTTTGCCGGTTATATTAAGTATTAGTATTCGATTTATTCATAGTATTTACAGACACTGACAGAATATTCAGTTGTAGATTCAAAAGGTTGGTAAATAGGATTAAAATACAAAATTATTCGTCATAAATGAGACCATCAAAATTTACAAATTTAAAAAATCTTACGTAAGTATATTATTGTTAACGTAATAATTGTTATTCTTACATGCAGCATTGGTAGAGTGGTGCTAATATGTCCAATTCGTCTACCATGGGATTTCCCAATCCTTTACCATTATCTAGTAAAACTATTTGGTCTTTATAAACTTCGTATCGATGTCTATCCCCATTTTGTATTAAAAAGTCGAAAATAGCCACGTCTATGAGATTAAGAATTCTTCTTAAACTTAAAGAGCCACTCACTTTCCTAAAAAAAAAAAAGAATTTTAGTCATTTCTACTGCCAACAACATTACTAAAATAAAATTTAATGCTGGCACTACACGATTATCCAACCGTTCAACTCTAAACGTTCGCTTGAACCGGTACTTCCGTATAAATGATGCCAAATTGAAAGAAAAACTTGAAGAAAATGATGATGATGATGGAAGCTGTCACACAGTGGAGTAGCGTGCCTTAGAGGGGCCCTGTATCAAAATTTGTTGGGGGGCCCAAATGAAGGATAAAATTTTTTCACAAAAGGAACAAAAACTCTCGCATTGAATTAAAATAATTATATATTGATTTTAAGTTATTACTTACAATGAATACTTCTAGGAACTAAGCTAGCCAAACAATTCAAACCAACATCCTGTCCTATAGAAATCCTTAGAAATTTTTGCTTACATACGTTCGGGGCCTCTGTAGCCCAGGGCCCCGTATCATTGATACGGCTGCTACGGCGGTAGCTACGCCCCTGCTGTCACATAATTCGCCAAACCACACGAACAAGCTTTCGCGCACCGTTTGGACTGTTAAATTTTGATCTATAGCTAGTAAGTATATATTCCTTTTCGCCTTAAAATAATTGAAGCCGTCTGTGATATTGTCGACAACAAAGGTCAACGCGCAGCAGCAATTATCGCAATGTGTTCCACATCTCCCTCAGTTATGCCTCGATCGCTCTTTGGATCGACCGAATTCACACAGGTTCAGTTAAGTTTGGAATTGTACGGTTGTGAAAATCTATAGTAGGTAGTGTACTGATAAGGAAAAGCATAACAATATAAAAACTGAAATAATACCGTAATATAGTGTCAGTATATAAAAGCTATGTATTATATAAATATGTATTTTAAAAAACACAAAATTCTAAATTTAATTGTAATTTATGTTTAAACGCCTGACGATGAAAAACGATGTAGAATTCAATATTATAGGTTTCTCAAAACCCATCAAATCTATATCTCAGTTAATCCACGTTTCTTGTGTTGGATGAAATGTACAATAACACTAGGAACTCAAAATAACTTCAAAAATGTATTGTTGCGAAATAAATCAAAATTAACTAATATAAATGCATTAGTGTGGAATGTGTGCTGCATATGTCTGTACAATGCATTCCAAGAATATATAGCTGCGGAGTCATGCGTTCGATAAGGCTCAAACTGCCTGACAATACTAACTGAAATATTATATCATCAAAAGAAGAATTAGTTACATACTCATGCACTCTATTGTAAAATTTATAACAGTAGCATCATACTCACTTACAATAATCATCATCTTTTTCCCATTCCATTTTCTTACTAGTATAGGAGCGACGCCACGGAGATCTATAAACTTTGAACTGTTTATCTAGGTACAATATAGCAGCGCCTTCAATTTCACCATTCTTATCAGGGCACACGGTTTCGTTTCTTTTACAATAAAAACATTTACCGTAAATACATAATGATCCCCTACCTAAAATGTTTTTAATGACATAGTTTATTACTTATATCACTGTCTTGTTAGTCTGATGGTCGTAAACGTGACTACTCATCATGGGCCATAGAGGAATATAACCATGTGGTTATATAGTCATTGTCATGAGGAAATATGACGCAATTTAAGAGGTCGGACTTCTATTCATCCATGTATTGGCGGCTTTTGGAGAATTTATCGCTACGTTAAGAATGACTAAAAGAGTGCTGTGCTGTTAAAATTGTTATATCTGCGACAAATGTCGCTCATAAACATTTCGTATAATACTAGACTATCTAGGCGAATCTAGGAATATTTGGCGACGGAGAACAATTGCGCATTTTTGAACCCGTTAATCCACCTGCTAGGCATGCGACTACGACAAAACTATAAAAATAGTGTGGTGGTGAACCTGTGAACTTAGGCCTCTTCTAAGTTGGTATTTCTATCCATTCACAATTCTGTTTTAACAGATATTGCGAATATTTATAAAATATTATTTTAAAATATAATTCCTTAGAAGAAATAATAATTGATAGAAAAGTTCTCCTAGTACAGAAATTGTACTGGCTTGCCTTCCTTACTATTTTATAGTGACAAGCGAGCACACAGTCCACATGATGGTAAGTGGTTACTGTGGCCCATAGACATCTACATCTATCCTAGACTACAAATCAAAATGCAGATGCGTTGTCAGGATTAAGCTGGAATGCCTTGTTATTAGTAAAAGGGGTCTCCGGTTCTCTACACTCACCATACGAAACAGCAGCGTTAAGCTGCTATTTTACGCTGGTATTCTGTGAGAGCGTGGCACTTCCCCGGTCGAGCCAACCCATTCGTGCTACAACTACACAATTAACATATGTGCAGCATGGCTCTACCACGTAAACTTTTCTATCGTATCCTTCCTTCCAATAATATGATATACTAAATTTATGGCGCCATCTGGTGGCCTACAACAAAAGCGTCTAAAAGAGATATCGACGCGATCGATACCCACATATAAATAAGAATGAAGACGAAATGCATCGGTAATGGCTGTTCTTGTTTCCCTTCCTTCCAGAGAACATCAATGTAATCAAGCGTTAGTGGGTGTGCCGGGTCGACCCAGCTCTGTGTATAGACTATACTCTGAGACTGGCTCTGTGGCAACCCCGGTGACAAATAGTTAATAATTTGCAATCAAATAATTTCGTGAGAATAAATATTGTAATTGATAATTTCTACCTCAAATTTAAGTTTCAATTGTTAATTACGAACAAACTGTATCGTGTAATAAATAAAAGTGGTAAATATTTAAACAAATAAATTTTTAGTGTCTCAACTTAAAGTGACAGCTGGTAACGAACATTGTTTAAAAGTTACTGTAATTCTTGTTATCTCTTTTAATATTTACGTTACTTTTTATATCTCTTAAGTGTTGTTGTTGTTTTCGGATTTCTTTTTGAATTGTTTTCTTCGTAATATGTCTTACAATTAGATATTTGCTTACTCTGTTCCCTTGATTTTCCTTCATTTACTCTTCCTGGGGCCAGACTAATTTTCTCTCACTGTAGGTAAATTAAGTAGCAATTCCAAATTAGATTCTAATTATTCTTATTTCAAGTAGAAGTGTCGCGATTACTACAAAAACGTAGTTCAATCCGCGCATTTTCTAACCTTTTTTCAGAAATATTTTCTGGAATATTTAACTAAGTTGCCTTTTGTAAAGTATTGCATATAATAAAGAGACATTCAAGAGACCCCTTGCTCGAACTATATCCACTGAAAAGCAGTTAATGCAATAGCAATGGTAGAAGAATGTAAGGTTAACGAAGGAAGTGGTATATTTTTAATAAATTTAGCAAAATTGTAGAGACACTATGAAAAGAACACCTGAGGTAATATCAGCGATGCTATAAGAATAAGCAGCACTCATCAATCCTGTGAGTTTTTCTAATGCAACAATCATAAAATTGGCAATAGGGTGAGATAAGACCATTACAGCCTTTGCTTACAAAATTGGGAGGAGTTACCATAATTAAGCTACAGGCACACAACACAAATTATACCTAATCTTCATGACTACGTTTCAGGTTCTCATTGATATCGAAAACCATTTCTACAATACACAATATCATTATCTACCTATGTGAGTTTTTGATTGACAGGTGAGATTCTGGGAACATATTGAAATTAGACTAATTTTATGGACTGGTGATGTAAGCAACACTACTAGTCCATATAATGAGGGTATTGGCTTTGCGCTGACAACTTAACTACCCAGCACGGCACATCGGAAAACGGAATTAGTCAACTGGCACTTTCTTAGTATGGATGGCCTTTTGACGATATGCCTCAAATAAGCTATAACCCAATTCTAATATGGTAACAAAAGTATTATGGCTAATATTAATCTGTTATGTATTTTTACAAAACAGGTAACAAGATCATGCTGAGTAATTATCGATCCATCTTTTTCTGTTTACTTAGGCAGTTAAAGAACACAAATTATAACTTCTAAATCACTAAATAGATCACAAATCTATATCTAGACGTAAATATATATTATATTAAGTCCTTCCAAAATTTTTGCAAATTTATTTAAAAAATTCAAACATATTTTTATTAAAATTATATAATATTGAACTAGCTGGCTTGACAGACGTTGTTCGAGCCCTTTGAAGTAACACAATAAGTTTCACTCAATATTCAATCTAGATCAGTGATGGGCAAAGTAAGGCCCCCGGGCCACCTCCGGCCTGCGAAAGCATTTAATCCGGAGCTCACTAAATCTTGTCCCATTTAAGACACACAGATTTGCATTCTTGTTTCAGTAGGTATCAAAGCATTGACAAATGGAGCAACATTTAATTCCATGATCATGTGGAATAAATGTTCAAATTAGCCAATAAGAAGTGCTCCTATAAGAATGGGCATGCTTAACAAATTGGGCCAGTATTAGTATTAGTACCAGTACTGGCCCATGATTTGCAAAGTTATGTGATACAAGAGACATCACAGCCTTCAATGGAGTACTGTTGGAAGTCGTCTTTAATTCTTCAGCCTATTTCCTTTCAACAAAGAGGAACATGAGTCATCAATGACTAAGTACTATGTGATCAGCTATCCACTGGGCTAGCTAAGAGACAGAGAAACTGTAGGGATTAATTCCAGCCATGATGTTTCATTATAGTAAACTGCAACATAATTCTAAATTTTATTACCATCTATTTGATGGTTAGCAATCCACCAGCATGCATTTTGCAATGAATTTTCTGTCAACAAATTGTGGAATTTATTATTTCTAGCAGTTGCCAGACCAATATAACATAAGGATCTTAAAGAGAATAACCTACTTCATTATTAAAGGCTGGTGGGGTTACCTAACCATAGGGTATTACTTTTTTTCCACTATTACATAAAAATAATGCACATTTTCTATTTTCTACAGGGACAGCAATATCAAAGAAAAAAAATGAATAACAGATTTTTTATACCTTTTTAAGACTTTTTTGTATTTAGAATAAGTACTGAATTCAATAGAAGATATCTGAACTTCAAACCAGGTCAGATTCAGCCAGTAATAAATAAATGACAATTGGTTGGTAAGGACTTAATATACCTTAGCATAAATTACAACATAAATATAATTACCGTTTTTTACCATAGTTTTCTTAAGTCCCAACGTTGCCTTTGGTACAACATCATTATGAATATTAATCTTTCTTATGACAGAGGGAGCAATCCATTTGAGGTCAAGCACCATAGCTAGATAATAAGCAAAAACTTCAGAGTTATGTCGATCAAAACCTGCATATATACTGCCCCTTATGACATCATCTAGCTTATATCTTTTTGGTTTGAAGTAAAGTTTTTGCTTTCCCTTTAAAACAAAATATAGGTCAAAATATTAATGTGAACTAAAATATTATTTTGCAGACTGGTTTTTTTGTTTGTTGTGAAATGTTAATCAAAATATCATATTTTAATTGTTTTACATAAAATAAATGGGAAGCACTTTAAATAAATAATATTAAAAAAAAAATAATACAAAAGACAAAAATCTCATTTAAAATTAAGGCATCATTAAAAAATCCAAATAGAAACTGAATGTTTCTTTAATCATAAAATAAAAATCCAAATATTTGTACCTCTAATAATAATAATAGTTTTAGCTGTGTCCCTTTTGGAGCATTATCAACAAGTGCAATCTGTGTATTTTGTATTGCATGCAAGATTTGTCCTGGCACACCATTTGTGTGAGGAAATAAAGATTCATCACTGATCCACTGAAATTTAATATATACACACAGTCAGAACAATCATATTTTTAGAGAAAAGAAATTATGAAAATAGATATTTTAACAAAATTGTAGACTTTAGTTGAGAATGTAAGAAAAGATGGCATCACAATATATCTAAAGTAATAAAAATATTAATATTATATAATAACAATTATTATATATTAATATTAAGGATTAATTAATACTTACATTTTCTGTTTCATGCCAAACATCTTTTAAATTTATGACAGCACTTGAATTAAACAAGCTTATAAGATTTTTTTGCTTCTCTATAAATTTTGAATTTTTTGTTTTGTACTGAGATGGTAAATAATTAAGATAAGTATAAATTTCTTTAAATATACTAGGTGCTAAATCTAATTTTATGTTGGGCACTAAGTAATGGGTGGCCTTTTTACCAATGGTATTCAATGTGTAAAAAAAGTAAATATTAAGAGCTACAAGCAATAGAAGAAATAATGAAAAACCAAAGGCATAGTTAAGAGACATAATGTAGGCTCACATAATATATTACTTTCCTCTTTGTCGTGAATTCGCTCAGAGGGGCTAGATTTCATGTTTAATAATAAATGTCATTTAATTTAACACATTTTGTAAGAGCACAAGTGATCGATACAAAGGTATTCCCATAAATTATTATGTAGTGTTACTTTTCATTTAACTCCTTTACAGCTGTAAAGTGTAAAATCGCTAATTATAACAGAATAACACATTAAAATGGAATGTGAGTTTCATTAGGGCTTTGCTTACTAATAATTTATATTTTCAATTTTGAATTCACAAAGCAAAACAAAAGTACGAAATCGAAATCTTGAAGTTGACAATTGACCATAGACATAAACAAATATAAAATAAAAAATATTAAATAATTTTTTTAGAGTTTATGCCCTGGTATCTAGACTTTTAGGCCAAGTCTTGAGTATTTTTATTCGGTTTATTACAATTTCCCCACTGTTTTTTTGATGAATTTATATAGAGGCACGTAATAGGATCTATTTTTTAACATATCACTCAGGCGGCGGGAGGAATAGAATAGAATAGAATAGAATAATTTTTTATTCAATATAGATCACATATGTAATTCTTATTGAAAGTCATTTTTTACTTTACCACTGGTTCGAGAAAAAACCTCTGTCCTGGGAAGAACCAGCAAGAAACCAGCGGGATTTTTTTTAAAGCAAATTTTACAATAATGGTTGTACAAACTATATAAGTACAAAATTTATTTTAGAAACAGCTTGGAAGCGATCACCTCATTCCCAGGGGTTATTATCAACCATGTATTCATTTATACTATAATAACCCTTTTTATACAGTTTCAACTTAACAAAACATTTAAACTTGCTAATAGAGAGAGCCTGTGCACTTTCCCGGACCTTGTTGTAATAGCGTATACATTGCCCCAAGAATGAATTACTGACTCTGTGGAGTCGAGAAACTGGTATCACTAGCTTGTGTTTGTTCCTAGTGTTTACAGAATGCACATCACTTTTTTTTACTAAAACTGCCTTTGCACCCCTATCAATGACAACACCCAGGAATTTATGGTTAGATACAACTGAAATTGGATGATTATTGTAGAGTATGCCATTAGAGGGAAAATCTTTACTAAAAATCATGGCCTTGCTTTTGTTGGGGTTAATCTGTAGAGCCAACTTGTCATTATAATATATGTACAATTGATCTAAAGCATTATTTATACTATTTAAAGCTCTATCGACATTATGTTCTGTACAATATATTACAAGATCATCCGCAAATTGTAAAATATTTACACCTTCGATATTTACAAAATTAAGAATTTGACTAGTATATATATTGTACAACAATGGAGATAATGTAGCCCCCTGCACTGTACCTTTGGAGATCCTTCTGGGACCATGGAGAATATTATTATGCCTTATATACAAAGTTCTATCTGTTAAAAAATTAAATAACCAATGGCAAAGTATGCCTGGTATACCAGTGTCAGAAAGAACTTGAACCAAAATGCCAGGATCTACATTATCAAACGTACCTTCAACCTCCAGAAAAACACAAACACTGGATTTATTATTATTATTAGCATATTTCAAATCTGACAAGAGAGAGATGAAGCTGTCAGCACAACTTCGCCCTCTCCGGAAGCCATATTGAACATGTGGAATGATGTTGTTCGCCTCTACATAACACTCAAGACGCATCTTTATCATGTTTTCATTAAGCTTTTCAACACATGATGACAAAGATATGGGACGATATGAATTAGTATCTTCAGGTGGCTTGTCAAGCTTAAGTAGAGGGATTACACACTGTGTTTTCCAAGATTCAGGAATTTTTTTAAGTGCCAAAGAGCATTAAGATTAGCTAATAGTATCTTTTGATTGGACTGATTTAGGTTTTTGATCAAAATGTATGGACAATCGTCTAAACCAGGGGTTGTGTTTCGTCTGGATTGTAAACTTGTACAAAACTCACTCCAAGTAAAGGGTTCTATGAGGAAACTGGACTTCTGAATACTATTATTAATTTGAAAATAACTTTCTAGATTATCGATCACCCTACATCCATTTTGAGAGAATTTTTCTAAGAGAGGGACTACAAATTCGTCTTTATATGTTCTATTATTATTACTTTTTATTCGTTTAAATAACTTGATGTATTTCCAAATAATACTAACAGGTGTAGTTCTGTTAAAAGTATTACAGATGTTCGCTCAACCATTTCGTTTATGTTCTGAAATAGTCTTTTTCTTAACAGCATTAAGTCTTTTGTAATTAATATAATTATCAATGGTTGGATCTCTTCTGTACAGGTCTAAAGCTTCATAAGTTTTAATAACACTCTGTTTACATATGTCACTCCACCAAGGTGCAGGAGTTTTGCAACGATAGTTATTTGCTTTGACAAACTTTGGCACAGTATCCCTCTTAAGCGTATCAAGCCTTTCAATAAATTCGTCATATGACTGTAATGGATTATCATTATTAACTTCAAAATTAGAAAAAGCAGTTATAGACAGCTCATTGTATTTCGTCCAGTCTGTCTTGTTGTATAAGAATTTTTCAATGGGAGGATTAATTTGGTATCTATCAACTGACAATAAAACACGAGTAAGCGTAGGAAAATGATAGCTCCCCATACAATCATCATGCACCCACCATTCGCATAGTGGAGTGATTGAAGCACTACACAAGCTGACATCAATAGCCGATGGATTTCGGTTAGGATAATTAATAGTAGTGAAGCTATAATTGTTGAGGACACATAGATCAAATTCATCAATTAAATCGTATAACTGATGACCTCGACTTTTCGTGGTCTTACACCCAAATGTCACATGGTGAGCGTTGAAATCTCCAACCACATATATTGGCTTAGGCAAATCTCTAATTATATCACGCAGTTTACTGATTCTGAAGTTACCATTCGAGGGAGGGCAGTATACACATAAAATCGTTAATTGTTTATCACTTACATATAACGATAATGCCACAGTCTGAATGTCTTGGTAAAATCTGGTTTGAATAATATTATATTTAAAATACGGTTCGATCAAAATTGCTACTCTACCGTGCTTATTTTGGGCGTTATGATAGTGGGAATTATATCCCGAAATTTTAAAATGCTGAGTATCTTTCAGCCAAGTTTCATTGAGTAGACAGATATCAACATTTTGCTCATCTAAAAATTTAGACAATAAGGGTTTTTTCCTATGTATACTTTGAATATTGTACTGAGCTATAATAACTGCTGTATGTTCTGTACTGTACTGTCCATTATTGTGACAGATTTTTTAAAAGTAAGTCTTTAACTTTTTAAGTTCATTATCTGTTTTATTACCCAATTCGACTAAAGTTTGGACCATTGCCATCAGATTATTCTTAAACTCGTAGCTTGCAGTTTGAGCCTTAAGTTGAGTTTGCACTGTTTTATTTACATTATTTACAATTTTTACATTTTTATTTAATTTATGTACATTTTGGCTTATTGATGGTAGGGTCTTAACAACGCTGCTCGACTGTGCAGGCAAAGATGGAAAATCAGATGACTTAATTGTATTAGCCACAGAGGCATAAGTAATTTTACCCTTTTTTCAAGTATTTTTTTCATTTTTATTGGGCAAGATTTGGAAATGGCCAGGTGAGGACCACTGCAATTGACACAATATAGGTTTTCTTTTTTATCGCAGTCTCTGAAATTATGCTCCCCATCACATATCGAGCAACGTTGTTTACCATTACAAATTTTCGCAGGGTGGTGGTTGGAACTTGAAGCACCGGTAGCATTGCAGCAACGGTAGGACATATTCAAACACCCTGAACCAAAATAGGTCATATTGGATGTTGTCAGGCAGAACATTTGATAAGAAAGTTATACTGACAGTCTCGAGACCTACAGTACTTTGACCGACTTTTTTCCTGAATCTTCTCACTGAAATAATTTCATAGATCGAAGACAGTTTTGTATATAAATCCTTGTTCGAAATGTTGGTAGACACATATCGGATGATTCCAGTTTTTTCTATCTGCACTGCAGGAATATGCGCCTTCAAGTTGTGTTTTGTTGAAAAGTCTGTATTTGTAATGAAATTATTTGCAGTGTTGTATTGTTTCAAAACAACCGCAATTTTGTTGGCATTGACTCTATGTAAAGCTACCACACCTTTCACCTCCGAAGTAAAAATATGATTTAAATAAACTGGGCTTTTATTTCCAAGTTTAATCTGTTGGTCCTGGTTTTTGTATAATGTTCAGGATAAAATCTCATATAACCTGGCTTAAAAAATGGAATAAAGTCATCCTCACCGCCGCCTACTTCGGGTCCACATTGCTTCGTACCTGTTTTACGAACAATTTCGGATCGCTTCGGGGTTCCACCTGGGTCCTCCGGTTCACTCATTTTAATAATTAACAAAATTTACAATTATTTACACTGACTAAAATAAGTTTTGATAATATTTACACAGGATATTTTAACGAAAAACAGTAAAAATAATTAAATCGACCGCCACGTTTGGAGTTCCCGCCAAAAAAATAAATATTTAGCCCAGTGTTGCCAGACATTTTGAATGAACGATCGTACCATGGGTAAATAAAAAATTGTATGCCCTAAGAAGGTCATTAAATAAAAATAGTACATACGTTTTTTTAAACTTTGTTTTATTAAATTATACAAAAATTGAAAAATAAGAACCCAAAATTATTAATCTTTATCTCCATATAAACTACTAGGACTGGGCGACTCGGCCCTGATGTTAGATGTTCGTCCTTCATAATAAACAAGAAATTAATGATATTTTCAATCAAATACGTGCTATGAAACAAGTATCAAACTGTTGATAACTGTTCTCAAGAACGATGAGAAAAGATCTGTGAAGAAAAGTAAACAAACAAAACGCATGCTTACCAATATTATGTAATACTGCCAAGTTACGTATACTATTGTATTCACTAATTCACTTGTATAAAAACAAAAAATAGAAGTGGTTCTTAAATTGGTCTTATCATCATCATCATTACAGCCTTTCATAAGTCCACTGCTGAACATAGGCCTCCCCCAAGGAATGCCACAAAACACGGTCCTTAGCCACCTGCATCCATCGACTTCCTGAATGTCTTACCAGGTCGTCACTCCATCTAGTGGGGGGTCGCCCTACACTTCGCCTACCGGTACGAGGCTGCCACTCGAGAACCTTTCTTCCCTATCGGTTGTCCTTTCTTCGAGCTATATGGCCGGCCCACTGCCACTTCAGATTACTAATCCGTTGGGTAATATCGGTTACTCTGGTTCTACTGCGGATATCCTCATTTCTAAGTTTATCATGCAGAGAAACCCCGAGCATAGCCCTATCCATAGCTCGCTGAGCAACCTTGAGCTTCCTCATACGGCCAGCTGTGAAGGACCACGTCTCAGATCCGTAAGTCATCACTGGCAACAATTTCGTTTTCAGGTATACCTGACGAGAAGATGTAACGTAGTTTCCCGAACGCTGCCCAGCTGAGTTGAATCCGTCGATTGACCTCTCGGTCGAAGTTGGACTTACCTAGTCGGACTATTTGTCCCAGGTAAACATACACGTCAACAACTTCGAGTTTAGTACTCCTAACAACTACCGGCATAGGTGTGACATGGACGTTAAACATGATTTTTGTTTTGTCCATGTTCATCTTAAGACCTATCCGTTGGGAAACACTATTGAGGTCATTGAGCATAGGCTTAAGTCCTCCAGCGATTCTGCCATAAGGACTATATCGTCGGCAAATCGAAGGTGAGTGATGTACTCGCCATTGATGTTAATACCGCATCCTTTCCAGTCCAGTATTTGAAAACGTCTTCGAATGCAGCGGTGAAGAGTTTCGGGGATATAGCGTCACCCTGTCTTACACCTCTCTGCAGTTGGGTAGGTTTCGTACTCTGATTCTGTACTCGGATAGCCATCGTAGCTCTACTGTACAAACAGTTCAGCACTTCGATATACCGACATTCAACTTGGCATCACTGAAGGGACTGCAGCACCGCCCAAATATCGACGGAATCAAAGGCTCAGAAGGGAAATCGGTCTGTAGTTCTTTAAGAGAGCGTTGTCGACTTTCTTGAAGAACAAGACCACCGCACTTCTGCTCCACGCCTGCGGAGTAGTGCCACCATGGAGGATAGAATTAAAGAGCTTCTGAAGGACTTCAAGTACCGGTTTTCCACCCGCTTTCAAAAGCTCCGTTGTAATTCCATCCTTGCCCGGGGACTTGCCGTTTTTAAGGTGCTGGAGAGCCATTCTAATCTCGCTCAGACTGACGTTCGGGATATCTTTGGAATAGTGTCGGATAAGACTCGCTCTTGGATCGTTACTCACACTTGCGTGTTGCTCCAACGATGACGTGTACAGCTGCCCATAGAACCTCTCAATCTCACTCAAAATCTCAGGTGTCCCGGAAACGATGCTGCCACACTCGGTCTTCAGATTTGACAGTTGGTTCTTTCTGGCAGACAGCTCTCTGGCAAAGACTTTGGAACCTTGGTTCCGCTCGATCGCTTCTTCAATACGAGCTGTATTGAAGTTGCGTAAGTCCCGCCGCATGCATTTGGAGATCTGTCTGTTCAGTTGCCTGTATGCTGTCAAATCTGTTGAAGAATGTAGCTGCATCTCCCGTCTAACAGCCATGAGATTAAGAGTGTGATCGGAGAGTTTTTGTGTTCTTCTGCGGCGGGTCTTGCAGAATTTAGCTCCGACCGCATAGACAGTTTCCACGTGCTTATCATTTATATCGTCCACTTCATTGCAGTCTTCTAGGCACTGAAAACGGTTTTGTAACTCGAGGTTTCGGGACTTTGGACTAGAGCACGAGGGGGACGGAGCGTTGACTTCATTAGACGAGACCTCTCCAACTTAACTTAGGTTCAGTGTGCCTCTAACCATTCGGTGATCGCTGCCGGTTTTCACCCTCGCGATCACTGAGACATCACTGAACAGTTGTCGTCTGGTCGTCATAATGAAGTCAATCTCATTTTTTGTGGAACCGTCGGAGCTCGACCAGGTCCACTTCCTGTGGAGCCGCTTCTGGAAGAAAGAATTCATCATAAAGAGTACCTCTTTCTCCATGAAGTCAGCCAGCTGCCGGTTCCTTGGGTTCCGTTGCCCTATTCCAAATTTCCCTACTTTCAGCTCACCGTTCTCTCTTGTGCCTAGTTTTGCATTGAAGTCTCCCATTAACACCGTATAGTGGGTTTTGGAGGAATGCATGGCTCTTGAGATTTTCTCCATCTTCTCATCGGAATGTGCCGAGGTTGGTGCGTAAACCTGTATGACCTTCAGCAAATACCGTTTGGTGATTCTGAGTATAAGGTACGCAACCATCATCGACACAATCTCAATCTTTACAATCTTGTGAACGAGAGACTTGAGGACGATAAATCCGACACCGCTTTGGGACAGATGGTCGCCAAGTTGCCGGATTAGAGGATTACCGTGTCCTATTACCTCCCCTTCTCTTCGGACCTCGGATAATCCTATAATATACCAACGTAACTTGTCTATCTCTACTTCCAGCTCCACGATCTTCTCGTCAGTCCTCAGGGTGCGTGCGTTTTATGTTGCCAGGTTGAGTCGTCTTAGGTGGCAACCGAACCACCACCGGAGATTCTTAGCACCCCCTGCCCCGTCGTTACTATGGTCGCCACCGTAGCCAGGAATAGCGGGGCCGCCGGGGACTGGAGGCCGTCTCTTTGTTGCTCTCATCATTGGGGGGGGGGGGGTATTTGCCATAGTTGCCACGCTTGGCGAGCGGGTTCGCAACCGCAGTTTATATTATTGTAATTTTGCTGTTATCAGGAAGATGCTGCTGCTCATCTCCTGCCTGTTTCCCTTTGTCGCCTTTTACGATACCCACGGGAAGTTATGGGGTAGTGGATATTCTTAACCGCCACTACACGGCAATAATAAATTGGTCTAATTTGATTAATATTTTAACGTAAGGGAAATCGCCTACTATAGTTGTGGTAACTGTCACATCCAAAATATAGTAATGTACCTAAGCGATTCGTAAATTGGTTGAGTTAGATTTGATTAATATTTTAACAGTCAGTCGCAATTTTACTACCGGTCAGTGCGGTCGCTTCATAATGACGTGACGGCTCTAATGCCGAACCTACAATATTTTCGTAGCGTAAGCATTGAGCGAAAATAATTCGAAATCGCGTGTCAACCTAAACACTCCGAAACCGTCGTAGTCCACGAGTTCCTGGCCTTTGTTTAACAAAAATTGGACGTCATGGACCAGGTGTCTCTGGAGCAGATAATGATGACAAGCTTCACCGAGGACGAGATCATCCAAGCGAAGAAGGTGTTAGCAGATTCTGTCGTGACCCAAATCCGTCTTATCACACGTCACAGATGGACGCGGTAAGAAAGACCTGCAAGACATCTTCAGGCTATTCAATGAAACCGACCCTGATGACATCCCAACTTTCGTCGCGCGTGATCTCAACAAGTTGTCTCCCGTGACGTTCGATCACGTAGACGTGACCAGATTGTTGAAACACATCACCGCGTTGAAAACCGATGTTACCGACATCCGTTCCAAATTGAAGAATCAGAACGAGCCGCAACAGAGCTGAGGAACGAAGTCAAGATGTTGCGCAACATAATTGCAACATCTGCGAATTCACCGCCGTCGCAGAATGTAAATACGACACGCGGTAACCGTAATAGTCATGAAGCAAATACAAAAAGGAGACGTTGTATTTAAATTTCACTATGTAACAACGCGTGACAATTTGCGGGGTGAGGGGATGCAAAGCCCCGCCCACTACACTATCTACATCTACTGATAAATAGTAAAACTACTCGAATTTTTCCATATCGATGTTGCAATGTAGCTTAGCTACCTTGACGGTAGATGGCGGCATGTCCACAAAATGTTATAAACTATAAAAATAATACTTTGGCGATTAAAATTTCTTTATGTCTGAATGCAAAACAAATTTCAGCACCTTCGTATGATTATTTTATCATTACTGAGCTCTACGTACCATTATATTTTTAGTTCACAGGACACAAAGTGCCGCCATCTAGTATGGAATATATTTAATTATATTTGAAAGCCGACGCAAAGAGATTTTTCTAGAACTATTTTAATAAATTAGATGTAAAATTACTTACAAATGAAATGTGATGCCATCCATAGCATCGGAACGTCTATCTCATGAAGCAAATACATTCAGACAAAGAAATTTTAATCGCCAAAATAATATTTTTATAGTTTTCATAATAATTTTGGGAACAGGCCGCCATCTATCGTCAAGTAAACCTCATAAAAAATAACAAAAAGACAGGGCCGCAATTAGAAGTCAATTATTTTACCCTGTAACCCAACATTCAAAATTAAAATGAAGGAAATTGTACTTGGCTGATTTTTACGAAATGTTTAAGTTATATTTAAGTGACATTCTATATGCAAAGAATCACTTAAATACAATTTAATTATGTTTATCATTTCGTGAAAGTCAATCTTTAAGAAATATTTATTTTATCCATAAAATAAAGTCTCTTTGAAACTAAATATTCTATGTTCAATATTAAGTAGGATATTTAATTTGGAACTAAATATCCTACTTATCTCACTAATATTATAAAGGCGAAATTTTGTGTGTTCTTTCTGTCTCCTTGAGCGTATTCCACACTAAGTATGTGTAATTTTTTCACGCAGAAACGGCTGGACTATTATTTATGTGTGGGTTATACTATTTGATATCTCTGAGGGAGAACAAATAATAGATAAACTATTATAATTAATATAATTTTATTTACAAATCAATTAAAATATAAATATTTTATTCCAAATTAGGCATCCGAATGCACTTTTTGAATGCCAATCTAAGAACATTAAATTGTATTTAAGTGATTCTTTGCATATAGAATGTCACTTAAATATAACTTAAACATTTCGTAAAAATCAGCCTAAGTACAATTTCCTGCATTTTAATATTAAAAGTTGGATTACTGGGAAAAATAATTGAATTCTAATTAGGGCCCTGTCTTTTTGTCATTTTTATGAGGTTTACTTGACGAGAATACGGCCTGTTCTCAAAATGAATATAAACTATAAAAATAATATTTTGCGATTAAAATTTCTTTATGACTGAATGCAAAACAAATTTCAGCACCTTCGTATGATTATTTTACCAATACTGAGCTCTACGGACCTTTATATTTTTAGTTCACATGACACAAAGTGTCGCCATCTAGTGTCGAATATATTTAACTATATTTGAAAGCCGACGCAAACAGATTTTTCTAGAACTATTTTAATAAATTAGGTGTAAAATTATTTACAAATGAAATGTGATGCCATCCATAGCATCAGAGCGTCTATCTGAGAAGTTTTTACACTTTAAAACACAACACTTCATCCTTTTCTTCTTAATACTACGAAAATACACCGATTTGCGATTTTTTCAACACATAAGCGCACAGGACGAATGCTGACAGTATACTAATTAAAGCCACGCCCACTATGATGACGTCAGGACCTACTTAGAATCACAGTGCACAGTTGCTTATGCCGTCTCCCCTTTGTATTAGCTTCATGGTAATAGTAGTCATATTTCACCGATGATTGCGACTCTTATATAAATAAAATGAATGGCTAAATGTGTTGCTAAACTCAAACTATAGTTTGACTTTTAATAGGTATTGTATTCTTTAACTTGACAGTTTAACTGTCAGATTTTGCCAAATAAAAGATAGTGAGTTCGTGTAAGAATGATACAAAATTGAATTAACTTGTATTAAAAACACGATAAATAATATTAAAAATTGTCTTTGAATTGTCAAGTTAAAGAATACAATTAAAAGTCGAACTATATTTTATTTTTTCGTGTATTTGTTGAAGTCTGAGGAAGATTTTTATGGAGAGAAATTGGAAAATTTACACAGAAAAACGTAAAAACCACATTTTACTTTATCCAATTCTAATTGTTCCTAGTTGTCACTGGCCCAGTTCAAATCAATCGCTTTTTACAGAATGACGTCTAGCTGTACATAAATTATTAACACGCTTGATCGTCTAGGGATTCAGATTGTTTATTTGCAAGAGGTAATCTTATGATAAGGATAGTCTGTTTATGTTTATCATACCACTGGTCTGTCGGTGAAGGAAAAGATCATAAGCAAATCTGCATAATTATGACGGGAGAATTGAATGGCGTAGGTATGTGACATCCGCCAACCCGTATTGAGTCAGCGTGGTGATGTAAGATGTGGCCTTACCACCCCTTCCATTTTAAGCCTATATCCCAGCAGAGGGGCATACTGAAATTTTATGAATTAATAATTTTATTGACCGTTAAATAACAGTTTATTGTTAATGTTGCAAATTCGTGCTGTGGTGAATGCGTACTTCAAAATAATGCATGTCAACTACTTTCAATATCATTAACCTATGATTAAGCAAGCAAATCACAATCTTCATTATTAAAAAGTGATATTGACTTCAATTCTGTAAGAATATTTTCTAAATTTGCCACTTTCTTAGTCAAACTTCGCGATTTCTCTCGAAGCGCCTTCATTTTTTAATCTCTCTTTAGATTTTTTCTTCTTTTTTCCATTTATGCTTCAGCGCCCTTGGCGTAAATTTTGGCTAAGTTTACTGAAAATGTTTAGCGATCGTCTTCTCGAAAGCCCGGTAAAAAACCCACGCGTGCGAGAGAGACGACTAATCGCTCAATTGAACTCTTTTTTTGTGACAGCAGTATCGCGCAGTTTTGCCGCGACCCGAGGTTCAGCCATATTACTTTGCCTTCATTAATTTTGACAGTCCATTGCGTGGTCGCATTGAGACACAGAGAACACGAATCAGTGTATTTCGAATTGAATTGAAAGCAATCTACCAAGTGTTGACGTTACATAATAAGGCTACGAGGTCATGACCTGTGTAGAGCAGAGGAGCGCGCGGGAAAATTGAAATAGTTTGAAACAGTTTATGAGTTATTTTATTAGTTGATATTATTGATTGAGCAGTTTGATAGGGCCAGCCCGACTTCTTGGCTTCTATGGAGGCTTCGCTACCGCTCCCGTCACCGAGATCCGAGATGGACTCAAAAAAAGAATTTAAAAGATCGACTTTCTCCTTTGCGGCATGGGCCAGTTAGTCGTTCTCCCTGTTCAGAGATAGATCAGGTAGCTGACAGAAGTTGGACAGCCTTTGCAAAACACTTAATAAAATTAGAGGTAGAGAAGAGAGCTGGAGCAGTTAAAATATTTGAACCACGTCCAGTCGGTCAACGAAAGAAGAAAGAAACCAAATAATTCAAAGTTTTATTTTCATAATCTATTTATTTATTTTGTACCAAAAATAAAGAAAGAGCAACAAGTAAAATATTTGCGGCACTTGCTCTATTATTTATAAAATTTTATTCTGTCCATAAGTGGTGCTTTTGTGGTGCATTGAAATACCTCAACTGGGACATATAAGGACTAAGTGAAGTGCCCAGACCGGGACAATTAATCGAAGAACATGATGATTATATAACGTTCCATAAAGGTGAAATCGGAGGCCAAAGAGGAGTTGGTTTCAAGTAGAAGACTTCATCGGAGTAACAGAGAGAATAGCTATACTACATATAAAAATACACAGCTACAAAAAATATCATCCAAGCGTACGCGCCGACTGAACAAGCTGAAGAACTAGAACACAAATCCTTTTACAACACACTATCTCAAACCATATATGACTACTCTAACAATATAATTATCCTAATGGGGGATTTCAATGCGCAAGTGGGTGCCAGACAAAATGAAGACAAATGTACTGGGAGAATTCGGCCATGTAAAGAAAAGTACTAACGGTCAACGATTAATAGACCTCCTCCTAGAACATAATCTGACTATCATGATCAGAAATATTACACAGTGAAGTCAGGAAAGCTATACTAAGCCAAAAGTCGGATAAGGCACCAGGCCCGGACAAGATCTTTAACAGTGGTAGAGCTAAGCGGTAGCTTTTGCTGTCGCACGGATGGGCCAGCTCGAACTGGGGTGGTACCATGAGCTCACAGAATACCAGCGTGAAGTAGAGGTTTACCTCTGCGTTGCGCTTGGTGAGTGCAGGTGGCCGGAGGCCCAATCCCCGCCCCCCATCAACATGGTAGTGGAATTAAATAAAAGACTACCCCAGGAGGGTACCAGCACCCCTGGAGAATCCCTCGCTGAGCATCCACGACCAAACTACTTCACTCCTGAGCGTGGGTGCTCAGTATGCCCCGAATATTCTGGGGGTGGGGGGCAAAATTCCGCTCGCGACTAATGCTGCTCGGGGCAAGCGGAGCAATGCAACCAAGGCGACCCCGGTCACGCTATCCGTGAATTTTTGCAACATCAGGGGACTTCATTCCAACCTTAACGCTGTCCATTACCATCTAGAGACGGCGAGGCGGCGTTGCTCTTTTTAACCGAGACTCAGGTGTCCTCTTCGGCTGATACTTCATATCTCTCCTACCCGGGGTACAAATTGCAACACTCCTTTGTGCCCCGGGCTGGAGTTTGCGTATACGTCAGAAAGGACATCTGTTTTGGACGCCTCGGCAGTCTTGAAGGTACGGACCTGTCCATCCTATGGCTGCGCGTAGACAGCGACGACCATCCCCGCGTCTACGGGTGCCTCTATAGGTCCCATAGCGGTATTGCCGACACAGACCGACTCATCAACCACGTCCAAATAGCTGCAGACTCCGTGCTACAACAGGTCCCATCCGCAGAGATCGTAATACTCGGTGACTTTAACGCCCACCACGCTGAATGGCTTGGTTCTCGTTTAACCGATCATGCGTGTTCGCGCCAAACGCTAATTTCAAGAATTAACGCGAGAGGGCGCTCGGCGCGGTGCATTCATACCGGTTTGACTTTCAATCATGCGTAGAACGCGCAAGCGCAGCAGTCGTCTGTCAGCTGTGTTTGGGACAGCACGCTGTCATTTTTGTCGGGAACTCGGAATAATTAGGCGCGGCCAATAAATATACGGTCTAGGATTTGTGACGCGCATTCCTGCTGGAGAGCTTCCCAGGGACTCATTGTGTCTGACTCAGAATCTGCATAATTGCATTCGACAATATTAGCTAGTGCGGCCTTAGATATTCTAGAAATAACTGTTGCTACGCGAAACGGTAGTGACCTTTGATCCGGACACTCCGTGTGGTTTTTGTGCGTTAACCTTATACCCAACGAGAATTAGTGGCTTCTGTAAGTTAGTTAATCGTACGATAGAGTTAATTGACTGTCATCGTGACGAACGAGGAAAGTGACTGTGGACAACGCCGCGGAAGGTTCCCTCAATTTGAAGCGGTGTCGACGCCCGGCCTGCTGCCGACGGCCAAGGTCTAGGGTCAATCACCATCAGTCACACCCAGATACACATCACATCACCTTATTTCCCTTGCACTACACAACCACATGCGACCTGACCGACTCCGGAGGGACCAGTCGCCTTGGATATAGGTAAGTAAGCTCCGTCTAATATCCTCCCGGTCGACTGGCCGTAGTATAGAACGCTCCCCCATATAGTTTAGTGTAATTAGAGATTTTTCACTTTGGCCTGGAGGAGGCCCGACCTACGTCTGCTCGTCGAAACTCAACTGAATGGGCCCCTGAGGATTTGACCTTTAAGGGCGCAGCCGTAGGCCGTAACAATCTGGTAGCAGAGCGTGGTTCCGGGTTCGATTCCCCGGTCAATCCCGACCATAGTGTTTGATAGAAATTAAGCAATTCTGGTGGCAGGGAGCGTTGGTTTGATTGGGTTAATTTTGTGTCTACAATCACGCCCGTCCGTAATACGTAAAAATATTTTTTTTGTACGTAATAATAAAATTGTTTTCCTTTGTTGCTTTGTAGCTTGCCTTTTTTTGGTTAGTGGGATGATTGAAAAGCCGCGCCCTAGGTTGCGCAAGCGGGAGTTTTTCTTGAGATATTCGTCATGTAGGTAGATGGTTATTTTTACGTAATCGGTTAATTATCGTTGTCGGATAGTTGTGGTGGATTACTTATCGAAGGGTCGATTTCCGCGCTAGGCATTTTTTGTTGATCGACCGTGATGTGTATGTTATTTGTATTGTAATTTGTATTTGAACTAAAGAGTAGTAATTGTATTTGCGCAATTTGAATTTAACTTCATTTGATCGCACTAGTATTTGTTATTTGTTAATTTGATTTGTGTCTTTTCTTTTGTGCTAACTTGTATTTGGTTGATACGTAGTAATTCGTATTTGTGTAATTTCTATTCAACGCGATTTGATAGGAACTGCATTTAATAAATGCAGTTCCTGTTAATTTAATACTGTTAATTTTTTGTTGTATTTTTTATTTGTTATCTTTGTAATTTGTGCTCGAGCCGCGTCGTAATTTGTATTTAGTAGTGATGTCATCGCCCAAGATACTAATCCGTTGCCTGCGGACTGAGTTACGCTGGGCCACAAGCGCCCATGCTTTGATAGGTCGACCGGATAGGGTCCATAACTTGATGAAGCGGTTCGAGCAGGTGGATGCTCGAAGGGCCGCAGTGGAAGAGGCTTACGCTGAGCTCGAGGATTCGGATGTGGAGAAGGGAGTCCTGGACTCCTGCTTCGCGGACTATGAGCAGTTCTTTTCAGAGCAGGCGCGTGAAGCTCAGATGAGTGGCCTGCCCGAGTCCTCTCGGGAGCAGCTTCAGCCGGAGCTGTTGGGACGACTCCCAACTCTGGACCTGCCAAAGTTCTCCGGAGCCCTTTCCGAATGGCTGACCTTCGTTGGTCTTTTCGACAGCCTAGTGGACGCCCGGAGTGACTTGACCCTGAGCCAAAAGATGGCGTACCTCCTGGCCTCACTAGAGGGGGAGGCCCTGGGCGTCGTCGGCCACTTGAGATTGTCAGACGACGCTTACCAGACTGCTCGGGACCTCCTATCCAGAAGATACGCCAATGTCCGGCGAATTGCGGACGAACATGTTAAGCAGCTTCTAAGCCTCCCGCTGCTTAGTGACCGGGCCAGACTACGTCCGGACCTGTTGGATCCAGTCTTGGTGGCCTGTAATACGTTGAGGCGGCTGGATTTGCCAGTGGGCGAATGGGCCTTTTTGTTGCTCCGCATCGTGCTGTCCCGTCTACCTCTCGACCTTTGAATCCATTTTGAGGAGAGGTACGGCGGGGACGAGGCCTCCTATATTCCGCCCTTCTATGACCTGCTGCGGTTTTTGGAGGAGCAGTGCTGGCAGATCGAGAACGTGACGGGCACCGTTGACGACTTACGAGCCGTGCCCAGTGAGAGGCTGAATCCGCCAGGCAAGTCGTCGTCAACCCCCCCTGCTCCTATTGTCGAGCATCTGATCACCGAGTAACGTCGTACCCGAAATTATTAGGTAAGCTGGTTCCGGCGAGGCGAACTATCGCCAAGGAGCGCCGCTGGTGCTGCTCATGTTTGAAAGGGCACCTCTAGCGAGACTGTCCGCATTGGCGGCCCTGTCTGCATTGCCAGGGCAATCACCATGCAGTTTTGTGCCTGGGTGCGAACGGCGTCTCCTCTCGGGGCTCTACCAGGCATTCGACCCCCATGGGTGGGGGCGCTCAGCCACGCCCTCTGACGGGCGACTCTCGGTCGACAGTATTTCATGCCGGCACATCGCTTGCAACTTTACAACGCGCAAGTTCGGCCCCACATGGAATACTGTTCTCATCTCTGGGCCGGGGTACCCCAGTGCAAGCTCCTTCCACTTGACCGCATCCAGCGCAGAGCGGTTCGAATCGTCGACGACCGAGTTCTTTCTGATCGGCTCGATACACTGGCACTGCGTAGAGATGTTGCATCTCTTTGCGTATTTTATCGCATCTATTACGGGGAGTGCTCTGAGGAATTGTTCGGACTAATTTCAGCCCCTCAATTTCACCATCGCACATCGCGACAAAACTCGCGTTAAGATCCATACTATCTGGATGATTGGCGGTCCACCACTGTGCGATTTAGAAGAAGTTTTCTCCCTCGCACAACTTCCTTGTGAAATCAATTACCACCAGCGAATTTTCCGGACCGATACGACTTAGGAACCTTCAAGAAAAGAGCTTACACCTTTCTAAAAGGCCGGCAACGCATCTGCAATTCCCCTGGTGTTGCGGATGTTCATGGGCGGCGGTAGTCACTTACCATCAGTTGAGCCGCATGCTCGTTTGCCCCCTCTTCTATAAAAAAATAGATCACGAACGAAATACTGAAAGGAACCCTAAACGAACTCGTGCCTGCTCTGACAAAAATCTTCAACGATATCCTAATATCAGAACAGATACCTAAACAATGGGAACCTCGCACATAATTCTTATACACAAAAAAGTCTCAAAAGAAGACTTATCGGACTACAGACCAATAAGCCTAATGTCGAACATATATAAGGTCTTCTCCAAGATATTACTAGATTGAATAAGCATCAGATTGGACGAAAACCAAGCAACGGAACAGGCTGGATTTAGGAAAAGCAACGATAGACCATATACACGCAGTCAAACAAATCATAGAAAAGCACAGTGAATATAACAAACCAGTGTACATGGCTTTCATTGATTACACCAAAGCTTTTGATAGCATTAAACATGAAACGATTTGGGAAAGCTTAGAAAAACAGAGAGTATCCAGAGCTTATATAAACATAATTAAAATACATACATGCTAACTGTAAAGCAAGAATACAAATGGAAACACTTGGAGAAGTATTCAGAATTGAAAGAGGTGTCAGGCAGGGTGACCAACTGTCTCCGAAGCTATTCTCCGCTGTGCTTGAAAACGTATTCCGAAAACTGGAATGGAACGAATGTGGATTAAATATAGATGGAAGAAGACTACATCATCTCCGATTTGCAGACGACATTGTCCTGTTTGAAGAGAACCCTCACAAACTTGAACAAATGATACAAGATAAGGAAAGTGAAAAGGTCGGGCTGGCAATGATTGCAAACAAAACAAAGTTACTATCAAATTCAATCCCATATGAAATAAAAATCAATAAACAACCTCTCGAGTATGTAGAGGAGTACATATATTTGAGACAAATAATCTCACTAATGGATCTAACTACCAAAGAAATCAAAAAGAGAATAGCCAGTGGATGGAAAAGATATTGGTCAGTGAAGGAGATTATGAAACCTACAGATTTTAGTAAAAAAATTAAGAGCAGGGTTTTTAACGCCTGTATTCTCCCATGCCTTACTTACGGCTGCGAAACTTGGGCACTTTCTAAGCAGCACACAGATATACCCGAACATTGTCAAAGAGCCATGGAAAGGAAGCTAAGAATAAAAAAAAATAGATAAGCAAAGAAACACATACATAAGAGCTAAAACAGGTGTGACAAATATTCTCACCAAGATAGACCAAATGAAGTGGAGATGGACAGGTCATATGCTACGGAGCCCCCAGGATAAACGGAGCAAAATAGTGACCAAATGGTACCCCAGAGGTCGACAACGCAAAAGATGGAAGGACTAATTAAAATTAACAGTGGGTTGTAACTGGAGAAGAGTTGCAAAAGATAGGCAACAATGGAAATTGTTAGAGCAGGCCTTTGCCAAGAGGCACACCGAACTCAGAGACATATTATAATAAAAACTGAATAAGATAGGATTATTTGTTTCGGGATATAAAGGCTATATTATATACTAGCTGTGCCCGCGGCGTAGCTGGCGTATATAGATTTTACTTAAAGAATTTGACGTTTAGGTAAGAGACTATTAAACGATTTATATCATTACAGTATGAATAATTGGTAACAAAATAAATGGATATGCTCAAAGTTCTAAGTCGTTTATGATAGAGTTTCTGTGAAAACGACGTCAGAAGTAGACTTAGCCGGGGCGTACAGAAAAAGGTTAAGGGGACTACTAACGCGGGATAAAGCAACATAGAGTTGGCCATGTGCAAAACAGTCAGTATTTAGGTTCACTCCTGCAACGCGTAAAGTTTGACCAAGCGCTTTATTTACGATCATCGCATAACATACGCTGAGTGGGAAGTGGGAACTGAACCCGCTTAAAATAGGGATGTTCGATGATCATCGATGTTAAAAATTAAAACATCGATGTTTTTACATCGATGTTGACACATGTCAAACATCGAAACATCGATGTCAATGAACCCATAATCGATAATCGGGAACTTGCAAACAATGCGAACCCGCAAAATCAATATCAATTATCAATACAAATTTGTACGTGGTAGAGCCATGCTGCAGCTATATTAATAGTATAGATGTAGCACGAATGGATCGGCTCGATCGGGGAAGGACCACGCTCTCACAGAATACCAGCGTGAAATAGCAGCTTAATGCTGCTGTGTTTCGTATGGTGAGTGTAGAGAACCGGAGACGCTTTTTACTGGAAAAGAGGCATTCTATCTTAGTCCTCACGGGTGACAACGCATCTGCATTTTAATTCGCAAACGAAGATAGATGTAGATGTCTATGGGCCACAGCAACCACTTACCATTAGGTGGACTGTGTGCTCGTTTGTCACCCTTATTCTATAAAAAAACTAAATCTTGCATCTGCTCTGAAGATTAAAAATTTTGAATAATTCAGAATTCCTGAACGCATCGTTAACCTAAAAAATGATAGAATTAACCAATTTTAATAAAACAAAGATTAAATGAACTCGATGATACGCTTTATGATTTTCTTATGGATTTCATTGAAAAAAAGATGTTTACTCAAAACGTCATGCGTTCATAAACAAACAGACAGACCGTCAGACAGTGCAATTCTAAAAATTATAAAAATGTACTTATTTACTGGTTTTCAGTCCCCATAATGATTTTAGTCACAAATTAATATACTATACAATGTACAGAAACAAACACAACATGTTATCACCATTTTTTATATATATATATATATATATATATATATATATATATATATATATATATATATATATATATAGATTTAAAGAGAGATGGCGCTGTTAACATCAATTCTAAAAATAAGAGATTAATTGACGCGATTGATACAATAAAAACATAAAAGAACTTATAAATCAGTGCCTGCATACGAGGGGCACACTGAAATGATCGGGAATAGAATATTTCGGCTTGAGTTACAATAAAAGCTTTTTTAGAATTTGAATACTGACCTCTTAGAATCTTAATGACATTCAAACAATTAAAAAAATATTTAAAAACAAAAACTATATTGGTTTAAAGTTGACACGTCGTTAACAGAAATGGAGCTCACGCGTGAACATTTCCGTGTTATAATTTATCACAATTTTCGTCGCGGCTTATCTCAAGATAAATGTCTCAGCGAACTTGTTTCGATTTATGTTGTTGAAGCACCGAGTCAAACGATAATATACCGCTGGTATGCCGAGTTCCGACGCGGTCGTGTGTCGCTCAGCACTGTTTCTTCTGCAGGTCGACCAAGAACAGCGGTCACGCCTGAAAACATCGCAGCTGTGCGAACTATTATATTAGATGACCGTCATGTGACATACGAGCAGATTCGGGCTGTTATCAGTATCGGAATGACTGCAATTCAGTCGATATTACATAATGATCTGTGTGTACGAAAGCGAGTTTCCCGCTGAGATCCCCACAATTTGTCCGAAGAGCAAAAGGCGGCTCGTGTAGATTGGTGCCGGAATACTCTACAACGCTTCAATGGAGGGAAGTCAAATGCCGTTTATAATATCGTCTCAGGTGACAAATCAAGGATTTATTCATACCAACCTGAAAGAAAACATCAGTCAGCAGCTTGAGTCTTCGAAGACGAGGTCAAACCAACGAAAGTGGTTCGCTCCCCCAGCGTGTTAAAGAAAATGGTCGCTACGTTTGTGTCGAAAAAGGGGCACGTTGCTACAATTTCATTACAGGAACGCAGAACGGTTACCGCTGACTGGTATATCACAGTTTGTTTGCCAGAAATGATAGCCGAACTCCAAAAAAATAACCCGAAACTTCGCATCATCTTAGATACATCACGATAATGCGAGCTCCCATACGGCTTGGACGACAAATGATTTTTTGAAGCAGGAAAACATTGAGCTGATGAGCCATCCTCCGTACAGTCCTGACCTGAGCCCAAACGATTTCTTTACATTCCCTAGAATGAAAGATTTATTACGCGGTCAACGGTTTGAAGACCCCGAAGCAGCTGTGGAAGCGTACAAATCAGGCATTTTATCAACATCAACTTCAGACTGGAATTATTGTTTTAATGATTGGTTTGCAGGAATGGAAAAGTGCATTAAGTTGAACGGAGAATACTTCGAAAAACAATAAATTACAATTTAGCTATACCGTGCATGTGGTTTTTCTTATTCCCGATCATTTCAGTGTGCCCCTCGTAGTGAGCAAAAAAGAAAGTTTGATCCTCGCCGAAAAACGAAATTGTTAATAGCTCTTTTAAAACTTGATTTACCACATAGAGTACTCGACGGTAAAAAAATGAGATTGTCAGCACGCAGTAGGGCAGCGTGTAATATTATGATTAGAAACAAATATGAAAACTCGTCTACAGGAAAAAACCTTAACCTGCCTTTTTTATCACATTTGTGCAACACCACCATCTATCGATAAAATTGGTTAACTATTGTACTTTAAATAAGGTTAATATATTTTTATGTAATACTTTTGATTATTGCGTTTTAGATATAATTATATCATTATAGAACATTATTTTACATCATTTAATTATAATTTATAATATGATATTAATTTAAAATGTACTTGATGACTCATCCAACACCACTATTGAACAAATTCATACCTATACTTCGTACCCATATCTACTTCAGAATATTTGTCATACCTTTTGATGGAATTAACTGATTTTAATGAAATAAAGACTAAATGTAACCCAAAGATACACTTTATATTTTCCTTAACGATTCTTATGATATAAATTAGTACTTTATACGTGATACGTTAACAAACAAACAGAAAAAAAAATGGTAGAAATGTATTTAATTACTTATTTTTAATACCTCTCAATCACTTTTATTACAAAAATATAAAATGTACAGACATCTGCTATTTACATTTTTATTATATGTATAGACTAGTGGTGGAACGTTTTCCGCGTCTATATCATTGAACAAGATGTTAGGATTTGCAGAAGATTATGAAAAAATTATAATTAATTGTAAACATGAGTTAGTATTATTACGAGGCAATACAAATCTTAATGCGATCAAGATAAATACAGGTGAAGTTGTAGATTATTATATAAGTGGTGCTTAGCCTGGCCCGCCAGCCAAGAGCTTCAAGGTGTCTGCGTCCGCTGGAAAAATAATGGCTACAATTTAATATTAATTTTTTTAAATATTATTTTATTTCACATTACATTATTAAATAGTTACGTAATAGTACAATTAATCATCTTATAATTGTCGTCTTAAAACAATGATCAAGTCTAACATTTTTAAAACCGAAGTAGGTAGGTAATTAAAACTGACAAGAATTTATTAATGAAATGAAGAACAAATTAATAAAAGTACGTTTACATGTAGTTAATATTTGGATTATTATAATTAAAATAATAGATATGGTTATTGTTTACTAACTTAAAAACGAAACTAAATAATATGACACTTTCTAAAATAACTAATTAACTGAGATGCTACTGTTCCACACAATTCTTTATTTTTATCAATGCACGCTGGAAATTACATAATGCAAACTAAAAAAAAAACATAATTTAAGATAATTAATAGAATCGGGCTTTACTTTGCGTAAATCCATTATATTTAATATAGGTACTTTAAAAAATAATTTACTAAGATTCGTGTAATAAAATAAAACGATGTTTTACCTTGTTTTAAGATCACCTCTCGTCCACCCTCAATTATGTGTACTGTCCCCGTCACTACTAATCCTAACACCAATACACTAGGAAAGACAAAAGTTTACTCTTAACATAAACATTTTAACATTTCGGAAAGGCGTTGGGCTCGGACCTCTCGTGCACTTAGGGTATAGGTGAATTTGCTCTCACGGGATGGAGTGATGACCTCAAAAACACTTACGAGACATGTTGTAGGGAGTTGAAGGGTGTAAGTTGACTTAAGACTTTGCGGCTATCTAAAGCGGACGCCTCCGAGTATGTTGAGCAGTGGACCTGTGATAGACTGTAATGAGCATAACAATTACATTAAGACTGGATTGTTCAACGACGACAAAACAACTGTCAAAAATCAGAATAAAAAATCAAGACTGAGCAATTGTTGAATGATACAGTGAGCATCAGAATACGGTACGGTAATGTGTATTTGTTTGTCGAGACGTCGCGCGGCGAGCGGGGATGTTTGTCTCCGATACTAACGCGATTACGCCCAATCAGCTCCGTCGCCGCCCTAATTGGGCGCACCCCATGCGAGGGCGGGTGCTTTTTTAACAGCTTGCGCAAACATGCCGGCAACTTGTAGTCTATATGCGCCCTAACAAGTGAGAATGCGTTTGGACTTCGGATGCAACATTTGCATGAGACAAACTATAAATAATGCAGTACTACGCGTGCGATACATGTTAATACTCTGTTAGACAGGGGTATTTAATTAACGATATTTAGTCACTTAAATAATGTGTTTTTGTTCAGCTGGTGATACAGTTAGAGAATTAAAAATCCAGTTTTTTATTACATCTGCAATTTTACTTTAGCATCAAGGAAACTCAAAATCGTTTAACCAATTATAAAAAAGGATAAATTATGTCTGGAATAGAATTACAATACTGACAAAATTTAATTGACCTATAAGTTAATGGCTTAGTAGCAATCGACCGGCTTATTATGAAAAACCAAATTTAAGAACCGACAACCAATGCGAAAGAAAGGTTGTCAAGTGGCGGTCTAGGTCGGCCTTCCACTAATAAATAACAATACGACATTAGGTATAGGGAGTAACTGGACGCAGGTGAATTAGGAGCGTTCTTTGTGGCAGTTTTGGGCAGAGACCTATAATTACAGTAGTGCACTTGTGATAGGTTGCAATGATGATTATGAATAAAGATGTTATTGTAATTTTGTTTTCATTAAAAAGAAACAGTCAGCATCATAAATTTGCTGTGCTTCTTCAACATCTTCTTCTAGTTCACAAGTCCGTAAAAGGTCCATGCTGAACGCGGACCACTACCGCTATAGCGAGTAAACGTAACGCTTAGCAAGCGGATAGACGCCTGCCTACCTTTGAAGTTGCCGCCTTTCGTGACGCTGCTTCAACCTAAAGAGATCTAATATCGAGATCTCAGGCACATCGTAGCCTCCAGACACTTATTATTTACACTGCTACAAAAGATACCTGCTGTAAAGAAAGTTCTCAATGCCTCAATTTTTTTATATATTTTTTTATAGTATAAGGCTGACAAACGAGCACACAGTCCACCTGATGGTAAGTGGTTGCTGTGGACCATAGACATCTACATCTATCCACGTTTGCGAATCAAAATGCAGATGCGTTGTCACTTGTCACTCGTGAGGACTAAGATGGAATTCCTCGTTTCCAGTAAAAAGGGTCTCCGGTTCTCTACACTTACCATACGAAACAAAGCAGCTTTAAGTTGTTATTTTACGCTGGTATTCTGTGAGAGTGCGCGACCCATTCACGCTACAACTATATACTATTAATATAGCTGCAGCATGGCTCTAACACGTATAAATATATATACTTAAATATTTTTTTAATAAATCAGTATCTCGGACACTAAGCGGACATGTTCATATTATGCTAAAAACCAGAACAAGGCATTACCTACAATATTAAACAATTTTAAAGACAGTGTGACCTGTAGCCAAGTCCGTTGCAGACTGCGAGAAATATAAAAGTAAAATAAAAAAAATTGTTACATAATCATTTTAAATGCTTCTTTTTTGTACATGTTCTTTTAAAATAAAGTGAAAGTTTTATTCGAATGAATTTTCTAGGATACAAATTATTAAAAATCCAAAAAGAGCTGTTATGTACTTTTCACAGATATAAGACTTAAAACCTTAGAGTAGATATTTTATAAGCTTATTTATCTAAGATTAAAACAAAACTTTCTAACACTGCCTAAAATCCGAATTTTATGGTTTATTCCTAGAGAGCACATTTTTAAATGCTGCATTACTATTTCTAAATTTAAGACTGCAGCAAGAATTATTATAAGTCACACTATTCTTTTTTAAAAGAGATACAGAGAGTAAAATAAAATCACACTTAAATGATTCACAATTTAATAGTGACTAGTAACAACATGATATATGAAAAGTTCGACCCTTATTGTATATTTAGCAGCGTGTTAGCGTACACCGTACACGATTTCATTATTAACAATGCAATAGCCCCTGCGGCAGACCATCAATCAGGCCCGCAAATGTAGAAACAATCGCGCATTAAAAAGTACTACACTCTGTGAGATCGCGCCAAGATTTATGAAGGAGCGATATTTTATGTTTACCGTGAATATTGTCATTGTGATGTTCGTAAGAAGTGTATAAACATTTAATAAATTTGGATCCACATAATTTTCAACCGACTTCAAAAAGGAAGAGGTTCTCAATTCGTCGGAATCTTTTTTTTATGTATGTTCACCGATTACTCGAAGACGCCTAAACCGCTTTAGAAAATTCTTTTTTTTGTTTCCAGTGTAAATTTATTCCAATAAAAAACTTTCCATATACATTTGATCAAGGTTTGACCAGTAGTTTTTGAGTTATCCTTAATAATTTATTTTGAAGTCGGTTGTACAAAATATTTAATTTTACCACTTGTGAGTAATGTGGTCGGCTATAGTCAAAACTACTTTGAAAGGTACTTTATTAAAAGATATTTATAATGCTAATCTAAATGTTAAAATCCATACACTACACCGAAACTAAAAAAGTACCTATTGCTGTATCCGATTGAACGTAATAGTTTAATAGCAATTAAAAAGTCCTGGCCGCAAATGCGAGCAACCCGGGCACAGAATAAATAATAGTACTACGTCACCCGGGTTTGATCCCCGCCAGTGAAATTGTTAATTGCGATTTTAAGGTGAAGGACAACACCTGAGGAAAAAACCTGCATGCCAGAGAAAAAAATATTTCGAAATCATTTACATGTTTCTCGCCAATACGCATTTGGGCAGCGGGGCGGACATTTCCTTGTCCTTAATCCTCTCGGAAATGAGAAGAGGCCTAGACCCTTAACTTTTTTTCGCAATATTAATTGTAATATGACGATAAGTGTTCACAAAAATAAAAATAAAAATACTTTTAAAAAAGTACCTACTTATAAGTTGCGTCAGGCGCGTGAATATTTGGGGTGTGCGGAAAAGAAAACGCTCCGTGTCTTCCAATATTTATTCCTTACTATAATAAAGTACACAATTATAAACAGAGCGAATTTTGTGATTAATTAGTTGTGTTTTAATACACACGTGCTTTATTAATAATAAATATTTACATCACTTATGTTTTTTTAAACATATTTTAAAATTAAATCGGTATGTAGTTACTATATTAAAACTTATTGTTAGGTATGTACGCAATTGTTAACAATAAGTATTATTATCTACTTTAGTAAAATCTGTTCTAATCCAATTTTTTTACGAATGTGGGACAACGTTTAGGTGCTCTTATTTAGAATTTAGAAATATAATTATATATTAATCAATTAAAATTACAAGTTAATATACATTGTTTGGCATACATTAACAAAATACATTCGTTATATTAAGAGATTTTCTGAAATAGATATTTACTTACTGCTTTACTAACATTACTAAATATTTCTAAATATAAGTATTTAAACATTGTATACACACCTACACTCGTAATAAAATTGATTTAAAATACACGATAGATACTGTTGAGATCAACGTTCTTTACCAAATTTTCACACTTATCACAGTTTTTTTCATTTACATATACTTTTCACAAATAAATTAAAGTATTGGTCGAATTTTTACAATTTTTAACTTCGTATCTGAATTTATATTTTATCGTATATAATCTTATACGAATATGCGCATGTTCTCAATACATTGAAACAGCATGATATTAATATCTAGAAATGTTAACTGTAATATTAAGTTTTCTTGCTATCTAATACATCTTTGTGACAAAATAAGCAAAATGTTTAATTAATGGAGGATCCTGTGTCTCAATCATAAAAAAATAACTAGGAAATGCCACAGCATGATTGACTACCTTTTTCCATGCAACAATACCAGATATTAACAATCACTAGTCTTGCCACAATTTTTTAAAGTCTTTAAATATTACGTGCTAACGAATAACGGTGCGTGAAGCAACAATTTAAAGAGTAGTAAAGTAAGTAAAGTATATTTAATTCTGATTTACTCATAGATGATTGTTAAAATAAAATTATTGCCAGATTCCAAAATTTTCAAATAAATTAGAAATAACTCAGTCGTTTTTTTCCATTGACATAATTGCTCATGTGTAACGTCTCTGAATCAGCAATGGTCTTCGCGTCTATTGCAGACGTTTTAAGAATTGTGTGTCTGGTAACACTTCTTTTTAATAAGACTTTGTTGAAATAATGTCAAAGATTCGAAACATCCAAACCACTCGAACGTTTACACGAGGTGCGCCGGCTATGTTTCAGCTGAAGCGGAAGAGGAGGCGGGCGCTGAGGCGGGTGGGGAGGGTGCACTCGCGGCCGCTAGGGCTGCGGCATGACGACGCGCCTTTAGCCGTAGGTCGGCGATAGACGAGGAGCGGCAACGCGCTGCCAGGGCCGCCAGACCCGCGTACGGCGGACACAATGCTGCTGCCGCCGCAGCCGCTGCGCTCGCATACTATAACAATCATATTAGCTATACATTATTAAGGTGATATCTGAGCGGTCAGACATTTAAAGAATAGGTTTTTAATTGTTGTTTAACTATTGCTGCCGTGTAGTGACGGTGTAAGAATATCCATTACCCCATACCTTGCCATGGGTGTCCTAAGAGGCGACAGAGGGAAACTGAGACAGAAGATGGGCAACAGCATCTTTTTGAGAATAGCAAGACTACAATAAAAAAACTGCGGTTGCCAATCCGCTGTTGACTGATGATGACTATGGCAAACATCCCCTTATAAGCAACGACATAAAGAAACGGCCCCCAGTCCACGGCTGCCCCGCTAATCCTGACTACGGCGGCGACCATGATAACGGCGGGGCAGGGGGTGCTAAGAATCTCCTGGAGGTTCGGTTGCCACCTAAGAAGACTCGACCAGGCAACATCAACGCACGCACCCTAAGGACTGATGAGATAATCCTGGAGCGGGAAGAAGAGATAGACAAGTTGCGCTGTGATGTTATAGGATTATTTGAGGTCCGAAGAGAGGGGGAGGACACGGTAATCCTTGAATCCGGCAACTTGTTCTATCACCGGAAGGGCGACCATTTTTCCCAAGGTGGTGTCGGATTCCACAAGTCAAGGAGGTGTCCACAAGTCTCTCGTTAACAACGTTTTTAAAATTGGGAGTGTGTCGACGAGAGTTGCGTACCTTATACTCAGAATCACCAAACGGTATTGGTTGAAGATCGAGCGGAACCAAGGCTCCAAAATCTTTGTCAGAGATTTGTCTGCCAAAAAGTGCCAACTATCGAAGCTGAAGACCGAATGTGGTAGAATCGTTTCCGGGACACCTGAGATTTTAAGTGAGGTTCTACGGGCAGCGAGAGATCAGTCGATGGATTCAACTCGGCTGGGCAGCGTTCGGGAGAATACAGTACATTTTCTCGTCTGTATACCACAAAACTTGAAACAAGACTGTACAAGCAGTGCGTATTTCCAGTGACGACTTATGGATCTGAGACGTGGTTCTTCCTTGCTGGCCGTATGAGGAAGCTCAAGGTCACTCAGCCAGCTATGGAGAGGGCTATGCTCGGGGTTTCACTGCGTGATAGACTTAAAAATAAGGATATCCGCAGTAAAAGCAGAGTAGTCAACATAGCCCAACGGATTAGTAAGCTGAAGTGGCAATGGTCCGGCCATATAGCTCAAGCTACCGAAAACCAATGGGGAAGAAAGGTTCTCGAGTGGAGTCTCGTAACGGTAGACGAAGTGTAGGGCGTCCTCCCACTAGACACCAGACGACCTTGTAAGACATGCAGAATGTCGATGGAAGCAAGTGGCTCAGGCTCGTGCTTTGTGGCATTCCTTGGGAGAGGTCTATGTTCACCAGTGGACTTCTGAAGGGCTGTAATTAATGAATTGCTGTCGCGCTGTGCCCGTACCACCGATATAGACAACCGCAGCTTCAACTGATAGTAGCTATGAAAACTTAAGAAATTATCCTCTCGTATTCCCCTGTTTTTCCCCTTTAAAAATAGATCGATTTCAAGAACAATAAAAGAAGAATTGTGGTTATTGTGCCTGTGTTTTTGTTTTATTTTTTTATATTCCTTAAAGTCGTCTCCTGGATGTTTGATAACGGCGGAATAACTAGGCAAGTTTAGCAATTTGAGAAGGTTCTTAAAATAATTGATTTAAAAAAATCAAACAAACATAGGATATTATTATTATTATTATTATTAAAATATTGTGTCGTAAAAATCTGTGCTCTAGTGCAGGGGTCGGCAACCTGCGGCTCGCGAGCCACATGCGGCTCTTTGGATGTGAAGCTGCGGCTCTTTAGTTTCATACACAAATATTATTTATTTAAAAAATAAAAAATAAACATTTAAAAATCGATCCACACTGAGCCATTTGGAGTTGATTCTAGATCTCTAGAAATGCAATTGATCGATTTAAAAAGTAAAGCTTTGTGGAGTTAAAAATCTACAGAGTTGAAAATCAATTTGAAAGGGTTGGAGGTCCAGAAATGTATGTACGTAACGCAACAAAAATGAACAGCTTTAAAAGAAATGCCGCGAGTTGAGGCACTTATATTCGACCCATGGAATAGTCTTCCAGATTGCTACAGTGAGGTGAAGAAGTTGGCATTTGGAGTGTTGACTATCTTCGGATCGACATATTTGTGCGAGCAAGCGTTCTCTTGCATGAATATAATTAAAAGTAAAGTAACAAGCCAACTAATAAATGAAAATTCAGAGTGGTGTTTGAAACTTAAAACAACAAGTTATGAGCCAAATTTATCAATATTCTATAAATAAATTTAATTAACTAAAATTTATTTTATATTTATGTTTATTATGCATATATATATATATATATATATATATATATATATATATATATATATATATACATATATATATGAATGACAAGCTCGTGGAAACTGTCCATGCAGTCGGAGCTAAGTTCTGCAAGACCCGCCGCAGAAGAACACAAAAACTCTCCGATCACACTCTTAATCTCATGGCTGTTAGACGGGAGATGAAGCTACATTCTTCAACAGATTTGACAGTATACAGGCAACTGAACAGACAGATCTCCAAATGCATGCGACGGGACTTACGCAACTTCAATACAGCTTGTATTGAAGAAGCAATGGAGCGGAACCAAGGCTCCAAAGTCTTTGCCAGAGAGAGACAACTGTCAAGGCTGAAGACCGAGTGTGGCAACATCGTTTCCGGGACACCTGATATTTTGAGTGAGATTGAGAGGTTCTATGGGCAGCTGTACACGTCATCGTTGGAGCCACACGCAAGTGTGAGTAACGATCCAAGAGCGAGTCTTATCCGACACTATTCCGAAGACATCCCGGACGTCAGTCTGAGCGAGACTAGAATGGCTCTCCAGCACCTTAAAAATGGCAAAGCCCCAGGTGAGGATGAAATTACAGCGTAGCTTTTGAAAGCGGGTGGAAAACCGGTACTTGAAGTCCTTCAGAAGCTCTTTAATTCCGTCCTCCATGGTGGCACTACTCCGGAGGTGTGGAGCAGAAGTGCGGTGGTCTTGTTCTTCAAGAAAGGCGACAACGCTCTCTTGAAGCACTACAGACCGATCTTCCTTCTGAGCCGCGTCTACGTGCTGTTTTCGAGAGTCATTACGAATCGTCTCGCACGCAGACTTGACGACTTCCAGCCTCCCGAACAAGCCAGTTTCCGAAAAGGCTTTAGTACCATAGACCACATACATACCCTTCGGAAAATTGTACAGAAGACAAAGGAGTATAATCTGCCACTTTGCCTTGCGTATTTGGACTATGAGAAAGCCTTTGATTCCGTCTAAATTTGGGCGGTGGTACAGTCCCTTCAGCGGTGCCAAGTTGACTGTCGGTATATCGAAGTGCTGAAGTGTTTGTACAGTAGAGCTACGATGGTTATCCGAGTACAGAATCAGAGTACGAAACCTATCCAACTGCAGAGAGGTGTAAGACAGGGTGACGTTATATCCCCGAAACTCTTCACCGCTGCATTGGAAGACGTTTTCAAGCTACTGGACAGGGATGAATGCGGTATTAACATCAATGGCGAGTAAATCACTCACCTTCGATTTGCCGACGATGTAGTCCTTATTGCAGAATCGCTGGAGGACCTAAGCACTATGCTCAATGACCTCAATTGTGTCTCCCAACGGATAGGTCTTAAGATGAACATGGCAAAAACAAAAATGAAAAAATGTTTAACGTCCATGTCACACCTGCCGGTGGTTGTTGGATAATTTGTGGATGTTGGGAGCACTAAATTCGAAGTTGTTGACGAGTATGGTTACTTGGGACAAATAGTCCGACTAGGTAAGTCCAACTTCGACTGAGAGGGCAACCGACGGATTCAACTCGGCTGGGAAGCGTTCGGGAAACTACGACACATCTTCTCGTTGGACATACATCAAAACCTGAAAACGAAATTGTACAACCAGTGCGTGTTGCCAGTGATGACTTACGGATCTGAGACGTGGTCCTTCACTGCTGGCCGTATGAAGAATTTTAAGGTCGCTCAACGAGCTATGGAGAGGGCTATGCTTGGGGTTTCTCTGCGCGGTAAACTTAGAATTGAGGATATCCGCAGTAGAACATGAATGAACGACCGAGAACAAGAGTAACCAACATAGCGCAATTGATTAGTAAGCTGAAGTGGCAATGGGCCGGCCATATAGCTCGAAGAACCGACAACCGATCGGGAAGAAAGGTTCTCGAGAGGCAGCCTTGTACCGGTAGGCGAAGTGTAGGGCGCCCCACCCACTAGATGGAGTGATGACCTGGTAAGACATGCAGGAAGTCGATGGATGCAGGTGGCTCAGGACCGTGCTTTGTGGCATTCCTTGGGGGAGGCCTGTGTTCAGCAGTAGACTTGTGAAAGGCTGTTAGTTTTTTTTATCAAGAAACTTTATTTATGGAAGTACTATTTATGGTTGGCAACAAAAAAAGTTGTGGCTCTTTAAAAACTTTGAAATTTTGTAAATTGTAATTTTTGGCTCTTCCGACTCAAAAGGTTGCCGACCCCTGCTCTAGTGTCATTATCAATTATATGGATAAAACAGGGGAATACGTTTCTATAGACTAAACGCCACGAAGCCCGGATATCCTTTCAAGAGGCTGCGAATAGAAAAATAATTAAAAATAATAATTAGGCCGGTAACGATATTGCGATAGAAAATACGCCTACCAAGCGTGGCAATTTTACCAAGTCATCTCTACTATGGGGCCAAGTCCAAACAATGTTCTGTAAAGGACTAATGATGACAAATGTTTTAACGTGGTAGAGCCACGCTGCAGCTATATTAGTATTAGTAGTATAGTTGTAGCACGAATGGGTCGGCTCGACCGTGGAAGGACCACACTCTCACCGAATACTAGCGTAAAATAGCAGCTTAATGCTGCTGTGTTTCGTATGGTGAGTGTAGAGAACCAAAGACCCTTTTCACTGGAAAAAAGGCATTCCATCTTAGTTCTCATGGCTGATAACGCATCTGCATTTTGATTCGCAAACGAGGATACATGTAGATGTCTATGGGCCACAGCAACCACTTATCATCAGGTGGACTGTGTGCTCGTTTGTCACCCTATCCTATTAAAAAAAATGAGCTTGATCATTATTTCCAGAGGAAATAATTATGAGAACTGGTTATAGATTTGTCCTTAAAAAGGGTTAAATAATGTCTTATCGGATTTTAATTTTAGATAATCTTCACCTACCTACGTAAACTCGATTTGAAAAAGACGGATAGATAATTCTAGTCTTGTACTATTATTACCACTTATTACTATACTCTACATGCAGTTTAGACTGTGTGTGAAATAAAGTCACCTGATGTGCAGCAGCGGAGAGTAGGGCTGAGTCGAAAGGTGCGAAAGCGGCCGGTGGCGGATGTTGTGTCAATGGTAACGGAGGTGGTTGAGGACGTGGAACGCCAGTTAGGCGTGGCACCGACACGTACGGCGCTACACGGCATGGCTCCAGTGGAGTTCCTCCACCTCCAACTAGGAGACCTGATAAAGAACTATATTGTTATGAAAATTAATTTAGATATTACCTATAATTAACTAGGTTTTCTATAATTTAGACATATTTATACGTCGATCTTTGTATTGTTTAAGTGGTTTCTTTTATAAAGAACCAGTGAAATAGTTGTTTAGTGTACCGCCTACAGATAGGAGTCATAGCGTGGTTGTCGAACATGAGGTGCGCCTTTATTTTGTTAACTTACCTTTAGAATGACATCAAGCTGTGCTCATTGACTCGAGTCATAAAATAGTAAGCAGATATAGAAAGCTTGCTTAATTATTAGTTCAAAATATACGTACGTACTCGACATGCCGCGTTCTACGTGAATGTCAGATAGTCGGAAAATTTTCAGCTGTGGATCGGGCCAAGGATCCTCAGAATTTGCGAATAATTCATAAAACAACTACGATTTTCGCCAGTTCAACCTACTGTAAGCCGCGTAAAAGAACTTAGTTCCAAAAAAAAAAACACGCTTTTGTAGATTACCAAAGTAAAAAGTAGAAAATAATTTTCAATAACTTTAAAATAAGAAAATAGTGATTAACATAAAAATCACTTTATTGTAAAAAAAAAGCGTGGGGTGACAAACGAGCACACAGTCCACCTGATGGTAAGTGGATGCTAAGGCCCATATACATTTACATATATCCTCAATTAAGAATCAAAATGCAGATGCCTTGTCACACCTGAGGACTAAGATGGAATGCCTCGTTTGAACTAATACTGCCCCGTTGAATTCTTTTTAAACGTCTTTTTATAAAAATTTAGTTACATTAAAAAAATTCAGATCTGCTAAATACAGTTACGCTTTTTTATGCTCCAATTACGTCATTAGGTAGTCTTTATTCTTGAAAAACCATATTTTCCCAGGCTTTTAATGCATTTTATAAAGAAATCTAAGTGAAAATTGAACATATTCAAAAAAATCAAAATCAAAGAATAAAAAGAAACCTAAAATAACAACTTAAAAATGAAAAAAGAACTAAGTAAATCAAATTTGAACCTAAAATCAGTCAACAGTAACATAAGTAACGCATAAAAAAGAAAAAATAAAGAACTTTATAAATAAGGCAAGATATACTCCAAATAATTTGATCTCATAAATAACAAATAATGCAATGTTTCATCACCAATTGAACTTCCCAGCTTAAAACATGAACAGCCGGCAGAATGAAAGCTCGTTCAGCTTCAACACTAGAATGTGCTATCGAAAGTAAATAATTGTAGGCTGCTCTTACGAGTACATATATAAACTTTTTACCACCGTCGGCGCTGTTGTAGATGCACATTTTCACTCTTATTACGGATTCAAAATCTATATTTACATCAGATTTTTTACGTGGTACAGCCACGCTGCAGGTACATTATGGTTGTTTCATGAATGGGTCGGCTCTACCAGGGTAGGACCACGCTCTCACAGATACCAGCGTAATATAGCAGCTTAATGCTGCTGTGTTTTGTATGGTGAGAGCAATAAATAAAAATCTAACACTGAATTGATTGGCTAAGACAAACGAGCGGTCTATCGCGCGCAAAGCAGACGAGATCCTATCCTGAATACCGCTTAATTAAATTGATATTTAAGTAAAGTAGAATTTGCTCGTAAATTAAGAGAGATCCGTTATTTATAGCCCACCCGTCGAGTCAAGTGGGCAATTAATAAATTAACGCGATTCTACCCGACTTAAGGTGTTCAAGATTCTCGTCTAAAGGATTCATTAATTTAATTACTTGCTCACCTTGGACCTCAGTTTTCGATGAGATCTAAAAGTAATCAGGAATTTTATTTGAGTAATTCAATTATTAACTTTAGAAATAAATACATTAGTGATTAGTTTTGTAAATAATTAATACATACACATTCTATAAATTATTAAAAAACTTGGTCTGCAACAATCGCCATAATAAACTGTAAAGTTACATCTAAGCTACTAGGTATGTTTAAGGCCAAATTTCACCCTCATGACCATTTTGTGGCAACTATAAACGTTAGTTGCAGCAGATTGCAAGTTAAACATTGTAGTGTATAGATATGAAGCCACGCGTGTGTATGCGGGTGGGCACGCCACTCTCTATAAATCAAAGCGGCTCCGGTCGCCCGTCGGCATTATCAGAATGGATGCCCTTGCTTGTATGAGTTATTTCCATATTTGACACTGAATTACTTTCGAGAAGTGCCGACATAAATATGAGCGGGTGCGCGTCCGGCACCCCGCCACTCGCCCTTCGCCCTGCGGCCGCCGTGCATTTATTTGATTAACTCTGAGTTGTTTAATTTAATCGAATTAGAAGGTAAGCCGGTGCGGGGCGCAACTCTCTTACTCTCTCACTCGCTTATTTTAAAGCGTTCCGAACATCTTTACAGCGGTTTCTGCGCCATAAAACATCACCACCCTAGCAGGGCGCGAATAACTTTACAATTTCATGAACAGGGGTACAATTAGGCGTCGGTGTATTCTTTTATTTTTAAATTTCACGGCGGCTGTTATTGTTTGTGTTACGGGCGCTTGCACCAGCCTAGATTCATTCCTTCGTTAAGAATGAATACTTAATTTTATGAAGATAAAGAGCGCTCTCTTTATGATTTATAAGGAAAAAAAGAAATGTTAATTGTATTTTAGAATTATACTAGTACTATTAGATATTTTGTGACCGTACTTCTTTTGCTATTATTGCAGTTTAATAAATTTAAGCAATGAATGCGACGTTTTAGTAGGAATATGTCAGCTCATTCTCCAAATACCAAGCTCATTTGTACACAGAATGCAATGCTTATTGTAGTACGAGGTCCTGGCGACTGACTTACGCGGTAAAATCGTTCCAAAGTCACTGAACTTACATATATTTTTTTTTACATTTCATAGGGTGGTGATGGAGCAGCATGCGATGCGATGTGCGATACTACTATCGACTTTCCGCTCGACACCTCGTCTACCCAGCGTGGTTAGTCTCAGTTTATCAACCTAGAAATGTTTTTCAGCTGCCATATTCTTGGAAAGGACTTAATAAATGTGGTGTGATGTAAAGCTATGAAAGTTATGACGATTTTATAATAACCAAATTTGAATGACGATGAAGATTTTTGCTTTTTCAGTCGACTTCATAAAAGTTTTCAATTTGATTGCATATTTGAACTTATGTACGTTACGCGATATCTTTGCCGATTGTGAACCGATTTTGATGATTTTTTTTAATTTTATATCAGGTCAAAGGTCTCATTTAAATTTAAAGAAAAAATACCTAGGTACCCATAAAGTTAGACGACATTTTAGTTGGTATCATAAAACTCATTAGAGTCAGTTAATGTTATTCTCAAATGTAACACACATGACACATCTGTAGCCTTCTTTGTTTGAAGGTGGAAGGTTGGCTGCAGGTGGACTGAACGTTTGTCACTCTATTTTTATAAAAAAGCATAGTTGTATTATAAGTTGAAGACGTGAAGTAAAATGAGATATTACGATAAACCAACAGCCCAAAACGGTTTAACAAATGAAGTAATAGAACGAATCAATGACAAAGCATCAGAAACGTTCGTGTGAATCAATAACAACTCCGTGAATCTCGTCGCTTTTCTCAAAGGGGCAAACATAACAAATAACCGTTTCATTTCACTTTACATGATTGTTCTCGTGTTAGGCGGGATGGCAGCGGGACGAAGGGCGAGGGGGCACATAAGTTAATAAGACATTTAGCAGGGGACGGCGGGATTGCGTCCGAATGGCTCCCGCGGGGAATCATTTTATTCGATTCCGGCGAGCGGCTTTTTTCTGCTTTACGCTCCGTTTAGCGGTTATTCAATGCTCTCACAATCACAGGATAGTGCACTCAGTAAGCTTCGCGCGGGGCTACCTGTCATCTCTCATTTGTCGACGTGATACGATGAATGAAGGCGGCTGGAGCCGCAGCATGTGGGGTAAATGACACTAAACTAATGTTTTCATTCAAAATTTTTATTAGAAAGTATTGGAGTTTACCACTAACTAAAGAAGCAAAACAAACTTAATAATTTTTTTAATTAGTATAACTCTACCTACTCACCTTCCACGCAAATGAAAATTTCCCTTGAAGTAAGCTTACTGAGGCATTAGAGGCGACTTATATATGCTTTGGATGGAGAATAAATTCTAATCTTACTAATAATTTGAAAGTGATGGTTCTTTGGATGGTTATCTTTCAATTACACTCGAATAGCTAGACGGATTCTGGCATAGAAGTTGATTATATTGTGTAACAAAGTTTTAGTATACTCTTGTGTTTAATTTACAGCGGGCGAGTAACCTAATAAAAAAAATAAGTACTTAATAGGTATAATCTTTAAAAACCAAATTTACAAACCATTGGATATGGACATTGCCCTAATTAAAAGATAAAAACTAAAATGACTAAGTAATAACTCATAACAATTTATAAGCTTTGTAAAGATGAAAAATAAAAAAGTTCCTATTAGATCATAGACTAGTACGAGGTACGATAAGTCTTGAGAAGGGAGAAAATCGGGAGCAAAATAACATCTCTACATACTCATAATTAAAAGACTAAATAACACAAAATAAAAACTAGACCATAATAAACCCAAAGTAAAAAAACACGCCAGTATGGGGAATACGACAACGTAATTATTCAATGACGAAATAGAGTGCTCTAATGGACTGAGTGTGGCAAAGATTTGTAGCTTTTGACCGATTTCTGGAATTAATACTATAATGTTTGAATCGAGGAGTTTTCTAGAACTGGGACTATTACTGATAAAAGTTTTTTAAAAGCAGTTATGGTTTAATTGTAAGATTATTTCTTTTCAAACTCTACACATGAAAACTAACAGATTGCGACGTTTGTTCCGGTTTGATCAAAGAGAGCTAGTACTCGTTTATAAACGCAAAATAAATATTATTTAAATTAACAAATGGGTATGTATTGCCTTCAAATTATTACGTTATTAATAAATTTATTTAATTAAATCTCGGGTTAAAAAATTTAAACACTTTAAAAATAGATAAAAGAAAAATTAAAAATGTTTCTTCACAAATAGGGACCAGAAACGCGATCATAAATGCGAGGGCGACACTGAAAGTTTTTAGAACTGGCCACTTGTAAACGATATAATAAAAAATGAGTTCAAATTTTGAAAATGGATCTCTTTGCCAATATTATTATGTATGTATTTTATTAATTTGTCATTTGTTTACGATATGGCGGCAAATTGAAAATTATCTGTGTCACGTCAGCATGAATTTTTAGAAAATTTTCGTACAATGATTTTTATGGCTTTCGATGTGATTTAAGTCAACAGGAAAGTTATGATAGATTTCGATTGACCTTTCACAATGAAGCCCCATCTTGTGCCACTCTTTACACACAGGTTTAATGAGTTTAAACGTGGTCGCACTAATCTCACCGATGATCTACGTGAGGGACGGCTATCTACGGCAACCATTGAAAATAACATCAGTCATGTGCGGCGTATGATAGAGACTGACAAAAGAGTGACTTATCAGCAGATTCGGACAAGCTTAGGCATCGGTATGAGTCAACTGTGCTAATTATAAAATAGTGCTAATTATTTGTATGCTACATTATTTAAAATTATAAGTTGTGAATTTAGTAGAATATTTACTTCTAAAACTTTCTCTTTTAACAGTCGCAAATCATTTAATGAATGGGCGACAGTAGAAATTTATAAAAGTAGGCGAAGGTTATACGAGCTTTATGATGAAAGATCATATAATAGTAGTGTTATATTTAGAGATTATGTAAAAACATATTCTAAAATATTTAAAAAAGTGTGCTCCACTGCTAAGGCTTTACATTTAAGCACCAAAATTAAAACTGCATCCGACAAAATTAAAATGACCTGGAGAATAATAAATAGTGAAACGGGCAAGGTCAAACCGCGCAACTCGGATTTTCAATTGAATATTAACAATAGTTTAACGCGATCTGATCAAGAAGTTGCTATGGCTTTTGAGAAACATTTTACTGATATTCCTTTTTTGACAACAAAATCATTAAATTCTTCTCCTACTGTCGCCGAATCATTGCTCAAACAAAATGTAAAGGCTTGTTCAAATACTTTTAAATTCCATAGACTACTGCCAAAAGATATCGTTAAATATTTTAAAACTATTGATGTTAAGAAAACGGCAGACTTATGGGAGATTTCCGTTAAAGTTATTTTATCTATAATAGATATATTAGCACCTTATCGAGCCACTATATTTAATATAAGCGTCGAATCTGGTGTGTTTCCTGATTTAATGAAACATAGTAAAGTCATACCTATATTTAAATCTGGTAGTACATTAGACCCCGCCAATTTTAGACCAACTTCTGTACTACCAACATTAAGTAAAATTTTTGAAAAAATTATTTTAGATCAGATGTTAAGTTTCTTCAATATTAATAAATTGCTACATAAAAATCAATTCGGTTTTACAAGGGGTCGCTCGACAACTGACGCTGGAGTTGAGCTTATTAAATATATTTTTTGTGCATGGGAGAATTCAGAGGATGCTTTGGGTATATTTTGTGACCTTTCCAAGGCCTTCGACTGTGTTCACCATGAGACATTAATCAGGAAGCTACAGCACTATGGTGTCAAGAACACAGCGCTTAAACTTATTATTTCATATTTAAGTAATAGAAAGCAGAAGGTTATTATCAATGGTAAAAGTTCTTCCGGGTCACCTGTACTAATGAGTGTTCCTCAGGGCTCGATTCTCGGCCCAATCCTGTTTCTGGTGTATATTAATGACTTACCTCTCACCTTGTAGGGGATAGTCATGATATAGTATTATTTGTTGATGATACTTCCTTGATTTTTAAACTTAAACGTCAATCATTTAAATGTGACGAAGTGAATAATGCTATATCAAAATTAGTGCATTGGTTTAACGTTAATAATCTGCATTTGAACGGAAATAAATCTAATTGTGTTAAATTTACAACAACGAATGTTAAAAATCTGAATCATCATCATCATCATCATCATTACAGCCCTTCACAAGTCCACTGCTGAACATAGGCCTCCCCCAAAGAATGCCACAAAGCACGGTCCTGAGCCACCTGCATCCATCGACTTCCTGCATGTCTTACCAGGTCGTCACTCCATCTCGTGGGGGGACGCCCTACACTTCGCCTACCGGTACGAGGCCGCCACTCGAGAACCTTTCTTCCCCATCGGTTGTCGGTTCTTCGAGCTATATGGCCGGCCCACTGCCACTTCAGCTTACTAATCCGTTGGGCTATGTCGGTTACTCTGGTTCTACTGCGGATATCCTCATTCCTAAGTTTATCACGCAGAGAAACTCCGAGCATAGCCCTCTCCATAGCTCGCTGAGCGACCTTGAGCTTCCTCATACGGCCAGCAGTGAAGGACCACGTCTCAGTTCCGTAAGTCATCACTGGCAACACGCACTGGTTGTACAATTTCGTTTTAAGGTTTTGAGGTATGTCTGACGAGAAGATGTGTCGTAGCTTCCCGAACGCTGCCCAGCCGAGTTGAATCCGTCTATTGACCTCTCGGTCGAAGTTTGACTTACCTAGTCGGACTATTTGTCCCAGGTAAACATACTCGTCAACAACTTCGAGCTTAGTGCTCCCAACAACTACCGGCATAGGTGTGACATGGACATTAAACATGATCTTTGTTTTGTCCATGTTCATCTTAAGACCTATCCGTTGGGAAACACTATTGAGGTCATTGAGCATAGTGCTTAGGTCCTCCAGCGATTCTGCCATAAGGACTATATCGTCGGCAAATCGAAGGTGAGTGATGTACTCGCCATTGATGTTGATACCGTATCCTTTCCAGTCCAGAAGCTTGAAAACGTCTTCCAATGCAGCGGTGAAGAGTTTCGGGGATATGACGTCACCCTGTCTTACACCTCTCTGCAATTGGATAGGTTTCGTACTCTGGTTCTGTACTCGGATAGCCATCGTAGCCCTACTGTACAAGCACTTCAACACTTCGATATACCGACAGTCAACTTGGCACCGCTGAAGGGACTGCAGCACCGCCCAAATTTCGACGGAATCAAAGGCTTTCTCATAGTCCACATACGCCAGACATAGTGGCAAATTGTACTCTTCGGACTTCTGTACAACTTGCCGAAGGGTATGTATGTGGTCTATGATGCTAAAGCCCTTTCGGAAACCGGCTTGTTCGGGAGGCTGGAAGTCGTCAAGTCTGCGCGCGAGACGATTCGTAATGACTCTCGAAAACAGCACGTAGACGCGGCTCAGAAGGGAAATCGGTCTGTAGTTCTTCAATAGAGCGTTGTCACCTTTCTTGAAGAACAAGACCACCGCACTTCTGCTCCACGCCTCCGGTGTAATGCCACCATGCAGGACGGAATTAAAGAGCTTCTGAAGGACTTCAAGTACCGGTCTTCCACCCGCTTTCAGAAGCTCCTCTGTAATTCCATCCTCGCCTGGGGCCTTACCGTTTTTAAGGTGCTGGAGAGCCATCCTAATCTCGCTCAGACTGACATCCGGGATATCTTCGGAATAGTGTCGGATGAGACTCGCTCTTGGATCGTTACTCACACTTGCGTGTGGCTCCAACGATGATGTGTACAGCTGCCCATAGAACCTCTCAATCTCACTCAAAATCTCAGGTGTCCCGGAAACGATGCTGCCACATTCTGTCTTCAGCTTTGACAGTTGGCTCTTTCTGGCAGACAGATCTCTGGCAAAGACTTTGGAGCCTTGGTTCCGCTCGATCGCTTCTTCAATACGAGCTGTATTGAAGTTGCGTAAGTCCCGCCGCATGCATTTGGAGATCTGTCTGTTCAGATGCCTGTATGCTGTCAAGTCTGTTGAAGAATGTAGCTTCATCTCCCGTCTAACAGCCATGAGATTAAGAGTGTGATCGGAGAGTTTTTGTATTCTTCTGCGGCGGGTCTTGCAGAACTTAGCTCCGACCGCATGGACAGTTTCCACGAGCTTGTCATTCATATCGTCCACTTCAATGCAGTCTTCCAGGCACTGAAAACGGTTTTGTAACTCGAGCTGAAAGGTTTCAGGACTTTGGAATAGAGCACGAGGGGGACGGAGCGTTGACTTCATTAGACGAGACCTCTCCAACTTAACGTTTAGGTTCAGTGTGCCTCTAACCATTCGGTGATCGCTACCAGTTTTCACCCTCGCGATCACGGAGACATCACTGAACAGTTGTCGTCTGGTCGTCATAATGAAGTCAATCTCATTTTTTGTGGAACCGTCGGGGCTCGACCAGGTCCACTTCCTATGGGGCCACTTCTGGAAGAAAGAGTTCATCATAAAGAGTCCCTCTTTCTCCATGAAGTCGGCCAGCTGCTGGCCCCTTGGGTTCCGTTGCCCTATTCCAAATTTCCCTACTTTCAGCTCACCGTTCTCTCTTGTGCCTAGTTTTGCATTGAAGTCTCCCATTAACACCGTATATTGGGTTTTGGAGGAATGCATGGCTCTAGAGATATCCTCATACATTTCCTCCACCTCCTCATCGGGGTGTGCCGAGGTTGGTGCGTAAACCTGTATGACCTTCAGCGAATACCGTTTGGTGATTCTGAGTATAAGGTACGCAACCCTCGTCGACACACTCCCGATCTTTACAACGTTGTTAACGAGAGACTTGTGGACGATAAATCCGACACCTCCTTGGGACAGATGGTCGCCCTCCCGGTGATAGAGCAAGTTGCCGGATTCGAGGATTACCGTGTCCTCCCCCTCTCTTCGGACTTCGGATAATCCTATAATATGCCAGCGCAACTTGTCTATCTCTTCTTCCAGCTCCACAATCTTCTCGTCAGTCCTCAGGGTGCGTGCGTTGTACGTTGCCAGGTCGAGTCGTCTAAGGTGGCAACCGAACCTCCACCGGAGATTCTTAGCACCCCCTGCCCCGCCGTTACCATGGTCGCCACCGTAGCCAGGAATAGCGGGGCCACCGGGGACTGGGGGCCGTTTCTTTGTTACTGTCATTCATAGGGGGGTATTTGCCATAGTTGCCACGCTTGGCGAGCGGGTTGGCAACCGCAGTTTTTTTATTGTAATTTGGCTATTATCAGGAAGATGCTGCTGCCCATCTCCTGCCTGTTTCCCTTTGTCGCCTTTTACGACACCCACGGGAGGATATGGGGTAGTGGATATTCTTGACCGCCACTACACGGCAAAAAATCTGAATACCAATGTGTTTTTAAATGGGGAGGAATTGAGCCCTGTTGTATCCACTGTTTTTCTTGCCATCACTCTTGACGCAAAGCTTCAGTGGGGCCCCCATATATCCAAATTAGCAAGCAGACTAAGTTCTGCAGCCTATGGTGTAAAAAAGATTAGAGGTCTCACTAGTGTCGAGACAGCTAGATTAGTTTATTTTAGTTATTTCCATAGCATAATGTCTTATGGGATTTTGCTATTGGGAAATGCGGCTGATTCAGAAACTATTTTTGTTTTACAGAAGAGGGCCATTAGAGCTATTTACAATCTAAAACCGAGAGAGTCTCTTAGAGATAAATTTAAAGAAATTAATATATTAACTTTGGCCTCTCAGTATATTTACGAAAATTTAATGTATGTTCACAAAAACAAAGATAGTTTTAGTAAAAAAAAGTGATATACATTCTGTAAACACTAAGAACAAACACAAGCTAGTGATGCCAGTTTCTCGACTCCACAGAGTCAGTAATTCATTCTTGGGGCAATGTATACGCTATTACAACAAGGTCCCGGAAAGTGTACACGTTCTCTCTATTACCAAGTTTAAATGTTTTATTAAGCTGAAACTGTATAAAAAGAGTTATTATAGTATAAATGAATACATGGTTGATAATAACTCCTGGGAATGAGGTGGTCGCTTCCAAGCAGTTTCTAAAATAAATTTTGTAAATAGTTCGTAATCATTTATATTGTAAAATTTATTTTAAAAAAAGTCCCGCTGGGTTTCTTGCTGGTTCTTCCCAGGACAGAGGGCTTTCATTCGAACCAGTGGTAAAGTAAAAAATGACTTTTAATAAGAATTACACATGTAATGTATATTGAATAAAAATTATTCTATTCTATTCTATACTGCACAAATTCCTCTATGAACATTTAGCGGTCAGGAAGCTTTGTGCCCGGTGGATACTTCATAATTTAACAGAGGCCCAAAAACTCTGTCGCGTTTATTGGTGTCGTGAAATGGTTCAAAGATTTAACGGAGGTGACTCAAATGCTGTGTTCGACATACTTACGGGTGACGAAAGTTAGATTTATTGTTATAATCCTGAAACTAAGGGACAGTCTGCTGTCTGGGTATTTCCTTCCGAGGAGTTGCCAACTAAAGTGAAGAGAGTTCCAAGCGTGGGAAAAAAGATGGTGGCCTCGTTCTTCGGAAGGACAGGTCATTACGCAACAATTGTTTTAGGGGATCGTAAAAAGTTACTGCAGAGTGGTACACTAACAATTGCTTGCCACTTGTCTTGGAAAAAGTTCGGGCGAAACGACCTCGCAGTAGGATCCTCCTTGACTACAACAACGCCTCGTCGCACACCGCCAAGCAAACAATCGACTACTTGGCGACGTCAGACGTGGAATTACTGGGTTACCCGCCCTATAGCCCCGACCTTGCGATTTTTATTTATTTCCGAAAATAAAAGAAAAACTTCGAGGAAAACATTTTATGGACGCCGAAGAAGCAGTGGCTGCGTTTCAAAATGCCGTCGAAGAGAACCCTAAAGACTAGTGGGCAAAGTGCTTTTCTCAGTGGTTCCATCGGATCCAGCGATGTATTATATAATATTTTGAAAAGCTATAATAAAACTAATAAGTTGCTAGTCTGTTCAGTTTTTGATTTTCCAAGAACTTTCAGTGTCACCCTCGTAATTGGCCGTATAAGAAAATCGTAATAAAAAGGATGTTTAACATTTTCAACACATTTCATCAAAAGATAAATAAATGAATGGCATTAAAATGCAATGAAAGTAAAATAAAATTAAAAACGGGGAATGTTATGAATTAATGAAATAAAGGCGACAACTTCAGAATAATCGGAATCTACCAAATTAATGCATCTTTACACAAAGCACCCATTCAATTTTAATCAAATAATTTATGTATATATTTTTTTCACATTAGTCAAAAAATTCAATAGCTTTCAGTCCAAAAGATAATCTTTATGAGATACTTTTAATTCTCACCTTGATTATTCTGTTAAGTCTGGTAATTCTAAGTTTTTGCATGGTTTCTATGGGGGCTTTTGGCGGAGACTTATCTGCAAGCGCTCAATATTCTTTAAATAACGGTTTAAATCGATATAGCAATTTTTTTTACAAAGTGATATAATTTTGTTTATTATACGCATATAAACAAATAATGCAAATGGCAAAACGAGTGTTCCAATAATTTGAACCTTATACCATTTTGGCGCCTTAACACATTATTACCATCGAATTTTTCTGCTGTATTAAGCTCAAAATAAAATTATAATACTTTATTCAGATCTGAAATTATAATACCTACATTAACTAGATCGGAGATACCTGAGTTAGAGGACTCCCCTTTTCAATAACAATTCTAAGATACATGAAAGATTGCATGAATAGTGAATAGTGGCTAGCGCAGGTTTAATTTTTTTTTAAATTAATTTTAAAAGGTTTAATTTGACGGCTCCGTGGCGCAGTGGCTTAGCAATGAGTTGCTGCGCTGGGGGGCACGGGTTCGAATCCCGCACGGAGCAAGTATTTGTATGGCCTACAAATGATTGTTACGGGTCTGGATGTTTGTCCTTGTGAAATTTGTGTTTGTAAACTGCCTCCACGATACAGGAGAAAATCCCAGTGTGGGGGTAACGTTTTTTTTAAGAAAAAAAAAATTAGTTTATAGCCAAAATAATAATTTCAATATTTTTTCATAATAATAATAAAAAAAGCCTTCTAGTCAATGCTACAAAAAATAAATAATAGTTATTACGAAGAGTTCTGTAAACTGTGAAATACTAATCACAATTAGTTAAAATTACAGAGCAGTCTACTTATTACACAAATGATCAGTTAACAATTTCATAAATCGGACAATTGCCCTAGTGCTAGTAGACCTGGTCCTTATCGTAATCATGATCACGGTGAGGTCGGTCGATCGTGAACCGTGTTGTGCAATTTGTCGGATTTATCGCCTTACGTGTATAGCTTTTCGTGTTTTTTACCGTCCCGCGCGGATTGCTGCTTCGGCTCGCCGTTTTAATTATTCATCCGCGTGAGTTATGGTCGAATTAAAAAACTGTTAGAGTCGGACCGGCGGCGCCGTCGGGAGCCGTAATCGAGTTAGATCGAGTGATGGAGAATATTTAATGCGCTGGTGGCGCATACAGCTCTAAGTTTTGGTTTATATAGTAATTTTAATGAGCGCGTTTATAAGGTTTATTATAAAGGCATTTATACTCAGGCACAGAACTGGCAACAGTTGATTTGGTGGAATGGGAAGACGTTCTATATTAAAATATTAAGAATCTAATTGACATTATACGTAGAACTTGGTTGAAATACAAACGGGAGACAGAAAAGGAAGCAAACGAGCATTCGCAGCGCACCTGATGGTAAGTGACTACCGCGGCCCATGAACAACTGCTACATCAGAGAAATTGCAGGTACTACACCTGGAGGTGTTTTAAAAAGGGGAACGCTCATTCCTTGAAGGTCTCTAAGTCGTATCGTTACGGAAAAATCACTAGTGATAGGTGATTTCGCAAAGTATTTACAAAGTAGTCGGGTGAGGAAGAAAGTTTCAGGTAAATAATAGCACAGTGGCGGACCGTCAAGAATACAGATGGTTTGGATGAAATCGTGATGTGCATTAGTGGAACTCGATAGCTGGAATTAATTCGAATAATACCATGGAGCATATCCATTGATAAATATGTTAAATAATGCAAAGATATGCAACATCTCTTCGCTCATCTCACGCCAGTGAATCAATCCGATTATAGGCTCGATTCATTGGTGTGGCGACTGTCGTCGACGAGTCGGGCTGCTCTTCGCTGGATGCGATCAAGTAGAAGAAGATACCACTGAGAACTGGGGTGCTACAGCCCAGAGCTAACACTAGTATTCCATGTGTGACCTAACTTGTCCTCTGTCCCGCTCTACTAAGCACGCAAGTTATTGCCATACTACTAAGCACGCCAAGTTATTGCCAGTGACCGCGGAACTGAACGTCAACAACATGGGGAGGGCGTTGAAATTGATCGGATACGACAAAGCAGTTCTTTTATTTCTTGTGGCGGTTAAACTTTATTACATTTAGTTAGTAACTAGCAAAACCAGTTTAATTTTGCTTACGTATTGTGGAATATATGGAATATGACTAACGTGCCATTTGTTGCAAAATTATTTGTTAACTTCCCGCTTGTAAATGTATAATTTTCAAACTAGGAAGTTATAGACTTTGGTCCGATTTTGAGAATGGGAAATTTCATCAGATCTTCATGTTTTGAGGTCCTAGGAAGCCGATTCGACTATTGGATGTCCGGTCGTGTGTGTGTAAATATGTAAATAAAATTTTGTCGTACGATATCTTTAGAACGAACCAACCGATCGAGATGGGCGATCGGCGTTCGAAAGTGTTCATTGAGACTTCTAGCTGATTAGGTTTTCAAGTCAATCGGTCGAGCCGTTTCAAAAACCAAATAAGCAAAATTAAATAAAATTTCGAGCATTGCGCTCGAAACTAACCGGGAAGTTCCAGGAATGACCTGCAAGGTCAACCGTATTTTTTGATAAATTTTATGCTAGAGAGAAAGAAACACGTATTTCTATTTTTAATGTAAACTAGCGACCCGCCCCGGATAATATTATTAACGGCACATTAATATGAAACCATTTATTTAAAACAAAAAGATTTTTAAAAAAAAACTAAACTAACTAACTACTACCTAAACTAAAAACTAAGAGGTTTTTCGCCTAAAATATAGCATAGATCCCTTCTGGCAATGGCTCTCTATCTGTTCGGAAAGTTTCATCACAATTGGCTTAGCTATTCCGAAGATTTGTCCGAACAGACAGACAAACAGACAGAGCGACAGATAGACAAACAGATAAAATTTTTAAAGACTGTTATTTATGTCTTAAAAACATGCAAGTAACTAATAAAAATTAATAATAGACTTAAGTTATCTCAATAGAATTAAGTTTTATACGTGGTAGAGCTATGGCCATGCTGCAGCTACATATATTAGTAGTATAGTTGTAGCACGAATGGGTCGGCTCGACCGGGGAAGGACCACGCTCTCGCAGAATACCAACGTAAAGTAGCAGCTTAACGCTCCTGTGTCGTATGGTGAGTGTAGAGAACCGGAGACCCTTTTTACTGCAAACAAGGCATTCCATCTTAGTCCTCGCGGGTGACAACGCATCTGCATTTTGATTCGTAATCGAATTCGAGGATAGATGTAGATGTCTATGGGCCACAGCAACCACCGTTGCTTGTTTTTCACCCTTATCGTATAAAAAAATCTCAATAATATAGTTGTTATTAAGTAGTAGTTCCTTTTTCTGCATAGGTTTCTTTCTGGATTACTATCTCTCAGCTATTTCTGTTGCCAAGAGCAGTGCTACTGTGTTCCGGTTATTGTAAGGAAAGAAGGCCAATATAAGTACGAATTATAGAGCATTACATCATAGTTTTTAAGGGGCAATAATAACGCATCTGCAGTCTTCTTAGTTTAAGGGTTGCAAGTATCCATATAAAGTGGAACACCATGGGTAAACATTATGGATAAACATGGATAAACATTGTATTCGGTGAGAGTTCGATAAAACTCGTCCTTGCCCCTGCGAGGCGGGTATGCGTCGGCACTTCTCCGTGAAAAAAAAACTACAGTATCTACCCACTAGAACTGTCAGATGATCTATTAGCTTGTTTGTCAAATTTACATTATAAATTAAATAAATATATCTTGTGTTTTTTAGGGTTCCGTACCTCAAAAGGAAAAAACGGAACCCTTATAGGATCACTTTGTTGTCCGTCTGTCTGTCTGTCTGTCTGTCAAGTCCGTTTTTCTCAGGAATGCGTGGAGGTATCAAGCTAAAATTCATATTAAATACTCAATCAAACTTCTAGGTCAACGCAATCAAAAGATACAGCCGTTTATGCCGTAAATTTTCGACATTCGCAAGGGAATCAAAACCTACAGGTTACCGTACCGTACCAAATTTCAAGATTCTGAGTTCACGGGAGTACTTCCCGTGAACTTGAAATTTGGTACGAAGCAACGTTTTAGTTACATCATATAATAAAAATATTTTTAATAATTTTAAACTTATATACCTACAGATTTGTTCGGAACCCTCGGTGCGCGAGTCCTACTCGCACTTTGCCGGTTTTTTTATATAAGAGAGGGAAAACGAGCATGTGGCTCACCTGATGGTAGGTAAGTGACTACCGCCGCCCATGAACAACTGCAACACCAGGGGAATTGCAGATGCGTTGCCGGCCTTTTAAAAAAGAGTACGCTCTGTTCTTGAAGGTGCCTAAGTCATACCGTTCCGGAAAAATCGCACTTAGTAGTCGATTCCACAAGGAAGTTGTGCGAGGAAAAAAACTTCTTGTAAATTGCACTAATGACGGCTAAATAACAGTGTCCCATTTCGTCTTATATTTCTATAGGCGTCGTGAAATAGCCTTTTTCTACCGACATCAAAAAGGAGGAGGTAATCAAATCGACTATTTGTTTTTTTTGGGTGTTTTACCTCATTCGACAATTTCGACAATTTTTAATTTTACCACTTGAAAAAACTGCTAGTCCTAAAATATCAAAACTCCCACCCTCCCTTAATCGCGCGCACTATACCCGTCGCCCGCAATTCCAGTGCTACCATCCCCAGCACCACCACTCTCGAAAATACGACACGTGTTTCGCCTCTACACGAGGCATCCTCAGGTGAAGTAGACTCTGCGGAGGCTGGCCGCTAACATTTTCTTTCTTTACGTGGAATTAAGCAAATTAGTTTATAACAACCACATTAAATCTTAGTTATATTTATAAAAATAAGCGATATATTTATCAAATACATAGATTAAATAATGTCAACATAATTTTTTTATTGAATTATTATTACAACATATAATGTCAGTTTCCTGTACTAAAAATACCATACTTACGGATTTCACTTTTTTTTATAATTTTGTCTTACTATTTAATAATTTGTTGAAGTAATTAAATAATAAATCTAAGCACCAAATATAACATTACTTTATTTAATCCTTGTTGTCTATAAATTCTTCTAAGCTGTAGAAGCATTTGTCTAATAACCACGTGTTCAGTACCTTTTTAAATTTTATGTCGTTTATATTTTTAAAAGAGTCAGGGATATTTTAGTAAATTTGAATGGCATTACAGTAAATGCTTTTAGTATATTGTACTGTTTTCGGATAAAATGTAATTGTTATTTTATAAGGCTTTCTGGAATTTTTAGATTTTTCAAATAGGTATTCATATTTCCGTAAAAAAAAGGTACCTCTTTAATGTATAAACAGGATAGTGGCAAAATGCCCAGTTTCTTAAAAAGCGGTTTACTAGAGTTACTCTGAGGAACCTCACACATAGCTCTAATGCACTTTTTTTGCATTTTAAATAGCCTGCCGATATTTGGGGCGTTGCCCCAGAAAATTATGCAATAGGCTAAAATTGAAACGTGGTTCCCGGCTACAACGAGTGTCAACATTTAAGCCCAAGAATTTTGTTGAATGCACCTCCTGTATTATTTCTGACTCGTGTTCGATATTTAATGGTAACGACTTTTTTTATTCGATATCATAATTTTTTTTATTCAGGACAACATACAATTACATAATAATGCTTAAACCAAATAACATTTTATAAATTAAATTAGTCATTAAAAGTAACCAGCAGCGTTATCCGCAAAGTTATGTTAAATTGGTAACAATAAATAATAAATGCACAGTAAACAGAGTGAGACAAGTGAAAAAGAGAAAACAAAGAAAGGTGACAGTACTCAGTGACATAAAAATCAAAATGAGACAAAAGGGAAGAAAAATTGCTTACAATAAATCTTGTGAAATATTTTAAGATACTATTGAATGTCTAACAACTTTCTTAGAACGTTCTTGCGAAATTGTAATTGGAAATGTTGATGTTGATAGGGCGTTTGTGTCTTAAAACTAAAAAGAGGCTGAGTGGAAGTACTACAACTAGAGAGTACAAAAACTGCCAATTTCCCATTTGGTACACTTAAAGACTAGAGACCAGCCTACTTAATACGTCGCCTCGACAATATCGATGCATAATATGAATGTATAAATACATCAATATTGTCTCCATAGACATAATGTTATGATTTTTAGCCGGCGAAGGACAAAAGTGAATCTGCCACCGGGCTAGGTGCTCAGTGTGATATTACTGAGCTAATTCTATGTGTATATAATGGGGCATATACACCATCGTCCATGATTGACAACCACAGAATAGGGCATGATTGTCACAATCATTGCGCGGCTGCCCACACAATCGTGCATCGTACATATTTGTATTGTCATCTGTTCGAGATGGACGTTGAAACAGTAGCAGCTGCCGCTATTTATTTAATTAATTTATAATATAACTATTATTTAAATGTACACCATAACAGAGTTGTGAAAAAAAAGGAAGCAAATAAGGTGCACACACAGATTCACCTAAATAGAACAAGGTAAGTTAATAATAATAATAATAATAATAATAATAATAATAATAATTATTTCGATAACATATTGTCTACATTTACAGATAGTGATCGAAGACACCTTTTAAGCAAAAATCTTGCCTGTATTAGGTGCCTTCGCTCTTCCATAGCTACTAGTTAACATAAAGTTTATTATCTATAACAGTATTAGGGGTACAAAAAAAATATGAAAAATAAGAATTGTACGTGTGTGTGATGCATGTGTGTGTGTGTGTGTGTGTGTGTGTGTGTGTGTGTGTGTGTGTGTGTGTGTGTGTGTGTGTGTGTGTTTGTGTTAAGTTATGCCATGTGTTTAAGAATAATCTCTGTTTCCTCGTAATCTAAAGGTATTAAATAGTTAGTAACTATTTTTTTGCATTCGCGTAGTGTTTTATTATATATGTCTACGATTTTATTTACTTTATTATATAGATAGGCCGAACGACTGTTAAGTTGATTTTTAGCAAAGGCGGTTCTAGTTTTGGTAAGTGGAATAACATTTTTTTTTCTTCTAGCTGTAATATTGTCTGAGACATAAGGTGTAGTTTTATGTCTTTTTAATATAACGCAAAGAATGTACAGCTTTCTTACAGATAAGACTTTACAAAGAGCGTATAAAGTGTGAGTTGGAAATCTTCTACGTTTAAAGAGCATCACTTTCAGTAAAGCACGTTGCGCACGTTCCACTTCAATCATTTTTGTTTTAACCGCTCCTCCCCAAATGGAAATGCAATAAGTTAGGATTGATTGCGCAAGTGAAGTGTAAATTTCTTTAAAAATATTCCTTCTGGGGCTATGATCAACCCCCCACCCCCCAGGCACTACATGTCTCAAGGACTTGAATATCCAGATCAATTTTCTTAATCTGGTAGAGACTAGTTCAATGTGCGAATGCCAAGAGAGCCGCTGGTCTATCATAACACCTAGGTATTTCGTTTTATCAATTCTGTCTATAGCAGGACAATCACAGTTAGTGGGTTCAGTTTCAGGATTGCAAGAGTGAATTAATAGATTGAAGTTAGTGTCAGGTTGTGAATGATTTTGAATACTGTAACAGATGTAATTAGTTTTGGCCGTATTCAGGGTTAATAGATTGTTTTTTAACCAGTTGTTAATCAAGTGCAGGCCAGATTCAGCATTATTCTTCACATCAGCCCAGTTATTCCCAGAAAAAACGACTGCTGTATCATCGGCATAGGAAAAGATGTGCGCATGGTCAATTTTTAGATTACAGAGGTCATTAATATATATAAGAAAGAGCGTTGGTCCTAACACACTTCCCTGTGGTACACCATAGGATACAGCAAGGTCTTCACTGATGTAATGACCCAATTTCACTCTTTGCATTCTATCAGAGAGATAGCTCTTAAAGAGAGATAGTGCAACATCTCTGATACCTAATTGTTCTAGTTTTTGGACAAGAATAGGGATGAAAACGGTATCAAACGCTTTCCTGAGGTCCAAAAAAACAGTCAGACACTTGATCCCTTTATCCATCGTCTCAGTAACTAGCTGGCTAAGAGCAGCTATTGCATCTTCAGTTGATCTGCCCTGTCTGAAGCCATACTGTGACGTCGATAGAAGCCGAAATTTTTCTAAGTAATTTAATAATCTAGAATTCAAAAGTCTCTCAAGTATCTTCGAGATAGCTGGCAGTACCGAAATTGGCCTATAATTACCCACATCCTCCCTGTCCCCACTTTTGTATACAGGAGTGACTACTGACTTTTTTAGCGGGGCTGGAAAAACGCCCTGCTCAAAACATAAGTTAGCTAAGTGAGTAACTATAGGTACAATTTCGTTTTTTACAAGTTTTAAGAACGTGATGGGAATTTTGTCCCAACCAGGAGCGCCATCTGATCTCAAGTTCATGAGTGTTCTTTCGACTTCTTTCACATCAGCTTGTAGCAAGACAAAGGAGTTGCATGTAGCAACAGTATTTCTAGTTCCGAGAATTAGATTAGAATTGCCACTAGAATTAATATTTTCGGCAAGATGCTCTCCTATTTTCGCAAAGTAATTGTTAATATGATTTGCAGATTCAGTTGGATCATTTTTCAGTTTGAATAACGCCTCACTTTCATCGTATGATTTATTGTTAAAGGTAATGGTTTTTATATTTTTCCACAGCAGTCTATTATTACTAACTGATTTAGTAAGCAAGTCTCTTTCATATTTCCTTTTAAGTTTTTTAATAAGCTTATTACATAAATTTCTATATCTAGTGTAGGTTATTTTTAATATTTCATTGTGACTCTCTTTTCGAAGCTGTTTTTGTAGTTTGTTACGATGTTTGATGCATCGTAAAATGCCAGGAGTAATCCACGGCTTTATTGTGCGCTGGCTTCTAGGAATCGAGATATTTATGGTATTCGAATTCAGTGATTCAGTGAGCATAGCTATCAGACGGTCAGATAAAGCCGTTGGATCACTATAAAACAGTAATTCATTAATATTTTTTTGTTGAAGGTCCTTATGAGCTTTAATATAATCTGTTTTAGTTTTTGTTTTATTAATAGACTTTAATAGTTTAGTCTTAGATAGAGAAAGAACGGTAGTAAAGTGATCTGTGATAGTGGTACGCAAAACTGCTATGAATGCTGAATGTTTATTCTTGTTAATCTTTAGCATAAAGTGATCTAGGCAGTTCTTCTCTCTAGTAGGTATAGTGTGACCCGCTAGTATACCATATGCTGAGAGAGCGTTCAAATAGTTAGTTCTATTTTTATACTCATATGACGGTTCAATAAGTTTGGGTGTAATATTAATGTTAATATCTCCCGTGATTATAATGTTATTTTGATTAGTTAGGGTATCCAAGTGTGAACAAAGTGAGTCTATAAAATCATCAGCATTTGTATTAGAAGGGGATCGATAAATACATAATATTGTGTTATTAAGTACGTCAAGCTGAAGACAAGAAGCGTGAGTAAGACTTATTTCCCTAACTTTTGGCTGTAAAGATTTTTTAATATAGGTAACTACACCATCATTCTGATTCAGATGGCGTGTCGTTGAATAAGAACTATAATTGAGTAGTTGTGGTACAGGTTTATATGAGGTAAGTCTACATTCAGTCAGGATCAAAATATCCGCCTCAAAGGGAAGACTAGACAATGTCAACATCAAATCGTCAAAGTTACTGTAAATACTACAGATGTTTTGGGAAATAATCACAAGACCGGATTCATAATTAATTTTATAAGATGGGAGCTCCGAACAGTCACACTCTATTGCACGAGAAATATCAATACCGTCTATCACATTCAAATTACAAAGTTGAGGATCACCCATTTGGTGTATAGAAAAATGCAAATATCGTTACTACAGGATTATGGCTAGTTATAATGATTTTAGTTATATGAGGAAGGTTTCGTTCTATCAGAATGAGGTAAAGATTTATTTCGTTTGGTGGTTGTGTGTATAGAGATTTGAATGAAGACTGTTGGAGAGGAATAATGTATGAGGATTTTTGAGTATATAATTGAGTCTGTAAAGTATGGTAGAAGAAATGTGTGACATATATTGGATTTTTATGCTTAATAATAATTCTAAAAGTTTTTACAAAGTGAAACAGAGAAAAAAAATACAAATAACACAATAAAAACAGATAATCAGGCAGAATAACAGAGTTTATCAGTTGGGTGAGCTTAGTAATAACAGTAATACCAGAGGTTGGTAGTACATGTTCAGATAGTCAGATTACTTGGGGTCCCTGCTGCTGACTACCCAGAAGTTGGTGTACTTGACTTTCATTACGTATCATTATAATTGGAGAGTTTTCATTCTCTCTTACATACACTTTACCATAGGCGGTCCAGCAGAATTTATAGTTCTTTGACTTGGCCAGATCACGCGCCAAGAAATGTAAACGCGCTCCTTTTGGGGTTAGATGCTCGGACAGGAATATAGGGGTATCTTCTTGTGTTTTAAAGCCGAGATGTTTGGCACACAGCTTAAATTTATGTTTGATATTAAATGATTTTGCTGCTTTTAGTAAATCATTCTTTAGTATGGGCGAACTTGTTTCCACTACAATGGTTGGGCTTTTATTGTTAATGGACTTTGGCCGCACTCTGTAAATATCTTTAATATCCATTTTGGTGATATTGTAGTCCAGAGACTTGGAGAGAGCACTAACCATATCAATAAGGTCTTCTTTTTTTTCGTTAGGCTTTTTCGGAACATTTTTAATTTCGAAGCTCGACTTACGATTTTCCAATTGTAATTCTTCCATTTTATTCTCCAGAACAGTAATATAATTCCTATCCTGCTTAACCTGTGTTTCAAGTTCGATTATTCGCTGCCTAAACTCCTCATTTTGTGCGGCTAAGAAAGAGACTGAGCTTTCAATGTTATTATTTGTCTGTTGTATCTCTTTAAGTACGGTATTTACTTGTTTAAGTTCGTTGGTTTGGGAGGCAGAAAAAAATGTCATTAACCTACGCATTTCTTGTTTAAAATCATCCATTTGGTTAGACCTCGAATCATCCAATTGGTCCCTGCGTCTCTTATTTCTTTGGGAAACAAAGTTTGGAGGCGTAATAAGCGATAGATCCGTGTCAGAGGCAGTTCTGTTGAGTACAGTATCCGTATGTACTAAGGTAGCAGAGCTACTAGGAGATGTATTCGCCGCTGCCGATGTCGCGGATGACGTAGCGTCGGGGCGTGTGGCCATACTGCCTCTAAGATGGCTTTAGTGCAGTGGTAGGTAGTGGTAGTAGCCCTTAATTGGGTGGCGATGCAATCGTGGGTGTGTGACTGTTGTTCAACACAAATAGTGACGTTACGCTAACGCAGAATTGGTTGTAATTGTAGTTGCGTACAGCAGTAGGCGGAGTACGAAGTACTAGGCGCTCATAAAGTTGAAAGAGGTAGTAGAACTGTTTGCACCTTCTTAGACCGCTAATTGGGTGGCGTTGAAATGTGGGGGTGCGGCTGTTGCTCAACAAAAATGGTGTCAAAGCGATCGCACAGGAATGGTAGTAATTTATACTTGCGTCACAACAGTAGGCGGAGCACGAAGTACCAGGCACTCAGGAAGTTCTGAGAGGTAGTAAAACTGTTTGCACCTTCAAGTTTATGCACTCCTATTATTTTGTCCGAATTTAATAATACTGATTGTATTTTAATTTTTTAATAAACGAATTTAAAATAGCTCCAGAGACACAACTGTTCCTTACGGAGATCCGATCATGTAGACGCGCGCACTATCATTTTTTTTATATGATAGGGTGACAAACGAGCACACAGTCCACCTGATGGTAAGTGGTTACTGTGACCCATAGACATCTACATCTATCATCAATAAAGACTCAAGATGCAGATGCGTTGTCACCCGTGAGGACTAAGATGGAATGCCTCTTTGCCAGTAAAAAGGGTCTCCGGTTCTCTACACTCACCATACGAAACACAGCCGCGTTAAGCTGCTATTTTACGCTGGTTTTCTGTGAGAAAGTTTCGGTCCTTCCCCGGTCGAGCCGACCCCTTCGTGCTACAAATATACTACTAATATAGCTGCAGCATGGCTCTACCACGTTGAAATAATGGTCATGGTCATGGTCAAACTTCCTTTAATATTTGTCCGAAAAACTGACACAGCGGCCATTACGCTCGACCATTACTGATCATGGGCAGCCATAGGCGATTATGCCCTCTACACGATTGTGATCGCTAGAATTCGTCCATCATGGCCGATGGTGTATAGGCCCCATTATAATATTATGTAGAGTCGAAAGTAAAACTTCGTTAGTGTGATTAAGGTTTCTGTTGTTGTTCGGTTCGTTTACACACACACCCAACCACAGACACACACACACACACACACACACACATCAACAACCTGAGTAACACGTAAACTATTAAGTAATCTGTGGTAACACATCCCCTAAAGCGATGGATTCGGACTCTACGTAAATATTACTTATCGCTCTAGACCTCTAGACGCCTCAAAACGTGTAGATTATCATAATTTCTTATTCCAAAAGTCAGACCCATTAAAACAACTTCGAAATGGGAAACTTATATTTTTACATCTATATCATTATTATATACAGTGAGTAAAAACACTACATCTGAGCATCTATGTATAAATTCATACGACATGAAACGCGGCAGTTTTTAAAAGCTTAATACGCACTACATAATAACATTATTCGTACCAACCTTTATGCAACTGGCTCTCATGTTTTCGACATTTTGCGCGCCTGTTTTGAAACCACACCTGCAAACAAAGACTAATTAGTTTTGAATCAAACACATCGAACTAGTTGCGGTTAAATTCAATCAGCTAAACCGATTTTGCCCAAACCTGTACCTACATACAAATCTGCTTTGCACGTCAACAAAAATTACAGCGAAACAAAATAAATTTACCACTGCAGTCATATTTAAGTAGAAATTTAAAGTAAGAGTCATGTTCTTACATCTGTGGAGGTTTTGGAAGCAGGTAATAGACCACAGAGTAGTTTATATACCTACATGAAGAATCCTCCATACTGCCCCTACGTATTGACGATGTTCGTTGTGTGATATTATGATCTCGAAAAAGTTACACTAATACAGATTTCTCCCCGATATTTTCCTTCAATGTGAACACGTGGTAAATCAGCACTTAAAATTGCAACTAACAATTTCAGTAGGTATAGGTAGTACTAGCGAGGATGGGAGTCGTTTAATTCTTGGCTTGGTCGCTAATTATGAAATTTTGAAACGAGCGCTTATCCCCTGACTCTCCACTAAATTTTAATTGTCTGTTTTTTTTTTAAATTGTGAATTTTATATACGTATATTTGTAACGGACACGATAAATATTTTTTTATTTTTTTATTAGTTTTTATTTGTGGTAGAGCCATGCTGCAGCTGCGGCTTGACCGGGGAAGGACCACGCTCTCACAAAATACCAGCGTAAAATAGCTGCTTAACACTAGTGTGTTTCGTATGGTGAGTGTAGAGAACCTTTTTATTGGAAAAAGAGGCATACCTTCTTAGTCCTCACGGGTGACAACGTATTTGCATTTTGTTTATTTATTGAAGATAGATGTACTCTCTATGGGACACAGCAATCACTTGCCATCAGGTGGACTGTGTGCTAATTTGTCACCCAATCCTATACAAAAAAAATAACTATGTAAATTGCTTGAAGAAATAAGACAAAGTTTTCTTATTTCTGTTTCACAGCACGTCTGTATAATCTACCTATATAGCGATTGGATTGACCGTCACATAATCGCGTTACACTTCCCAACACGTATGTGCATTGCACACGTTTGTTTTGTACGTAGTATAGAGGGACGTGAGCATTGTAGGTACCGATAGACAAACACAGGTAACCGCATTAGTGAGGAAGACACGTCGAGCTAATTGCACTCTACAGTCAAAAGTAATGCGTGTTACGATTCTGTTTTAGGTGTGAATGATATCACACAATATACATAATCATTAAGTTGAAATGTTAAGTATAAAATAGAGCTTAATAAACTATTATTGTTCATGTGTAGTGAACGTATATGTTTAATGTTAACGATAGTACTATAACCACGGATATAACAGAGATACTTAACTATAACTTTAAATTTTCATTGTTCCTCCATCTGTGAACGTGTTATGAGATTTTATATTGAACAGTATTCTATTAAAAAGAGCTAAAAAGTTAAGAAGAACATTAACAGCGTTGTGGCAACGTACGGGAATCCACGACTCCTTACCATCTCGGGGGTTTCGTAAGAGGTGACAGAGGAAATTGAAACAAGTGATTTTCATGATACGAGAAAAGTAATTAAAAATTGTGTTTGTCATCTCGCCTGCCAACCAGTGCAATTGTGGCAACAAACATCCCTCTTATGCAATTTTGCGGAAGCTAGAATTTCTACTGGTGAAAGTGGAATTTAGGTTAAAGGTAAATAAGTTTTTTTTTTTAATTAGACCTCGATAAAAGCGTCCTGATGCTGACTGAACACATTATTATGGTATGGTACGGATACAAAATAAATAAAAGTACTTACTAGCATAGTATGGACTAAAGAAGTAAACCAGCATGTTTTTCAACTTATTGCCAAGGCTCATTGGTATGATACGTTTCATTTATATATATAAGCATAATTACTGTTAAATCTAAATCGCAAGATACAATATATAATATTGCTGTTGTTAATTATCAACCGTTGGATTGCTAAATATTTTAGTTTTAATTTAAAATATTAAATTACGTTTAAATTAACTAAATAACTTTCTTAATTAAATATACACACCGGCACAATTAGCGGAACACAAAAAAAGCAGGATTTTAAAATCTTTTACTTGAGGAACTGGCCAGTTATGATATTTTTTTAATTTATTGTTAAATTTGAAAATAGAAAATTAGATGACATACACTTTTTTCATTCATTTGTTTTATTTTCCCGAACAATACGTTTTGTCAACTTGTTCGAGTAATAACTACGTAATTGTAATTTTTTTGAAAAATTGCACTTAATGGTTTTTTATAAATTTGTTATTCTATAGGCAATTTTGTTTATTAAAAGCTCTTTATTATGCCTGACTTAACATCACTGGAAATCATTAGGGCTGATGAAATGAGAAGAAATGGCCATACCTACAGATCGATTGCCTCAAGGCTTCGTCGACCAGTATCAACGATTCATCGCAGCATCCAGCGGTACAGATCGTCTAATTCTCTTGTGAGGAGGAGGGGTCAAGGTAGAAAAAGATGTACATCGAGGCGAGATGACAGTTTTTTTCAACTTGGAGTTCGTAGGAATACGCGATTAACGGCTGTACAAGCTCGAAATGAACTGGAAGACGTTCGAGGAGTACGAGTAAGTGAGCGTACAGTTCGCAAGAGATTTGAAGAAGTTGGTTTAGGGTCGTATATACCTGCCAAAGGCCCAAAACTTGAGAGACGTCACCGCGTAAACCGATTAAGCTATGCGCGAGAACATCGTCATTGGGATTTGAACGAATGGCAGCAGGTTCTCTTTACTAATGAGTGCAGAGTTCTTTTAAAACAGATCGATGGGAGACAGCGAATATGGAGACGCAAAGTAGAACGCCACATACAGTCTAATTTTGAACACACAGTGGCTTATGGTGGCGGCTCGATTATGGTTTGGGGAGGGATATGTTTGGGAGCTCGCACGGAGTTAGTGATAGTCACAGGAGGGACCATGACAGCAGATCTATACATCAGAGACATTTTAGAAGAACATGTTGTACCATTTGCCCCATTTATTGGTGACGACTTTATTCTAATGCAAGATAATGCTCGTGCTCATAGTGCACAATCGGTACAGGCATATCTGAGCCACGTAGGTATACCGGTGATGCAGTGGCCAGCAAATTCCCCCGATATGAATCCGATTGAGCATGTCTGGGACTTGCTAAAAAGAAGGGTTAAATCCAGAATGCCACCCCCAACAATCTGAATGAACTTGGAAACGCATTACTTGAGGAGTGGGAGCGGTTGCCTCAAGAAATCATCGATAACATAATCTGTAGCATGCCCAGACGAATGGAAACCGTAATCAGAGCAAGAGGGGGAAACACTCGTTATTAATTTTGCTTTAATTTTATTGTTAAATCATTTAATGCTTACTTTTTTTTATTTTTTGTGATGGTTCATAATTATCTAAAAATTTCACTTATTTCAAATTTCTTTATTTTTCAATAAAAATAACGAAGACTTTTCAAAGTCGTTGTTAAAAGATGTTAATCAATTTGTTATTTTGTGTCTAATTACATTTTCGTCAAATATATGCGTTATTATCTCATAGTCTCACTTTTTTTTCTGTTCCGCTAATTGTGCCGGTGTGCATATAATAAAGCACTGTATTATTTTTAATTAAGAAAGGATAATTGCACGCAAAAGTTTTGGCACTGATGAAAAAAATGTATTATTTAAATGCTGAGAATTTTACATTTCTGTTCCACTATCATTGTAATGATAATGTGCTAAAACTAGCATAGATAATACAACTATTTTATTGCTTGCTTTAATATTACTGCTCAGATTATTCAGTAAGGTAGTCTCTAATCTCTATTGCTCGCGACCGATACGCTAACTAGGGGCGAATTCATTAACTCTGATTACATTAGAGTTATACAATTTGACTAGACAAACAAACATGTTAAACATGCCGTGCCGTGCTGCTCCGTTTTATAAAGCATTTGTATAATTTCTGTGCAAATAAGTTGATTATTAAATTTATCATTAATGCCAAAATACAACATATTGATAGAATTAAAAACAGTGATATGACTATCGCATAATTTAATTAAATACTTAGTACCCGTATATTAGCAAAATAGTTTACCTGACTGTAATAAGTAAAAAATACTCGTATTTTATCACACATTGTTACACACAACACCCCACATCCCACAAGGAATGCCACAAAACACTTCACACGTCTTACTATGTCGTCACTCCATCTAGTGGGAGCCGCCCTACACTTCGCCTACCAATACGAGGCTGCCACTCGAGGACCTTTATTCCCCATCGATAGTTGGTGCTTCGAGCTATATAGCGGGCCCATTGCCAATTCAGCTTACATCTGTTATCTTACATCTGTTATGTCGGTTATCCTGGGTTGACTACGATAACTTTATTGCGAATTTCACTTATTAATTTCACTTATTGAGTGAGTGATGAGTTATGTACTTAGCATTAATGTAATACCTTATCCTTTCACAGCTAGTTTGAAAACGTCTTCTAATGCAGCGGTGAAGAGTTTTGAAGATATAACTTTACCATATCTTACAGCTCTTTACAGTTGGATAGGTTCCGTTCTCTGATTCTATTCTCGGAAGCCATCGTAACCTTACTGTAGCAACCCTTCGACCGACAACTTGGTACCGGCTAAAGGGACGGCAACACCACCCAAACTCCGACAGAATTGAAGGTTTTCTAATAATCGACATACCCAAGACACTGTAGCAGATTGTACTCTTAGGTATTCTGTGTAATTTTCCAAAAAGTATGTATGTGGTTTATGGTACTAAAGACTTTTTGGGACAGTCTTGGTCGGTAGGCTGGAAGACGTCAAGTTGGCGTGCTAGACGATTCGTGTTGAATTTCGAAAACAGCACGCAGACGCGGCTCAGCAGCGAAATCGGTCTGTACTTCTACAATACGAGTAGACTGTTGTCGCGTTTCTTGAAGAAAATACCACCGAACTTCTGCTCTATGCCTCCGGAATAGCATAACGCCACCATGGATATATAAAACTTGCTTGTAAATGCCAAATATTTATTTATTATTAAAATTCCGTCTACTATTGACGATAGTTTCATATTCCATTTACGTAAGTATTCCAGAAAAAAAATTGTTTTTAGGGAAACTCAATGTAATTTCTTGGTAAAAAAAAATTGACACAAGTATTACATAACCTGACAGTAGTGAAGAAATACAACTAGGGGTAGTAACTTTTATTTTTACGTCACTTTCTGGGGCACTTAAGTTCCCTACCAGCCAGCGTACACTTACGTATATCGCTTAACGGCAATCGGGCACTAATCGCGATATATGGCCGATAAAGTGGCACTTGTTGGACGCTCGCAGCTAATTACTTGCATTAGTAATGAACGGGGATCGCAATGTTAAGTGGCTATGTATATTACAAGGGTACAGGATTCGGCTGCCAGCTAATTAATATCGTACACGATGATTGCTAGTGTGTTACGGTTGTGAGTGATGACTCTATTTAATCAAGTGGTATGAAAGAAACAGATTAGCATACCACTTAATCTAAAGTCCTACCGATATAATTAATATGTTGCAACCAAGGTTGAATTTTCAAAGCTAATTTAACAATATTTTTATAATTCAGTATAAAAATAATAAAAAAGCTTTATGATTTCTTATATTTACGCGAACACTACACATTGAATAAAACTATTTTTTACGGATTTTATCGCGTTTAATTTACTATTTTAAAATTATTTTAATATTATTTATTATTGTCTGGAAAGTCTGCAGTCTGTGAACATGTTCAAGATCGTCCCTGCCATTACATCAGATTTGATAGACCACAAATCCTCGCAAAAGAACACCGATTCTTACCAAGGATGATACGCGAGGCTATTAAAATTAAAAAAACATCCTAATTTTAATAGAGAAGATGGATAGGTGCTGCCATCTGCTTGTGATCCCATAATTAACAAAATTAAATCCAAACCTAAGCATACCACTGCTAGACTTCAAGATACTGTAAGTTCATTCTGCGTAAATCGAACCAAATATTAATATTAAAAAACTGAAGGTAGCCGGACTAACTGTGACATCGGGACGTCAAACATCTCAGTCCCCCCGTGACCATGGGTTGCTGTAAAGCACCCGAAACGTCGGGGAATTAAAATAGTAAATTAAACGCGATAAAATCCCTAAAAAATAGTTTTATTCAAAAAAGCTTTACATGATATTTGCGAACATTTGAAACTTGTAATCACTTACATTGTACTGATTTTAAACTCTGCTTGCAACCTTTCAACGTTACACGATTCAATTGAGTCAGTAACAGTTGACACAATGTATACATCCATACTAGTCTATCTATACCTAGAATAAATCTGTAGAAAAATTGTGTGTTCATGATTCACGCAAAAACTACTGGCCAGTTTTCCATGAAATTTTGTACGTAGACAGAAAATGATCGTGTATAACAAACAATATTATGGGCAACTTTTTATCCGCTTACCATATATACAGTAATCTATGCCGCTTACGGAAAAGTAAAAAAGGGGGATATGTTTTTCCATTTTTTTTAGTTTATTGTCATTATTGCTACTGATGGTTTTATTAGTCCTAACTAGGATTTAGCTATACGTATAATAAATTTATAGAAAAGTATGTGTGTGTGAAAATAAAACTCATCGCGACATCGTCAGTAAGGGCAGAACAACGTCTGCCGGGCCAGCTAGTAATAAATTAGGTACTACGTCATAATACGATTTAATTTATTAGGAGTGTCTCAAAAATTTGTTAATTTACTCTTCTTTTTCTTTTTTCTATTTTTTTAAAAACGTTACCCCCACACTAGGATTTTCTCCTGTGTCGTGGAAGCAGTTTACAAACACAAATTGCACGAGGACAAACATCCAGACCCTGAACAATTATTTGTAGGCCATGCAAATACTTGTTCCGTGCGGGATTCGAACCCGCGGCCCCCAGCGCAACAACTCATTGCTAAGCCACTGCGCCACGGAGCCGTCACTGAACTTAAATTAATTTTTATTATATTAATTTAGTGTGTTTAGCAGGGATGGTGGACATGACACGGATGTAGAACGTAGACTGAACGCAGGACACAGAGTAAATGGGACCCTTCACTCTATTATGAGAAGTCAGAATGTGTCAAAGAAGTCCCTTATGGCAATTCGGAATGCTATGTTAGTCCCAACCTTATTGTATTGTAGTGAAAGTTGGGTGTGGCAGAAGAAGCACGAAAGAAAAAAGATAAAAGAAATGCTGTAGAAATGCTATCATTAATAATTTAAAATTTTTTGTACAGCCGACTTCAATATAAGTTATTAAGAGTAACTCAAATAACTCAAAAACTATTGGTCTGACCTTGATCAAATTCATATGGGACCACACGAGAAGTATCAGCTTTCATATAAAAAAACAATGATCGAAATCGGTCCACCCAGTAAAAAGTTATTAGGTAACACACATTAAAAAAAAACATACGCGTCGAATTGAGTACCGTCTCCTTTTTGGAAGTCGGCAGAAAACATACAGTCGAATTGAGTACCGTCTCCTTTTTGGAAGTCGGCAGAAAAGTAACTGTTAAGAGGCACTTGAATATAAAAAACATGTGTGCAGTTCACACGCGTTATGGATGAAATGAGTGAAACCTTCAAATAAAATGAAATATAAAAGAAAAACATTTTACAGTAAAAGATTTATTTAATTTAATAATTTTCAACCACAACTGCGGCATAAAATATAAAATAAGTCCAATTTTATAGCAAATAAATCTTACAATCCTTATTATTAGACCTTATTATTTGAGAGCCGTGGTAGCACAGAACACTAATACCCTTAGGCGGTAGCGGTGCGTGGTAGCTCAGATTATCAGCGGAAAACATCGTGTTTTTTTTAAACTGGCTTTACGGCTCTGGGTTCTAGCCCTTCTGAGCCTAAAACATCGTGAGGAAACATGCACGCTCTGACGCGCGCGATGACCTATCATTAATCTATGCATACATGTCTGAGAAATAAAACAAATATCTCGAAGACATGTGAAGTTCGACATTTCCTTGCCCTAAAACTTTCAGAAATGAGAGTAAACCTGGGCCCAGCAGTGGGACGTATATAGGCTTTTATTTACCTTACTTGATTAAAGAAAGTCATGATAAGAAAGCGACATGTCCGAAAAATAATAATTCGAAAATCGTAGATCCATAAGTAACATTTGTGGTCTTTTCTTTGCTTCATTATCTTTTTAAAATAAAATAATAAAAGATATTTTAATTTTAATGTATGTATGCCTAGCGACCTAAAGCATAATAGCCTAAAAACTTTTATAGCCTGTAACTCTACTTTATATTTTTACATTACATATAAAATATTAAATATTCTTACCTGCACTCTGGCTTCACTAAGTCCGAGCCGTTGACTAAGCTCCTCCCGCATAAACGCGTCAGGATAGTGCGTTTCGTCAAACAGCCTTTCTAGTTCGCCCAACTGCTCCAGGGTAAAGTTAGTTCTTGAGCGACGCTGCTTGCCGCCAGCATTGCTGATCGCCCCATTAAGATTCTTGTCTGTTGTGTCTGTTAAATAATACGTAGCTATTAATAAGAGCGTTAGTAATATTGTGACTTCAACGTGTAATAACAATCAGTACAGTTTAAACGTAGTAATTAATAAAATGTGACTTCAACGTGTAATAACAATCAGTACAGTTTAATCGTAGTAATTAATAAAATGTGATTTCAACGTCTAATAACAATCAGTACATTTTAAACGTAATAATTAATAAATTGTGACTTCAACGTGTAATAACAATCAGTACAGTTAAAACGTAGTACCTAATTAATAAATCGTGACTTCAACGTGTAGTAATAACATCGATCACTAATAAAAAACTAGATACACAATCCCGTGCAAAAGTTCTCTAAAAACTGTCGCCAATTGTTTTGACGTAATTCTACTTGAAATAAATATACATTAATGTAAATTCAACCTTAAATGCATTGCCTAAAGTTGTATTTACAAAGCTTCGTAAAAATTAAAAACGCACCCAAATGTTCGAGTGGGCGCTCATTCGGTAAGGACATTTTTTGTCACTGATTGTGTATCTAGTTTTTTATTAGTGATCGATGAATAATAATTAATGTGACGTTCGTCAAGCCAAGCCTTGACACACCAAGTTCACGAGCCCACAATTACTATAGGAAGGTAATTTATTGTTTTTTATTTATAGAATAATAGTCACAAGCGAATACAAAGCCCATCGATGGTAAGTGGATGCTGCGGTCAACAGATATCTACCTACATCTTTCCTCGATTAAGGATCAAAATGTAAATGCATTATCAACCCTCAGGGCTAAGATGTAGTGCCACGTTTTCAGTAAAAAGGATCTCCGGTTCTCTACTCTCACCATACGAAACACACCAACTTTATCTGAGAGCGCGGTCCTTACCCGGTCGAGCCGACCCACCACCCTTTGGAGCACCTATAATCACGGAGGTGATCATGGTCATAATGAAAAAAAAACACATCTTGACCTTTTGGCAGAATTACCTTAGCTTTATTTGGAGTACGATCACTCAAGTTTTACTCTTTCAATCTTACTTAAAACTCCCATTCACTTGGATATAAAGTGCGACGCCGGCGAAGTATTGGGTGATTTTGTCAAAGTCAATCAATCGGTTATCTTGTTTGTATTTAATCTTGTAGATCTATCGAAGGCGAGTGTTCTACGGTAAAGCTGACCAGTGTATATCGTGACAAGCTGGTTTGCAGCTTTGATGATATGATCTTTATTAGTAAAGTGGTGTCCATGAAGCAAGACCATTAATGTAAGACATACTAGAAAAAAAAAACAGAAAGCCCTTAATCATTTACAGGGAACAAAAATAATTTAGAAAATTTAAATTAACTCTCTATGCCGTTTTGAACATATGCCTGATTGACAAAGTCTGTCTAACTCGCTGAATAGTTGCAAAATCGTCCATTACTATTTTACTCTGCTATTCGGTGTCTGTGAGAGCGTGGTTTTTCTCCGCTCGAGCCGACTTATTTGTGCTATCTATATCTGTGCTTTTAAATACACACAAGTTTTCACTAATAACCTTATTATTATACTTCCAATTTTCCAATAATTTTGTGTCAAACTTCAATTTAAAAAAAAAGTTTGGAAAATCCAAAAGTGTACGACTCATAATGCTCATATCATCATCATTCAGGTAACTCCATAAAGGCTAAGAAGTATTTAAGTATAAATATACTTAAATATATACATCCTACTTACTTTTAGTACGTACTACTATTATTTAGTACTTTTAAAATATTGTAATAAAAATCTCTGATTATTATAATAATCAATTATGTATGTAATTTGGTTTTTGGGAAATGTTTTGTATTTGTACAGCGATCTTTTTGGGCCGCTGCAAACAACTAATACAGTATTCACTCACGACGGTGGTAGACGCCGAACTGAGTGAGGCAGTCAGACTGCCGCAGTCTATTTACAAAAAAGAGATTAATACAATACTGCTAAAACACCGAAAATTTCGACATTTCGTAGCCGAAAAAAATTAATTATAACTAAACAAAACAAAATTAAACTGACATTTACATTCCATGGCTTCCCACATGATAGATGAAGAGATTAAAAAATAGATTGAGTTAAACAATTAATATTTTCAAAAGTTATCGTGTTTACCACTCCACGCGGACTTGATAAATCTACACCATAAGTCACTAAAACCACTTTTTTATGTTAAAATAGCAGTTAATCGATTTAAAAAAATATATTAATAAGTTCAACAATCATTTACCTTTCTGACAATGTGCTTTTTATATAATTTATATGTTCAATATGATTGTTAGATACGATTTTATGCGACAAAACGTTGAAATCTTGATTTTTAGGCGCTAGTAGAACATACCTACATGCTTTGCGCTAGGCATGCAAAATAAATAAAATTGAAAACAAGAAGACGACAGTTGAGAAAAGCAGGATAGAAATACACGAAAGGAAGTATGATGGGAAATATTAGAGTTCCAAGTAATAAGTTTAATTAAGTAAGTATAACAGAAACTGATTTATTGAAGAAGGAAAATGAAGATTATTATTATTGTTACCTTAGTCTAACATTATTACGATTTACAAATATGAGATAGCTCATAATAAGCGTGGATCATTCATAACGTGTAGTGGCGGTGTAAAAATATCCACTACTCCATATCGTCCCGTGGGTATCGTAAGAGGCGACAGAAGGGAAATGCAACAGATGGGCAGCAGCATCGTCCTGATAACAACCGAAAATAATAAAAAAACTGCGCTTTTTTATGGAATAAGGGTGACAAACGAGCACACAGTCCACCTGATGGTAAGTGGTTGCTGTGGCCCATAGACATCTACATCTATCTTCGTTTGCGAATTAAAATGCAGATGCGTTGTCACCCGTGACGACTAAGAGAACAGCCTCTTTTCCAGTAAAATAGGTCTCCGGTTCTCTACACTCACCATACGAAACACAGCAGCATTAAGCTGCTATTTTACGCTGGTATTCTGTGAGAGCGTGATCCTTCCCCGGTCGAGCCGACCCATTCGTGCTACAATTATAGGTACTATTAATATAGCTGTAGCATGGGTCTACCACGTAAGAAGGCGCTTGCCAACCCGCTTGCCAAGCATGGCGACCATGGCAAAATACCTCAATCAAGCAATCTATCAGAGAGGCCTATGTTGCTCAGTGGACTTTTATAGGCTGTAATGGATGGATGGATGGATGACTATCTGGACAATTTAAATTGGACGCGGGTAACACCGCGAGGCGAAAAACTAGTAATAGGTAGAAATATGTTAGTAATAAGGTATTAAAAACTGTATATAATATTCTTTACAAATTTAACATTTATGACATTCCTTCTTTTCGCAAAGTGAAACATTAGCCTACTCTCCGTGAATAGTGGCGAAGATCGTTAAATGAGAAAACGAAGACAACTCTCACAGAGTATAAAGATAAAAATATATAAGTACTGATCCTTAGTTTTTAATATTATAAGTGATTGAGTATTTATTTAAAATATGTATTTGAGCTTAAAACTCCGTGAATCAACATTTTGATCATAGCGTTGCAAGAATATCGAACATCTTAATTCAATAAACAGTAAAAGATTTTTCGATCGCTAAATCAGTGTTAATCGGGGACCTCTAGCCGGAGCCGCTGGGGAAATGACGCCGTGACTAACGCGAGCGATACGTTTAACAGTGTCGTTTGAAGCAATTTAGCAAATTGGGAAGCGCTCCTTTTTATACGGCAATTATGTAAATGGAGGATTATCCAAGTGTGGGCGGCGTTGCGGGGTTACCCCTCCCTGTTCTCTCCCCTTTCGCCTCGAGGGCATTCCAACTCCTTAAACAGCTAAGACCTAAGAACAGTGATTAATTATCAAACGATGTACAGAATACTCCCATTAAACGCTCGGTGATTTATTTCATTGTTTCTGGTTATACAATTAATGGTTTTCTCCCAGCTCCTTTACGGCAAAGTGTTAATACTCAATTAATTTGCCTTACTAATGGTAAAGATTTTATTTGAAACTAGCTGCCCGCCCCGGCTTCGCCTGGATATGATCTATTAATGTTGATGTTATTTAGATATAAGTTACCAAAAATAATTTATTTGATCAATTTGTCGTTTTTACAAAATGAAAATTGGGTAAATATTATAGCCTAGACACTCTCCTTGCTTTGTTCTCTATCTGTTCGTAAAGTTTTATCACAATCGGTTCAACCATACCGAAGATTGGCTCGGATAGATAGACAGACAGACAAAAATTTTGAAAATTGTTATTTATGTCATAATTACATTCAAATAACCCAGTGAGCTTAATTGAAGCCTGTTATTTCAATATTACTGACAGACACTGTATTTTATTTATATGTATATAGATGTACATATATAAATACTACCTACTTAATTAACATTGTTCAAATATTAGGCAAGGTTTAAGTATTATGAAGAGGCAAATCAAATATGTATCAAAAACCTTAGCATAAGTATAGCACAAACAAGCATTTTGTAGGAAAATGGTCGTAAGTAGTGTTACCAGTTACCAGGTAATTTCTTTAGTATGTACTTTAATCAATAATTTTGGCAGCAAAAATGAATACATCTGTAACCTACTAACTACTACATTAAAATATTTTTGCTTTGTCATTATAATATTGGGTCGGGGAAAAAGTTTCTTCGTATTTTATATACTTACTAGTTGACCAGGCAGACACTTTTCTGCCCTTTTCGAGGACCCTTCATATAAAAAATGCTTAAATTCGTAATACAAAAAATATTGAGTGTCACTTATCATGATAAAAACTATTCTATCTCTCAAGTTGAATCAAACTGCACAGAGTGTGAAAATTTCATTGAAATTAGTTCAGTAGTTTAGGAGTTCATCGCGGACAAAAAATATAACACGTAATTTTTATTTATAAAGATTTCATTGAAATCAGTGCAGTAGTTTAGGAGTTCATCGTGGACAAACAATGTGACACGTAATTTTTATATTTTTTTTATAGGATAGGGTGACAAACGAGCACACAGTCCACCTGATGGTAAGTGGTTACTGTGACCCATAGACATCTACATCTATCCTCAATAAAGGCTCAAAATGCAGATGCGTTGTCACCTGTGAGGACTAAGATGGAATGCCTTCCAGTAATAAGGGTCTCCGGTTCTGTACACTCACCATACGAAACACAGCAGTGTTAAGCTGCTATTTTACGCTGGTATTCTGTGAGAGCGTGGTCCTTCCCCGGTCGAGCCGACCCATTCGTGCTACAACTATACTACTAATATAGCTGCAGCTAAAGAGAATTAATAGATAGATAGAGCGGACATAGAGAACGTTTTCATACAAAAATTAGAGCTCGCGCGTGTGCGACGCCCTCTAGCTAAACATAGCAAAACTACGCAGAATATTTAGAAGAAAAACTTTTCAGCTATTTCCCAGTAGGTGACGCTACTAAATGTAGGGTAAAGAACCTGTTTTATGAATGTTACCGTTTCGACATCGAAGTATCGATAATGTTGTTGAAGGTTACTAAGATTGCAATGCTTTACGATATAATAATAGGGAATATGCATACTTTTTTATTGTATAAATCTATTTACTATGACTCCCATCACCAAAAATCATTTAAACGTTTTAAGTTATGAATAACGTCGTGAATGAAATGAAATGTCATGAAATATAATATTTAATTTCCAATAACTAAGAAACAATTCAAACAGCAGTCACATTGGTAGCATCTTGGATGACGTCACTAGGTCTATTAGACGCTATAATAATAGCATACGAAGCTGGTTGTACTGGTTATACTGGCTCACATAGATGTTTCATGTTAAAACCAACGACCGAGTTCCCCGACACAGGCCCAGTAATTTTCTTTATTGGTACCGGTACAGTATCGCTTACTGTTTCACCTCCTTAAATATTGTAGATGATTAAATCTGCATCCGGTATAATTTTTTAATCGATAACAATAATTGATAAACGTTGTCAATCTCTAATTCTTTGGTAAATAAATCATAACGTTACTGGATAACAGAGGGCGCTTATTACAATACTGATAAATATTCTAGAATATACCAGAAATAACAACATTTAAAAATTATTGGATAAATATACACTATTCTTGTGATAATAAACCGAAATCACATTCAGTTTTTGCTCCATATCGGGACTTACTATTGTAAGTAATAAGGTATTCCTTAATGCACAATCGGGCAAATTTTCTATAAAAAATATTCTTAAACTTAGGAAACGAAAGCGTCTTGAGTTTTTGGCGATGTTACTAACCTTGCGTATATATTATATAAAATAACATGTTATAAAACACGTTTCAGTAATGTGGAGACTGAATGTTATAAAACGAGTTATTTAAATGTTATATAACTTATGCGTGAACGTGTACTTTTTAAAGGATGAAAGTAAGGTTCGCTCTACAAAAGAGGCGGGTATTCCAGAGGTAAAAGAATTTGTTTTTATGATATTTTTATTATTTCAAGCTTTTACATTGTGAATAACACTGCAGAACGACAAACTACAATGTCATATAACATTGTTATATTGTATTGTTATTCTAATGTGTAGTATTGTTATATGTTACAATGTTGAAAAACAATATAACATAATGTGGACGTGTTATAAAACACAAGTTACACAACATGTTACTTAATCTGTACGCACCCTAAGACTAAATGACACAGATCCGAAATATATCCTATATGACATAAGTAAGAGGTGACAATTTTGTTACTGATGTCTTTGGCTGCAGCATGGCTCTACCATGTAAAAAAAATTCATTCATATGACAACTTTATTGCACGCACTTGCACCGCCGCCATTGCAGTGCATTTGTTCTTCCTTAACAAAATTTTGTCCGCCTTTTTTTATACGTGCATACATACATACATACATACATACATACATATAATCACGCCTCTTTCCCGTAGGGGTAGGCAGAGACCAGTTCTTTCCACTTGCTACGATCCTTACATACTTGTTTTGCTTCGTCCACTTTCATTATTCCCTTCATACATGCTCTACGGTTTAGGGTACTCTTGACCTGGCCTTTTTTCAAGACGTCCCTGATTTGGTCTAGAAATGTCCGCCTAGGTCTACCCCTTCCAACACTTTCATTCACACTCGCCTTATACACTTTTTTCGTCAATCGTTCTTCATTCATTCTCTCGACATGGCCAAACCATCTCAGCATACCTTTCTCAATTTTTGTCACTACATCTTCTTTCAGACCACAACGTTTCCTTACCTCACTATTTCTTAGCCTGTCACTCAGTTTAACTCCTATCATACTTCTTAATGCTCTCATCTCAACTGCATTTATTCTGCTTTCATGTTTCTTCTGCCATACCCAACTTTCACTTCCGTACATGAGTGTCGGAACCAACACCCCCTCATGCACAGCCAAACGAGCCTTGTTAGACACCTTCCGACTGCTCATAAAGGAGTGCAAAGCTCCATTCACCATGTTTCCTGCATTCACTCTTCTTTCGATATCACTCTCACACTTTCCATACGTGCATAGGTCCTTTATACAAATATTTTTCGCGGCTTGAGTCGTATTTTTCCCTTTTTTGTAATAAAACTTCAGAATGTATCGAATTTCTTCAATAGGTTCACTCATTTTGGCGGATAGAAAATGAAAAATTGTGGGACAGTGTTTTTACTTTTTTTCTTTCTTTCTCTTAATGTCCTATATGTATTGATATTGAAACCAGCCAGATACAAACAGTACAACCAAAGAGATTGTTCTTCAATTTTATACAAACAAAATACGAAGAAACTTTTTCCCGACCTGTTATTTTTCTCTCCAAAGTCGGGCTAAATAGTCAACATAAAAGTTTTAAACTTCGCGCGTATTGTGTTGACGAGATACAGATATCATTCATGCTGTCTCGTTTTACTCTTCCGCTGCCTGATGCCACAAGAATACGGTTACATTCTTGTGCTGATGCTGCCCGCCCCAACGCACTATGCATCGACATCGTCAATGATCATGCTGGGGTTAAGATAAGTAAATTTATTGGAATACAAATGTCTTCTGGTTCTACAGTAGAGTTTGCCCACAAGGCGTTTTTATTTCATTAGAAATTGACTAATTATAAAACTTCTAGAACTAGAATTTCTACACTAGTCAACTTCTTCAAGCGGTTCTATTGTTGTCTCAATAAATAAAGTGACATTATGCGCACGATGCAAGGATTTTTGTCTGCGTATTAAGGATAACTCATGGTGCCGAAAAGACCACAAAAACCCTGTTTTTTTTTTATCCATTGTAGCTGTCCCGATTTCACGATCACTGGACCTGACAACACCAGTGGTAAGTTGATATTTTTTGAAAATATAACACAGATAACACTTAATATCTTATTAATTAACTTCTAAGATTATATTTGTACGTGGTAGAGCCGGCATGACCGGAGAATACCAGCGTTTCGAAAGAATGAAGAAAACTGCAAATTCATTATTTATAACAAGGCATTCCATCTTAGTACTCGGGCGTTATAGCGCATTTGCATTTTGATTATATCTACGGGCCTCAGCATTGATTTACCATCAGGTGGACTGTGGGCTCTCTGTCACTGTTACTTCTATAAAAAGCGAAGGTTCAGCAAACAAGATGAATCTAATATTTAATAAAACTGTACTCTATGTCTATAATATAGAAATAACTGCCTTCTATTGGGCTTTATATATTTCTACTAGCTGACCAGGCAGACGTTGTTCTTCTCTTTCTGACGACCCTTCCTATAAAAAATCTTTAAAATTTGCAATAAAAAAATATTAAAGGTCACTTATCGGGATAAAAACTATCCTATCTCTCAAGTTGAACCAAACTGCACAGAGTGTGCTAAATTTCATTGAAATCAATCCAGTAGTTTAGGAGTTCATCGCGGAGAAACAATGTGACATGTTATTTTTATATATAAAGATTAAGACAAGAATAAACTGTATATCTGTACTGTCTGTTTGTCCAGGCTAATCCTTTTGGCTGGCCATTGGCTGAACCGAATGTAATGAAACTTGACGAACAGATAGAGAGCAATGCCAGGAGTAGTCTAGTGTTAATTATCCGAAAACTTGAAGATGTTCTTTTGACAAATCGAAAAATTCATAAAGTAAATGGTATTTGATTATCTTAAATCTTAATAACGCCACATTAGTTATACGTGGTAGAGCCATGCTGCAGTTATATTATATATATAGTATATACTAGCTGGCCAGGAAAACTTTGTTCTGCCCTTTCCGACGATCCTTTGTCCTTTAAAAAATCTTTAAAGTTGCAATAAAAATATTGAGTGTCACTGATCGGGATAACAAGTATCCTGTTATAAGTGCCTATATACACAACTATACAACAATAAAATTTTCTAAATGTGTATTGCTTGCTCCAACTTGAAAGATAGTGTGGCATACCACCTTTAAATAAATTTGAAAATGTGATTTTATAGATAAAAATATATTTATTTTTATTATACAATAAATTCGCAAACGAGATACATTTATCCTCGTTTGCGAATCAAAATGCAGATGCGTTGCCACCCGTGAGGACTAAGATGGAATGCCTCTTATCCAGTACAAAGGGTCTCCGGTTCTCTACACTCACAATACGAAACACAGCAGTGTTAAGCTGCTATTTGCTACGCCTAATGCTACGTATATTGCTACGTCTATGGGCCATAGCAACCACTTACCATCAGGTGAACTGTATGCTCGTTTGTCACCCTATACTATAAAAAAATTAGTAGATCCTATCCAGGCGAAGCTGGGAATGGTCACTAATAATTCAATAAACTTATATTTTATTTTATCTTAGTTTTTCGCATCTATATCCGAATACTGAAACGTCCGAATACGTAAACATTTGAGAGCTGCTGTACTAAGCAAGCCCTCAAATCACTTGAGTGATTTTTCTGTATTTCCGTTAAATTTGAGGGATGCTTAAATATAGGTGATCTTTAATAAAGTCACAGACTTAAGTTGCGTTTCAGTATTCGGGCATAAGACTCCAAATCGTTATGTACCGTTATTAGTTGCCTATTTTGCTTTTCCTGAACTTTTGTTTTATCACGTTAATCCAGACCTCGTAACAGTCTACAGTTTACGGAGTTTGTCCGCACACTTTAACCACAATCTTATCTGAATACATTCAGAACATTACAATAATATTTTGTTACGAATGAACAAGAGGCTCGTTCGTATAGCATAATGTTAAGATTTGTCGTGTGAGTTTTTCATTCATAAGTGAAAACATTTATATTCCAAATTAATATTAATCTATATATACATATATATATATATATAGAGGGTGTCACATGCGCACTAGCTCAAAGTCTTTGTATATAAATGTTCCCAATGTCCGCTCTATAGTATACCTATATATTTAAATCTCTTTGATTATTATTATTTCATTATTCGTTAGTTTGCAATTAGTTAGTCTTGCAAAAACTCGAAAATGGCTGAATGGATTTTAATGAAATTTTGTGGGTATTTGAGTGGATGATTTAGATTTACAATTGGACCCGGTAGGTGGCACTGTTGTCGAGATACAGATATCACCCGTGCGAAGCAAGTGCGTATCGCTAGTATATCATAATTTTCGAAATCAGATTGATTTTTTAGTTGTTTCCAGAGCGTGCTTATCAAGCGTATAGTTTCTTTAAAGCGTATTCGAACCGTATCCTGCGTGACTTACTAGTATTTAATAATTTACTAGTAAACTTTATACTTACTAAAAAGAAATCTAAAGTATTTTTTTACTTTTGCGTTTATGCAATATAAAGATGAATGAGAAATTTACTAGGATAAAAATTATGGTGAGTGAAATTTTGTCGTAATTCCAGAACTTCTAGTAAAGAGGGTCAGGGTCTTTATATAAAATTGAAGTGATTAACTTAAAGTACATCAGATGGTAAGTGGCTATTACAGCTCATGGACAACTGTAACGAACTTCAAACAAAGAAGGTTAGAGACGCGTCGTAACCTCTGAAAATTAAGATAAAATGCCTCACAGCCTGTAATTATACTGGCTCTACTGGCTCTACTGGCTATACCCTTCAGACTGAAACACAGCACTGCACGAACTGCAACATGGTCCTGCCACTTAGTAGTAGATCTTGTACTGATTCGGGAATATGGCGTTTTTGTGCTTTTCTACATAGATTGTTGCAACAATTCCGTACTAAACTATTTTTTTTCTCGATTCAAATCGCTAGAAGGAACTGACTTGTATTTTCTTTGGCACAATTTTTCTTATTAATATTTTTTATATCATCAGTTAGTCATCACCATAATACCATCAGGATGCCTAAAATGCTCCGAACGAACAGAAGCATGAACGTCGTAAAGTTGAATTAGCGGAGAATTTAATAAAGCTACCTGTTTATTATCTTAGCCGCATTGATGACAACACTCCAATCGATTGGGACAGCGCCTTTTAGAAGCTACTCCAAGTCCAAGTCACCAAATTTAGCTGATTAATAATAAATATTGGTTGGTAACAGAGGTTTCCACTGAAAAATATCGGTTAAAGTACTTTTGACCAAGACTGGTAGTAAAACTACTTTTGATTTAGTGAAAAAAACCAAGTGCGAGTCTGACTCGCCCATGAAGGGTAGCAGCAGCAAGTAACATAATTTACGATTTATGACGTATTAAAAAAAACTACTTACTAGATCTCGTTCAAACCAATTTTCGGTGGAAGTTTACATGGTAATGTACATCATATATTTTTTTTACTTTTATCATTCTCTTATTTTAGAAGTTACTTGGGGGGGGGGGGGGGAGACACACATTTTACCACTTTGGAAGTGTCTCTCGCGCAAACTATACAGTTTATAAAAAAATTATATAAGAAACCTCAATATCATTTTTGAAGACCTATCCATAGATACCCCACACGTATGGGTTTGATGAAAAAATATGTTTTGAGTTTCAGTTCTAAGTATGGGGAACCCTCAAAATTTATTGTTTTTTTTTTCTATTTTTGTGTGAAAATATTAACGCGGTTCACAGAATACATCTACTTATCAAGTTTCAACAGCATAGTTCTTATAGTTTCGGAGAAAAATGGCTGTGACATACGGACGGACAGACAGACAGATATGACGAATCTATAAGGGTTTCCTTTTTTTGCCATTTGGCTACGGAACCCTAAAAAGGAGTTCAAAACGTTTCTTGCGATTTTAGAACAAAATAGTAATAGTTCTTCGCCGCAAATCAACTTACTGTCCATCAAGTAACTTTTTCAACTATCACCGATAACAAAGTTCATTTGACTGCTTATGTCAGAAATGTTTCTCTATTTCTGATAAAAGCAGTAAGAAATACATGGTATGGTGGCACAAACAATGTAAGTACTTGATGGAGGTGCATTCATGTGTAATCACTCCAAAAAAAGGATGTCAGTTAATTTTAATTTTGATTGTTTTTAATAGATTTATTCTGTAATTAATGAATAAATCAATCCTTAAGACTCGTACCTGTACTTAGTATTTAGTATTTTATAGCTTTACGTTTATTTTTTTAAGGAATTAAATTATCTAGGTAGATAGTTTAAGAACATTTGGAAGTTTCGTTGAAATTATTTACTTATTAGTATTGCATTTATATTAATAGCAATAAAAAAAACATGCGTGAGTGTCGTGGAACACTCGGTTACAACGAAGTTTCTTTCGTAGTACATTATTATTAATAAACGTATTATATTATTGATTAACAAATGCAAATAAATGAGTTATGTACAAGCGTCTATTAAAATGAAGCGTCATTTAAAATAAAACAATATTCCTTTCATGGCAAGATAAGGAAAAGTGCGAGGAAGATGGATATTATTTCATCTCGCTTCCTTATAGCCGCCAATGCCGTCTACACTACGTCAGAAAGGGTCGTGACGAAAAAATCTTACACTTTTTCTCGCCTAGCCCCTACAAAACTCGTACCGTCCGATATGGAACTCCAAAACTGTTTTCAAAAACCTAAAAATTATAAAACAATTGCGACACCAGTTAATAGTTTCTGAAGTCAGGGTTTTAATTATTTGATACGCTTTACTTTGTCTTAGAATTTTTTAAATAATTTAATAATTTATCCCTTGTATGAACTAAACAATAACACAAGCTCAAGGTGTCAAAGGATCAAGGTCACCGTAATATTGTATAGTCATCTGAACTACACCTATTAGTTTAAGAGCCAGTGAGCGGGAGATGGGTAGTGAGAGGGTAACTTTTATTAAATATTTCAAGATATCGAAGCGGCAGACTTATTGTTATCACGTTTTTTTGGGTCATTTTTTACACCTTTAACATCTGATTGTCTCTATATCGACCGCCGGTCAAACTAAAGAGTCCCCGTTTCATGTACCTCAGGTATAAGGAATTAACGGAAAAAAGTGAAGCTTATTGAAATACCGTAAGTCTGCCGCTCACTGTGCCACTGCCATGTTTCATTACAATCGGTTAACGGGAAAAGGGGAGAAAACTTAAACGGGAGTCCAATATGAAATCACATCCCCTATTTTTCCATCCTTAAGGCTGGAATTTTTCTTTAAATTTAAGTGGGCCGACCCTCGAAGCCTATTCAATAATAAAACAATCTTTAAAATCGGTTCACAATTGGCGAAGATATCGCGAAATGTATATCTATAATATATACTATAATATAATATAATAATATAATAAAGGGGAAGAGTTTTTTTTTTTTGTTTTTTTGTTTGTTTAAACGCGCTAATCTCTGGAACTACCAGTCCGATTTGAAAAATTCTTTTTGTATATTATAGCCAGATTCATGTGGAATAGTATAGGCTATCTAGCATTAAGCTATATTACTCAGCTAGCCTTAAATATGGATATTTGTTAAGCAAGTCAGAAGAAAAAGCACTCCCGAAATGATTTATCCGCGTATGCTGGTGTTATCGTTAGGGATACGTAAATACAATGTTCTAGAAAAATATAGACCTTTACTCCGTCTAAAAAAAATTCCGCGATACTATATGTCTATTTCTTATACATAAGCCATAATTTGGTATTTTGTGACAAAAAAATATTGAAAATTTAAAAGTGATTTATGAGCGTTGGCATGGCCTATTTATCCTCACGAACGAAACTTACTTCATCATCAACACAATTTTATGAAGATAAACTTTGTTTTTTTTTTTTATTAATTCTAAAAAAACGTTACCCCCACACTAGGATTTTCTCCTGTTCTTTATACCATGTTATTTGGACGCGTAGTTTAAGAGGTAATGTAAAATTAAAATAATTCAATACTTGGCTGGGTGCGCGAACGACGCATATACCCTAGCCGCCCGGTGAAAACGTGAGGGGGAGGGGGGAGGATGCTCAACCGGGAGGGGGAGGGAAAGTGGATAAAACTTACCTTCACTCTACATCATACATAATATGCCGACAGATAAAAGTACTCCATTAATCATGCCAATTTTTCCATACATTGCTATCAAATAAAATATTTAATTGCAATTATAAAATGTTTGAACTAGGTCATGTCGCGCACCACTGACACGTGATGACGCGGGTGAAACCGCGGGGCACAGCTAGTGCAGTATATGTACGATACAAAAAATTCAGTCGCAATGAGAATCTCCTCCTTTTCTAAAGTAGGTTAAAAAGACCGCGCACAGAATAAATAACAGTACGTACCTATAGTAATAATTGTGAGGCTATAACTACAATGCTTGTAAAATGGACGCATTCGGAGTTTCGTTATTGATATCTTCATTGTCAAGTATTTTTGTACAAATTCATACTGAAATAAATACCCTAAGTATCTGATGAGTTTGATTTGTTTTTTTCTAATCTTTTTCTTCCGGTTCTGACAAGTCTTAAAAATGCAGAGTGTGCACCTTCGACCCGAATGACTCTAGATCAAATTTAAAAATTTCCTTGATGTGCTGATCGTGGGTTCTCCTGTATATATTATCTGTAACATTATTAACGGTGCTGCGCTGCGGGGACGTGGGTTTGAATCCCAAACGGAATAAGTGTTTATATGACCTACAAGTAAGTTTAGGGTCTAAATGAGAAAAATCTATAATATTCCTAGTAAGGAGGTAACATTATTTAAAAAGAAAAAAATTGCTACGATAATTTGGAATAGATTTTTTTAACACTGAATATACCCATAACGTAAATGTTAAAATAGTCTACTTGATATTACCTCATCAAATTTTCAATATAATTTCGCACAACAGAACAACACCCTGGGTAAGATTGTAGATAATAGCCTGTCCTGAAAGTCTAGGGGGCTCTAGTCTCTAAACAAAGCATTCCAGTTACTGGGTTTGATAATGAGATGCACTAAAGGCTTCAAAGAGCCTCAAAGCCTTCTGACCGTTTATACTACGTGCTAGTCGTACGTGGCATTCTTGAATATGATTGTGTTGCTTGGTCTCCCTACTGCACGGTCCATTCGGATAGTATATTAAGCGTCCAAAAAAGAACTCTTAGAATACTGAGCTACAAATGTGGTCTTGCTCGCAATCTCGTTAGTTATAGTGAGAGACAAATTTAAAGTGACCTCCTAACTTATTTGTCGCAAGGAATATGACCTTATATATACATAAAATTCTCCATAATAAGATTGATTCCGATTACCTCTGAAGTAAATTAAAGTTAACTACAAAGCGCAATCCCCGAATTCCTAGCAAGACACTTTACCTTCAGACTTATAAGAATAATACTTCCTTTTATAACCCGATAATAAGAATGTGACGACTTTACAACGAGATATCCACGAAAAGCTCCGGCTTGGATATTTTTGACCCAAGATCCAGGATATTTAAAAGAGCAGTAAAACCGCTTACACTTATACACACTCATTCACATAACACAGGTTTTAAATTTGTTATATGTAATTTTAATTCGTTGTAATGTATAGATATATATGTCATAAATATTGTAAAGCGTAGGTTGATCACTCCTATAAGAAATATGCCATCAAAAACACAACTTGTAAAAAAAGCCAAGTCTCGCAACTCAGTTCTTCGACCGTAAAAAGTTGTGAGGTCCATGTAATACCAAGTCGGTTAATTTATTCAGTCCCTACTTAAGGGTTAAGTCCTATCTTAAGTTATTACGTAATTAGCTAATCTAACAAAATCTTATAGTGACCATATCAATATCAAAAATCTTTTATGTTTTAAATAAATAAATTGACTTGGCAATCGCACTAAACAAATTAATTTAATATAATATGTATTACTTGAGAGATACATTGTGTTTTCATGCGATGGCCAAGTCAATCTATTTATCAATCTAGGTTATTAAATTAAAGAGACAATAGATTTTGATTGTTGTTAGAGCAACATTTTCTCATAAAATATATTCAATCATCTTGCTTCAAATTGTAGAGTTTCTGACACCAGTAATGTACGAGTAGGTACATTCGACTCTTAAACGTATCTCTGTATGGCCTAATGATTGACTGGGAGAGAATGCATTATATACACCATATGTACTACTTTTTATATACACCATATGTATTACTTTTTGTAATGTGTAGTAGTAAATAAATAAAAAGATAATGGCTACTTTTGAAGATTTTGATAACGTCTAAAAAGACTATTAGTCAACACAGTGTTTTTAGTTTTGGTGTAACTTTCAAAGTATTTTGTAGTTCGCAAATTATTTAACAAATCTTGTAAATCAAGAAAGATAGCAATCAGAAAATTTTACTTATTTCAGAAATATCAGAAAGCACTATTCAGATTCGGATAATCAACAAAGTCAAAGTAAATGACGAGAAATTCAACACGCCAGGAAGGCAGGCAACGGAAATGAAGTAAAAATAAATCTTCATAAAACGTGGAAAGTCTGATGCGAACACATTAAAAATAATATAATGACAGATTAAGAAGATTATGCCAGGTAAAATAAAATGATAGCAGAAGTAGGTGCAGTTTCTTTCTTTGAGTTTTGAAAAGAAGCTTAGAAATTTTACTGTAAAGATAACCAAAATGTCGACAACAAATTGAAAATGAATTTTAAGGTCCAACACAGTCCAATAATGAGATTAAATAAAAACTTTTATTATCCCCAGCGTGTGTTTTTTCTTACTTATCATCATCATGATCATCATTACAGCCCTACACAATTCCACGTATTGGACGTAAGCCTCCCCCAAGGAATGCCACAAAACACGATGAGCATTGGGCCACCTAACATCCATTTCTATCGGTGGTCAGCTCTTCAAACTATATTATCGGCCCATTGCCACTTTAACTTACTGATCCGTTAGGCTATGTCGATTACTCTGGTTTTACTACAGATATAGGTACTCATTACGAAGTCTATCACGCAGGAAAATAACTAAGTACTAACTACTTACCTATAAGATCAGTATAATTTTACTTTCAAAATCTACACATATGGCTGAAAAATGGATTAGAGGTAATTCCAGGTTGGTGTAGATTGGTATTGGTAACCGTATACTTATGACTGATTGTTATAAAAAGAGGCTTACGTTCAATTAATTTTTTTTTAAACGTTACCCCCACAGTAGGATTTTCTCCTGTGTCGTGGAGGCAGTTTACAAACATAAATTGCACAAGGACAAACATCCAGACCCGGAAGAATTATCTGTAGGCCATACAAATACTTGTGCGTGCGGGAATTAGTAAAGTATTGTGCAATTAAATCAATTATATTTTCCGTTTGGTTTATTTAAAGGCATACTAATATAGCACTAACTAGTTATCAGCTCCAGACCTATTTTCGGTCGTTCTTTAAATAGATTAAAATGTTACAGGTTACACATTGTTTTCTACAATTAACGAAGTAGCTACCTACCAACAGTATTGAAAAAATGTTGCTAAATAAAAGTTTACCATACATATTTCTAGCTACATTCTTCAACAGACTTGACAGCATACAGGCATCTGAACAGACAGATCTCCAAATGCATGCGGCGGGACTTACGCAACTTCAATACAGCTCGTATTGAAGAAGCGATCGAGCGGAACCAAGGCTCCAAAGTCTTTGCCAGAGATCTGTCTGCCAGAAAGAGCCAACTGTCAAAGCTGAAGACAGAATGTGGCAGCATCGTTTCCGGGACACCTGAGATTTTGAGTGAGATTGAGAGGTTCTATGGGCAGCTGTACACATCATCGTTGGAGCCACACGCAAGTGTGAGTAACGATCCAAGAGCGAGTCTCATCCGACACTATTCCGAAGATATCCCGGATGTCAGTCTGAGCGAGATTAGGATGGCTCTCCAGCACCTTAAAAACGGTAAGGCCCCAGGCGAGGATGGAATTACAGCGGAGCTTCTGAAAGCGGGTGGAAGACCGGTACTTGAAGTCCTTCAGAAGCTCTTTAATTCCGTCCTCCATGGTGGCATTACACCGGAGGCGTGGAGCAGAAGTGCGGTGGTCTTGTTCTTCAAGAAAGGTGACAACGCTCTCTTGAAGAACTACAGACCGATTTCCCTTCTGAGCCGCGTCTACGTGCTGTTTTCGAGAGTCATTACGAATCGTCTCGCGCGCAGACTTGACGACTTCCAGCCTCCCGAACAAGCCGGTTTCCGAAAGGGCTTTAGCACCATAGACCACATACATACCCTTCGGCAAGTTGTACAGAAGTCCGAAGAGTACAATTTGCCACTATGTCTGGCGTATGTGGACTATGAGAAAGCCTTTGATTCCGTCGAAATTTGGGCGGTGCTGCAGTCCCTTCAGCGGTGCCAAGTTGACTGTCGGTATATCGAAGTGTTGAAGTGCTTGTACAGTAGGGCTACGATGGCTATCCGAGTACAGAACCAGAGTACGAAACCTATCCAATTGCAGAGAGGTGTAAGACAGGGTGACGTCATATCCCCGAAACTCTTCACCGCTGCATTGGAAGACGTTTTCAAGCTTCTGGACTGGAAAGGATACGGTATCAACATCAATGGCGAGTACATCACTCACCTTCGATTTGCCGACGATATAGTCCTTATGGCAGAATCGCTGGAGGACCTAAGCACTATGCTCAATGACCTCAATAATGTTTCCCAACGGATAGGTCTTAAGATGAACATGGACAAAACTAAGATCATGTTTAATGTCCATGTCACACCTATGCCGGTAGTTGTTGGGAACACTAAGCTCGAAGTTGTTGACGAGTATGTTTACCTGGGACAAATAGTCCGACTGGGTAAGTCCAACTTCGACCGAGAGGTCAATCGACGGATTCAACTCGGCTGGGCAGCGTTCGGGAAGCTACGACACATCTTCTCGTCAGACATACCTCAAAACCTTAAAACGAAATTGTACAACCAGTGCGTGTTGCCAGTGATGACTTACGGAACTGAGACGTGGTCCTTCACTGCTGGCCGTATGAGGAAGCTCAAGGTCGCTCAGCGAGCTATGGAGAGGGCTATGCTCGGAGTTTCTCTGCGTGATAAACTTAGGAATGAGGATATCCGCAGTAGAACCAGAGTGACCGACATAGCCCAACGGATTAGTAAGCTGAAGTGGCAGTGGGCCGGCCATATAGCTCGAAGAACCGACAACCGATGGGGAAGAAAGGTTCTCGAGTGGCAGCCTCGTACCGGTAGGCGAAGTGTAGGGCGTCCCCCCACGAGATGGAGTGACGACCTGGTAAGACATGCAGGAAGTCGATGGATGCAGGTGGCTCAGGACCGTGTTTTGTGGCATTCTTTGGGGGAGGCCTATGTTCAGCAGTGGACTTGTGAAGGGCTGTAATGATGATGATGATACATATTTATGCGTGGTAGAGCCATGCTGCAGCTATATTAGTAGTATAGTTGTAGCACGAATGGGTCGGCTCGACCGGGGAAGGACCACGCTCTCACAGAATACCAGCGTAAAATGGCAGCCTGACACTGCTGTGTTTCGTATGGTGAGTGTAGAGAACCGGAGACCCATTTTACTGGAAAATAGGCATTCCAACTAAGTCCTCACGGGTGACGACGCATCTGCATTGTGATTCTTTATTGAGGATAGATGTAGATGTCTATGTTGTCACAACAACCACTTACCATCAGGTGGACTGTGTGCTCGTTTGTCACCCTATCCTATAAAAAAAAATATTTAATGTCATTGCATGATAAACATATCAAAATGTACCTATTATTTCATATTGTACTTCAACTCCTTTTTACAAACTGACAAAAAATGGAAATATATATATATATAATAATCTCAACTTCTAAGCTTGATAATGAAAGATCATATAATAATAATAGTGTTATATTTAGAGATTATGTAAAAACATATTCTAAAATATTTAAAAAAGTTTGCTCCACAGCTAAGGCTTTGCATTTATGCAACAAAATTACAACTGCATCCTACAAAGTTAAAATGAACTCGAGAATAATAAAAAGTGAAACGAGCAAGGTCCGCGCAACTCGGATCTTCATTTGAATATTAACAATAATTTAACTCGATCTGATCAAGAACATTTTACTGATGTTCCTTTTTTGACAACAAAATCATTAGATTCTTCTCCTACTGTCGCCGAATCATTGCTTAAACAAAATGTAAAGGCTTGTTCAAATACTTTTAAATTCCATAGAGTATTGCCAAATGACATCGTTAAATATTTTAAAACTGTTGATGTTAAGAAAACGGCAGACTTATGGGGCAGTTTATTATTTCATATTTAAGTAATAGAATCCACAAAGTTATTATTAATGGTAAAAGTCCTGGTCATCTGTACTAATGGGTGTCCCTCAGGGTTCGATTCTCGGCCCATTCCTATTTCTAATGTATATTAATGACTTACCGTCCCTTGTTGTGGATAATCATGATATAGTATTATTTATTTTAAGTGAATAATGCTATATCAAAATTAGCGCATTGGTTTAACGTTAATAATCTACATTTAAACGGAAATAAAACTAAATGTATTAAGTTTACAACATCGAATGTTAAGAATCTGAATGCCAATGTGTTTTAAATGTGGAAGAACTGAGCCATGTTGAATCCACTGTTTTCTTGGCATCACTCTCAACGAAAAGCTTCAGTGGGGCCCCCATATATCCAAACCAGCAAGCAGACTAAGTTCTGCAGCCTATGCTGTAAAAAAGGTTAGAGGTCTCACTAGTGTCGAGACGGCTAGATTAGTTTATTTCAGTTATTTCCATAGCACAATGTCTTATTGGATTTTGCTATGGGGAAATGCGGCTGATTCAGAAACTATTTTAGTTTTACAGAAGAGGGCCATTACAGCTATTTACAACCTAAAACCGAGAGAGTCTCTTAGCGACTAAAAAGCACTTAAAATTTGTAAAATTCTAATTGTACCTATAGATATTGTTGAAATAGGCAGCTTATTGATTTTCTCTATTACGAGAACTAAATTAATGGATAACTATAAAATCTACTATCTTTTTTTGTAGTTACCTACTCCGGTTTTTCTTACTCATTAGACCTTTTTAAAGTTCGCGAATGAATCATACATACCCAATAGTGAAAAAACCAGTTCTATAGTTACGAAGAAAAAGTGGTAAAATTAAAAGTTTTGTACAACCGACTTCAATATAAATTATTAAGGATATCTTAAAAACTACTGGTCAGACCTTAATCAATTTATATGGGACCACATGAAGCATCAGCTTTCAAATAAAAAAGAAACATCAAAATCGGTTCTCCTACAAAAAGGTTATGAGGTAAGGAGGTAGCACACATAAAATAAAAAATACAGTCGAATGAGTACCTACCTCCTATAGATAGACTAACACAGTGCAGCGTCGATTTTTGTTTAGGTTAAGTTAGGTTAGCGTACTTGTATAATAGAGATCAGCCGTCAGTGGATTATACAATGTGATTACGATAACAAAATACGAGTACTAATACCATTTAGGGTACTGTCAGGGACAAAAAACGCTTATTATTTCGTTGTTGTGGCAATTGGGCTTATGGCCAAATATTTAAACGCTACTCAATTTTAAGATGTTGCGGTGGCTTTGCAGTACTAACCCATATGTGGCAGCAGTACTCCATGCACGACAGGTCTTATGCTCTATATAAAGTAAGGAGCTATTCCGTCTTGAAATTCCGACTTTGCAAGGAAGTTTCACATTCTTGGGGTTGGTCTGACTCTAGATATTGTGTACCGCCTAGAATTAAGGTTGGAGAAAATTTTACCCCGTAACAGCTGAAGAAGTCGTTATAGATAGCTCAGAAAATAGGAGCCAATTTTTGCGGTAAAGTGATATACCTACTCCTACTTTAGAGGCTTTGAATCTCATAAAATAGGCAGGTGCTGCTCAAATGGTGTATCGTTTAGTATATTGTACAAATAATTTAATTATTTGTTTTGTGTTTATTTTTAATTAAAAGGTGCAACGGGACTAACATGTTAAAAATAACGAAAGTCCCTTAATTAAGAAAGAAAAAAAAAGGAATCAACCTGCATTTATTTTTAATTTTGCGACTGCCTGCAATAAGTGATTCATACGCTAACGACCAGTTAACCGGAACCTATACTATTGGCTGCTGAGGTGGTCATTCTGTTCTTAATACCTATGCAGTGAGCGTTCAATATGTTCAATATAATCTTCCACATATTTCCTAATACCTCACGTAACCCCGCTTTTTAAAAATGCAACTAAAATCATAACAACACAAATAAACTTAAAAAATCTAATAATTTTTGGAATAACAATAGAATAACGCACAGCGAAACCTTGACTTACACTGCTTAGAATTTTATTCTATTTTTTTTTATTTTGTCCTTAAAATGTTGTAAATTTACACTTCTTATTTAGTCACATAAAATCACTTATTCTTATTTCAGCTTCACTTAAAGTTTATATGATAAACTCCCCATTGAATTACGATTGACTTAAAGGTGTTTGTCACTTAAAAATAATGTATGTAAATAATAAAGATACAATTTTTTATTATCGCTTATTAGAACACATGAATTTTTCAACGTAATATTTTACACAATATTGTGATGCCATTAGGAAATAAATACATACCCTGTCTAGGTTCGTCCTCATCATCCGCTTCCTTCTTACAATTCCTTGAGGGTACTGGCGAGATGAGCCAATTTCGCGGCCTTTTAGCCGGCGGCGACTTTTCCTCGAGTGCTGTGATATCAACTTCCTCGTCACCATCAGGTTCTCCGGGCTCAGGTGGCGGTGTGGGCGCTTCACCGCCCTCCAGTGACTTGCTGACGAAGTCCGCCAGCCGCTCCATCACCATTACTGCCCCGAGCACGCGTCACCGCGCACGGCCATCACTCACCACGCTCTAAAGCACACACTGCATTGAAGGCGGTTCTCACGCCTACACTTCATCATCCTGACGATATCAACCTTATTATCAGTTCTAAATTTACTATACTTAAGTTTAAAATTGCATAAATGCTTCATAAGGGCGGCCACAATCCCCGCCCAAATCTCGCGCACGCGCCCGCCCTACATGTGGCTTTCAAGACGTGAAGCACAGACATCGCCGTCGGCGGATAATATACGCCTACATTATCGTAATATTGGAAATGAATTTTTAACAGTCTTCTCTGATGTTTCTTGGTAAAGTGTTTGTAGGTACCTATTTTACGTGTATATTTATTGTTATTAATATTAATTAATAGTTATTACCTTACCTACTACCTATACCTATACTATACCTTAGTAAATATACCTATACCTTAGTAAACCTTATTATGAACACTTAGTCGTACATAAAGTACCTATTGTGCTACACAGTGTTGGCAGTGTTGGACCGGGATTTTATAGCTGTTGTTTGCATTTATAAAATTACCTTATTTGTGCCTTGCTTTGATTCAAACGGAAGTGATTTCCAATATTTAATTCATTATATTAAAATATACTCGACGAGTAGAAGACAGTGTCGATAGTGGGATACATATATCATACCATCAGCCAGCCCAGCGTGGTGATTAAGGCACACATTGCTACAACGGGAGAGGCTCATCTTCAGCAATTGGCTATTACGGGCTCATTAAGAAAGTAGAAGAAGAATTGAATATTACGTTTTAATCAAGAACTTTGAATCAAATTTTTGTGTCCTACATATCGTGGAATATTTGCACTTCAATTAATATTTTGTAAGTGAATAATAACAATTTTAATTGGCGTTATATAGTATAAGTTAAAGTTAAAGTTAGTATAAGTTATACCTACGGTAATAGTTGCGTTATATGGACACTTTCCATCAGATCAGCGGCATGCTTGTTTGCCCTATAAAAAAAATTAACGACTGGGGAAGAACTGCTGTCAAATAATTATTATATCAATACATAAGCATCGAAAATTGCCATACCTTTTTTTAGTATTTATTGTAAAAGGAGAATGAAGCTTATATCAATAGAAAGGCACTGTGCCATAGATGTACATATGAGGGTCAGTAAAATAAAGTTCTAACAATTCAATTAAATTCAAATAACATTTGAGGGAGTAAAGACGGACAAAAGATATCTACATACAAGCACCTCTTTTATCTAATCTGTGAACTAAGTCCTCAAGACACACCTACATTATTGTTTTTGGAAATACTAAATATGAAAAAGCTCAGCTTAGCGGTTACTGCATATTTATCTTCTTAACAGATTATACAATGCTGAAGAATGTGTGGATCAAAAAAAAGACGTCAAATTCATTTATCCATAAAGTTTTATGTATTATAATACATTTACATTTTATCGCAAAGTATTAAAAACAATGAAAAATAAATAATAAAAAGCCGGTTATGTTTATTTCTTTAAAACGATAGCTAGCAAAAAATGCTTTCTTATAATGATTTTATAAATTTCTTATAAAGATTTTACAATCAAATCGCACATGAATAAACTTTTAATAACATATCACAATATAAATAGTGTTCCAGAAATTATTTTCGCAGAGTCCTCATTTAGATCATCATTTTATATAAATATTTCCAAATTAATATCTAGTGCTTGTTTTAATGCCTCCATTAAGATCACTTTGCTCAAACTATTAAAGTAGAACGTCGACATTAACAAATTATATAATAGCTGCCGTAACACCGAAACCAAGTCTAAATTTGTCGTTAGGATGGTTGAGAAGTGCAGAAATCGCACAAGCTATTCTAGCTCTCTTTCCTCCTAGAGCTTTCTGGAGAGTGGCTCCAACTAGACCGTCAGAGTCCACGGAACCACGTACAGTCCAATCGTCAGCACGCCATTCGTACGCTAAAGTTGCAACTGCTTTGCGAATCGCGAAACCGACCTAAAAGCAGATGAAAGGATCACTTAAATTTAATATCGTTTATTCGTTTTTATGTCTCGTGATATACAAAACTGTGAGTTTATTTGGAAGATATACTCAAACTCACCACACTAGACCGATGAGATGGTGAACACAGAGCATATATAACCTTAGTATTAAAAATATTAATAACCAGCTTTAACTCGCAACTTTGTCCAGATAAAACTTAAAAAAAGAACTGCATAACTTGAAACCACAACACGCTGGACAGGCGGATTGTTCTAAATCATTATATTAGTAAAGTTAACAGCGTGGTTAATCTAATTGTAAAAGAGCGCTGGTGTATAGGTAATGTTTGTTGGAAGTTATGTTCGTTAAACTTAATCTAAATCAAGCACAATAGCGCTGCATCGCATGTACCTTGCTTGAGTTGTTCGTCGCTACGTACGTTATGAAGAAGTAGTTGTATGTACTAACTTACATAAATTAAGTATAACTTCAATAAGCAGGCAACGTATTTTAAGTTTTAAGGGAGTTGCTCTGGTGATTTTACAGACACGGAGACAATTCCATTACAACCGAACTCGAAAACCAACAATTTGTTTTTAGAATACTATAAAAATATTCATAATCGTTAAATACAGTAATTACTAATCTATATTGGTCATGTTGGCTATTATTTATTCTGTGATGTTGGAAAGAACTTAATTGTAACATGTATCAATAAAGTGATGTAATTTCAAATTTTTCTGTATCAAAATAGTATAAGCTAAATAAAATTTAAAAATTTCGAGGAATGTTCTAACGCTATGATGTCGATCTCCACGACAATTTTCAATTAAGTTCCTAATGCAATTTTTGTTTTTGACGTTTCGTTACGTATATTTACAAATTATTTACTTATGTAATAGTGCATTGGGCAAAATATTAGAAAGGAATTCACTTATCTTTTCGTATATTTCTTCAACATATTTTACCCATAAAATTAAAAATATTTTTATATGTATTGTGAGAAAGATACATGCACCCAAAGGCATCGCTTGAGACCCTTTTTACTGGAAAAGAGGCATTCCATCTTAGTCCTCACGGGTGACAACGCATCTGCATTTTGATTCGTAAACGAGGATAGATGTAGATGTCTATGGGCCACAGCAACCACTTATCATCTGGTGGACTGTGTGCTCATTTGTCACCCTATCCTATAAAAAAAAAGACTCGAACATTCATCACAAAACAATATCTAACCGTCAGGCCTTGTGTAGTGTTTGGCGTTGTGTATGGCGTAGCGGTTCGTGTGGCATACATTTTGAGCGACAACTTAGGACTGCAGCACACTAATGCAGAATCGTGCATTCCGAATACCTGCTTCAGTGTATATTTTATATTTAGTTTGTACACAGATTCATTAGCATGTAAGGACATCTAGTTACCTCGAGCATAGCAGCGGCCGTAAGATAGGGCCGCAGAGCCCGCGCGTAGCAGAGATCCAGGCCACGGTTGCCAAGAGTTCCACTTAATGAGTGTTGCTCTCCAGCCCACCGGGCTGCAGCTGAAGCTGCACTTACTTCAGCCACACGACCGCGTGCCACAACCTCCGCTCCGACCGATATGCGATCCGTCAACGCCTGGAAAAATAATCAGTTATCTTTAACAACTGTTCTATAACTCCTCTATTAAGAATTAAAATGCAGATGCATTTTCACCCAAAAAGTTAAGCACTTATATAGTATATAGTGGGGGTAACGTTTTCTTAAATATATATATATATATAATATATATATATATATATATATGTTCTGCCGCGATGTGCGTTCGTGAAATTTGGCGGCTGGGATTAATCCGAACAATTCCTCAGAGCACTCCCCATGGTAGATGCGAAAGAAAATGCAAAGGGATGCAACATCTCTTCGCAGTGCCAATGAATCGAGCCGATCGGAAAGGGCTCGGTCGTCGACAATTCGAGCCGCTCTGCGTTGGATGCGGTCAAGTGGAAGGAGCTGGCACTGGGGAGCCCCTGCCCAGAGATGGGAACAGTATTCCATGTGAGCCCGAACTTGCGCCTTGTAAAGTAGCAGGCGGTGTGCCGGCATGAAATACTGTCCCGCTCTGCTGAGCACGCCAAGCTTTTTAGAGATATATAATCTTAGATAAAACCATTTATTTTATCAGATTTTCGTTTTAAAAAAATCCTGTATGTTGTTGGAATAAAATATAGTCAAGATGCTTTCTATCTGTTCCTGAAGTGAATGTCGTAAGAGAAAACAGAAGGGCTTTAAGCAGGAGATGGGCAGCAGCAACTAATAACAACTCAAAATAATAAAAAAACTAAGGTTGACAACGCGCCTGCCAAGACTGGAAACTACAGCAAATATCCTCTCTTTGAGGTTCCAATGTCTGTTGGTGTGCAGCCTAGGCTAGCAGCAATTTATTATGTGCATTGTTATTGTTACGTAATTAACTAAATTTGGAAATATCTGTATGGTATTTGGGTATATGTATTATTTATTAGTATAGTATTCATATTAGTTAAAATATGAATTATTTTCTAGATATAAATTATGTTGTTATTATGCATACATGTAAAAACATACCTGTAAATAATGCAAAGCTATAAATTCTCGATTCACAGCGATTACGGAGGTTGTAAATTTGTTAAAATATGCATCGATTATAGATTCGAAGCTATTTATCTCGCTATTGGCGATCTGTGCTACAAGCGTTGCCCGCGTAGCTTGTGTTGGACCTACACGGAACTCGCAACTCATTTGTCCACCGGGAGCTGCTTCCATAACAAAATAGGGTAACGCAGTTGGTTTCTCTTTGTCCGCATATGATAACAGCACTTTGTAACCACCAGGGGAAACTGAACTGAATGATAATGAATGACCGAAAACCCAGTTATTACTTGAACTTTGTTTTAGAGAAACACAAGCGCCCTCAAAGCATTGCGGTAGTCTATATCGAGCAGCATTGTGTATATGTCGAAGCAGACCAGGGTTCACAGCACCAGTCGGTAGATCGTCGGATCTTTTATCAACATTGCCTTCTCTATCTCCTGTACGCGAACCGGCAACACCAGCCCCAGTTTTACCACGATCACCAACGGTACAAGTTGGAGTCTTCGGTGTGTTGCAAGTACATTTCGGCAGGGGAGGGGCGTCGCCAGCACCATGTTTAGCTGCACAAGGCACCTCTTTTCTTGGAGAGCATTGCTTAGAACTCGGATTTGAATCACTTTTTGCATAAAGCGTTTGAAAAAGGACTAATTTAAAAAGATTAGTAAGAGACAATGGTGTGTAGTTATCCATTACTAATTACTAAAAATAAACACAAGTATACATATAAAAATATTTCCAAAGCATTATTAATCACAAGTCAAAAATGACAATTACTTTGTCAAATATCTTTGAAAATAGAATAATGATGATGTCCTACTGGCCGATTCTCAACCTCAATAAACTCGGAATCTCGGAGTAATCGTACACTATCAAGTGTGATATAAAATATTAAGGCTCATAAGCACTATGCGGTTACCCGCAATGCCTATGACCGGAAATCGCAACGGTTCTTCAACCATAGGTTGCGTTTGCGAATACGGCTGCCAACAATCAGGTTGGATGCATTCACAACCGCATCCTGCGGTCAGCCGGACGGCTAGCCGCATTGTGGTTACCCACGTAGTGCGTATGAGCCCTTACGTATCACAACCGGGCTTAATGTATATACGAGTATATTGCAAGCACAGGCTCACTTACTCGTCTTAACCTACACATGAAAATATAACGCTAACACGATGAGAGATTGTCATTGACCCAATTACAACAAAACCTGTAGTGCGATTTAGTTATACCAGCTGCTTTCATTCTGGTAGTGATTGGTTGGACATCAAGCTAGTGAGATCCGAAAACCAACAATTTATGCTAAATTATAAATGATAAGTGAATGAAAAAAGTTATTAGTAGTTATTACAAGTAATAAAACTTCATCAAGAGCGTACCTACCGACGCTCAGGTTCTTTCCTGAGTAACGCCGTGAAACCTGTATTTAGAAAAGAGGGAGATAAGAACAAAATAATGTTTACAATTATGCCAAGTGGAGGCAGCGTAAATTTTATCTTTATAATGTCGATTCACGTTATGATGGGTTAATTGGGAATGATTTATTAAAGCAGTTAGAGGCTGTAATAGACATGAAAATACAATAAGGCAAATCTAAATTTTTCCGAAAAGAAGTTTTATATCTTGGACATATAACTAAAGACGGACTGCGACCAAACGATGACAAGATAAAAGTAATACAGAATTATCCTCTTCCTAAGACAACCAACGAAATCAAAAGTTTCCTTGGGCTGGTTGGATATAATAGAAAATTTATAAAGGACTTTGCGAAAATCACGCACCCCTTAACGTCGTGTTTAAAGAAAAGGAATAAGATAATTGAAAACCAAAATTATATAAATGTTTTTCATAAATGTAAAGAAATATTGACCAGTTTTCCACTACTACAATACCCGGATTCGACTAAACCGTATATAATATTAACTACCGACGCTTCGAATGTAGCTTCGAATGTAGCATCAGCCACTTGTTCTGCGGGTATCGTATGAGGTGACGGAAAAATCTTATGGCTTGCGATAAATAACGGTACCAGTAACGTGACGTGACGTTACAGGAAATGGGAAATTCTCCAAACATCTTGTAGCTTCCTATAACCGGCGGTATAACAATTCAATTTTTATCTTTAATAGTCATAAGCAGCATCAAAAATAATACATTTGGTAGTGTGATTGAAAATGGACCGATCACGACTTTAATATGGGAGAAGCCCATGTCCAGCTGTGTTACATATTACTGTAGTAGTTGCCATTCGTTCCGATACGTCGAGACATGTCACCGTTATTAACGATGTGTGTCTCACTGTCCCGACAAGCTGTAAAATGTCCCTACAATATGACTTTTCAATCCAACTAACACACAACACGCTAAAGCATTTTCATTGATGTCCTTGCAGTGGACCGAATGACCGAAGCACAGAATACTTTACTCCTAGCGGAGAGGCCGAAGAATGAGATCGCTTGGAATTCAACGTGGCTATTTGATTTTCTGTCACCAGGGCGGCACGCACAATGCACGATGCATTTAGGAACGAGGTGAAGTGTAGAGATTAATGTTTGTTTCTGAAATATTACTTAAATTTTAAATTCATAAAATTAGAAATGGATAAACCAACTACAGATAACCCTAAAATAAGAATTAAAAAAAGATAATAATATATAAAATTAAATAACAGCACTGCGGCATTGTTTTGTGTATATGCATACACTAGAAACCGAAAAACTTTTATTTCTAACGCAACTTTTCTGTGTGTAGTGTTTGCATATATGTAGTATACAGTAAATATTGTTATTTGTTTTATTTACTAATAATTTACCATGCACAAATACACAAACATACATTTATATATAAGTCACTGTCTCGAGCGCACCGCGTCAGTTAACACGAGAGCCTCGGGCGAGAGTGGACGTGTTTAGTTAAGTGCGTGCCGAGCCTGTGTTACACTACACTGATTAGAGAAGATAGCAGACAATGCGTAGATATGAGATATACGAACGCCGTTATATTGCGAGAAAACCACCCCCTGCCTACTATGGACCATTTTTGCCTAAAATGAAGAAAGCTAAATATTTTAACAAATTAGACATAAAAAATGCCTTCCATCAAGTGGAAAATCACTCTGGATCCAGACACATAACGACTTTTATAACCCCCAAAAGATTATATAGATATAAAAGAATAATGCTTGGAATTACCTGCGCTTCCGAGATTTTTCAGAAGATCATTGAAAGGATACTGATAAACTGTGAAGGGGTCGTCAATTTTATTGATGATATCCTGGTATTCGGGAACAGTGAAGAAGAACATGACACATGACTAAAGAAAGTTCTACAGGTACTTAGTAAAAACAACGCCGTGCTGAATAGCAATAAATGCATATATAAAATGCAAGATGTGAATTGTCTGGGACACAGGCTTACACATGATGGAGTAAACCCTTCAACAAGTACGTTGAGAGCATTATGAAATTTAGGGTCCCAAAGACCATAGAAGAACTCCAAAGTTTTTTAGGACTCTTAAACTACACAAACAAATGGATACCTAACTTGGCCGCCACGACAGAACTTCTGAAGCACCTGCTAAGACAGAAGGTGAGCAAAAGGGAGAGCTTGGAAAAACAATGGTCTGGGGAACAAAATAAAGCATTCCAAAAACTCAAACGGATGCTCACGGAAATACAGATTTTAGGGTATTATGACGTCAGTGATGCAAGACAGGTGATAGCAGATGCTGGCCCTGTTGGACTTGGTGCTGTCCTTGTACAAAATTATACAAATGGCCCTAGAATTATTGCCTATGGTAATCGAACTTTGACAGACTGCGAGCGCAGATATAGCCAAACGGAAAAAGAGGCACTAGCATTAGTTTGGGGAGGGGGGTCGAACATTTTAATATTTTTTATTTGGAAAGCCTTTTGATTTAGTGACTGACCACAAGCCACTAGAGATATTGTTCGGGTCTAAGTCAAAACCATGTGCGAGGATTGAACGATGGGTACTGAGGCTACAGTCTTATTCATTCAAAGTTGTATACAAACCAGGAAAAACAAATATAGCTGATCCCTTGTCACGATTATGTAACTATCCTGATAACCCACCAAAAGGAAAAGACCAGCATGTGTACCAAATAGTGGAAAATTCTAGACCAGTTGCTATACCAATAAGTTCCAGAGTAGCATATTCAGAAAAAGACCAAGAGGTTTACAAAGTGAAAAAGGTGTCTATCAGAACGACTGGGACGATTCGATTAAGAGTTACAAATTTTTTGAAAACTAGTTGTGTTTCCATGATAGCATTCTACTTCGTGGAAATAAAATTATAATACCACAAGAACTCTGCAAGAGTGTATTAGATGCTGCATACGAGGGTCATCCAGGTATCGTAGCGATGAAGGGACGCTTGAGATCAAAGGTATGGTGGCCCCGTATCGATAAAGACGTAGAACAATTAGTAAAGGCCTGTAAAGGTTGTACGTTAGTGAGTTTGCCACACCCAACTGCACTAATGAAGAGACGAGAGTTGCCTGCAGCTCCATGGATAGATGTCACAATGGATCTAATGGGACCATTGCCAAGTAACGAGTATCTGTTAGTAGTGGTCGACTACTATAGTCGATACAAAGAAGTAAAAAATTACAAAAACATCACAAGCTTACAGATTATTAAAATGGTAAAAGAAATGTTCAATAGACTTGGTTATCCTATTTCTATCACCGCAGACAATGGCAAGCAGTTGGTTAGTGAAGAGTTTCGATATTTCTGCAAAGAATGTAACATTAAGTTATTTAGTACTGTACCATATTGGCCTCAAATGATCGGCGAAGTTGAAAGACATAACAATTTGGCAGAGTATGGAGGAGCTATTCTTTTATTTCGGAGTTTGGTTTATTTGCACAAATAAGTAAATACATCGAATAATTCACCAAATACAGGAAATATCGAATACGCGGTGCGCTCGAGACAGTGACTTATATATAAATGTATGTTTGTGTATTTGTGCATGGTAAATTATTAGTAAATAAAACAAATAACAATATTTTCTGTATACTACATATATGCAAACACTACATATGACACAGACACTGTGAGACCATCTGCGTGACAATTATGTTCACCTCAGCCCCAACTAGCGACAACTGTTGAAAGTAAGATTGTCCTCCCTCGTTATCCCAAGTAAAATCATCTAATAAAAAAAAAACAATTTTATCTGTGTCTGTCCGTCTGTCTGTTTGGCTGTCTGTCCGTCCGGGGTAATCTTCGGAATGGTTGAACCGATTGTGATGAAACTTCACAAACAGATAGAGAGCATTGCCTGGTGTGACATACCCTATATTTATCTGAAAAACTTGGAGACCTTTTGAAAAAACCTTTTTTTTTAATAATTTGTCTTTCATTACCTTAAATCTAAATAAAGCAACTTCAATAAATCCTATCCAGGCGAAAACTGGGTTGGTTGCTAATCCATAATAAATATTTCCCAATGTGTCTATTCGTTTCGGTTTCTATACTTTATTTCACCTACAAAAATTCCCCTCATCAAAATGTCCCAACGGATTCTCGGGAAATTATGGCAATCCTATTGTTGTATAATATGAAGTATTGAATCGATTTTTGTTTGTTTTATCTACTTCTGGACGCAAAAAAAGAAAAAAATTCTGGTACCTACTATTAGTGAGGCCACAATAATTTACATATTTGTAAAGCATTTTTACGTACAACGTGCATCGGTCGATACGCCGTGAATCGATTCGATAAGGTAATGGTTTGAAGTGGATTTTGATACGTAAAAGTGATGTGATTTTGTGATTAAAATTTCTGCGCATGTGATCTACTTAATAGTAGAAACTACGAGCAAGTGCTCCGATGTTGATAAATACTTTAATTTATTAAGTCAGCTCATGAATTATTTTACATTAAGACTTAAGAACTTGAAATGCTGTCGGCATCTTTTGTTTGGTGACTTAACCCGTCGTCGAAATCTCTCAGAAACTCCACAATAAGATTTATCAACATATTATGGTCAGGTTTTTAAACAAATTGTTATTATTACTAATAATAATTTCCTTTTACTTAACACTGGCTAAACTACATTTGTGCGCGAGTCTGTTACGAATGAACAAATAGAATTTTACTAGGTAGAGCCACTCTGCAGCTATATTATGGTTGTAGCACGAATGGGTCGGCTCGACCGAGATAGGACCACAATATCACAGAATGCCAGCGTGAAATAGAAGTTTCATATGGTGTTTTCGTATGGTGAGTGTAGAGAACTGGAGACCTTTTTTACTGGAAACAAGGCATTCCATCTCAGTTCTCAGGGGTGACAACGCATCTGCATAATCTGCATTTTGATTCTTAATTGAGGATAAATGTAGATGTCTATTGGCCACACCATCCACTTACCATTAGGTGGACTGTGTGATCGGTGGTCACCTTTTTTCTTTAAAAAAAATTCTAGACGTTTTAATTTATGTGTAACGTTTTAAGTAAAATCTATGTTTTTCGGTAGAAACTTGACCGCCGTCGTATTGTTGCTCATTTATAACGCTTTATAATGGTTTCGGGTTCAAATCAGATTTGGATACGTAAAAGTGGTGTGATTTTGAGTAATAAATGTCTCTGTATGTAAACTATTAGTGAAAATTCGATTGTGATGTAAATCTCAAGTTTTATTTTAGCTTACATACCTTGAGATATTATTGTCATCAACTGATCGCTAGGTTATGATGTCGTAAAAATCTTCCAAGAATTTGGCAATGTGACACATCAGCGTATTATGAAGAGTTTTGTAAAGAAAAATATATAATCAGGCCAAGCTGTATAGTCTAAGACCTTTGCTGTGCCAAAAATTATTGCATTTTAAGAAAATTTTGATATGTATCAGTTTCAATATATCGAAAAAATATATACTTTACAAATAATAAATCACTATATCTGAATTTTCTCTCTCTACGGAATTCTAGGGGTTTTAGTCAGCGTTGGTTTTGGAAATATATCGTATTTGATACATTTTAAATACTTGACATTTTATATCGAAATAATCTTTTATTTCGATATAAAATGTCAAGTATCGCCAAAAATATCGATATAAATATATCGATGTTTTCCTACAAGTCCAATGTGACACATCAAATGACAGGAGACAGGAGTTTTGGCGGTAACTTGACGGCGGCGGATTGCTGCTCCTGTATTATTGTTTAAATAATGGTTTGAAGTGGAATTTGATATATAATTGCCGTGTAGTGGCGGTTAAGAATATCCACTACCCCATATCTTCCCGTGGGTGTCGTAAAAGGCGACAAAGGTAAACAGGCAGGAGATGGGCAGCAGCATCTTCCTGGTAACGGCAAAAATACAATAAAAAACTGCGGTTGCCAACCCGCTCGCCAAGCGTGGCAACTATGGCAATATACCCCCCATGATGAAAGTAACGAAGAGACGGCCCCCAGTCCCCGGCGGCCCCGCTATTCCTGGCTACGGTGGCGACCATGGTAACGGCGGGGCAGGGGGTGCTAAGAATCTCCGGTGGAGGTTCGGTTGCCACCTACGACGACTCGACCTGGCAACATACAACGCACGCACCCTGAGGACTGACGAGAAGATTGTGGAGCTGGAAGAAGAGATAAAGGATCAGCGAGCTATGGAGAGGGCTATACTCGAAGTTTCTCTGCGTGATAAACTCAGAAATGAGGATATCCGCAGTAGAACTAGAGTGACCGACATAGCCCAACGGATTAGTAAGCTGAAGTGGCAATGGGCCGGCCATATAGCTCGAACAACCGACAACCGATGGGGAAGAAAGGTTCTCGAGTGGCAGCCTCGTACCGGCAGGCGAAGTGTAGGGCGTCCCCCCACTAGATGGAGTGACGACCTGGTAAGATATGCAGGAAGTCGATGGATGCAGGTGGCTCAGGACCATGCTTTGTGGCATTCTTTGGGGGAGGCCTATGTTCAGCAGTGGACTTGTGAAGGGCTGTAATAATGATGATGATTGATATATAAAAGTGGTGTGTTTTTGTGTATTAAATGTCTGCGCATGTAAACTTTTAGTGGAAACGGTGAAACAAGTGCTCCTCAAGATAAGGTATCTGATGTGATTCTCAAGATAAGATATCTGTCTGCTTAGGCGCCTTGAGATACCATCGCCAACTGTCAGCTGTCTGCTGGCTCAAGTTGTCATCAAAATCTCCTAAGGGCTGCACAATGTGACGCATCAACATATTGTGAAGCAGTGTACTACGAAAGATAATTATACATTGTAACTTCAGGCTCAAAAGAGCTAGAACCCAGAGCCGTAAAGCCAGTTATAAAAAAAACATCAAATTCAAATGAATGACACATGTTGATTCTTTATTTACAAGAATTTTTTTTTTGATCATTCTATTTATCGTAAATATACATTATCTGACAATGGCTACTATAAGTTCGAAAATATTTGAAATTTTTCGTAATTTAAAGTCAGATGCAATTCCACGACCACCTCGTCCTGAAACCGAAGAAGTTTTTAATGAAAATGGAAATCAAGAAACCAATAATTATAACGCAGACCAAAGTAACGATGACCAAGAGGAAAATGAACCGCAAGAATCAAAAAAGAATAAGAAAATACCGTCACCCAACAATTTCTTTAAATCTAAAAAGGGAGACAGTTTTTCTAAGAAAGGAGACAAAGACCGTAAACGTAGCAGTAACAGCCATATTAACGTTCAAGGTATGTATAAAATAACTTATGTTTTGTCAAAGTAAATAATATCTATGCGTTTAATTATTTTTGTATTTTCAAGAAAATACTAAAAATAAGCGCTTTAATTTCTTTCTGAACAGGGGAATAGACCTCAAAATTAATTTATGATGTAAAACAGTTTACAAAACATTGATTAACCTTTGCAGAAGTTTTGAAATTTCTTTCAAAACTTCTGTAAAGGTTAAATGTAGTAAATATTTGTCTAAAGTTTTATGAAGAATTGTGCTGCCTGCTATCTGCTAAGAAATCTCGTGTGTAGATCACACAAGATTTCTTAGCAGACACCATAGGAATTATTCATAAAATAAAATGTGCTTGTCTATTGTAGAGGTTTCAATTGACCTGATGGGAGTTAAGTAATGATGATGATGATCCCTGATCAAACATTGTTCCTAGCTTGACTATAGTTCTGAAATTTTCAATGCACCAAACCGTAATAATGATGTGGATTGAAATCTATAATCTAGAAAAAAAGATTATGTGTTTTTATCAAACAGTAAAGAAAGTTTGTTTTGAAGGCAACAATGAAGTGGTTATTCATGGGTCAATGCTAAAAACTTAAAAATTAATAGAAATTAGGGATAGGAGAGATCTCTTAAATGTTGTTATACATCAGGCCTGAGAAGGTCAGTGCCAAAAATACATTTATACAAGTATTGATGCCTATTAGAATATACTATTATGCAACTGGCCTTTACAGACATCACATCATATTGACATGGTTGAAAATCTCCACCATATTTTAATGTAGATGTATCATCATCATAGTAATGTAGATGTATCAACAGTGGTAGAGCCACGCGGCAGCTTTTGCTGTCGCACGGATGGGCTGGCTAGAACCGGGGTAGTACCACAATCTCACAGAAAACCAGCGTGAAGTAGAGGTTTACCTCTGCGTTTCGCTTGGTGAGTGCAGGTGGCCGGAGGCCCTTTTTACTGGAAATGAGGCATTCCATCTTAGTCCTCACGGATGACAACGCATCTACATTTTGATTTGTAACAGAGGATAGATGTAGATGTCTATGGGCCGCAGCAACCACTTACCATCAGGTGAACTGTGTGCTCGATTGTCACCCTTATCCTATAAAAAAAAATATCATACCTGATTCTGAACATCAAAAAGACTGATTACCCTTGTAGCCAATTATCACTTTAGAAGTCAAATGATAATCTGGTTATTATAAATTTTTCTTTGTATTATTTTCATGATTAAACATAAATATTAAATTGGAATTTTATCATAAATAAGAATCTAGAGCTTCATGGCAATTCTCTGTCAAAATTATACTTTTTGAAAGTGTGGGAGGTTTGATATTCATAAGCCTAAAACATTTTTACTTTCTAATATTCATTTATTTCTGTTACTATCACTAGCTACTGGAAATGTGATCAATATAGTCAATTCTCGAGATGTGCACTGGGGTAATGAAATAGTCTACTACATGGGACCAACAAATGTTCAACAAAAGCAAACCAAAGTAGATGAGGGGGAGGTTATTGAAAAAAGTAATATTATTATGCTTGTTATGGAAGCTACAATAAAGGTAAGATATGCCATTAAATTTTCTTTACCTACTGTATATTTTATTATAATATTATATACTAGCTTTTGCCCATGCCTTTGCCCTCATAGTATTTCCCCAGCTAAGAGAGTTGTAGAAAACTAACGGGCTCTTTATTCAGCATTGGACCAAATTGTTATCCAATGTACTATTCCATGACATAATATTTTTTGTTACCAAATTTATATTAAATTACTTGAGTTCTTTAACCATATCTGTGTGACAAAATGATAAAATTTCACATAATATTGCCAGTTTGGTCATAGTTTTAATATAAATGTATAGTGCTTTTATTTTTTTTATATATTAGATCTTTTGATGGTGTATTATAATAAACAATTTTTGAAATTAATATAATTTCATTCCATATTTCAAATTGCTTTTAACTTCAGAGAAACTACAAATTAATTTTGTGTTACTACTCATAACTTATCTTTCTGCATATATATAAGCAAAATACCACTGACTCATTCATAACAATATCTGCAAAACAATATGCCCGATTGACTTGATATTAGGCATATATGCTCCTTTTTTAATGTAAATATCCACTATGAAAGGATTTTGGAAAATTCAACCACTAAGGGGGTGAAATAGGGTGTTGCAGCTTGTATACTTATAAATAAAATTTTCACATTATCATTTCAGCCGAGTCACGAGTACATTGATTATATATCAAAGAACCTTGGGAAGAATTGGCATGGTGTCTTTTTATCCTTGGGCTACAGCAAAAACAGACTTGAAACTTTTGAGATTGATGAAGCTGGCAAAGGTATATCAGAGGTATGAAAGTCTGAAATAAATAGTAACCTTGATATTATATGCTTGTTTTAATATATATTTTAAAATATTTACTGTCATATTGATATTTTTTAATTTTATTGCTTTAATTCTTTACTTCACTAAGCTGTTTACAAATTGTAAATAGCTTAGAAACCGAAATCACTCTATATTTACTGCAATCAAAATTAGGAGAATTTTCAACTGAGATTAGAGAATATCTCTGTATCCTTTTGGCTATTCTAACTGTAATCAGACCTATTTACAATTTTTGCATGTGTTGTTTCTTATTTTGATATATGAACTATAATAAGTAATGTGATCTGTTTTCAAAAATGTATGATGTACAATTGTGTTTTATGTGTTTTATGAAATTATATTCTCCAATGTCTTTTAATTATTTCTTCAAAAGGTCTGAAGCGTGAAAATACAATGTATATTCATTTCATATCACTTTCCCCATTTAACAACATCTACAACTATCAGTTAGTACATACATAATTAAGATATAATACAAAACTTTGTCTTTGTCTTTCTTCCATGTTTATTTTTTTATTTTATAATATACACATCATCATCATCATTCATCATTACAGCCCTTCACAAGTCCACTGCTGAACATAAGCCTCCCCCAAGGAATGCCACAAAGCACGGTCCTGAGCCACCTGCATCCATCGACTTCCTGCATATCTTACCAGGTCATCACTCCATCTAGTGGGGAGACGCCCTATACTTCGCGTGCCGGTACGAGGCTGCCACTCGAGAACCATTTTTCCCCATGGCTATGAGCGATGTTTTCCCCCACCTCGCTCGCCCTGCGCGCTCCGGACCACACAAATTTATATCGTCATTACTTTTAAAATATTTGACCAAATTAGGTAGTTGAAAAGAAAAAGTTTACCTACTTTGAACATCTCGAAGCGATTAAAGTATTTAATTTGATAAAATCCATTTGTTACTGCAAAAAGTGCATTGGAAATAAAGTATCAAATTTTATTGTGTTTATGGTTCACTATTTTGGCAATAATGGCTTGCACATAAAAGATAGATATATACGGTCGCGGACTGTTTTTATGGAACTATTTAGGAGAAACAATTCCACCATACATTATATTAGTGTAACTCTTACAATTTTTGCACCGCATGCCAAAATAGCTCGCAGATGACAGATTTTTTCAGACTTGCTTAGTACTTATCGTTATATTTTGACCAATTTACACAATATCTCATGTATGAGCTATATTATTGTAAAGTTTCATTAAAATACATTCAGCAGTTTTTGTGTGGAAGAGTAACAAACATCCATACATCCTCACAAACTTTCACGTTTATAATATTAGTAGGATGAATTTAGAATTTTTGTTTATAAATTTTTCATTATCTTGTATCGTATAGTCACTTGAAATGTATGCAGGGCTTTGTCTATCTTTCTTTGTTGATCTGAGTTCGTATGTGCATGTTATTATTAAACTAAATTAATTTCTCCACCTCCCCTTATTTAAAAGGTTGTTTTGCTCTGTATCGTATAAAATAGTTTTCTGTGGTAACAGTGCCAACTCTTTGCTATCATTTCTGTGCATTTTATCTAAACCTTGATTAAGTTTTACCAATGAAAAGTACTAATCATGGAATGAGTGATTACACACTGCAATATATTCTAGCTTTTATATGTGACTTAATGAAAGTGTAACAAGATATACTTTTTTCCAGGTTCGTTACAAGATTCTTCTCGACTGGGTGCGCAATGATGATGATGGCACATTGGGTAAACTTACAACCCATTTATGGGAAGAGGGAGAGAGACAGCTTGTAAAGGAAGTGGCCATTATTTACAAAAAGAACAAAGAATAGAAATAGTTAAGAAATATTTCTAGCAAAAATTATACTTGATTAGTTTAGACTATGACATAAATATTTCTAATTAATTTTTAATTAATGAAAATGTTTTGGGCCAATATGCTACAAGGTACTTTTACACATCACAATTTCGAAGTTTAATTATTTTATATTTTGTGGAATAATACTAGTGCAAGTAGGACATGTATATCATAAAATTGTTTTACATATATAGCAAAGTCATTTGTCAATAACCTTAAATAGGTATGTTATCTTAAACAGAAGTGTTCAAACAAAATGTGCCATATTGCACCCTAACACAGTTGACTGTGTTTAAAATAATTTCAAAATCAGTGCATGATCGACAAATTAGTAATTAGAATTAGGACGCTTATCTATGTAGTTTACAAACGATATTTTCACGTGGAAAGAGCATGTCTACAGTCTTACAAATATTCATGGAATTTGAGAATATTGTCATATCTCGTGTTATATGTTAAACTAACTAAAGGTTTTAAAAACGGTTCTTCCATTTTAGGTAGTCATCATTATTCATCACCATTATTACCACATTACAAATCCACTGCTAAACATGGGCTCCCCAAGCAATTCCACAAAGCACGGTCCTTGATATGTCACCACTGGCAGCATGCACTGGTTGTGGTGCATGTCTCTTGTTTTCACGATTTTTGGCATTTTAGGTAGTATTTTAAGTAAACTTAGTCTTAAATTTCTTCAGTTAAAACTAATTTAAGCTGCGTGCTCCTAAGTACTAACTGTGATTTGGCGGTACCTAAAATAATTTGGTAGAAATATATTGTGATATTTTATACTTTATATAAGAGAATGCCCGCGTTTTCGTCTGAAACTCTAGTCAGAGAGTACATAATTTTGTTAATAAAACAAGTATAATAATATATTGTCAAAAAAATCACAACAATGCTGACTCTGATGTGTAAATTAAACAATTTTACTGTTTATATTGCATGCCTTAAGCGCAAAGCGCGTAGGTATGTTCTACTAGCGCCTAAAAATCAAGATTCCAACGTTTTGTCGCATGAAATCGCATCTAACAATCATATTAAACATATAAATGATATAAAAAGCACATTGTCAGAAAGATAAATGATTGTTGAGCTTATTTTTTTTAATCGATCAATTGCTGTTTTTACATAAAAAAGGGGTTTTAGTGGCTTAAGGTGTAGATTTATCAAGTCCTCATGGAGGCGTAAATAAGATATCTTTTGAAAATATCAATTGTTCAACTCAATCTATTTTTAAAACTTCATCTATCATGTGGGGAGCCATGGAATGTAAATGGCAGTTTAATTTTGTTTTGTTTAGTTATAATTAATTTATTTCGGCAGAGAAATAGCGAAATTTACGGTTTTTGAGCAGTCTTGTATGAATTTATTTTACTAAATACACTTTGCCTCACTCCCGGCCACAGAGTACTTTTAAATTAAAGCAGTACTTCGAAATATGCTACTGGAACTCCTCGAAGAGTAGTAATAGTAATAGGGGTGCTGAGTTTGGGCTCGTTTTGTTAGTTATGATGAGACCTTCGAACAGTGGCGGATTATACTTAAGGCAAACTAGGCACATATCTAGGGGTGCAAGGTTAAAAAAGAGCGCGCGGAAGTTTTTAAACAAAAAAGAAATGGTATTTGATAGCTATTACTCTCTCATCACATTTTTCAGATGTTGTTCAGGGGGACCCTGTTAATGATACTCATGTCCTAATTATTTTGTAATTATTAAACTATATTATAAATTATAGTATAGTTTGTTTGCAAAATTAGCATATTTCATTTATAATAGATATAATAAGGACCCTAGAGGTGCCCCATTGAGGTGCTAGGCTAGCCTAGGGCGCAGTCGACATTTAATCCGCCTCTGCCTCCGGACTTGACCTGAAAGTGTATTTTGATGAATGTTACTGGAACTCCTCGAAAAGTAGAATTAAGTGTGCCGAGTTTTGTTAGTTATGATGAGACCTTACCTCCCGTTTTGATAGAGTGACTTGAAGGTGGACTGATGACTACTACTGGAACTCCTCAACGAGGAGAACTAGATGTGCCGAGTTTGGGCTCATTTTGTTAGTTATGAATAGATCTTACTTCCGGACTGGACGGAGTGATTTAAAGGTGTATTTCGGTGACTGCTACTGGAACTTTTTGACGAATAGAACCACAATTTATATATTTTTTCACTATCATACGAGCATTATAAGTCGTGCACTTTTAAATTTTCGTTGTTGTACGTAATTTTTTTAATGCGCTTAGGGCATGCACAATTTGATTTATGGATAGTTTTTTTTTTGTAAATATATAAATGTTGTTTATATTGTAATATAAATGTTTGTATTAAAATGTAATTAAATAAACAGGTATATTTTAATATATTAAAGCTTTCAATGACCTAACTGAAAAAAGACCCTATATTAGCCTAAGTAAGAATTGCATAACCTGATTAAAATTAGAAGTAAAGCATTTAGTAAATCGGATTTTATGTCAATTAGCGCTCAATGCGTAGATTAAAAAAAAAGAAAATATAGTATAATAATATAATGATAATTGTCGAGTTGTGTATCGCTAGCAACGCAAAGTCAGGAAATTGTTTTTGGAAAAATCCAAAATTAGGGGCTTTTTAGGTGCTAATTAGGTGCCAAGTTTAAAAATTAGGTGCTCTAAAATTTTCACCGCAACGAACTGTTGAAATTTGCGTTGCTAACAAAACGTCTCGCTAGCAATGCAATGAAGTTATTAGATATACGATAAATATTAATAGCAAGGAATTAAGTGCTAATTAGGTGCTGCAAGTATACGCAATAACAAGGCGCCCCTAATAAAAATAAAGTCGTTATTCAGAACATAGCAGATGCAAAATTCAGATTTCCTGAAAATCAAAATACAATCAAAATTGCTTTCAGAAAAAGTCCAAATTAGGGGCTTTTTAGGTGCTAATTAAGTACCAAGTTTAAAAATTAGTTGCTCCAAAAATTTCACCGCAACGAACCATTGAAGTTTGCGTTGCTGGCAAAACGTATCGCTGGCAACGCAATGAAGTTATTAGATATACGATAAATATTAATAGCAAGGAATTAAGTGCTAATTAGGTGCTGCAAGTATACGCAATGACAAGGCGCCCCAGATAAAAATAAAATCGTTAAAACTTAATTGTCGCACGATATTTACCTCCACCACCAGACACTTTTTACGTGTTTAATTTTACGTGGTAGAGCCATGCTGCAACTATATTAATAGTATAGTTGTAGCACGAATGACCTATTTTACTGGAAAAGAGGCATTCTATCTTAGTCTTCACGGCTGACAACGCATCTGCATTTTAATTCGCAAATGAACATAGATGTAGATGCCTATGGGCCACAGGAACCACTTACCAAAAAAAAACTGTAAGTTGTAAGTTATCAGTCATCATTACAGCCCTTCACAAGTCCACTGCTGAACATGGCCTAAAGATTGCCACAATGCACGGTCCCGAACCACCTGCATCCATTGACTTCCGGCATGTCTTAGCCTCGATCACACAAAGCGAATACTCGCTGCGATTACGTGCAGCGAGTATTCGCTATGTCTTACAGGCTATTCGCCGCGAGTTGAATTCGCTGCGAATTGAATTGAACATATTCAATTTTACTTTGCGAATGAGCACTCGCTGCGAGAATTCGCTGTGTGTGACAGGGTACTCGCTGCGAGTAGCCATTTCGCTCCAGACTACACGCCTGTGCATAGGTCGTTTCGTTGCTGTATGATACGTATGTATAGGTCAATCAAATTAGTTAACCGAAAACGATTGTCTAAAATGGGGAAAATACGATATAATTTGTTTCTTGGGTGTGTATAGAAAAAATGGGGAGCCGTTTGACACATAACAAGTATTAGTAATTTAAAAAAACGCAAAGTAAGACGCGTTCATTGTTTAACGAATTAATTGAGTTGGGATTCGAAATAGCAACCAAAGAGTAATTGAAAGGAAATTTTAAAAATATAAAAGATACATATTATAGATAATTCTCGTGTAGTACTCGCTGTGTGTGACAGGCAGGCAGCGAATTGTCGCTGTGTGTGAACGAAGCTTTATCAGGTGGGGGGACGCCCTACACTTCGCCCGCCGGTACGAGGCTGCCACTCGAGTACCTTCCTTCCCCATCTCGGTTCTTCGAGATATGTGGCCGGCCCATTGCCACTTCAACTTACTAATCCTTTGGGCTATGTCGGTTACTCTGGTTCTACTGCGGATATCCTCATTTTTAAGAGTATCACACAGAGAAACTCCGAGTATAGCCCTCTCCATAGCTTGCTGAGCGACTTTGAGCTTCCTAATACGGTCAACAGTGAAGGACCATGTTTCAGATCCATAGCTAACACTCACTGGTTCTACAATCTAGTTTTGAGGTATACCTGACGAGAAGATGTGTTGAAATCTTCCGAACGCAGCCATAGCTACCAAGTGTGTCATTAATTATATAAAAATGTATATACAGTCAAACCTGGATAACTGGGACCCTAAGGGACCTGTAAAATTGTCTCACTTAATGAGGTATTCCACTTACCCAGTGTCTCAGATATAAAGGTATAAATAAATATCTGTCTTATTAATAGAGGTGAAAATATAGGTTATTTCAGTTATAGAGGTGCGATTATTAAATAAAATAACGTATTTTGTAAACATTATATACATGAGTTGTAATCTTCATTAATAATCAAAAAAGCTATTAAACAAAAATAATTAAGCATTTTTTATAAATAATACCAAAATGCATACAGAATGCGTACTTTAGTTTTTCACGTACTGATAAAGACTTAGCTTCGGCATTTTCAAATAAACATCAGGGCGATAGTAAAACCAATACAAAACTGGAGGTCACTTTTACACAATTAGGCAAGTGCGGAATTTGCGGGTAGAATAAGAATTAGTAAACAAAACGGTAGGTACACAAAATATAGACTCAGAGGCCGGCCACATACATACGGAATTCCGTTTCGAGTTTCCTTTTCGGAATTGCGAAAGGTTCGGCCACACACATACGGAATCCCGTTTTGCCCGCGAAATTTCGAACGGAAAACTACCGTACATGTGTGACGGCTCATATATTTTATATGAAGTTGCTGCGTTCGGAATCTCGAATCGGAATATCGAAACGGAATCCCGAAACGGAATTCCGTATGTATGTGGCGAGCCATACTCGCTGTCTCAAATACAGAGGTAATTATGACGATAGAATCGAAAGAACTAATTCCAGATATAGAGGTTTGTTTGTTCCACTAACAGAGGTAATTCAGTGCTAGTGTCGGGACCTAAGCATGAGTTCCAGCTATGGAGGTTTCTGACTTATCCAGGTCCCCCTTAACCAAGTTTTACTGTATATCATTCAATTTCAATGAATGTATTGACATTGCTAATTAAACAATATAGCCCTTCCAAATTTAAAATGATATTTCCGCAATTATTTCTTCTGCGACTGCAATGCGCCGAGTACCAGCTAGTAGAATATACTTGATAAAACCGACAAAAAGGTTATCTACGTGTAGAGGGGAAGCAGAAACCATCACGTATGTATCATTATTCATTATCAGTCGTTGGCGAGATCGCATCAAGATGCCCGTTCCAGACAGAGCCGGCTTGAAAATTGTTCACATCGATGTAAAAGACATACGGTTCCCGACGTCGCTTGGAGGACACGGATCTGATGCTTTGGTAATAAATATTATTTGATATTTTGCATGTTTAATAATTTCTGTACTATATTTATATTTCATATTAATAATTATCCAATCCAATAGCATAAATACTAAGCACTAAGATAATTCTGAATTCTCTCATTGTTATCTTTTTGATACTCAGCTGTATTTATAACAACAAACTTCAAAAAAGTAAACATTTACGATAAGTAACTTTAATAACACAATATTTATGATTGAATGTACCGACTTATGAATTGAGATTAATGAGTAATTACACGTCAATTACGAGGGCTGCACTAAAAGTATCGGGAATGGAATATTTCCACTGTTCCTGTCATATTAATTTTTTTTTTAATTAAAAAGTCCTTGGTTTTAAAAATCGAATACCATTTATTTATTTAAAAAAAGATTCTCGGTCTTGTCACAAGGTTTTGTCAAACTTGTTTAGTCGTTGAGAAAATGGAATTGACTCGAGAAAATTCAAGAGCGATGATTTATTATGACTTTCGAAGCGGTTTAACACAAAAAGAGTGTGTTGACCGGATGATTTCTGCATTTGGTGATGAAGCTCCATCCAAAACCACAATTTATCGCTGGTTTACGGAATTTCAACGTGGACGTGTCAAGCTCAGTGATGATCCCCGTCAAGGTCGTCCAAAAACTGCAGTCACCCAAGAAAACGTTGATGCTGTGCGTAAGCTGATTGAGGAAGATCGACATGTGACATACCGCGAAATTCAGGAAACTTTAGACATTGGCATGAGTCAAATACAAATAATCTTGCATGAACAATTAGGTGTAAAAAAGTTGTTTTCCCGATGGATACCACATTCGCTCTGTGAAGAGCAAAAAGCGGCTCGCGTTACTTGGTGCGTTAGAACTCTCGAAAGATTCCACGCAGGATCCTCAAATGCTGTATACAACATATTATCAGGTGACGAATCCTGGATATACGCGTACGAACCCGAAACAAAAAACCAGTCACGAGTTTGGGTGTTCGAAAATGAGTTAAAGCCAACAAAAATTGTTCGTACACGGAGTGTTGCAAAAAAAATGGTGGCCACGTTTGTCTCCAAAACCGGCCATGTTACGACTATTCCTCTTGAGGGACAAAGAACGGTTAATGCAGAATGGTATGCTAGCATTTGTTTGCCACAGGTTGTTTCTGAACTCCGTAAAGAGAACTGCAACCGCCGCATCATCCTCCATCACGACAATGCGAGTTCTAACACCACACATAGAACAAAAGAGTTTTTAGAGCAAGAAAACATAGAATTATTAGTCCATCCGCCGTACAGCCCCGACCTAAGCCCTAATGATTTCTATACTTTCCCTAAAATAAAGAATAAATTGCGTGGACAGAGATTTTCATCACCTGAAGGAGCTATGGACGCCTACAAAACGGCCATTTTGGAAACCCCAACTTCCGAATGGAATGGTTGCTTCAATGATTGCTTCCATCGTATGGAAACAATGATTGCTTCCATCGTATGGAAAAATGTGTCAAATTTCGCGGAGAATACTTCGAAAAGCAATAAATACATTTTTAAATAGTAATGTTGTGTCACTTCCTTGATTCCCGAAATTTTCAGTGCCGCCCTCGTACGTAAATTTGATTACATCTAAACATTGAGTTATATGTACTACGTACTAGAGAAGCCATTCCGAACATTGACTGTGTTCAACTGAACTGTAGTGCAATCCATACAAACAAAATTTTGCGTAAATTGAAGATTTGTGAATTCCATAAAATAATTATTATTACATTTTATTTAGAAATATGTTTGTTTAGATTAAATTAAGATATTTTATATTAAATTCTTATATTTATTGTATATTAATATCTTATTTTATATCAAATTAGTCTTCGCGCATGCGCGACTACTATTCCCACGCATGCGCGAATACATAGAGTAGGACACAATTTTTGTTTGGAATGGCTTCTCTAGTACGTAGTACATATAACTCAATGCATCTAAATAAGCAAAAAATAAAAAATATAGTTAGTGTTTTTAATGTTTTAAAGTTTCCTTGGTTTTATTATTAAGGTGTCTTTAAATACAGAAACTTCTAATGCCATGACCGGAAATATAATCGCACAAAGATTAAGTACCTACTATCCATTGCTACATTTAAAGTTCATCTAGTTAGTGACGTTATAGTAAAGCGTTATACATTACACTACAGCCTAAAAAAGTCCACTGCCGAACATAGGCCTCCCCGGCCTCCCCCATAGAATGCCCGATTTGCAAAAGTAGCCGTGCATGGCAAGCGGGTTGACAACCGCATTCTTTTAGTTATATTCAGTTGTTTTCAGAAAGATGCTTCTACCTTTCTCCTAGTTCAGCTTCCTTCTGTCTGCTCTTGATACACCCAAGACTTAATATGGGGTAGTGGATATTCTTACACCGCCACTACACGGTTTAAAATGCTGTAGTTTAAAAGCGTCATAGTTTTATTAAAAAATAATATTTACAAGTACCGCCAGTCTTGCAAAAATGAATTCTCGGCATAAAAACATGAATTATTATTTAAAAACATTATCAGTAACAGTTCAATATGTTCTATGCGCGATAGCTCAGGGCCCCTGACTCGAGGGTTGTATTTTCACGTTAAGTAAACCCGGGTCTCTGCCAGCACTAATGAAATTGTTTAGCGGTGAAGGCAAATATCGTGAAGAAACTTGCATGTCTAAGAAATAAACGTATATAGGAAGTAAAACAACACGCACTGGAGCACCGCTGCAGACTACTCTTAGGCCCGTATTAATAAACGTTACTCAGCTCAAGTAGACGCACAATGAGTACAATCTTGAGGTTATGATCTTATTATAATAAACATATCTCAAGATGCGGTTTAGGTTTACGATATCAGCTGAGTGCATAGATTACCCCCTAAACTAACTAACTAGGAGGTAATCTATGGCTGAGTGCCACACTGATTAATAAACGAAACTCGACTCTCAAGTGTGTGTACTCGAGTGGAAGTCACAGAACAGTATTCCTATGTACAGCGTTTTGAGATACTGTTTTTATGTGTTTATTAATTAGCAACGTTCTTGAGATGCTGATATCGTAATGAGGGCGTATCAAATGATTATGAACTTGAGTTCGTCGTTGAGTAACGTTTATTAAGAAGGGCCTAAGTATTCAGTTAAGTCAACACATCGTATTTAGTATTTCATTTTTTATGTTAAGTACCGACTTATTGATACGCGTGACATACAATTTTTGTTTTATGGTTAATGAAATTATGTGAGATGCAAAAGCGCCTTTGAGTTATTTTTTATAACAAGCGAGAGACAAACCTCGTCAAAATGATACTCGGTGGTCAGTACTACGGGTAGGTACACCTACTCCACCTCAATGAAATGAGAAGCCTACTTCCAGTAAAGCGGGTTTCCGGTGCTTTATTACTCATAAGTCCTAACCTAGAAGGTGGAATACTTCATCATCATTACAGTCCAGTACAAGTCCACTGCTGAACGTAGGCCTATCCCAAGGAATGTCACAAAGCACGGTCCTGAGCCACCTGCATCCGTCGACTTCCTGCTTGTCTTACCACGTACTCTGGTGTCTAGTGGGAGGACGCCCTACACTTCGTCTACCGGTACGAGGCTGCCATTCCAGAACCTTTTTTTCCCATCGGACGTCGGTTCTTCGAGCTATATGGCCGACTCATTGCCACTTTAGCTTACTAATCCGTTGGGCTATGTCATTTACTCAAGTTCTACTGCATATATCCTCATTATTAAGTCTATCACGCAGAGAAACCCTGAGTATAGCCCTCTCCATAGCTCGCTGAGCGACCTTGAGTTTCCTCATACGGCCAGCAATGAAGGACCACGTCTCAGATTCATAAGTCACGCACAAACTGGTTGTACAATCTTGGTTTGAGGTTTTGAGGTATGCCTGACAAAAAGATTTGTCGTAATCTTCCCAACGCTGCCCATCCGTGTTGAATCCGTGTATTGAACTCTCGGTCGAAGTTGGACTTACCTAATCGCTCTATTTGTCCTAGGTAAACATACTCGTTACCAACTTCGAGCGTATTGCTCCCAACAACTACCGGCATAGGTGTGACATGGATGTTACACATGAGTTTGTGTTGTCCACTTACATCTTAAGACCAATCCGTTGGGAGACACTATTGAGGTCATTGAGCATAATGCTTAGGTCCTCCGGCGGTTCGTTCATATTATGCCGTGGAATACTTAACATCCTGGAATTACACTATCTCTCTGATGATCTATGCAATGATGATAAATACAACAGTGGATGCAATGCTGCTTAACGGTTGAAGTAGGTACGAGAGTGCTACCTACCAAGGCGGGCCTCTAGACTAGACTGAAAAAAAACCACTGCCAGTTTGAAATACAGTAGTTTTTTACACTGTACACTCTAGGTAGTTAAATACATACTAAGATTTATATTTTCTTTTTATGCCAACTTTTTTAGTATTTATACTTAGTTTATTTTTAAATTAAATAATTCATGTAGGGCAACGGTTTCAGCACACCGATCCTAATTACTCGTGTGCTTACGTTACGATCACATTGGAAAACGGCAAGCAAGGATATGGATTGACATTCACATGTGGCCGTGGTACTGAAGTGGTGGTGTTTACTATCAGGGCTTTGAAGAAATTCGTACTAGGCAAAAACGCCGCAGACATATTTGCTGACTTCGCTGGCTTTTGGCGCGCTATTACAAATGACTCTCAGATGCGATGGGTTTGTATTAATCTACCTTTTTTTTTATAGGAGAGGGGGCAAACGAGCATGCGGCTCACCTGATGGTAAGAGACTACCGCCGCCCATGAACAACTTGAACACCATGGGAATCGCAGATGCGTTGCCGGCCTTTTAAAAAGGAGTAGGCTCTTTTCTTGAAGGTCCCTAAGTCGTATCGGTCCGGAAAAATCGCTGATGGTAATCGATTCTACAAGGAAGTTGTGCGAAGAAGAAAACATCTTCTAAATCGCCCAGTGGTGGACCCTCAATCATCCAGATAGTGTGGATGGTATCGGGAGTTCTGCCGCGATGTGCGTTCGTAAAATTGGCGGCTGGGATTAATCCGAACAATTCCTCAGAGCACCTTCACCTTTATGAATCCAACATATTTATGTAATATCAATGTTTACCTGAATAATTTTAACAATAGTTTTTCTATTATATGAGACAGTACAATAATTGCAAGTGGGTTTTTCTACATAATATTATAACAATACAAATAAAAATAAATAATTTAAATTTTTCGGATTTGATTTTAGATCGGACCTGAGAAAGGAGCTGTACACTTAGCTGTCGCAGCTATACTGAATTCCCTTTGGGATCTTTGGGCTAGACTAGAGAACAAGCCATTGTGGAGACTCCTAGTGGATATGGAGCCCGAGGTAGAAAGCTTAATCCTTATGCAGATCTGAACAAATGAATGATAGTGCTAATTTCTAACACTGTAAAAATTTCGAGCGATATGTTACTTAATATTTTATTTTTATATTAGCGGTTCTATGCAGTTATCTGCTTAAATGTTCGCGAAGATAGGCGCCGCGCTAAAAGACTTCTTTAGTTAGAACTCTTAAACCTCGAATTAAATTTTGTGCCCAAAACTATCAATACGTTTGTTTTGTAATAAGAGATGATGAGTTTATCATTATTGGACAAATGTTCTGAGCTTAATGCATTTAAAAGTTTATAAAAAATATCATCATCGTCATAACACCCCATAAAAGCTCACTGCTGAACATAGGCCTCCTCCAGGAGGAATAATGCAATCTATGGTAGATTGCATTATCCCTCCTGAATAGGACATAGTTGCCACATTTGGCAAACGGGTTGACCCGCATTTTTATGACCATCTCTTGTTTCAGTTTTGCCACGTCGCCTCTTACGACAGAATAGTAGATTTTCTTACGCCACCACTAAACAGCGAGGCTGATACAAACGCTTCAGTACATCTATATACCAACTGTTAACCAGGCACTGCTGAAGAGATTTTAGTAACGCCTGTATTTTAAATTAATCGAAGAATCTCGCGAATCCAATATAGCGGACATTCATATACTCGAATCAACTACTAAGTATTTACGAATTTTTGTGTTTGTGTACCTAAATATCAAAACCTATCGAATTTTTTTATGTTATTTTATCACTGTAATTCATCAGGAGTTGGTGTCTACTATTGATTTTCGTTACATAACTGATGTTATCACTAAGGAAGAAGCTATAAAGCTACTGAAATCCAAGCAGGCGAGTAAAAAAGAGAGAGTGAAATATTTGTTGGAAAATGGATACCCGGCCTATACCACTCAAGTTGGTAAGACATGTAAATTTATTTGTAGATTATTTTTTACCTTTTGTATTCATGTCAGTACTAGAATAAACATTGTATAGGTACCAAAACTAGAAACCCAGCGCTAGATACGTCATTAGACGATGCACTACCTCATGACTTGTTCCGCGTTCAGATTAACGGGTTGTCACGCCACGGATTATGAGTTATAATTAGAATACCAACCGGAAATATCAACAATTTTGCAAAAACGATGTCGATGTTCGAATCTAGCTGTATGTGAATATGTGATTGATTAATTAACACTGTGTCTATGACTCTGCAAGTTAACCTCCTTTTGATGTTGTAATGAACACGGGGTGGTAAGAAGAGTGCCTCTCCTATACATAAGCGCGTACAATGTGATACTAAGTATATCTACATTGACAGTATTCAAGAGTTGTAGATGTGATCGAAATTTTACTTGAAGGACATTTTCACATCCTTTCGTCACTCGAGGCTAAAAATTCAACCTGCTTCATACATTCAACCCTCAAGGTTTCTTGCAGATTTAAATGCGAAACAAATTAGGAACTTTGCATTACCTGACATAGGCGAAGTAGCGTACTTCTAGGTGACTGTTTGCCGCACTGACCTAATGTATTATGTTATCTTAGTTCGCCGTCGCCTAAAGCCGCTACCCACATCGTTAGTCTGCAATCTTAAATGTATTTGTTTGAAGTTGGTCCTTACATTTCACGGGCTGTAGCTACTTACCTTCAGGTAGAATAATAGCTTGTTGGTTATACTGTATTATTAAACGACAGTTCACGCAAAAAGTTTGCGCAAAAAAAAATAATGTGAGACACCGTCCAGTTATAATTTTAAAAATACAAATTTACAAGTAAATTCCGAATGTTCCAATTTCCCTCCACATTTTTTTACAAGCACGATCTGCGTCGGAAACATTATAAGGCGATGGTTTATTACGATTTAAAATGTCGCTTAAAACAACTACAGAAGTTTTTTTTTGGTTTCGCAAAACTTTTTGAGTGGCCCATGCAAGGTAAAAACTTTTATATTTCTCAAATACTTCGATCTACTATCTGAAATAATAGTCGACTATAACCACACTCAACGGGATGAAATAGAGTGAAGAATTTCACAACTTTTTACTATAATAAATAAAAAGATAAAGCAAAATAAAAAAGGATAGTACATTTAAATAGTGAGTATATCGATATGGTTATGTTTAAGGCTGGCTGGGCTACAGCGATGAATTAGTAAAGCAACTGTGCAATAAATATCTCAACTTAGGCTTCACACATTTCAAAGTCAAAGTCGGACTCAACTTCGAAGACGACTACCGACGATGCAGCGCGGTACGGAAACATATCGGCGAGGACAAATTTTTGGTAAGAGCTCTCCGTTTTGTGTTGCCTGGGATGATGACTGCGAAACAAATATTTATATTGCACTAATTTATTCACAGAGGGGTGTGAGGAGGAATATACCATATATTGTTGTGATATTTAACACCATATATTGATGTAAATGTTACTTATGCACAAAATGTTTATTGTTATAAAGCCGGCGAGCTTCAAACATTTGAACACTTGTTTGAAGCTATGTGTAGCACGGGACTTTGAATCAATGTTCAAATAAGTGCACTAAGAAATGCACTTTGCTAAGCGATATCGGTTTTTAGCGCACATCAAAGCGTTCGAAGTCGACAGTGTTCAAATGTTTGCATAACATAGCCTGCCACACTTGCACAAAGTTCATTCGCTGGAGCGTTGTTGAGCGGGGCGGTCGTGTGCATTACGTTTTACCGGCGGCAAGCGGCATGGAAGTTTTTGTTCTCTGTGTGCGTGTACGCGCTTAAATAGTTATAGATGGATTCGAGCCTTCTTTTCGACCGTTTTGATAGATTTTTTGCACATGTAATAAATAACACAGGCACACTGCATCCACAAAATCGTCGTCTATCTTGTTTATCAACGTACTGTGGAGAGATATGTTTGCAAAGCATGTCTGGCAGGTTGGGCCAATAAGTGTTCAAACAAGTGTGTAGAGTCCTTCAAATAAGTGTTCAAATGTTGTTGCTATATCTGGCGCCGGCCTAATGTTTACAAATGTTAGGTATGTTAGTTGTTAGCACACGGGACCTTGTTGGCGTCCGTACATTTACTGACTCAAAAACTTTAAAGTAAAATGCCTACGCGTACATAATGTGTTCGGTGTAAACCGAACATATATCCCCGAATGCTTATCTTATCTGCATATTGTGCACCCGGTTGATTGACGTACAATGACGGCTAATAACCTTCCGCTTACCAGATGTCGCTAGTTGGGACTGAGGTGAAGTTTTATATTACACAATGTCATTTAATTGAGAAGTTAGTTTTAAATAAAACTTTTTCATATTTTAGAATATTATATGAATACACAAAACAATTCCTCAGTGGTTTGCACTTTAATTTTTTGCACATTTTTAACTCTTTTTTTTTTTTAATTTTTCTGCTTTTAGGAATATCAGTAGTTTATATCAGTAGTAGCAGGTTTATTTCGAATCTACTTAATATAAAATATAATTAATATAACAGATAGAAACGTTAACCCTTAAGGTAAATTTTCGTAAAAAAAAATAACTTCCCCACAATGAAATCTGTCAAATACATAACCTCATTCCAAAGTGATGCCGCCCTGAAAGCAGGATGCCCTCATTGTCTAGCGACAGATGAAAGCAGAAATCTGTAATCAACAATGCTGATTTTATACGCGGTAGAACCATGCTGCAGCTACATTAGTAGTATAGTTGTAACGCGAATGGATCGGCTTAACTGGGGAAAGACCACGGTCTTCTTTTGGTGAATTTAGAGAACCGGAGACCCTTTTTACTGGAAATGATCTACTGTTTCATTTATCTCTTGTTGTTTCTTATCACTGTGGTAGTAGATTCTCTAACGCTATAAATATACGACGCAAAAATGTCAAATGGTCGCAATATTTACGGAATCCTAATACAGCGAGGCCCGACTCGCATTTAGCCGGTTTTTGATGATGATAGCTCAAACGTTTGAAATACATTAAATTTCAAATTTTGTATCATTTGACAGATGGTTGATGCAAATCAAGCTTGGGGCGTTAATGAAGCAATTGAATGGATGAAGAAACTGGCACCTCTCAAACCCATGTGGATCGAGGAACCAACGTCGCCTGATGATGTATTAGGGCACGCTGCCATTTCTCAAGCTTTGAAGTAAGTGTGTCAGACGTTATTCCAGCGTTTCTTAACCTTGGGACGAGAATTAAAACCGGCCCGCTGCAAATATTCAAGTGGGTCGTAAGAGGACACCAAAACGAAAGTAAAAATATATATATTGTATTTTACTATGCAATTAAAATAAGAATAGGACTGACCTGGCATCCCATTGTGACGTCATAGCTGTCAATTAAAACCACTTAGGGTATGGTGAGCAAAACAAATATTTTGGAAATAATATTTATTTATGAAAGAACAAACGAAAAAGTATTAATCTGAATCTAAAATTCCAATTTCGCTCATCTCTGCATCACTGTTTGAGAAGTCATCATTACATTGTCATCATTATCATCACTGCTGCTTTCCTGCAACATGGATTTATATGGGTATTTAAAATATTTCACCAACTAGTATCAATATTTTAAATTAATTATTAAAAATAATTGTGGCGGCGCTGTCGTCCCGCCACAAGCGAAACACGTCGAAGCCTAAATCGCGCTAACAAAGTTCCGAAGTTAAAGCAGTATATATAGAATAGCTCTGAACTACAACTTGGAGCATTGGCCGCTCCCCGGGCAGAACACCTTGCCCGGAGGGAGATCTCCCCTTTTCCTTCCACCCGCCACAGTGGTGACCCCGACGTGATATTGAACACGCAACCAACAACCTTCGGAAACTACAACTTCAAATCTTCGTCCTCATCCACAAGTATCCCATTCATTCGCTCCCGAACAGATATTGTCTGCAGTCTTCACATTCTGAAAGCCATCTAGCTTTACAAAGGTTCATTGCAGCACTGGAATAATAATGCTTCCTGTTCTTTCAAGCTACTCCTTGTGCTACAGTGTTCGGCACGGCTCTGAGCCTTACTGCTCGCCTCTGCTTCACGGCACTCTCGCAAATTACTTGCCTTCTTCTCGACTTACCGCAGACTACAAGGCAAATCCCTGGCACTTCAGCAGGGCTATTCACAATCGTCTCGGAAAGCGAAATCGACTCGGATTCGATAACTTCTCGCACCGAAACCAATAAACGCTATTAACATTTAACGTTCGGATAAAGGTCACTTAGATACATCCCATAACTATTGTATCGCCATTTAGTTACATGCATTTACGAATTTTGTAGATAAATAGGCTTTTGTAATTTTTTAGAGTAACGCCTGCACAAAAACATAATGCAATATTTTGGAGTTAGCCATTGATATCGAATATAAAAAATATATAATTTAACTATATAATAAATAACAAAAAAACTGAGATATGTCTCGTTTCTGTCGGGTCTGGGTTTTTTTCTATGGGGCGTGACGGTACTTCTTTGACGTTTGTTTTCGATAATTGTGACAGTTTGCATCGGAAACTTTACGAGAGCTCTGAGGCTGGCGAAAACTTTTCGAATATTGATGATTAGAAGAGATAAATAAACCCTTTTAATTATAAGGTAGGTAACAAAAATTAATTACAGTTATCTATAAGACGTATTTTCATATAATTACTTCAATATTTGCACTTAATCGTAAAGCTGAATTTTTGTGAAAGGTGTGTTTTTATAAGTTTTCTATCACAAATATATATATATATATATATATATATGCTGCTTTGTGAAACGAGACATATCTCAGTTTTTTTGTTATTTATTATATAGTTAAATTATATATTTTTTTATATTCGATATCAATGGCTAACACCAAAATATTGCATTATGTTTTTGTTTAGGCGTTACTCTAAAAAAATACAAAAGCCTATTTATCTACAAAATTCGTAAATGCATGTAACTAAATGGCGATACAATAGTTATGGGATGTATCTAAGTGACCTTTATCCGAACGTTAAATGTGAATAGCGTTTATTGGTTTCGGTGCGAGAAGTTATCGAATCCGAGTCGAATTCGCTTTCCGAGACGATTGTGAATAGCCCGGCTGTTCCGGCTCATCGTTCCCACCGGCATCACTTGATAATGCGTAGTACGGCATGCATTACACACCGGCATATCCTTCGCACCGGCGTCACTTGCCCTTACGCACACAGCATGCCCACCGGCATTAAGAGATCACTAGCAATCGGACTGCACAGTACTATCGACCTCCGGTCTGAGCAGGGGGGTGATGTGGCAGCGCTGTCGTCGCGCCACAAGCGAAACACATCGAAGCCTAAATCGCGCTAACAAAGTTCCGAAGTTAAAGCAGTATATATATAGAATAGCTCCGAACTATCACTCGGCGGAAGATCTCCCCTTTTCCTTCCACCGGCCAAATAATTATGATTTCAATATTATATTTGGTAATACTTAGTTCAATAAAATGGAAAAAAAAACTACTAAACTCTTCTTCGTCGTCTTTATTAGCTGATCAGAATCCAGCGCTTGGCATGGGCCTCTCTCGTTGTAGGGAGAATTTACCTTAATATTCACACTTGGCACGTGAATTGACAAATCGCTACACCGGAAGTTGGTCCCCGACATCAGTCCGGGAATCTTTCGTTTTTGATTTATAACCATCTCGTTAATGTCAGAAATTATATCGGCGATTGAAAACAGCGACAAAGGTGTGAGATTTGTGGTACTGAGTACGTCAGTCCACCTACCAAGCATGGTGACTGAAGATGATGCAGACTGTACCGTCATCCCAATACAAGCAAAAATGGTATGCTTCTTCATACACCAACAACTGTTCGTCATTACGTACTTGTAAACATTCACATTTCTTGACCAGGCTAATAGAAATACATGAACCCCTTAAAAAGTTTAAAACGATTTGTGTGGAAAACGTTCACGTGTACAGTACAAGATGGGGCATAACGCATCTGTGACTTTCTTGTTTATTTTTTTTAGTTGGTTGCAGGTGTCCATATGTTGCAGTAGCTACTTTCACGTGGGGTTTTAGCCAGTTTTTCACTTTATCATGCCATCACTGCAGCTATGAATAATTTCCTTCTCATTCAATAAGATGATTTTAAATTAATATTTCTTACCAGACCTTATGGCATTGGTGTGGCTACGGGTGAAATGTGCGCCAACCGCGTAATGTTCAAACAGTTTCTTCAAAGCGGAGGCATGCAGTTTTGCCAGATTGATTCCGCACGAATTGGCGGCGTTAATGAAATATTGGCTGTCTACTTGATGGCTGAGAAACTCAATGGTATGTATTTTAAATATTCAAAAAGTATCCATCACATGTTGCATATCTGCACATTATACAGATAAATCTACAACTTCAACTTTAAATTGCCTGAAAAACGGAGGCACATATATTATAGTGCATCACAATCAGCATGCAGCCAGTATCGATTAAGAAAAAAGTAGCAACTAGTTGTTTGAGCTTTTATAACTTTTATACTTACAATTATACTTACTTTAAAGAAATTTCTAGTGCGAGTTAACGGTAGAGAGGTTAAAAGGTAGAGCTACGATGGCTATCCCAGTACAAAACCAGAGTAAGAAACCTATCCAACTGCAGAGAGGGATAAGACAGGGTGACGTTATATCCCCGAAACTCTTCACCGCTGCATTGGAAGACGTTTTCAAGCTACTGGACTGGAAAGGATGCGGTATTAACATCAATGGCGAGTACATCACTCACCTTCGATTTGCCGACGATATAGTCCTTATGGCAGAATCGCTGGAGGACCTAAGCACTATGCTCAATGACCTCAATAGTGCCTCCCAACAGATAGGTCTTAAGATGAACATGGACAAAACAAAAATCATGTTTAATGTCCATGTCACACCTATGCCGGTAGTTGTTGGGAGCACTAAGCTCGAAGTTGTTGACGAGTATGTTTACCTGGGACAAATAGTCCGACTAGGTAAGTCCAACTTCGGCCGAGAGGTCAATCGACGGATTCATCTCGGCTGAGCAGCATTCGGGAAACTACGACACATTTTCTCGTTAGACATGCCAGTGATGACTTACGGATCTGAGACGTGGTCCTTCACTGCTGGCCGTATGAGGAAGCTCAAGGTCGCTCAGCGACCTATGGAGAGGGCTATGCTCGGGGTGTCTCTACGTGATAAACTTAGAAATGAGGATATCCGCAGTAGAACTAGAGTAACCGGCATAGCCCAATGGATTAGTAAGCTGAAGTGGCAGTGGGCCGGCCATATGGCTCGAAGAACCGACAACCGATGGGGAAGAAAGGTTCTCGAGTGGCAGCCTCGTACCGGTAGGCGAAGTGTAGGGCGACCCCCCACTAGATGGAGTGACGACCTGGTAAGACATGCAGGAAGTCGATGGATGCAGGTGGTTCAGGACCGTGCTTTGTGGCATTCCTTGGGGGAGGCCTATGTTCAGCTGTGGACTTATGAAAGGCTGTAATGATGATGATAATGATGATCCATAGGTGGACTGAAACGCTCAATTTACATTGCGGCGGAATGGAAGCGTCAGCTTCGTCTCGACGCGCGGCTTCCCGCGACTGCGCCTCGAAGCCAACTAAGTGGCTGCGAGTGCCACTTCCCGGCTTCCAGCGGATTCCATAACCTTCGCGCCGCTTCCCGCGGATTCCACAGACTGCGGCAAGAGTAGCTAGGGGAATCTTCGAGAATTCCACGAAATTAGCGCGACTTTTTTGATTCATATCTAGTTTGAACCTTATACAGTTAACATAAAACTCATTTTACTATGTACAATTTCGTTACAAAAATTCGCTTCCGTTCCGTTATGCGGCAGTGTAATTGGGCCTAAGTTCATAACTCACTAATTAATAATTATATAAATTTTTTAAAAGAAAATATCTATCTCTGAATGAACGTGAATTTTATTTATTTGAAAATATAATATATTATCTTAGTAAAGGTATGTCCCCACGCTGGAGGAGTAGGCCTGTGTGAAATGGTACAACATTTACAATATTGGGACTTCGCGAGTCTCTCCGGCACTATGGAAGGTCGTCTTATCGAGTATGTGGACCAACAACATGAACATTTCTACGACCCCTGCATAGTGGAGAATGCGAGATATATTGCACCCAAAGTAAGTTTACTTATCTCAGTTATTCTATTTGTATATATTAACTATGTATAAAAAATTCTAATCTTTTTCCGTCTTGGTTTGTAACAATCTACAATAATATGTTTGTTTTTTTTCCAATTAATTTTTTCTCTGTTTAGTCGAAATACGACAAATTCGCTTTATATTGGTATCTTTAAAACTAAAATTAAAGTAAAAACTTGTACAACTCCGTAAGATATTAAATATGTATGTTTGTTTTCTAACCTTTTGCACAACCTTTTGGTTTTTAAAAACTTGTACAACTCCGTAAGATAGTAAAATATGTATGTTTGTTTTCTAACCTTTTGCACAACCTTTTGGTTTTTCGCATATGCAGAGACAGCAGAGCAAGGAAGTGCTCGCTACGCTGCTGTCATGAGTGTTGTCGGAATTCACTTATCCTTGAAACGTTTTAATTTCTATGTCATTCTTAATCGCCGTGCACATTTTCATAATATTATGGACAATCTGCACTGCGGAACAGTTCCTTTAGAGTATCATAACTCGGACTTCGCATATTTTTAGGATATATACAGGGTAATTTTTTAATAACCGGCCAAATTTTCTGAGAAGGTTCAGGATAAGTAATAAAGGCAAATGGTGAAGAAAAATTTATTTAAAAAAATCTCAAACATTCTGCCCTTTTTATCTTTTAAAATTAAAATGCGTGAGAATGCATTATTTTAACTGATTGTCATTCATAAATATCTAACGCCTAGTATTTTACTACGCGCGCACATATTTGTAAGGTTCGATCGGTCGGCAAAAACGATGTGTATTGAATCGCACACAAAGGAGCGCGCGAACGCGTAGTTGTTGCCCATAAATCACATTCAATTTAGGATAATTTCAAATAAAAGTAGAAGCCTTATTTACTTGTATTTTCAAAAACTGCAGTAACGGTATATCATATACTTGAACTTAAGTTTAAAATTTGGCTATTCTTTGAAAAATAACCCTTATATATTAGCAAATTTCTATGTAGTAAGTATCAATTCCTAGAAATAACAGTAAAGGTAATTTGTTTTCAGTTACCCGGATACAGCACGCAATTTCTGCCGGAAACATTACAAAAGTATGCTTACCCCAATGGCAGCGAGTGGCAGCGAATGTTCGAGGAGGGATTATTTTCGCCGCCCGATGAAGCTGAACTAGCAAATGCTTAAAAAACCATCATGTTAACTGTAATACATACTTTATTTCACGTCTTTTGATAAAATTATGTACAAATAAATAAAAAACATTTTATATACCAGTCTCGTTACTTAATTTCCGAAATATGCAAATCCTTACTTATTTACTGTATGAAGTTAGTACTACTTTATTAGAAAATCACTTAAACAGTTTTAATATAAACACTTAATTCATTAAAAGGCACTAATTACGTTTTTTTCTGAAACGCGAAAGCACTAAGTTTGGATTGCTTTGGAGCATTAGCAATGGGGGAATCTGCACTACTTTCCTCTTCGAGTTTTCTCTTCTGCGCTCCTTCGCCGTTTACACAATTTTTACTCTGCACACTCTTGAATGTTCTAATACATTGACGTGTCAATTCTGAAGGCGTTAAGTCTGGATGTTGTTGCTCCAGAATGGATTTATTTCGAGAAAACCAATCGACAAATGTTTCACCTTCCTGCGGCTTCAAAGGCTGATGAAAAAAAACAAAGAAATTTATATTATGACTGAGTCAATTTATATTACAAAACAGTATAACTGTGCGGGACAAGAGAAAAACAAATAGTGATACATAAATAAGACAAAAACATTTATATTAATGGAATAAATATTATATAGTTAGTTTGTACTTAGATAGGATAAACATTTATATTAATAGAGATTATAGTTTAGATAGGATATAAGCATTTTATGTTAAGAAAATAATAGTGTAGAGCTTATATTTGTGTAATAAAATTAGTTGGTCACTTTGTATAACAGAACTAGCTTAAGGTAAACAATGTAAACAATGACTCAGTAAAATATAGAACTAGCTTAAGACAAACAATGTAACGGGACTCAGCATCGTCACTTGCTCTGTCACGCCTCGCGCTGATTGGTCGACGCCATTTGTACGATGCGTCGGCCGTATCCATTGACCCAGCCCGAGGCGGTATAAAAGAGGGGCGATTTTCGTCGTTCGACACAGTCGGCGGCCAGCTACCTCAAGGAAAACACCAAATATAGAAGAAAGAAAAATATCACAGCGGTTTTATTCTCCACCAATCCAGCACACAAATGTGCCTGTAGGGCACATTTAATGGTCCTTCGCCAGCCGAATCTTGTGGGGAATAATTACCTGAAGAAAAATAATTAAGAAGACTCCTCGGAAATCGTTTTTCAAGACTCAAGATTATTCGAAGAAAAAGTCAGCTAACAGCATGGCCGTTACGCGCTCTGAGGGAAGGGGCAGCAAGCCGTCGTCGTCCAAGGCTACCACCTCGGCGACCGGTACCACCAGTGCGGAAGCCAGTACGGAATCAACAGCTACAGGGACGACCGCCACGGAGACTTCGGAGTATACAGACACCTCCGCGGCGACTGATCCATCCACCGTGACTTCCGCCACCGCAGCGACCACTTCGTCCGCCGCCACCTCAGCCTCAGCCGCAACCGCCACCCCCGCCACGCACCCCGCCAGCGCCGTCGCTCCTTCCGTAACACCATCCGCGGCGACGACACTAACTGCGGGTGCGAAGGCCAAACAGCTGATGAAGCCGCCCGCTACTGTCACCAGAGCAACTCACCGAGAAACAGAAACTTCTACAGTGAAGCGAGCCATAAGAAGCACCGCCGGTCCATCAAAGCAAACCGGGCTACAGGAACCCCGCCCGCCCAGCAAGAAGGGAGGTGGAGGGGGATCTACACGCAGTAGAACGAAGCAGCTCAAGCTTGCAAAGGCGAAAGAAGATTTACTACGCCTTCAAGTGGAATTAGCCGCAGCACGCCTTGCTGCCTTAGAAAGGGAAGACTCAGAAGAGGAGGAGGAAGAACAAGATGACGCATCCCTCTACTCAAGATCAGAAGTCAATACAAGAGTGGACGACTGGTTGGAGAATCAAGTGAATCGCCCGGTGTTAGCAATCACCAACGAACCTCACCAGGCCATAGAAGAACCAACAGCCGCCCACGCAGAAGAACCAAGGCACGAAGAAACACATCAGTCACCGGCGGGAGGTCAAACTGACGTAGCCCTCCTGGCTGAAGCCATCACTCGGGCTGTCAGCGCCGCCCAACGACCTAAGTTCGTCGAGTTACCATTCTTCAGCGGGTCGCATCAGGAATGGCTACCCTTTCGCGCCGCCTACTACGAGACAGAAGCGACATTCAGCGTAGTTGAAAATACGAATCGACTCAGAAGAAACTTGAAAGGGAAGGCCAAGGAAGCAGTTGAAGGCCTACTTATGACAAACGCACACCCGGCTGAAGTAATGAAGACTTTGGAGTCAAGATTTGGAAGACCAGAGTCAATAGCCATGCTGGAGATGGAGACGCTTAGAGGTCTGCCGCGCCTTACTGAGTCACCAAGAGACATATGCATATTCGCCACCAAGATCTCCAACGTAGTGGCGACACTGAAGACTTTGGGTTGTTTTAACTACATGTACAATCCTGAACTCGCGAAGACAATAGTAGACAAACTGACGCCAACTCTGCGTTATAGGTACTACGACTTCTCAGCCATGCAGCCACGTGAAGACCCTTGCCTCATCAAGATAGAGAAGTTCTTCAAAAGGGAAGCAGAACTGTGTGGACCCTACGCGCTGCCCGAACAGATGACACCGCCTATTACAGCCGCACCACAAAGGAAGACTCAAAGGATCAACAACGTGACTGAGAAGACATACATACCAAGATGCGTCGTATGTGAAGATACGGGGCACACCAACGCCACAGAATGTGAACAATTCAAGAAGTTAGATGCAAATGCAAGATGGGACATGGCCAAGTCCAAGCGCCTCTGCTTCAGGTGTCTTCGCTATAGGAACAAGACACACCACTGCCGACCCAAGCCATGTAATGTCAACTGCTGCAAGTACTCTCACCACAAGATGCTGCATTACGAAAAGAAGTCAGAAGATTCAGAAGCAAAAGAAAATCAAGGGGCAACAGAGGTCATCAACTCAACCTGGACCGTCAAGAAGCAATCATACTTAAAAATCCTACCGATCCAGGTCAAAGGACCAAAAGGAGCTGTCAACACCTTCGCGTTGATGGACGACGGCTCAACAGTCACGCTCGTCGACGATAGTATAGTAACAAGCGTCGGAGCAACGGGCCCCATAGACCCACTGAAGATAGAAACCATCAACGACAAGAAAGTATCGGAGTCAGCATCGAGGAGAGTCACCATCAAACTAAAGGGGCTCAACGATCATGAAGAACAAATACAAGCACGCACAGTGAAGAACCTGCAAGTCTCATCTCAACGGGTCCCACAGGATCTAGTGGAGGAGTGTCAACACCTCTCTGATATCCAAGGACATCTCACATATGCAAACGCCAAGCCACGAGTGCTGATCGGACAAGATAACTGGCATCTTCTGCTGACATCGGAAGTAAGAAAAGGATACAAGAACCACCCAGTGGCATCTCTCACGCCACTAGGTTGGGTACTCCACGGCAGCCAGACACGAAGCTTCGGACGGAACATCGATTTCGTGTCACACATCGTAGAAGATCCAGAGGAGAATCTAGAAGACCTCGTGAAGCGATACTTCGAGATGGACGCACTTTGTATAAAGCCCAAGAGACCGAAGACTGATCCAGAAGAACAAGCACTTCGTATCTTGGAAAGGACCACAACGAAGACAGAAGAAGGAAGATTCCAGACCGGTCTTCTCTGGCGCAAAGACGATGTCAAGTTACCAGACAATTACGAAAACACGCTGAAGAGGCTCTTCAACATAGAAAAGAAGATCGATCGTGACCCCACGTTAAAGAAGAAATACGTGGAACAAATGAACGCTCTCGTCGCAAAGGGGTACGCCGAACCCGCCCCAAAACAGAAGACAGCTGACAAAACTTGGTACCTACCTCACTTTGCAGTAGTCAACCCAATGAAACCGGAGAAATTACGGGTGGTACACGATGCCGCAGCCAAGACCAAAGGGGTGGCACTTAATGACATGCTACTCAAAGGGCCCGACCTACTACAATCGCTACCAGGTGTCGTCATGCGCTTCCGACAACACATGATCGCGGTTACGGCGGACATCAAAGAGATGTTCATGCAAGTCAAGTTGCGAGAACAAGACAGGGACGCACTGCGGTACCTATGGCGTGGGATTCGACGAGACAACCAACCTCCGGAAGAGTACAGAATGACATCATTAATTTTCGGAGCATCGAGTTCGCCTTCGACAGCAATATACGTCAAGAACCTAAACGCCAAACAGCACGGGGAAACTCACCCAGAAGCCGCAGCGGCCATCATAATGAAGCATTACGTCGACGACTACTTGGACAGCTTCAGAACCCTCGAAGATGCCAAACGCATCACGAAGAGTGTACGAGCCGTGCACATGAAAGCCAGCTTCGAGTTGAAACAGTGGAAATCAAACTCAGCATCACTCCTAGAAACACTTGGAGAAGACAGCCAGACAGAAGACATGGAACTCTACAAAACAGAAGAAAAGATGGAACGAGTTCTGGGTGTTGTTTGGAAGATCCACTCGGACGAACTCACCTTCAACCTCAACTTAGCCAGAATACCCTCAACACTCCTAGAAGGGAAGCAGCCGACGAAAAGGGAAGCACTGAGAATAGTGATGTCGCTCTTCGACCCGCTCGGATTCGCCTCGCCTATCACCATCAGGGCAAAACAACTCCTCCAGGAAGTCTGGCGTAGAGGAACAGCATGGGACGACAAGATCGACGAAGACCTGGCAGAGCAGTGGAAAATGTGGATGGAGCATCTGGAAGGCCTCCACGAAATAGCAATCCCGCGACAATATCTTCACTACAGTGACGCGGCCTCCCTAGAACTCCACGTCTTCAGCGATGCCAGCGAGTCAGCTTATTCTGCGGTCCTCTTTTGGAGAGCTGTAACAGCAGTAGGCGAGGTCCACCTATCCCTTATTGTGGCGAAAGCAAAGGTGGCACCGTTAAAACTGACGTCCATCCCAAGATTGGAGCTACAGGCAGCAGTCATGGGCACCAGGCTCGCAGAAACAGTAGTCGAAGAACACGAGAGGAAACCTGACCGCAAAGTATTCTGGACAGACAGCAAGACAGTACTAACCTGGATAAGGACAGGGTCACGTTCATATAAGCCCTACGTGGCTCACCGTCTAGCAGCAATAGAAGAGAGTTCCAAAGTTAACGACTGGCGCTGGGTTCCGACAAAGCTGAACGTGGCGGACGACGCCACACGAGACGTACCAGCAGCATTTAATAAAGAACATCGATGGTTCAAAGGGCCTGACTTCTTATACCTAACAGAAGACTTCTGGCCGACAGAAACCACAAGAGCAACAGCGGAAGAACCTTCCGACGAAGAAAGGACACATTACGTGAGCAACAAAAGAAGATTGAGGCTTGCCGAAGGTCTACCTGATCCAGCGAAGTTCTCCAACTGGGACCGACTCCGATACTCAACCGCACGTGTTCTACAGTTCATTCAACTCTGCAGAAACACCAAACAGAGAGTCAACTACAAACGAACAAAGAAGAATAAAGAGGCTGATCCCACTTGGAAAAAGAACAAAGCTACAGTGAAATATCAGGCGCACATGACGACAAAGAAGCGGTCGCCAGAAGACATAAAGCCGCTAATGGTCTCAGCCGAGCTGCTTAAGACAGCTGAAGAGCTTCTGATGCGATCCTCCCAAGAAGAATCCTTTGCGGAAGAAATAGACAGCCTAAACAGCGGGAAGCCGATCAATAAGGAGAGCCGCCTTCGCCAGCTCAGCGTCGAGTCAATAAACGGCACACTACGACTTAGAAGTCGTATTCGAGCAGTCTGCGACATGGAGGAAAAATTCAAGAACCCGTTGATAATTGACGGTGATCATCACACAGTCAAGCTCTGGGTGCAGGCTATACATCGGCAACTCCATCACGCCGGTGTAGAAGCCACAGTTAACGAGTGCCGGCAGCAGTATTGGGTACTGAGACTGCGCCCTATCGTACGCACAATACTACGAAAATGCCTATTCTGCAGAATGAAGACGCAAGTACCGCCGCATCCGAGAACCGGGGACCTGCCAACGTGTCGCTTAGCTCACCACAAGCGCCCCTTCACCTACACCGGGGTGGACTATTTCGGACCTCTTTCGGTGACCGTCGGACGAACTCGACAAAAGAGATATGTGGCCATTTTTACATGTCTCACTACGCGAGCCATACATCTAGAAGTTGCCGGCTCACTTAGCGCTGACTCCGCGGTAATGGCCATAAGGCGGATGATCGCACGGCGAGGCTGCCCGACAGAAATATGGTCAGACAACGGCACCAACCTGAAGGCAGCCGATAAGGAACTACGACAGGCGGTCGACGCAGCGACCGCAGAAGAAGCAGCAAAAAGGACTATCTCCTGGCGCTACATCCCGCCTGGAGCTCCATTTATGGGCGGAGCCTGGGAGCGAATGGTTCGCTCCGTCAAGACCGCTCTTATCGCGACGTTGCACGAACGTCATCCGACGGAGGAAGTCCTCACGACACTACTGGTAGAAGTGGAATACACCGTCAACAGCCGACCGCTGACTCACGTCTCAGTCAGTCCAGAGGATCCCGAAGCTCTCACTCCTAACCACTTCTTGTTGGGAGGACCGGGACGAGTACCACAGCTAGGCACTTTCACCGAACGAGACGCCCTCTCACGGTCAAGTTGGCGAGCCGCGCAGAGGCTAGCCGACACCTTCTGGTTACGCTGGGTGAAGGAGTACCTCCCTGAGCTTCAACACCGGCGGGAGCCCCACGGACAAGGCCAAGCAGCACGCGTCGACGACCTCGTACAGATCGTCGATCCCAACCTGCCTCGCAACGTGTGGATACGAGGAAGAGTCATCGCTACATATCCGGGTCCCGACAACGTCGTGCGGACTGTGGACGTGCTAACTAAGGGAGGTGTCCTACGCCGGCCAGTAAGGAAGCTTGTGATCCTGCCTCTATCTACGGACGTCGAGCCCGCACCGGAAGCTGATGCGACGCGGTCGCACGGCGGGAGTGATGTGCGGGACAAGAGAAAAACAAATAGTGATACATAAATAAGACAAAAACATTTATATTAATGGAATAAATATTATATAGTTAGTTTGTACTTAGATAGGATAAACATTTATATTAATAGAGATTATAGTTTAGATAGGATATAAGCATTTTATGTTAAGAAAATAATAGTGTAGAGCTTATATTTGTGTAATAAAATTAGTTGGTCACTTTGTATAATAGAACTAGCTTAAGACAAACAATGTAACGGGACTCAGCATCGTCACTTGCTCTGTCACGCCTCGCGCTGATTGGTCGACGCCATTTGTACGATGCGTCGGCCGTATCCATTGACCCAGCCCGAGGCGGTATAAAAGAGGGGCGATTTTCGTCGTTCGACACAGTCGGCGGCCAGCTACCTCAAGGAAAACACCAAATATAGAAGAAAGAAAAATATCACAGCGGTTTTATTCTCCACCAATCCAGCACACAAATGTGCCTGTAGGGCACAATAACAATTTCTATTTCGGAAATCTCCCGCCAGAATTTGGAACGGTTAGTCCAGTGGCGGATTAAAGGAGTGAGGGGCTAGGGGGGGCTATAGCCCCGGGCCCCGCGGTCTCGAATCAAAAATAAATAAGTAAAGAAAATAAGTTAACTAAAATTACCTACGATTTATAATTTGCTATCAGTTAACTATTTGTTGGCCAACGACGGGTGTAAATTTGTGATGAAATAACGAAATAAGTGGTATTATTAGCGAATGGGTTGGGAAAAACTGCGGCTAACGCTGCTGCAGTTGGTCACGGTGGCGAACGGTTGGGGGAAATTTCTACCAGAGAATGTTCGATGAGAATGTTTATCGCACAATAATTTGAGTTATTCATTCATGCCAAAGGTTGTGATTTTCCTTTTTACTTATAAAATTTAAATAAATTTATATGTAAGATTATTTAATAACAATTCTAAAGAAAACAAAAAGAGAAAAATTAAATCTGTTATAATATTTATTATTATTTTTTTCACTTATTTATCGCTATAAATAACTTTGAAAATGCGGTTAAAAAGAAAACTACAAAAATATCGTATCAATGTTGTAAAGAGTACGAGGACCTCACCAGATCGCCAGTAAACGAGGCAGGGACAAAAAAGGGCTAGATAGTGTAATGACAGAGAGACATCTCTGTGTGCCTAGTGCGAGATGTTGTTTTTACGCACTCGATACCGAGAAAGTTAACTACAATTTGTATGGAATAAAATCAGCGCCAATTAGTGGCAAAAAAGTGCTCACAAAGGCAGTGGTACAGTCTCTTATTTATCTAAAACTATATACGAAAAATTTATAGAGTCAATCGCTGCAAAAGTATTATAACGTATTATTGATGAAATACACAGTGCAAAATATTGGGGACTCGTCGTAGATTCTACACCAGATATATCCCACATCGATCAGTTGTCAGTCATTTTCCGATACTACTTAGATGGTCACGTTTATGAACGTTTTTTCTGCTTTTTACAAATAAAAAGTCATAGTTAGGTCGCTTAGTAATGACGTATTAGATTTACTACAGGAGCACGGTATCGACATTAAAAATTGCAGAGCTCAGACCTATGACAACGCTTCCAATGTCCGGTAAATATATTGGACTTCAAGCTTGTATTAGAGAAAAAAAATGAATTAGCCTGGCCATTCTCTAAACTTAGTGGGAGAATGTAGTGTCGACGTATGTTGATGCTACAAATTTCTTCAGAATTTTACAGCAGCTATATGCATTTTTTAGTGCATCAACACATCGGTGGGACATTTTAATCACTGAGAATTCTAAACTAACGAGCTTATCGAAAACGAGATGGTCATGTCGCGAAGACGCCACAAAAGTTGTGGTAAAGAGTCATGGAGGATGTAGGTATTTGTAGGGCTCCAGAAATTTTAGCGAATGACGAAGAACAAAAACGCGAAACTCGGAAAGAAGCTGAAGCTTTATTGAAACATATAAAAAAACTTGAAAATGTTTTCATGGCGATTCTATGGAATAATGTTTTAAGCCGCTTTAACGCGACTAGTTAATACCTTCAAAAAGTTGATACAGATTTAATTTATGCAAATAACATGCTACTTTCATTAGTGGATTTTGTAGCAGATTTGCGATACATTTTCTGACATTGAAAATCAAGCCAAACAACTAAGTAATTTTGTGGATCAAGAATATTCTGATGCAAACAAATGAAAGGTCACAAGAATGCTAACCGACAAAGAATCACAAGCTAGTAGCTTAAGCCCGGCTGATAAATTCCGAGTAAACACATTTTATGTGATTATAGACAAATTAGTTGCAGAGTTGCAGAAACGGAGTGAAGCATATGATCGCATCATTCAACTATTTGGCTTTCTCACACAATTATTATTTATAGAGACAGATGTATTAGAAAAAAAAGTATCAAATCTCGTAAAGATTTACTCTGACGATTTAGAAAAAAATTTATCAGTTGAATTGAAACAATTTATACCATGTTTAAAACAGCAGCCTAAGGGCTTTTTTTCCAATCGTACAGGAGAAAACACAAGTGCAAATGATGAAATCTTGTGTCCCTTACAAGTTTTAAATTGGCTTGTAGATTTAGACATGATACAAGTTTTTCCGTATACCTATATTGCTTACAGGATACTACTTACACTTCCAATCGCAAATTGCGAATCAGAAAGATCATTTTCAGTTTTGAAAAGAATAAAAAACATGTATCGATCAACGATGTCAGACGACAGAATATCATCTTTAACAAAATTAAGCATCGAAGTCGACTTATTGAGATCAACTGACTTCGGTGACTTAATTCATGATTTTGCTAGAGCAAAATCAAGAAAAATTTTTTTAATCGAATTTTAAAATAATTGTTTGTACTTCATTGTATCTATAAATAATAGTTTATAATAAATAATTTATAATAAATTAATAAATGTTTTTTTTTTATATTTGATAAATAGCCTTTTTCGCTGTCCTTAAGTGGGCCCCTTCTCAATTTTAGCCCCGGGCCCCATAAAGTTCAAATCCGCCCCTAGGTTAGTCGCCTTATTATTGCAGTTTTATTTTTTCAAAACTTTAGAGATTAAGACAGAAATAATGAAGGAATATACATAACATAATAATCTATACAAATAAATAAAATTGAAGTGTCTGTTTGTAATGTCAAAATTACAGTTTTTTACTAAATGCATATGAAAGTAAATACGGTACTTATAACTAAAATACAATTTTTAAAATTTTTGTCTGTCTGTCTGTTTGTTCCGGCTAATCTCCGAAATGGCTGAACCGATTTTGACAGGACTTTCACTGGTAGATAGCTGATTTCATAAGGAGTAACTTAGGCTACTTTTATTTTAGAAAAAGTATTAGGGTTCCGCGCAAAAACATAAAAACCTAACACGCGGGCGAAGTCGCGGGGAACGGCTAGTTATAAATAAAAATATAATAATATTATATTCATATTATATGACACATTTGTGCGAATCCACTTTAAAAAGCGCCATATTGTTTTGTTTTTTGCGAGCTTTTTAGTTTACGACATTCTGGTGACGAAGCCGAATGTAATGACACCTCGCCCTTCAGCAAAATCCGTCAGGTAGTTTAGTTTAGGCTACATATATTACAAACGAAATAGACCAACAAATGCAATACATATGGAAAATCACTCCAAGTAGGCTTGGGAAAAAATATCTATATATCGAAATATCGATATTTATTTTATATTATCGAATTCGTATCAATTTCGATATATTTTAAAATGTATTAATCGAGAAAACATTAAGCAACAAAAGCATTCATGTGCTGTGGTCGTATATTTGTCGTCCAATCGTCCAGTAATAAAAGAACAATGGCCAAATTTGTATAGGAGCTGGACTTGACTTTTATTTTTCATGTCCCAAAACAAACTATAGCTAGATTGGTTTGTTTTTATGTTGTAAACACCATTCCGTTTCAAAATCATATCTAAATAGCCATAAGTTTTTATAATAACATCAACAATACTTTTGAGGTTAGTATCACATATTATGTAATCTTCTTCAGTGATCTAAAATAAGAATTAGATTTGTATTATGATGTACGGTTGTGTGTGATGGTTTGTTAGTGTAATAAAATAAGTAGGTATGTAAATATGTACTATTCTTGAAGAATTCCACTCGCGGATTTTAGAAATTACTCTGGTATCAAGCTCAGAAACGAGATGGCGGCGAAGTGTATCAATGCATATGTTACAATTAACACAGCAATCGCGAGGCTAGTTGTCGTTGTTGTGTAGCTGTAGTCTGCATGATGTCTCTCACAAATATGCAAGGTGTATAATTGGCGTCCAAAAATCAAAAACACAGAATAATCGTTACAAGTGGTAGTTATCAGTCCGTAAGGAAATCTAAAATAGTACAGACCGTATCACAATCCACAACAACGAGTGAAGCAAAATAAGCAAATAAGATGATGCGAATGATTGCCATAGATAAATAGACATGTAGATAGTGATGTGTCCCTCACTCAAGAGTTGCCTCGTTTGAGGTCAAATCGAAAGTTACTCGAATTTAACATTAAAATACTTCACTCACTCGTTCACGACCTCGCTTATGACTGACAATATGAATCGTGTCGCGAGTGACTGAGCGAGATTATGTATTTTCCAACACAACTAAATGACCGAAAGCGAAACGAAGAGATTCGCAATATGGCAGGTTTGAAAGATGACCTTATCACAAAAATTGATAAGGGCGTGCTTCGGTGGTTTGGGCACGTTGAGCGAATGAGTGAAGACCGAATGGTGAAGAAAATATATAGCGCGAAAGTTAATATTAAAAGGTGTCGAGGTAGACCGAGACTAACTTTCGAAAACCATGTGAGCAAATTGCTCGAAGAGGGTAGGGTCAAAAGTACTCGGATACTTAGACGTGCATGCATGAAGAAGATAATGAATCTGAAAGAAGCGAAAGAGGTTTGTAAGGATCGTGACACTTGGCGATCTGTTCTCTCTGGCTACCCCGTCAGGGATTGTGCGTGAAGATAAGTAAGTAACTAAATGAGTGAGGTGTCGATATTAAAGATAATTTAAAATTAAAAATTTTGTACAGCCAACTAAACTATTGGTCTGACCTTGATCAAATTCATATGGGACCACACGATAAGTACCAGCTTTCAAATAAAAAAAGAATCATCGAAATCGGTTCACCCAATAAAAAGTTATGAGGTAACACACATTAAAAAAACATACAGTCGAATTGAGTACCGTCTCCTTTTTGTAAGTTGGCAGAAAAAGGTTAATAAACAACAAAAAATTATTTTTGAGTAATGGAATTTGAAACAATCAAGTCACATATATGAGTGTTTTTGTGATTTCGAATTTTATTTGCGTTCACTGATAACGCCTGTTGTAACATAATAATATTCGAAATATAATAAATATGGTAACAATATTTCCTATTTTGTCCTTTCAAAAAACTTTTGGAAGGAGGCGACTCGCCTTGTGAGATGAATACACCGACTAGTGATTCCTCACCTCAAATGATCGGGTATCTCGTGAGTACCTCGCTAGATAAAATGAGGTAAAATGAGGTCATCCTCAAATAAAATAGAAGAGTAACCCATGACTGCATGTAGATGATTGCCGGGTGACAATCAATGTCGATCGATGACCACAGATAATGTAGCTTGTCGTTGACAAATAATGTTCCGTTGTACGTAATTGAACAAAACGCTTAGCTTACTATGAAGCTACATAATTATTCTTATGACATGAATCCAGTACATAATAAAACAATATAGTAGTTGATTTGATGCCTACATAATAATTAAATTGAATTACAATTAACAATTATTCAGAAAAACGTGGATAATTATAGTCTTTGAATACAAAGTCCATTCATACGTGAAATGAATCGTCATTAGGTGCGTTCCAGTGCGTTTTAAATAATTTCGGAACAGTTACAAAAACAAAAATAAATGGATACCTTTGTTTGTGGCTACTTAGAGAAGTATTTTTTGTGTTTTTTAAGACATTAAAAATAAGAATATTTTTCATAATAATTTAAAATTAAAAATGTTGTACAGCAGACTTCAATATAAGTTATTAAGAATAACTCAAAAACTATTGGTCTGAGCTTGATTAAAAAGTTATGAGGTAACACACATTAAAAAACAACATACGTGTCGAATTGAGTACTGTCTCCTTTTTGGAAGTCGGCAGAATATGACATAAAGTGACGCCATCGTTTCATCGTCTGGCCAACCTTCTTTTAGGCTTTATCCTACTACATCATGCAAAACATGACGATATATCGATATTTTTTTTCATTTGCGCATCCCTAACTCTTAAGGCCGAATACTCAAACACTGCTCAATTTTAAGATGCCTATAAGTCTCGTGCTCTCTATCACTTTTAGTCGAAGTGACTGACCACGAGACTTAACGACATTTTAAAATTGAGCAGCGTTTGAGTATTTGGCCATTACTGGGGCAGTCGGGTAATAAACACTTACGTCTTTATTTTCTGCTGAATCGCTGGTTGCATGAACTTCCACTAATGTCCTTTCCGTCAAAGATAAAGGACTTTGCACATTTTTAGTGACATCCTGCTGCTTTTTGAAAGGATTTCTGGCACCACCCGGCGAAGATTTTATTGGCTGAAAATATTTCTTATATATAATACTCGAAAATGTTATATAAAATAGACCTTTTTATACAAGAAGTAATAGTAAAATTGACTTTATTTGGTCTGCATACAGAAGTAGAGCCGTGGTGTAGCTCAGATGGTTAGGTCGCTGTAAGTTTCACAGTACGCGAACAACCCGGGTTCGATCCCCGCCGGCAGAAATGAAATTGTTAATTGCAATTTTAAGTGCTCATTTACCACGTGCTCGGCGGTGAAGGAAAACTTCGTGAGGAAACCTGCATGTCTGAGAAATAAAAAAAATATCCAAGACATGTGAAGTTCGTCAACACGCATTGCGGCAGCAGCGCGTCGGACACTTCCTTATCCTTAAAATCCTATCAGAAATGAGAAGAGGCCTGTGCCCAGCAGTGGGACGCATATAGGCTTTAACTTACTTTAACTTTATACAGAAGTGGACTTAGAAAAACTTAAGGACTTAGGATACAACACTAGCCAGTTAGGATGTGTGTCTACATTTATGTGTCACCTAAATATAATAATTTAACCTCTGCAATAGACAACCTTCACATAATTCTAAATTTTTAAATAGTAACCAAGAACGTTCATTGTCCATACAGGGCTATCTAAATAAATATTAAAAAACATGCGTGAGTGTCGTGGAACACTCGGTTGGAACGAAGTTCCTTTCGTAGTATATTATTATTTGATAAACGTATTATATTATTAACAAATACAAATAAATGAATTACTGGCGTATATTAAAATGAAGCACCCACTAAAATAATATTTCTTTCATGGCATGATAAGAAAAAGTGGGAGGGAAATGGAAGAAATCATTAGGGAAATGGATATTATTCCATCTCGCTCGCACTATAGAAAGGGGGTCGTGACAGAAAAATCTTAAACTTTTTCTCGCCTAGCCCCCATCCGCCAAATTCGTACCGTGCAATAAGGAACTTCGTTCCAAAAGTTTACTTACAGCTGGCTTAATAGGCGTAACATTTTCAATTTTTTTCCTAGTCTTCTGAGGTATAATAAGACTTGCGTTCATATCTTCCTGCGCGGTGCTCGTTACATCATAAGTTTCCTGCGACTCCAGTTCTTGGAAATGGGAGTTTTGTGCCACATTCAACTTATCAGCTTCTTTCTCCCACTCCTCTGCTAGGTTTGTCAGTTTATCAGCTAAATGCATCCGGCCTAGTCTTGATGCGTATTTAGCTGCTAATGGTAACAATCGATCGTCCTTTAGCAATTCCATCAGTTCTAATGCCCTTTGCTCAATCTCACTTCGACAGGCCAACTGTAATTATGATGAAATATTTTAATAAGATGTTTAGAACTGGTCAAGATCAACTAGATTGGAATATAGAAATTCCAAAGTCTCACGGCTCTAACCATCTCTAAGACATAAAATTACAAACCATATTAACATAGTGCAAATCCACTCATCCAGTGTAACAACTGCACATTTGAAACTTTTGGATAATGCGCTTTTATTTACAATTTTATTGAAGAAATAGAATTTTTTTTTCTTAAAAAATAAAAAGAAAACGTTACCCGCATACTAGGATTTTCTCCTGTATCGCGGAGGCAGTTTACGAATATAAATTGGACAAGGACAAGCATCCAGACCAGTAACAATTATTTGTAGCCCATACAAATACTTGTTCCGTGCGGGTTTTAAACTTGCGGCCACCAGCGCTGCAGCTCATTGCTAAGTCACTACGCCACGGAGCCGTCAAAGTTTAACATAGCACTATATCATTATAACTGACCTATGTGGGAATCAGAAATGATACTAGAGTTGTAATGTAATCTGTAGTTGTAAGGATGTTTTATAAATTTCGTCTCCAACTGCTTCACTTTGCACCAGCATACATTGTGCCGGTTTTTTTTTGCTCCATATTACTTGCATTTAACAGGTAATAGATAATTAAGTAAAATTTACAATTATACACACATTTACTTAACAGTTTTTAGTAGTTTGCCTATCTGTGTATGTGGTAGTGAATAAACACAGTTCATTCATTCATTTAAATGACAATCTTAGCAGTATGAAACACATTGCTGACTGAGGATTAAGACTGGCGACTAACATAGGTCATAAAATCCGACTTAAAATACTCAACTTTTAATCCCACACTCCTGTAAATGGAAGCAGCAGTAAGTAAAGAACACCCAAACCCTGAAAGCCTAATGTGGTAAGGGCAAATTTTTCTACAAATGCGTGCAGCCGATGTATTCTTAGAAAAGCTCGCAGTACACCAGAGGGTTTAATTCTTATGTTTACGCGAACACTACATATTAAATGAAACTAATTTTTACAGATTCTATCGCCAAACGATCAATCACCTCAGTGCCCCCCGTGACCATGGGTGCTGTAAAGCACGCGAAAGGTCGGGGAATTAAAGAGTTAAATTAAACGTGATAGAATCAGTAAAAATTAGTTTCATTTAATTTGATTATTAAAGGTTTTAAATTAGCATTTTTACCATTATATTATGATAACTAGGGAGTCACTATTGTGCTTCATTAATTTAACTTTAACATTCGTTAAAAAATTGTACTTACAGCAAAAAGTTTTAAAGCAGTTTCTCTAGCGGTCTTCATATCGACATCTGACGTTGTGTGTGCCCAGCGCACCAACTGTTCCTCGTACTGACCTTTTTCTGTATCCAACTCACATAGAGGTATCTGAAATAAATATATATTATGGCGTTATGATATAAGTATACCATTAAAACTGGGCATAAAATAGAGTCATCCCTGAAAAAAATATTTGTTTTCCTTACACAGTAAAATTTCAAAAGCAATAATAGTATTTTTTTTATTTTCGTCTCATTAACTCATAATCATGTAACTTCAATGAATATCTATAATTAGAAAAAAACTTACTTGAATTGGTATTTCCGTAACAATTGGTTTGGGCACCGTAAGTGGGAAGGAAGTTCCCCTGCAAAGAATTACTCGCACTGTCTGTGTCGGCTCACTGATCTGAAATTAATTTTTAAAAGTTGTTAAAATTGATTAACTGTAAAAATTAAATCAAGACATTTTCAATTGTTGCTTCAGAGTAAAGCACTAACATTATGACTTTTTCTTGCTTATAAAGCCTCGCAGAAATTATAAGAGGCCTGTGTCTAACAGCAGGACACATGGATACTGTTACTTTATCTCTACATAGTACAAAACAAAGTCGCTTCCTGCCGTCTGTACGCTTAGATCTTTTAAACTACACAACAAACGAAACAAAACGAAAAAAAAATTGATGTGGTTTTTTATCAATAGACAATGATTAAAGAGGAAGGTTTATATGTATAGTATATATATAGTGTATGCATATTATATATTATATTAGCTGGCCAGGCAGACGTTGTTCTGCCCTCTCTGACGACCCTGTGTCCTATAAAAATTCTTAAATTCGTAATAAAAACTATTGAGTGTCACTTAGAGGGATAAAAACTATCCTATCTCTCAAGTTGGACCAAACTGCACACAGTATGCAAAATTTCATTGCAATCAATTTAGTAGTTTAGGAGTTCATCGCGGACAAACAATGTGACACGTAATTTTTATATATATAGATAATTCTTCTATGCGTGTGTATGTAACTGAACTCCTCCTAAACGGCTGGACCGATTTTGATGAAATTTTGTGTGTGAGATTAAGTTAATTAGAGAATGGTTTAGATTCACAATTGGACCCGGTGGGTGGCGTTGTTGTTGAGATCGAGAAATCAACCGTGCGAAGCCAGGTGAATCGGTAATAGTTTGTAAATAATTATTTATTAAAGAAATAAAAAAAAATGTTTAAACTCACAGACACAATGAACCAAGAGTCAGAGGCACCCCTAGAATGTGTGCTTGTATCGCAAATGGGCATCCACACTCCGCTGGCGATGTCATATAGTCTCAGTATACCGGTGTTGTCATAAGTACACGGCGAGCCAGCGTCGGTACTCCCAATCCACGCTAATTTAGAACTTGGAGTGAGTGGCAAATTAACCGTTTTGCTACGAACTTGGCGACCTGTAAAAAGAATATGAAAAATGCATAGCACCTCGTTGACTACCGTGAAACCTGGCAACTTTGCCATTTTTGGAAGAATTTAAAACTTTAGGACCAATCTTCCAATATAAAAGGTACTCTCATACTGGGGTGTTAATGTTAAAAGTGACAGTTCTTCATAGATTTGCTATTTATAAGTGATTTAAACAAATACTAACATTAAATATACAAAATACTCAATAATACAAAATAGCAACCTCAAAAAAAACCTTAGAGGTCTCTTCGACGGCATTTTGAAACGCAGCGCCGTTAAGTCGCTGAGAGATTCTCAGCGACTCGGAGCGGGGAGTCCCCACTGAGGTCGGCCGCGAGCGTCTGTCAGTTAGATACCAATCACCCACATGACCACACGGATATCGAAAAGTTATAATGGGAAGAAAACAAAAGAACGCTGTGTACGCTTACTTTTCTTTTGACAACGAGACAAAAACTTCCCGGTTAGTCCCTTTTTTATAAGAGGAGGCAAACGAGTATACGGCTCACCTGATGGTAAGTGACTACCGCTGCCCATGAACAACCGCAACACCAGGGGAATTGTAGGTGCATTGCCGGCCTTTCAGAAAAGAGTAAGCTCTTTTCTTGAAGGTCCCTAAGTCGTATCGGTTCGGAAAAATCGGAAAAAATTCCACAAAGAAGTTGTGCGAGAAAGAAAAATTGTAGTAAATAACAGTGGTTGACCGCCAAGCATCCATAGGGTGATGATGTTATCGTTAATTTTGAGGCGATGTGCGTACGTGAAATTTGGCAGCTAGAATTAATCCGAACAATTCCTCAGAGCACTCCCCATGGTAGATGCGATAGAAAATGCAAATAGATGCAACATCCCTACGTAGCGCCAGTGAATCGAGCCGATCAGAAAGAACTCGGTCGTCGATGATACGAACCGCTCTGCGCTGAATGACCGCATTCAGCGCAGAGTGGGAGGAGCTGGCACTGGGGTGCCCCGGCCCAGAAATGAGAACAGTATTCCATGTGAGGCCGAACTTGTGCTTTGTAAAGTTGCAAGCGATGTGCCGGCATGAAATACTGTCCCGCTCTGCTGAGCACGCCAATCTTTTTAGAGGCCAATTTGGCCTTCCCTTCCAAGTGACCACGAAACTGCACACTATTCACGATATATCGACGCCTAGGGTTCCGATGCTAGCTGAAGCAGCAAGGGGAGTGTCTTAAAACTGAAAAGATACGAGAAAGATGTTCTTTTTAGCGGTAAACGCGCAAACTTGTGTCTTCTGGGGTTTGAAGAGGACTAGATTTAGTCGCCCTCAATCCGAGATTTTGTTCAGCAAAGACTCGACTTCAGACACAAGTTTGTCCCGGTACACGACAAAGTTTTCCCGAAAAATATTGGCACGGCCGGTGTATAAGGCATCACCAGTGCTGTCGTCTGCATAGCAATAAATGTTATAAGTTTGCAACATATCATTGATATGCAGATGAAACAGCATTGGTGATAGCACGCAGCCTTGTGGAACACCAGCGTTAATAGGCTTTTAATCAGAGCATGCACCGTCTACTACGATCTTGATGCTCCGATCGGCAAGGTAAGTGGTGATCCAATTGCACAATTTCTCGGGAAGTCCATAGAAAGGGAGCTTCGAAAGAAGCGCTTTATGTTAGACCCGATCGAAGACCCTTGCTATATCCAAACCAACGGTCCATGCTTTCCCTTTGGACTCTACTGCTTCCGCCCATCTATGAGTCAGGTAGACCAGAAGATCGCCAGCTAATCGACCGCGCCGAAAACCGTATTGGCGGTCACAAAATGGAAGAGACTCCATCAGGTCCACCCGACTTGTAGACATCCAGGAGTGATTTGCGAACCGAGCGCTGTGTAAACCGCACATCAAAAAGAGCCTAACAGATCGGCCTTCTCCTTTGCGGCCAGTGAGTCATCCTCTCTGTGCAGAGATGGAAGAGATGGTTGACAAAAGTTCCCTTGGACAGCCTTGGCAAGAGACCAGAATGCACGGGTTCCCGAAGGAAGGCGAACTAGCTTCTCGCCAATTCTGCCGATGTGCTCTGATCTTGCCTTGGCAATGACTCTTTCGAAAGACCTGGATGCGAAATCATACTTCTTTTTAAGAGCGCTGGTACTTACATCCTGAGACGTTTATGCGTCAGCCCAGGCCCGGTAGCACTGTTGCTTATAGCGGTGATGCTATTTTACAGGAGCGACCAAACCAAGGCTGGGATCTGCCTCCGTTGGGCACCACCGAAGATGGAATAAAACGTACCATTCTCTGTAGTACCACATCAGCGACAGAATCAACAACAACGCTAGGATCGTCCGGCGAGAAGTAAGCCGCCCCAAGGGTGGGATGCAAAAAAATATCGCATCCTATGCCAATCGGCCGACTTATAGTGCCAAACACGACGGCAGCCTGCAGAATGCAACCGCAATGTTAGTGTGAGTGGTACCACACTCCGGACCAGACAATGGTCCGACGAGCCTAGAGGGGCGTCGACGGAAACCTGATATCCGTCCGAATGATAGGTCAGCAGAAGGTCCAACAGGGAAGGTGCGTGATTCTCCACATCTGGAGTCCTTGTAGGCGAAGTAACCAGCTCTGTAAGACCATATGCCAAAGCAAAGTCATAAACAGTGTGCCTAGTGCGAGATTTTTTACGCGTTCGATCCCGAGAAAGTTAACTACAATTTGTATGGAATAAAATCAGCGCCAACTAGTGGCAATAATCGGAATCACAATTCATGAGTGCGAGTTTATTAAGTCGTCGATATCGACCATCGAGCATTCACTCGGATTCGACAGTGAGAACGTTAACGCACGTGATTGGTTGTTTCAAGTATTTTGCGAGTGCGAGCGCCAATTTCGATCGATCCATACGTAACATAAACAAACTTTACGCCGTCGATATCGAAAAAGTTTTCACCTAGATTTTTACAGTGAGATAGAAGAATTAGAATAATTGTTGAAGAGTTAATTTTATTTCGTTTTGTGAGAACGATATATAATTTTAGCAGGACGTTTTTTTTCCGTTTAGAGGATGTTTGCAGCTGCAAAGCCATTAATAACTAATTATAATAGATGACTGCTATTATAACGCTAGTATTGAAGCAAGAGCTCGTGCATATTTTAGTCCGTTGTTACACCCCGATGAGAGGCAATTTAAGGATAAATATCGCCTCTTCCAAGAAACATTTAAGTTTTTGTGTAAATAGCGTTTGATACATCCAAATTCCTACCATCACTATTCAATAATTAAGTCAATTCCTCCCAATTCTTCATACAGGCCATCCTATCGCTTGCATTAGAGGATGCTTTGCTAAGGCCTCTGTGTCGAAAACATTTACTGCTCCATAAATGTCGCTATAAAATCATATTAGAACGAAAACATCTTCATATTTTTTGCTTTCAATTTAATACTTTCAATAATTAACAATTAAATGGTTAATTCACGATCTTTTATTACTAACACAAACTGTCGAAACCTAAACAACGAAACGAAACATAAACAAAGTATAATTAAGATCGCTATAATAACCACAACTTTGATAGACAGATGCTAATATTAAGACCACTAGATAAAAATGTCTTTCTCAATTTGGTTGGTTTAACTTACGACGGGAACGCACTGCCAACGTAAGAGAATGAACGAACACCATTCACAGTGAGCAAACGCGGATCGAAGGGTTAGCTTCGATTGTAACTCACACTTGCTTGTCGTCGCTTGTCGATACCTATGATGTTAACTCGGTGAACGCGATGGTGAAGTCATTCGAATGATTTTGTAGAACTCCCACTAGGCACACAGATCTCCCCGCATTATCGGTTGAAACGTGAACAGAGCCATTTGGCGTGGTGGGTGTTAAAATCGTCAAAGAGCACAATCTCTGCGGATGGGATCTGCTGTAGCAAACAATCTGCAACCATTTGGAAGTGGTCGATGAGTCGGTCTGTTTCGGCATTACCGCTATAGGACCTATAGAGGCACCCGTAGACGCGGAGATGGTAGTAGCTGTCTACGTGCAGCCATGGATGGATAGGTCCGTACCTTCAAGACGACCGAGGCGTCGAAAACAGATGTCCTCTCTGACGTATACGCAAACTCCAGCCCGGGGCACAAAGTAGTATTCTAATTTGTACCCAGGGTAGCTCCCAGGAGAGCACACCTGAGTCTCGGTTAAAAAGAGCAAGGCCGGCTTCGCCGTCTCCAGATGGTAGTGGACAGTGGTAAGGTTTGAATGTAGTTCCCTGATATTGCAAAAACACAAGTATAGGTCGTATTGCTCCGCTTGCCCCGAGCAATTTTAGTTTTAGCAACATGATATATTTTTCGCCACATTGGGTCACCTTATTATAAGAAGCTAAGGTAATTTTGAAGCGTAATCAATGCTGCTACTGCGTGCGGTTCGGGGTCTACGGGGTGTCACGGTCGGCTGGCGTTAACCGAAAGAAACCTTTATGTTGATGGTTAAAGTAGCGAAAAATATAACGGTACCCTTATTTTTCGGTACCGAAAAATTTGTGTATCGTAATTTTAAGCTATCGTAATAAAAAAGTATGCCGTCATACCCTTAACCGTTATAACCCATAATTTTTCGGTCATGCAAACCCTGTTTCAAACAAAATTTACAAAAGTTCTGGAGCAAAGAGGTTATTTCGCCGGCACAATTCCACGTTAAAATAAAATGCCAAAATTAAGTCTTCATGTGGCCATTTCGAAAGCAATGCTGTCCAATTGGTTATTGTGAAAAGATAACTTCCATTGGTAAAGTTGCCAGACTGTACTATATATTATAGTTTCATCTCCACAAAGAACAAGCGCCATTGGAACCGCAATTGGGTTGAAATGTTCCAGCATTTAGAGACGGCAGAAACACCAAGAAATTTTTTACACTTAAGAGCTACCAAAAAAGTGCTCATGATCTTCGACGACTGCACACACACTTTCATTATTCTGAGTAGCGACATTTAGCAGATACAACACAAGATGCTTTTACAGTCAACTATTGGACGTCATGACATCTTTCTGGAATTTTCCAACCATAATAGAATTTATTTGTTTTAAATAAATATAATGAGGATGTTATAGAATAAATTATAGATGTTAAATATGTTTTACTAGTCAAAAACACTAATAAGTAGTCATAAGCATTATAGTGCTCAATACACGTCTCTTAAAGTTAAAAATAATCTCAATAATTATTGATTAATTATTACCATTTAGCGCTATTATGTCCATCGCAAGATGTTGGTCTGATATTCCAGGGTCAGTCTGATGGTATGCTGCAATGACTGTAGTATTGAATCCCGACAGAGCAACTGCCGGGCCCGGTAACGAGATTACCTGTTAAACAATATTAAGGGAACTGCACATCAATAATATTATAATATTGACTTAGATTAAGAAGTCAGTTTATAAAGCAATTTTGTGAAACAAGTGGTAAAATTGAAAATGTTGTACAACCGACTTCAATATGAATACAATGAGAAATCATCAATGTAGTCAAAGTCAATTAAATAAGCATTATTAAGGATAACTCAAAACCTACTAGTCAGATCTTGTCAATTAAAACTGAACTGTTTAAACAACGCTTAAAATCTAAGTTGTTAAAAAAATGTTTAATGTTAAAAAGTTAAAAGCTAAAATTGGTTCCAGGAAGATTTTTTATAGAAGTGAGGGTGATAAACAAGAATACAATACAGGTAAATAGAAGAATCAAAATGCAGATGCGTAGACTAGGTACGTCATTGATGAGATCTAATGTCTCGATGTCTGTTCTTGTCATAACCATACGAAACAAATGATTTCTTGTATTGACGCATATACACACTGAATAAAACTACCTTTATGGATATCTTACTGGCATCGAGACATGAGATCTCATAGTAGATAGGAAACAATATAATTATACTGCTATTTTATGGTGGTATTCTGTGCAAGCGTGGTCCTTCACCACGATTTCGATTTATTCGTGTAACAACCGCAGTAGGCTACAGCATGGCTCTACCATGTCTAATGTAAGATTAGGTGAACAATTTTTTTGTTTTAAATATCACGAAATAATATTACCGTACCGAAAATTGTAATAGTAATTAATCCTATTTCGAATATATGAATTTTCGTGTCTTATCACACTTATTACTAATGCTATAATATGACGTTTTTAAATGAACACAAATAAAATGAATTATGTAAATTTTGTTAATATACAATAAAAAGCGTATTGTGACTAAGTCCCTAGATTACATATTTACAGTTAAAGAATTTAACTGTTTAATATGCAAACTTATTCTCAACTCTATCTCTCAAACTATCACTTACCGTGTACTATAATGTGACCCAAAAATACACAATAATGTACATACGATACATAACGCGCACGTGACACACGTAACATTATAATTTCTGTACGTGGTAGAGCCACGCTTCAGCTATATTATAGTAGTAGGATGAATAGGTCAGCTTAACCGGGGAAGGACTACGCTTTCACAGAATACCAGCGTAAAATAACAGCTTAATGCTGCTGTGTTTTGTATGGTGAGTGCAGAGAACCGGAGACCCTTTTTAATGAAAACAAGGCATTCCATCTTAGTCATCAGAGGTGACAACGAATCTGCATTTTGATTCTCAATTGAGGATAGATGTATATGTCTATGGGCCATTGCATCGTATGGTCACTGTTCTATAAAAAATAACACCACTTAATTTGCTAATGATAAATAAAAATTCACATACTTAAAATTAATATGACTGCTAATTATAAATCATACCTGTCTTTGCGTGCCCATAGGCGTAAACAATCTTAATAAACGCGCATTTGTAGCGCAAGCGACAATACTACTTGTAGCAACTACACAGAGTATTTCTTCTGTGTCTGGCATAGAAACACTCCATTCTTTGCTACTGCCCACTAGCGATATACATACTAATTTACTGAAAAATAAATAATATAATGTAAACTAATATTTTTTAAAAATAAAAAATAGGAAATTTATTTTAGGCATAGTCTTAATATTTACTAGCAGTCGGCCGACTTCTGTAGCTGTGCAGGGCAACGATGGGTTATGTGGGAAATCTAGTGCAATTTCAGCTAGTTTGCACTCTTAAGTGTGAATGGTATGATATCTGAACGCGTTAACGTATTTATTTTAGATCATTTGCCGGCAATAATATCGCATTAAAGAATTTGCTTTCTAATAGATTTCTTACTTTTGTTCTATATTATGATAAGAATTAATTATTATCATAAAATTTAATAACAGATAGTTAAAAACAACGAAATCTCAAATATGTCGTAAATTTCTATCGGTTGCGCATTTATAATTATAACAAAATTATGCTTAAATTTGTTAATTTATATATTATGTTTCAATCTGTTATTAATTCTAAATATGAAATGAAATATTTAAGTACTTTCTGTTCGCGTCCAAACGCTAGTTTCAAGATTTGACGCCAGAGGGCGCTCGGCTCGGTGCATTCGTACCGGTTTGAAGTTCGGGCGAGCGGAGTGGGTTTGGCGCGTGCCGCGGCGGAAGTCGAACAGTAGCTTCAGAGCAGCGGTGCGGTCGATCCACGTATTTTGTAGTGACCGCTGCAGCGTTTTTTCGCGCGACCAGTTTCGGTTGTGGTCTAGATTTTTAGTATTTGTGCGCGTTTATATTCGCTATTAGTGATTGCGTGTTGAAGTATATTTTGCAATATTTAAATTGCTGTCTACTCGGGCCGCGTGATCACGTGCATAATAACCTCTGATTGTGTCGATTTTGTTAGCAAATTTATGCAACGACGAGAAGTTGTGGAATCTAGAAAATTAGACGCCGGGTTGATTTATTGTTTGGAAGTTTTGTTTTTTGAAATCCTAATTGTTTTGCTCAAATAAAAGTAGCATAAATTACTCCTTATAACATCAGCTATTTGCCAGTGTCCTGTCAAAATAGATGTAGTCATTTCCTAGATTAGCCGGAACAAACATAAAGACCGACAGACAGACAGACAAAAAAAATTAAAATTGTTGTTTGTTGTAAGCACCGTATATACTTTGATATGCATTTAGTAAAAGATGTTATTTTGACATTACAAACAGACACTTCAATATGATTTATTTGTATAGATGTATAGATTAATAGTGTACTTAAGATGTAATGGGGATATACCGATTTCTCCCCTAATTACCCACCTCGCCTACATGTAAGCTACAATGTCAACTACCGAATAAGACTTTAGCAACTAACTATCCATTTAAATATGTCGAACTCAAATCAAACGGACTAGTAATAGTGACCACCAATTTCACGGTATGGTGTGGTAAGTTAGCGCATTCTAAGAAAAACCTATACCCAGAGTAGATTAGAGAAAACAATATACAGGAAAAAAATTATACCTAATTATGAAAAAATTATGAATCTACAAAACAGTTACATTTATAAAATGTATCTTACCTAGGTGTTTCACAAGCCAAAGCTAGAACAGAGGTTGACAAACTAGCCATTGTGTGGTTGAGATAATTGTTTAAATGAATTCCATGGTGCAAATTGGAATCATGGAACTCAATATCAATACTGGACTCTCCATTCTCTCCAGTGTGACACCGAACTATTCCAACATCATTCCAACACATATACCTAGAAGGAAAACAAATAAAATATAAAAAATAACAGATTTGCTACATAATACTGATCCATTGTCTTTAGATAGATTTGGAGGCACAGGTTTTCAGACTTAGGAATGGCAACACACCTTTGCTCGGAGGTGGTTGCAGGTTTCTTGGATCACAGTAGCTTCTAACAATCATGGTAGGCAAAAACTTCACTATCGTGTTATGATAAAAAATAAAGCAGTAATAAGAAAGGATGGCAGTGTAAGACATTCCCGTCATAATCTGTATCAAAATCCATTGTTGAACATTATCTTCATCTTCCCCTATAGAGTGCCTGATAAGGGGACATATTTATCATTTTTGCCACGCGTGGAAGGTGAGTTGGCAACCACAGTTTCTTTTCATTTTTTAGTTATTATTAAGACATACGCTACCCGTTAAAAGATTCCACCGCGAATTAATTATCAGTAACTTATAGTGATCTCTGACTGGAATCATGTAAAATACCTCGAGACGAAAATAATAAACAATTAATGGGAGGTTTGTGAGGTTTCACCAAACCTGCTATCAAACATGATTATTACGACACATCTTCCCAACAAAGAAGAAGTCTACTCATATGTGAAAACTAAGTCATTCAGATTCATTGAGATTTAAAAACGAATTTGGAATTAAGTTATGTGTTAATTATTTGACTTTAATTTATTTGACATTGAGATGTGAAACATGCTATGCTCGTTTGCCCCCTCTCATATAAAAATAAAATAAAAAAAGAAACAAAAACTTTTTTATTCAGTGTAGATTATAAATAATACTTATTGAAAGTCACTCATATGTTTAAATTACCACTGGTTCGAAAAAAAACCTCCGTCCTGGAAAGAACCAGCAAAAAACCCAGCGGGACTTTTAAAAAAAATAATAGCTTACAATCAAACAGTGAAAAAAATGTTATGGTGTTGCAATTACTTAGCAGATTTTACTCATTCTTCATATATTTTCATCAATAAAAGCATAAATAAGATATTAAGGGATAGCCTACACACAGCCTAAGAAATAGCAGTACTTAAAATTGTCTTCTTCTTCATCAACCTGTTAAAGTCCAATGCTGGATGTGAGCCTCCCGTATTGTATGGAGGACTGATCTTATTCGCCAAGCTTTGCATACGAACTGGCAATTGCAGCTGGCATTAACATTTTACATCTAGCGTAACTGAAGTTTCATTGATGTCAATCTTTCTGGCATTCCTATTTTCCACAAAACAAAATGGCGAGACACGGCACTTTATTGAGGGCTAATAATCTTCCACTCACCAGATGTCGCTAGTTGTAACTGAGGTAAAGTTTTTTTGTTACACAGTGTCAGATAATTGAGAAATTAGTTTCAAATAATAGTTTATCATTATCTAGAGTATTATATTTGTACACAACACAATGCGTCAGTGGTTTGATTTTTAATTTTTTGCACTTTATAACTGTGTTTTAAAAAAAATCGGCCTTTAGTTATATTTATAGTTTGGTTTATTTATTTCTAATGTAATTAATATAAAATATAACTAATAATACAGGAAAAACCTTAAAGATTACATTTTCCTAAGAAATTATCGTCCCCACTATAACCTGTCTATATATAGGTTATAAAACCTGACAGGTTATATAACCTGTCAGGTTTTATAACCTGTCAAAATATTTTACCTCACTGTAAAGTGGCGCCGCCCTGGTGGCAGAAAAAGTCGTGGATGTCCTCACTGTCTAATGATGTCAATGAAGTTTTCTAAAAACTAAAAATATATTGAATTATATGAATTAAAGGTGCTTAAAATAGACCTGTGCTCCAAATGGCTAGGTGTAGAGGATGGCTGAAAAGGTGGCTGCGGTGCAACTGTAGAAGGAACTGGCGCAGCTTGTCGCGACGTCGGTCGGGATTCGTCCTTTTCCGAATGTATACCGAGAGTCTCGTTCTTTATTTTCTCCAAAGAAATAGCGTTTTCATCGTCACTTTCGTAGTTCTCTATAAGATTTTCAACTAAATCGTCATTATCTGAAATAATTATTTATTTATCAACCTGTTGTTGCGACTTTAGGAAATGCTAGGAATATCTTTGCATGTATGGTAGACGGAGGTGTAAATATTTTATGCTATAACACTATGAACTGGACCATCTCATGGATTTTTGAATATAACTGTGTCCATTTAGTTGAACAGGTAAAATTTTGCCAAATAAAGTGGCTCTTACCATCAGCCCTCTCAATCATTTCTATATCTTCAGTGTCCGTATTTGCTCCAATCTTACTACTGTCCTTTCCATAACAATTCACTAGCATGCCCAGTTGACCAGCAACGTCACAATATACAAGAACACCATTACCTGCAAATTGAAACCGAAGTTTTTTAAATATGTTTTTAAGATTTGGCTATACTAATAAATAACAGTCTTATGCTCATTATTAGTAACCTATTTCCGTTCTCGTTATTAGTTCAGGTTTCCCACCTAATACATCTGATATTCATCAACTTAACAAAAGGAATGGAGCAAAATTTTCCAAATATAGCACGCATTACACAATTTAAAGGACTTTTTAATTAAATCATGATGTGGCATTAATAACTGTATTATGGGACTGTCCGAATTTTTTTTATATAGGATAAAGGTGACAAACAAGACCATAGACATCTACATCTATCTTCGATTACGAATCAAAATGCAGATGCGTTGTCACCCGTGAGGACTAAGATGGAATGCCTCTTTTATAGTAAAAAGGGATCTCCGGTTCTCTACACTCACCATTCGAAACACAGCAGCGTTAAGCTGCTATTTTACGCAGGTATTATGTTAGAGCGTGGTCCTTCCCCGGTCGAGCCGACCCATTCGTTCTACAACTATACCAGTAATATAGCTGCAGCATGGCTCTACCACGTACAATTTTTATGAATATCAAAAATCTTCATATTTAAAAGAAACAAAACCATTCAACATAATCTAATAAATAATTTCGTTTCCCCACGTTACTGACATATTGCCAGGCAAGTTGCGCATATGACTACACCATAGATAAATAACAATAAAGACACTGACGCGGGACAAGTACGCTCGCTCTCGGAGCTGGAACAAGCAACATGTCGCGGTAAAATGTTGCGGGTCACTGTGCAACATTGCATCGTCACTTAGATTTAGTATACCGCGTCATGTAGCGGGACAAAATATCCCCTAGAGTATCCGGGGCTTTATGGTATGGTACGTAAGATGCAAGACTCGGCGCTTCATACTTCTTAAGTTACTTTAGAGCAGGATCAGATTGAACTAAGGCCCTGATTCCCAAGTTTGATCCACTATACCAACACTAATGTAAATGTTAATGTGTAATGTTAACGTTAATTCACGTAACGCATCCTTAGTAGCATCGGGAAAGCACATTAATGCTAAACTACATTTTTTTTTAAAACCGAAGCCAACTACATAAATTTTCAAGCCATATAAATACTTCTCTCACACAGAATAATTGTTAATAAGACCTACATAGTTGTTCTGGGTCGAACTTTAGATGTTTGTCCATGTGCAATATATGTACGTAAACCGTCTCCATGGTACAGGAGAAAAATCTTCCATGATTTAACAGTATTTTCTATCAGCATGATGGTATTTTTTATTTGAATCAAATAAAATCAAAACGCATCTGCATTTTGATTCGCAAATATTATTATTCGCAAACGAGGATAGATGTAGATGTCTATGGGCCACAGATACCTCTTACCATCAGGTGGACTGTGTGCTAGTTTGCCACCCTATCCTATAAAAAAAAAGTAGTATACAATTCAACCAAGAAATAACTCAATAACAAACCTTTTGGATTCCATGCCATAGCCGACACATTGTGTGATGTGGGATGTTCAATGATACCCACACATGCTCCAGTTTGAACTTCCCAAACGGCTATTTGACCAGCCACAGTGCTGCCAGCTAGGTATTGACCACAAGGTGAGAACAGACACTGGGATATAGCACATTTTATCTGAAAATAAAATATTACAATTATATAAAAAATTATGTTTTTATGTTAAGAACTTACATTATCAATTGTCATACAAACACTATAACAGTTCAGAGGTAAGGATGCTACAGATAATTCAGATCTATGCAGTGCAATCAATCTAAAAACCACAATTCAATTCAACGGATTAAGGTGAAACATACGGTCTGTTCCCGGCCATATTCCCGCGAGATGGCGCTGAAGTCATCATTTTTTTGGGTTTTTGTGTAATTGGAACATTATTAAGTTGTAGCAGAAGCAATCGCGATACTCGGACATTATACTTTATTTTACTAGGTCATATCATTGCCTCAAAATCCACACAATTCAACACAAAGTCCGAAAATAACATCTGTCATTGCATATAGTGTCGTTTACACACACTGACGTGGGTGAATTCTTAGTCCTTGTATTTACGAAAATTAAACACTAGATGGCGTGAACACTAGATGGGTAGGCAGAACTATAGAACACCACCTGCTACTATATTATGTACGATTCATCATCTGCCTAGCCTTTTTCCCAACTATATTGGGGTCGGCTCCCAGTCAAACCGGATTCAACCGAATAGCAGTATTTTACGATTATGTTATAAAAATAAAAGTTATATTTGTAAAAAGAGCCGTGGTAACTCAGATGGTTAGCACTCGCTGTGAGTTTCACAGTACACGAGAAACCCGGGTTCGATCCCCGCCAGCACCAATGAAATTGTTAATTGCAATTTTGAGTGCTGATTTACCACGTGCTCGGCGGTGAAGGAAATATCGTGAGGAAACCCGCATGTCTGACAAATAAGAAAAAAAATATATTTCGAAGACATGTGAAGTTCGCCAACACTCATTGGGGCAGCGCGGCGGACCTTTCCTTGCCCTAAAACCCTCTCAGAAATGAGAGGAGGCCTGTATCCAGCAGTGGAACGTGTATATAGGCTGTAACTTTAACTTTTTTAACTTAAAATAGTTTATTTACGCCTACAAATATTTGTAGGCGTAAATAAACTATTTAATTCAATAATAATCTTGGAAAATAAATTATCTCAACACTAAGAACAATAAAACGCAGTTTTATTTTATAACCTTACACTATTGAAATTAATGATCAAAACAAGTATTTGAAGTAACACGCCTGATACACGCCTATTCGCTGAAAACTAATAACACAGATGATTTGCAACATAACTAATTATTACGAAAATTTGACATTACATAATACGTAAAACACTATTTAGCGTGCGATAATTACCAGGAAGGTGAAAAAATATTTCCTAATTTCAAAGCACACACAACTACAAAAGCTTTTAGTAAAACAAAAATCATTTGACTTGTTGATTATTTTTGCAATTAACAAATTTATCGGTGCCAGCAGGGCTCGAACTCGGGTTGCTCGCGTAATGTGAAATTTGCAGTGAGCGCTAACGATGTGACGAATGAATAATGGTATTTGTTGGACAATAATATCGTCTGCACGCCATCTAGCGTGCCAATGCTTAAACTATGTTTGTGGCGCTTTAGCTTGTCAAGTCGTCAAAATTCACTCACACTACTAAAGAAGTGTCAAAATTTTCCTAGATTTCACTATTTTTTTTCTTAATAAATACTGTAAGTTATTTCCTAATAAGGTCAATCGCGAGCATATTTCAGTGTAGAAAAGTGATAAAATGATTAGTTTTAAACAAATAGTGTCTGTGTTTAACGTATATGTCAAAACAAAAATGTATGGCGGGGGTATTGGAGCTTCCCCCTTAATGTATCTATTTTAACAAACCATATAGACGTGGTAGAGCTATGCTGCAGCTATATTAATTGTATAGTTGTAGCACGAATGGGTCGGCTCGAACGGGGAAGGACCACGCTCTCACAGAATACCAGCGTAAAATAGCGGCTTAATGCTGCTGTGTTTCGTATGGTGAGTGTAGACAACCGGAGACCCTTTTTACTGAAAAAGAGGCATTCCATCTTAGTCCTCACGGCTGACAACGCATCTGCATTTTGATTCGCATACGAGGACAGATGTAGATGTCTATGGGCCACAGCAACCACTTACCATCAGGTAGACTGTGTGCTCGCTTGTCACTCTTATCCTATAAAAAAAATGCAATAATAATAACTCTTTCAAAACTATATAGATACCCCAAATAATAATAACTCTTTCTAACTCGGAGTACTTGCACAGACACAATTTAGTAGCCAGAATTTGCTCTGAAATACGGTCTCGTGGATCTGAAACTGCCTTATCCGCGCCAGGCTCTACTGGGACCGGGCCATCATCAGAGACAGGACTATTCTTGCGAATAAGCCTGATATTGTGCTGATGGACCGGGCACAGTCAAGGATAGTTTTGGGCAACATTACCATTCCGTATGACGAGAACCTCGTGAAAGAAGAAACAGATAACAAAATATTTAGGCCTGGCTCACGAGTTGACCGACATGTGGGGTGGTCTGCCGACCGAAATTATTCCTGTAGTCGTCTCTGCGAACGGACTAATCCCGGTCAGCCTCTCGGGTCATCTAAAGCGATTGGGACTCCGTGACGGACCGCTCCAGGCTCAAATGCAGAAGGCGGTGCTCCTCGATACCACCCGCATCGTCCGCCGGTTTCTTTCCCTTTCCCCGTAACCCTCGCCCGTTTGTTCTCCCCTGCCGAGGGCTTCTATTTGTTTATGTATTATTTATTTAATATATATTTATGTATATATTTATCATTTACTCTTATATATCTATTCAGCCCAACCAGATGGGAATACTTTATAAATACTCCAATAATAATTAAAAAAAATTGAGTAATAAGTAAAAAACAATCCACTTCCATACAAATTTCTCTTATAGTACTTGCAATTCATGAAGTCGAGCGGGATTTACTCGTGGTTGACGTGAACATGAACAGTGCGATAGTGTGCGTGTCAGACCTAAGTCTCACACACACTTTGAGATGTATAGAAATACGTGTTTACCATAAGTAAAGCCCGCTCAGACTTCGTGAATTGCAAGAACTATAGCAATCTCAGGTGAGTCATCAAAGTATGAATCCGTCCTAGATACTAGAATATTTCCAGCAGACAAATTTCTGGCATAGAATTTTGCGATTTTTTCTGCTCTATAAGGTAAAAAAAGGTAAATTTATCAGATAAAGATTGTTTCACTTACCAAATTATGAGTAAATGACATGCGTTGTCCCCAACTTTCACAATCCAATAATATAATCTCTCTATTATTAGGGTATGCCAAATATTTTCCTTCTGATGGTTCAAAACTAATTCTACCTGAAACAAAAACCTTTTAAATGGAAATAAGTACAAAATGTATTAGAAAACTAGTAGACGAGTTTGACTATAGTTAAAAAAAGGTAAAAATAGAAATGTCTTACATAAAACTTTAGCAGAGAAGAATGTATTTATTTTGGGGACACAAATTACTTCCTTTACAATTTTCTGAGTATCAATATCCCATATTCTTAATAAACCGTCTCCACAAGCTGTACCGGCATATTTCATATGGGGACATATTGCAACACTAAGTACGGGGCCCTTATGTTCTGTCAATACAAATAAGGGTGCACCTCCTTCTAGATTACAAATTTTCGCCTCCATATTTTCTGAGCAACATCCTAATGCCTGTAAAAATAAAGAATATCTTTTGATTAAATAAAACATTAATTGGATTGGATATTCTTCTGGTCGATAACAACTTACAAATATTGGTTACAAGTGTAAGCACAAATATTGAGGCATTCTTAACAAATTATACACATCAGATCTAAGGCTTGCGAGACTAGACCTGGACTTGAAGCATAGTACTGAGATTAGCATCCATCGCGATTAGCTTTGGTGCGCGTTTCGATACGTGACATTCCGAACCACATATGAACGCACTCCAAAGTGGCAGTTGGCCGTTCCAATTTTTTGTGTCAAAAGGGTCCATTCCGCGAACACAACAAAACAATGCAACGCAAACAACAAACTGTTCAACAAGTTCAAAAAAGCGTGTAGTGTCCCTAGTTTATAAGTTTTGCCTAGGGTTATGTATGTCTCAACGACCTATATAGAATCTTAAACTATATATAATGATTTCTTATGTTTACGCAAACAAATTATTGAACAACTTATTGAACAAAACATTGAATAAAACTACTTTTACGGATTTTATCGCGTTTAATTAAGTTATTTTATATTCCCGACGTTTCGATTGCTTTCCAGCAACCGTGGTCACGGGGGACTGAGGTGATTGACGTCCCGATTTCAAATTTAACCCGGAGTACCTTCAGCTTTTTAATTATTAATTTTGGTCCGATCTACGCAGAATGAACTGTGTCTTCTGTATGTGTGTGTGTGTGTAACCGCCTGTCGGAAGCTGAAACTCGAATCGACCAAGTGAACAATCAGGTTGACAACGTGATGGCTGACGAGAAGAAAACGTTGGACGACCTCAAACTTGGGGATGAAATTACAGCTCCCGTGGTAGCTACAACACCTTCGCTACGTGGATTCAAAGTGCCGCCTTTCGTCGGAACTTCTTCCTGGTCGGCCTACAAAATCCAGTTCGAGGCTGTCATGAAGGCGAACGGCTGGAATAAAAGTCAGGCTACGACTGCTCTCACCCTAGGCCTGCGCGACCAGGTCTTAACTGTTCTGGAAGCTCTCGGTAAGGAAGTGACTTACGAGCAGCTCTTTGAGGCATTGGAGGCGAGATATGGCCATGCTCACCTCGTATACGTCTTTCATGAGCAGTTCAAAGACAACGCAGCAACGAAAACCTGCAGCAGTGGGCCTTTGAAGTGGAGAAGCTGGTTCGAAAAGCATACCAATCTGTACCTGCGCTTGCATGGTAGGGAACGTGGCGCAGACATTCATCGACGGCATCCGCGACCTTGAAGTCAGAGTTACTGTGAGACAAGGACATCACGAGACGCTTAAGGACGCCTTGTCCCATGCACTGGATGTGGAAGCCGTGCGACAGGATCATCGTTCCCATCGTGTCATCGAGGTTGCAGCAGCTACAGTCCGCGACCGCAATAAAGGATACAGCCCTAGGTGCTACGGCTGAGGGGAAAGCGGCCATCTTCAATCCAGCTGCCCTAAGCGAACTGTAGGTGATCGATCTCGAGAGGGTAGTGCGGCTAACAGCACCGCCCAGCAGCAGCAGGAATACGTCTTTGTGATTGAACATCGCAGCGGGAAATCTCAGATGCATTGTCAAGAAGACCTTGTCCTGAAGATTTTAAGCATTGTACTAGGCAAGAGGGTAAGGAAGTGGTATCTGTGAGGATGCTCAGGACAGACTAGCTCAGCAATGAGTGGAAGGACAGGCCTACAACATGCGCAGCAGGAAAATTCGGACATCAAGCCGATTCTGGAATGGATGAAGGCCAGTGCTCCTAAATCCATCAAAATGCTGCGTGTTTACTGGTCCAGGTTCCGGAGTGGCAACTCAGGAACCTTTCTTTTTGTCTGTCCATCGCAATTTTTACTGATACATTAGACGATATCGGTACCTCTGGTTCAGCTGCGGAGGTCTTCGATACGGGTTCTGTTAGGCATAGTAACACAAACAGATTTTTTTTAATAGATTATAAATAATACTTATTGAAAGGCACTCTTTTGTTTAATTTATCACTGGTTCAGAAAAAAACCTCTTCTCTGGAAAGAACCAGCAAGAAACCCAGTGAGACTTATAAAATACAACAGCTTACAATCATTTACAATCAACACAAAGCAAATTAGAAATAGCTTGGTAGCAATCACCTCATTTCCAGGAGTTATTATCATCCATTCTAATCTTTTATACAGCATATGCTGCAGAACTAAGTTTCATTGCTAAATTTGATATATAGGGGCCCCATTGAAGCTTCGCGTCTAGTATGATTCCAAGAAAAATGGTGTTATTGACTTAAAATTACATTGGTACTTAGATGTTTGACATTTAAAGTTATGAATTTCATACTTATAATTTTAGTTTTAGCAGGCTCACTCCCCGTTTTAGGCCCGCCACACACATATGGGTCGGCCACACACATACGGAATCCCGTTTTGCCAGCAAAATTTCGAACGGAAAACTACCGTACGTGTGTGACGGGTCATAGATTTTATATGAACTTGCTGCGTTCGGAATCTTGAATCGGAATATCAAAACGGAATCCCGAAACGGAATTCCGTATGTATGTGGCGGGTTTAGGCATGAAAATATTGTCACGTGCGCGCTCGAGCTTACGCGCGCCTTACGTTAACATAAAAATTATTTTTCTCTAATAAGTATTCAGGCACTTTTGATATTTATTTTTGAGTTTTTTTTCGATTTTTTCGCGTACTATGCCAATGACCTTTAATTAATAATATAAATAAATAAATAATTAGGTCAGTGTAAGTAGACCTCACAGTACTAGCGTCTGCCTACTAATGCAAGATGAGCATATACTGGGAGCTTGGTCTTTAACACTTGGTCTAAAGAACTTCTCGTTACCACTCTTACTCATATATATGTATCTTCTTTATATATAAAAATTACGTATCACGTTGTTTGTCCACGATGGACTTCTAAACTACTGAACTGATGTATGTGAATGTATATATATATATATAGTGCATTTAATGCATAATTTAGGTCATGTTAATAGCAAAAAAAGTGAAACAGACAAGTGACGACTCCGTGGCGCAGTGGCTTAGTAATGAGTTGCAGCGGTAAGGTCCGCGGGTTCGAATCCCGGACGGAACAAGTATTTGTATGGCCTACAAATAATTGTTCTGCATCTGTTCTATGTATGTAAACGTGTGGGGGTAACGTTCTTTTAACAAAATAAAAAAAAAGAAATACTAATATGTTGCATAACACCTCGGTGTATTCTACTATATACCAACTAATATCAAAGGATTCAATTTGTTTTCTCACAACACCCTAACCCTACAGTAGAAGCAGTCCTAACAAAGGCGCGTAACGGGCTAAGTGATACAGACACTCGCACGCGGACGTAAGGTATTTTGTTTTGGTACGCGGCCACATAATTTCTTTTTGGACGAAATAAACGGTAGGCTAATTTCACCAAGGTCACTTTCGACGCGTGCAAAGTATTGGGAACATTAACGACGTTGTAACTAAGTTTAAACTCGCATGTTTGCTATCAGAGAGTGTTCCTTCTGTTCTTTTAACTATTATTTATTTTGTGGTTTTAATGCCATTTAAATGCAAATAATGACAAACCAATCTACTAATTTAGATATAGCATTATTTACTGTCATATTTTAATAATTATCATTTTAATTTGAAAATTAATGAAGTAGCAAATAATACTAAATAATCTAAATATATCGTAGTTATCCCTTACATATATACAAGGAACAGAAAGGGGACGAGAATTGAGTCCTGAGCACACCCATCTGTACTATCGACCCGGAAGAACTCATACTACCTATTTATTACTTAAATATGACATAATTAATTTAAGAACACCGTAGTGTTCATATTTCGTGATTGATATTTCATGGTGAACACAATCAAAGGTCTTTAATAGGTAAGAGAATACATCCAAAGCATCCTGTCAATTCTCCTGTTTTGACAATATATCTCAATTGAAGATATAGCTCAACACCAGTATCAGTTGTCGAGCGACCCCTTGTGAAAATATTAACATTTCATGAAGAATATTTTTTTCAAAAATGTTACTGTGTTGCCAGTACAGAAATAAAATGGCGGATTCCTATACACTACCCGATTTAAATAAAGGTATTACTTTAGTATACTTCATTAAATCAGGAAACAACAAGTTCATAACACCCTCCCTCAATCTAAACTATAATATTATTAGCTACAGCCTTTATGTCCCACTGCTGACCACTGGCCTCCTCTCTGAGAGGGTTTCAGGACTAGAAAATGCTAGGTTCAAAATTCTTTATTTTAATATTAAGGCATTTTTTACTTCTGAATTTAATTACACATTTCTTTTTTTCAATGTTAAGAAATGAAGCCTCTTTTATTGCTGGCAGTTTAATTTTTTTATCACTGAAATTAGTATTTGTCTGATATATTAAATCCAGGGAAAACTATGTAACCCTTATTAAACATTGCTATCTATTTACCTGCTATAGGTACATAATACTAAAAACATCACTTATTTTCTTATACATAAAATTTTATCTTTTTATAACAATGATTATAAGATATTTGATAAGCTGATTATTATGAACACTTTAAAAATTTAACTAAAGCACTGCAATCACCAATTGGCCTGCCAAGGCTGGCTGGCCAGGCTAGTGCCTACACATCCACATCTAGGTGCATATTTTGCATATGGGTAGGAATTTAAAATTATTTGAGCCAACTCTTCTAGGAATCTCAGTAAGACCTCAGAAAGCAACCTCAGCATTCCAAGCTCTATAGCTGGCAACTCCTGGACAATCAAGTAAATTCTTCCCACAATGGGGGAGACTGTGTCCAGTAATGGAATTTTAAGGGCTGATGAAGAAATATAAAATAGTACAGATTTATTTACACTGCATAAAAATAATTATTTAACATGCCAGCAGTTGAAACTAATTTCAAAAGTGTAACTGTTCTATTTTATGCCAACATTATTTGTGCCTAGATATTTATCTGGCTTACCGCACCTGGTGGGTATATCTATTAAAGGGTAAGAAAGCTAGTATAAGTACCTACAGGTTTAGGAGCATGCCATCTTTGTACCTCAAAATGTATTTTAAGCCTTCTTTTTTTAAAGTTGCAGGAAGTTGAATGCCCCATTGTATTAATTAGAAGTATTCACATAGAGTCGAATAATTATATAAAATATATTTCAATTAATTATTAGCTATTTTTTAGAATTAATAAAGAGATACAAGTTTTATTAGACTAACCTCTATTTTGAATGTCGACATAATTTGAGTAACTGGTGCTGTAAATCTTGTGACAATGCCATCTTTATCAAATGCTGGGAATGTATATGCTTGCACTGCATGATTATCATTAGCTACATATAATCTTTTATCCTTAAAGCAAACAGCAAGAGCGCTTTCCCCAACACAATGTGAATTTGGGTCATCATCTTCAATATCATTCCAAATTCTAACATCCCCATCATGTCCGCACGTTATTATGTGCCTGAAAGTAAAAACAAAATTTATACATTTCAAACAATAAACTTATCCACATAAAAATGCTACTTATTCACACAATATTTTAGAAACTCACTGTCCATCTTCTGTAAAACATACATCCGTATGTCCTTCAGCATGGGCATACCTCAACGGTCTACTCTCAATATTCATTTTAAATAAATTGTAAAAGTAATTAATAATAAAAGTATTAAAGAAAATTGTTAAACGTCAAAAATAATAACTATATACAACAATTTCAAGATATGTATTATTAACTTTATTCTTAAACCTAGAAACTATACTAGCGCAAATTGTAAATTAATTTACTTTTAAAAATTACTAATCATCAAAAATACTAATTATATATGACCAATTTCAAGGGTAATATCTTTTTCACAAACTGAAGTAAATTGTAAATAAATTTTATTTAAAAAAAACAAACAGCTGCTTTCATTTTGGCGCGATATTCCTTGTCTTTGCTTTACCATTTTTTTTTTTGGAGTTTATGGCCTGGTATCTAGAGACCTTTAGGCCAAGTCTTAAGTATTTTTATTCGGTTTATTGTAATTTCTCCACTCCTTCATAGTATACTGCTTCACAATATGTTGATGCGTCACATTGTGCAGTTCTTGGGAGATTTTGGCGGCAACTTGATCCAGCAGACAGCTGATAGTTGGCGATGGTATCTAAAGGTGCCTATGCAAACAAACAGCTTATCTTGAGAATCCATCACCATCAGAGCACTTGTTTCACTGTTTCCACTAATAGTTCACATGCGTAGACACTTAATACACAAAATCGCAACACTTTTACATATCAAAGTCCACTTCAAACTAGGAGTGGGCGATACAAATCGTATATAGATACAATATCTATATATCAGCACAATATGCAATATCTATATATCGGACGACAAACTAACTATGTATTAGATATTAAGATTTTACGATACCGTGTTGATATGAGTCATCGCAGAATATCTAATATCTACTCAAAAACGAAACGTAAAATATCTAAATATATACATTGATTCGGATACCGAACAAACGTCGTTAGAATATATAGCTAAGACAGATATTACGACTACTTTACAACGAAAAGGTGATACGCTTACGCCTAATATTATTAATATTAATCCTTATTATTAGTGTTATACGATTTATTACAGAACACATCATTTCTAATATCCAGTCTAAGTAGTATTAAACTGATTTTAAAATAAACGATTATAGATCTTATTATGTATATAATAGGATGTTATTTTTAAACCAATTAATTTTAAATATTTGTAGACCGACCTTTGGGCCTTGAAAAATTGAAGTACCTATTTGCTCAAATTTGATTTTTGTGTTGTATTTTTAAATTTTATTTTTTGTTTCGTTCACGGGCATTGCGTCGCGTAATTTGAATGCGGATGACATATTTTATGTAATTTCTCTGCTCACTTTCGTTTGTAATTCGGTTTCGAAATTTAAATTTTATTTTGATAATTTTTTCGTTTTATGTATAGGTACCTATATAGTTTCTTAAGTTTGAACTGTTTTTGTGTATTAAAAGTAGTGTAACATAAAATATTATATAGATGCATAGATATTAGGCAGATAGTGTACATTTCTTTTAACAAATTAATTCTAGTTTAGTGTTTGACATTGTGTAGAACTAATTAAATACGCCTGCATTACATTATTAAGAATTATTGTATATTTTAAATGTATATTCAAATGTTATTACTTATCTACCTAAACAGGGAATTTATAACGCGAAGTTAAATATATTAACTTAATTATACATAGCGTTACAAATTCCTTTTTTATTACTATTATTAAGTGATGCAGTCAGTTCTAAGCCTGAGAAAAGTATGAAGGAAAGTTTATTTCACCGATTCTGAAAAACTATACCCGCTTAATAGATCTGGGATAATTTCTTTTGACGTAGGGATATAACCACTAACCGTAACCGGTATTGAAACAACGAACCCAAAATACACCCCGACCTTCAAAGTCTTATATAATAAAACATGATAATTTTCAACTAAAAGTGTGGCATAAAATATAAAAGTTTAATTTTATAGCAAATAAATGTTACAATCCTTATTTTTAGGTTTATAGAGCCTAACTTTAAGTGTAATAAATTAAAACAATATATTTGGAGTAAGTAAAAAAAATACTTTGCAAACGCGCCATCTACTCCATTAAGTGATTCTATCGAACAAAAATGGATTAACTCCATAGACTAATATAATGATTAACTCTCACGGTGGTACGCATTATAGACGTTAGATGGCATAAACACGACACGATTTAATTTAATATTCTATTTCATTAATATCTCGCAAACTAAATGTTATTGTATATATTATATGTCACTTTTTATATTATGACATACTTTAAGAATACTTAGATTACATAAATAATACCATTTATCTATAAATCTATATATGGAAATTCGTTCATAAATCGCGTATCACCATGTGATACTGCGTACTGACATCTATTCAGAACGAAGATATCAACAAATACATAGATATTGAAATATATAGATACAAAATCGGATATTCATATCCAATACATAGGTACGATTTGATATAGGGTAAAAGCGATATTACCCATGCCTACTTCAAACCATTATTTAAACAATAATACAGGAGCAGCAAACCGCCGCCGGTCAATTTCCCGCCAAAACTCCCCTTTGCTTTACCATACCATCCATCAGTGTTGCCAAGTCCAGACCGCTCCGAGTCGCCAAAAATTTGTCTTCAAGTAGCCTAAATTCGCCTAATTTGTTTTCTCTGTAATGTAGCCTAAAATCGCCTATTAAATTGTCAGGTAGCATATAAAGGCTATTTTTAAACGGAGACCTAACTTAAAGACCTTATTTATAATTTTAACAAGATAAAATTTGAAGCAGTTTATCGTAAACGTGAAAGAAAAGATCAACATATAAAATATGTGTTTTATCTGTTATATTATATCAACAATACAAATAACATACAATATTAAAAACTATAATAATAAAAAAAAACTAAAACTAGAAATTTAATTATCATATAGTCCTACTCCCCGCGGTATCGTACCAAGAACGCTGGCTGCGTTTCCCCGCTGAATGACTATACTTAGCCTTTGAGCGAGAAAAGAACCAGCCACCTTGTCACCAGCAGCAACGACCAGCCGCGGATGGAGTTCCTTTAAGAACTTCACCACACGTGGACCCCACGGACCGATAGTCTCTACAGCAAATGGCACAAATAAGTATGTAGTCATCTCTCAGAGACTCATATTTGCGCCACTTACTCAGTTCAGCTGCCTCTGATGCCGTCCCGGCTCTAAACGAGGTACTCCTGAGGCCGCCAGAGTATCTACGCAAGTAGCATCCCACACTAGGGCTTTACCTCTCTCCCAAGGGACGAATGTAATTACTTATCTGTTATTCATTATTGATATTTCACAAAATTGAAACGAAATATCTTACTTACAATTGCCTTAAAATCTAGACTTCTTTGATATTTCTGTGTCAAAAACATGTTTCTTTACACGTATCTTTGTTATATATTCTAAGAGACTTACTTAATAAGAGCGAGAATTATGTAGCCAAAATCGCCCTCGTTTTCTTCCGAAGTAGCCTAAATTGCGACTGTAATTTTCGGTCGCTTCGATACCCTTTAAGACAGCCTAAAAGGCGAAAAATCGCCTAACTTGGCACCACTGCCATCCATAGATAGATCCACAGATGCAGAAAGCAATCAGCGCTGCCAACACCAATTTGATGAATTGCCCGAAAATCCAGGTCAAATTCCCCAATTTAAGGACGAAACTTCAACAGATTCCCCACAAATTCCCCTCAATTTTATTTTAAGAAATTAACAATTTTCATCTAATTTTATAAGATTTACTTTTTAACTAACATTTTTTTTTTGTTTACCTATTTTTTTTCACACTCCATATTTTTATAACAAGCATTTTACTCCATGGAGTATTATTAATTTCTTCCCATGTTGCCATAAAAAAGTACCACAGTATCTGCATTTATATGCATGCGCTTCTATGCTACAAAATTAAAAAATCAAGAAATGAAAAGAAAGATGCACAAAAGTTACCGAAATAAATTGGAAAATTAAATATGGTGCAACAAAGAAAATTAAAAAAAGGGAGTCATTCGATATTCATAAGTAAACTAACAAAAATGTTAAGGTTTCTTGAAAAAAGGTTCTGACTTGGCTTGGGCTATCGATTTTCAAAATCCCCGCACTATCCCCAAATAATACCAATCCCAAAAAATCCCCAACCAACTTTAAACTCCCCGCAATTTGGGAAATTCCCCAAATGTAAGGAATGCTGCAAGCAATAATCAAAGAGAATATAACCACTTGGCAATAATCTTTTACCCAGAGTACTACTATTTACTTTTATACAGATTACTAGCATAGAGAGAGTCCTAAAATAACAACAAAATTCTTATAGCTGAACTCTTTATACATATGACGTTTAACATGCTACAAATTAAGATATCTATACTATTCTCACCTTCTTTCTTTTACAAGGTTGTTGTTCAACAACCCAAGGGTTGTAGTCGTTTCCATTCCATAGACACCATAATGATAGATAAAGCTCATAGAATGATAAAGCGCCTTATTTACGGCCCATCTTGCTGTACGTCTTGCCAAGATGAAGGACAATGAGTGAGCCCATATTGCTGTACGTCCTGCCAAGGCAAAGAACAAGGCTTGACGTGCGTCAATAGTTATTATTAATTGCATGCTGGACACAACGCATCTGCGATTCCCCTGGTTTCCCTGGTGTTTCAGTTGTTCATGGGCGGCGGTAGCATCATCATGTGAGCCGCATGCTTGTTTGCCCCCTCTCCTATACTAAAAAATATTGAGATTATCCTCTTTAAGCCATTATGAACCCAACTGAGTATCTATTTATCAACCAAAAAAAATGTATAACCTTACTTAACCAACCGCACAGTCTCACGGTCACACTAGTGCAATATTCATAGCATCACGCCATTTTTCCCAAAGAGTTGAGCGGAGCTTCGGATTATTTTCCCAAACCACAATGATAAAACTTTTAGCGTAGTTAGGTATAGATATTAAGTATTGCTCCTGAAGTGCCACTACAGGCTTGCTCATAGTATTTGATACTCACAACACTCGATGCCCGATTCATGCTTGCTGGCCGATGGCATTGTGCCGAGGGCTTTAGAGCGTTAGTCGTAGAAAAGAGAAACTTGTGGTTAAGTAATAGCTGCGCAGATCAATAGATCTGCGAGATTAAGTTGCACTTGCCTCGGCCAGTCCATAAATGAACGACTATTTTCTTAACATATCAAAATTGATAGAATGGAGAGTGCATCTGTATTCTCGGACACTTGGTGCACTTTGCTCTGTTAAGATCATTATGTTTTTAAAATTCATGCAGCTAAAGTTATATTAAGTTTATTAATACTTTATACTTTTCAGGGACAGATGAAAGAATATAAAGATGAAGCATGATGAAGCCTCATAAACAGATTGATTGATGATCATCAAGCAATTTTACTAACATTACAATTAGCCTTACCTAGGAAAACCTGCATATGCAACTACACTAAAGTCCATATGACGATCCTTGAAAATGACATTCGTATCATTAATTTTGACTTTGTTTATTGCTCTGACGATGCAAATACGTCTTTGAGTTACTTTATAAATTGTTTACAATACACAATAATGAATAATACATCAACAATGAAACTGTGACTTAAGTATTATAATATTAAACCTTGGATAAGACCTGGTCTCGTCCGCTGTATAAGAAATAGAGACAAACTTCATTTAAAATCTAAACTTTCTCCTTACAAATAAAAGATATAGGAATTTTTGCAATAAACTATTAAAAAACCTCAAAATACAATATGATAAAAATGTTTTACAAAAGGCTGGTAAAAACAGTAAACTTGTATGGAAGTTCATTAAAAATAATACCTTCAGTTCAAAAAATCTTGGACCCCCACTTTATCTACTGTCATTAGACAAAAGCCCAAACGAAGGAACTAATAAAGTAAATAATTATTTTATTAATGTTGGCAAAAAAATAGCAGAGACAACTTTAAAATTAAGCAACACTTGTAATCCAATTTTTATGCCCACATCCTTTTCTAAGTTAAATTATTTTGTATTGTTAAATACCGATATTGATGAGATTTTAAGTATAATATCTGGCTTAAAAGAAGATTGTGCAGTTGGATGGGACAATATACCTAATCGCATACTCAAAAGATTTAAAACATTTACTGGCTGCCCCGTTAACACATATCTTTCAGTTATGCCTATCAAATGGTATTTTCCCGAAAGTGCTTAAAAAAGCAGTGGTTTCTCCTATTTACAAAGCTGGTGATAAAAACTTAGTTAGTAACTATAGGACGATTTCAGTTTTATCTGGCTTATCTAAAATTTTAGAAAAGATCATAAATACCAGGTTAATAAAATACCTGGAAACTAACAACTTGCTGTCAGACAGACAATTTGGTTTTAGGCCTAAGAGATCATGCAATGATGCCTTGCACCAATTGACAGATTACGTCACAAGTAATCTTGACAGCGGTGTGCACTCAATTGGGATCTTTTTAGACCTTGCCAAAGCATTTGATACTATTTCTTGCCCTATACTATTGCAAAAGCTTGAAACACTTGGCATAAGGGGAACTCAACTACAAATTTTTTCTGATTACCTCAGTGATCGCTTTCAATGTGTAAAAATCGGTGAGTATACAAGTACTGAATTACAAAACAGCTCTTATGGAATCCCACAGGGCAGTATCCTGGGGCCTACATTGTTCCTAATTTATATAAATGACTTATGGAATCTTCAACTTCAAAATGGTGTCATAATGTCGTATGCGGATGACACAGCCCTGTTATTCTCAGCTAAATCACGAGATGAGGTTTATAAATACGCTCAGCATGGCTTTAACATAGTATCTAATTGACTTCTTAATAATCTCCTACATTTAAACGCTGATAAAACACAATATATGTTATTTTTAATGAGAAATAATAACATACATACTCACCTAAATATTTGCGCTCGTAATTGTAACTCGTATAATGACACTCCATGTGCATGTTCCGCATTAACAAAAACAGACAATATAAAATATCTAGGTATCACGCTTGACACAAATTTAAATTTCCGCAAGCACATCGATTTACTTTGTGCTAGAGTTCTTAAATTAATATATATTTTTAAATATCTTCGTAACATCGCTGACTTCAAATTGATAAGATAAGTCTATTTAGCTTTGTGTCAATCCATACTCACTTATGGCCTTACTTCCTGGGGTGGTGCTTCTAAAACAATATTGCTCCCTAATGAGAACTGCTCTCTGAGCACGTTCATTAGAACGTGCTCAGAGAGCAGTTCTAAAGGTAGCCACTTTCCGCCCATTCATGTTTCCTACACATCAACTTTACTTGGCATGTAGTGTACTAACTGTCAGTCAGTTGTTTATCCTGAACATCATATTAAAACAGCATACCGAACTTCCATTTAACTTAAAATCCATACACAGGAGAAGAATGGACTTAGTTTGTGTAAACCCTCAAACCAAACACGCATTTGTCAACAAATTTTACATATTTTTAAGACCCTTTCTATATAATAAGCTCAACAAGTTACTAAAGGTATATAGTCTAAGTTATAAGAACTGTAATATAAGTGTAAGGGAATTTCTAAATAAGTTAAATTACGAAGACAGAGAGAAGTTGTTAGAAATTCTAAAATAGTTTGTATTAGTTGTAGGTAACAATTAATTGTTGTTTAGTTATTTTATTTATTATATAATATAGTTTAATTATTTAAATATCTAGTGTCCTACATTATTAAACCCATTGTGTAAGTGAGTCTGAAACACAGGTACTCAACCTAGTTCATGCAGGTAGCTAATATTATAAACTTGACTTTTTTATTTTTCTTTTGTATATTCTACATTATTAAGCTACACATAGTTTTAATTCTATCATAGCATGTTATTTTTGTTAGACTTATTGTTACATTATTTAATTGTAATCATATTTATTCCTGTATGTAAACATGTGTAATTGGAAATGAAATAAATATTCAGATTCAGATTCTTTATTTTCCACAATGTAGGTACAGGTATAAGATGGAATATTTATTATTATATTATATATATAATAAACTTTTATAGTAATATTGCTTCACAATATGTTGATGCATCACATTGTGTAGTTTAGGGAGATTTTGACGGCAACTTGAGCCAGCAGACAGACGGCAATTGTATATCAAGGCGTCTAAGCAGACAGACACCTTGAGATTTACGTCAACATCGGAGCACTTGTTTCACCTTTTCCACTAATAGTTCACATACGCAGATATTTAATACACAAATTTACACTACTTTTACATATCAAAATCACTTCAAACCATTATTTAAACTATAATACAGGATCCGCCACCACCGGTTACCGCCAAAACTCCAAATGTCCAAGCTTTGACGGGTACTGGTGGGTACTAGGTACTATGGGATCTAAAAGGTAGTTATTATATACTCTTTGACAGGATCTTTGAACTAGCACTTCTTATTTGTTTGCACTGACCTCTATATATACAAGGTTTTGTGATCTTTGAATAATCAATTTAAGGATTATATACTCTTTTGGAATAAGTTCATGTCGTGCTGCCAATTTGTTGAGATTTCCCCAAGCTGCGGGGAATATCATAACGTTTGGTTGTTTTGTGAGGAAAGGCACCGTGCAGGGATAATGCTGGAATTTTAATATTTTACCAATTTAAACTAATATTACAATACATTCTTCTACTTATAAACATACATAACTCATACGTTAATTACTAATCTCAATTTTCTTTATGGCAAAGTTACATCAATTAGTAAAGTGTTTCCCACGTTTAAAAATTGTTATCATCTTATTAATGGTACTTCTTTTTCAAAATGCAGCAGTGAGAGAAAATTTCGTATACGTACTTAATAACCTGAATACAAAAAATTTAGAATAGAATAGAATAGAATAGAATATTTTTTATTCAATATACATTACATGTGTAATTCTTATTGAAATTTTAAATCATCGACATACAGATACTGTCGTAACGTTCATGGTTACCAGAGAAGGAATTAAGAATCATAGAGGCAGCTTAATCCTTCCAACATATAATGTCACCAAAAACATATGGCATTTCAAAACAATGACTGAATATTTTTTTTATCTTATTAATAAATTTATATTACTTTCAATTGCGAATTTTTGAGTTTGTTATTAATAAATATTCTTTGTTTTCTATTTAAAAATGAATATTTTATGAAATATTATTAAAAAAACTTGTGGGAAATCAAAGTTTTGTTCTCGGAATTCGGGAATTATGATCAATGATTTTGGGGAAGCAGGAAATAGGCATTGGCATCACTGGTCATTTATTTAATTTTTCTTTTTCTTCATCTTCATAATCTTCATTCATTTCATTTGCACTTTCATTTTCATCTGTGATATTCATTCATTCCTCAGAATTTCCTGGTAGTAGTAGGTTGTACGTTGGATTACGTTTTGTGTCACGTGTTGGTTTCGGCCGGTTTTTATTTTATAAAGTTTTAAGCTTTAAAAATACGACATTTCACATAAAGTTACTCATCAAGACGTAATTTTTGGAGTTCGTAGTAAGTAAAAACAAAATAAAATTATTAAGACTTAATTTATTAAGAGCCGAAGCAATATTTTAACTTCTTAGGAAATTTTTAAATAAAATTAAAAAAATATATGCTTGCAATAGTATTCTTATAAACTTTAGAATTATGATTCTTATCTGTCTTATCGTTATTCAAAGGCATCGTATAAGATGAGGCAATGATAATTTAGGTTAGATAATATAATAAAGATTTTCTTTGCATTTTAAAACAAATAAATTCTTTAAAAATATTATGCTTAAAAGTTCATAAATTGCAGTTATTTATTACCAAATGGCCAATCAAGGATTCTTAAAACAAAAAGCCGGTTTTGCCACTCTTGCAATTCATGCTGGACAAGACCCGGAAAAATGGAACTCTGCAGCAGTTGTTCCACCTATAGTAACATCTACTACGTTTAAACAACCTGCACCAGCAGAACATACGGTATGTACCTTAATTTTTTTTTTGAGAATAACACCTATATACACTATGATAATTAAAAAAAAATATTTTAGTTAATAAAGTTATAACAACTTTATAAAAAAAAAATTGGAAATAATCACTGAACGAGACATTTGAAATGCACCATTAGTTATTACATCATATAAATAAAAATTTGCATCAGCAGGTATATTATTTTGAATGTTTTAGAATTTTAGATAGTAAATGAAGAATGTTTTTACCGATATTACAATAAAATAATATGTAATAATTCCAGGGTTTTGAATATGGTAGATCAGGAAACCCCACTAGAAATACTTTAGAAGAATGTCTGGCTGCACTTGATGGAGGGAAACATGCTTTAACTTTTGCTTCAGGTTTAGGAGCTACAACAACTGTAATTTCATTGCTAAGTAGTGGTGACCACATTGTATCTTGTGATGATGTGTATGGGGGTACAAATAGACTATTCAGGTAAATATTTTCTACCGACTTCAAAAAAGGAGGAGGTTCTCAATTCGACTGTATTTTTTATGTGTGTAACCTCAGAACTTTTTCCTAGGTTTTATTCCTTTTTTATTTGAAAGCTGGTGCTTCACATGTGGTCCCATATAAATTTGATCAAGATCTGACCAGTAGTTTTTGAGTTATCCATAATAATGCGTATTTAATTGAATACAACTACATTGATGATGTTCATCTTTTTATTTATATTGAAGTTGGTTGTACAAAATTTTTAATTTTACCACTTGTTGTTGATTAAGGAAATGCAATTTATATAATCCCATGTTTATCATATATTATAAAATGAGAATTTCTGTGTAATTTAAATTAATAATGTTACATAGTTAAGTATCAAATAACAATCCCACGATACAGAACAAAATCCTTTTGTGGGGGTAACGTTTTTTGAAGTATGTTGTACAAAATTTTTAATCTTTCCTTTTGTTTTTATATATATATTAATTTTTGTTTCAAACAAACAATTTATTTTTTTATAATATAAAAAATAAATTGTTTGTTTGAAACAAAAATTATATATATATATATATATATATATATATATATATATATATATATATATTAATTTTTGTTTCAAACAAACAATTTATTTTTTTATGTATATTTACTAGATAAATTGTTTGTTAGTTTCAAACAAAAAGTACTGGCATAAGAATCAGAATAAGTCTTGAGACCTAGGCACTTGGCTTATTTTTGCAAATCCATTATTTAACCTTTTACGCACTTGCATTTTGAATATTTAAGATATTTTAAACCCATAGAGCAAGAACATTGGTACAATGCTCTTTAAGCTTCACCTCCCAACAACTTAAACTTAGAAATATTGCTAGAAATTATCCTACATTATAACAGATATTAAAATCTGTTATTCTTTCAGAAAAGTGTTGGAAAGACTGAATGTTGAGACCACTTTTACTGATTTTACAAATCCTGAGGATATTAAAGATGCCATTAAAGAAAATACAAAGGTTAGTATTTTTTACATAATATGAATATAATATGAAAGCAATGTACAGTTAATATTTAAGCAAGTTATTTAAAATATAGGAAAGATATTTAAAATCATTAAGCAAAGTAAATTTATTTATTTATTTACGATAGTGTCACTAATTTCCCTAAATATACTATGTATTACAATATTACAACTAACTTACATAACTAACTGTATAAAAGTTATGTAAGTGGCTCAAATTAATGTTGAAATATTGCAATAGTGTTTTGTACATTTACATCAGCAGTTTAGCAACCAATGAATCAAAACAAGCTTTATCAGAAAATTGGTTTATGTTACTTGAATGTCAATGTTAAGCATAACAAAAGTTGTTGATAAGAGTGTTTTTCATTTCATAGATTTTCATTTATAATTTTTTTCTTTGCATGTAATGATAATGTAATTGCATAAGACTGAATAAATATTTAAAATTTTCACTTGTTACTTTTTTTAGTCTTATGCATAATCTATTGATTCATTTAAATCTGCTACAAGCAATCACTCATTATTATGTGTTAAGTATAAATTATTATTGTTTTTTTATAATGTTTTTGAGTATAGTATTATTACCATAAAGTTTAGTCTATGACACCTCAGAGTTCAATATCAATCTAACGATACCTATTACATATTATGTACATACAGTTTGATTGATGACTGGTACAGTCTGGTTACATACATTCAGTCCAAGTCTACATTTGCCACAAAATATTCGGTATTTTGATTTGGACTTCACTAACTTATCACTTTTGGTTTTTAGAATATATAATATCATACTCAGATAACAAAACACCGTAAAATAGGAACATTGTTGCAGATGATTTGGATCGAAACACCTACAAACCCACTGCTTAAAATCGTTGATATCGCGGCTATTGTGGCAATTGCAAAAAGTTGCGGAAACATTTTGGTTGTTGTTGACAATACATTTTTGACGCCGTACCTACAAAGACCGTTGGATTTCGGTGCTGACATTGTGCTCTATTCCTTGACAAAATACATGAATGGGCATTCAGATGTTATAATGGGAGCTACTGTAGTTAATGATGATACTTTGGAAGAGAAACTTCGGTTTTTGCAAAATGGTAAGTGGTAAAGAATAAATATCATTATAATATGAAACATGAGATATCCATTTCCACATATCGTTAATTATCTGGTGATCTGACAGAAAACAGTCTTGTTGATTAATTTGTTAAATACTGTTACTGTGTGCTATAAGTTTCATTTGTAAATTACATAATAATCTCCTTTATGTCAACTTTTGATATATGCTGTAAGGGTTTCTTTATGTATTTTTTTCTGTGCTACAAAATATGTTTATCTTTTATAAATAACAATGACGAGTAACAACACTTAAAATAGTCTGATAAAGGCGCGTTCCCACAGAAATTGTTGGCAACTTTTACGTTGCCAACGGTTTGCAACTCACCAAAAAATTGCCAAAAATGTTGACAAAATGTTTTCAAACGACGATATTATGAAGGCAGCTGCAGTATTTATAATTTTATGCAAAAGAAAAAAAACAGAAGCATAAATATTGGGTTTTGGGAGGGAGAAACTTTTTATTTTCCTTTGAATTTCTAGTTCATTTTGCCCCATAGCATAGCTGATACTTTTACATGCATCCTTTTTTATCTTTATAATTTTCATTACTCACATCCCATTATACACTTTGTATACGATATAAATTAATTAACGTCTCGATTAACTAGTTCGTCCACGTGACAGACATGTTGCCAACGAATGTTACCACCAACTTGGTGGCACCAAGCGTCTCCACAGAGCGAATAAATGTTTGTAACAAGCGTATCCCTTTGATGTTACCGCCAAAATGGAAACAAGGTTCCCGACATTTGTTTACAATTTTTGTTGCCAATACAAAAGTTGACAATTTTCCTTTGGTGGAGACCCAGCATTAAGGCGTGTATATACCGAAATTGTTGGCAACTTTTATATTTTCAACGGTTTGCAACTCACCAAAAAATTACCAACTTTTTTTCCATTGTGTCCACGTCCATACTGAATTAAAACAAGTCGCCAACAATTTAAGAAACATTTTAGCTAACAACTAGTTCTCTCCACCAAAGTTTTGTTGGCAATATGTCTTCAATCGACAATATTAAAAAAAATCGTATTCTGAAGTAAAGGGCTTTAATTATTCTATACGCTATGCCTTGCACCGACTAGAGAATCTGAAATAATTATTTTATTCTTATTAGCTATTTAGTCTGCTTTTGCTTGTTATTAAAAGTTAATTTTTAAACTCCGTATAGCGTGGTTAAATGATCGCGTTACGTTCTGAAAACCAGCAACTGGACGTGTTATGCACCCTTTATTGCATACATATTTGATGTACTTTAGGATGGCTTTAGGCCATATAATTATCAGGAATCTGGATGTGATTAAGCTACATTGTAGGAAAATCAATAGCCGCCTTTTGGCTGGATGGATCATTCTCGAATCGATTAATATTGTGATCATCCATGCTTTAGACTTTAGAAACCCGAGATGTGAGTCTGTGCCACAGGATATAAAGTTCATTTATTGATACCTTACTTGTTAAAATAAGCCAAGCAGTCCGGGGGCTAAAATGTAGCTGATTAAAGATATTGGCTTGACAAAATATATCATTATTTACTTTGGTGGTAGTTGTTAAATAAGCGTAAAACGATTTTAAAACAGCGCAACTTCATGCGTAAAAATAACTTTTTGTTAAGTGGCTTTATTAGGTATCATAGAATTTAAAACCAACAATTTGATCACACTGTAGGTATACATAGGCAGGAAATTCCCAAAAGATTGCCGTGTTAGGCCGGCCACATACATACGGAATTCCGTTTCGTGATTCCGTTTCGGAATTCTGAACGGGTCGGCCACACACATACGGAATCCCGTTTTGCCCGCAAAATTTCGAACGGAAAACTACCGCACACGTGTGTTACGAGTCATAGATTTTATATGGACTTGCTGCGTTCGGAATTCTTAAACGGAATTCCTTATGTATGTGGCGGGTCTTAAAATGGCTAACTCTCTTTAAATTGTGCTAATAGGCTGCCAAAGCAATTGGTGAACCTTTAATTAATTCTATACGCTGTTAACCTTGCATGAAGTTTTATTTTTAAACGACAATATGATCGCGATTCATTTATTACGATTAGGCAGCATATCAGTGCTCGTAGGAGCAATTATTATAGGTATTTTTTTTTAAATTGAACCTACTTAAAATGAACAAGAATAAATGATATTAACTTTATTAGGTATAATTGTACGCTTATTATAAGTGAGGTTCTACTAACAAATTATAATTTCACAGTATGCTTAGTTATGCTTTCCGAAAATTAAAGGATTTACATTTAACAGTTTAACAAACCGCTGCCTTCGCATTCCGTGTATTAATTAATTAAAGCTTGTTTTTTATGATCTAAATCTTTGATTTTGATACAAAACCTATTAACCGGTTCTAAATGCCGGTTTTAAAAATTCTTTAGAATACATTAATATATTTATGGTTGAGTTTTCAGTATTTCCATGTGTTGTATTATTTCGGATTTCGGCACAGAATCCTATATTTCATAGTTATTGAAATTACGCACCATTTGTGTTGTTTTTACATATTTTACAATGTGTCTGTGGATTTTACAATTTCTGTTATATTGGCACCTCAATGTAAAGTCTTTGACCACTAATTAGTTTAGTAATAAAAATAAAACTTAGAACACAATCGAAAGCAAATGCTATTTTAGCACTCGCGATCGGGGTCGTTACTCTAATATTATTAACGCATGTAAAGCGATTGGGTCCTGCGCATGATTTCTCTCTAGTTGTGTCGGTTTACCGTCCCATCGAATTATGAGATTAAGGCCCGCCACATACATACGGGATTCCGTTTCGATATTCTTTCTGAATTCCGTATGTATGTGGCGGGCCTAAGGGAATAGTGAGCGCACCTGTGCATGCGCATACACTCTGGCACTAAAATCCTGTCCTGTACTAGCTAGCGTCCGTTGAGGCTGGCCGCCATGACCGAAATTCGGTCTGGAGGAAATTATTGTTATAATTAACTAAAAATATATTAGATAAAGTATTCTACTATAAAGTCCAATATTTTAGGGCTACCGCGTGACCTAGAGGTATGTCTGTGTCTGGTGTGTGCCTGGCTCCGTCCGACACAATCTCCGCGTTCCAAATTCATTCGGATACAACTTTTGAACAAAGACAAAAATTGACGGTTTTCTGGTTTAGATGCAGTGTAAACAATCACGAGGTTTTGTTTCATACTTTCGAGCCTACTTACGATTGTATCACACAAGCGTTACATGGGGCACGGTTGGGTCTGCACATAATGTGATCTATACTAAATAAAAATTCTATTTTATAACATGACATGCAGTTGATAATTTTCCAAAATTATTGAAAGTTGTCGCCTTGGTCGAATTTAACCTGGATAACATCAATACCATGTATATAAAACAATATTGTAAAACCCGTCAAAGTTAACTTGAGTATTCCCTCTGATAATAACGTGCTGACTGTAAAAAGTAGTGTTGGTGGAATATTATCGATTAATTAATTGGGTGACCAGTCACCTGATGCTTAATAAAATAGAAAATTATGTTTTATTTTATTTAACATTGAAAAACCTTTATTTTACATTAAACATAACTTAATGAAAAGTAAAAACTGAATTCGTAAAATAAAATAATTTCACGACAAAAAGTCGGCGCAAAGACATAGTGTAAATGTCGTAGACCGTAGTCCGATTTTTAGAATTTGGCAGATTGTTGTCGGCCTGGGCATTTAATTATTTGCGCTAAGAATTGAAGCTCCGACTTCAGAACGTCAAACATTTTTTTCTTTTTATTCTTTGAAGTTGGTTTTTCACTTTTTATTATTTTTTTAATCTTTTGTGTGGGGACTAAGGAATATCACGAATCGATGTTGTCTAAATAGTTTTTTTTTTTATAGGATAGGGTGACAAACGAGCACACAGTCCACCTGACTGTAAGTGGTTGCTGTGGCCCATAGACATCTACATTTATCCTCGTTTGCGAATCAAAATGCAGATGCGTTGTCACCCGTGAGGACTGAGATCGAATGCCTCTTTGCCAGTAAAAATGGTCTCCGGATCTCCACACTCACCATACGAAACACAGCAGCGTTAAGCTGCTATTTTACGCTGGTTTTCTGTGAGAGCGTGGTCCATTCCCGGTAGAGCTGACCCATTCGTGCTACAACTGTACTACTAATATATCTGCAGTATGGCTGTACCACATAAAGCAATGAACAATTTTATTGATCCCCGCCGGCATCAATAAAATTGTTAATTGCAATTTTTAGTGCTGATTTACCACATGCTCTGCAGTGAAGGAACTAAGAAAAAAAATATATTTCGGAGACATGTGAAGTTCGTCGACACGCTTTAGAGCAGCGCAGGCATTCCAGCCTCTTCCAGTAAAAAGGGTCTCCGGTTCTCTACACTCTACATACGAAACACAGCAGTGTTAAGCTGCTATTTTACGCTGGTATTCTGTAAGAGCGTGGTCTTTCCCCGGTCGAGCAGATCCATTCGTGCTACAACTATAATACTCATATAGCTGCAGCATGGCTCTAACACGTATAAGTTATATTAAAACCTATGCCTACATCCCCTTTTTAACACTCTTAGGGGTGAAATTTTGTCTCCTAATTTTCTCTGAACCTAATTATTAAAAATCGGTTTACAATTGAGGAAAATATCGGGTAACATAGTGGAGTTTTCGCCTGAAAAATTATTCTCTTAAAATATATACAATAGGCAAAGGACCTAAATGAACCCATGCATTTATTTATATTTCTTTGAGAAAACATATTACTTAAATTATACTTATTGCATAAAAATATATACTTATACTATATGAGTTATAATTATAATATTACATTATTCATTTCGCGCCTATGAGATGCGCTATTCGCGCTAAAGGAAAACCAAAATGGCTTCACTTTGTATTAACGCTTGATTTTACTACCCATGTATTTTTCATGCCGTGGGCTATATATGAAACGCTTCATAGGGAGTAAACCCCATTAAACTCCAAAAAGAACTTACATTCGAATTGTAAATGTCCTCCTTTTTTAAAGTCGGCACAAATGTTAAAAATAATAGGTGCTTAGCCTATGAAATTGCTGTTCTGCAGTATTGAACATTTCAAATCAAAATAATTTTTGTTTGGCTGGCTTGTTCTTTTTCCAAAATTAGTCATTTGTTTATTGATTAGCGTTATTTTTCATCGAATTTGAATCTTTTTCGTCATCACGGATACGGTAAAAATTGGAGTAATTATGTTAATTAGTAAATAAGTACCGTCGTGGCAGCAACGCAGTACAAGTGGCACACAACATAAACAACGTTTACGGGGGGAATACTACAAACGAACGCACCACCTGTTATTGGTTTTGCCCACTTCCGTTCTGGAAATTTCGACCTGAAAATTGATGGCCGTTGTCATCCGAAAATTTGGGTCGACAATTGACGAATTAAAGGCGATTGTGGATGCTGATGATACTCAATCTACGGCTCAATTAACAGCAGCTTTCGACGATAGCATCAAAGACTTTCAATATTATCTTATACTGTGCTCAGGATCACCTTAAAGCCCGAATATATCGCCTTGAACGAAAAATATTGTTTGCCACAAATTGAAAAATGTACGGGAATGAAATTTCATTAATTTATATATTTATTTATTTAACAATTTATGTACACACAGTAAAGTTACAATGAATAATAAAAATATATTTTTTGTACAAAAACACTGCTTATTTTATATTGAAATTTCTTCCGGCAGGCCCGATAATGGACACATTCAAAGTGAAGCAGATTTAGTGTGCAATCTCATGATAAATATTATAATATAAAATAAAGATAATAAATATATATATATATATATATATATATATATATATATATATATATATATATATATATAAATCTATACATTCATACACACACATATATCTAAATACATAAAGATATCATCATCATCATCATCATCATTATAGTCCTTCACAAGTCAGCTGCTGAACAGAGGCTTCCCCAAAAGAATGCCTCAAAGCACGATCCTGAGCCACCTGCATCCATCGGCCCTGCATATCTTACTAGGTCATCACTCCATCTAAAGAGGGGACGACCTACACTTCGCCTACCGGTACGAGGCTGCCACTCGAGAACCTTGCTTCCCCATCGGTTGTCGGTTCTTCGAGCTATATGCCCGGCCCATTGCTTCTTCAGCTTACTAATCAGTTGGACTATGTTGGGTACTCTGGTTCTACTGCAAATATCCTCGTTTTTAAGTCTATCACGCAGAGAAACCCCCAACATAGCCCTCTCCATAGGTCGCTCAGTTGGCTAGCAGTGAAGAACCAAGTCTCAGATCCATAAGGCATCACTGGCAACACGCACTGGTTGTACAGTCTCGTTTTTAAGTTTTGAGGTATACATGACGAGAAAATTTGTTGTAATTTCCCGAACGCTGCCCAGCCGTGTTGATTCCGTCGATTGACCTCTCGGTCGAAGTTGGATTTACCTAGTCGGACAATTTGTCCCAGGTAAACATATTCGTCAACAACTTCGAGCTTAGTGCTCTTAACAACTACCGACATAGGTGTGACGTGAAGGCGATACATGATCTTTGTTTTGTCTATGTTCATCTTAAGACATCCGCTGGGAAGTACTATTGAGATCATAGTGCTTTGGTCCAGATATACATTAATTAAAATAAATTGTCTTCAATTGCTTTGCCGCAATCGTTAATTAAGAACTACGGCTTTATTAACCGTTGTGTAGGAATTTACCAACAATTTATTATATGATTTTGATAAGACTTGCAATTTGGATTAAGGCATCTATATTGTATTGAGCTCTGCTTATCTTACGAGAAAGTTTTTATTAGTTGGCAATACTCTTTTTCTGCCGAGTAGTTCGTCCGGGAAGGTGCCATCCTCTTACCCATTTCTTACGTAGTAACATTATCTAATGTGGTTTAAGTTTAAGTGAACTTTAAGTTCCATTGTTTGTTTTTATAGAATAAGGGTGACTAACGAGCACACAGTCCGCCTGATGGTAAGTTGTTGCTGTGGTCCATAGACATCTACATCTATCTCTACACTCACCATACGAAACACAGCAGCGTTATGCTGTTATTTTACGCTGGTATTCTGAGAGAGTGTGGTCCTTCCCCGGTCGAGCCGACCCATTCGTGCTACAACTATACTACTAATATAGCTGCAGCATGGCTCTACCACGTAAAGTGTTGTCTCTTCAATTTTATAAAAAAATAATCTATATATTATTATGGATAAATTGCTTCCATATTCTGTATTAGGCATTGGTTACTTACGCGACACATTGTACATATAGGATTTATTGTCCTAATTTATCTAATACAAATCGAATCGACGATCGAATTATACGAAAAAGAACCTTGAACCATTACTTACTTTTTTGCGTATAAAATAATATTTCAATACCAAAATAGAAATGAAATCGATTTATAAAGTATCTGGAGTCCGGTAATGAATGGATAACATTGAAATAGCATATAATAGCCTTTATGGACGATCTAAAAAAATATATACCAAATATTATACCTAAGATACGATTTTTTGAAAATAAAGTATGTTTTTTTATTTTTATTTTACATTCTACTTTACCACGACCACCATGATTAAAATACTGATATAGTCATAAATTGTTACAACTGAATAAAAACAGTTTCCTACTGTAATAAATGAAAAATCTTGCAAATATCAATAAGCATCTATGAAACACTATTTTATAACCAGATTTATCATAGGCGTTATCATCGTTATCGCTTGTATCTAATGACTTTAATGAGTATGATTGCACAAATGCGTAACTAACGACGACATTCTTTATTAAAAACAAATATGTTGATGAAGTCATCCATCATCTATATTGCCTTAATCCATTCCGTAGCATATTAATGGGAACGTATATTATATGAGAAATATTTTTTAGGTTTATATTATCAACAATATAGTTTCTCATAGGTCAGTCTAGTTGTGGCTATGACTTATCTAATGTTGAGGAGATTTTCCATAATATTTAGGCATGGCAGGCGAATTGGCCTCGGGTTGGTTCCTCGCATCTTAAACGCCGGATGTAGGTATTTAAGAGGTGGATTCTTATACGCTGCGCCTCATCCAATTGTTGATTACTGCATGCCAAAAGTCCACTCCTGACCATAGATCTCTCCCATAGATTGCCTCACAGGGCTATATCTCATGCCATAATTGCTACACTTGGCTGGCGGGTTGGAAACCACAACCTTTTATTAATATTCCCCTATGAGGCCAATAAGGGTGGCTTATGTTAAGTGTGGACTTTTGATAGGCTGTAGTCATCGGTCACTAAAAAAAACTAGATACACGATCCCATGCAAAAGTTCTCTAAAATCTGTCGCCAATTGTTTTGACGTGATTCTAGTTGAAAGAAATGTACATTAATGTAAATTCAACCTTAAATGCATGTCCTAAAGTTGTATTCACAAAGCTACGTACAAACTAAAAGCGCACCCAAATGTTCGAATGGGCGCTCATTCGGTAAGGACATTTTATTTTATAACATGACATGCAGTTGATAATTTTCCAAAATTATTGAAAGTTGTCGTCTTGGTCCAATTTAACCTGGATAACATCAATACCATGTATATAAAACAATATTGTAAAACCCGTCAAAGTTAACTTGAGTATTCCCTCTGATAATAACGTACTGACTGTAAAAAGTAGTGTTAGTGGAATATTATCGATTAATTAATTGGGTGACCAGTCACCTGATGCTTAATAAAATAGAAAATTATGTTTTATTTTATTTAACATTGAAAAACCTTTATTTTACATTAAACATAACTTAATGAAAAGTAAAAACTGAATTCGTAAAATAAAATAATTTCACGACAAAAAGTCAGTGCAAAGACATAGTGTAAATATTTTTTTTTTTAATTTATTTACTTCCAATTATACAATAAACGTTTTTAACATTTTCATCTGCCAAACTGCATTACAGTTTGTCGGCAGTAGTTCTCGTCTTACATGCTTATGTTTATACATATAATCTGAAATATACTTTCTTATACATATACCAATATCTCCAAACATCTATTTTATTATTTTATTTATACATATTTAGTAAATATCAAAATGGGTTCATTGTTTTTATACGCACTATATATACACATACACACCAATTAAACACATACTCAAACAGCACACATCGCATATTGTCTGCTAATTTTAACAGTACGTTACTCGTGGCCTGTGGCGTACCTTTATGGACACAATGATAGATAATGTTTTCTTAGAATATTTTTTAAATGATTTTTTGATGTAACTTTACTAAGCAAGTCCGGCAGCAGCTCGTTATGTAATTGCGGGATAACCCATCGTCTCGTGCGCATACCGAAGTAATTTTTAATTTTAGGTACTACATATTTTCCTTTTCTAGTGGATTGACGAGTTGGGTAGCCATATTCTCTTTCTACTTTAAACTCATTTTTATTATACTGTTCCATTAATAACTTTATTTTCACTTTTTTCTCTACAGGTAGAATTTTACAAATTTTGAAAAGTTTATCATATTCTTTATTACACGCAATTTTCGCTTTATTGTCTACTAGTATCTTTATCAACCTTGTTTGTAGTTCTTTGATTTTATTTAAATACACTGGGAACGTAAGTCCATAGCTGCCCAACCCGTAATCTATAGTTGTATCCGCAAGCGCATAGTACAGCATATGTAACATACTTCTGCTTAGGCTAAATTTTAGGTGGTACAATTTACCCAACACACTACGTAATTTGTTACAGATTTGCTGAACATGTATACTCCATACAAAACTGGTATCTATAGTTAGTCCTAGGTATTTGTAGCATGCGACTTGTTCTAACTTCAGACATTTACAGTTATTTACATTGCTATTTCTGTGGAGACAATCGTAGGTATGTCCTTTAATTACAATTTCGGCATGTTTTTGTCGGTTGTATGGCGAAGATATTAACATAAATTTAGTTTTGCTTATATTAATTACAATACCATTATCATGCGCCCATTTAACAATGTTGTCTAAGTCTTTTTGCATAACTATTTGTATCGTTTCTGGATTTTTGTACGAGTACATTAGGCAAGTATCATCGGCATACCTACCGGCATACATATCGTAGACCGTAGTACGATTTTTAGAATTTGGCAGATTGTTTGGCAGTTGGCGGCCCGGGCATTTAATTATTTGCGCTAAGAATTGAAGCTCTGACTTCAGAACGTCAAATATTTTTTTCTTTTTATTTTTTATTAGTTTTTTTAACCTTTTGTGTGGGGACTAAGGAATACCACGAATCGATGTTGTCTAAATAGTTTTTTTTTATAGGATAGGGTGACAAACGAGCACACAGTCCACCTGATGGTAAGTGGTTGCTGTGGCTCATAGACATTTACATTCATATACGAGTATGTAAATTACTCTCTGGGGCGTCTCAAAAATATGTATGATAAAATTTTTGAGAAATAAAAGTATTTATTATTTATTATTATTATTTATCCTCGTTTGCGAATCGAAATGTAGATGCGTTGTCACCCGTGAGGACTAAGATGGAATGCCTCTTTTCCAATAAAAAGGGTCTCCAGTTGTCTACACTCTACATACGAAACACAGTAGTGTTAAGCTGCTATTTTACGCTCGTATTATGTAAGAGCGTGGTCCTTCCCCGGTCGAGCCGACCCATTCGTGCTACAACTATAATACTCATATAGCTGCAGCATGGCTCTAACACGTATAAGTTATATTAAAACCTATGCCTACATCCCCTTTTTAACACTCTTAGGGGTGAAATTTTGTCTCCTAATTTTCTCTGAACCTAATTATTAAAAATCGGTTTACAATTGAGGAAAATATCGGGTAACATAGTGGAGTTTTTGCCTGAAAAATTATTCTCTTAAAATATATACAATAGGCAAAGGACGTAAATGAACCCATGCATTTATTTATATTTCTTTGAGAAAACATATTACATAAATTATACTTATTGCATAAAAATATATACTTATACTATATGACTTATAATTATAATATTACATTATTCATTTCGCGCCTATGAGATGCGCTATTCGCGCTAAAGGAAAACCAAAACGGTTTCACTTTGTATTAACGCTTGATTTTACTACCCATGTATTTTTAATGCCGTGCGCTATATATGAAACTCTTCATAGGGAGTAAACCCCATTAAACTCCAAAAAGAACTTACATTCGAATTGTAAATCTCCTCCTTTTTTAAAGTCGGCACAATTGTTAAAAATAATAGGTGCTTAGCCTATGAAATTGCTGTTCTGCAGTATTGAACATTTCAAATCAACATAATTTTTGTTTGGCTGGCTTGTTCTTTTTTCAAAATTAGTCAATTGTTTATTGATTAGCGTTATGTTTTCATCGCATTTGAATCTTTTTCGTCATCACGGATACGGTAAAAATTGGAGTAATTATGTTAATTAGTAAATAAGTACTGTCGTGGCAGCAACGCAGTACAAGCGGCACACAACATCAACAACGTTTACGGGGGGAATACTACAAACGAACGCACCACCTGTTATTGGTTTTGCCCACTTCCTTTCTGGAAATTTCGACCTGAAAATTGATGCCCGTGGTCATCCGAAAATTTGGGTCGACAATTGACGAATTAAAGGCGATTGTGGATGCTGATGATACTCAATCTACGGCTCAATTAACAGCAGCTTTCGACGATAGCATCAAAGACTTTCAATATTATCTTATACTGTGCTCAGGATCACCTTAAAGCCCGAATATATCGCCTTGAACGAAAAATATTGTTTGCCACAAATTGAAAAATGTACGGGAATGAAATTTCATTAATTTATATATTTATTTATTTAACAATTTAAGTACACACAAAGTAAAGTTACAATGAATAATAAAAATATATTTTTTGTACAAAAACACTGCTTATTTTATATTGAAATTTCTTCCGATAATGGACACATTCAAAGTGAAGCAGATTTAGTGTGCAATCTCATAATAAATATTATAATATAAAATAAAGATAATAAATATATATAAATCTATACATTCATACACACACATATACCTAAATACATAAAGATATCATCATCATCATCATCATTACAGTCCTTCACAAGTCAGCTGCTGAACATAGGCTTCCCCAAAAGAATGCCTCAAAGCACGGTCCTGAGCCACCTGCATCCATCGGCCCTGCATATCTTACTACTCCATCTAAAGAGGGGACGCCCTACACTTCGCCTACCCGTACGAGGCTGCCACTCGAGAACCTTGCTTCCCCATCGGTTGTCGGTTCTTCGAGCTATATGCCCGGCCCATTGCTTCTTCAGCTTACTAATCACTTGGACTATGTTGGGTACTCTGGTTCTACTGCAGTTATCCTCGTTTTTAAGTATATCACGCAGAGAAACCCCCAACATAGCCCTCTCCATAGGTCGCTCAGTTGGCTAGCAGTGAAGAACCATGTCTCAGATCCATAAGCCATCACTGGCAACAGGCACTGGTTGTATAGTCTCATTTTCAAGTTTTGAGGTATACATGACGAGAAAATGTGTTGTAATTTCCCGAACGCGGCCCAGCCGTGTTGATTCCGTCGATTGACCTCTCGGTCGAAGTTGGATTTACCTAGTCGGACAATTTGTCCCAGGTAAACATATTCTTCAACAACTTCGAGCTTAGTGCTCTTAACAACTACCGACATAGGTGTGACGTGGAGGTGATACATGATCTTTATTTTGTCCATGTTCATCTTAAGACATCCGTTGGGAGGTACTATTGAGATCATAGTGGTTTGGTCCAGATATACATTAATTAAAATAAATTGTCTTCAATTGCTTTGCCGCAATCGTTAATTAAGCGCTACGGCTTTATTAACCGTTGTTTAGGAATTTACTAACAATTTATTATATGATTTTGATAAGACTTGCAATTTGGATATCTATATTGTATTGAGCTCTGCTTATCTTACGTGAAAGTTTTTATTAGTTGGCAATACTCTTTTTCTGCCGAGTAGTGCGTCCGGGAAGGTGCCATCCTCTTACCCATTTCTTACGTAGTAACATTATTTAATGTGGTTTAAGTTTAAGTGAACTTTAAGTTCCATTGTTTGTTTTTATAGAATAAGGGTGACTAACGAGCACACAATCCGCCTGATGGTAAGTTGTTGCTGTGGTCCATAGACATCTACATCTATCTCTACACTCACCATACGAAACACAGCAGCTTTATGCTGTTATTTTACGCTGGTATTCTGAGAGAGTGTGGTCCTTCCCCGGTCGAGCCGACCCATTCGTGCTACAACTATACTACTAATATAGCTGCAGCATGGCTCTACCACGTAAATTGTTGTCTCTTCAATTTTATAAAAAAATAATCTATATATTATTATGGATAAATTGCTTCCATATTCTGTATTAGGCATTGGTTACTTACGCGACACATTGTACATATAGGATTTATTGTCCTAATTTATCTAATACAAATCGAATCGACGATCGAATTATACGAAAAAGAACCTTGAACCATTACTTACTTTTTTTGCGTATAAAATAATATTTCAATACCAAAATAGAAATAAAATCGATTTATAAAGTATCTGGAGTCCGGTAATGAATGGATAACATTGAAATAGCATATAATAGCCTTTATGGCCGATCTAAAAAAATATATACCAAATATTATACCTAAGATACGATTTTTTGAAAAAAAAAAATTTTTTTTTTCTTATTTTACATTCTACTTCACCACGACCACCATGATTAAAATACTGATATAGTATAAATTGTTAAAACTGAATAAAAACAGTTTCCTACTGTAATAAATGAAAAATCTTGCAAATATCAATAAGCATCTATGAAACACTATTTTATAACCAGTTTTATCATAGGCGTTATCATCGTTATCGCTTGTATCTAATGACTTTAATGAGTATGACTGCACAAATGCGTAACTAACGACGACATTCTTTATTAAAAACAAATATGTTGATGAAATCATCCGTCATCTATATTGCCTTAATCTATTCCGTAGCATATTAATGGGAACGTATATTATATGAGAAATATTTTTTAGGTTCATATTATCAACAATATAGTTTCTCATAGGTCAGTCTAGTTGTGGCTGTGACTTATCTAATGTTGAGGAGATTTTCCATAATATTTAGGCATGGTAGGCGAATTGGCTTCGGGTTGGTTCCTCGCATCTTAAACGCCGGATGTATTTAAGAGATGGATTCTTATACGCTGCCCCTCATACAATTGTTGATTACTGCATGCCAAAAGTCCACTGCTGACCATAGATCTCCCCCATAGATTACCTCACAGGGCTATATCTCATGCCATAATTGCCACGCTTGGCTGGCGGGTTGGAAACCACAACCTTTTATTAATATTCCCTTATGAGGCCAATAAGGGTGGCTTATGTTAAGTGTGGACTTTTGATAGGCTGTAGTCATCGGTCACTAAAAAAAAACTAGATACACAATCCCATGCAAAAGTTCTCTAAAATCTGTCGCCAATTGTTTTGACGTGATTCTAGTTGAAAGAAATGTACATTAATGTAAATTCAACCTTAAATGCATGGCCTAAAGTTGTATTCACAAAGCTACGTACAAATTAAAAGCGCACCCAAATGTTTGAATGGGCGCTCATTCGGTAAGGACATTTTATGTCACTGATTGTGTATCTAGTTTTCTGTCGACTTCCAAAAAGGAGACGGTACTCCATTCGACTGTATGTTTTTTTTTAATGTGTGTTACCTCATAACTTTTTACTTGGTGAACCGGTTTCGATAATTCTTTTTTTTATTTGAAAGCTGGTACTTCTCGTGTGGTCATCAACCTATCAATTCCTCTCCTGGATCAAGGTCAGACCAATAGTTTTTGAGTTATTCTTAATAACTTATACTGAAGTCGGCTGTACAAAATTTTTAATTTTAAATTAGTTTGTTAGTGATCGATGGCTGTAATAAATGAAGAATGAATAAATGAAATTTTTCATTGCTAGCACGTTTCCTTCCGTAACAGCCGTTATAGGGCAACCACTTCTATCTTCAGCATTCGGAAGCCTGCTGAACATAAGCATCGTCCGTTGATTGCATTATACGGGGAACTTTGCCGTAGCAGCCACGCTTGGCAGTCGCGTTGACAACCGTAGTTTTTTGTTTTGGTTGTTATCAGGAAGATGCTGCTGCCCATCACCTGTTTTAGATTTCTGCCCCTAAATGATACTGCTTTTAAAATAAAGTACTAATACTTAAATGTACGAGCCGTATAGTGATGCCGTATATGAATCCTTCACCCTATTTTGTTTCGTGGTCGTCGTGTTTGAAATTTGTTCTGGACGCCATTATTATTGTATTGGTGGTGGTTGTTTTGACATTGTACCTAATTTTCGATTACCTACGGCAACAAATCCGAATAATCTAAAGCTACTGACTAAACGAAACGTTATAGTGAATTGAATTTGCGTGCACTTAGTGGCACTCACTCGTCTTAACCCATCTCAGATCTTACCGAATAGAGTGACATTATCTGTTGGCAACTTATACAAACCGTGTAGTGGCGGTGTAAAAATATCTACTACTCCAAAACGTCCCGTGGTTGTCGTGAGAGGCGACAGAGTGAAACATACCAGGAGACGGGCAGTATAGCGTCTCCCTAATAACATATGGTAGAGCCATGCTGCAGCTATATTAGTAGTATAGCAGCGTGAAATAGCAGCTTGACATTGCTGTGTTTCGTATGTTGAATGTAGAGAACCGGAGACCCATTTTACTGGAAGAGGCATTCCATCTTAATCCTCACGGGTGACAACGCATCTGCATTTTGATTCGCAAACGAGGATAGATGTAGATGTCTATGGGCCACAGCAACCACTTACCATCAGGTGGACTGTGTGCTCGCTTGTCACCCTATCCTATAAAAAAAACAACAGCTAAAATGGTGGACACAATGCCAAATATCCCCCTTATGAGGCAATCTTTGGGAAGGCCATTGTTCTGCTGTGGACTGTGTTAGGCTCTAAACTCTAATGAATGGATGGATGGATGAATGAAATTTAAAAAAAATTGTAATTTATTTTTTATAGTACCTATCGCATTTTGCCGCAGTTTGGCTTTCATTATCATTGGTGCATACACTTTTTGTGCGTGATCGAGCCACGCTGCAGTGTGTTATGGCTTCAGCTCGAATGTTTCGGCTCGACCGAGGAAGATTCACGCTCGCATTGAATACCGAAATCATAAGATATCAGTTTTGATTTCGGTATTCAATGCGAGCGTGAATCTTGCTCGATAGAGCCGATCTATTATATTATTCTGATATAGATATACTTGTGAAACAAAATAAGACATAAAAGATTTAAACTTCATACAAAACCTTAGACGACCACATTCACACAAGTGTGCTAAATGTAGACAAAACCATCTTTCTCTAAGCAGAATCAAAAAATCTAATTACGTTTTGTTTCATGCAACACTGTCAAATAATTGGTACCAGCAAAATGCTGCAGCCCATGTCTTGGCTCAGTTCTTCACCGCCTCCCCTAACGGCACCCGCGGAATGATAATATAATATCATTCCAATATATTGGTTTCTATTAAGACGCCTTCATACAGCAATAAATATTTAAATCAATTGATTATAATTGTCATCAGAATATTAATTTAATTAAAAAATAATAATTTCACTAAACCACCGAATAGGAAGTTGACCTTTTTCAATTGTTACAGCTATGGGAGTAGTGCCATCACCAATAGACTGTTATTTAGTCAATAGAAGCTTAAAGACTTTAGCTCTACGTATGGAACAACATCTGAAGTCCTCGTACATCATAGCTAAATGGCTTGAAAACCATCCTAAGGTTACGGAAGTTTTACACCCCGGTAAGTTACTCGTAAAATAGAAAAAAATTGACAATAAATACTACTTTAGTTACTTTATTAATAATAATGAATATTTATTTGTAGGTTTGCTCTCTCATCCACAGCATGAAATAGCAAAAAAGCAGATGTCGGGACATTCGGGCGTATTTAGTTTTAAACACAGCGGCGGTTTAGAAGAGTCTAGAAAATTTTTGAGCTCTCTTAAAGTTTTTATTCTAGCCGAAAGTTTAGGCGGATACGAAAGCTTAGCAGAGTTGCCGTAAGTATCAATTATTCACCATTTTTAGGGTTCCGTACCTCAAAAGGAAAAAACGGAACCCTTATAGGATCACTTTGTTGTCCGTCTGTCTGTCTGTCTGTCTGTCAAAACCCGTTTTCTCAGGAACGCGTGAAGGTATTAAGGTGAAATTCATATCACATACTCAAGTCTACTGTCCCTTAGAGCTGTGAAAAAATCAATCTTCTAAGCCAACGCAGTCAAAAGACACAGCCGTTTATGCCGTAAATTTTCGACATTCACAAGGGAATCAAAACCTACAGCGTACTTCCCGTGAACTCAGAATCTTGAAATTTGGTACGAAGCAACATTTTATAGCACAGATAAAGGAAAAATTGCGAAAAGCATAAATTTTTAGTTACATCATATAATAAAAATATTTTTAATAATTTTAAACTTATATACCTACAGATTTGTTCGGAACCCTTGGTGCGGGAGTTTGACTCGCACTTTGCCGGTTTTTTTCAATTGTGTCTGTGTCTGTCTTTCCATCTTGATTACAATGTGAACGTTTTTAAGGCTTTTGTTAAGCTAAGTACGCTTTACCTTCTTCGGCTACATCACCACTGACTATCAAGTAGGATAGTTGTCAATATCCTTGGCGTATTAATATTATATAGCTCGACGGTCAGTTGAACTGATCAGTTAAAACGGATGTAAGCCAAAACTATTTCCCCACTCAAGGAATTCAAATTTCAACTTAAGATTTCACACTCACGCATCGATCACTAATAAAAAACTAGATACACGATCCCATGCAAAAGTTCTCTAAAAACTGTCGCCAATTGTTTTGACGTAATTCTATTTGAAATAAATATACATTAATGTAAATTCAAACTTAAATGCATTGCCTAAAGTTGTATTCACAAAGCTATGAACAAATTAAAAGCGCACCCAAATGTTCGAGTGGGCGCTCATTCGGTAAGGACATTTTTTGTCACTGATTGTGATCTAGTTTTTTTATTGGTGATCGATGCACTCACGGCCAGTTTTTGGATATATGTCAGTTCAATTGTTTAGTTTAACTGACCGAGCGCCCATAAAAATTCGTGGGTTGCCGACAGTTAAAAGATTTCAACTAAAGATTTCACACTCACGTTCAGTTTTTGGATGTATTAACAGTTTAATTGATTAGTTAACTGACCGAGCACCCGTAAAAATCCGTGGGTTGTCGTCAGTTAAAAATTTCAACTAAAGATTTCAAGCTCACGGTCAGTTTTTGGATGTACGTCAGTTCAACGTAGTAGTAACATATGAACATATGTTGTGGAAATTGTCGTTTTCTAAAGAATTTACTTCGCGGTTAGTCTTTTAGGTTTATTTTTTGCTTACTTTTTATGACCTTCCATTTTTTTTTTTATGAACGAGTGAATGTAGCATTTGTAATTAAATATTTTAATAAGTACAAATATATTATAAAATAATATAAACTAATAAAAACTAGTAAAAATAATAAAAACTTCGTAATGTATGTTGTAAATACGATACTTCGTGATTTGAGTTGAGTAACTAATCTGATAGGCACTTTTAGATAAGGTATTATATCAAATCAGTGTTATGGGTTACAATGAAACTAAATAATTTAGAATTTGGTGTGTATCATGCTTATAGTGTCGTTTGTACACAGATCGGTGATGACCCACGCATCTGTACCTGAAAAGCAAAGAGCTGAACTTGGAATCACAGATTCACTGATTAGATTGTCGGTGGGGCTGGAAGATACGGAGGATCTGATTGAAGATTTGGATCAAGCTTTTAAAACTGCATTTTAAACTAAGTTTAAAATATGGTTTTAGCATCAGATTTCGCTATTTTTTATTATTTATGTTTTTAAATTGATAGTAATATAATTACTAATGTGCAACACAATTGGAAAGTAATATAGGTAATTTTTCTTCCAATAATATTGTTCCTGATAGTATAATTATTTTAGTTGTAAATTATACACTTTCCTTTTACCTATTTATATACAAGCTAATTTACAAAGACAACTGTTTCTTAATGAAGTGGACATATTGTTGTACAAATAAATTATATAAACGTAACCCTAGGGTAAAGGTTTTATGGTTGAACTTTGTAAAACTGAACTAATGTAAATATTTGCTCCTCAAATGACTTTGTGTAATCGGTCTCTACCAAATCTCTTTGAAAAACAAGATAATGTTATGTTAATTCATTTTCGTATAAATACATATGTTATTGCATTTAAAGTTACGTTTAAAACTAAAATTTATGTGCAACTGAGTTATTTAAAATTCCCGTGTACACAATAACATTATACTATTTATTCACAATAGGCACTTTAGCATAGATCAAGTGAGGCTATCGCATAAGGAACAAAGGCCAATTTCGAGTACTTCCTAGACATTTTTAAAATATTTTACTAACCGTTGATCTGTCCTACCTCGTTTTATATACAGAGTACCGACTATGTTTATTTATATGCAATGTATAGTTTTAATATTAAAAATTGTTTTCTTATTTGATTATTGTTTAGCGAATGTTTAATTGCACTCATATTTATTATTTTTATTTAAAAATTAAAACAGATACCTAGTATCTTTTATAATTTTGTGAAATAAATGTGATCTGATCTAAATATTTATTTTATTTATAATTATTGCACTTAATTTATACTTACGTGCTTAAGCCACGCTCTACCGGGGAAGGACGAGGTTGGCACAGAAAACGAACGAGAAATAGCAGCGTATTGCTGCTGTGTTTGGGATTGATAAGTGTTATGTACTAGGGACCCTTTTTACTAGTAACGAAGAGTATCAGGATTTCTCTAGCCATGTTCACATGCTCGCTAATGAACATCTCATCATCTTATTTTTATTAAAACAATATTTTCAAGGTCGGCCCCCCCCCCCCCCCTTCATGATGAAGTTACGACCTAGTAAGACATGCAGGAAGTCGATGGATGCAGATGGCTTAGGACCGTGCTTTGTGGCATTCCTTGGGCAAGGCCAATGTCCAGCAGTGGACTTATGAAGGGCTGTGCAATTATGATGATGAAGGAGGTCTAGCCAAAGCTTACAGTCACATCGGTACAATGTAATTATTTAGGTAGGTAATAGTGGCGTTGTATGAATATCCACTACCCTGTAACGTCCCGTGGGTGTCGTAAGAGGCGACAGAGTGAAACGAACCAGGAGATGGGCGAAAAAAAATTGCGGTTGCCAGCACGCCTGCCAAGCGTGCATCTTTGCAAAATCTTGAGAAAGCATCTTAGCAAATGTTTGGGGGAGTGGCGCTCACCCGGGAAGGAGAAGGAGAGTGTATAGGAAGTTAAATTAACTTTATAACGTACATATGCCGATAAATAAAGTATCCATTAATTTTGCCAATTTTTTTGTTTAAATGATTTAACTACAATAAATGACTTTTCTATTCTGTTCTTATCTTTGAAGTTGGTTGTACATGCTACCATAGAAATAAAACAATATTTAACATCGAGTTGACAATTGAGTTGTCACTAATATTATCAATAAGTACCATCTAAATCTGATTTGATTGTCCTAAAGATAAGATTATCAAGTTCCTTTTAAACGAATAGTATTGTAAGATAAAACACAATATATGTATATTATATGTTTAATGAAAATCTGTCAAGAAGCGAACATCGGCACTAAAGATATCTTTTTACATTTTATAATACTGGTGCTAGAATTTGAATTGGTAAGAAAATGAATTTTGTTATTTTGACAATCTATACCTATTGTTCAACGTTCATAAATTTTTTCAGATTCATCAGATGTTTTGAAAAAGAAACAAATATTGTACTGTGCATTGAAATTTTTTCAGATTTTTATTTAAATGCCAGACGAATCTCAAAAAATCGCCCACCAATATTTACACGGATCACTAACCTCCTTAAATACTAGTTAGACTGGCTAATGCAATATATACAGTAATCTATGAGCTATTGACTATATCCTATACAAAATATTTGTGCAGATTTGAAGCGCCGCCATTGAGTATACGAGGAACTAAATTTGACATAATTTGCAAATGGCCGTTGTTTTGCTCAAAACGTCTAAGAGTAATTTAAAGTTTTAAACGAGAAAAAGAGTGTACTATGTTGTGTAATTCGGTTATGTTTCATTTTAGTAATATAATGACAGGTATTTTAATAACAATGGTAGTGTGCGTGATTTGTGACATTTCTTACCAGAATGGAAGTGTGGTGCCATTCCACAAGGGGATTTATAGGATATATTAAAAAAATAATTTTTATTGATAATAAGGGGCTCTTAAAAATCTGTCGCTTATCTTATTAAATCTAATTACTAACATATTTGGCTTTAAATTAGCTATTTTTGTTAAACAATAAAATTCAATAGAGTTCCTAGTCGATAATACTTATCGATATTTTTTTTTACCTATATCTGTTTACATTTTACAATACAAGTCGCTGACAACAGATAAATAAATATTTACAGGGTTTCAACTAACAACATATTAAATACCATAAAACTTGTGAATTCGCGCCCGAAGCAAATTGATTATATGACGTCAATGATTTGTGGTATGGTATTATTTAATGTAATTTTAAACTTGTAAAATTCTAATTGTACTTCTAAACGTTGTTGAAATAGACGTTATTTTGACAGCTTATTGATTTTCTCTTGTACGAGGACTAAATGAATGGTTAATAATAAATTCTTTATAAAATTATATTTTATTTTTATTTTGTAGTTACATACTCCGCTTTTTCCTACACATTGGACCTTTTTAAATCTCTCGAATAAACCATACACTACCAATGGTGAAATCCGGAAAATAACCCTTTCTATAGTTTTGTAAGAAAAACATCGATAGACTAACACAGCTTCGATTTTTGTTTTATATGAGGTTTAAAGCTTGTGTCTAAGTACTAATTGATACATTTATTTATTGTATGGCATTATATTAAAATGAACATAGAAAGATTGGACGTTACGAGTAAGCCTGGGTATAGAATTTTTATCGATATACTTTGTCAGAAAGGACTATCTCTATTATTATTTCCGTGAACGCTCACTACTGCTGTCAGCGCCTAAATGGCGAAATTCAAGTTGCATTTTATCACGGTGTCCAGTGTATGTACTTGTATATATGGAGGTCAGTGACACGGACTCAATCGGAAATAGAATTTTAGACTTCCTATTTTTATTTCAGTAACTGCATACAGATTTATTCTGTTATACTTTCATTAGCGTTTCGTTTACGGAAAGTGTTCGGAACCCTATACTACTAAAATGATAGATATTATGATAAATTACTGAAACTGTCATTTCCAGTATACCTGCATTCTGTGTTTATCAGCAACATTTGCCATTATCGTCGGTTAAGTGGCCACATAGTGTTTGTATTTGCAGGTCAGTGCCTGTAGCCCGTACAATAATTGAGTAACTGCACTTCTTATTAGTTTGTGGTACTGCAGTGCTGGCACGAAAAACTTACATTATAACTATATTAAAGGTAAATTTTCTTTTTATGACTTTCAAGTTATCTTAGCGTACATATATTACCTTTGTTAACATTGACTTTTAATTGTTTATGTATTTCTAATACATTTAAATTATTTTTTGTTATGATCGTAAACATACATTGAACAACTTTACTTTCTAAGTAGGTATATCCAAAGGGTATATCCATTTTAAATCTATATCCTAAATAATATGATACGACAGCTTAATATTGTTTTTATTTTGTATTTTAAAAGGGTTAATTATTTCATTTTTGTTGTAATATATAAAGTAGGTTACATGTTGTTAGCTTGTTAAAGTGTCAACCATAGATATAAGCTAATATAATCGGGAGATGTCAACGCGCAAATAGTACACAGCTTATCAATATTCAATATAGATTTGCCTACTAGTAGGTACTTCAAAACGCTAAAATGATACCGGTTTTATATTTAAATCGACTCGAAGACTATTCTTAGCTGTTATCGTACCTACCGAGTTTAATACTATTTATTCGTATTTTAAAAGTATATTCGTATTTTAAAAGTGCATATATATACTAGGTATATGTCTAATGATTGGGTTAGCAATTTTGTATTTAAAATATACCTATTTTATTTTTTAAGTTTTAACTAGGTATCAGTGATAATTTTTTCCCTAATGTCTAACTCTGTCATCACCGCGCCTTTGCATAAGGATCCATCACTTATTTCTTCCTGGTGACATCGTATTTCCTATCAATTTAAATGAAACTAATCACCATTCTGAACATGAAGATAATGTACTTGGATTCGTCAACATAGCGATACTAGGATACTCCAATATCTGAAGATTCTGTGTCTTTATGTACCTATGTCTCTATGTGTATGTAATAACGGTGGTAGAGCCACGCGGCAGTTTTTGCTGTTGCATGTATGGGTCGGCTCGAGCCGGGTTGGTACCACGACCTCACAGAATACCGGCGTGAAGTAGAAGCTCTGCTTCTGCGTTTCGTCTGGTGAGTGTAGGTGGCCGGAGGCCCAATTCCCCTCCCCCCCACCCCATCAACATGGTAGCGGAATTACACCAAAGACTACCCCAGGAGGGTACCAGCACCCCTGGAGAATCCCTCGCTGAGCATCCACGACCATGTTATTCCACTCCTGAGCGTGGGTGCTCAGGCTGCCCCGCGTATTCTGGGGTGGGGGGGGGGCAAATTCCGCGCTCAAAAACATAACTGCTCGGGGCAAATTGAGCAACAATACCAAGGCGACCCCTGCCACGCTATCCGTGAATTTCTGCAACATCAGGGGACTTCACTCGAACCTAAACGCCGTCCACTACCATCTCGAGACGGCGAAGCCGGCCTTGCTCTTTCTGACCGCGACGCAGATGTCCTCTCCGGCCGATACTTCGTATCTCTCCTACCCGGGGTACGAATTGGAGCACTCCTTTGTGCCTCGGGCTGGAGTTTGCGTATATGTCAGGGACGACATCTGTTCTCGACGCCTCGGCAGTCTTGAAGGTTCAGACCTGTCCATCCTTTGGCTACGCGTAGACAGCGACGACCATGCGCGCATCTACGGGTTCCCCTATAGGTCCCATAGCGGTAATGCCGAAACAGACCGACTCATCGACCACGTCCAAATGGCTACAGATTCCATGCTACAACAGGTTCCATCTGCAGAGATCGTGATCCTTGGCGATTTTAACGCCCACCACGCCGAATGGCTCGGTTCACGTTTAACCGATCATGCGGGGAGATCTGTTTATGACTGCCTTGGCATATGGTCTGACACAACTGGTTACTTCGCCTACGCGGATTCCAGATGTGGAGGATCATACACCTTCCCTGTTTGACCTTCTGCTGACCTCATCCGGATGGATATCAGGTTTCCGTCGATGCCCCTCTCGGCTCTTCGAACCATTGTCTGATCCGGAGTGTGGCGCCACTCACGCTCCCCTCGTGGTTGCGTTCTGCAGGTTGCCGCCGTGTTTGGCATTACAGGTCGGCGGATTGGGACGGAATGCGGTCTTTCTTTGCATCCTACCCATGGGGGCGGGTTTGCTTCTCGCCGGATGATCCCAGCGCTGTTGCTGACTCTGTCACTGATGTGGTGCTACAGGGAATGTAACTATTTATTCTATCATCTGTGGTACCCATCGGAGGCAGATCTCAGCCTTGGTTTGGTCGCTCCTGTAAGACTGCATTACGCAGTTAGCAGGAGTGTTATCAAGCCTGGGCTGCAGCTTCGGCGTCTCGGGATGTAAACACCAGCATACTTAAAAAGAATTATAACTTCGCCTCCAGGTGCTTGAAAAGAGTTATTGCCAAGGCAAAGTCAGAGCACATAGGCAGAATTGGCGAGAAACTAGATCGCCTTCCTTCGAGAACCCGTGCATTCTGGTCTCTTGCCAAGGCTGTCCAAGGGAATTTCTGTAAGCCATCACTACCATCTCTGCACAGGGAGGTGACTCACTGGCCCAAGCCACAAAAGACAAAGCCGACCTTTTAGGCTCCCTTTTTGCGTCCAACTCGACTCTGGATGATGGGGGAAAACACCGCCGACCATCCCGCGGTGTGAGTGCTCCATGCCGGATGTGCGCTTCTCACAGCACTCGGTTCGTAAAGCACTCCTCTCCCTGGACTTCCAGAAGTCGAGTGGGCCTGACGGAATCCCCCTAATTATGCTGAGGACGTGTGCTCTGGAGTTGGCACCTGTCCTAAAGCGTCTTTTCCGGTACTCCTACTCCATAGGCGTAGTCCCGAAATCATGGAAGACAGCTTTTGTCCATCCGATCCCTAAAAAGGCGACTCAGACCCGTCCAACTACAGGCCTATCGCCATCACCTCCTTTTTCTCCAAAATAATGTAATCCATTATTAACTGCCAGCTCATGCGGTACCTTGAGGATCACCAGCTTATTAGTGACCGCCAATAAGGTTTTCGTCGGGGTCGATCAGCTGGTGATCTTCTGGTCTACCTGACTCATAGATGGGCGGTGGCAGTAGAGTTTAAGGGGGAGGCGTTGGCCGTTAGTTTGGACTTTTTGGCTTCCCGAGAAACTGTGCAATTGGATCACCAGCTTCCTTGCAGATCGGAGCATCTAAGTCGTTGTAGACGGTGCATGCTCCGACTACAAGCCTATTAACGCTGATGTTCCACAAGGCTCTGTGCTATCACCAACGCTGTTTCTTCTGCATATCAATGATATGTTGCTAACTGGTAACATCCATTGCTATGCAGAAGACAGCACTGGTGATGCTTGGCCGTGCCAATATTTTTCGGGAAAACGTCGCCGAGTACCGGAACAAACTTGTGTCTGAAGTCGAGACTTTGCTGAACAAAGTCTCGGATTGGGGGCGACTAAATCTAGTCCAGTATAATCCTCAGAAGACACAAATTTCGCGTTTACCGCTAAAAGGAACCCCATTGTCATGTCTCCTCAGTTTCAAGGCACTCCCCCTTCTTGCCTCAGCCAGTATCGGAATCCTCGGAGTGGACATATCTAGTGACGTGCAGTTTCGTGGTCACTAGGAAGAGAAGGCCAAATTTGCCTCTAAAAAGCTTGGCGTGCTCAGCAGAGCGGGACAGTATTTCATGCCGGCACACCGCCTGCAACTTTACAAGGCGCAGGTTCGGCCTCACATGGAATACTGTTCCCATCTCTGGGTAGGGGCTACCCAGTGCCAGCTCCTTCCACTTGACCGCATCCAGCGCAGAGCGACTCGAATCGTCGACGACCGAGTCCTTTCCGATCGGCTCGATTCATTGGCACTGCGAAGAGATGTTGCATCCCTGTGCATTTTCTTTCGCATTTACCACGGGGAGTGCTCAAATTTGTCGAACGCACATCGCGGCAGAACTCCCGTTACCATCCACACCATCTGGATGATTGGCGGTCCACCACTGTGCGACTTAGAAGATGTTTTCTTCCTCGCACGACTTCCTTGTGGAATCGATTACCATCAGTGATTTTTCCGGACCGATACGACTTAGGCACCTTCAAGAAAAAAAAATTAATTATAATATAACGCGATAAATTAGCTGATGGGTAGCGCAGCGCGGATTTACACGGACGAAACAAGAATTTGTATGACCTGCTGGGAATAATTGTTAATACTAATAGTTGTGTATAGCAGAATTCAAAGTTCAAGCTCGATAATTATCAAAGTTAGTCGAAGATGCGAAAAATGCCTATAAAAACACCACATCTGTCTTTACAAGTCAGGACTTTACGAGACTTTTTAGTGACAGTTTGTTGTTATACCTAATTGTGCTGTTTATAACAGATGACAATTCGCTGGGGCATCGTTACCGCTGGGAAGATCAGCCATGACTTCGTCAATGCTTTTAATTCGTATCCTAATAAAGGTGACCAAACGATAGCGGCGGTGGCTGCTCGCGACAAAAGCAGAGCGACGGAATTCGCTAAAACACATAATATTGCCAAAGTATTCGACTCTTACCAAGCTATGGCTGCCAGTAACGATATCGGTAAGTTTTTTTTTTGTGCACTTTAAAATTACAAAAACAGGATTCAAGTAGAATTGATAGCTGAAAGTACCTACGTATTACCTACACAATAATCACAATATCTACAATTTCTTAATAGAAAAAGTAAATATTTCTATTTCATTACATAATAGATACTTTAATAACGATAGGTTTATCTTATTCTAATTAAATTGTGAATAGATTACATACCTGATCATTCTGATATATCTTAAAGTTATCAATTAGGTACTAATCAATTTTTTTTTTGAAAAAATCTTTTATCATTCGGATGTAAATATTTTATACTAGCTTTTTACCCGCGGCTTCGCTCGCGTGCGCTTGAATTTAGGGACATCATTAAATGCTGTTCCGTGTCAAATTTAAAAATATTCGATCACTTTTAGAGTCACCTTGGTGTCTATGTCTCTATGTCTGTCAGAGATTTTTTCATTCTAAAATACTATTAGACGTAGATGATTGGTAACATGCTACAGAAACTCGTGAATATACTTATAATATGTCTAGAAACTCCTACTATTTTTTATATATGGCGTGTCTTCCGATTCCGATGTATCCATAAGAAAGGTAAATAGTCTTGGAATCAAAAAGTATTATTATTACTTACATTTTACTCTTTACATATATATATTCATAATTAAAGTAAATTTAGTTTTAACAAAGTAATATAATGTTTATTTGAGACATTTTATTCATATCATTGGTCCTATTTAATATTGATTGGCACCATAAAAAGATATAGATATTTTTATTTACTTCGAGTAGAATTGAAAATTTCATAAATACAGTTCTATAATAATGAATACCACACATGGATTAAAACTAATGTTACGGATTTTTTACACATCTTGACTCCTCACCGAATGAAAGCATCGAAGCTCCGGGAAGTCTAAAGTATGTAAACATGTTTAGTATCGTCCCAACCATTATATACAACAAATTCTTGCAATAAAACACCGAATCCTACCAATGATGATTCGCGAGGCTATTGAAATTAAAAATATCCTAATTTTAATAGGGAAGATGGCCGAGTGCTACTATCTGCTAAGGACTCCATGATTAATAAAATTAAATTCAAACTACTACTGCATTTTAACTATTCTATTTTAACTATGACATCAGGTTATCAAACACCTCAGTTCTCCCACCCCTCCCGTGACCATGGGTGCATATGAGCTATAATACATAATGCTATAAATTGCCCAAACCATCGGAAATTTAAAAAGTTAAAATTAAATGCGATAAAGTCCTTAAAATTACTTTTATTCCTTATAAATCTTATACACAGTGAACGTGAGGAACACTACACTCATGAACGGGAGTAGAAAAATGTTCGCACTGTTGTGGCGGTGAAAGAAAATCCAACACATCATATCGTCCCGTCGTAAGAGGCGACATAGGAAAAAAACAGTACATGGGATGATCTGCATCATCTTCTTGACAACAGATCAAAATAATAATAGCTGCGGTTGCCAACCCGCCACTATAGCAAATATCCAGCTACTTGACAATTTATGGTGGAGGCCTATGTTCATTTCAGTGGACTTTTGATAGGCTGACGATAATGAGTTCTACTCATCTTTGCAAGCCTATATATTTACGGTAGAGTGAAAAAATAAATTATCATACCCGAAAACACGAATGAAATAGAAACTGCATATATTGCCCCATGAAAAGTAAAAAAGCAGCTTACATACATGCTACTACTGGGCACAGGCGGTAGAGTTTTTGGCCAAAAAAGAGTTCGCTGCACTGATTCCAACGCGGGATGAACGTAATGTAAATGATTTAATTATTTACATCGTATATTTAGTAGCATTGTATTATTTCATTTTATGAATGTCTTGCCACTTTAATTTATTTAGAAGTAAGTAGGTGGCGCTAATATTACATGAAATAATTAAAGCCAAAACTATACCATCTAGTAATATCAGCAATAGAAAGGAACATTTATTTATTATATCAATAAGGGATAAAGTGATGTCAATTCTCTTAAAAGTTCTGTTTCTATTAAAAATACTCGTAAGCTATCAGCGCCGCTAGCGGTGAAAAACGATAATGATATCGTCATATGACCATATTATGAAATAGCAACGTTGTGTTTAGTTACTAATAACTTCAAGATTTCTATTCATTGATTTTGTCAAGCTATATAATGACACGGTCATCAAATAGTGTTAAATACACATTCATTTCAGTAATTTTTTCAGTGTTTTCACGAAATGATAGACTACTTTATGATATATGATCAATTCTACGATCTGGCCACGACTTACATAAAAATCTATACATATAATAAAACTGTAAATAGCAGATGTCTGTACATTTTATATTTTTGTAATAAAAGTGATTGAGGGGTACTAAAAATAAGTAATTAAATACATTTCTACCATTTTTAGAATTTTCTGTCTGTCTGTCTGTCTGTCTGTTTGTTTGTTAACGTATCAAGTATAAAGTACTAATTTATATCATAAGAATTGTTAAGGAAATTATAAAGTGTATCTTCGGGTTACATTTAGTCTTTATTTCATTAAAATCAGTTCATTCCATCAAAAGTTATGATAAATATTCTGAAGTATGGGTAGGGAAGTATAGGTACGAATTTGCTCAACGGTGGCTTTATTTGAGTCATCAAGTGCATTTTAAACTAATATCATATCATAAATCATAGTTAAATTATGTAAAATTATGATATAATTATGTATATCTAAAACGCAGTAAACAAAAGTAATAAAGAACGTATTAAATATATTATACAAAAATATATTAACCTTATTAACTAAATCTGAAGCACAATAGTTAACCCATTTCTTCGATAGATGGTGGTGTTGTGAAAATGTAATGCAATTGCAAATGTGGTTTTTTCATGTAGATGAGTTTTCATATTTACTGCTAATCTTTATTATATTACTCGCTGCCCTACTGCGTGTTGACAAACTCAATTTATTCTTTACCGCCAAGTACTCTATGTGGTAAATCAAATTTTAAAAGAGCTATTAACAATTGCATTGGTTATGGCGAGAGTCAAACTTTATTTTTTGCTTACTGTGCAGGCACTGATTTATAAGTTCTCTTACGTTTTATATAATGTATCAATCGCGTCAATTAATCTCTTTTATTTTTAGAATTGATGATGTTAGCAGCGCCATCTCTCTTTAAATATATACATATAATAAAAATGATGATAACATGTTGTCTCTTTCTGTACATTGTATACATATTTTGGTGGCTAAAATCATTATGGGGAACTGAAAATAATTAAATAAGAACATTTTATAATTTTTAGAATTGTCTGTCTGTCTATTTGTCTGTTACTATATGAACGCATAACGTCTAACGTAAACATCTTTTATTTTCAAAGAAATCGTTAAGAATATCATAAAGCGTATCTTCGAGTTACATTTAATCTTTGTTTTATTAAAATTGGTTCATTCTATCGAAAGTAATGATTATTATTTTGAAATGTAGGTTCGAATTTGTTCAATGGCGCCATAAAATCTCAGAAATAGTAATAAAACGATTTCTGTGTAAAAAAAACGTTCCATAATAATTAATATATTTATACTTAAAACACAAAAAGAGATAGGATGTTTTCTCACACAAAGGACGTAATAGATGGAGTTGTACAAATTACAAACTTTTCTGAATTGCTGTGTTGAGATTTTTCGCCGATGAATCGTATTGAGACTTACTGAAGAAATTTGTATACATCGAAGCAATACAACGGAACCCGACCAAAAAATAAAAATTTTGCAACGAAATGTCGTGATATTGTATTTATAATATACGCAAAATCAGAACTGCCATTTTAGTTTTTAGCGAACTTTTTTTGGGAACTAGATTTAGCACTTTTTTGGAATGTATAGCGCGCATTTCGAAATTTTAGCACCTAGCGCTTAATCCGCTTTTTGGTGTATTTAGCACACATTTCAATATTTTAGCGACTAGCGGGTTATGAACTCTTTTATAGCAGCACTGTTAGTCCACATTACCGATAATAATAATAATGACCTTTATTATTTTTTCCCACAAATAGTACCTACATTGCAGTTTATCTTTTTCAAACATATTTTTTCCACAAAACAAAGAGCATGGGAGACGAGTCCAAACTAGGATACCCTGTGCTATGGATCTCCTGGCTTCCCCTTTAGGATGATCAACTTGATTTTTTACCGACGACTATAAGCGGGGAAATCCCTTTATTAAAGTTTTCGTTCATGGTTTTGGCAACGCATTTATTTTGCTTTATTCAGTTTTAGTCAGTTGCTTAGAGCACAGCTAAGTTAAAAGTTACTTAGAAGTTATAACACAGCAACTAGCAACCGCAATCAGATGCTGACATCTGAAACTAAGTTGCGAAATACATATGGAGTGTAGAGTAGAAGGAGAACCATCTTATAAGGTGCGAAAGTTGAAAAAGTGTCCCAATATATACTGAAAATAGAGGTTCCAAAACCTACCACAATAGCGCTGGCGTCTGAAAAACTACGATATCAATATAGCTGTTGTAGACGGAGTGAAGTCAGCTGAATTAAAATATTTAAAAAATTTCATGACTAGAGTAGTTAGTAAAATGCCAGTATACAAAACCTCAACTATTTACGTAGTACAAAACCAAGCGGATTGGTCGGTCCTTGTTTATTTCTCCATCTTATTCTAATAAATTTTGGCGCTTTTTTTTTTAAATTTATCCTATGCTACTGCAGCGCCACCCTTATTGGACGCGTTTTTAGTGACACTTTTCATATTCGCTGTTTTCATGAAATCTAGCGCTTTTTGTGTTATCCTAGAGCTGAATGAGTTTTTTTTTATCTGGCAGCACTGCCCAAAAACCCTCTATTAAGAAGTAACTTTCCTTTCAGTTTTAAGCGCGTTCTGTTCCCAGTTACAGTGAGTGTGTTTTATGCGATGACCGTAAATAAAGCGCAAGGTCAAACTTTACGCGTTGTAGGAGTGTACCTCAGTACTGACTGTTTTGCACATGGCCAACTCTATGTTGCTTTTTCCCGCATTAGTAGCCCCCGTAACCTTTTTGTGTATACCCCGGCTAAGCCTACTTCTAACGTCGTTTACACAGAAGCTCTATCATAAACGACTTAGAACTTTGATGATAATGATTTATTTTGTTACCACTTATTGATACAGTAATGAAATAAATCGTTTAATATTCTCTTACCTAAACGACAAATTCTTTATGTAAAACCTGTATACGCGAGCTACGCCGCGGGCACAGCTAGTCTCTTTAATAAAACTATGATGATAATGAAAATTGTGCAACAATTGCAGACAGACCAATTTTTATCAATTTACATATATATTAGTAATTGAAATAAATACCTTATCAATTTTCATATTTTTGATAGACATCACATTATTATCTATTGAAATTATTACACTTTTAAAATAAAATAACAAAAATACTAAAAAAACTGAACGTTACAATTTTTTAATAATTTTAAAAATCTAATAATTTAATCATATATATGTAATTTATTTATATTATTTCATATATTAGTAACTGAAGGCAAAATATACAACTTTTTCCATTTGATGATAGATGGCGCTGTTTTGAATACGAAATCGGTGTAGTTTCAAATTATTTTACCAAGATTATAACTATATTTTAAACTTTATTTACAAATATGGTAATATGGTATTTATTTGAAAAACACCCGTCATTCCGCCTATAACTAAGATACAACAGAAAATTAACATCTAAAGGAAATTAATATACTTAACCTTCCTTTTTTGAAGTTCCGTAATCGGATAAAAAGTAGCCTATAAGTTGCCCCGGGTTACTGACTACCTACATACAAAATTTCATGTAAATCGGTTCAGTAGTTTTTGCGTGAATCCGGAATACACAGACAGACAGACAGACAGACAGAAAGACAGACAGACAGACAAAAATTCTAAAAACCACTAATTTGGCTTCAGAACCCTTTATTTAGTACCCTGGACTTGTTTTTTCAAGAATATATTAGAATTACAGACACGACTTTTCTACAGATTTATTATATGTATAGATTAACAAAAGATAAAAATTCTTAGTATATATCAATATAATTATTTATATTTTTATAGTATAATAATTATTCATTATTATTATTCAATACAGAATTACACTCTATAAAAGTCCACTGTTCAACAACAAAGGCCTCCCATAGAGTGCATCATAGGGGATTCCCCCTTACTCTACTTCCTACTTACCATAGTTGTGACTTTTGGTAGGCGGGTTGCCAACCGCAATTTTTTATAATTTTACGCAATTATTTACAATCGCAATCTATTTCAATTTTGAGTTGGTACTAGGAAGATGCTGCTGCTTATCTCCTGTTTCAGTTTCCCTCTGTCAGCTCTTACGACATCCACGAGACGATATGGCGCAGTATTCTATTTCGAAAATATGTGATCTAAAAAATGATTAAGAACACACTTTGGGGTAGCTAAGCGGCTGAATTATCTTATGTCTGCATACGTCTTATAGGCGGTAATTTTACTTTTACTTCTATTCTAGATGTAGCCTACATTGGAGCTTTAAACCCCGACCACTACGAGCTATCTAAATTGTTCCTTGATAATGGTAAACACGTTCTGTGCGAGAAACCACTCTGCCTTAATTACAAACAAACCAAAAGCTTAATTAATTTCGCGAAAACCAAGAACTTGTTTCTAATGGAAGCAGTGTGGTCTAGATTCTCGCCTGCATATTTAGTGTTGGAAAAGGAAATAAATTCTGGAAAACTTGGAGAAGTTCAATACGTGGAGGTCAATTTTGGAGTACCTATTGCAGCAGTAGACAGGTTACGGTAGGTTCATGCAGCTTTTATTTCAAAAACTAAAATCCAAGTGAAAGGGAAAGGAAAGTCTTCATCTCGCGCCCTGCAGCAGAGATCAACCAATTATTGACCTTCTATTCACAGAACAATACCACACCATGTTGGGTTCGAGAACAAAGAGCTGGGCGTGACTCCTGAGTGGACGTTCGATTCAGAACCTGTCTCCTCTTTCTCAAAAGAAAGGTTTGAGACTAAGATTACGGATCCAATCACGTCAGTCATTAGTGGACTGTATCTCTTCTCTTGCCCTAACTATTTAGGGTAAACGCTGAGGATCTTGAAATTATGGACTTTGAATTGAATGGATATTTTTTACGTGGTAGAGCCATGCCGCAACTATATTAATAGTATAGTTGTAGCACGAATGGATTGGCTCGGCCGGGGAAGGAACACGCTCTCACAGAATACCAGCGTAAAATAGCAGCTTAACGCTGCTGTGCTTCGTATGGTGAGTGTAGGGAACCGGAGATCCTTTTTACTGGAAAAGAGGCATTCTATCTTAGTCCTCACGGCTGACAACGCATCTGCCTTTTAATTCGCAAACGAAGATAGATGCAGATGTCTATGGGCCACAGCAACCACTTACCATCAGGTGGACTGTGTGATCGTTTGTCACCCTAATTTTATAAAAAAAAAAACCGGCCAAGAGCGAGTCGGACTCGCGCACCGAGGGTTCCGAACAAATCCGTAGGTACCTATATAAGTTTAACATTATTAAAAATATTTTTATTTTAGGATGTAACTAAAAATTTATGCTTTTCGCAATTTTTCCTTTATCTGTGCTATGATACGTTGCTTCGTACCAAATTTTAAGATTCTGAGCTCACGGGAAGTAACCTGTAGGTTTTGATTCCCTTGCGAATGTCGAAAATTTGCGGCATAAACGGCTGTATCTTTTGCTTGTGTTGGCTTAGAAGTTTGATTTTTTCACAGCTCCAAGGGACAGTAGACTTGAGTATTTGATATGAATTTCAGCTTGATACCTACACGCGTTCCTGAGAAAAAGGGTCTTGACAGACAGACAGACAGACGGACAACAAAGTGATCCTATAAGGGTTCCGTTTTTTCCTTTTGAGGTACGGAACCTTTAAAATGAAACATTGATTAAATTAGGAAAGCCCCCTTTGGAAATGCGATATTGAAAATTTCACTACTTTCTAAATTTCCCTACCACTTTCCCTAATTGCTTTTCTTTCTTGATTTAAAACTGGAAACTATAGCTGGTCCCAAACGATTTGTATCCTTTGTCTTCTTCTGCGTGCATGCACTGCAGGTAACAGGCCTCGGGGCATTTCCCCATTGCCTGGGCATTCCTCTCGGCCCATGACTATGGGCCGGTCATGGGTGCCTTCATGGCATTTATCTTATATGTACTGCGACCGGATTCGGTTCCGCGGTCGCTGTACGTTGGTTAATGTTTTTTTCCTAAAAAATATGGCCAATGCCCTGAAAATGGCGGGTAATATGGACGATTTCCTGAAAAAGGCGCCTAATTCGGCCTGTGCCTGAAAAAGGCGCCTAGTTCGGTCTCGGGTGTTCCAAGTGAGTCGTCTTATAGGCGGCTAATACGGCCAGGCGTCTAAGTTGGCCATTCTGTGGCATTGTGGATTTTACTCGACTCCCTAATCTATGGAGGAGTTCTCTTGGTAATGGCCGCCCGTCCGGGGGGCGGGCATGTAGCGGCGCGAAGTTATTTAAGTGTGGGTGTGGCCCGTTGTCAGCGCGGTTAAACATGCCGCGCGACAAACGGACATCAAATTCTTCTATGCATACCATTACCGTTATCACGGGTCGAATATATAATTTATAGATCTTCAGCTTCGTCTTGATTGGTAGCTTGGATGCCAGTACGGAACGCAGCGCCGCCCGCGCACCTCTCGCGTTGCGGACAATGAGATCGACGTGCGCGATCATGCGCAGCATTCTGTCGATCCGGCATCAAAGATACGTCACGGCCTTCTGGTATGCGATGTCCTGGCCTCTGAGCGTCAGTGGCGGTGGAAGGTTTCTGAAGCGGCGAGTGAGCAGAGCGGTCGTCTTATCAACATTGACGGCCATCCTCCACTCATCCAGCCATGCTGGCAGCAAGTCCAACAGCCTCTGCATTCTGGCGGTGGCAAAATGGGGTCTTCTGGACGAGGTGAAGTAGGCGCTAAACGATTTGCATATATATCAGCCTCCTATTATACCATGAAAGCTATACTCTAAAGAGAACCGCGCGTCATACGCCATTTCGACATAAACTAATCACTGATTTTCACCATAACATTTCCATTATAAAACAATAACTTTAATATCCAAAAGAGTGTCATTACTAAAAGTACAAAAAGACACATTACAATAACACATAAAAGAATAATAAAAATTATCAAAATACAGCAATTTTACAAGATATTGTCAGGGTCATAAATCTTAAATATCTATTAGTCTATTACACACATTCGAAACAATGATCTTTATTAATAAACATGAATATTTTAAACAATACAATCGTTTAATTCACAAATTATGTTTTAAGCAGCGACATTAATCTTTAATTCAATTTTAATTTTCTTATACAGTTTTGTTATCTCGCAATTTTACCCATAAAATTAAATGCTTTTAACATATTATTATTTTATACAACATTCCTTAAATATTAATCACATACATTTTTATAAATTACTGAAATTTTCATGAATACAATTATCGCTTTAAGCAATTAATATTTTAATAGAATCAGTCGTTACTTTGCGGAAAAACCATTATATTAAAGCTATTTATAGAGCGGATTTATGCGAAGTCAATTTTTTAAAAGCTTCAATTAATATTTTTTTATCTTTTAGTACTATTATTTGACGCTGTTACATACCTAATATATATATAACAAAATTAACAACCAATCTGAACACGACCCTCGATTCCTTATAGGAGGCTCTCGCCATCTCGCTCTGAAATTACAGCTGTCTCTGTTTTTAGTATATAATACTATTTCTTTCTAAAATATGCTATACTTATCTAGCCATTATATATCTAATCTGTTATCACAAAAAACGTAACACATATCTTTGGAAGTGAAGACTAGAAATGAGTTGGAGGATGACTCGAACTTTAGGTCTAGTCAGTTTGAATAGCCTATCATGTAGAGGGTGTCATGGGTGACCCCCAATAGTTATATTAGATAGGTTGAATAGAGACAAAAAGTTCTCATTACACTGCTAGGGGGTCAAATTGGCCAAAAATCAAAAAATTTAAAATTCTTATTTTTGGAAGTAAAGATTTTTTTTCGGCTATGACTCCTATGAGGCTATGAGTCTTTACTTCCCGCATCCCACTTGTTAGATTATGCAAATAATTAAACATTTAATTCTTTATTCGTATTACACAGCCGATTGTCATATAATGCATGACTAAGTTAATTCAAACATCTGTTTCTATAAAAAATTGAAAAAAGTTCTCTTTAATATAAATTTGGCTTATTATTTAAATAAAACTAATTTTACAGATTTTATCGCGTATATTAACTTATTTTATATTCCCGACGTTTGGCTTATTATTTTGAAAATAAGGAAGTAATTTTTGGAAATATTAAGTCGGGTCACCTTGATGATCATGATAGTTTAAAATTAAAAATGTTGTACAACCGACTTCAATTTAAGTTACTCGTATTAAGAATAACTCAAAAACTATTAGTTAGACCTTGATGAAATTTATAAGGAACTACATGTGAAGCACCAGATTTTAAATGAAAAAAAAAATCATCGAAATCGGTTCACCCAGAAAAAAGTTATGAGGTAACACACATGAAAAAAAAGAAAAAAATATACAGCCGAATTAAGTACCTACTCCTTTTTAAGGACAGTAGAAAAGTAAGTTCAATTTTAATTCAACCGGGGTCAGTGATACAACTTGACCTGTCTGTTTGTAATGTCAGTTGGTAATATAGTCAATACCAATTATCCGACTTCAAAATAAATCTCCCTTTTCGAATACAAATGTACTTGCTCGGATTTTTGCTAAAATTTTACAAAAAATTTTTGGACCTAAAAAACATTACGCAGTCAAAATCCTATTATTATATAGAATAAGGGTGACAATCGAGCACACAGTCCAACTGATGGTAAGTGGTTGCTGTGGCCTTAGACATTTAAATCTATCCTCTTTTGCGAATCAAAAGCAGATGCGTTGTCAGCCGTGAGGACTAAAATGGAATGCCGATTTTCCAGTAAAAAGGGTCTCCGGTTCTCTACACTCACCATACGAAACAGCAGTATTAAGCTGCTATTTGACGCTGGTATTCTGTGAGAGTGTGGTCCTTCCCCGGTCGAGCCACCCCTTTCGTGCTACGACTATGCAATTAATATAGCTGCAGCATGGCTCTACCACGTATAAAAGTGTCTACGAAAAGTGCCTAGTCTCTGCATTTTTTTTTGCATCAGAAACATGTTTTGTTGCATTTTGCTCTTTATGAAAATAATCTGAAACTACCTATTTGTCTGATAAACTTTTCAGTTTATTTTTCCAAATTGAAAATAATAAAAATTATACGATATACTATAGAATAGAATAGAATAGAATGATTTTTATTCAATATTGATTATTACATAATACTAAAGTCTAAAGTCATTTTTTTATTTACCACTGGTTCGGAAAATACCTCTGTCCTGGGAAGAACCAGCAAGGAACCCAGCGGGACTTTTTTTTAAACATAATTTCACTTAACAATAATTTTGTTTATACATTTTTAAATAAATTTTCATAGAACCAGCATGGTGGCGATTACCTTATTCCTAGGGGTTATTTATTCATTCATGTAGTCCTTGATATTATAATAACCCTTTTTGTACAGTTTTTCTTTAATAAAACTTTTAAACTCGTTTATTGACAAACTTTGAACACGTTCTGGGATTTTGTTGTAAAAGCGAATACATTGCCCCATAAATGAATTGCTAATTCTGTGGAGTCTAGTAACTGGCATTACAAGCTTTTGTTTGTTCCTATTGTTTAAGGTATGTGTTAGGGATCGCAGTGGGCTGTATTATTGAGTACGCTAGGGAAACTGCTTAAAGAAAGGATGGTACTGTCGAACTATACTGTATTCAAACTATTTACAATAGTGCCAACTATTAATTACACTATTATACAGAGGGGAGTCTTCTTAATGGAGTCTTCTTGAGTCTTGATTTTCTTGATTTCTCTTGCTGTTTTCTTCTCTTCGAGTGCCGCTTCCGAAATGAACAGCTCACCGACCGAGACGCCCTTCTTATATCTCGCCAGAGTGCGTCTCAGGTCGTGAGTAGCGTCGTCCGCGATGCCGCGCGCTCATTGGTCGGCGACATCGCGTGATCTGCTGCCGGTGTGCGGGGTGCGCGGGGCGCACCGGGGTGTGAAGGGGCGACGGGGCGGCGGCCTCCTCGCTGTCCGCTACAGTATGAATATCCTTATTCTTATTAAAGCTATTTATGTTTTTATGTACATACATTACATTTTCATAAATATATTGCGATGCAAAAGTTAATATGTCTATTTCTTAAAATTTTTCTCTGAGGGACTCTTTACAATTTAGATTGTAAATCGCCCGTACGGCTCTCTTTTGCAAAACAAATATAGCTCCAATATCAGTCGCATTACCCCATAGCAAAATTCCATAAGACATTACGCTATAAAAGTAACTAAGATACACTAACCTAGCTGTCTCAACATCTGTGAGACTTCTAATCCTTCTTACAGCATATGCTGCAGGACTAACTAAAAACTAAAACGTACTCTTCAGCAAAAAGGGCTTGTAAACACACTATTAAAATTGTATATTGCTAAAAATCTTGCTGAGCTATAGAGAATTTTAGAGCTAACGTTTAATTTTCTCATATCGTCTTAGCATCATTGATTTGGTTTTTGAAAATATCGTGTTGCTCTAGTTGCATAACTTTAGTAATCGCCATAAGATTAAAACATTCCAAAATGTTTTTGAGTAGAGTTAGTGTACCTATCTCCACTTTTAGTTTAAGGTTTATAGAAATACCTAGTACGTCCATGTAAATACCCTCCAACGTAAAAGGAAATACCACAAAAAATGCTCGAACGCCTCGAAGATTGCGAAAACTGTCCATCCTTTTATATTTAGTCTGATTATACAGGGTTATTTTTCAAAGAGTAGCCAAATTTTATATTGAAGTTGAAATAAAAAAATTGATATACCGATAATAAATTTTTTGCAAATACGAGTAAATAAGGCTTCTCCTTTTAATTGAAATTATCCCAAATTGAATGTGCTTTATAGGCAACCACTTCTCTTACACGCGCTCCTGTGTGTGTGTGTGTGCGATTCAATTCACGTTTTTGTTTCTCAAGTTTTTTCTACTGTTTACTTTCTAGTGACACGCTTTCTACTAATACTTAAGATAATAACTACATGACGCGAATTATAATTCCAATTTTCTTTTTATTAAATAAAATTAAAAAAATATATTTTTATAACCGAGCGTCTTTATTATCGCGTATATAAAAAATTGGAGTAAACTATTTACAACTAAATTACCCAAGTAGTCCCAAAATCCAATATTGGTAGGTCAAAATGGAATCCATTTCTCTTGTAGGGATGTCAATAACGAACACACCACATATTAAATAACCGTTTATTCACTAGGTAAATTCAAAGTAGCGGATCGGAGCGCGAACAAGCGGGCTGACGGTGTGGGACAGTCGGATCGACTAGCAAAGCTGGAAAACCTTCCGAAGATTGTCGAACGGTCGAACAGGCTGGGCCATATTCTTTGTACATAGACGAGCACGTTTTCTTAAAATATTTTTTACACTTATTACCTGTTTTTGAGCACTTTTTTCACATGGTAGACCCATGCTGAAACTATATTATGTTTGTAGCACGAATAAGTCGACTTGGCCGGGGGCACCACACTCTCACAGAATAGCAGCGTAAAATAGCAGCTTAATGTTGCTGTGTTTCGTATGGTGAGTGTAGAGAACCGGAAACCCTTTTTACTGGAAATGAACCATTCATAGCCACATCATCCAGTTACCAGCAGATGAACTGTGTTCTCGTTTGTCACCCTTATCCTATATAAAAAAAAACTTTTAACTACAGTGAACGCAGCAATAATTTTACTGTGGCACTCTTCTTAACTTTGTTCTTTTTTGACGTAAAAACGACTCTTTATACACTGATAAAAAACTAACGGTGAAAGTTCCAGCGAGTTTGTAGAACATAGTATAGGGCCACCACCACAGTCAATGCGCAATCCACCTATCTTCATAATCACTATTTATGTTATCGCTCACTGCACTTGAATAGTTTGTCTGTAAATTGTTCTTCGATTGGTAGGTTAATTACGACACGTACGATAATTTCTCGTCGCGGTAAAGACTACTTTAGTATCTTTGCTATCCAAGTAAACTTTCATTGCTTAAAATGTAATATCGAACCATTTCATAGTATCCGCGGTTCAAATAATTTCGATACGTCATTGGTAACGAAGCGTATGTAATGAGGTCACGGTCAACTCTGTCAGCTGTCGGCCGGTCGAGTTGACGTAGATACTTAAAGGTGTAACGGTAAATTGAAGGAATGGCCGCGGGAAGACGCGCGACAAGGTACCTTACCAAGCGACCCTTACGAATGTGTGCATGCGTAAAAGAGTACGCATCAGATATTTATGAATGGCAATCAGTTAAAATAATGCATTATCAGGTATTTTGAGTTTAAAAGATAAAAATGACAGAATGTTTGAGATTTTTTTTTAATTAATTTTTCTTAGTTATTGCTAAATAACCCTGTAGATATGACTGACAAATTTTTATTAAATAACTTATTTACGTTTCAGATTAAAGGAATTAGGAGGCAGCGCTCTTCTTGATATTGGCATATACACACTTCAATTTGCTCAATTTATTTTCAAAGAAGAACCTATCAAAGTAACAGCCATTGGAGATCTAAATGAATTTGGAGTCGATTTAGTCGACACTATTGTCCTTGAATACAAAGGTGGCAAAAGGGCAGTGCTTAATATTAATTCAAATGTTCGACTTTGGAATAAAGCAACTGTTTATGGAAATAAAGGCAGAGCAACGGTGTGTAGTTTTTCTACTTATTAAAAAATTACGTTCTATGTATGTCCCACTACCGGTGCAGACCTAATTGCTGCGAGAATTATCGAGCAATTAGCCACCGTGCTTCTCCAGTTCCTGTTGACAAAATTCTCTAAATATTTTATTTCTAAAAAATCTATTAAATATAAAAAATTCTAAAAAATCTAGAAATATTTTATTTCTCAGTCTTGCAGGTTTCCTCACAATTTTTACCTTCACCGCAGAGCACGGGGTAACTGGTACTTAAAATTATTGTAATTATCAATTTTATTGGTGCCGGCTAGGATCTAACTCGATTGCTAAATTTTGCCCCAGAGTTTCCACGATCTTATTTACAGTTATTTATTATTGTTATAATATTCTGCTTAGTTATGTATATATATATATATATATATATATATATATATATATATATATATAGTATATACAACTTAATTAGTTATTTCTTTCCTATCTAGATATTGAAAGAATCAACTTTTGAACAATATTTTAAATGTATGAATTGCATTGTTACTCATAACTTTTTAATTTACGAGTGTTATAAACAAAACTGAACACCTAAAATTCTGAAAGTGTACTTGTGTGTACATCTATAGCCTGCATAAATATACTCAAAGTTGTCAAACCAACTAACTGCTATGTCGCAACTCCTCGAATAATCCCAGTGAAATTGTTAAAACCCAGTCGGTAACAACTTGCGTGCAAAATCACAATTCTATATTTTTGGATCCGCTTATGTTAATCGCACCCTCAATCTTATCACATTAAAAGCTATACTGGGTTCGGATATAGGTGCGTAAAGTGTCTGGCTTTAAAAAGCGAGTAAATTGACGTAAGATAAATCGTAAATTTTTTCGCAGTTTCTTATCACATTTTTTTTCAAGGCCGCGCGAGCTTCGAATTTCCCACCAATACATTTAACGCAATGTAACGTATACAAAAATAGATACAATTAGAAAAATATGCATTTCATAAATAATATTTCCATTCTAATGACTATATTATTACACTCTAATAAAAAATCTCTATTTCAAAAATAATTATGAGTAATAGAGTAAGAGTAAAAAAGTACATTTAATATTAGAACGACAAACCAGCTAACAGTCGACTAGTGATTACTATTACATGCCATGGATACATGATACTAACAAGATCAGTGTGTCACTTGTCACCAATGAGGACTAAAATAAAATGCCTCACAGCCTGTTTTATACTATCTACCATTTAAAGTCTAAAAAAGCAGTTTGTTTACTGCCACTTGGCCACAGAAATAGGCAAGAATGTGGTACCTCTACTCGACTCAATTTACGCAAAAGCTTCTATTCAATCATTCATTACAGTTAATCAAAAATCCAGTGCTGAACACAGGCCATACCCCCATTGATTGCCTCATAGGGCATTCAAATCTTATATTGCAAATATAAATATTTGCCACTCTTGGCAGGCCAATTGGCAAACACATTTTTTAACTATTAATGAGTGTAGGGACGTGAGAGGCGACAGCGAGAAACCGAACAGGAGATGGGCAGCAGCATCTTCCTGATCACAACTATAAAAGTTTTCATCAATGAGCTTGTTTTTTGGTCAATCAGACGAAACAGGGTGAATAATTACTAAGATCCATCGATATAATATATGTACTACGCACTAAATTTCGCATTCCAAACATTGACTATGTTCAATTCAACTGAACTGTGCTGCAATCCGTACACTAAACTAAATATTGCGTAAATTGAAGATTTGTGAATTCCATAAGATAGTTATTATTACATTTTATTTAGAAATATGTTGGTTTAGATTAAAATAAAAGTATCTTTTATTAAATTCTTATATACTTATATTTTATATTAATATCTTATTTAATATTAAATTAGTCTCCGCGCGTACGCGACTCTACTATCTCCCGCGCATGCGCGAAGACATAGAGTAGCGCACAATTTTTGTTTGGAATAGCTTCTCCAGTAGGTAGTACATATAACTCAATGCTGATCCTTGCAGTCACGTGAATCTCGGCAATACTAAAGTTATACAGCTTAAGCATTAGGCCTATTTGTCAGGCGAATAGTAAGAAGTGACGTGTATGCGTCACGTTAATGCTGAAGATTGCTTTGTGGGTGGGTGGCCTCAGCAGTTGACTACTGCAAGCTGATAACGAAATGTATGCTATAGCCAACATAACAGATGCAAAGAACCCAAAAAATACCAATTTAATAATCGTGATGGTGACTATTTATTCATATTTTCAGGTAGAAGATCCTTTTCATTTCCCTGAAATTGTGATTCATGCTGATGGCACAGTCGAGAAAATCCCTTTGCACACCTCAAGCATTCCATACAACTTTGGAAACAGTGCGGGGTTGGTTTATGAAGCCCTAGAAGTAGCCAGATGTATAAAAGAAGGTTAGAAAAGATTGCTTTATATTCTAAATTTTGGAACATTTCGATATGTGTACAATTTAAAACATCATCAATAGTGTCCTGTCCCTGCAGAAAATTCTTTTTTTTTGGAAGTGTGCTTAATGTGCAACGATTACAAACAAGATTTAAAGTAATTTTAACTATTATTATCCAGTGCTCGACTGTTATCCCACCTAATGGTAAGTGGTTATGCAGCCAAAGATAGTAAAGCGCACTGACTTAACTTTACAAAAGCCTATATTTACTCTTGTTTTGAAGACACCTACATTGTAATCTGTTGGAAAGGCATGTGGTGGCAAATTATTCCACTCATTTGCTGTATCTATGCATTATTTAAACTACGAAGCAAACCGTTTGGCTCGAATGCGTGGCATGTCAACAATAAAGGGGTGGTGACTAGCCGAACATCTTGCTCATGTTGTCCGATAGTGGAAAGAATTAAGTCGTGTAATTACTGCGCACACTCCGGAGTGTATCTTTATTAATATTTGTTCACTGTACATCATAAGCCATTTAATATTTTATTTCATTACAAGGTTTAAAGGAATCACCGCGGATGTCTCATCAAGAAAGTCTCATATTGGCAAAACTTGAAGATGAAGTTCGTAAACAATTGGGCGTAGTCTTCGACGTTGATAGCAAGGATTTCCCTTGATTTATTGCACTATTACAATCACATGACAAAACACAAATGAAATTAATAAAAAAGCTAAACACAGTAATACTTTTACTTATTTAAAAAATAACCATTATGTGACCTGTTTCGTTCGTGATATGATGCACACTCTAACATATGACAGACACTCTAACATAATTATATTCATCTTTCTCAAGAATCTTTCTAAAGGTTTAGTTTTATAGGCCGTTTATTATATTTATGGGGCGATCGTCTTAGTTAGGACCCTTATTTACGTTAACTTAGTTCTTTTAGGTTTCTCTTGGAAGAATTAATAATCACTGACGCAATCAAAAGCCGTTGGTAGTGCTTTATAATTATTTTAGGCCTAAAGAACCCAGCTCACAAAGGAAGGGCTCCAAACGGATAAGAATATTAAATCGTCCCTATTCCCTTTATATATAAAAAAATGTGTGTGTGTATATGGAGTCGTGTGGGGGAAGTACACGGCTTCAGAAATCCAGTGTGCAGTGAGCGCCAACCAACCAACGTGCTCCCCCGAAAAGGAAAGTTAAGTTGGGAACTGGTACCATAGTTCTCATCAAAATAACTGGTGAACCAATAAGCGAAGGTCTGGCCCCTTGGTAGTGCGTAAGCACAAACATTGACAGAAGTTGCGCTTGCGCATGTCAATGCGTGTAAACGCCATACGAGTACAGGATACGATCAAATTCAGCCACAGTGAATGTACGTCACACGGTTTAAGCAACACGGCGAAATAATAGCCACGCTGGCTATAAAAAGCCCTTCGTGGACGTCAGATCAGATCGCCGCTCCTGCAGACGTGATGTAACCAAAAGACAGTACAGAACAGAACAGAAACTTTTTTATTCAATATAGATTATAAATAATACTTATTGAAAGTCACTCTATTGTTTAATTACCACTGGTTCGAAAAAAAACCTCTGTCCTGGGAAGAACCAGCAAGAAACCCAGAAGGCCTTTTTTAACAGCTTACAATCATGTATGTTACACAATTAACCACACAAAACAAATTAGAAATAGCTTGGTAGCGATCACCTCATTCCCAGGGGTTATTATCATCCATAAATTCCTTAATATTATAATAACCCTTTTTATACAAGCATTGTTAAATTTTTGAACTTTGAGCACGTTAAATTTTGTATATTTTCTGGGATTTTGTTGTAAAAGCGTATACATCGCCCCAAGAATGAATTACTGATACGGTGTCGTCGAGTAGCTGGTACTACTAGTTTGTGTCTGTTCCTAGTATTTACAGAATGAATATCACTTACTTTTGTATAACTAACTTTATTTTTGTGTACGTACATTACATTTTCATAAATATATTGAGAGGCCAAAGTTAATATTTCCTTAAATTTTTGTCGGAGCGACTCTTTAGGCGTTAAATCACAGATTGCTCTTATGGCCGTCTTCTGTAAAACAAATATAATTTCAGTGTCAGTCGCGTGTCCCCATAACAAAATACCATACGAAATTATGCTATGAAAATAGCTAAAATAAACAAGTCTAGCTTTTTCCACACTGGTAAGATTTTTAATCTTTTTACAGCATATGCTGCAGAACTAAGCTTCTTGCTAATTTTGATATATGGGGGCTCCATTGAAGCTTCGCGTCTGGTGTTATTCCAAGAAAAATGGTGGTATCGGCAAGACTCAGTTCTTCCCCATTTAAAATTACTTAAGTATTTAATTGTTTAACATTTGGAGTCATGAATTTCATACATTTTGTTTTAGTGCCATTTAAATGCAAGTTATTACCATTAAACCAAGTTACTAATTTAGATATAGCATTATTTATTTCGTCATATTTTAATAAGTGTCGTTTTAATTTGTTATGTAAGGTAAGTCATCAATATATACAAGAAACAGAAAGGGGCCGAGAATTGAGCCTCGAGGCACGCCCATTTTACTAACAACCCGGAAGAGCTCACACTATTAATGACAACTTTTTGCGTTCTGTTACTTAAATATGAAACAATTAATTTGAGAGCATTACTACTTACGCCATAGTGTTGTAGTTTCCTGATTTATGTTTCATGGTGAACACAATCGAAGGCTTTGGATAGGTCACAGAATACATCCAAAGCATCTCTGTGAATGTCTGAATTCTCCCATGTATTAAAAGTATATTTATTCAGCTCAACACCAGCATCAGTTCTCGAGCGACCCCTTGTGAAACCGAATTGATTTTTATGAAGTAAAACTATTTACATTAAAAATATTTAACATTTGATTAAGAATAATTTTTTCAAAAATTTTACTAAGTGTTGGCAGTACAGAAATGGTCTAAAATCGGCGGGGTCTAATGTACTACCAGATTTAAATAAAGGCATTACTTTATTAAGCTTCATTAAACCAGGAAACAGTAGTATTACAGTATTACAATTATAAGATAATAATAATAAAGCCATCAAAAAGGGTTTGTGTAACTGACGTTGAGTATATTCATTTTTCGATCATGTTTGTCTCATCTACCAACAAGTTGCCCTCAATAATTCAAAGGTGGGATATAATCCCACAACATTGATATTATACATGATAGAGCCACGCTGCAGCTATATAATGGTTATAGTTACATAGGGCATACTGAAGGTTCTGTGCTCCTGGCCACTCATAAATAATTGAATTACGAATGTATTTTTTAAAACATAGAAACTCATATTATGTTAAAACCGGCTCGAAAGACCATTAATATGTACGAGCTGCTGTGCTGTACAATCTTAGAAGATGATAGAAATGATAAAGGCTTGAATTACTATGTAATTTATTCTGATATTATTGATAATGAGTACAGTGCGCGACGGCGAATGATTGCGTACTGAATTAATGAGAATGAAAAATGAAACAATAAGGCTGAATATATAAAAATGCTGATGTGCAGAAATGTGATTGATTGATGTGCTGATGATTTTTTTACGTGGTAGAGCCATGCTGCAGCTATATTAGTAGTATAGTTGTAGTACGAATGAGTCGGCTCGATCGGAGAAGGACCACGCTCTCACAGAATACCTATCAGCGTAAAATAGCAGCTTGACACTGCTGTGTTTCGTATGGTGAGTGTAGATAACCGGAGAACCTTTTTACTGGAAGCGAGGCATTCCATCTTAGTCCTCACCGTTGACAACGCATCTGCATTTTGATTCGTAATCGAAGATAGATGTAGATGTCTATGGGCCACAGCAACCACTTGCCATCAGGTGGACAGTGTGCTCGTTTGTCACCCTTATCCTATAAAAAAAGGTATGTATTTAGTGTATTAAGTTCAACCCATATATCTTTACAGGGCGAAGTTTTGGTTTCACACTGATCTGTCTTCATTTTTGATGCAGAGAATATCGTCCGAATTCATGTGGAAAATAGGTTTCTGTAGCGAGCAAAGGTGAGTCTCAGCGTCGAACTGTGTACATCTTCGAACTTCTTATTCTGATAATGGTACGTACGCGTCCTTTTGGATGTTGATCGCAGTATGATCTGCGATAGGTGTGATGCGGACCATCGGTTTTTGTACTTCCTGAGGGATAGAGATAAGCCTGTAAATCTCTTAGGTATCCCCGCTTACCAATGGGATTTTGATCTCGAAAATAAAGTATTGGATTGTCATCCTTGCTTCTACTTCCAGTAAATGATAAGAGTCTGGATAAGCTGTTTTGGATGTTGTTTATAGGCAGAGCTGATTTCTTTAGTAATTGGCCAGAGATAATAATATTTAACTCAGTTGTTCAGGCGTTAATAAATAAAATATTAAACTGCCCATAACCCATATGCCCACCAACGTTTCTTGAATGTTTTTTAGATTGGCCAAGTATTGTTTACTATCATGGAGGAGAGGATAAATTCATTAATGATTTTTTCGGTCTGAATTTCTTTTAATATGATGTTGGCTTCTTTTTCTAGCTCTATGATATGGTCATTGAAGATCTTGTGCTGCTTGTTAATAGACTTCTCGATTCGACTTAAAAGGTTGTATTCAGCTTCAACTACTGATGTTTGATTTTTCCATAGAAGATCGAGATGTTTCTGATTCATCCTGATTAGATTGGTGTCTTCCTCGTATTTTTAAGCGAACTCGTCGTCTAACACACCGAACAAGTTATGCGCTAGATATCCGACACCGTTGATAAGCCCGCGCCCAAAGAGAATATAATCACTACGTTTACCCGCGCCGGCGTCTCGAGCGCGTGTATTGCTGACCGAGCAACATATTGTTATTATGTTTCAATTCCACGTATAGATATTTTATTTTTAGACTGTATCGAGTGTGTCAGAGTGTTAGAAGTATTGTCTATGGTTCGCTCTCGTGTCTATGTTGCATGTGCCTTTCTGTATTATGTCTAAATAAAATCCGTATTTATCTTATGAATCGTTTACCCTTTTGAATCCAAGCGCACTCTAATAGGTTATGGGCCCAGAGTGCCCGTAGTGGAAGCTGATTTTATAGTTAAATCGGATTTTCGGAAAGTTTGACTTGTACGAGGTTAGGCGTCACGCATTCGGCTGTTAAGTGATTCGTTATGGCGAATCCCGGAAATACTCCTTTTGGAATCAAGCCATTTGATGGAACCAATTTTGGTAATTGGAGCTTCCGGATTAAATTGCTTTTGGAGCAGAATGGAGTGCATGAAGTTTTGAAAAAAGAACCCCCATTAGACGACGCGTAACTCAAGGTGTTCAATATAGAAGATGTAAAAGCTCGAAATATTATTGTCCAGGGTCTTGCCGACAACATTCTGCCAATGATCAAAGATAAAGGGAGAGCTAAACTCATTATGGATGCTCTAGCTACAACGTATGAAAAGAAAGGAATGAAGTCTCTTGTTACCGCTCTAAAAACTTGGAGAAAGATGGAATATAAAAATGACAAGCCTCTTCAAGATTTTTAGAAGACTTCGAAACTATGGCAATGGAAGTGAGAGTGGCTGGTGGAAAGCTGGAAGGAGATGAGATTGTTAATCAACTTCTTGTTGCCATGCCCTCTGATTTTAACTCAGTCGTTTCGGCTATGGACATTTTAATTAATAAAGATCGATCAGCTTTGAGCTTAGACTATGTCAAGAAGACTCTGTTGGCTGATTATGAGAGAAACGTGAAAAAGGAAGAGTTTAATAACGCATTTTCGTCCTACAGGAGAAAAGGTAAATTTAATAAATTTTCCAATTCCAAGAAAACGAGTGAAAGTGTAACTACTGAAAAACATTCTAATGTGATTTGTTACTATTGCAAACGTCGTGGTCATATTAAGAATTTTTGCCCAAAGTTGAAGAATAAAAGTTTGTCTGCCTCTTCAAATGATAAGACCAGTGATGAGACAGAGTTTTTGTTTACAACTGCTTTGGTGGATGAGTCAGACCCTGACCCAGTTGTCATCTGTTAAGAAGTGATTTATAAAGACTATCTTATGAATAAATCTGCAGTGAATTTGGAAATCAGTGTTGCTAAGGCTGGTGAGTCGGTAAGTGCATCTACAAAGGGTGATTTACTGTGTTTATCTGATAATGGAGACACGGTTAACATTTCTGATGTACTAGTCTGCGAGAATTTGGCATTTAATCTCTTGTCAGTTCTCAAATGAGAAGAAAAGGGATGTAAAGTAGTTTTTGAGGACTCAAGTGTCAAAATTATATCTGGGAACAAAGTGTTGAAAGGTCAGCTCTATGGAAAATTATATATTGTGCACTTTCATCTTGTTCGTGATCAAGCCAACACCGGCGTGGTGACTAATCAGTTGATGCATAGAAGAATGGGGCACTCATCTGTATTTCCTGTTGGTTTGTGTGACATTTGCTTAAGAGGTAAACAAAATAAATTACCTTTTCGCAGATCTATACCTGAAGAGTGGAAAGCAACCAGGATTCTTCAACGGATATCTACGGATGTATGTGGTAAAATTTCACCTCCTACACATGATGGATATAATTATTTTGTAACATTTAGTGACAGTTTTTCAAATTTTTGTGCTACTTATCTGTTACATAAAAAGTCTGAAGTATTCGAAAAATTTAAAGTGTATGTTACCATGGCTGAAACTAAATTTAGATCACGTATTGAGCACTTACGCTGTGACAGAGGTGGTGAATACATTCCTGAAGAGTTTAGACGTTTTTGCCAAGCCAGAGGGATTTCTATAAGTTATTCAATGTTTAGAAATCCATCACAGAATGGCAAATCTGAGCGAATGAGTCGTACGCTTAAGGAGAAAGTGAGATGTCTATTACTTGATAGTAATATGGAAAAGGACATGTGGGGTGAAGCGCTATTACTTGATAGTAATATGGAAAAGGACATGTGGGGTGAAGCGATAATGACTGCAACTTGTCTAGTCAATAGATTAACCACGTCAACTTTACTAAAGGGAATAACACCTGCTGAACGTTGGTATGGCTGGAAGCCTGATCTGGATAAGATAAAAGTTTTTGGTTGTCCTGCATATTCTTTGATTCACAAGGAAGATAGAAGAGGTAAGCTGAGTGAACGTTCAAAAAGATTATTCCTAGTGGGATACTGTGATAACGGCTATCGCCTCTGGAACCCTGACACAAGGAAAATAGAATGTGCCAGAAACGTTGTTTTTGATGAGCATGCTACAACAGATTCGTCTGAAAAACAGGATTCGTTTAATAAAATCATGTCTCCTGAAAATAATGATGTGAACCATGAATATTCTCAGGAAGAGACAAAGGAACCTGCTATTGTTTCTGACACAAGTGCGAATTTATCGGATGATGAGAACTTCCTTGGTTTTCCTGATGAACGTGTTTGTGAACAGTTGGTGCCTAGATAATCTGCAAGAGCTAGAAGAAAACCAAAATATTTGGATGATTTTATGACAAATTTTGCCTTTGATCTATTTGGTTTATCAGCCTCGGCTGATAGTAATGTTCCAAACTCTTTCTCTGAGGCTGTCACTGATGAAGTTTGGAGATCAGCAATAAATGAAGAGTTACAATCTTTGGAAACCAACAAGACATGGGAAGTGATTGATACTCCTCCTGACGGTATCTGCATATTAGACAGTCGATGGGTGTTTACTACCAAGATTAATGGAGAAGGAACTGTGAAAAAAAAAGGCTAGACTTGTTGCAAGAGGATATCAGCAGCCAACTCTCGAGAATGAAAACATCTAGGCTCCTGTCGCTCGTATGACGTCTCTTCGTGTTCTTCTTTCCCTTGCTGCTGAGAGGGGATTATTTGTTCATCAGCTAGATGTGCGTTCTGCATTTTTGAAAAGTGTGTTACCTACGCCTGTTTATATGAAACCCCCGAAGGTTTCAAGTGCAGTGATAAAAGTGTTTTAAAATTGGTGAAAGCTCTCTATGGTCTCAGACAGAGCCCTAAAGCCTGGAATGATTGTATTAATAGTATTTTTGTTAATTTTAACTTTGTATGATCTAAAGTAGATCCATGTCTTTATTATAGGGAAGGTACATATATTTTAATTTAGGTGGATGACTTTTTGTTGGTGTCAGATTCATAGGATGAATTAAGTAAAGTTAAATGTCAAAACTTGATATCAAGGATTTAAGTTCTGGATGTAATTTACAGTATGTATGAACATTATTCTTAATAAAACTGGTAATATTGTTGTCAACCAAAGTGGTCTCATTAGGAAAATTATTTGCAAATTTGGTATGTCTGACGGTAAACCTAGTAAAATTCCAATTCAGCCTAAACTAAATTTAAATAAATCAGCTTTTTGTGATACAAAACTACCATATAAATAACTAATTGGCAGTCTAATGTATTTGATGTTGGGCTTTAGACCTGATTTATGCTTTTGTGTTTCATATTTTGGCAGATTTCAGAATTGTTATTCAAAATTACACTGGAAACATGTAAAACATATACTAAAAATGTTGGTTTAAACTTTACTAGATCTGCTTGTGATAAGTTATCTGTGCATTCTTTTTTTGATGCAGATTTTGCTAATGACTTAAATGATAGAAAGAGTGTATCAGGTTTTGTAATTAAGATCAATGATAATGTTGTTCATTGGAGCTCGAAAAAGCAAACTGTCATTGTATTGAGTAGTACAGAGTCTTGAGTTTTATGCTCTCAGCTGCTGTTTAGTTGAATAATTATTTCTTTGTAACCTGCTAAAAGATACTTCCAAAACTAATAATGTAATACATGTATATGAAGACAATCAGTCCACGATTAAAATAGCTGAAACTTTAGAGACTAAAAGGTCTAAACACTTTGATGTTAAGTTCCATTTTGTAAAAGATATTGTTAGTCAAGGGAAAGTTAAGATACACTACATAGAGACCTCTGAACAGTTAGCAGATATAATGACCAAGGCTTTGCCTTTGTGCAAATTTGAAAAGTTTTGTAATCGACTGAATTTAGTCAACCTAATGTCAAATTGGGTGGGAGTGTTATTATGTATCAATTCCACATATCGATATTTTATTTTAAACTGTATCGAGTGTGTCAGAGTGTTAGAAGTCTTGTCTGTGGTTCGCTCTCGTGTGTCTATGTTGCATGTACCTTTCTGTATTATGTCTAAATAAAATCCGTGTTTATCTTATGAATCGTTTACCTTTTTGAATCCAAGCGCACTCTAATACATAGGATGATAGTAGTCCAGTTCTGTGGCCTCATGACGTAGTTGCGACAACATTACGTCACATTTTGTTTGTTTTGATATCTTGGAGCATATGTTATCCAAATTATCAAAGTTCTTGCGGAACAAATCAATGCCTTGCCAGTATGGATTAATTTCTTAGTAAACAATGAGTTTCCACTGATCTCTGCCAAGGTACATGTTGGAAATTTTTGTCCAAATAAATGCTCTGATTATTGCTTAGACTTACTAGGTTGAAAGCACACTGAACGGGTGAAATGATGGTGAGTAAAGTCAACATTACTAATGCTATGAAGTTGCATGATTTTTTACCTCGCGTTCTTTTTGCTTTGGAGGTTTCTGCTGTAGATTGCTTATTGCTTGATTCCGAATTTTGCTCGCTATGAACGCTATTATCTGATAGAAGTGGTTATATTTTTGTAATAGGCCTTTTGATAATGTTGTTTTTAGTTTTCAGGGACACCACTCGGACCAGATTGTCATTTTCGGGGTGAAGTTCAACAACTCTACCGAGCGCCTACTTTCCGGGAGGTATGACGACAACCTCATCAACTTTCATGTTTCTTTACTTCTGTTGCCAGATGCTTCTAGCTGATAATTGGCACAGGTACTCAGACTGCCATCTCTTCCAGATATCGTAGAAGATTTTCTGTACAAGTTGCCTACGTGTACGCTCGTCCCTTATGATAGTGAGGGTGGGGCCACTCGCTAGAAAATGTGATGGAGTGAGGAAGTTGATGTCATCGGAATCTTCGTACAGAGTACATAGTGGCCTTGAGTTCAGGCACGCTTCCAGCTGTGATAATAATGTTGATAGTTCCTCAAATGTAAGATTTTGTGCTCCGATGACTCTTCGTAAGTGGAATTTTAGGCTCTTCACCGCCGTTTCCCATAGACCTCCTGCACTAGGGCACGAGGGGGCGTTGAAATGCCAATCGATCTCCATGTCTGATATTGCTGAGAAGAAATCATCGTCCAAGGTTTGTCGAAGATTGATGAATTCCTGCTGTAAGTGTTTGTTGGCGCCGACGAAGTTGCTGCTGCGTCAGCTGTACAGCGACGTTGTCGCTGGTGACAGGTGACACGGGGCTCGGCGACGTGCTGCCATTCGTGTGCTGTGAGGAATGCTGATGAGGAGAGGTTTCAAGGTATACGACCTTAGTGACCATATACACAAAAACTGTGACGTATCCTTTCGTCGTTTTTATGCTTCGTCCTTTGTTTGCTTCCTCGTCGATGAAACCGGTTTAATCGGTACCAACGTGGTAAAACGGCTTGGTCGGTTTACATATTGCCGACGGCAGGTCTCCCGTGATTTAAGTCTGTTTGATTGGGTTGTACCTTCTGCGGACAACACATTCACGGATGCGTTTTTTGACAGTCCTGTTGCCGTCCATTCATGCTGTAATTTGCATGCTGCAATTCCAGTAATGCTGTCTCAGCTTTGATTTGAATCTTTGTTTCAGAGAGCATGAGGGATCTGTGACAGTAAACACCTGACCACCGAGCTCCAACATGTCAAGCAAGTTATACACGACAATAAGCTTCGGGTTCCGCGCCTACGTCACAGTGTACGAGTGAAGCAGGCCACAGTCGGGCGACTGCCTGCTGTACTGCCATATGTCAGAGTTGTCACTGACAAGATTGGCTACATCTTGAAGCGTGTTTCCATTAAAACATACTTCAAGCCGCCGAAGAATATTAGTCAGTTTTTACCATCAGTCAAGTGTAATGTCTCTCTGCAAGATGCAGGAGTGTATAAGCTTGTTTGTGAATGGAGGAATGAGAATGGAGGAGGAATATAGGACAAACTAAAAGATCAATAGAAACCCGTGTGAAAGAACACAGCTGATGTGAAGAATTGACGCTCTGGGAAGTCCGCAGTTTGTGAACACGTACAGGATCATCACATTAGATTTGATAGACTTCAGCATTTGTGGACTTTCAGCTGTCCAAACAATAAAAATACTAAAGTGTCGAAGAATTAAGGCCTTTGACATTAGAAGCTATTATGTGTAAATTGGTCCTGCACCTAAACTCTTTTGGACCGTGTCGGTTTGCGATTTGATGATTGTGAGAGAATAGAGAGTGCACCTGTGCTTGCGCACTTCTGACACTATAATTCTGTACTGTGCAGATAGGCTAGCCTTCGTTGAGGCTGGCTGCTGAAATTAAGAAATTCGATTGGGAGGACATACAACCCGACAATAAACCCAATACTCAACTAGAGACAACCGACGCACTGAGGATAATGACAAGGAGTGCGTTTGTTTGTCAGTTTCTTCATCATTATACTAATGACTTTAAGTGCTGTTAAGCGAGGCAATTAATATTTTTTAGAATTTTAAGTCCTAATTGCTTCATTCATGTTTTTTTTTTATAGGAGAAGGGGCAAACGAGCATGCGGCTCACCTGATGGTAAGTGACTACCGCCGCCAATAAACAACTGCAACACCAGAGGAATCGCAGATGCATTGCCGGCCTTTTAAAAAGGAGTAGGCTCTTTTCTTGAAGGTGCCTAAGTCGTATCGGTCCGGAATACTCGTAATCGCTGGTGGTAATCGATTCCACAAGGAAGTTGTGCGAGGGAGAAAACTTCTTCTAAATTGCACAGTGATAACAGCTCCCGTGGTAGCTACAACACCTTTGCTACGTGGATTCAAAGTGCCACCGTTCGACGGGACTTCTTCCTGGTCGGCCTACAAAATCTAGTTCGAGGCTGTCATGAAAGCAAACGGCTGGAATAAAAGTCAGGCCACGACTGCTCTCAACCTAGGCCTGCGAGACCAGGCCTTAACTGTTCTGGAAGCTCTCGGTAAGGAAGTGACTTACGAGCAGCTCCTTGAGGAATTGGAGGCGAGATATGGCGAAGCTCACCTGGAACACGTCTTTTGTGCGCAGCTCAAAGATCGCGTGCAACGCAGTAACGAAAACCTGCAGCAGTGGGCCCTTGAGGTGGAGAAGCTGGTTCGAAAAGCGTACCAGTCTGTACCTGCGCTCATTGTAGGGAACCTGGTGCAGATATTCATCGACGGCATCCGCGACCTTGAAGTCAGAGCTGCTGTGAGGCTCGGGCACCACGAGACGCTTAAGGACGCGTTGGCCCATGCACTGGAGGTGGAAGCCGTGTGACAGGATCATCGTTCCTATCGCGTCAGGGAGGTTGCAGCAGCTACAGTTCGTGACCGCAGTAAAGGATACAGGCCTAGGCGCTACGGTTGTGGGGAGATGGGCCATCTTCGATTCAGCTGCCCTAAGCGAACTGTAGAAAGGGAAGGTGATCGATCTCGAGAGGGTAGTGCGGCTAACAGCACCGCCCAGCGCAGCGGAAAATCTTATGACAACGCAGATGCATTGTCAAAAAGACCGTGTCCTGAAGATTGCAAGCATTGTACCAGGCAAGAGGGTAAGGAAGTGGTATCTGTGAGGATACTCAGGACAGATCAGCTCAGCAATGAGTGGAAGGACAGCCTACAACATGCACAGCAGGAAGATTCAGACATTAAGCCGATTCTGGAATGGATGAAGGCCAGTGCTCCTAAGCCCAAGTGGAGCGACGTCTCAGTTTTCGACCACGAAAGCTATTGGGCCCAATGGGACAGCTTGCTGATTCAGGATGGAGTCCTGTGCCGTAAATAGGAAAATGGCCGGGGAGACAGGTGTCACTTGCAAATGGTTGTCCCTAAAGCTAAAGTACCGGAGGTTCTACAGCTGTACCATAGTGGTTGTTCAGGAGGCCAACTGGGAGTTAAACGAACTCTACAGAAGATCCGAGAACGGTTTTACTGGGTCCACTGTCGTGACGATGTCGAGGACTGGTGCCGCAAATGTACAAGTTGTGCGGCTATAAAGGGACCTCAAACGCGTAGTAGAGGCGCATTGAAATTGTATAAAGTTGGTGTACCATGTGAGAGGATAGCCATTGACGTAGCAGGGCCGTTTCCGGAAAGCGAAAGTGGTAACAAATATTTCATGGTTGTGATGGATTACTTCTTACCACCCACAATCTAATGGAATGGTAGAACGATTTAATCAGACATTGGAAAGGTACTTGGCAAAAGTTGTGGAAAAACGGCAACGAGACTGGGACAGGCACATACAACCGTTTTTGTTGTCATATGGAAGCGCTGTTCACGAAAGTACATCAGTGACGCTAGCTTTCGCAAACTTTGGGAGAGAATTACGGCTGCCTGCAGACCTGATCACCGGAATACCACCTGATGCCCCACGCAGTATAAACGATTATGCAAATGACTTGCGGAACAAAATGAATGACATTTATGAGCACGTCAGACAGTCGGGCCAGCAAACGTCTGAGAAGATGAAAACACGGTATGACCGCAAAATGAACAACAAAGGGTTTGACGAAGGTTCACTAGTGTGGTTACACAATCCAGCTCGCAGCAAAGGGAAATCTCCTAAGCTTCAAGCTAAATGGGACGGACCGTACTGGATTGTGATAAGGATCAATGACGTAACCTACCGGATACAGAAAGGTGCCAGAGGTACTCCTAAGATCGTCCATGTGGATCGACTGGCGCGTTATTGTGGAGCCAATAATGCTAGGGACGAGCATGTCTTAGGAGGGGACAGTGTTGCGCGCCACTATTAATGTCTTGTACATGGCAACACTAGTTGCACTAGCGCCCTCTAGTGTCGAGTAGCAGAACTAGGAGAGTCAAGATCCTTCTAGAAACTTCAGGACCGATATGTACTCGAACATTCTAGATGTCGCTACAGTAGAAGGTTCTGGAAACTATCTGAGGCCCTATATAAGACCGGTATAAACCACGACCAGAGCAGTATTGAATTGGCGATACAAGCGAATACTTCGAAGCGAAATAACTGCGAACTAGTGATCAGTAGTAAAATTGTGTTTTATTATTAGTGTGGTTTTAGATTGTAATTAGTGTTGTGTAATTAAAGTGTCAATTTTGGTAATTTAATCGGCAGTTTTAATTGTCTCGAACCCCAAGCTCGTAACAGTATCATAGTTAAATAAGGCCTACTAGCAAGGTTTTCAGAAATGTTTAATTTTGTTTTCCTTTATGGCAAATGTTACAATTTTTCGATCATAAGTTATAGGAACTGTTCCAAACCAATGATTTTTATAAAAATATGACCAGGTTGGATACTTCCCATTTTATTTCGAACTAGCTGTTCCCCGTGACTTCGCCCGCGTGGTATTTATAACGATTAGATTTTATGGGTTTTAATTTTCTTGCGCGGAACCCTAATTTCTTTTCTAAAATAAAAGCCTACTACTTACTCCTTATAGCATTAGCTATCTGCCAGTGAAAGTCCCGTCAAAATCGGTCCAGCCGGTTCGGCGATTAACCGGAACAAACAGACAGACAGACAAGACAAAAAATTTCAAAATTGTATTTTCGTTATTAGTACCGTATATATTTTCATATAAATTTAGTTAAAAACTGTTATTTTGACATTATAAACATACACTTCAATTTTATTCATTTGTATAGATTTCCCTTAGCTAGGCCTGGTACCTCAAATAAAATTGAGTTGCCTGTCTCTAATACATAGGCTGCACTAAAAGTATCGGGAATGGAATATTTCCACTGTTCCTGTCATATTAAAATCTTCTTAATTGAAAAGTCCTTGGTTTTAAAAATCCATTAAAAATCGTATACCATTTATTTATTTAAAAAAAGATTCTCGGTCTTGTCACAAGGTTTTGTCAAACTTGTTTAGTCGTTGAGAAAATGGAATTGACTCGAGAAAATTCAAGAGCGATGATTTATTATGACTTTCGAAGTGGTTTAACACAAAAACAGTGTGTTGACCGGATGATTTCTGCATTTGGTGATGAAGCCCCATCCAAAACCACAATTTATCGCTGGTTTGCTGAATTTCAACGTGGACGTGTCAAGCTTAGTGATGATCCCCGTCAAGGTCGTCCAAAACTGCAGTCACCTAAGAAAACGTTGATGCTGTGCGTAAGCTGATTGAGGAAGATCGACATGTGACATACCGCGAAATTCAGGCAACAACATTGGCATGAGTCAAATACAAATAATCTTGCATGAACAATTAGGTGTAAAAAGTTGTTTTCCCGATGGATACCTCATTCGCTCTGTGAAGAGCAAAATGCGGCTCGCGTTACTTGGTGTGTCAGAACTCTCGAAAGATTCCACGCAGGATCCTCAAATGCTGTATACAACTTCGTATCAGGTGGCGAATCCTGGATATACGCGTACGAACCCGAAACAAAAAATCAGTCACGAGTTTGGGTGTCCGAAAATGAGTTAAAGCCAACAAAAATTGTTCGTTCACGGAGTGTTGCAAAAAAAATGGTGGCCACGTTTGTCTCCGAAACCGGCCATGTTACGACTATTCCTCTTGAGGGACAAAGAACGGTTAATGCAGAATGGTATGCTAGCATTTGTTTGCCACAGGTCATTTCTGAACTCCGTAAAGAGAACTGCAACCGCCGCATCATCCTCCATCACGACAATGCGAGTTCTCACACCGCACACAGAACAAAAGAGTTTTTAGAGCAAGAAAACATAGAATTATTAGACCATCCGCCGTACAGCCCCGACCTAAGCCCTAATGATTTCCCTAAAATAAAGAATAAATTGCGTGGACAGAGATTTTCATCACCTGAAGAAGCTGTGGACGCCTACAAAACGGCCATTTTGGAGACCCCAACTTCCGAATGGAATGGTTGCTTCAATGATTGGTTGCATCGTATGGAAAAATGTGTCAAATTTCGCGGAGAATACTTCGAAAAGCAATAAATACATTTTTAAATAGTAATGTTGTGTCACTTCCTTGATTCCCGAAATTTTCATTGCCGCCCTCGTATTAAAAAAAAAACTAAATTTTAAGCTCTGAGTGGTTATTTAAGTGCTATTAAAACTAAAATACCCCAGGCTAATCTTCGGAACAGCTGAACCGACTGTGATAAAACTTTATGAACAGATTGAGAGCAAAAGCAATGCCATGGCTATATTTTTTTTCTAAAAACTTAATTTAAAAAAAGATAAAATTAATGGTCTTTGCTTATCTTAAATCTAAATAACTACATTATTAGTTCCTTCCTATGCAGGCGAAGCCTGGGCGGGTCGCTAGTTATTCAATAAATACAGGGTTATGTGATTACGTCCGAATTAAAGCATAAGTAGGCAAGACAATCAAAACAGCAACTGTCAGCTTTAAATTGGTAACATTAGACTCAAGCCTTAAATTTCATTTGAAATAACCAAATTACAAGTTAATTCAAAGATCAATTGGTAAATTATCGACTTCAAGTAAGTCAATTGAATAAATTGGCTATTAGGAAATTAGTGTGGACAAAGTAACTGGATATGCTTTAATTTATTAGCTAATTATAGTACTGTTAATGATGATAAGTATAACTAAATTATAGCCACTAGCTCTATTGATTAGTGTACAGTTCTGTACTTAGGATTGGACACCCGTATATAAACTATGTATGGAGAGGGGGTTGCGAAGTAACCTCACTAAACCTAAACCTAACAGCCTATTATTTTTAAAGTCCTAATTTACTTAGGGTGCTTGCATAAAGAAGCAAATAGGGTAAATAGGGACAGATTTTTATAAACTTACCTACCATTACCTACGTATCATTCATAATTACCACCACCTAATGTTAAAGATTTTTTTGTCATTCTCCATACAAATTTAAACACCCCAAATTTGACCACCTCGTTAGGATTTGATGCGGGGTTGTTTCAAAAAATTGCCAAATACGTAACTTAGCACTTAGACGATACCAGGAGACTGGCAGCTACATTCACAGTCCAGGTAGCGAAGGTGCACATCAGCCCGGGACGACCGTTTCATTGTTCTAGAAATTTAGCGAAATCGCAACCTTACCACAGTTGAAATTCGAAAGCGGCTCTAAATCACGAAGGGTGTTAATGTTAGCGAGCGTACGGTGAGAAGACGCATGGAGGAAGTGGATTTAACCGATTCAGTGCGCCGTGCGTTCTGTGGCGTATGACACGCGAGTCGTGTCGTTTTTACAAATCGAAAAATAAAACTCGCTCAAATTGCGTTTTTGGAAGACTTATCCAGAACAAAATACTCATTATTTTTCAAGTAGTTCATGCCTGCAGTTTCTTCAAATTCCGATTATCCCCCCGTCTGGGGTGGATACATAAACACACGTGTCCTAATATCTACCTTATGGTGGATAAACTTAATAAACCGTTGAAAAAAATAAGATGCATATTATACATTGGAGGATTAGAATTTTATAGGTTTTTCTGAAGTAGATTTCAACTATTATAACCCACCACGCAATAATAAAGTTTTATTAAAACTGTCTAATATTTTTATAAGATGTCCTAATCCTAAGTGACTGACTTATCTATCAAAGCATAGCCTAGATATAGAAATCTAAAATTTGGTCAGTAGCTACCTTTTATAACGTAGGCATCCACTAAGAAAGGATTTTTGAAAATACAACCCCTGAGAGGGTGAAATAGGGTGTTACAGTTTGTATAAAACCTTTTATTTTATGGGGCGATTAACTCGAAACTTACTGAAAGTGTACTTTGTAAATGAAATAAATGAATATGTATTTTGTAATTTTTCAAAACAATCCCTTACCAGAGAGTGCTCAAATTTGTATGGGGAAAAAAATAAGGTTTTTTTTTTAAATTTGAAAACTATTCTAAATCTCGAACGAAAATAAAAAAATATACATAAACATAACGACACGGAAACTTGGTCAACATTGAATTTTGCGACAGGTTTCTTTTTAATAGTTTTTGTTTAATTAATAACGCGTAGGTGGGCACAATAAATGTCTCTCTTAAGTTTTCACTACTATTTCATGATTATTAAAAGATAACTACATCAAAAATTAAGTTTGTAGCGGCGGTTAACTACACACTCAAGGAATATTAGAATTTTCAACGCTCAACTTTAAAACACTAGAAAATAAAGATGAAGCAATTTTTTTATCATTGTCTATACACGTTAGTACCGCGTGTTTCCTCCTCTAGCTCTGTTAATTGCCTGTATTCGGTCTGGCATGCTCTGGATGACGTTATTAACATCTATTTGCGGTATGGTTGTCCAAGCGGCCTACTTGTCTTCTGCGTGTGCTTCATTTGCATCGCAGGTTTCGGGCCTTGGGGAATCCCCCATTACCCAGGTTCTCCTCACGGTCCAACTTCTGACCACTGTCTGGTAAAATCTGTGTCGTTATATTCCCCACCTAACTTCGATTTCCACGGAGTGCGACGAATGTGGCGATACAAGTCAACAGATTAGGATGAGATGCGGCATTTCTTTGCATCTTATCCTTGGCGGCAGGTCTGCTTCTCCTCTGAAGACCCGTCGAGCTGCGCGGATGCCATAACCAATGTGATACGTCAAGCGATGGAGTAGTTCATCCCCTTTGCTGACGTGCCCATTGGTGATAAAGCGCGCCCATGGCTTAACGCCGAGTGCGCTCGTGCTGAAAAGCGCAAGCATATGGCGTACTTATCCTGGGTCGATGCTTGAGACCGTAAAGCTCCGAATGTTAGCCTTAAGAAGAGAGCCTTTAACCAAGCCGCCAAGTCCTGCAAAAAGGCATTACGTCAAGCCAGTTTCGACCGCATTAAACGCATCGGCACAAAGCTCTCTGTAAAACCATCTGGCAGTAGAGCTTTTTAGTCTCTCGCCAAAGCGGTCGAGACAAACTTCTGTCGGTCTACACTGCCTCCGCTGGTAAAACCAGATGGCTCACTGGCGCATGCACCTAAGGAGAAAGCGGACTTATTTGCTTCTCTTTTTGCTTGCAATTCGCGTCTGAACAGTAGCAACAGCGTACCATCTCAATTACCTCACTGCGGTACCTCTATGTCAGAGGTCCGTATCATCAACAAGGAGGTTCTTAGGCTTTAAAGTCTTGCGAAGTCTAAACGTAAACAAATCTAGTGGACCTGATGGTATACCAGCTATAGTTCTAAAGGCTTGTGCACCTGAGTTGTCTCCTGAGTTGACACGCTTGTTCCGCCTCTCATTCAGGACTGAAATAGTGCCCAAATCTTGGAAGCTGGCCAATGTACAGCCTGTGCCTAAAAAAGGTAGCCGTACCGCCCCTGCCAACTATCGGCCAATTTCGATTACCTCGATACTCTGCAAGATTATGGAACGTATATTGAACGCCCACCTCATGGCATACCTGGAGCAAAAAAATCTTTTCAGTGATCGCCCAAATCGATCAACTGGGGACCTTCTAGCGTATGCCACTCACATATGGGGCGAAGCCCTCGAGAACAGTGGTGAAGCACTTGCTGTTTCTCTCGATGTTTCGAAGGCCTTTGACAGGGTTTGGCACGCTAGTCTATTGGGCAAGCTTTCAGCGTACGGCTTATCCCCTAGCCTGATTGCCTGTGTGAAGGACTTTTTGAGTGAACGGTCTCTGCGTGTCGTCGTCGATGGCTGCTCATCCGGTACTGTGACGACTAACGCCGGTGTTTCTCAGTGGTCCGTTCTCTCCTCAACTCTCTTCCTGCTGCATATAAATGATCTGCTCATTCCCGGTATCTATGGGTGTGCAGATGACAGCACAATTGTGGAGAGATACCAACTAAGTGCCCAGGCTAGTCGGGATCAAATCCAGTCAGAAAGACAGGCTATGGTTGAGCATGTGAGTCTCACACTACAGGCAGTCTCCGAATGGGGCGATGCCAATCTCGTGAGATTAAACGCCTCCAAAACAGAAGCGTGTCTTTTTACCGCTAAAAGGAGCCCGTTCACCTTGGCTCCTACTTTCCGGAATGTATCCTTAGAGTACACTGACCACCTTCAGTCGTTAGGGATTGAATTGACGGCTCTGTGGCGCAGTGGCTTAGCAATCAGTGGTTGCGCTGGGGTTGTGGGTTCGAATCCCGCACGGTACAAGTATTTGTATGGCCTACAAATAATTGTTCCGGGTCTGGATGTTTGTCCTTGTGCAATTTATGTTTGTAAACTGCCTCCACGACACAGGAGAAAATCCTAGTGTGGGGGTAACCTTTTATTAAATAAAAAAAAATTCTCCGAACTTAAACTATGGGCGGTTCATTGAGTCCAGAGCCAAAGCAGCCGCAAGGAAACTTGGTGTCCTTGCAAGGGTGCGACGGTACTTCACGCCGGGGCAGCTTTTTACCTTATATAAAGCGCAAGTCCGGTCGTGCATGGAGTACTGCTGTCACATATGGGCTGGCGCTGCAAAATAATACACGCTTTAATTACTCCCTTTCCTTTCCACCATCGGACAACCAGGCGGTCGGCGGGTCTTCATCCATTTGTTGTCGATATTCCACGCATTAGAACCAAACGGTTTGCTTCGTCTTTTGTAATGCGTACAGCAAAGGAGTGGAATAATTTGCCAGCGTCAATCTTTCCGTCCAAATACAATCTGGGCGTCTCCAAGGCGAGAGTGAATAGGCTTTTGTTACGATAAGACAGTGCGATTTACCATCTAAGGCTGCATAACATATATTACCCCCTAATAGATACCGCATCATTGAATATTTGTTTTGTTTCGAGTTCACCAAATTTGGCCCTATGCAAGGGTTGCGGGGGACGTGGCAAATGCACTGTGATTGGATATTTAAAGGTCAAACTTAGAATGTACCAAACCATAGTGATGGAACAGGGTTGGGACGTTGATCGATAAATTTGGGATTTATTGATTATTGATAATGATAATGATAAATTAATATATTGATCAATTTTTATTTGATGTTTATTAAAAATTAAACAATTTATACATATATTTGTACATTTAATTTATAAATATATATTTGACTGATTTTTAAAATGGATAAGCTTAGTATAAAATTGTCTCACAGAATTCTTAGGATCTGTCTTCCTGGATAAGTAGAGTAATCTTACGAGTATATCTATATATTTTTCCATAACACTCTTAGCTAAATCAATGACATGATTACAACTTTCGTGATCGAATTGGTGATTTTTTTATTTCATGATAAATATCCTCATTAACAAAACTGCTTAATGTTTGTGTTAAAAAACCTGGGCGACCATCTACAGATCTGTACAACTTTCCTAGTGTTTTTACAGAGGGTAAAGAAGTATTAAATGTTTTGCGTACATAGTTATAAGCTTTAACTGAGTAATTTATGGTGAGTGCAACTGTGGTGAATATTTGTTTCTAACAATTTTGCCAGATTTTTTAGATTTTGATTTTTCTAAGAAACTTAATGCGTCATTGTTTTCAGCAGTTAATGAATTTTTGTTTTCTAATCCTACCAATAATGACTTAAGAGAAACTGTCTTTTTAGTCTTCTGTTGGAATCAATTAACTTTTAAACTTTTTTATCTTTTTTGTTTATTACTTTGGTTAAATTCGATGATTCTTCTACAAAGATGTTTCAACTGGAGTATCAAATGCAGATAGCGTATCAGGTATAGGAGAAAATTTTCTTTTTTGTTTTGTAGGCGTTTCTAAGCTATGACTCTGATTTTTAAGTATTGGCGGGTTTTTCGCGTCTTTCAGCGGTGAACCAGTAATCTAAATCAGAAATACATATTCGTTTCTATTAAAACATTACCGATATAGTATTATTAATTTCTATAATAATAATAATTAATTCACCTAAATATAAGAATATCATGTTTCACTCAACCACTTAATGATATTATTGTGTAATCTACGTTAGTACTAATCTTTAAAAAAAATGCAACAGTCCATACTAAAACTGGCAAGATTAGAGATGGTACAGCGGAGTCCAACGGCCTTATACGGTTTTTCATAATATTATGAAGTTTGTCTTCTGTGAAGTGATTTGAGCATAGTACACTATTTTTGGTGGGAAACCATTCGTCCCCTCGACAAGTTGCGTAGATCCACATCTTTTTTCCTTTCAAAGCATTTAGGAAACCTATAACATAATAGGTACCACAATGATACGTCACTTTATAAATAATATGACTTCGAAAAAAATAATTAAACGATGACCAAACAAATATCGACTTAAAAATCACAACACTATCGATACACGTGCTGTTGTTAGACAAAGACAACTATTGTAATTTACGTAACGAGTGAAAGGGACATTGCAAAAAGACATCAACGGGTGCTTAATTGTTATCACTTTGCATCATTATTATACCAGTATAAGTTGATCTCCGGTGCATTTGAAATAGGTTAACGTGATAAGAATAGAATTTACTTACCGATTAAAATTTATGCTATATTTTTGATAACTGGATGTCTTAGCTGACTTGTCACACCATTTTACTGCACAGGAAGCCATTTGTAATGTATTTTGGATACAAAACTATTTTTAAATTGTCAAGAACTCGGACGTGCCTACGGATCACAAACTTGGTCGATACTGATGTCGTGATTCTTAGCGTCATTTCGTATGCTAGCTACAGCAAGTATGTGTTGCGCGCGTTTGTGGCCCTGTATGCGGAATCTATTAGGGGGTAATCTATGCTGCATCACCACTTACCACAAGGTGGCGTTGTGGTCAAGCACTGGCTTATAAAAAGTTAAAAAAAAACTCGGTGGACCGGTCGTGGGAGCCGTTTATATTCGGCGTTGTTGGTTTTCTAGGCGAATTTCGCGCCCTACGGAAGGATCTTCCTAGGGGGTCGGTGACCTTGAAGCCCTACGGAGACGGATATCGACATACGGCCGAGTAAGTCTTACTGACAGGCGCGTGCACCCACTGAAAAGTGACACGTCAGACGTACCACCAATTATTTTCCGTGGCGTATGACACGCGAGTCGTGTCATTTTTAACAAATCGATAGGACTCGCTAAAATTGCATTTTTGGAAGATTTGTGCAGAACAAAATATTCATTAGTTTGCAAGTAGTTCATGCCTGCAGTTTCGTTTCTGGATATTTTGAGAATTTGAAATTTTTAGGGGTTGACATACCTTTTTTAACTTGTAGATGGTACTCTTTTTACTGTGTGGGTTTATAAATCATGTGGTGTTAAAAATTACTCTAATAAGCAACAAATAATAGCACTCATTGCGATTGCTCACAAACTCAAGTTGTAAACAAGTTTTTGGAATCCTGTTAAAAAAAACAATACGTTTGTCTTATTGTTTAATTTTGCTTAAAATGGTTGAACTGCCGTCTTATTATCATATGGCCTAAGGGACTTACGAAGTACCATGTGCTCTTGTGATAGGGTATAATATAGTAAAATTTATTCTTGAAACAGTTCGAACACATTCATGAATAAAAAAAGTTCGCTAATAAATATTCTTGTTCATCCGCCGCCGGAACTCGCTCGATATCAGTCACACAGAGCAGACGTGCATTTGGTTCACCAATAAAATTGTAATAACATACTTTTCTAAACTGAACATACTTTCTAAACTGAACAGTGATAAAGATAAATTTGCAACTGGGAGTCCACTGTTTGTTGCGACGTTTCGTTAAACACTTGACAAGTTACATCAGTTAGCTGTCCTCCTCAACAGTTCGGGTAAGGAGCACAGATATTTATTTTCTATCCTTCTCACTTGCTTTCGCACCAGTGCGAACGCATCCGAAGTGTGTCCACGTTTGCGACATCGAAGTACGGTGTGTGGTCTAAGTTATGAGCGTACAGCGGTCACCACCCAAACTGAGCGGCTCGCTTACAGATTTAACAAGAAATGAGCCTACAGTGCAGGACCAAATAACCTACCGAAAACGCAAACAACCTGAACCAAACTGCAGCTGTACCCAAGAGATACAAGAGTTTCGTAAGGAAATTACGTCATTACTGACCAAATTCACAAAGGCACAGGAAGAAACATTAGATTTCATGCGCAATAATTTAGCGGAAGTTAATTCTAAACTAAATGAAATAAAATTATCTACGGATAAACTTAGCAATGAACAGAATGTACTAAAATCCCAAGTCTCAAATTTGATTAAAAAAGCTGATAATTCTGATACCAGCATTCTTAAACTGGAAACAGAAATGGCCAAAATCAAAGAATTTAATATAGATACGAACAGGGAAGAAAAATTAATGCAAGAAATGAGAGAACGTATGGTTCGAGAAAAAAATATTGTTGTTGTTGGTGTAAGAGAGTATAAAGACGCAAACACAAATGAAGCCTATTCCCATGATATGACAGAAGTAGTTGCTATAATCAGGAGTTTGATCGGAGATTGCCCTCAACCTGTTAAAATATTCCGCATAGGCAAGTTTAACGCACTCAAGATTCGCAACATCAAAGTCTGCTTTGATTCTTCAGAAACAGTCAAAATGCTGTTACGTAATAGGGGAAAACTGCAAGGCAATATTAAGATCTTTTCTGATCAAACTCCAGCCCAACAGAAATATTTACAAAATTTGAAAGAAGAACTAGCACGAAGAGTATCTAATCATGAGAATGATACGAGGGTGGATTGAAAAGTACTCGGCCTAACACAGATCCATTCAAATCTAAAAATCAAATCTATCCACATTATTTAGTTCAGTTCAGACTAGTTCATTGTGTGAAGTTCGAAACGTGTGCGATAATTAGTTGTGATTTTATAAATTTATTAACAAAGTAATCGGACATAATTTCCGCGAATGGAGCAAATCGAGCAGCGTGCCGTCATTAAGTACCTCCATAAGAAGGGGCTATCATCAAAAGCCATCCATGATGACATGGTCAGTACATTAGGCGATTGTGCTCTGTCATATTCATCCATCAAAAAATGGATAGCAGAATTTAAGCGTGGTAGAGAGAGTGTGAAAGATGAACCCCGCTCTGGAAGGCCTTCGACGTCAACTACTGACAAAAATATTAAAAAAGTACTTGATTTAATAATGGGAGACCGCAGATTAAAAATTAGGGAGATAGCCGAGATTATAGGCATCTCTTATGAATGAACTCAAAACATCATTGTCAACGAGTTGGGTTTCCACAAGGTGTCTGCGAGGTGGGTTCCGCGACTGCTTTCAGTTGAACAAAAAAGGACGCGATTGACTATTTCACGCGACTGTTTGGAGTTATTTGAAGCCGATGCAGATGATTTTTTGAATCGTTTTGTTACTATGGACGAAACATGGGTTCATTACTGTACACCGGAAACAAAACAACAATCAAAACAGTGGAGATGACCTGGTTCACCACCCCCTAAAAAGGCTAAGTCGATTTTGTCGACAAATAAGGTGATGGCTTCAGTATTCTGGGACTCGAAAGGTGTGATTATGATTGATTATCTTGAAAGGGGTCAGAATATAAACTCTGATTACTACTGCACCTTACTACGTCGTTTACGAGAGGAAATAAAAGAAAAACGTCGAGGAATGCTCAGAAGAAAAGTCCTGTTTCATCAAGATAACGCCCGTGTTCACACGTCAGTACATTCAATGGCTAAAATTCACAACTGTGGCTTTGAACTGTTACCGCATCCGCCGTATTCACCTGATCTGGCATCATCAGACTTCTTTCTGTTCCCTAACCTAAAAAAGCACTTGGGAGGTCAAAGATTTTCGACAAACGACGAGGTCAAAGCAGCTGTAGACGCATATTTTGACTCTAAGGAAGAATAATTTTTTTTCAACGGTCTAAATGTCTAAATGGGGAGGTGGCAAAAGTGTATTGAACTTGATGGTGATTATGTAGAAAAATAAAAATATAACTGATTTAGTATTTCTTTATTTTCTTGGTTAGGCCGAGTACTTTTCAATCCACCCTCGTATCACAATTAAGTACATCAGAGGAATACCGAAAATCGTTAAATTGGAATCAAAAAACGACAAGAGCTCCTCTACCAACATCCATTAAATAATCAAGATATAGAAGATATTACATACCAAGTAGTTGATTGTTATCAAAACGTCACCTCTAATAAATCTAACCTTAATTTCTTTTATGCTAATGCCAGAAGTATTTGTAAACCAGGTAAATTTGATGAACTCATGTGCATTATCGAAGCTTTTAATAAAACCATACATATAATATTACTGACTGAGACCTGGATAAGATCAGATGACCAAGTGGCACGATTTCAAATAACGAACTATTCACACTACTACAACATTCGATCGGATGTCATCGGAGGCGGAGTATCCATCTTTGTGCATAATAATCTAAAGCATGACCTAAGTATGGAATCTTACACTGGCGGAAACAACTACTTGTGGATACATCTTGAAAAATATGCACTTGATGTAGGAATTGTGTACAAACCAGGTCACACAAATCTTAACAATTTTCTCAACACATATCAACTGCAACTGCAGCAAAAAAAAGAGCGATTGTCTTTGGCGATACAAATATAGATCTTTTGGTATCTGATACTAAGACCACGTTGTATAATGATTTACTGAAGGAAACTGGTTTCAAATTAATTAACAAAATTGAAGTACTACACAGCACTCGTGTGTCACCAACGTCGACAACTATTATAGATCATGTTGCTACAAATCTCAACAACCAAAAATTTCATATGGCTATCATTGAATCTTCATTTTCAGATCATAAAAATATTTACGTTGAAATGAAAAAAGTGAAACCACCACAAACGCAAAAGGTACGATATGGAGCTGTTAACTATGAAATTTTATATAAGCGAACTAGAGATCATAAGCTCCAAAATAATGACTGTAATTTTGGCACTCTAGAAGAATTTATAAAGAAAAAAATATCAGAAAGTAAAGAAATAAAATGTAAAATTGTCAATCAACCTCAAAAAGAATGGATTAATAAAAAAATCATAATGGGGATTAAAAAAAGAAATCAATTGTCATGTAAACTAAAGCAAGACCCAGAGAATAACGAACTAAAATCAGAATATATTGATGAAAAGACAAAAGTGGCGAGACTTATCAAGACTTCAAAGAGCAGATATTATTACAGAGAGTTTGAAAAATGTATAAGTAAACCTAAAAAGATGTAGAAACTTATAAATACACTTTCTAAGAATAAACCTATTGTAAGCTGTGCTCCCCCAAATCTTAAAACGGATAACGGCCTTGTCATTAAAGATCCTGTAGCTGTTTGTGAGTTATTCAATAAGTTTTTCTCAAATATTGGTACGCAACTTGCAAACAAAATACCATCCCATTATCATAACAACGAAACACACACATTGCCAAAACTAAAATCTGATACAATCCAATTCAAATTGTCAGTCTTCAAACAATGTGATAAAAATGAGATAGCTAATATTGTCGATGGTCTGGAAACTAACACTAGCACAGGAATTGACTCCATTAGTACAAAATCAATAAAGTGTGTAAAAAATCTAATTATTTCTAATCTCACTGGCTGTCTTAATAAATTACTGGTACAAGGTATATTCCCAGATAGTCTTAAAGTAGCTAAGGTCAATCCGATCTATAAATCTGGTATAAAAACGGATCCAGGAAACTATCGGCCTGTCTCAGTTTTGCCAGTGCTTTCAAAAATCCTGGAGAAAGTAATTTACAAACGACTGAATGACCACTTGACTGAAATAAATTTTTTGTGTGATCAACAATATGGCTTCCGTTCAAAATCGAGTACTCTCAGTGCAGCTATTGACTTAACTACTAAAATAAAAACTAAAATAGACCAAAAACAGCTAGCACTGGGTGTGTTCATTGACTTAAAAAAGGCCTTTGACACAGTGAGTCACTCGTTGCTACTAAAAAAGTTAGAAAGTATTGGTGTGACAGACACGGCACTCAAGATGTTAAAATCTTACCTTGAAAATAGATACCAGGTTGTAAGGATTGGAAATTATCAAAGCAGTCCCCTACCTATAAACTGTGGAGTACCACAAGGTTCAATTCTTGATCCGCTATTGTTCTTAGTGTATGTCAACAATATTTGTGAAGTAGGGTTACACGGCCATCTCACTTTGTATGCAGACGACACATGTTTGTTCTACTTTGGACAAAATATAGATGACCTTACTTTGCTTGCTCAACAAGATCTTGACACACTACACAGATGGTTTCAGTACAACCTATTAACAATAAATACCGCCAAAACATCTTACGTAGTATTTAGTGCAAAAAACAAAAAAATCCAACACCACACAAAATTACACATAAATGGAGAAATGCTACGCCAATCTAATCAAGAAAAATACCTTGGACTATTTCTTGATAAACATCTGTCATGGAATGGTCATTTATCAGTTATAAAAAATAAGCTTTCATCTCTAATAGGTTCTATATACGGTATGGCTCGATGTATACCAGCAAAAGCTCGCCCTATGATCTATAACGCGTTGGTAAAACCACACTTACTTTACTTAATAGAGATATGGGGTACAGCAGGCAAAACTTATCTCCAAAAGCTACAAGTACTGCAAAATAAATTAATTAAAATTTTATATCATTACGATTTTTTAACATCGACTAAAAAAATATACCATGAAACAAAATTCTTAAACATTAAACAATTATACATCTTTAACACTTGTATATTAATATATAAAATCACGCGTAATATGATCCATTCAAATATAACGTTCACCACAAAAGGAAAAACACTAAAATACTCATCACGCCGCGCAAATCATCTTATATTACCAAATATTCGCACGAACTTTGGAAGAAATGCCGTAACATTTGCAGGAGCACAGATGTATGATAAACTCCCTTCAAATATAAAAGATGCAAGTTCGCTCAATATATTCAAAAAAAAAAAAACTATTAGACTACATTAAAAACCAAGACATTTTATAACTTGGACCACCGCCTTATATAGTCAGTACTTAAAACATTGCTTCTACGCAGCTAACTTGCTACTTATATTTATATTTAATTTTAATCTACCCTAATTTATGTTCACTTTTTTTTGTTATTATTTTGTTCTGTGTGACTTATTTAAAATTGTATAATGTACTCATGTAAGTGACATGTATTTGTCTTAATGAGTAAATAAAGATTTTTAAACCGATCCGCCACCGTACAGCGCCAGCGTATATTTTTTTTCGATTTACTCCCTCGGCTGTGTACAGTAATTTAAAGAAACGTGATAAAAACAGGCCCAAGATACTTAGTAGATATTAGTACCGTAAAACCTTACAACTTAAGCCATATTTTTCATTCTTTTTTTGATTTTTCAAAAAACTATGCACTAGATTTCAAATCTAATTAAACTTTTATTTACGGCATAATGGAAAGAATATAAATTGACAGTTTATATTCTTAGACACAGGTCTAAAAATCTGTAGCAGAAAGTGGAAAATGACAGTTAAAGACGTGGCTTATGTTATCCGACGTTTCTTACAACTTAAGCCATTGCTGATTATTTCGGAACTTTAGGTCCTACAGCTATGGTAATAAGATATGCTATGGAAAATGATGCAAAGTTACAAATATCAAGACACTACTCCGAAAAAACCTGTTAAAGTATTCATAGAAATGAAACAGCGCGTTCTCATTTAGTCACCATCTTTAATTCTCCATAGATATCTTGATTCACAATTCACATAGACAATAGACCTAGACTAATCTTGCTGCCCAGTATCGATACTGACACTTACATAAATATCGATACTACAACAAAACCGTTAGTTTTAGAAAAAACAAGGGTGGCTAATGTTGTCCTACAAAAATCTCATGTTTCCATACAAAAGATTTTTGCAGCTAGGGTTGAACAAATTCAGGAAAGGGTAAAATAAATAAAAACTTTCAAAATTACTAACGTGGACTATTTTGTTAACAACGGTAGGTATTATGTATCCATTACAATCAATATTGAATATAATGATAATGTAGGTATTACAATCAATAAAGAAATATTATACAATGTAGGTGGGAACTTTTTTAACATTCTCGTATTTGTGTACGTAAGTATCTACCACAATATAAAAAAAATCAACCTCGTCTTTATCATCGTCCTTAGCTATGTATTACAAAGAAACTGTTTTTTTCCTTTATGTATATTGTAATAAATTGAAAAAAGTTTAGTTAAACTATTTAACTTAAGAAAAATTAACGAATGCTTTCTATTAATCAAAGTAAATACAATCAATCTCGTCTATAAAAACAAATTCAGTTTCTTGTGTATTAATTGCAAGTACTGTCTTGACAACATTCGTGCAATCAATTTTTTTAATTCTTCTTTATTTGAATTTATTTCTTCTATTTTAGGCTTAACAAACTTAATTATCATCCTTCCCAAATTTTTTAAAGAATGTATCTTTTATTTTCTCGTTTTCTACCTTTTCTGTTACCGTTCCAACAAAAAACTACTTGTTTTTTTTTTAAAAAAGTATCTTAGTATTATGTAGTCGTCCACACTATAATAATTAATCAGTAGATGTTCACTGATATTGTTATCATAACTTGTAGAGGCTTTTGCTTTTGAATTTTGGTTGAACGATGACAATAATTTGTCCTTATCTTGAGCACACACTCAGGACGTGGTCTTCGACGGGAATGAGCATGTTTTATACCTTACTGAATTTGAGATTTTCTTGTCGTAATCAGATGGGTTCGATTCCCTTTCAGAGTATATATCACAAATATCGGAATCGCTATGTGAATGTATGTGAACTAATATTCACGTCACTGTTACTTGTCTCACTATGTCTTCTTTTGGATGGCCGCTGAACTGGTCACTCCTTTGTAATTCTATTTTTCATTGGTTGATTGTGTGTTCTCTTACTTATATTCGATACAATATTTTCTTTGCCCGTACTAGATTTTTCGTGTGCTATCTTGAAATGTTCTTGCTTTTCATCAACACGATGTAACACATTCACCGACAAAATATTTTGTTTTACTTTATATGCCTGTTTTATGGTTTCTATTGTAATATTTACATTTTTTTTTTATAGGATAAGGGTGACAAAGGAGCACACAGTCCACCTGATGGTCAGTGGTTGCTGCGGCCCATAGACATCTACATCTATCCTCTATTACAAATCAAAATGCAGATGCATTGTCACCCCTGAGGACTAAGATGGAATGCCTCATTTCCAGTAAAAAGGGCCTCCGGCCACCTGCACTAACCAAGCGAAACGCAGAGGTAAACTTCTACTTCACGCTGGTTTTCTGTGAGGTCGTGGTACCACCCCGGTTCGAGCCAGCCCATCCGTGCGACAGCAAAATCTGCCGCGTTGCTCTACCACTGAAAGAATGAGATATGTCGTTTTTTATTATTTTTTATTCCTTTATTCTTTGATTTTTTCCTGTTTATTTGTTCGTCTATCTTTAATTTTATGTTTTCTTTGATCATACTAGATTTACATTTATCATACAGTGTTGTCTGGAGAAGTGTATTGGTTTCATCGGCAGGACGAATCACAATGTCAGATAAAATCTTTGGTTTATTTTTTTGGGTTACTTTTAATGTTTCATTTATCAAAGTTTGGGCTGAAGTTACTTTGTCACAGGTTTCAAGTGTGATTGCTTTCTGCAATATCTGATTTATATTATTTTTAGCCACATGTTCATTTGGATCAATATCTATATATGTCCGAAAAATTCCAGTGTTTTCGTCTAAAATGCTTTCTTGTGGGCTGTCATATGCATTCTCTGACTCAATATTGATATTGAGTCAGATCCCGACATTTCAATACAGTCAAAAGTCTCATGCCCTTGTTTGTCCCATACTAGAACATTTTCTTCATTTGAAAACTCATTATCTATAAAATTTAATTCTTCAGCATGTGAGTCAGTATTATCAGTATCTAGGGTACATGTAATGGCAGATTCATTTTCTAAAATATCATTTATACTAGTATTCAGATTAAGGCCATCAGTATTTTGGTCTTTTGTGAAAGTTTTTAAAGTTTTAGATTTTTTTGCTCCTATTGCTTTGTTTTTACGACATTCTTGAGTCTCTCTTTCATTGTTTGCTGGTTTGTTGTTTTATTAGCCCCGCTTAAGAAGTTTTGAACAGACACAGATTTTCCAGGTTGAATCATAACTTTCTTGTTCCGTTTTATAGACTGTGGTTCTGGTTGTCTCAATTTTTGTAAATACTCTAGTAAAACTATATCGATTGTATGGTTTTCGTTTTCTTGGTTTCCTATATCATCGCCATATTCCGGAAGCCGTTTTAGTACTTCACGCGGACAGAGAGGATAAATTCCGGTAGCTTTAAATCCACTCCTAATGTAAGTGGACTCAGTCAGCTCTATTGCTTCCATTAAAGACATAAGCAATTTAGGGAAGTGATTTTTATTTAATGTACTCTGGTTTGGGTTTTCCATCTTATACTGTAAAAAAATTTTACGCCACGTCTTTTTAAGGGGACCAAAGAACGCCACATCAAGGGGCTGCGTTAGGTGTGGAGATGGCGGGTATAAAAATAAATTATATATTGTTGCTCACACAATTCGATGACATCAACATTCAGGTGACTTGATAAGTTGTCACATATAACAAATTTTTTTCCGGTTAAACCATCTGCCCATTTTAGGACTACCGTTTTAAAATAATCTTCGAAGGTTGCCGAGTCGAACCACCCAGAATTTGTTCGATTATATCTGGTGCCTCTAGGGCCACCTGTAATCCATTCCGAATAAAGTTTTTCCGATTTATAAACTACGTATATAGGCATACTTACTCCGTCTGCTGTGCCGGAAAACATTAAAGAAATTGCTCCCTTTGTAGAATTCGTAACCCGTTCTGCGTACTTTACCCCTCTGCGAAACAAGTTCTTCGACGAGCCTGGGTCGTCGCTTAAATTTGTTTAGTCAAGATTTAAGATGGGCGAGGGAGGAATGTCTTTCAGGTGTTCTTCTAAATTTTGAAAGTATTCTAAAAATTCCGTTGCAGTTTTTACAGCTCTTGCTTTTTTTATATTTTGGCCATGCCTCGTACTCAGTTTTTCCACGTGCCGCTAGATTAAACTTGAAACCCGTTGTTTTCCTGGGAGTTTAGCATCAAAGACACTTTCTCTGCCATTTTTTTGTAAATAATCATATACTATCAGCCTTAAATGCAGCTTTGTCAAAGGGCATCCGAAATCACTAGCTGCAATTATTACTTTGACAATCTTGTGCTCCTCTTCGTCACTAAGGTGCGTGGGACATCCCACACTTTTTTGGTGCTTTCCCTTTAATTTGTATAGGATAGTAGCTCTTGGAATTCCGAAATGCCGTGCGGCTTCCCTTGAAGACATTGTTTTATCTTTTACATATTGTTTGGCAAGGTTTAACATATCTTGAGTGTAATTTTGATATAGTCGACTGCCGAAACGTCTCCGGCTATTTTTTATTGATCTAACGTCGATCGATCTAACTTGTAATGTAATACGTTAAATAAAATTCTCGATACAATTGTAATACCTATAATAAAAAAATAAAACATTGTTTACTACACTTTTTAATGGTCTACAGTTAGTGTTTATATTGAATTTTAGTTTACCTTTAAAATCACAAAATATTGCTATTTTCTTTGAAATAGCAACCAGATGCAGTTTTAGTTAGTTTTTGCATTTGTCTAAAGTTGTAAGCCAAGGCCTAATTTGTAAGGTTTTACGGTATAGGTACTTTGGCCGTGGAAGGAAAATGGGAGATCTCCCGCCGGGCAAGGTAATCTGCTCGTGGAGCGGGCAACGCTTCATGTGTTATTTCGGAGCTGTTCACTTCTTCACAACTTCAGAACTTTTATAGCGCGATTTAGGCTTTGGTGAATTACACTTAACAGCGCCGTCACAGTACGTATAAAAATATATACATCTTGTTTGAAAGTTAAATGCTAAAATAAAAGGAGAGCCTCAAAGGATTACAGATTAATTCGAATCGTGGCATAAAACAATTTAAAATGAAGTTAAAACAAACATCCGGACGTAGCGCTTTCGGAATGCTTGAAAATACGCTGTATTCGCTAACATATCACCCTGAGGACTAAGATGGAATGTCTCGTTTCCAGTAAAAAGCATCCCGTTTCTCTATCCTCACCATACGAAACACTGCAATATTAAGCTATTTTACGCTGGTATTCTGTCAGAGCGTGGTCCTACTCCGGTTGAGCCAACCCATTTGTGGTACAACTATAATATAGCTGCACCATGGCTCTACCACGTAGAAAGTTAGCTATAATCAAGTAACATGACCAACGTGAAATGAATGAAAATGAAAACATTTTACTTTTTGTAAATTTTTTTTATAGGATAAGGGTGACTAACGAGCACACAGTCCACCTGATGGTAAGTGGTTGCTGCGGCCCATGGACATCTACATCTATCCTCTGTTACAAATCAAAATGTAGATGCGTTGTCACCCGTGAGGACTAAGATGGAATGCCTCATTTCCAGTAAAAAGGGCCTCCGGCCACCTGCACTCACCAAGCGAAACGCAGATGTAAACCTCTACTTCACGCTGGTTTTCTGTGAGGTCGTGGTACTACCCCGGTTCGAGCCGGCCCATCCGTGCGACAGCAAAAGCTGCCGCGTGGCTCTACCACTGTTAAAGTCTTAAATTAAGTGTAAGTTCCAGCCTATATACGTGTGACGGACGGCGAAGAGAGCCACCGCCCCGTCGACCCTCATACCTCGTTACCCCAAGCGCCCCCGCAAGTCACGTGATATCCAACAAGCGCACAGCGACGCCGCGTGACCCCATTGAAAAGTTTAAAAAAATTCGGTATTTAAAAAAATTGCAACAATGCATTAAATATACATATAATATTTTAATTAATGATCGTTTTGCATAATGATAGTTTTTAATTATTTAATCAGCTAAATCGTATTGTCTGAAATATCGCGACACCAAACATATAAAAATATTTAATGGAGCAACTGCTTCTTTTATATTTTCTGCCTCTGGGTTTAGGTGTGACCTGTAATAAAATTTTCATTTTATTTTATGATGACTTACATAAATGAATTTTATTTTCAAATCATTTTTAATTTTGGATGACCTACATCAACTATTGAAAATCTTTAAAGGACCATAGGCCCAGTGGCGTAGCTATGTAACCAAGGGCCCCGGGGCAAAAATGAAATTGGGGCCCTATTGAAACTAAACTAAATACTTTAAAGGTGCAAAACTACTTCATCATCATCTTGTAGCCCACTGCAGGGAATAATAAAGCAAAGCTACTTACTTATTACTAAGTATTATGTGTAACGCATAAACAATGACGAAGTAGATTACAGTTAATATGGTAACCTTAACATGGTAGTGTAATTAAATAAGGAACCATCCCAGGAGGGTACCAGCACCCCTGGTATTGGAGATCCTTGGCTGATCATGGACGCTAAAACTTTTCCTTAGAGCGATGAGGTGGGGGGGGGGGCGAAATTCCGATTAAGACTAATACTGCTCATGGCAAGTAGAGCAATAAGACAAAGGTGACATTGTTATTTACAACCGAGGCGCAGGTGTCCTCTCCGGTCGATACTTCTCTCCTATCCGGAGTACAAATTATAACACCTTTGTGCCTCAGGCTGGAGTTTGCGTATACGTCAGAGAGGACATCTGTTCTCGACGCCTCAGTAGTTTTAAAGTTCGATACGGTTTACACAGCGCTCGGTGCGAATAGCACTACTCTCCCTAGACGTCAAGTCTAATGGGCCTGATGGAGTTCCTCCCATTGTGCTGAAGACGTGTGCTCCCTAGTTGGCAACGGTTGTAACGTGTCTTCTAAAACTCTTTCTACATAGGCGTAGTCCCGAACTCAAAAAAGATAGTTTTAGTGCATCAGATCCCTAAAAATTAATCGAAAATCGACCGCTCAGAACTAATCAACTTGTTCATAAAATAATGAAATCCATTGTGCTCAGCTCATGAGATTGAAGATTACCAACTGAAAAGTGACCGCCAGTACGATTTTCGTCAGGATTGCTCAGCTGGTGATCATTGGGTTACCTGACTGAGGCAGAGGGAGACCCAGGCAATTAATATGGACATAGCGAAGGCCTTCGGTCGGGTCGATCGGCACAAAGCGCTTCTTTCGAATCTCCCTTTCTATGGGCTTCACGAAAATTTGCAACTGGATCAGCAGTTTTCTTGCAGATTGGAGCAACTAAGTCGTAGTAGATGGTGCATGTTCCATTTACAAGCCTATTTATGCTGGTATTTCACAAGGCTACGTACTATCAGCTACGGTGTTTCTTCTGCTTATCAATAATATGTTCCAAACAGTAACGTGCACCGGCTGTGCCTATATTTCTCGGGAAAACGTCGCCGAGTACCGGAACAAACTTGTGTCTGTAGTAGAGTCTTTGCAGGATAAGGTTTTGGATTGGGGCGACTAAATCTAATTAAGTTCAATGCCCAGAAGACACAAGTTTGCGCGTTTACCACTAAAAAGAACCCCCTTGTCGCAACTCCTCAATTTCAGGGCACTCCCCTTGTTACCTCAGCCAGTATCGGAATCTTCGGCGTTGACATAACGAATAACGTGCAGTTTCGTAGTCACTTGGAAGGGAAGGCTGAATTGGCCACTAAAAAGCTTGGCGTGCTCAGCAGAGCGGGACAGTATTTTATGCCGGCACACTGCTTGCAACTTTACAAGGGGCAGGTTCGGCCTAAGCTTAAATATTGTTGTCATCCCTGGGCTGGCTCCCTAGTACCAGCTCCTTCTACTTGACCGCATCCAGCGTAAAGCGGCTTGAATTGTCGACGACCGACGCAAACGAAAGAGGAGACGACTATCGCATTTACCACGGGTAGTGTTCATAGGAATTGTTTGGATTAATTCCAGCCACAAAATTTAATCAACGCATTTCACAAATCCACATCATCGGGATGTTTGGCGGTCTATTACTGTTGAACCAATACAACTTAGCGAGCTTCAAGAAACGAGCTTACTCCTATTTAAAAAGCGGGCAACGCGCCCGCAATTTCCCTGGTGCTATATTTGTTAATAGGCGATGGTCGACATTTGCCATCAGGTGAGCCACATACTCATTTGCCCCTCCCTTCTATATAAAAAAGATAATAAGACGAAGTAGACAATGTTCTACTTATGTTCTGGAAGTGGGAGTAATTTTTGTGATTTCAATTCGAGCCATTCGCGGTCAGCGGCCGAAAAGTTTTTTAGTTCTTATAGAAGATGACAAACGAGCACATAGTCTACCTAATGGTAAGTGGTTGCTGTGGCCCAAAGACATATACATCTATCTTCTTTTTGTGAATTAAAATGCAGATGCATTGTCAGCCGTGAGGACTAAGATAGAATGCCTCTTTTCCAATAAAATGGGTCTCCGGTTCTCTACACTCACCATACGAAACAGCAGCATTGAGCTGTTACTTCACGCTGGTATTCTGTGAGAGGCCAAAAAGTTAAAACTCGAAAATTCTTTACACAACTAGGTTAGTACATAATTTTTCGAATTTCGTTCTTGGAGGCCGTGGGGCCCCTTTAGCTTGGAGGCCCCGGGGCACTGCCCCGGCTAGCCCCTGGGTAGCTATGCCACTGTATGGGCCATAGACGGTCTAAATATAATTACAGACTGAACACATCCCGGAGCATTGGCATGTGATTAGAGTCAGCTCATGTTCCTTTACGCAGGTTTTTATAAGTATTTTTTTTTTCCCTATGAAGGAGCGACGAAAATCAGTATAAGAATCAAATTGGGTAGACCACCATGACCTTTCTCCCGTTTTTCCTCATGTGATCATCATGTTTTCCGGGAGTCCATGTAGCATGCAATCAATCTTGCAATTAAGAATACTTTTGGTAATGACGGTAAAAATAAATTACCTGATTTCTGCACATTTTCTAGCTAAATTTCTTAATATACTTGTAGTGTCTGACAGAAGAGGCTGCCTTGTGCAAGCAAGAAAAGCATAAATCCATTGACCTAAAATTAAACCATAATGCCATTAGTATTGAAAACGTATAAATTGACAGTCAAACTTTCATAAATAAAATAAGATAAGAAATCAAATATATATCTAAACATATTTATGTATTATAGCTTTATTCACAATATTTAACTATACATAATACAATAATAATTGTAAACAGAACATTTTGTCTGTATGTCAGTATTTGTTCACACTTATCTGGTTCTCTTTGTCCTTCCTCATTTAGAACGGACTACAGGGATTGGTTCTCAGCCCTCTTATTTAGTATTTTTTTTATAAAATATACAGGGTTATTTTGCAATAACCGGCTAAATTCGCAGAGAAGGTTCAGAAAAAATAATATTGGTTGTTATTATGAAAGTTAAAATAACATATGGGAATGTATGCAAGTATGCAAGAAAAACCCAAGAAGATCCCTATGGTGCCACTGAAAGTATTATATCTAGAATGTAACTTCACATCTTATTAACATAATGAGCAGTATTTTGTCAATGGAAACAAAAATAAATATTGAACCAAATCTTTAAATTAAAGGGCACGACTTTCCATTGACGTCAGTGGAGTTTGGTGTTGATATGTATTTTTACAGAAAGATTACACTATTATAAGCACACACACAAAGTCTCAATATACGGAAACGCGTAATTTTTGAGAAAAGAATAATTGAAAATCAATTATTCTTGCAATGTTTATGTCTAATCTGCTAATAAACTGGCGCCATTTTGTAATGTCATTGTCGACGTCAATAGGGATGTCGATTCTTTCCGAAAAAGATCGATTTTTTAAATAGATTCGAATTGTAAGCTGATGTATCGATTCCCAAAAAATCGATTTCTAAAATATCGATATTTTTTTCATGTTTGCATTTATAATGTAAATATAAATCCATTTTATGAGAAAAAAATCCCCTTCATCATAAAAAAACAAGGGGACTGATTCATAAGGATTTCTGTATCTATTTTGAGACTGCTACGTCTCCGGCGCTGCGGGAAAAGCAACCTCTACGCCTTAGCGTAACAAATCACAGGCATCCCTCCTCGTCCGATGCCTACGATTTGTTACAGCAGGCGGAGGCTGCTCCCCCTACGCGCCTCCGGCTCTATAAAACCACTCTAGGGGTAGGACAGACTCGTACCAGGTGGAGTCGGGGTCAATCAATTCGGTTCTTTGGCATAAGTTGAACCTAACCTATTTTATTTGTTATCTGCCCTAATAGGTACTGTTAAATAAAACAAATTTCAATAAGAGATCATTTATCATGGTATCTTTCTTGTTTTTCATAAAATGGGTTTATATTTACATTATAAATAGAAACATTAAAAAAATATAGATATTTTAGAAATCGATTTTTTGTGAACCGATACATCAGCTTACGATTTGAATAGATTTAAAAATCGACCTTTTTCGGAAAGAATCGACATCCCTATTGAGGTCGACAATGACATTACAAAATGGCGCCAGATTATTAGAAGATTAGACATAAACATTGCAAGAATAATTGATTTTCAATTATTCTTTTCTCAAAAATTACGCGTTTCCGTGTATTGAGACTTTGTGTGTGTGCTTATAATAGTGTAATCTTTCTGTAAAAATACGTATCAACACCAAACTCCACTGACGTCAATGGAAAGCTAAGCCAATTAAAGTTTATGTAGGTACAGTCTATATATATGTGTACCCATTGCTGGGTTCAGCCCACCTTTTACTTCTGAGAGAATTATGGAGCAATTCATCCACCTCACTGCTCCATTTGCATGTTCATGGCCTTGAAAGGTCTTTAAAATAATTTATTCCCCAAACATGCAGGTTTCTTCTTATTGTTGCCTCCAGTAATTCAGCATTTAAATCACAAGTAACAAATTCATTGTGACAATGGGGATTGAATCTCGGTTCCTTGCATTAAATGAAATTTACAGCAAATGCTTAACCCCTGAACTATCATGGTTCTTTTTTTAACAAAACTTTATATAAAACTAAAGTTAAAACACAACAGGTATAAAACAAGTATAGCAAGAACTGGACACAAATAAAGCACAGATTCATGATTGGCTAGCAGTGCACTACCTGTTTTATAGTCTATTGTTTTTCCTGGTTCCACATCATCTATAATGTCAGTAAGAACTTCTAAAGCACGATCTAGTAAAGTATAGCGTAATCCAAGAACACAAGATAGTGTTGGTTCATTTATTTCAAAGAATTTCCTCCATCCTATTAAATTATCTTGATCAATTTCTACAACTTTTATGCAATTTGGCCAATGTGATTTATTTGCTAATAAACGAGATATATACAATCGAACATCTGAAAAATCAGCAACTTGTATATTTTGCCATTCTATAGTTGGTTTGAGATTATCGGGAACTTTTGCTAGTGGAAGCTGAAAATAAAGCAAATTATAAATACAAGTATACAACTAAATAACTACAATAATCTTCAAAAGTAAGTCTAAATTAATATTACCTCATTCACAAAACAAGACTGATTTTTAGCGAATTTTGAATAATCTTTGTCACACTTCGTCACTTGTGAATAATTTTCGCGTTCTTTTATAACTTTTAATAAATATTCTTCACCTGTAGTTGGAATATCCTTAAGTTCTACGTTAGAGTTAATTTGAAAACAGGGAGACAATAAATCGTCTGGATTGTCAGTATCACAGTCTTTTGGTTTCACAACAATCTTGTTTTTGGGCATTATTTATAAATAAGAAATATATAAACAAATAATTAAGTGCGGAAAATATTAATAGCTTTTCAAACACCACGATAAACAAAAAATTTATTGGAAATTACAATTTTTTATTGCAGCTCTTCTCTTTGTCCATCTTTGTCTATGTCATTTGCATATTTTTATTTGGAGCTCATGGCCTGGTATCTAGACCTTTAGGCCAAGTCTTGAGTATTTTTATTCGGTTTATTATAATTTCCCCACTGTATTTTTGATGAATCGGGAGGGATCTTGCACTGTCACTTGATTTTGCACTATGTCACTAATTTCACTGACAAGAATCAATCTGTCAAATGAAAAGCACTCACATATAAATATGAAATGTTCGATATCACCAACAGAATTATTGCAGAAGGTGCAGTAGCTGCTCTCCACTATGTCCAACCGAGCCAGGTGGGCCGGAACGGTGGAGTGACCAAAATGTAATCTGTTTATAGTCGTAATAAAGTCCCGACTGGCCATTTTCAGTTTGTTATACCATGGTGCTACAGGTAGGTTTTCTTGAACATTTCCATACTGTTTACCCTGCTGTTCTCGGTCTTGTTTCCAAAATTCGACCCATAAACTATTGATCTGGTTGTCAATAAATTGATAACAGTCGGTCAAAGGTACTTTTACTATGGTGCTAACATCCAACATGTTGGTTACATCACGTGCAAATTATCTACTATCTCATTTCCTGTTGATGTGAAGGAATCCACATGAAAGAGACCTGTATACCCTTTTGTGCATAACTAAATAATTTTTTATTAATATTATACAAAATATAGTTTTTTTTAAAAGTCAAATCTGAGATTGGTTAAACTTTGGACCATACTTAAACTGTTTGTTAAAATTAAAAAATTATTAAAATTATTTATACGTGCGATCCTCTTCAGGGCCTCGAGGGCCGCATATACCTCTGCAGTGAAAACACTGAATCTAGGGTCCAGAAGAAAACTTTGACCAAACTTGGATTGGGGATCATAAACAGCAATGCGCACAAAGAGCTCACTTTTGCTACCATCTGTTTACAGAGTATAGTAGTTATTGTCGGAAAGAAAACTTAATAATTCAAAATTATTAAAAAAAAATTAGTAACAATATAATAACAAGATAATGCCACAGTCTGAATATCTTGGTAACATATGGTTTGAATAATATTATATTTAAAATACAGTTTGATCAAAATTGCTACTCCACCGTGCTCATTTTGGGCGTTGTGATAGTGGGAATTACATCCCGAAATTTTAAAATGCTGAGTATCTTTGAGCAAGCATTTTTTCCAAAAAATGCCAAGTTTCATTGAGTAGACCGATATCAACATTTTGCTCATCTAAAATTTAGACAATAAGGGTTTTTTCCTATGTATACTTTGAATATTGTACTGAGCTATACATAACTGCTGTATGTTCTGTAGTACAGAATCTGTACTGTACTATCCATTAATGTGACAGATTTTTTAAAAGTAAGTCTTTAATGAACAGTGTAGTCACAGGTTCATTATCTGTTTTATAACCCAATTCAACTAAAGTTTGGACCATTGCCATCAGAATATTCTTATTGTTTGCAATTTGAGCCTTAAGTTGTGTTTTGTTCAAGTTGGGTTCAGGCACTGTTTTATTTACATTATTTAAAATTTTTACATTTTTATTTAATTTATGTACATTTCGGCTTATTGATGGTAGGGTCTTAACAATGCTGCTGGACTGTACAGGTAAAGACGGAAAATCAGATGACTTAACTGTATTAGCCACAGAGGCATAAGTAATTTTACCCTTTTTTTCAAGTATTTTTTTCATTTTTGTTGGGCAAGATTTGGAAATGGCCAGGTGAGGGCCACTGCAATTGACACAACACAGGCTCTCTTTTTTATCGCAGTCTCTGAAATTATGCTCCCCAGCACATATCGAGCAACGTTGTATACCATTCCAAATTTTCGTAGGATGGTTGAACTTGAAGCACCGGAAGCAACTGCTGTAACGGCGGGACATATTCAAAGACCCTGAACGAAAATAGGTCATATTGTATGTTGTCAGGCAGAACATTTGATAAGAAAGTTATACTGACAGTCTCGAGTCCTACAGTACTTTGACCGACTGTTTTCGTGAATCTCCTCACTGAAATAATTTCATAGACGAAGACAGTTTGTATATAAATCCTTGTTCGAAATGTTGGTAGGCACATATCTGATGATTCCAGTCTTTTCTATCTGCACTGCAGGAATATATACCTTCAAGTTGTGCTTTGTTAAAAAATCTGTATTTGTGATGAAATTATTTGCAGTGTTGTATTGTTTAAAAACAACCGCAATTTTGTTGGCATTGACTCTATGTAAAGCTACCACACCTTTCACCTTCGAAGTAAAAATATGATTTAAATAAACTGGGCTTTTATTTCCAAGTTTAACCTGTTGGTCCTGGCTTTCAACAAAAACTTTGAAGTCCGTATATGTACAATGTTCAGGATAAAGTCTCAGATAACCTGGCTTAAAAAATGGAATAAAGTCATCCTCACCGCCGCCTACTACAGGTCCATATTCCTTCGTACCTCTTACGAACAATTTTGGATCGCTTCGGGGTTCCACCTGGGTCCTTCGGTTCATTCATTTTAATAATTAACAAAATGTACAATTATTTACACTGACTAAAATAAGTTTTGGTAATATTTACACAGGATATTTTAACGAAAAACAGTAATAATAATTAAATCGACCGCCACGTTTGGAGTTCCCGCCAAACCATTTGTCATTTGAGTCTACTTGAATTAAAAACAACAATATCCATCATTTATAAAATTAATGTTATCTATGGTTGCTGATTCAGTAGACAAAATGACGTCTTACAATATTAATTTTGAATCAAAAACCGCTTATTACTATAGAAATCCCCATGAGAATATGCTATGCCCCTGCCATTTGCAAATATTAACTTTATTGCCAGTGAATTGTAGCTATCCGCAATAATAAAATGATGTTGCAACTTTGCAATAGCGGACATTGCTGTTTTTGATTCTAGTCAAAATCTCCTAAGGGCTGCACAATGTGACCTATCAACATATTGTGATGCAGTGTACTTTGAAGGATAATTATACATTGGAACTTCAGGCTCAGAAGGGCTAAAAGCCAGAGCCGTAAAGCCAGTTATATAAAAAGGTATATATGTTCTGTGATGCAAATATTCGGGTAGAATCTACTAGTTAGTATATAGGACAGTTACTATACTCTTTGGTTGGTAGTTAGTTTCAGTATATATAAAAGTGCTCTGTGATAGCTAGTCTGTGATTGTGATGCAAATCATGCAAATTGGGAGTTTTGGCGGGAAATTGACCGGCGGCGGTTTGCTGCTCCTGTATTATTGTATAAATAATGGTTTGAAGTGGACTTTGATATGTAAAAGTGTTGCGATTTTGTGTATTAAGTGTCTACGCATGTGAACTATTAGTGGAAACAGTGAAACAAGTGCTCTGATGGTGATGGATTTTCAAGATAAGCTGTTTGTTTGCATAGGCACCTTTAGATACCATCGCCAACTATCAGCTGTCTGCTGGATCAAGTTGCCGCCAAAATCTCCCAAGAACTGCACAATGTGACGCATCAACATATTGTGAAGCAGTATACTATGAAGGAGTGGGGAAAATACAATAAACCGAATAAAAATACTTAAGACTTGGCCTAAAGGTCTAGATACCAGGCCATAAACTCCAAAAAAAAAAATCATGCAAATTGGAATTTTGGCGGGAACTTGACCGGCAACGGATTGCTGCTTCTGTATTATTGTTTAAATAATGGTTTGAAGTGAATTTTGATATGAAAAAGTGGTGCGATTTTATGTATTAAATGTCTACGCATGTGAACTATTAGTGGAAACGGTGAAACAAGTGCTCTGATGGTGATGTGATTCTCAAGATAAGGTGTCTGTCTGCATAGACGCCTTGAGATACCATCGCCAACTTTCAGCTGTCTGCTGGCTCAAGTTGCCGTCAAAATCTCCCAAGGGCTGCACAATATGACGCATCAACATATTGTGAAGCAGTATACTATGAAGGATAATTATATTATAATATATTGTAACTTCAAGCTCAGAAGGGCTAGAACCCAGAGTCGTAAAGCCAGTTATTAATCTGTCAAGCCTTTGAAGTACACATGAGGCAATCCAAGGTCAACTTTGTAGAACGCTCCAAAGAGTATGGTAATATTTAGAAAGGACCCCTCAGAACCAAAGAGTATATGATCACTACACTACGTTTAGTCAGAACCATAGTTATTGTGCTCATAACAATTATTTTTTAAATGTTATTTAGATGAACTATAAAACTAAAATTTTATTAGAATTAGTTTCGTTATTAAATTACGCTTCTTTAAATTAACAGAATTTACTTCAAATGACGAGTTTCCGCCTCGCGTCGCGTTTACGTCACATACTTTAGTCTTATATCCTTCGCCGCGTGAATGTAAGAGGCAACTAGAAATTTTACAAAAAATTAAGTGGGTACAATAGAAAGTTTTTTGTTAGTTTTTATACAAATGGTAAGTAATTACACTGTTTTAAAATTTAATTCCTTATATTTTGCTTCGTAACAATTTCATATATTTTATAAAATTGCCATTTCAAATACTGTGTCGTTCACGTATCACTATATTTAATAGCCAGAATTAACTGAAAAGTAAATAAAAAGTGTGAGTTATCACAATAAATCATGTAATAAACACAAATTTTCATATCCCACAAAGTCCAATGCGCGAAAATTACGTTTTATGTTATAATTTCGATATATAGTGAACATTATGGCGAAGTTGTTTTCAACAATAACTAAAAATAAAAATGTGAATGTGAAGCACCAGCTTTCAAATAAAAAAAAAATCATCGAAATCAGTTCACCCAGAAGGTTATGAGGTAACACACATAAAAAAACACAGTCGACTTCCTTCTCCTGTTTGAAGTCGTTAGAAAAATGGCGTTGCTCAAAGATAGCGTAATAAAGTATATACTTTATTACGCTATAGTATATACCTGTGATTTAATTTTTTTTGAGGCTTCTACTGAGTTTATCGATATAATTATATTATATATTTCTTTTCTTTATGAAAATCAAGTGTTTCTATGTCCTTGTTTCTTTCTTCATAATATTTATTCGATTTTAACATATATATATATATATATGTATATATATTGAATTTTAACATAATATAGCGATTCGTTAGATTTGCCTTAGTTGTAAAAGTGAAATAATATTTACTTTTTTTTCTTTTCAGTAGAATTGTTTGGTTTGTTATTTAATATTGTTTTAACCATTGAACTTGTTTACGCAACTTTTGTTTAATAAATTGTTTGATGCTGTTTGATGACTTTTTTACACATAATTGTTTACCACCGGCGGATTTTCCGGACCGATACGACTTAAGGACCTTCAAGAAAAGAGCTTACACCTTTCTAAACGGCCGGCAACGCATCTGCAATTCCCCTGGTGTTGCGGTTGTTCATGGGCGGCGGTAGTCACTTACCATCAGGTGAGCCGCATGCTCGTTTGCCCCCTCTTCTATAAAAAAAAAACCACAAAAATATTTTTTTAAATAATAAAATTAATCCCTCCCTCTCCTTACAGTTTCATTCCACTGCTGGTGATGGACCGTTACATCCTATAAAAACCCCCAATGAACATAGGCCTCCACTATATTCCTCATAGAGGGTATACTTGTCATAGTTGCCACGTTCTGTTCCACGGTACACGTACCTTGTTGTATTGAACAGTGGATCAGTCGCCTCTTACGAAACCCACGGAATAGTATGAATATTCATACACCGCCACTACACAGTAATTGATAATTTCTCGAAACATTTCATTTATCGACAAATCGTCTTGCAATCGTCGTCACTCTAGCGCTCACTTGACCTTCATATAAATAATTCGATATTTTAATTGTTGATAATTTTTTATTTTTGGATATGAACATAGTAATGACTCTAAGTTATTTTTACCATTTTTTTAAAAAATCGTCTGGCCTGACCTACTATACTCTTTGGCTTGACCATAGTTCTAACTAAATATGTCCAATAAAATGTCAAGGTCTGAGAGGTTAAGAAGAAGAATGAGTCTACTAGAATCACAGACTAACCCCAATATATACCCTGACGCATAGACATAGTATCTAAATGTTGTATAAGTACACAAAATATAGTTCTTTTTCCTTTTTATATTTCTATATATTTTCATTTGAATAGAATATATATCTTTACAGTCTATCAAGAGACCACTGTTGAACTTAAACATGATTATAATTATTTGACATAGTTTCAACGCTTGGAAAGCGGGTTGTCAACCACTGTTTTTTTTATTTAGCTGTTATCAGGAAAATGCTGTTGTTTATCTTCTTTGATGTTTCCCTATGTCGCCTCATACACCACCCATGGAATGATATGAGGTAGCAGATAATCTTACACTGCATGGCAAATTAGAATAGAATATTACAAAACATTCGTTTTTATTTTATATAGAGAAATGAATTAATCATCTGAATTATAAAAGAACTATTTTTTATGGTAACAATTAAGTTTTTTGTATGAATGTAAGTGCTGTGAATATAAATAAACCCATAACGGGGGAAATAGAACAATATCTGGTAACCCAGTGAAAGTACCTCCCGCCTATTTCTATCTCAAAAGCATACGCGAATGCTTTATCTAGTCAATCCTCTATCTACGCCCTGACGCGATTTGCATAGAGAAAAGGTCACTTGCTCATTTTTCAATCGCATCCACAGACTAATATGATGCATCTTATTAGTTTGTGATTAAAACACAATCATGTTTTGTCGTAGATAAAGGATTGACTAGATAAAGTATTCGCGTATACTTTCGAGATAGAAATAGGCGGGAGGTACTTTCCCTGGGTTACCAGATATTGTTCCATTTCCCCCGTTATGGGTTTATTTATATTCACAGCACTTACTTCATACAACAAACTTATTTATTACTGTAAAAAAAGGTTCTTTTATAATTCAGATGATTAATTTATTTCTCTTGAAAATACATTATGTAAGCAAAAACTACGTGCGGAAACGGCGTAAAAGCAGAATTATCATTCCATGTTCAGCGGCGCATCGACGATTTTACTAGACAGTCAATAAACTCTTTGGATTTCAACAGCACTAAGTGAAGACGCTATTAACACACAGTGTGATATCACTAATAAGTAACAATATCTTAACTATGTATTAAATATTAATCAAAAATAAAAATATTAATTATTAATTAATACTCGTGTCGAGGTTTATGTTGTTCTTATAAAAAAAAAAAATTCAGGGCTGAACACAGACTTCCGAAAGGAAAAGGTTTCCACATAGGTTTTGCAATACCTTGTCGTAAGAAATAATACAAGATGGGGATGGGGCAGCAGCACTTTCCTGATTAAAACTTAAAATAATAAAAAAACTGTGGTGACCAACCAGTATGACGCATATTTTCACGCAGGCGTGGAAACTATGGCAAAAGTCATCCTATGAGGATATCTCGGGAAGGCCTTTTTAGGTGACTTACTTATGGTTAGGTGACTTAATCATGTTACATATTTTAACGGTTACTTAAGGTTAAAGTGGTAAAATGTTTTAGTTAATATACCTTGTACCTTAGCCGTGTAGTGGCGGTTAAGAAAATCCACTACCCCATATCTTCCCGTGGGTGTCGTAAAAGGCGACAAAGGGAAACAGGCAGGAGATAGGCAGCAGCATCTTCCTGATAACAGCAAAAATACAATAAAAAAACTGCGGTTGTCAACCCGCTCGCCAAGTGTGGCAACTATGGCATATAGATAAAGTTACTAAGAGACGGCACCCAGTCCCCGGCGGCCCCGCTATTCCTGGCTACGGTGGCGACCATGGTAACGGCGGGGTGCTAAGAATCTCCGGTGGAGGTTCGGTTGCCACCTACGACGACTCGACCTGGTAACATACAACGCACGCACCCTGAGGACTGACGAGAAGATTGTGGAGCTGGAAGAAGAGATAGACAAGTTACGCTGGCATATTATAGGATTATCCGAAGTCCGCAGAGAGAGGGAGGAAACGGTAATTCTTGCATCTGGCAACTTGCTCTATTACCGGGAGGACGACCATCTGTCCCAAGGAAGTGTCGGATTTATCGTCCACGAGTCTCTCGTTAACAACGTTGTAAAGATTGAGGGTGCTTCGACGAGGGTTGCGTACCTTATACTCAGAATCACCAAACGGTATTCGCTGAAGGTCATACAGGTTTACGCACCAACCTCGGCACACCCCGATGAGGAGGTGGAGGAAATGTATGAGGATATCTCTAGAGCCATGCATTCCTCCAAAACCCAATATACGGTGTTAATGGGAGACTTCAATGCAAAACTAGGCACAAGAGAGAATGGTGAGCTGAAAGTAGGGAAATTTGGAATAGGGCAACGGAACCCAAGGGGCCAGCAGCTGGCCGACTTCATGGAGAAAGAGGGACTCTTTATGATGAACTCTTTTTTCCAGAAGCGGCCCCACAGGAAGTGGACATGGTCGAGCCCCGACGGTTCGACAAAAAATGAGATTGACTTCATTATGACGACCAGATGACAACTGTTCAGTGATGTCTTAGTGATCGTGAGGGTGAAAACCGGCAGTGATCACCGAATGGTTAGAGACACACTGAACCTAAACGTTAAGTTGGAGAGGTCTCGTCTAATGAAGTCAACGCTCCGTCCCACTCGTGCTCTAATCCAAAGTCCCGAAACCTTTCAGCTCGAGTTACAAAACCGTTTTCAGTGCCTAGAAGACTGCAATGATGTGGACGATACGAATGACAAGCTCGTGGAAACTGTCCATGCGGTCGGTGCTAAGTTCCGCAAGACCCGCCGTAGAAGAACACAAAAACTCTCCGATCACACTCTTAATCTCATAGCTGTTAGACGGGAGATGAAGCTACATTCTTCAAAAGATTTGACAGCATACAGGCAACTGAACAGACAGATCTCCAAATGCATGCGGCGAGACTTACGCAACTTCAATACAGCTCGTATTGAAGAAGCGATCGAGCGGAACCAAGGTTCCAAAGTCTTTGCCAGAGATCTGTCTGCCAGAAAGAGCCAACTGTCAAAGCTGAAGACAGAATGTGGCTGCATCGTTTCCGGGGCACCAGAGATTTTGAGTGAGATTGAGAGGTTCTATGGGCAGCTGTACACATCATCGTTGCAGCCACACGCGAGTGTGAGTAACGATCCAAGAGCGAGTCTTATCCGACATTATTCCGATGATATCCCCGACGTCAGTCTGAGCGAGATTAGAATGGCTCTTCAGCACCTTAAAAACGGCAAGGCCCCGGGCGAGGATGGAATTACAGCTGAGCTTCTGAAAGCGGGTGGAAAAGCGGTACTTGAAGTCCTTCAGAAGCTCTTTAATTCCGTCCTCCATGGTGGCATTACACCGGAGGCATGGAGCAGAAGTGCGGTGGTCTTGTTCTCCAAGAAAGCGACAACGCTCTCTTGAAGAACTACAGACTGATTTCCCTTCTGAGCCGCGTCTACGTGCTGTTTTCGAGAGTCATTACGAATCATCTCGCGCGCAGACTTGACGACTTCCAGCCTCCCGAACAAGCCGGTTTCCGAAAAGGCTTTAGCACCATAGACCACATACATACCCTTCGGCAAATTGTACAAAAATCAGAGGAGTACAATTTGCAACTATGTCTGGCGTATGTGGACTATGGGAAAGCCTTTGATTCCATCGAAATTTGGGCGGTGCTGCAGTCCCTTCAATGGTGCCAAGTGGACTGTCGGTATATCGAAGTGCTGAAGTGCTTGTACAGTAGGGCTACGATGGCTATCCGAGTACAAAACCAGAGTACGAAACCTATCCAATTGCAGAGAGGTATAAGACAGGGTGACCTTATATCCCCGAAACTCTTCACCGCTGCATTGGAAGACGTTTTCAAGCTTCTGGACTGGAAAGGACGAAAGGACTGAAAAGAAAAAAACCTTCGATTTGCCGACGATATAGTCCTTATGGCAGAATCGCTGGAGGAAGCACTATGCTCAATGACCTCAATAGTGCTTACCAACGGATAGGTCTTAAGATGAACATGGACAAAACAAAGATCATGTTTAATGTCCACGTCACACCTATGCCGGTAGTTGTTGGGAGCACTAAGCTCGAAGTTGTTGACGAGTATGCTTACCTGGGACAAATAGTCCGACTAGGTAAGTCAAACTTCGACCGAGAGGTCAATCGACGGAGTCAACTCGGCTGGGCAGCGTTCGGGAAATTACGGCACATCTTCTCGTCAGGTATACCTCAAAACTTGAAAACGAGACTGTACAACCAGTGCGTGTTGCCAGTGATGACATACGGAACTGAGACGTGGTCCTTCACTGCTGGCCGGATGAGGAAGCTCAAGGTCGCTCAGCAAGCTATGGAGAGGGCTATGCTCGGAGTTTCTCTGCGTGATAAACTCAGAAATGAGGATATCCGCAGTAGAACCAGAGTGACCGACATAGCCCAATGGATTAGTAAGCTGAAGTGGCAATGGGCTGGCCATATAGCTCGAAGAACCGACAACCGATGGGGAAGAGAGGTTCTCGAGTGACATCCTCGTACCGGCAGGCGAAGTGTTTGGCGTTCCCCCACTAGATGGAGTGAAGACCTGGTAAGATATGCAGGAAGTCGATGGATGCAGGTGGCTCAGGACCGTGCTTTGTGGCATTCCTTGGGGGAGGCCTATGTTCAGCAGTGGACTTGTGAAGGGCTGTAATGATGATGATGATGATGATGATGACCTTGTAAAGCATCAACAAACGGTTTGTTTTTGTAATATGTTCTTATATACAATAAAAACGAATGTTTTATAATATTCTTTTTAATTTACCATGCAGTGTAAGATTATCTGCTACTTGCTACTGAACTTCCAAAAACGCTCTTAAAAAGAGCTGAATTATTAATTCAGCTCTTTTTAAGAGCGTTATGTCCAACACGCTATCGGGTTCTTTAACTGACTTTGCTAAATTTTCGTTGGAACACATAACGGACTTTTCGGCTGTGTTGTCGGGTCCTTTAACCGACTTTCTTAAACTCTTGAATTTTTCTACCGCTTGTAAGGTACGTGTAGTCGCCTCAAGGAAATTTTTAAAGCTGCTAAATCGTCCGTAGTCGGGTAGACTTAACGGCTCTTGCTTTCTTAGCGTATTTACGCTTTTTGGTGATTTTTCTTCACCCGTTTCTAAGCAATTTATGATGTCCACTTGTTTGGGCCATAAATCAGGACTTGTCCTGAGAAATTCAGGTCCTTGAAACCAGCGATGACTTTCATCGAAGGTGGAAGGAAAACATCTAGTGGCGTCGTCTGCCACGTTTTGTGACATCAGTACCCACCACCATTCACATGGCTTACTGTGATCTTCGATTTCAGCCAATCGATGAGCAACGAATGGTTTAAAGGCGCTGGGACCGGGACGTCCTCGGAAGACCCGTAATCCCCGCCTGAACCTATTTGCTGAAAAGGAAGCTGTTGACACCCTTGTGATACTCCTTCACGGGGTTCACATACGCCTCGTTGCCCCCGAACCCAACGTAGGTGTCATAGGAGATTAAGGAATCCGCTGTTGAACGCAACCGTGTTCCTTTTAAGCGGTCTCCCTTTCAATTGGTCCTTCGCAACCAGATCAAGACGAACCGTGTCCTTTTCAATTGGTCCTTCGCAGCCGGATCAAGGAACCAGCTGTGAGCTGCTGGATACCATTCAAGTGGATCTTCGGAGCCGAGTGAAGATCAGCGAACGAAGGAAGCCGGAGGTTTGAGCTGAAGCAACAGAACCAAAGGCAAGAAAACCAGGCCAGCGCAGTAGGCTCATCAGGGCTTAGGCAGGACTGGACCTGGAATACTGGTAGCTACCGGAAGAAAGAAAACCGGGATTGCAGCTAGGGGCGTGTGCTCGCATGGGGCACGTATCGCAGCCAGGCGCAGGTGCCTTTTGAAGGCGCTCATCGTAGCCAAGCAGGGCTTGGTATTTTTCATTTCCTGTCGGGTCATCAGGCTCGGCATTTCCTCTATGGGGATTGTGTTTTCATTTCCTGTAACGCTCAAAGGCGTTTGGTGTTTTCTGTTACCAGGCGGGAGCGCTCACTATTGCCAGGCAAGGGTGCAAGAAAGAAGAGGACGCACTCACTGTTGCCAGGCAAGGGTGCAAGAAAGAAGAAGAAGCATCCACGCTGCTGCTGCCAGGCGATGGTGCTCGTGTGGGCACCTGACTGCATCGCAGCCGGAGGAGGGCGCCTGGACGAGGCGTCACCGGTAACTGGGCGGCGAGCACAGCATACATCCTGACACCCTAACGGTGCAAAGGGTCGGACTCTGGCACAACACCTTCGGGTGGAGCAGTTCTCTCGAGCGAGACTGCGCTTGCACTACTAGCTCGACTGTTTCGCCATATTCCTTGGCAGGACAATTCGGTTTAAAGAATTTTATTTCTCATAAGAACATACAATGGTTCACTTATAATGAGATACAAAGTAATTATTATAATTTGATAATATTATCACATCTACCTCTAGTGCTGGAAGCGATATAGTCTTAGGTTATGCACTTATACATATGAGGTACCATGTGTTAAAAAGATTACAATGTGCGTACGTATTTCCTAAGTTTACTTTTAAACAATTTCATGTTGTTGCAGTTTTTAATTTCATCTGGTAATTTATTGAACAGCTGTGCTCCCTCAAACAATAGGGTTTTTTGCCATAATTAGTTCGTGCAGCCATTAGTTGGAGTTTATTTTTACTTCTTAAGTTGTGTGTTGCTGTTTTTTATGTAACTGTAGGTTTGATTGAATAGAATTAGTGGTTATATTTTTTATTTGGTTGCAAGTGCAATAGGTATAAATTTGTGTAAGATTTAGTAAGTTAGTTTTTCCGTATAGTACTTTTGTTGGAGTTAGATAATGGTAGTGAAATAATGCTTTAATAATTTTCTTTTGGGTTCTTTGAAGTGGATCTAGATTAGTTTTAGCGGCTGATTCCCATATCTCAATTAGATATTCGACATGCGATTTAACTAAAGAGTTGTATATAATTGTACGTGCCTTTTTCGGAATACAGTTTGCGACTTTACGTAATGCACCTAATAATGACATCAGTTTTGATTTGACATGGTTATAATGCAGTCTCCAAGTGAGTTTGTCATCTGCCAACAGGCCTGGATATTTTTCCTGACTTGAACGTTTTATTATTTTATTATCAATAGTAAGATGTGCAAACTCTGGTAAAGGTTTATTCTTTTTGGAAAAAATCATAAATGATGTTTTTGAGGTATTAATTGTTAGTAGGTTATATTTTAACCATTCTCCGAGTAGGTCAAGATCTTTTTGAGCATAAGTTATAATGTTGTGAATAGATTTATCGAAATAGAAAAGACATGTGTCATCCGCGTACAAGGTAAGGTGTCCTGTTAGCCCTATTTTGTTTAATTTATTTATATAAATTAAAAAAAGTAATGGACTGATAATTGAGCCTTGAGGACAGCCATACGATACATTTTCAATGGAAGTAGTAAAATTATCCATTTGAACAGCTTATTGCCTATTTTGTAGATACGATGTGAACATTTCGAGGGCCTTGTCTGTAACACCTATGTTGTTTAGTTTCTGCAGTAGCTTATGATGGCTTACTGTGTCAAATGCTTTTTTTATGTCAATAAAAATCCCCAAAGCAAAATTCCTTTGATCGATACGAGTTTTCATATTTGTGATTAAGTCTACTGCAGCTGTGAGAGTGCCCGATTTCGATCGAAAGCCATATTGTTGGTCAATGAAAATTTTTTTTTTATTAAGTAATAGTTTAGGCGAGTATACATGACTCGTTCAAATCTTTTTGATAAGACAGGCAAGACACTGGCCTATAGTTACTTTGCGTCAGTCCTATTTCCGGATTTGAAGATATCCTGACCTTAGCAACCTTTAGCGTGTCGGGAAAAACACCGCGTGATAAACACACATTTATACAATTCGTTAACCTTTCTACAATTATGCTTTTTAGGCATTTAATCGCTTTGGTGCTTATACCATCTAGACCAGTACTAGTGTTGCTATCGAGATCATCGATTATTTTTGATACTTCATTAGTGATACAAGGTATGAGTTCGCTTAGTGTAATTTCGTGTGTATAGTCACGTTCGTACATAAGGATGTTACCAGTGTTTATGTGATACATATTAGGAATTTTGTTAGCCAAGTCCGAGCCTATTGAGGAGAAAAATATGTTAAATAATTCACATATTGAGTTACCTTCTGTTATGAGTCCCGCGTTCGACATTAGTTTGGGAGGAGCACTGCTGTCTTTAATTTTATTTAATGCTAAGTTATTAATTATCTCCCACATTTTCTTAGGTTTATTGTAACTGTTATGGAACAAGTTATGGTAGTAGATTTTCTTGTGTATCTTGATAAGATTTTTGACTTTGTTCTGTTCTTTAATTAAGGTTTTTTGTAGGTTATTATCTTTTGGGTGAGATTTAGTCTGCTGCCATAAGTTGTTTCGTAAATTTATTGAATTTATAATATCTCGGTTTATCCAGTCGTGTTGAGGTGGGTTTAGAGTTTTTGTTTTTTTATTTTATTTTTGTTTATTTGTTCTAACATAAATTTCTCTAGGTAGTAAAAGTCATTATCTTTATTATTATAATGGGCTATTAAAGTAGTATAGTATAATTTTTCATAATCAATTGCTTTATATTGAATTCTTTTGTGTGTTCTTGTTGCCAAGTTGCCTATTTCGAGAAATATCTGTGTTACGGCCTGCAGCTGCCTAGCTAATGGTAGTATCCACCTAGGCCCATAGTAGGAAGACCCTACAGGCAGATACAGGTCGGGCTTTTGGCCAAAGTGGAAATTTCTAATAGAAATAAACGAGGGGTAAGATCACTATGATAAAGGCACTCACCTGCTCCAGGAGCGGAGACGGTTCTCCAAGACCGGCCCGGCTGATGACAGTGGCGTGAGTGTATGTGTGATTGTATGTACGTGTATGTTGACGTGGCCTGGTCTGGATGACGCAATGCCGTCCGGGAGAAGGTATGCGCTGGTATCCTCGGAACTTTCCCCCTCTGGAGGCACTCTTCCTGGTTTGGCACGAAATGGGTACACGTAGTACTTCAGAGGTAAATCACTATTATAGTTGCACAATTAATTTAACAGAGTTAGTAAGTCCTAATGAACGATACGGGTTCTCACAACGATTTACGCGGGTTGATACTTTCGTAACAAGATAGGCGCGGAAAACAGACGTCAGTATAGCTCGCAAAGAATTCTACAATGACTCTCGAGAAGTCCGTCCGATCCCGCCGCGTAATGCGGCCGGGGGAGGGGAAGGTGACCTCGATATCGAGACCAAGCGCGCACGTTAAAGAATACGTTACGAAGGTATAATATTCTTGCCTAAACAATCTGCTTGTGATCAGATAGGCAAGATTCAATTATTGAGAGGCTAAATGAGTGATTGTTTATATTCGTACATACATGGTCCAGTATAGTGCTTGTGGTGCTGGTTTCACGAGTACTGTATAGTCTATTAATTTTATTCAATATTTCATATCCACTTTCTTTTATTTCAGTTAGGTATTTTGTAACGTTGCTATCTGTACTAAGTAGATCAATATTAAAATCTCCAAACACAATCGCCCTTCTTCTCCGTTCCAATTGTGAGGAATATGTATTTAAAAAGTTGATTACGTTAGAACTTCCAGGTTTGTATATTGCGCCAATGTTCAAAGATAGTTTATCTATGTATATCCATAAGTAGTGGTTCCCATTCTCACATAAATCTTCCGTGATATCGTATTTTATGCTATTATGTACGTAAATTGAAACGCCACCCCCTTTGTAATTTTGTCTATAGTTGTAAATATGTTTATAGATTGGTATCTGATATAGTTTTGCGTCGGCTTCCGAAGAAATCCATGTCTCAGTAAAGATTAATAAGTGCGTAGTCATCGGTATTGCTTTTAGTATACATTTTATTTCATCTAGTTTACCAGCCTTGCGAATACTACGTAAATTAGTATAGAAAAATCTTAATGAGGACGGGTGCAATGGAATGTTTTCGTAATTGTTTATTAATTGATGGCTTAGTCTATCCATGTATTTTTCGGTATGTGGTGAAGCCGTTATTGGTTTTTTGGTAGGTTTTTTTTTACAACAATTGAAGGTATGCCTTTTATATATTTAATAACAAGTTCCTTTTCGCCGTTTTCTATTCCTTTCGTTAATTCCTCTTTCAATTGTTTAAAATACTGCTTTTGCGCTGGTGTTTGATCTGAGTAAATACTTATGTTTTCGGCTAGGTTCTCTTTATTTCGTAAGAGGTATTTCGGAGTATCTATATTGTTAAAGTAAACTTTGATAGGCCGGCTCTTGTTTGAAACATATTTCCCTAGTCTTATACATTTAATTGGCTTAGGGCAGTCTTTATGCAATGATATCAACAACTTCATCACTTTTTCATTATCGTAATTTCGTCTCGTTTTAGTATTTTTTTCATTTATTTCTGGTATACCCGCAATAATAATATTTTTCTCACGATCGCATCGGTCTTTGAGTTCGAGGATGAGGTTTTCGTGGCGAAAGACGGTCGATTTATCCGTTAAACTTTCATTGAGTTGTTTATCTTTTATCAGGGATATTTCATTTTCTATGTCTTTTATTTTATTTTTAGTAGTAGTATGATCGGATTTAATATTTTCTATTTCAGTGTTTGTTTTTGTTCAAATCGTTGTGTAAAATTTTTTGTTGTTGATTTTATTGTTTTTATTTCATTTTTAATTTCCGATATTTCTTCACGTATGTAGTTCAGATTCGCATTTTGCGTTTTGCCGAATTCTTCTAAGAATTTCATGATGTCTGCTCTAAAACTTGCAAAATCTTTTCTATAATCAATTTCATCACCGCGTTCCTTCCTTTTTCTCAGACATACGTTAGAATGAAAATCCTTGTCACCGTGGGTGGGTAAATTAGGCACCGACCCGCTGGCGCTTCTGCTTTCGCTTAGCAACATACCACTAGGCGGTGTTTTCTGTATATTCATTGCGTCGCGTGCAAAGTATTCGTACGGGTGCGAATGTGATGAAAAATGGCAGCTGCTATCGTCACTTGCGGTAGTGAGCGGGGCTGCACCCGTGCCACTGTGTACTTTAACACCAAAACACAAGATCTCAAGTTATTATGCACTTTGTAATTAACTAAACTTTAAATCTGTGCTATTAAGAATCACTTTTAATTGTCAAACTAATATTAAAATTACGATGGCGTATATCCAGTTCCTAAACCTTTCCTCCATTCCATTCCTGCACGACTCCATCCCTGGACGGCTCACCACGGTAGGCCCCCGTCCAGGTTTGATAGGGCTGATAGGGCTGTTAAGTTCGGAGTAGGGTTGTAGGGTTGGGAGTTAAAAGGGTAGGGGTGGGAGGGGTAGTGGGGGATAGGTTGGGGTGTAGAAGGGTTGTAGGGAACATAGGGACCGTAGGGACCATAGGGACCGTAGGCCATAAGCAATAAACGTTAAGTATTTTCATGATTTTTTTTATGAAATTATCGTTTCATTTAGCTGTACTAACATGATAGAGAATGAATAAAGCTAATAAAACTTGTGAAAAGATGATTTCTTTCATCAGGATCGATTTTATATTTTACCCATCATCAAAGGTATAGTCTTCGTTTTCGGGAGCGTTTCAAAAATACCCTGTATATAAAAAAAAAACTGGCAGACGTATTTTAAATAGATGTTCTATTTGATATATGTTTTTACAGTACAAAAAAACTACACCTTGCTTGAATATAATTGCAACATCGTTAAAAATGCATTAAATGCAATGATAAACGCAAAAAGTTGATATATAATTATGCTGCTATTTAAAATACGGCCAGTCTACCAGTATTTTTTTATATATATACTTCAAATTCATAGGCTGCTTTAGCGCTAGCACTTCTTATTAGTTTGTGGCTAGCGCAATCATAGCGGAGCACAGACTAATATGATGCTTAGCGGAGTATAGGCCAAAGAGTATATAATCACTATTCACTACGACTAACGTAAAATGGGGTGAAAAGACACAACTTTCAACTTCTACACTGTTCTTATGGTCTTTCTTTCTTTCTTCTTATGGTCCCCACACACGGTCAGTTAAACTGATATCAGTTCAACTGATCATTTCAAACGGATTTAATCCAAAACAATTTCGACACACACGATCAGTTCAACTGATCATTCCAACTGATCAGTTCAAACTAGGACTGTTGATATTTTTAAAATTACGGATTTCCAATATATCGATAATTATAAATATATCAATATCAGAGTTTTATATTAGTCTATAATTTAGTATATTTATTAAACAAATTAAATTATAAATGAATGAAAATGTTAGGTTATAATTATTAGTAATTATTAATGAGCCGTGGTAGCTCAGATGGTTAGCGCTCGCTGTAAATTTCACAGTACGCGAGCAACCCGGGTTCGATGCCCGCCGGCACCAATGAAATTGTTAATTGCAATTTTAAGTGCTGATTTACCACGTGCTCGACGATGAAGTAAAACATCGTGAGGAAACCTGCATGTCTAAGAAATAAAATAAAAATTTCAAGAAACGTGAAGTTCGCAAACGCGCATTGGGCATCGCAGCGGACGTTGCCCAAAAACCCTCTCAGAAATTAGGAGAGGCCCTCCCAGCTGAGGAGTGCCCACCATTGGGACGTATAAGGCTGTAACTTTAATTTCAATTATTGTTTAATTTAAATAAGACAATTACGTTTCACAATATTTTTCAGTAAGAGTTTTCAAAAATACTCGTTATTTTATATGTTCAGCTGTTTCAATACTGCGATTATTGGGCACTAAAAGATTGATTGTAGAAGTGATTCGTTCAGATGCTACGGATGCAGCTGAAGAAGTCAAATATTTAACAGCTATTTCTAATAGCACGGAAGTAAATCATAAGACGCCTAAGCGATTAAAATAACTTGAGGCTTATACCAACATCGAGGCACTTATTTCGTCGTTTTCTCTAATAGCTCACATGCGCAGACACTGAATACACATAATCGCATCACTTTGATAAAAATCAACTTCAAACGATTATTTAAACGATAAAACAGGAGCAACCATCCGTCGATGGTCCAGCTCCTGCCAAAATTCAAAGTAAGTAAAGTTGTACTAAGTTTAATAGATTATAGTTAAACTGATCAGTTTAACTGACCGTGAGTGGCAACCATTACATATATTGTATATAAGTTGATAACACAGACTAATAATCATATTAGTCTGTGTTTTATTATCAACATGCGTAAGCATCAGCTTATGCATGTTGATAATAAAACACTTGAATGTTGTGAGTCTTGTTGTAGTTTAGCGAATACTAATGCTTCAAACGGGTAAAAACATACAACTTCGTTGTATTTTAGAAAAAAAAAATTTGTCTATTTCTATATACCGAGAATCCGGGGTCAATAGATAATACGACATACGGGTGAATAGAGAAAAAATGCTAGGGTTGTCAAATTTGCTTTTGTTGTAGTATGTAGGTTGTGAGCTTGTGAGTCAAATGAAAGAAACCATAACTGCATCAAAATTGTCATTATAAAAAATAATCTATACATATAATAAAACTGTAAATAGCAGATGTCTGTACATTTTATATTTTTGTAATAAAAGTGATTGAGGGGTACTAAAAATAAGTAATTAAATACATTTCTACCATTTTTAGAATTTTCTGTCTGTCTGTCTGTCTGTCTGTCTGTTTGTTTGTTAACGTATCACGTATAAAGTACTAATTTATATCATAAGAATTGTTAAGGAAATTATAAAGTGTATCTTCGGGTTACATTTAGTCTTTATTTCATTAAAATCAGTTCATTCCATCAAAAGTTATGATAAATATTCTGAAGTATGGGTAGGGAAGTATAGGTACGAATTTGCTCAACGGTGGCTTTGTTTGAGTCATCAAGTGCATTTTAAACTAATATCATATCATAAATCATAGTTAAATTATGTAAAATAATGATATAATTATGTATATCTAAAACGCAGTAAACAAAAGTATTAAAGAACGTATTAAATATATTATACAAAAATATATTAACCTTATTAACTAAATCTAAAGCACAATAGTTAACCCATTTCTTCGATAGATGGTGTTGTTGTGAAAATGTAATGCAATGCAAAAATGCAATGTGGTTTTTTCCTGTAGATGAGTTTTCATATTTATTGCTAATCTTTATTATATTACTCGCTGCCCTACTGCGTGTTGACAAACTCAATTTATTCTTTACCGCCGAGTACTCTATGTGGTAAATCACATTTTAAAAGAGCTATTAACAATTGCGTTGGTTTTGGCGAGAGTCAAACTTTATTTTTTGCTTACTATGCAGGCACTGATTTATAAGTTCTCTTGCGTTTTATATAATGTATCAATCGCGTCAATTAATCTCTTTTATTTTTAGAATTGATGTTAGCAGCGCCATCTCTCTTGAAATATATACATATAATAAAAATGATGATAACATGTTGTGTCTCTTTCTGTACATTGCATATATATTTTGGTGGCTAAAATCATTATGGGGAACTGAAAATAATTAAATAAGAACATTTTATAATTTTTAGAATTGTCTGTCTGGCTATTTGTCCGTTATTATATGAACGCATCACGTCTAAAGTAAACATCTTTTATTTTCACAGAAATCGTTAAGAAAATCATAAAGCGTATCTTCGAGTCACATTTAATCTTTGTTTTATTAAAATTGGTTAATTCTATCGAAAGTAATGATTATTATTTTGAAATGTAGGTTCGAATTTGTTCAATGGCGCCATAAAATCTCAGAAATAGTAATAAAAAGATTTGTGTGTAAAAAAAACGTTCCATAATAATTAGTATACTTAAAACACAAAAAGAGATTTAAAAAGGATGTTTTCTCACACAAAGGACGTAATAGACGGAGTTGTACAAATTACAAACTTTTCTGAATTGCTGTGTTGAGATTTTTCGCCGATGAATCGTATTGAGACTTACTGAAGAAATTTGTAACCATCGAAGGCATACAACGGAACCCGACCAAAATAAAATTAAAAATTTTGCAACGAAATGTCGTGATATTGTATTTATAATATACGCAAAATCAGTACTGCCATTTTAGCGCTTTGGGAACTAGATTTAGCGCTTTTTTGGAATGTATAGCGCGCATTTCGAAATTTTAGCACCTAGCTTAATCCAGCGCTTTTTGGTGTATTTAGCACACATTTCAATATTTTAGCGACTAGCGGGTTATTAACTCTTTTATAGCAGCACTGTTAGTCCACATTACCGATAATAATTATAATGACCTTTATTATTTTTTCCCACAAATAGTACATTGCAGTTTATCTTTTTCAAACATATTTTTTCCACAAAACAAAGAGCATGGGAGACGAGTCCAAACTAGGATACCCTGTGCTATGGATCTCCTGGCTTCCCCTTTAGGATAATCAACTTGATTTTTTTACCGACGACTATAAGCGGGGAAATCCCCTTTATTAAAGTTTTCGTTCATGGTTTTGGCAACGCATTAATTTGCTTTATTCAGTTTCAGTCAGTTGCTTAGAGCACAGCTAAGTTAAAAGTTACTTAGAAGTTATAACACAAAGAAACTGTGTAGCAACCGCAATCAGATGCTGACATCTGAAAGTGAGTTGCGAAATACATTGCACTTTAAAACAATTAATGACATTTTTATTGTTCGTACAGTACTAACTACTGTTGACAGCAATTGCCATAATTATAAGTCGATGTCCTGCGAAGTATTGATACATCAAAAAAATATTGCCAAAAAAAAACTTAATGTTGTCTTCTTTATTATGATTATATAAAAAAACACAAACTTTGTTTGTAGTTAATTTAGCGCGAAATCTAGGGCTTTTTTAAAGCGCTGTTTTCATGAAATCTAGCGCTTTTTGTGTTGTCCTAGAGCTGAATGAGTTTTTTTTTATCTGGCAGCACTGCCCAAAAACCCTCTATTAAGAAGTAACTTTCCTTTCAGTTTTAAGCGCGTTCAGTTCCCAGTTACAGTGAGCGTGTGTTATGCGATGACCGTAAATGAAGCGCAAGGTCAAACTTTACGCGTTGTAGGAGTGTACCTCAGTACTGACTGTTTTGCACATGGCCAACTCTATGTTGCTTTTTCCCGCGTTAGTAGCCCCCGTAACCTTTTTGTGTACATCCCGGCTAAGCCTACTTCTAACGTCGTTTACACAGAAGCTCTATCATAAACGACTTAGAACTTTGATGATAATGATTTATTTAGTTACCACTTATTGATACAGTAATGAAATAAATCGTTTAATATTCTCTTACCTAAACGACAAATTCTTTATGTAAAACCTGTATACGCGAGCTACGCCGCGGGCACAGCTAGTTAGTTAATAAATCTGATATTTATACAATTCTATATTATATAACTTAAAAATATCAGAGTAATATAATTTAACTGCTTTGCAGCGTAATCATTTCCGACATAAAGTCATTAGATAAATAAGCCACTGCTTACATAGTTTTTAACATATTTAGTTTTTTTTTAATAAAAATTATAAAAATTGCCGTTTCTTAAACTATATAACACTAATTATTATACTACGTGTTTTGATTAATAACCTTTGGTTATTTTTTAAGTTGTAGGTAACAAGACGAGATCAAAAATCACTATTACTTATTTATATAACTATGTAAGCACTAAATATAAAAGCCAATGAGGTCTAGTAATTTTCTGCTCACCAGATGTCGCTAGTTGACACTGAGGTAAAGTTTTATTGTTACACAATGTAATTTAATTGGGAAGTTCTTTTTAAATAAAAGTTTATCATGTTTCTAGAGCATTATATTAATACACAAAACAATGCGTCAGTTACCTTTTTTTTTGCACATTCTTAACTTTTTTAAAAGATTTCTAGTTTTATGAATATCTGTGCTTTGGTTCATTTATTTTAAATGTTATTAATATAAAATATAGCTAATAGTACAGAAAGAAACACTAACTTTTACGTTTTACGAACAAGTAATTCAGTGGTAGAGCGAGACGGCAGCTTTTGCTGTCGCACGAATGGGCCGGCTCGAACCGGGGTGGTACCACGACCTCACAGAATACCAGCGTAAAGTAGAGGTTTACCTCTGCGTTTCGCTTGGTGAGTACAGGTGGCCGGAGGCCCTTTTTACTGGAAATGAGGCATTCCTTCCTAGTCCTCACGGGTGACAACGCATCTACATTTTGATTCGCAAACGAGGATAAATGTAGATGTCTATGGGCCACAGCAACCATTTACCATCAGGTGGACTGTGTGCTCATTTGCACCCTATCCTATAAAAAAAAAACAAATTAACTTCCCCGCTATGAAATCTGTCAAATATTATACCTCACTTTCTAGTGGCGCCGCCCTGGTGGAAGAAAAAGTCGTGGATGCCTCATTGACATAATTGCAAGACTTAAAGCTGATAACTCGCGTCACACCTATTCTGCACCGCTTAGATACTTTTTTAACTAATATACCGAGCATCTTTGTTAAACAATAACATACAAATATTATCAATGATGTATTTTCCTAATAAATAGAACTAAATCATATGAGCACACTAAGTATATTTACTGGAGGAACTTCTATCTGGTGTAATGGTAAAACCTCAAATATTTGGAATTTTAATGGACTAAAAAATATGAAAATTTCACATTTATAATAGAAGACATTTAAATACCTATAATATGGTTTAAATGGTTTTTTTTTTAATTTTAGTTTCAATTAGCTACATAAAATTAATTTATGTAGTAAGTAAATGGGGTAAATAGTTGTTGACAACCCTAAAAATCATGTTTCTATTAACCCCTTTTACGTTTCTAATAACCCTTCATTCGTATCTATACACCCCTTTCTTCGTTTTTATTAACCCCAAAGGCGTTTTTATTCACCCCTCAGTCGTATCCATTCACCTCGAATTCGATAAAAAATACCAGTATCCTGATTTTACTATTTAAAAGAATAAAATTGTTCAATGTCGATGTACATATTTGTATTAATAATAGATGAGAAACTTAACTCCCTACAAAAAAATGCAACAAGGAAACACTGAAGAACTTGATGTTTAACTAAAAGACTTACACAGCATAAAACCACTTGTACTCACACGTTTATAATAATCACCCTTTTCTTTACTGTCATCAAATTTGACACTAATTTAAAGGTTACCAAAATAAAGGGAAAATGTTGGCAAATAACAAACAGTAGTAATAAATAGATATTCCCGAGCTGTAGACAAACCTAGAGACAACTATATCAAATAACCAGACTTGTGTCTATTCACCCCGCGATTTCCATTCCCCCATTTTAAGGTACGTTTATTATCCGTAGATAGAGGATTGACTAAGATACTATGTCTATGTTATTATCATAGATATAATAAACGTACGTTTTTCTTATATCTATGTTTATTATACAGTAATCTATGGTTAGTGATGGCGGGAACTTGACCGTCGGCGGTTTGCTGCTCCTGTATTATAGTTTAAATAATGGTTTGAAGTTAACTTTGATATGTAAAAGTGGTGCGATTTTGTGCATTAATTGTTTTATTAATTAATTAGTGGAAACTGTGAAACAAGTGCTCTGATGGTGATGTGATTCTCAAAATAAGGTGTCTGTCTGCTTAGGCGCCTTGAGATACCATCGCCAACCGTCAGCTATCTGCTGGCTCAGGTTGCCATCAAAATATCCCAAGGGCTGCACAATGTGACGCATCAACATATTGTGAAGCAGTATACTATGAAGGATAATTATAATATAATATTGTAACTTCAGGCTCAGAAGGGCTAGATCCCAGAGGCGTAACCGTAAAGCCAGTTATTAATAAAAAAATATCTATGGTTTTACTTCTGGTTCCTACACATTTATTTATCTATGTCTGGATGTCTGGTTCTGTTTCTCTCATAGATATATATACCTATGGAGAGGGCATATTCCACTATAGAAATAATAGTTATACAAATACCTATTATATCGACACACACTTGCCAAAAACAGTTTTGTCTCTTTTTAACAAGGCAGTAGCTGCAATAGAAAAGAGAGACATCTACAATTTGTAAAGTGCTAATTTTGGTAATACTTTCGTGTGACGTCATTAGCTCATCCGTGCTTGACTGCGCCGCCATGTTAAGTGCCAAGTTTTGAGGTAGATCTGCTGTCAAACTCTCAAAAAAGCAGTGAAAAAGTGTCGTACACTCTTATCTATGGTGTCGATAGAAATTATTTTAAGAAATTAATTTTTTTCAGAAATGAATATATAATAGTAATAATAATTTATAAATCCTGGATATCATATTTCATCCACTATTTTATAATCATGCTAGATTTTTGAATTTTAAATGAACAAAATTAATGGACCTGCGAAAATAATAATATTTTTCATATAAAATCTGAATAAAAAAATTTAATATGATATCCGGCAGGACCGAGCATGCTTATATAACTTACCGTTTGTTATAAATTATGTGCAGAACGTTCCTATATACCAATTAATAATGAATAAGTATTGATTTTAAAAACAGTTCATTTAATTTTTACTCAACTAATCATTATTATTTTATATTAAAAATACTATAATATGGGATTAGAATATGAAATCAAGGATCTCCGTCCCATCTCCATACATTTGTTTACTGTACAATATTATTGGACACAGGTATAAACAAAGGTATTTGGTATGCAAACAAAAATATTCATTTTCCCACTACTCTGTCAATATTCATTTTTATTGTGTGATGATATGATATAAAACTAAATGTGTGTGTGTACTTATGTACACACGTAAGAAGTTATACTTCTTTAGCGTAACAAAACAAAAATACGTTTTATAAATATATATATATATTTGAATAACTACCTCGAATATCTATAATATCTATATTATCAGTTCTCACGAAAACTTCACAATTGACAGACAATTACCACTTGAAGTTGTAAAAAATTCACTCTCATCATTTTTCTCAAACGCGCCAAAAGAAGTATAATTTCAAAACTTGAGTAAGCACTTAGCACACTCAGAACATTGTTTAAAACAACTTGCAAGTCAGCTGCCTGCATACTTAACTCATTGTTTGACTGTGTACCTAACACAAAAAAATCTGTAGCAGTGTGCATTGCGTAAGCGTACATTTGCGGTGAATCCTCGTGAAGCAGCTCAAGCGAAATTTAAGGGACAGCAATCCAAAACTTATTTAACAACCAAACAATATCCATTGCTTCATGTGATTGAAAAATTCGTTTGCTCGACAACAAAAACCACGCAATGGATGTTGTTAAACTGTCAAATTGACATGGTTTGCCATTTAAGGTGTGTTACGCAATTAGGCTATGGACTTAATTTCTATAGATTTGCCAGATTTGTTTAGGAGTCACGCTAATTCTGTAGGTATGCCCAGTCCATATATTTCTAAAGGCGGCTACTGACCTGCCTGCCGCAGGGGCAATCTAGGGAGCACAGAGATCGGAGCAATATCGAAGGCCGCAAGGCCGACTTAAAAAATTGCCCCTGCTTGCCTACACACATCACAATTAAGGAGGTAATTAAGGGTCATCCCCACTCCTACACCTTAGAATGCCCCTGCGGCAGGCAGGTCAGTAGCCATCTTTAGTCAGTGGTTTCTCTAGTGGAGGTGGGCAAAGTGTATCATTTTTGTGATTGGAACATTTGCATCTTGATCACTGAAATGTTCCGAAACACTGATATGTTTCATTTGGCTCATTTGTTTCATCGACTCAAAAGATATAAAAAAAGAATGTTCCGAATAGGTAAGGTTGCGTCGCGGGCGTTTATTACTGACTGATCCGTGAAATGTTATGTGACAACAATGCTGAATAATATAAGTGCTTACATTATTTATTGTGTACCGTAATAAGATTGTATATAAAATCTTACTAATTAATAAGATTAATACTTTAACAAAAATGTCACTATGTCAATTAATTATTTACAAAAATGTCCATTTACACAACACAGCAATGTCTATGTACACAGAATTTACTCGTAAAGTATCATAACTCTAAACTTTATGATGAAAAGGAAGAAAGTAAACTCACAATAATCACTACGCAAAGAAATCCTAAACATAACTCAGTATGTTTTCGTAAAGAGGCGCTAATGAATATAAACAATTAGACAAGTGCCGCATCAACGTAAAATGACAACTTGTTAATGCAAACGCTACATACAAAAAACGACCGTATAGTATTTGACACATAAGCGCCTTAGTAGTAATTTTTACGTGCATGAATAACGTCACCGAAAATCCGTACGAGTTGTGATACACTTCTTATTTATTATCTCTATCTGACTTGTGTGGATTATAATTATTTCGCCCGCTCACTCGCCACTCGTGAGACAATAGTTAAGTTAATCATTGTATCAGTCTGTCTCTCCCGCTCATGTCTCAGTCGCCTCCCAAGCGACGCGTTACACGAAATGAGCAAAGAGCAAAGTAATGTTTCACTGTTCCAGATACAAATGATACATTTGAAACGTTGTTACTGAACCAATCTTTTGTGTCACTTCAGTGTTTCGTATCAGTGAGTCGTTTCCGTAAAGAGATACACACGCCTATTCTCTAGTATTGTAAATTAGTCTATGGCTCTATGTGGCTCTATGGTTTTGTTTCTTGCGGTAATGCGGTTATGCGGTTATTTACGGTACGCTGTTATTTAGCATGTGCAATTTACTAATACTAAAAATTTATTGCAATACTTATTAATTATCACGTAATGTCTACATCTAGCAATATTTCACAGTCTGCTTATTCCCCTTCAGAACCAGAAACGCCTCAAGTATGTTTTTATGTTTATTTATGTTTGTACTATGGTGTCGTTTACCTTATTATATTGTCGAGTTCTTTGAATACATTTAGTTCTGTTACCTTTTTTCAGAGCACAACTCAAAGCAGAATACAAAATTTTGACCAGTCGTTAAACCATGTGGACCTTGGGCACAGCATTGAACAGTCTCTAAAAAGTGCTCAAAAAGAAATGCATCAGAAGAGAATTCAAACCATAAGAAAAGAGCTAGATTATTTGAAGTCAACTGAATGGAAATTTGAGTATGATAAAGGATTTGTTCAATAGTTTTTCTGCTATTTTATAATGTTGTCATTTATATGGTCTTGGTTCAATCACTTTTTTACTAGTGATTGCAACGAAGATTCTGATGATGAATTCAAAGAAAATTTTCTTGCAGAAGAACTTGTCGATTTAGAAATTATAGGTAAACATGAAGAGAATGCTATTAAAACAGTTGAAATTACTCAAATACCAAATGATGCTGTTTGCTTTCAAAGAACAGGTATAATAAATGTATTGTTCACTAACAAAGTACCATTGATGTTATATCATACTTATTTATTTTAATATTACTTAACAACAGTAACTTTGTATGTAACTTCATTATTTCCACCAGGGATGGAAAAAATCATGATTTTTTAAATTTTAATCAAATAATGCTGATTTTAAAAAAAAAATCATGACATAATTTTTTTTTTGTATATATTGTAATTCACGAGTTGGTGACATAGTAACTTTTTGACAAGTAGGATTAAAAGTTTATGAATACATATGTAAGATTAGAGTCATTACTCTAATCTTACATATGTATAGAACTCTCTAAGTAACTTTCACTCAGAATTAAGAGTAAAATAATTAATACTGTATTAATTACAGTTCATATCTTAAGTGTGAATTTCTTAAAAATTATTTGGTTGATTTTACTAAGTTTATGAGACTGACAGACCACATCGCTACAGTCTTTATTGATTTTCCAAAGTTTATGAGTCTCATTGCAGTAGAATAATTTTTTATGTTTTAGTAGTAGTTTTTTATGTTTATGTAGTTGTCAAGAATAACATAAAACAATAAAAGGTTTTAACCTTAGATTATTGATAAGTCATCACACGCTCTGATACTGCCGGCGCTCTTGTAAAATGCGGCAACAAATACTACGCCGAAATCAGCGTACCCGAGCCAGTCGCATTGTAGGCAATGTGTGAGGTGGATGTATTAAATGTTTTATTAAATTTTGATCATAATCCGAAGTAAAATACCAGTTTGCGTAGTGAAACTGTGTAAAAATAATACTACAAGAAATAAGAAAGACACTGGGATCACATACTATCAGTAAGTATCATAAAATTACGAAATCTCAACATAAAATAACATGAGCCATAAATAAGTTAAAAAATATGAATGACGCCATTCAGTGTTGCCGCGTATACAAAAATAAAGTTCCCCGTGGCTGAGATTTTTATATGTGAATTTATTGTTACTATATTTTATAATATAATATATTTAACTTATTATAATATAACCACCTAATTCTATACAACAAACATGTTTTTTTTTTGTATTGATATGTGTTTTGTTTACAATCTGTAACGAAACCGGGATTAACATGCAATAAAATGATTCTGTGTGTATGGTGGGAATGAAAGGGTATTGTTTATCATGAGCTTTTACCACTGGGTAAAACCATCGATTCGGATCTCTACTACCAACAAATAATGCGACAAGCAAGAAATAGAAAAAGAAAACGGCCGACATTGATAATCAGAAAAAGAGTGGTATTTCATCATGATAATGCCAGATCACAAGATTAGCTATCTGTTTGAGACAATCAATACACACTAACATTCCTAAAAATTCAGTATTAGCTTGAGTACTTAAAACTGGTTTAAAACTTTTAATCATTATTCTCTTTTGTTGCTTGTGTTCTTTAAAAGAAAGCTTTCTGGAGGTTTTAATATTTAAGTTTATTATATATTGTTTTGCGTGTTCTAAATAACTAAATAAAATATATATATAAATGAGATGACTAAATTCATGTTCCTTCAAATCTCTGGTATTGAATGTATCAAATAAAACTATTTGTCGCATTTTTTTTAATCAAAAATCCCAAGATTTCTATAGCAACGCGATTATGTCACTACCTACAAGAAGGCAACAAGTTATTGAACAGAATGGACTCATATATATTATAGTTAAATGTAATAAAACTTTAAAACAAAAAGTCTTGAATTTGTATACAAAATACGAAGGAACTTTTTCCCCAATCTTATATACTAAGTAAAGGTGTAACAAAATAGTACTCGATAACTTACGGAATGATTCTGCCTGTCAACATGAATAATTTTTACTATGGGATCATCTTTGAAATTTTCAATTTATTCATGGTAGATCCACACTGCAGCTATATTTCTGGTATAGTTGTAGCACGAATGGGTCAGCTCGACTGGGGAAGGACCACGCACTCACAGAATAGCAGTGTAAAATAGCAGCTTAACACTGCTGTGTTTCGTGTGGTGAGTGTAGAGAACCGGAGACCCTTTTTACTGGAAACGAGGCATTCCATCTTAGCCCTCACGGGTTGCATCGCATCTGCATTTTGATTCTTAATTGAGGATAGATGTAAATGTCTATCGACCACAGCAACCACTTATGATCAGGTGGACTGTGTGCTTGTTTGTCACCCTGATCCTATAAAGTAAATCTCAAAGTCAGTTATTCCATACAAAATTTCGTACAAACTTGTTTTGAAATGTATGGAAGACCTGATTTTTCTTACGATTACGAAGATAGATCTATAGTAAAAGTTGTTCATATTGACGTGTAGAATAGAAATAGAAAGCACTATTTTGATTACACCATATATATAACTATTTTTTTAAGTAATTTTTGAATATTAGTTAGACATGTAACTAAAAAAATTAAACTGATAAAAAGGAGGCCATTATTCATTATTAAGTATTTCTGGAATACATTCACAACTATGAACTTAACTACTAAGCCATTGCATAAAATAAATTTTCCCGTTAATCGGGTAATAGTTAAGCTGCTGGTATATGCAATTATTCACACACACTAGCATCCTTGCAAATTGTCTTATACACACTACAATATTGAGATGCCACATTCACGGAGCTGTTACTTTCAGGTAGTGCGGTACCTAGTAAGAGCGCGTAATGACTTATCAATAATCTAAGGTTTTAACTTATTTTAAGCTAGTTTTATGTCATTTTCTGCCTGTTACATTAATTTATACATGTTGATGTCAATGATTTTTTTAAATCAGTCTTGATTTAAATCAGCTAACCCTGATTTCTACTAAAGAAATATTAGAGAGAAAAAAATAATTCACCATATAGTTCTAATACTTGCTAATATATATCAACTTTGGTGTAATTTTTTATATGAACTTGCAGAATTTTATGATACTCTTTCTTTTTTTTTTTTACTTATTTGTTAGATCATGACTACAATCTCACCTTGTGGTAAGTGGTGAGGAAGTTTTAGATCCTAGATGGTAAATTACACTGTATTATCACAACAAAAGCTTATTCATTCACTGATGCCTTAATAGATGCACCAAGATTATAAACAGGCAATAAATTATTTATCTCCTTTAGGACCCACCTTTGTAGTTTAAATAATTTACTGAATCTTTTAGATGCTTAATTACTAACCATGTACTCAGATGAATTATCTAAGCAAATTTTGTATCTAAATATCTGATTTAAGAGTTTTAAGAAATTTGACATAATTTTGAATATCTCTCCTTATAATGTGTTTTGAATGTAGTGTCTAGAAACAACCAATGATATGAATGAATGAATATTAAAAATATTATTTACTAACACTCACAATGTATAACTTTCTATCTAGTGTAAATTATGCATTATGAGTTTCCTCCATATTAATATTTAAAATTATGATAACTACCTATTCTTGACTGGTTTTTTTTTTCAGGTGTGATTACATTTAAGGATGATAACTATGTTTTAATTGATGGAATGTTATACTTTGATACAACTGTCTGCTCCCATAATTTACATATTAATGATCAGGTCTTATATTTGGGTTATAAAGATTTAAATGAGTCTATAATTGTTGTTCGTATATTGGAAAATAAAGGTTTGTTTTGGGGAGAAAATGGAGATTCCGAAGAAAACAAATTTCGTGTTATTGAACATATCCTAATTGGTGAAGTTGATAATAGAGAGGACAGATATGTATTCATTAAAGAATCTGACTTAAAATTCAATCTAGATAATGTGGAAGGAACATTTGTACCTGTCAAAGGGGATTGGCTAGAATTGAAATGTACAGTTCAATTGGATGAGGATAAGCAATCAGATATTTCAATGCAACAGGTATACACTTTATATATTTAAGTTATAAAATTTGTATATGTGTAGCTTGGTGAGTGGATTCATCAGGTGGCTCAAGAATGTGTTTTGTGGAGAAGGCCTATGTTCAGCAGTGGACTTGCAAAGGGATGTAATAATAATGATGATAGTGATCATTATCATTGACATGTTTTTTAATTTTTGGTTTTTGATACACATAACACAACTCTTTTCTTTTTTTTTTTAGTTTACTGATAGTTGATATTTATTAATCTTTTTTTGCCTTTTTGAAAAAGAGGATATGATTTTTAAAATCAGCCATGTATTAATGGCGTAAGATTATCCAGTACCCCATATCATTCTCTGTGTGTCGTAAGAGATGACAGAGGAAAATAAAACAGGAGATCGTAGTGGCATTTTTTTTGATAATAACTCAAAATAATAAAAAAACTGTAGTTGCCAACCTGCCTGCCAAGTGTGGCAACTATGTCAAATATTTCCCAATTCCCAAGACAAGGGAGAGGAATGTGTTCAGCAGGGGCATTTGATAATGATGTAATTAATTAAAAGTATAACTTACGTACTTGCTTAATACAACTTACATCTCCACTCTAAAGTTTGCTTGCAGAAATTTATTCTTAAATCATCATCATAATATTACAGATGTTAAAATATTAAAATTGTGGACCAAAAGCCAGAATAAATGTAATTTCTTCATATGACCGCCCCATCCCTTGGGAAGATTCGGCCAAATATCTGGGGGTCACGTTCAACTTCCTCATGAGTTTTGCGAAACACAAGTGTAGTACGCTACAGAGTCAAATCAGTCATTGGCCGTCTCCACCGTCTTGTTCACAGAAAGAGTAAACTGTCACTAAGTCACAAACTCCACCTGTACAAAACCTGCGTTAGACCTATTATATCTTACGCCAGGGCTTCCCAACCTTTTTTACCAGGGACCAGTTTGATTTTTTTGTAGTTAGCAGGGACCACACAATGTGCTAATCTAACAATAAATATACTGTCACAACTTTTAACATAATTATATAAAAAACTGAAAAGAAGCATTCATTGACAGTATTATTTGTGTATTTATTGTAAAAGCTAATAAAAATTTAAATCTTTCGTGAACCATATTTAAGCTCTTGTGGACCACTGACACAAGCTAACCAGTCAGAGGCGGGGGTCTGCACACCCAAACTCGGACAGCGGTTAGATAGCTCAAAAAACCTTAACAGAGGGGACATGATGATTGGTAACAATACCAAATCATAAACCATCATCATCCTCATCCTCATCCTCATTATCATTGCCTTTCCCTTTTAAATAGCTGTATCAGATGACGCTGTAAGAGCCTTATAGGCTAACAACGCCAACATCTCAGAATATAGATAGGTACAAAAACAAGTCACGTCTTTCATTTCAAAATGCAACTTCCTTAGTACATATCAGTCTGGCGGGGAGGCTGACCGGTATTAGCCTTAAAATTTTTCGGAGACATGTGAAGTCCGCCAACACGCATTGGCGCATCACGGCAAACATTTCTTTGCCCCAAAACCCCTTTGAGAAACGGGAGGTGGAGCAGCGGGGCGTATATAGGCTGTAACTATTATATAGGTAGAATACAAAGGCGAGCTAATTAAATTCTTATCTTCACGCACAATCCCTGACGGGGTAGCCAGAGAGAACAGATCGCCAAGTGTCACGATCCTTACATACCTCTTTCGCTTCTTTCAGATTCATTATCTTCTTCATACATGCACGTCTAGGTATCCGAGTACTCTTGACCCTACCTTCTTCGAACAATTTGCTCACATGGTCTTCGAAAATTAGTCTCGGTCTACCTCGACACCTTTTAATATTAACTTTCGCGCTATATATTTTATTCACCATTCGGTTTTCACTCATTCGCTCAACGTGCCCAAACCACCGAAGCACGCCCTTATCAATTTTTGTGATAAGGTCATCTTTCAAACCTGCCATATTGCGAATCTCTTCGTTTCGCTTTCGGTTGGCCATGGTAACGCCGCACATTTTACGAAGAGATCGCATCTCCACTGCATTCAACTTGCTTTTATACTTCTTCTGGCATACCCAGGTTTCGTTGCCATATAACAAAGTCGGTACCAACACTGCGTTATGTATTGCAAGAGAAATCGGAAAGATTTCTATGGGAGGCACAATGCGGATTTAGACCTGGAAGAGGATGCACGGATCAAATGTTTTCTCTCCGCATGATCACGGAGAAGCTTCTGGCTGCTAACCAGAAGATTTTCTGTGCTTTTGTGGATCTTGAGAAAGCATTTGATAAGGTTGTAAGGAAGAAAATGTGGGAACTGTTGCCGGGGTATGGTGTAGATGGTCGATTGCTAAGGGCTGTGCAGTCTCTTTACTGTGACTGTAAAGCCTGTGTGCGGGTAGGGCATGACCTGTCACCCATGTTTAGCGTCCAAACGGGCGTAAAACAGGGTTGTGTCATGTCTTCCTGGCTGTTCATACTGTATCTCGACAGCTGTTTACAGAAGCTGAAAGATAGCTGTTTGGGTGTGAAATTGGGTGACATAAAAGTAAATTGTCTGCTGTATGCTGATGATGGAGTGCTTATTGCACCGTCAGAGGCAGAACTGCAGGCATTAGTCACGTGTATGAAAGAGGAATGTGAAATTCAAATTCAAATTGTTTATTGCATGTCACATTACAAATTTAAGATGTTACATTTGTTAGGTATACATGTGACGCCCTACAAGGGCATAGCAACACTAGAGGACTAACTATTTTTGTTTAATCTAACTTTTAAAAAAAATTATAAAATATCATGTCGTCAACATTCAATATTATTTTATATAAATTACTTAAATTAGAAATATAATATAGTCGAAGTATTCTTTCTTTGTCATTATATATCGTCAAAAAATTCTTTCAAAGTATAATAACATTTATTAATAAGGAATGTTTTCAATTTTTTATTAAATTGCGCAGGGTTTTCTAGGATTTTTATAGAATTCGTTAATGGTTATAAATCTTTATTGACATAACGTGGGGGCTAGTCGAAACTAATTTTAGTTTGGAGAAGGGTATCCTAAGCTTATATAAATTTCTATTATTTCTTTTAGTTATTGTAATAGGTGAGTAGAATTTTGGGTGTTTCCTGACGAATTTACAAGGCTCGAGGATGTAGATAGACGTAAGTGTTAGTATTTTATGTTTAATGAAGTGAGGTTTACATGATTCCATTTGGTCTAAATTTGTTAATATTCGTAGATACTTCTTTTGTAATATAAATAATTTGTTTACATCACAAGAGTTTCCCCACAATACGATGCCATAGGAGAGTACCGAATGAGCATGTGCATAGTAAGCCGCAAGGGCAGTCTTAAAATTCACACGTTTGAGGTATCGTAGAGCGTAAATAAAAAAGGATATTTTTTTACAATTTTTGTATGTGCTGTTTCCAACTCAAATGCGTATCCAGTCTATTCCTAACAAAGTAGCAGAGTTAACAATTTCTAGTTTTGTGTTTTTATAGCTATAAGATATTTGTAAAGCAGTTTTTTGGTAGGGTTTAAATTGAATAATTTTAGTTTTATTAAGGTTAAGTTGTAGATTATGTAATTTTAGCCAGTTAGTAATTTTATCTTATGTATAGTTCAATTTTGTTGTTAAATCCGTGGAATTAGTGCAAGAGATTAAGATGGAGATGTCATCGGCAAAGAGCACACATAGATCGTCCAGTATGTTTGGTAGATTATTTATGTAAACAAGAAACAAAATGCATCCCAAAACGCTACCTTGTGGGATAGAACCAGTAATGACAGTTGCATGAGATCTAACATGAGTAATTTTGCCAGTCTCGAAGTCGGTATTTTCAATTTCTACATATTGAAAGCGGCTATCAAGATAGGATTTAAACCAATTGTGAGCTACTCCCCTAATTCCTGTTTGATATAGTTTATCCAATAGTGTTCATTAACAAACTCTGTCATAGGCTTTATTCATATCGAGCAAGAGGCCTACTGCGAATTTTTTATTGTCGATTTCGTCAAGGATGTTTTTTACCTATTTATAAATTGCTAAGGTGGTAGAGTGGTTCACAAAAAGTCGTGTACGTTTTAGGATAAAATATACCCTCTGCATTGCTCTATATTTGTTCGTTTGCACCGCCTTATGCATTTGAACTCTGAACGGATCGTCACGGAGTCCCATCGCCTCAGATGGTCATCTCAATACTATGTCATAAACTACATATTATATAAAATATATTCCTAACAAAACCTTGGTTTCCAATTTTACACATTACTTCACCGCGTAAGAGGAAGTGCAGGTACAGCATCTGCCACCTTCCACGGAAACTAATATAAATGTTGATGAAAATGAGATAAGCATGGATGAAATAGTGAAAGCGTTGAAAAGTATGAGATTAGGTAAGGCTGCAGGGTATGACAGGATTACCGTCGAGATGCTGAGGGCTGGACAGGGCCTGGTGGCTAGTCAGCTGTACCGCCTTTTCAATCTGTGCTAGCGAAATGGGCAAGTACCGGGAGACTGGTGCAAAGCCGTAATCGTGCCATTGTATAAGGGAAAAGGGTCACGGCAGGCCTGCATAAATTACCGCGGTATAAGCCTTCTCAGCGTCGTCGGTAAATTGTATGCGAAAGTGTTGATTGAAAGGGTTGTGAATGAAACAGACGAGAAAGTATGGGATGCACGAGCGAGATTTAGAAAGGGAATGGGATGTCTTTTCCTTGCGGTGCATAGCCGAAAAGTGTTTGGCTAAAAACAAGAAAGTCTACTGCGCGTTCGTAGATCTAGAAAAGGCCTATGATAGAGTGGTGAGGAATGAATTGTGGTCAGCACTGTCCGTGAACGGTGTGAGCAGTATCCTCATACGAACATTGCAATCTCTTTATAGGGATTCTAGTGCTTATGTAAGGATAAACGGGGCATACACTGAATGGTTAAATGTCGAAAAAGGTGTTAGACAGGGATGTGTAGCGTCACCATGGCTGTTTAATCTGTTCATGGACAATTGTTTGACATTTAAAAGAGAATGAAAGTGGGTTGAGAATGAATGAGTTACTCGTCAAATGTTTTCTCTATGCTGATGACCAAGTATTACTTGCGTCTTCGGCCGAGGAGTTGCAGGAGATGGTAACTGCTATAAGTGGAGCTTTTGTTAGAAAGGGAATGAAGATGAATGTAAGGAAGACGAAAGTGATGGTGTTTGAAAAAGATGAGGCAGTGACAGACTGCAATATCGTGATTGAAGATGAACAAATTGAACAGGTGAAAGAGTTTGCGTATCTGGGTTCAAAGTTTACAAGAGATGGAAAGTGTGAGAGTGATATCGAAAGAAGAGTGAATGCAGGAAACATGGTGAATGGAGCTTTGCACTCCTTTATGAGCAGTCGGAAAGTGTCTAACAAGGATCGTTTGGCTGTGCATGAGGGGGTGTAGAATAGAATAGAATAGAATAATTTTTTATTCAATATCGATTATTAGATAATTCTTATTGAAAGTCATTTTTTATCTACCACTGATTCGGAAAATACCTCTGTTCGGGGAAGAACCAGCAAGAAACCCAGCGGGACTTTTTTTTTCAAACAATTTCGTTTATACAATTTTTAAATAATTTTTCATAGAACCAGCATGGTGGCGATCACCTTATTCCCAGGGGTTATTTTCATTCATGTATTCCTTGATATTATAATAACCCTTTTTGTACAGTTTTTCTTTAATAAAACTTTTAAACTTGTTTATTGACAAACTTTGAATATGATCTGGGATTTTGTTGTAAAAGCGTATACATTGCCCCATAAATGAATTACTGATTCTGTGGAGTCTAGTAACTGGTATTACAAGCTTATGTTTGTTCCTAGTGTTTAAAGTATGCACACCCTTATTCTTATTAAAGCTATTTATGTTTTTATGTACATACATTACATTTTCATAAATATATTGCGATGCCAAAGTTAATATGTTTATTTCTTTAAATTTTAGTCTGAGGGACTCTTTACAAATGTTGGTTCCGACACTCATGTACGGAAGTGAAAGTTGGGTATGGCAGAAGAAACATGAAAGCAGAATAAATGCAGTTGAGATGAGAGCATTAAGAAGTATGATAGGAGTTAAACTGAGTGACAGGATAAGAAATAGTGAGATAAGGAAACGTTGTGGTCTGAAAGATGTAGTGACAAAAATTAAGAAATATAGTATAGAGTATGCTGAGATGGTTTGGTCATGTCGAGAGAATGAATGAAGAACGATTGACGAAAAAAGTATAAGGCGAGTGTGAATGAAAGTGTTGGAAGGGGTAGACCTAGGCGGACATTTCTAGACCAAATCAGGGACGTCTTGAAAAAAGGCCAGGTCAAGAGTACCCTAAACCGTAGAGCATGTATGAACGGAATAATGAAAGTGGACGAAGCGAAACAAGTATGTAAGGATCGTAGCAAGTGGAAAGAAGTGGTCTCTGCCTACCCCTACGAGAAAGAGGCGTGATTATGTGTATGTATGTATAATACTTCACCGCCGAGCACGTGGTAAATCAGCACTTAAAATTGCATTTAACAATTTCATTGGTGCCGCCGAGGATCGAACCCGGGCTGCTCGCGCACTGTGAAATTTACAGCGAGCACTTAGCTCCCGAGGTACCACGGCTCTGGGACTAAGTGCTCGCTGTAAATTTACACACCTACATAATTTGTACAAAACATTGCGTATGTATAATTAAATAAATAGTAGATAGAGTCGTTACTGAGTTATTCAGTTTTGATTACTACTGCACCAAAATGATCGGGTATGCTACCCAAGCTAATTACGAATAAGCATAATTAATTAAGGTTTCTAACCTATGGCTAAAGTTTAAATTAAGTACTTATTTATTAGGTTTATTCATCTGAGCCATTATCTTACTTAATGCATATTTAAATTCTATCAAGTAAAAGTTGTAGAGTTTATATTTTATAATCTTTACATTTTCAGGTGCTATCAGTGCTATCTTTCAAACCATTAAGGAGCAAAGTTATAACTGCAAACATTAATGATTGGACTGGAATATATGGTATATGTAATAGGATAATATATTTTGATAAAAATTGTATATTAAATGGATTCGAACCTCTGATAGGATCTAAAGTAAGTTGTTGCACAATCTCCATCAATAATAATAAACTAATACCACTAAAATCCTGTGTAATTGTTTTTAGGTTATGGTGGAAGTCATAGAAAGTAACCAAGGTTTGTGTACATGGAGGGCTATTAAAATGATAGAAATTCAAAAATCGCATAGTGACATAATCCAACTTGAAACCAGTGATAATGCAGCAAGTCTACGGGTTGAAAAACAAAAGAATATTGAGATGACATATCCTCTGAAATTTGAAAATTTACATTTTAAGCAAACGTCTAAAATAACATTAAGTGTTACAAATAAAAGTAATGAAATGTATATTTTAAATAAATGGATAGTGCCAAGTAAAAAAAGGGATTCTCAAATTAAAATCGAACCGGTTTTAACTGATCCTGTGCGACTTTATCCTGGACAATCAATTAATTTTACAATAACATGCAAGCCGAAATTTTTGGGGAAAGCAAAAGAATGCTTAGTCTTGTTATTTCGAGGTTTCCAGTTAGAGAGATTTGTTGAAATCAATGTCATAGAGGAACAGTTACATTTAAATAACACTGTCAGTCTTCATGGGGTTAATTATAAAACACATAATGAAAAGGCTGAAAACATGAAAAAAATAAGACAGAATAACACAACATTCATACCTGGGGAGAGACCTGTCAAACCCCCAGCATTTGTCCCAGTAAAACTTGGTGTTTTTCCAGTTCCAGAAAAAATATGGGATGCTGTTCTAGGTGACTCGGAGCAAACAATGTATAGTAATGAATATGATAAAATAATTGAACGAATAGAAACACGTTTTCCTTGTTTATCAAGACCATTAAACATTACCAATTATATTGATAAATGGCATATTTTATTGTATATGGAAGAGATACAAACTAATATAAGTATGAGAGCATATGACATGCCCAAAGTGTTTCTTATTAGATGCCAAGACTACCTATGTGTTGAAATAAATGGCCTGTCTGAGAGAAGACCATCATTAATTAAAGGGGATAGAGCTATTGTGAAAGATATATGGGTTACTAACTCTCCTCAGTATGAAGGCTATATTCATGAAATTAAAGGTGATTTAGTTCTAATGAAGTTTAATCGTCAATTTCACGAATCATACAATGGCAGTGATGTTTCAATAGAATTTCATTTTAATAGATCAGTATTTAGGCGATCACATCAAGCCATCAATTACGCAATTTCCCATTTGGGTCCCCATATTCTGTTCCCAACTCGCATCGTGCTACGAGAACCTCAAGTATCCAAAGAAAAATTAACAACGATGCGTTGGTTCAACAAAGACTTAAATGAAGGTCAAAAGGCTGCTGTTACAGATATATTGTTAGGAGAATGTCGCCCAATGGCTTACTGTATTTTTGGCCCACCTGGAACTGGCAAAACAATTACAGTTATAGAGACGATATTGCAAATATTGACTCTTATACCAGAAAGTAGAATTCTTGTGGCAACACCTTCTAACAGTGCATCCAATTTAGTGACAGAGAGACTGATACAATACAGGAACGAATTTGATGGCTCGATTGTTAGACTTATTGCAAATTATTTAGTTGATTCTGAAAATATACCAGATATTATAAAGCCTTATTGTGCGACACTCGATATTGCCAAGGAAGAAACGTCGAAGTCTAAACATACAATAAGAAATGGGATAAATGTAGATTGTCAAAAATCATTTATTGGTAGGCATCGTGTCACTATTGGAACATGTTATTGTATTGGGTCACTGGCACAAATTGGCTTGCCCAAAGGTCATTTTACGCATATTATAGTAGATGAAGCAGGGCAGGCAACAGAACCTGAAATTATGATTCCAATGACTTTCATTGACAAAGATAATGGTCAAATTATTCTAGCAGGTGATCCAATGCAGTTAGGGCCTGTGGTGATGTCAAAATATTGTAAAGAGTATGGTATGGAGGAATCATATATGTCTAGGATTTTAGAATGTTTCCCTTATCAGAAAGACTATGATGCATTTAAAAATGGCTATGATAAAAGGCTTATAACAAAACTAAACGATAATTACAGGTCTTTAGAGGAAGTTATATCATTGCCAAGTGAAATGTTTTATGACGCAACTCTGGTAGCTAGAATTGACAGAACTCAACCTTGGATATCAAAAATTATTAGTGCTACTCGCGAAATATTTGATTTAGAAAGTGCAAGATTAGGTGGTATATTTGTACATGGAGTTAGAGGTAATAATAAAAGAGCTGAAGACAGTCCGTCATGGTATAATCCACAAGAGGCCTCAATGATAGCTTTGACTACTTGCAAACTGTTAAAGAGGGATATAACCACAGATGATATAGGGATTATTACACCTTATATAGCACAGGTATACACTCCATATATTATTTAATGATTTTAATCAGCCCTCAAACTAAATTTTGTAATAGTATAATGAAGATAGGTCTTTCTTATTATAAAATATATTCCATAATTGTAAATGCTTCATGCAATATAACATCTTCCTGGCATTTTCCATAGTCTACTTTTACAACACGCAAGGAAAGAAAATGGATGAAGGATTCTCATTGTTGCCATCACACAGTGAAAAAAAAAATCTTTTCTCTTTAATTACTTATATGTCTATAAGGCCGGCCACATACATACGGAATTCCGTTTCGGAATCCCGATTCGGAATTCCGTGAATACCTCACACACACGTTTTTTTTTCGTTCGGAATAACAAGGGTCAGTTGAGAGACGTTAGCCATTGAGTATAGACATTCTGCCAGCGAATAATAACGACGAAATAATCTAACGAAGAAATAATAATCGCGATTCCATTGTTGCTGTATCATTCTTACTACGTGCATCCCCTTATCACTCTACGCTTGCAATATAGTCAATGCTATGTAAAAGAAAAAAGAAAGATCTATCTATCCAGAGATATTTTTCAAATATTTATGTATGTAAATTCTTTCGACGAATTATTAAATAAAATAAGATGAAAGGTTACGAAAAGCTATACACCTACAAGATTAAAAAATACAATGTAAAAACATACATAAAGACACCTACTCGCTTCGGTCGTGCGACGAACACTGAGCGCGTTCCGTACGGAATTTACATATGTGTGTTGCGACTCGTACAAAATCTATGGAAGACGTGCGTTCGGAGCGGCTTTTTTCCGTTCGGGATCCTAAACGCACAGGCGGTCATACGGAATCTCGAATCGTAGAAATGTCGTACGGAAAAATACCGTACGTGTGTGGCGGGTCATAGATTTTATATGGTCTCGTTGCGTTCGGAATCCCGAATTGGAATATCGAAACGGAGTTCCGTATGTATGTGGCCGGCCTAATTATTACTTATGGAATAGAATAGAATAGAATAGAATGATTTTTATTCAATATGGATTATTACATAATACTTATTGAAAGTCATTATTTTATTTACCACTGGTTCGGAAAATACCTCTGTCCTGGGAAGAACCTGCAAGAAACCCAGCGGGACTTTTTTTTTAAACATAATTTCACTTAACAATAATTTTGTTTATACAATTTTAAATGAATTTTCATAGAACCAGCATGGTGGCGATCACCTTATTCCCAGGGGCTATTTTCATTCATGTATTCCTTGATATTATAATAACCCTTTTTGTACAGTTTTTCTTTAATAAAACTTTTAAACTTGTTTATTGACAAACTTTGAACATGTTCTGGGATTCTGTTGTAAAAGCGTATACATTGCCCCATAAATGAATTACTAATTCTGTGGAGTCTTGTAAGTGGCATTACAAGCTTATGTTTGTTCCTAGTGTTTAAGGTATGAACATCCTTATTCTTATTAAAGCTATTTATGTTTTTATGTACATACATTACATTTTCATAAATATATTGCGATGCCAAAGTTAATATATTTATTTCTTTAAATTTTTCTCTAAGGGACTCTTTACAATTTAGATTATAAATCGCCCGTACGGCTCTCTTTTGCAAAACAAATATAGCTTCAATATCAGTCGCATTACCCCATAGCAAAATTCCATAAGACATTACGCTATGAAAGTAACTAAAATACACTAACCTAGCTGTCTCAACATCTGTGAGACTTCTAATCTTTCTTATAGCATATGCTGCAGAACTATTACTATATGATCTATCAACACATTTCATCACAAGTTCACTACTGAACATGTCTCCCCCATAGATAGTCACAAAGTAGAGCCACCTACATCCATCGACTATGTATTTCATCAGGTCATCTCTCCATCTAGTTCGTTAGTCATTCAACATTTCGCTGGCCAGAACGAGCCACTCGAGAACCTTTCTTCCCCATTAGTTATCGGTTTATCGACGTATATGGCCGGCCCACTGCCACTTAAGCTTATTGATCCGGTGGGCTATGTCAGTTACTCTTGTTCTTTTGACTGTTACTGTTACGGATTTAGTGGGAATAATACAGATATATTCAGAACAAATCCTGGGGATTAATATGTGCCAAATTATTTTATTCCAGATAAAATATTTGAGGCTCTTATTTGAATCAATGGGTTTGCCTCAACCGAAAATTGGGACTGTTGAAGAATTCCAAGGCCAGGAACGGCCTATTATTCTTATATCTACTGTTAGATCTACGGATTCATTGGTGCAAGAAGATCAGAAACACTGTTTAGGTTTTGTAAAGAATCCGAAAAGACTGAATGTTGCTTTAACTCGAGCCCAAGTGTCAGCTGTTCTCTTTTGCAATCCTCACCTTCTGTGTTTGGACTCTTTGTGGAAACGAGTAATCGTAAATTCCCTTAAAGAAGACAAATATGTGGGATGTGATATGCCTGCCTATGTTTTAAATAATTCACAAATAAATTTAAGTACTTAGCTTGGTGTGTGTAATTTTTAGCCTTTTGAACCTTCTGTGTACAAAAATAAAACTAAAATATCTTTATAAATTAATACTCAGCATAGCGGGACAATTGTATATGCGGTAGAAGATGCATAGAAATGCAACGTTTCTTCGCAAGGTCATTGGATCAAGCCGATCGGAAATAACTAGATCGTCAATGATTCGAGCCTCTCTCCGTTGAATAAGGTCTAGTGGAAGGAGCTGATACTGGGGTTTCCCGGCCCAGAGACGAGAAAACAGTATTCCATATGAGGCCAACCCTGCTCTTAGTAAAGCTATAAGCGGTGGTCCGGCATGAAATACCATCTTGATCTACTGAAAACACCGAGCTTTTTTGATGTCAGTTTAGCCTTCCCTTCCAAGTGAATGCGGACTGTACATCTCTCGAAATGTCGACGCAAAAGATTCCAATGCTGGCTGAGGCAACGAGGAGAGTGTCCTGAAATTGAGGAGATACGACAAATGGGTTCTTTTTTGCGATAAACGTGCAAACCTGTGTCTATTGGGGGTTAAACTGGAATAGATTTAGTCGCTCCCAATCCGATACTTTATTTAACAAAGACTATCCCTCACACTGACACTCTACGACAGATTCCCGAGAAATATTAGCACCGCCGTGGTGTATAAAACAACGCCAGTGCTGTCGTCTGCATAACAATAAATGTTACTAGTATGCAACATATCACTGATACGCAGAAGGAACAGGGTAGGCAATAGAACGCAGCCTTGTGGAATACCAGCATTCACAGGTTTGTAGTCGGAGCATGCACCATTGACTACCTTTATAGTCCGATCTGTAAGAAAGCTAGTGACCCAATTGCATAATATTTCGGGAAGCCCATAAGAGGGAAGCTTCGAAACATATCGAAAGACTTCGCTATGTCCAAACTAACCGCCTGGGCCTCCCCTTGATCTCTACTGCCTCCGCCCATCGGTAAGTCAGGCAGACAAGAATACCACCAGCTGAACGACCTCGGCGAAAACCGTATTGACGATCACTAATCAGTTAATGATCATGCATGCCGCCAAATCATGCAGATGCATGTCTGCTATGACAGTTAATAATTTATTTCATTATTTTGGAGAATAAGGAGGTGACGGAATTAGTTTAAAAAATATAGCCCAAGGCTTGTAGTTGGATGGGTTCGAGCAGTCACCTTTTTAGGGATGGGGTGCACTAAGGCTGTATTCTATAAGCCTGAAACGACGCCTTAAGAGAACCGGAAAAGATGTGTAAAAATCAGTGCCAACTCTGGAGCACACGTCTTCAGCACGATTTGGGGAATTCCACTAGGCCCACTCGACCTGTTGACATCCAGGGACAGTGTCCAGGGAGCTGTGTAAACAACACATTGGATGGAGCACTCACACGTATGTTATTGGTATGTTCCCCCCGTCGACGAGAGTCGAGTTGCATCCCCCCTACTCAAAGATGGTAATGATGGCTTACAAAAATTCCGGGATCAGAACGCACGAGTTCCCGAAGGAGGGCAAACTAAAGTCTTGCCAATTCTCCCAATGTGCTCAGATTTTGCCCTATTTTGAAGACCCTAGAGGCAGATTTGTACTTCTTTTTGTGTGCACTAGTGTTTGCACCCCGGGACGCCGATGCTTCAGTATCGAGTGTCTAAACCAAGGCTTGGGATCTGCCGCCGATAGGCACTACAGATGACGGGATGAAAACTCAACAACGATTTTTATTGGATCATCCAGCGAGATGCAAACCGTCCTTCATGAGTGGGATGCAAAAAAAGCCCGCATCGAATCCTAATCCGTTGAGCTAAACCACAGAAGGCGGCATCTTACAATTCGTGCCTACAATGAGCAAGTGATGGGATTTGTAATCCGGATCAGGCAGTGATCCGAAGAGCCAAGAGGACGTATCGACGGAGACCCCATATCCGTCCGTATGATCCTCCACATCTTGTGTCCGCGTGGGCGAAGTGATCAGTTGTGTTAGACCATATGTCAAGAAAAAATCGTTAGCAGATCTTCCCCAGTAGTACGAGTACCGAGCCATTCGTCGTGGTGGGCGTTGAAACTTGTGCGTTTGAAATTTTGTGTATATTTTGCGCCATTGAAATAATCGGTTACTGATTGTCTGCCATGGATTGTCTTAGTCGAGAAAGGTGTAACGTTTCACATTTTTGATACATCAAGTAAATTCAATAAACCACGTCTTATTTAAGTTTCACTGAACAAATTACGCTTAGGCAGTGGTGATAGCAATTGCTAATCTTGCGCCTGGCTGAGAGCTCGACGCTTGCGGACAAATGCCTTGTCGTGGCGGGGGGGCTTAGTAGCCGTGGCTTGGTCACCCACGGTGAACAAAGAGGAACCCCTTGGCTGGCCCGTGGTGTAGGGCCGGCCCGAGGTGGCCACTCCGAGTGGGCTTGGCGAGCCCACTTCGGATGTGTGTCGGGGGCTGCGGTGAGAGGGGAGTCCGCACCCTCTACCGCTGCAGCGCTGAAGAGGAGTGTTGGTATGGCGATGCGCCACTCGCCCTATCCTCCGCGACTCTGACGGGGCCGCACCGTTAATGATGCGGTGGTGGGGCTGCGGGGGGAGAGGAGTGTCGGTATTGCGAGGCGCCGCTCTCCCTACTCTCCGCAGCCGAATCTCGGTTGGCGGTGGAGCCATAGACCAGATCCGTCGCTGGGGCCAGGAAGGCTGGTGCTTCTGAGTGCTAGTTTTTCCTGGCCCCATGGCCTTCGCGCATCCGACACGGGGGCGTCCGTTGCGCATTGGAAATTGGAGGCCGAGGAGGAGGGCGCACCATGTGTTCTGGTGCGCCTTACCTGAGAAGGAGATGGGGGAGGAGTGTTCTTCTCCCGGGGAGGGGCCGCCATGGGGCGGCCAGCGCAGGTGGGGCCGCGGAAGTGTGCGAAAGCGTTCCCGTGGCCCTGCCAATATGCGACGAGTGTGGAACACCATGAGGTTTTAGTCGGTGCGAGTCCGACATAACCCGTCCTTGCCCCCGCGAGGCGGGTATGCGTAGGCATTTCCCCATGTAAAAAAAAAAAAAGCTGTGGAGAATCCCATCTATTTGCCAATGCGCCCGGAATGCTGTTCGAAATTTCGCGCACACGTCTTAAAAGCGAGGCTCTTAAATTTTCCACATGTGACTTGATGGTTCCTGAGTAGGTCTCAAGAATTTTTCATACCCTCAACTTTCAAAGCGAGGTCAAAAATTCTTAAAATTAGCCATCTGATTACTTTTGGCCATTTTATCATTCGTAAAGTTAATTAGTTTGTTACCTAACCAAAAATGACTGCAAGAAAGCTAAGATTGAATTAACCTTTGGAGGTTTTATTAAGTTTAATAAATGAAACATAATGTTATTAATTATTTTACTATAAAAAGTTTTCAAAATATCGACCTTGATCGACACAAATTCTACATCGCCATAAAACGTTTTCTTTTAGTTGTATGAACGCTATTCCCTATGTTGTTTTTTATAGTTTATTCTGCGTTTTAATTTTGAGCGTAATTCAGTTACGTTACCAATTTGTTTGGCGTAAACCAATTCTTTATAATATCCTCAGAAGAAGAATCGATTAGGTTCAAGTCGAGAGACCGTGGTGGCCACGCATCCACGGCCCATCCACCTGTCTCTAAGTCTTTCATTTAAATGTTGTCTGACAATTCTCGCAAAGTGGCATGGAGAGCCTCGTTTTGGATTCGATCGGAACAATCGGCTGTCCGTTTAAGATGTCTAACCAGTATTTCACGCTAAATTGCTCTTGAAAATTGGATTCATATGTCAGGTGTGGACTTTCAATGTATCAAGAATGATAATTGTGGATGTTAAAAATCCCACATCGCTTAAAATGAGATTCATCGGTCAGTTCTATGGAAAAAAATTTCGCCTTCAGCTTGACGCTGCAACATTTATTATTGGGAAGTCGTCTGTGGGCTCAAGCTGCTGCAATTTTAGAATATGATATGGATGAAAAAGAGGGGGAGGTGCAACGCTCTTGTTCGATTATTCGATGTGCCTTTGATTTTAGAATTCCGATGCGGCGTTCTAATGTTTACGCAGTAACTGATGGACCTCTTGCCACTTCTTCGCGTACTGATTCGACAGTATCTGGGTCATGCATTTCTTCTTCGATGTAAGAGTTATAGACCCTTAAAATCATACGATGATCAGGCTCAGTTTCAGGATGAGGTGCACCTCCATTTTGTACGTACTCTCTATACAATGTGGCTACTTTTGGATTGTTTCCTCTTGCATAGCCATAGAAGTAAAACAAGAACATAATTTCTTGATGTCTAAGGCATAGTTCACCATATTAATGTATTCGAAAAGTCCGTTGATAAAGCCAAATTAGTCGGAAGTCCGTATCACCATAAAACCGAATCCTAATCGCACTATAAAGTCCTTAAATAAAGCAGAGTTCGTCAAATAATCACAAATTAGAAGCGTATCGTTTACAGGTGATAGCGTATCGTAAGGTGCAAATGCAGGTAAACGACTGGCCGCAGAACACAATAGACCACCGTTCGCGCTACGCCCTTCACCTCATGGCCCATCTTCTACTCGGGGAGTAAATACCGAGAATGGCAATATTTTTAATAAAAAAAAACTGGCTAAAGGCGCCTACTGACATACCTACCGCAGGGGCAATCTAGGGAGCACAGCGATCGCCGAAATATCGGAGCTGTCTCTACACACACGCCTGCCGTATGAGAGTGTACGTCTCGCTGCACGCACGTGTTGAGAATGACGCTAGTTTTATCGAAATATCAATGAATCGGTATAATATATAGCCTTGGCTCTTTTTTATATAGAATAAGGGTGACAAATGAGCACAGTCCATCTGATGGTAAATGGACACTGTGGCCCATAGACACCCACATTTATCAATAAAACAACCAATTAATTAATAATTACAAACATAATATAGTGCTTATAAGCTGCAGCATAGCTCTGCCGCGCTATTTTTAAGCTATCAAAGACAATTAAATATGACTAACTTCACTCGTAATAATTTAATATAACCAATTTATTCTGTGATATAACTTAACTAACTAGTGCTTAGTAACTATAATTTAACTAGTGTTACAAATATCCAGGATAGTTTTCTAATGATGAGTTTTAATAAATTTAATTACTAAAATTTGTATTTTTGTTTAATTATTTAGTTAATGACATTTTATTTATATTCCAGCAATTTTAATACTATTGGAATATTTTCTTTCCCATACTAGCCCTTATGATAAGTTAGGTAACAAATCCCAGTAATGTTACTTGTAAGTTACAACGTTCAAATAACGTTCTTTCTGCGGTTCTGACTTGTATTCATACGTGTGCTCCGCGCGAAACGAAAGTCGCAACGAACTGATTGAAATTGCCCCAATTCCGCTACACACGCGACAGCGGCAGGGCCGATCTAGGGAGCAAGAAAGGTCTTGCGCTCCTGCCGCCCTGCCGCAGGGCCGACTTAAAAAATTGCCCCTGCTTGCCCACACACATCACAATTAAGGTCATCCCCACTCCTACACCCTAGATTGCCCCTGCGGCAGACATGGCAGTAGCCGCCTTAAGTGCGTGTCGGTGTCGGGCCATGCAAAATGTACAGGTAGGGTTCCGTAGTTGCCCGTTACAATACGTGACCTTTCTTGATAATGAGCATAATAAGTGAATTTGCTGTTTGACCGGCTATAACGACTAAAATGGGCCCAAATAGGAAGATACATGCATGAAGAGCATGAAGCTGATACCTTTGAGTTTGCGTTGTCCGATCTTAAAGCACAGCTGCTGCACAGTGCATGCAATATATGCTGTAAACTATTGGTATGCGGCTAGAAGGGATTATAATATGGAAAATATAATGAAATTTAAAAATGATATAAAAAGTCTCTCTTTTTGGGAGATATATGAAACAGATCCAAACGCAGCATATAATAAATTTATATGCTGCGTTATATATATTATATATTCAGACTTATTTACCATTTGCGTTTTCCAATGAAATTAATTAAAACAAATATAATCAAAAAACCAAAGTGGCTGTCTAAAGGAATTAAATTATGTAGTCGAAACAAAAGAAAACTTGTGGCAGTTAAAATTAAATCCTAATAGAAAGAACAAAATTCGATTTTCAAACTATTCACAGTTACACAAAAAAATAATTCAATTGACACAAAAGGCACAAAACAACCACAAACTAAAAGCATCTAAAAATAAGTCTAAAACAACTTGGCAAATTATTAATCGAGCAAAATTCATGCCGCCTAGTGTTCATTAGATATTTACAAAATAATAATGTCTATCCATATTTAATATATTTAGCACTATATTGCCGCCTCTTCTTTTTTGCATCCGACATGGCTTTGTTTTACAAATATATAAATAAAGTGTTGAAATTAAATACTTGTTTAAAGATTGCACGCAGAACCACTAATGAAAATATTTAAAAAAAAATCGAAGCTTTTATATAGGATTTAAATCATAGATTACCCCCTAATAGATTCCGCATACAGGGCCACAAACGCGCGCAACACATACTTGCTGTAGCTAGCATACGAAGTGAAGCTAAGAATCACGACATCAGTATCGACCAAGTTTGTGATCCGTAGGCACGTCCGAGTTCTTGACAATAAAAATAGTTTTGTATCCAAAATACATTACAAATGGCTTCCTGTGCAGTAAAATGGTGTGACAAGTCAGCTAAGGCATCCAGTTATCAAAAAGATGGATAAATTTTAATTGGTAAGTAAATTCTATTCTTATCACGTTAACCTATTTCAAATGCACCGGAGATCAACTTATACTGGTATATTAATGGTGCAAAGTGATAACAATTAAGCACCCGTTGATGTCTTTGTGAAATGTCCCTTTCACTCGTTACGTAAATTACAATAGTTGTCTTTGTCTAACAACATCACGTGTATCGATAGTGTTGTGATTTTTAAGTCGATATTTGTTTGGTCATCGTGTAATTATTTTTTTCGAAGTCATATTATTTTATAAAAATGGTGACGTATCATTGTGGTACCTATATGATATAAGTTTCCTAAATGCCCCGAAAGGAAAAAAGGTGTGGATCGACGCAAATTGTCGAGGGGACGAATGGTTTCCCACCAAAAATAGTGTACTGTGCTCAAAACACTTTACAGACGATAATCTTCATAATATTATGAAAAACCGTATAAAGCTGTTGGATTCTTTCCAGTTTTGGTATGGACTTGCATTTTTTTTAAGATTAGTACTAACGTAGATTACACAATAATATCATTAAGTGGTTGAGTGAAACATGATATTCTTATATTTAGGTAAATGTTACACGTCGAAATCAAGCTATTTTTAACGGATTTATAAATCATAAAACTTGTAAAAGTTATAATGTGATTATTGTTTTGACTTGGTATTTAGCGTTACATGAACTTCAGTATTATCTTATTATAATTATTAAGTACATCTAAATTTTGAAGACGTGCCGTATGGTGTATTAATTAATAATACTATATCGGTAATGTTTTAAAAGAAACGAATATGTATTTCTGATTTAGATTACTGGTATTCGCCGCTGAAAGACGCGAAAAACCCGCCAACACCTAAAAATCAGAGTCATTGCTTAGAAACGCCTACAAAACAAAAAATAAATTTTTCTCCTATACCTGATACGCCATCTGCATTTGATACTCCAGTTAAAAACGTCTTTGTAGAAGAATCATCGAATTAACCAACGTAATGAACAAAAAAGATAAAAAAGTTAAAAAGTTAAGTGATTCCAACAGAAGACTAAAAACACAAATAGTTTCTTTGAAGTCATTATTGGTAGAATTAGAAAACACAAATTCATTAGCAGCGGAAAACAATGACGCATTAAGTTCCTTAGAAAAATCAAAATCTATAAAATCAGGCAAAATTGTTAGAAAAAAATATTCACCACAATTGAGAGCTTTTGCACTCACCATAAATTACTCAGCTAGGCTTATAATTATGTACGCAAAACATTTAATACTTCTTTACCTTCTGTAAAAACACTAGGAAAGTTTGTAGTTTTAACACAATCAATTAAGTTTAATTATAAATAATAATAATTATAAAATAATATGTATAATAATAAAAATAAAAATATAAATAAAAAAATCACCAATTCGATCACGAAAGTTGTAATCATGTCATTGATTTAGCTAAGAGTGTTATGGAAAAATACATAGACATACTCGTAAGATTACTCTACTCATCCAGGAAGACAGATCCTAAGAATTCTGTGAGACAATTTTATACTAAGATTATCCATTTTAAAAATCAGTCAAATATATATTTATAAATTAAATGTACAAATATATGTATACAATGTTTAATTTTTTAATAAACATCAAATAAAAATTGATTAATATATTTATTTATCATTATCAATAATCAATAAATCCCAAATTTATCGATCAACATCCCAACCCTGTGCCATCACTATGGTTTGGTACATTCTAAGTTTGACCTTTAAATATCCAATCACAGCGCATTTGCCACGTCCCCCGCAGCCCTTGCATAGGGCCAAATTTGGTGAACTCGAAACAGAACAAATATTCAATGATGCGGTATCTATTAAGGGGTAATCTGTGATTTAAATACAGCATGCACCGACCTTGATTGCGTACGGCGTACGGGCTATCCTACGAAATCTATGTTAAGTTAAGTATTTCTATTTTATATACCATCATACAGGAAACAGGACAGAAATATAAACTAGTTATTCGATATTGAGTAGTAGTTAGGTTTTAATTTTAGTAAATTATAAAAAGTAAAGTACCTAAATGAGTGGCCCACTGTGGGTTCTGAGTTCTGACAGCTCAAGCGGCAGGTAGCCTTTGTAATAATGTCTTTCGGTGCAGCCATGGCGGCGGCGTCCGCGTGGGGCGCGTGCGGTATTGGGCAATGGTCATTTTTATTATATTATTATTATACTTAGTGCTTACATTGGATTATGTTGAATGTATATTATATATTATTATTACACTTCCCTTTATTAATTACCTTTGAATTGGATTTTGTTCACAATTTCAAGGGTTTTAATTTTTTCTCGCTGAACCCTAATTCGTTTTCTAAAACAAAAGTAGCCTAAGTTACTCCTTATGGCATCAGGTATCTGCCAGTGAAAGTCCCGTCAAAATCGGTCCAACCGTTTCGGAGATTCGCTGGAACAAACAGACAGACAGACAGACAAAATTTTTTAAAATTTTATTTTTGTTATAAATATCGTATATACTTTCATATGCATTGAGTAAAAAGCTGTGATTTTGACATTTCAAACAGACACTTCAATTTTATTTATTTGTATAGATTAGTTTATTTTTGTTATATTGCATAAAATGCACATATAATATCACTTTATGGAAGTTTTAACACCAACTAATTTTTTTAATGAAACAAAGATTTCATTAATAAAATATTTATTATATTTTATTGAAGTCCACTCCTGAATATAGACCTCCCCCATAGATTGCTTCATAGGGGCGGTTTTTGCCATAGTTGCCACGCTCGGCATTTCTTGCAACTATATATTCTTAATAAAATTGTACTATTATTCGATTCATTTTATTGTTCCAAAAATTGTCATTTTTTCAAATGCGTTCAATACGTATAGGTTCATTTTCATTCGCCCGAATTCCAAAGGAGACAATCATATTTGCCGTACGTACGGTCAGGTTGCCCCTGTACCTGGTAGTCAAAATAATTCTTTTGTTAATTGTTATGGTGTTAGATTTTTATCATATTTCAATAATTTTATTTTAATTAAATTAGCCCATTTTTGGATTCTGTAATAAGCTAATAAGACACTTCACCTCTACTAGCATGTCATCACCAATTAGTCCGTCAAGTGTAGCCCCAATAAAAGGATAGGTTTTATCAATGAACAATCCACAAGGCTCTATACTAAGGTTCTTTTGCTGCTGTATCTGCTGCAGGGCCTGCTGCAAGCCATTTGAGTAACATTTTACATTGAAAAAATGAAATTGTTTTTTTATCTGGTGGGGAATATGGTGGGTGCTGCATCAACTGAAAGCAAGCACTTTTCATGGCAGCGGTTGCAACATCAAATCGATGGGCATTATCATGATGAAAAAGCAATCCAGCGCACAATTTTGCTCGACGTTTATTCTTTAGTTCTTCGCATAGTTTTTTGATTATTGATGCTTAATAATCTCCGGTTATTGTCGCTCCTCTACTTAAATATTCAAACATTATTATACCCTCCGCATCCCAGAAGACAGAGGCCATTAGTTTTCCAGAGGACGCAGACACCTTAAATATCTTGGCTGGCGGGGAAGACGGTCTTTTCAAAACTTTGCTTTGGTTTTTCGTCTTCGGGTCAAAATGGTGTACCCACATTTCGTCTATTGCTACGAAACGAGAGCTAAAAGAATCTGGATATTCTTCAATTATTGCTTAGTTTAGCTTTGAAATGTCAACTCTTGCTTTCTTTTAATATTCGGGCATCTGTTAACATTACCAGCGTGGCGGCCACTTTCTTAAATTTTAAGGTATGAGTTAAAATAAACTGAATTTTTCTCAAATTTCAGAATTCAGAATCGGAGCTTTAGAATCTCAGCTAAATAACGGATTGTCACACGTCGATCTACCTTAACAATTTCTTCGATTTTTAACGTTTTCTTGCGTAGCGGGCGTAGTTGGCTGCTCGGATGAGTATCGTTATATAGGTGGTTATGCTACGTTTAAATTCAGAGCATCAGTTCAAGTTTCCCCATATTGCATACGAACCAAATTGCCGCCAAATATGAATATTGAAAAAAATTGGGTATAATTTTTAATTTAAATAGTTATTTTTGGCATTCGCTACTAACGAAGTTCAGATTCGAAAAAATAAAACTAATTTCTATAACTCATTGATGAAAGTCCTATTCCGAAAATTTTTAGATCAACAAAGTGAATTATACATATAGTTCTCGGCCTTGAAGATCACGTCATATTTATGATGATTTTGTTTTTCTAGGGGTTATAAAGGGTTTTCAAATCGACACTGTTTCGGTTTTTTTTTCGATCGAGCAAAGTACAATGTATCGTGTTTTGAACATTTAATATCACTCAATAAAGGATGTATCTAATACATGTTTTTTTTCTGTAGTCAAATATAGTAATTTGACTATTTAAAATTAATTTTACAAGAGCCAATATTGGGATAAATCACCGTTAAAAATGAGCCAGAGTAACCGACATAGCCCAACAGATTAGTAAGCTAAAGTGGCTATAGGCAGGTCATATAGTTCGAAGAACTAACTACTGATGGGGAAGAAAGTTTCTCAAGTGGCAACCTCATACCGGTAGACGAAGTGTAGGGCGGCCTCCCACTAGATGGAGTGATGACTTGGTATGATATGCAGGAGGTTGATGGATGCAGGTTGCTTAGCAACGTGTATTGTGACAATCCTTGACTTGTGAAGGGTAGTAATGATGATGATAATGATACAAATCACTACTGCGCTTAAAAATTTCCTACCTACTACGTATAAACGGACATTGGGGCCGACGAAAAAGGTAGTCTACTTAAATAAGGGTGTATATAGGTCGTAATGTAAATATGTAATACGAATTCATAAATACATGAACACACCATATATAAATTCATAAATACATGAACATACTACGACCAAATAAGACACATAAAAATATAGCTCATGATCATAATTTTACCTCAAAATGAATCACTCTTGCTTATTTACAGTCTTAAAGAATCACCCAACAAAGACAACAGAGTTGTGGTGGGAACGTGACCGTTGACGGATTGTTGCTCCTGTTTTATCATTTAAATAATGGTTTGAAGAGTAATGCGATTTTGTGTATTAAGTGTCTGCGCATGAGAACTATTAGAAAAAAAAAACGACGAAATAAATGCTTAAATGTTGATATAAACTTCAAGTTATTTTTATCGCTTAGGCCTTAGGCGCCTTAAGAACTTGGTGACCGTCGTCATCGACTGTCCGTTGGGTTGAGCAGTTGTCAAAATCGCCCACAACTTCGCGATGTGATGCATTAGCATATTGTGAAGAAAAGAGAGAAACTAATAAGAAGTACTAGTAATAAAATCTATAAAAATGAATATCCCGGATGAAAAAAAGACATGGCTTAAAAAACATTCATCCAAGCCAAAAATCTTAATAAAAATGACAATGACACAACAGATAAGGTTGTAGCACAAACTGCGCTAACACTTTTTATTAGTTTGTGGCACAAAGCTCAAACTAATAAGAAATGCTAGTGCAGTTGTATGCTTAGAGTAATGAATGTATGGCTTATAGACCTTTGCTCGCCTTGATTGGCGAATCGTAACTATAATATATTTACATCGATTTACATCAATATTGACATAATGACCATAGATAATATACTACATAGACTAGGATGTACAAGGGAAAAAGATATATTGATATTTTCAAACAGAATCCATATATATCGCGTGATAAATATCGATATATCGTCATCATTTGCGTAATGTAAAGATAAGGTTTAAAAATTTTATATTATTGACGGTTGGACGACGAAAAAAATAAACGACAACCAACCACACATGAATACTTTTGTAGCTCCTTTTGTTGTGACATGTTTTGTCATTAATCCAACATTCTAAAATGTATCGAAATTGATACGAATTATATATTCTAAAATAAATATCAATATATCGATATCTCGCAATTTAAAATACTCACGATACATATCGATATTTATTAAAAAATATCGATATATATCGTCAAGTTATTAAAAGTATCGATATTTTTTGCCCAAGCCTAACATTGACATTATCAATGAGTATAGGACATTATGTCATGTTACGGATGTGACATTGAGTGAAAGAAATCGCTTAATAAAAAATCGATTTTTTGCTTTGTGATAATAATCGATTTAAGAAAAATCGATTTTTTTATGAAAAAGTAATCGATTTTTGCGGAAAAAAAATTTTATTCGAAAAATAATCTTCTGGTTTTAGAAATAAACTAAAGAACAATTTTTTTAACAGTGGTAGTAATTATTTTTAGTTTTTTACTGTTCAAAGTTATATGTTAAAAAAATTGTTCTGTAGTTTATTTATAAAACCAGAAGATTATTTTTCGAATAAAATATTTTTTTTCCGCAAAAATCGATTACTTTTTTATAAAAAAAAAACGATTTTTCTTAAATCGTGAAAGACCGTGACCATGGGTGCTGTGAAGCACCCGAAACGTCAGGAATTAAAAAGTTAAATTAAGCGTGATCAAATGCGTAAAAATTAATTTCATTTAATGTGTAGTCTTCGCGTAAATATAAGAAATCATTAAGAAACCATAATTTTAGTAAACGATAGTTTTTTTTAAACTAAGTTTCAACAAATAAAAAGTTTAAATATCATTATGCCACTAATGTTCAGTATCATTTACATTGGATTAGAATGAAAATAAAATAAAAATATAATTATAAATAATCCGACGACAACCTTTTGATCTCAAAACTAAAATACAAGACAAATCTTTTTTTAAACTTGTGTAAACAAAAAAAGTAAAAGAAATATTGCCATGAATTTCCAGTTAAAGACTTTAAAAACAATCATTTCACCAAAATTCTTCTTCGTCTCTTTCCCAAAATACGGTTTCGTTTTTTCCTGACAATATTTCCCGCTTTCAAAAATAATCTTTTGGTTGGCGCGGAACTGGCCATCACTGAGAGGTGTTTAAAAGCCAATTCGGTTAGTTTAGAGAAAGTTCCTTCAGAGTTTCTCCATATATTGAGGGCATCTGCCTTGAGATTTGATAGTGGTGTCGCAATATATAGATCCAATTCAGTATTTTTGCCTATTGACGTGTTGGCCGCTATCATTTTTTCATTATAAAATACTTCTGTCAGTCACTTTTACGCGTTTCACAAGACATTTTTATTGTTTATATATAATTGTTTACACTAACCAAAGAAAGAAAGAAAACCACAGAATACTTTTACTCCTAGCGGAGGAAGAAACCTGTTGAAAACTTACGAAAAGCGAAACTGTTTTACATACATAGAGATACATAAAGGTGGCGCCGTCTTTTGATTGACTTATTCATGTTATTGAACTAGCTTCACGTTTTTACATCTATCGCACAGATGACTCTGATTACAAAAATCGATTGAAACGCGTAATTTACATAAAAATCGATTTATTAAAAATCGATTTTTATTATAAAAAAATCGACTTCGAAAAATCGATTATAAAAAAAATTATCGATTAATATGAAAATCGATTATTTTTTCACATCCCTATGTCATGTCAGTTGTCAGTAAAGTAAACTACTTTTTTAGCTTCAATTGGAATAAAAATGCAATAAACAAATATTTTAGTGGCAATCTGTTATTTTTAATAAAGTTTTTATAAACTAAGAACTATTTAAAATAATGGAAGTGAACGGTGTAGTTTTATGTGATAATCTAATCAAGTGGTTACAGACATTAAATCTTACCGCAAAACATGAAAATCCATCAGGTGAGACTTTTTAACGAAATATAACAACTCTTTTGAGATGTTTATATTTTTATTGCAAGACAAACAAAAAACTAGTTTCCTAATGCATTTTGCTTATCCCTCTCAATTAGCTGTTAATGGCCTTGTTAGGTGCTTACCATCAAATTTTCTACAATCTCACTCTCAATATCCTTGAATAAAAACTTACACAACTAATTATAATAATTTTCTCAATGCAGAGTTATCAGATGGTGTGGCTATTGCTGAAGCTCTTACTCAAATTGCACCTGAATATTTTACATCTTCATGGATTTCCAAAATTAAAACAGATGTTGGTCATAATTGGAGATTAAAAGTCAGCAATTTAAAGAAGATATTGGAGGGTGTTGTGGGTATGTATTTTTATTTCTTTTAATGTAAGAATGTAATTATATTAAAATTCTAGGGTGTAAATGTAGATATCCTATATGCATCTACATATATACATATTTTTATTCTCATATATCATATAATATTCCAGTGCAACATGTTTACCTCTTTTTCTAAATCCAAGCTATTCCTTTTTCTGCATTTGTTTCTGTAATGACTATTTCATGCATTAGTAATACAGGTAAACTTTTTCTTTTTTTATGAAAAGTGTTACCTGCACATTAGGATTTTCTCCTGTATTGTGGAGGCAGTTTAGAAATATAAATTGCACAAGCACAAACATCTAGACTTGAAACAACTATTTGTAGGCCATATAAATACTTGTTCGATGTGGCGATTTAAACCCACAACCCACAGTGCAGTAATTCAACCGTCACAACATATGCCATTGTAGTTGTTTCTAAGTGTTAAATTATTGGTAACATGATGATTATAAGACAACTATACTAGAGAGCCATGAAAGTCATGCGTTGAACCACTACTCTGTGTAACCAAAGTATGATTTGGGTGATAAATTCTGTTTGCCAATTACTCGTTTGCATTACCATAAGTTTAAATTTAACCTTATTGATCTCGATTTTAACACTAGAGTGCATGTGCGCTCTACTATGGTAGATCGAACATGCATTTTTGTGTTCCCCTTTCTCGTTTCTTGACCTTTCCCCCTAGATAAGCCTTGAAAACAAAATTACGCAACGGGTTAGTGTGGTGCCAAGCAACAGCATGGGCGCATTATTCCACAATTTCCCACCAAAATCTCCATTCTACTATAGTAGTACGTGTGAGTATCGGCGTAAACAATTGTAATGAAGGTAAATACTTCTTTATTTAAAAATATTTACGAATAATGATAATAATATTGTTACTTATTGTAATAATTTTGAAAGTGTTAAATACTAAAAATATGTTATTATTATCTGTATATTTTGTTTAAATTTAATTATTATTATTTTGTTTTCTAGTGATTTCTTGACAAAATATGGATCCAAGCATGGAAAGTCAAGTTTTGAGGTGGCTAGAAGAAGAGAATGATGACGATGAGGTTCTACTAAGTGGCTCTGATGATGGAGAGGACAGGAGTACGGCTGCTGCGCCAATACCTATGGAACATGATGGATCTGACTTTGCACGCGAAGAGGTGGCGGAAATTTTTTCATCTGATGACAACATACCACTCTCTGAACTGTCGTCAAATAATGCGAGTGGAGAAGTTTATGTGTCTAAGAATGGAACACGATGGTGTAAATCATGTCCTCCAGAAACGCGGGTGAGATCTCAAAATATTAGATTTCGACCTCCGGGTCCAAAGGGTAACAAAAAATGCAGACACACTATTGTCTTGCTTTGAGTTATTTTTTGGCCAAAAGTTTTTAGAAATTGTTGTTTCTACTACAAATATTTATATTGATAAAATTCAAGACCGTTTCCAAAGAGATAGAGATGCAAAAAAAACTAATTTGGTTGATTGTTGCTGGCGATAGGGATGCATTCTGGTTGTCGCAATCTCAATGACTTTTGGGATAATTGAAAAGGAACTGGCTTGCAACTTGTTTATTGCACAATGTCAATAAATCGAGTTAGATTTTATTTTGCGTTCTCTCCGATTTGATAATGTGAATGATTGAGAAGAACGACGTGCTGTTGACAAATTAATCCCTGTTTGAGAAATCACAGAAATATTGACGAATAACTGCAAAACAAATTATATGCCTAGTGATTACCTCACGTTGGATGAACAGCTACTTGGATTTAGGGGACGTTCTGGATTTATCGTTTCTATTCCCAATAAACCAGCCAAATTTGCTATAAAGTTATACATGGTTGTTGACACAAAGTTTCCTTACGTATATAATTTTGAAGTTTATGCCGGAGCCCAGCCAGAAGGACCATTTCAGCAGTCCAATAATGTAAACAATGTAGTTTTTCGTCTCCTCAATCCATTTTCTGGCTTGGGATGCAATGTGACGATGGATAATTATTTCACAAGTCTTCCTACAAGTTGTAGGCACTCTGAAAGCAAACAGGCCTGAAATACCAAAGGAATTCCATAAATCTAAAAATAGACCTCCTAAGAGCAGTATTTTTGGGTTTGAACCAAATTGCACACTAGTAGCTTACGTGCCTAAACAAAATAAATCAGTTGCTTTGCTCTCAACTATGCACTACGTCAATGCCATAGATCCAGAAACAGGAGATGATCGAAAGACGGAAATAATTACATGCTATAATCGCACTAAATGTGGAGTCAATATTTTGGACAAAATGTGCAACAGTACAGCGTTTTGTGAAATTCACGACGGTGGCCGCTTACCCTTTTTTTTTTCAATTTTTGGAATATAGCTGGTATAAATGATTATCCATCAACTAAACCATGGTCAGCAATGTATTGTGCGGCGTGATTTCCTGCTTGATCTCTCATTTGAACCTGCTAAACCCTTTATGGCAAGACGATTGACATGGGAAAACCTTCCTCGGGAACTAAAAAGTAAGACAAAATGGCTTTTAGGCTGCACTGATGAGATGCCACGTAATGAACACAACAAGTTGGCAAGAGTGGAAAAATGTTGCATGTGTTCTCAATCGTTCCACTAAAAAGTGGTGTAAACGTTATGCCCGGTGGATCTGCCCTGATCACCAAGCTGTCCTATGCTTCAAATGTGAGGAAGAAGTTAAATAAAAGTCTGAACATTTTTTTTTATAAGAGCTGATCTCAAACTTGCCAAAAATATTGTTTTTTTCATACTAGCTACTAATAATGTTCCTAAAATAGTTCGTAAGTGTTGAGAACCTCAAATTTTTATAGAATTGTATTTTTTAATAAAGAAGTTCTTAAACTAAACTGCTTTTATTTACTTCAATATCTTTTTAGTGATAAAATAATACATTAAACTTTTTCTACCATAGTAGAGCGCGCGAGCAAACTTGTAAAAAAAAGGGGCGCGTGCACTCTAGGTGTTAATGCTTTATTATACTTGATAATGTTCTCTAACAGAAACAGAATTTTTTTTATTCAATATAGATTATAAATAATGCTTATTGAAAGTCGCTTTTTGTTTAATAGCCACTGGTTCGAAAAAAAAACCTCTGTCCTGGGAAGAACCAGCAAGAAACCCAGCGGGACTTTTAAAAAAATAACAGCTTACAATCATGTATGTTACACAATTAACAACACAAAAAATTAAAAATAGCTTGGTAGCGATCACCTCATTTCCAAGAGTTATTATTATCCGTAAATATTATAATAACCTTTTTTTATAGAAACTTTGTTTACTAAAGTTTTTGAACTTTAAGCAGGTAAATTTTTTTATATTTTCTGGGATTTTGTTGTAAATGCGTATACATCGCCTCAAGAATGAATTACTGACTCGGTGGAGTCGAGTAACTGGTACTACTAGCTTGTGTCTGTTCCTAGTATTTACAGAATCAATATCACTTATTTTTGTATAACTACCTTTATTTTTGTGTATATACATTACATTTTCATAAATGTATTGAGAGGCCAAAGTTAATATATTAATTTCCTTAAATTTTTGTCGGAGCGGCTCTTTAGGTTCTTAATTATAGATTGCTCTTATGGCCCTCTTCTGTAAAACAAATATAATTTCAGTGTCAGTCTCGTGTCCCCACAGCAAAATACCATACAACATTACGCTGTGGAAATAGCTAAAGTAAACAAGTCTAGCTGTTTCCACACTGGTAAGATTTCTAATCTTTTTTACAGCATATACTGCAGAACTAAGTCTGCTTGCTAATTTTGATATATGGGGGCTCCATTGAAGCTTCGCGTCTAGTGTTATTCCAAAAAAATGGTGGTATCAACAAAACTCAGTTCCTCCCCATTTAATATTATATTAGACTCTGTCTACCCTTCTGGGTGACAGGCGAGAGTGTTTATGTATGTATGTATTTAATTGTTTGACATTTGGAGTCATGAATGAAAATGCATGAAACATTTCGTTTTAGTGCCGTTTAAATGCAAGTTATTCACATTAAACTAATTTACTAATTTAGAAATAGCATTATTTACTTCATCATATTTTAATAATTGTCGTTTTATTTTGAAAATCAATGATGTATTATCAGCAAATAATACTATATTATGGTAATCCCCTACTATGTAAGGTAAGAGCTCAAAACTTTTTGCGTTCTGTTATTTAAATATGAAATAATTAATTTAATAGAATTACTTCTTACACCGTAGTGTTGTAGTTTCCTGATTAATGTTTCATGGTGAACACAATCAAAGGCTTGTTCTCAAGAAATGCCTAAATATTTTATTATTACATTAACTCGTAAAATATTCATAAGTATGGTTGGTTGAGCTGTTGAGCTTGACAACTCCATTTTCTATAAAACCATTTACTAAATTTTTTTACTAAACTTTATAAATGGTAATCTGGCTGGTCAGACTCAAAATAAATTTTGGTAAAAATAAAATGAATAAGAATGACTCAACTGCTTAACACCACCAAGTATGCAAATGCAATGGACTTGTTCAAAGTTCAAAAATGATTAATGAAAAAATGGCTGCAATGAAATTTTTTTTTATTATAAGATAAGGGTGACAAACGAGCACACAGTCCATCTAATAATAAGTGGATGATGTGGCCCATAGACATCTACATTTATCCTCGATTACGAATCAAAATGCAAAATGTAAAAAGTTGTTACTACCAGTTTGTCCAGCAAAAATTACTTATTAGGTAATATGGCCGTTATTTGTAGTTGTTAAGCTTGCCATAATTACATAATTAATGTTGAAAGATGCAATAAAGAGTATCTTTCTGTATATTTTGACACTTTATTAAGCCATGTTTTATATGCCCATCATGCACAAAATTATTCATGGTAATGATCTGGTTATGAGTAAGTAAATAATTTTAATGGGAAATATACAGGTTGCCCAAAATATGGTGTAAATCAGAAGTCGAGAGATAGAGCACCCCTTGGGGTATCCAAATCACCCCCATGTATGTTCGAATGAATCGTCATGAGCTGTACTTTTATGCTTAAAATAATCAGCTTCATAACTTTGGTGAAAACTATGAAAAGTTAGTGTAAAGTGAAAAATGTACATTTGGTGAATTATGACTTAAATTGGAACTTTAAATTAAATATCTCAGCAGGTGACTTGATGGTTCCCAAGTAGGTGTCAACAAGAATTTCCCAGACCCTCAACTTTCATAATCATTAAAAAAAGCAGTAGTTAATGAACCACTTTAGCTAAAATAGGTCTTTAAAGACAGCGAGGTGAAAAATTCTTAAAATTAGCCATCTGATTACAAAATTTTTTTGGCCATTTTGTCATTGCTAAAGTTGATTAGTTTGTTAATTAACCAAAATTGACACTTGAAGAATGATATTTGGAGTTTTTTTTAATGTTGTGCGACCTTTATACCCAGACGAAGAAATCAATTGGGTTCAAGCCGGGGGACCGTGGCGGCCACGCAATGGGCCCTCCACGGCCGATCCACCTGCCTCTAAATCTTTCATTTAAATGTTGTCTGACAATTCTCGCAGTGACATGGAGAGCCTCGTTTTGGAAAATCATGTTCTGATGCATTAACAGGTCTACATCTATTAGTAAGCCGTTGAGATCATGTCTTAAAAATTCCAAGTAGGCCTCTCTATTAAATCGTTAAATGTCAGGTAGTTCGAGCGGACAAATCCGTTTAAGATGCCTGACCAAGAAGTTCACGCTACTGTAGTGTTGCCCCCACGACAATATAATATATTAGTGTTAAGGTAGAATAAGCAGCAGTATAATTAAAGACTTAGTACCAGCAACACGTTTTCTATTCATTCAACACCTTCCTCACTACACTACATTGCTCTTGAAAATTAGATCCATGTATCAAGTGTGGATTTTCTATGTTCCAAGAATGATAATTGTGGATGTTGAAAATCCCACATCGCTTAAAATCAGATTCATCGGTTCACAAAATACTGTTGAAAAACTTTTCACCTTCAGCTTGACGCCGCAACATTTCCTGACAAAACACCACTCTTTTCGTGTAGTCTGTGGGCTTAGCTGCTGCACTTTTTGAATATGATATGGGTGACAAGTGACAACCCTCTTGTTGAAGTATCCGAAGTGCCTGTGATTTTGGAATTCCGATTCGGCGTTCTAATGTTCTCACACTAACTGATGGATCTCTTGTCACTTCTTCTAGCACTGATTCGACAGTATCTGGGTCATGCATTTGAAATGGACGCCCGAGTTTTCTGTCTGGTAGGCGACCTTTCATGTAAGAGTTATGGACCCTTAAAATGTTTCGATGACCAGGCCAAGTTTGGTTGTTGCCAAGTTGGAGGTGAACCTCCATTTTGTACGTGCTTTCTGTACAATTTTGCTGCTTCAGAAACGTTTCCTCTTGTATACCTATAGAAGTAAAACACAAGAGCATGATCTCTTGATGAACAAGGCATAGCCCACCTAATTAATGTACTCGAAAAGTCCGTTGAGGAAGCCAAATTAGCCGAAGTCCGTATCACCACAAAATCGTATCGTAATCGCACTCAAAAGTCCGTAAAGAAAGAAAAGTTCGTTAAATCTTAGCTTTCCTGCAGTAATTTTTGTGTAGTTAACAAAGTAATTAAACTTAGGAATGATAAAATGGCAAAAAAAAATTTGTAATCAGATGGCTAATTTTAAGAATTTTTCACCTCGCTGTGTTAGAAGGCCTAAGTAGCTCATTAGCTACTACTTTTTTATTTAATGATTGTGAAAGTTGAGAGTCTGGGAAATTCTATGCACCTACTTGGGAACCATCAAGTAATCTGTTAAGATTTTTTAGACTTTTAAGTCATAATTCACCGAATGTAAATATTTCAATTTTACACCAACATTTTCATAATTTTCATTTCAAGTGACGAAGCTGATTATTTTAAGCATAAAAGCATACAGCTCATGACGAATCAGTTGCAAAAACAAATAATTTCAAAAAAGCCTTCTACTGTTTTTTTTTCTAGAATTTTTTAAGTTGTTCATGTTGAAAATTCTCAAAAATTCAGAAAAAATATCATAACTCGAAAACTATGAAAAATCGTGGAACATACATACATGTGGGTGATTTGGGTACCCTAATAGTTGCTCTATCTCTGAACTTCTACTTGACACTATTTTTTGGGACAACCTGTATATCCATGAAATAAACGAAAACTTGAATTTTGAAGCTTAAAGCGTATTGTGTTGATATTAAAAATATGTTGCATAAATTTTACAATGTTTATTGACTTCCAGATTATCACCAGGACATACTTAATTTAAGTCTACAAGAGCTTTCAAGGCCTGATGTTATCAATATAGCAGAAAATGCTGATCCAGCTGATTTGGGAAGGTTGCTGCAGCTGGTTCTTAGTAAGTTATTGTCATGAACTTAGATAAATTGAAAGTGTCTATCTATCCAACAAACAAATTAACAAATTAGTTGCATTCACCCATAAATATTATTACACATGAGAAATATATTTCAATTCGAGAGTTTATATAATATAAGTTCATGTTAATGATAGAAACATATTCATGTTGTTAACCTTGTTAAAAATACCGAAGCATACAATAAGTAATATCAGTGAAAGTAGGTTAAATTGCAGACTTATTTAAAAGTAGTAAAAAGAGCATCATACATAATAACTTTTAATTCTGCAAACATTAAATAAGCAACAACCAAAATTGAAATCTCTTTTCTAAAAATTCCTTTACTTTTAGGGAAACAAAAATGTTCTAAACTTAAAACACTGATATGTGATATATTTGTGTTCCAAGAAATGAATTCACAACATTTTGTGATCTTTGACATGTTGAGTTAAAAATATCACGATAAACTAAGAACTAGTCAAACTCCAATATATAAGGCCAAAATCCATGTGTTAGCAAGCAGAAATGGTCCAAACATTCAACCATTTATCTATTTTCTTTAACCTTTTTACAAGTGCTGAATGCTGCTAGGCTATCAGTGCTTCCAATTCAAAATTTAATTTAAAGTTTAGTATTTTTTTTAATTGATGACTTAGAGTATACATAACTATAGCTTGCTTATTTACACTGTAAACTTATAATTATGTTATTTTTTCACTGTCAATTTATACTATAATAAATTAGACTTGCACTTTTTGTATGTTGCATAGAGTGAAATTTAACAACACTGATTGTTAAATTTTGAAAGAAAAATGATAAAAAAGGCAGTACTATGAAATTTTGGAAAATGCTGAAGTATCGCTCGTTTGATATTAATTGCCTATTAACAGCACACACTGCATCTACTGCATCAATCGTAAAGGAGCAATGTACTACGAATATGTGATTCATACAGCATAATCGTGTTTGAAAAATTGTTTTCAATTTTAAAATAAATATAATTTTTTAAATAATAAAAATAATATAATAATTGTATTTTAAATTATTTTATTTATTTAATCTTTATTGAACCCTAAAAATCAGGCGGACCTAATGCTAAAAGCATTCTCTTATAATGTTCGCACATTGGTTCACACGTCAGAAAGAGATGAACGTCGGAGTAGCCATCGCTACGTTTTGTGTTATGCGTATTAGCTTAGGTACTATAAATAATTATGAATATATTAATAGTAAAAAAAATTAATAAGTTTTCGAGAAAACGAAAACGGTGGATAACAAGGATCCATCGTAATAGGATTACAAAAAACTCCCGTATTCGATAGATTTCTTTAAATAATTATAAATTAGTAAAGATAATTGTTAATCGCAACAAATCATCAATAATTCTAAAAAAATATTATACTAACTTCCACCCGGTCCCAAATGACCTTAACGCGATGTTTGAGAAATGAAAAAAACGACGGCTAGGATTTTATCCGTGAATAGAATCTATCGAATCTAAGATGTATAGAATCCGTTCTTGCGTAGCGTCATTCTTACTAGATCTATTACTTCTTCAATAGTTAAGAAGTGGCTTGTTTCAGTGGTACTGCATCAGGTTCATAAGTATAGTTTTTTTCTAATAACATCTTTTATCAACCAGGTTGTGCAGTTAATTGCAATAAAAAGGAAGAGTACATCACTCGTATTATGGAACTAGAGCTATCATGTCAGCGTTCGATAATGCAAGCAATACAGGTTTGTGTAATTTATTTTTAAATGAATAATAAAACATTCTTCCTGTATTTTAGCAATGCCGCAAGGTCAATTTGTCAAATGTCTATTTTTAACTAGAATATTTTTTTTGAAAACGGCACTTCTGTAGAAATATTTATACAGGTCCTATTAGCTTGCTAGTTCTATGCCAGGAGGTGATTTTTAAGTATGTCAGATATTTTAAGTATAGCGATCCCAAGTTTTTGGCTTTTGAGTAGTGTTCACTTGAGTAGTGTTCGTGATCCATTTTTATTGTTTCCTCTTATACGACATCCATGGGAATAGATGGGACGGTGTTACTTACGGCGTTATCAGTTATCACATGACGCTGACACTAATGGATAATTTCGGCCATCATTTACTTTTTTCTATTCTAGTGGACCATGCTAATTAGACCTGGATACCTGGGTCTCCTCATATACTGCATTTGTCTTAGTCGGTTAGTCGGTGCTCGTTTGTCTTGATAGACTAGCGGATTTCATAACAAAGATATTGTATATACACGAATAATTAGAGAAGAAATACTAGCAAACAATCAGCAAATATATACCATACACATACTAGTCAGGTCATAAGCTCTGTCAAAAACTTTTTATAAAATTAATGATACACTTTTTGATGATTATATAGAAATTATATATGAAATGAAAGGTAATTTAATTTAGAATACAATCTTATTTACATTATTCAAAATGCCCTCTCCTATTTTGAATACATGTCCTTAATCGACGCGGCCAATCATCAATCGCAGCACGCACCACATTCATATCTATTTCTGCCACTAGTTGCCAAAGATACTCGGAGAGATTCCAAATCCCGATGAGGTTTAGCACAGACTTTCTCCTCCAAATGTTGCCATATCTTGTAATCCAGTGGGTTTAAATCTGGACTAGAAGAGGGCCAGTCATCATGTCCGATAAAGTCAATTCCACTTGCGGTCAACCAGTTTTGCGTGCTTCGTGCCCTATGAGCTGGTGCAGAGTCCTGTTGGGATATCTAATGTCTATTTTTGATCATTGTTTGAGAAAGAGGTTCCACTATGTTTGTTAGGGCGGTATTTTGGTACATCTCGGCACTGGTTTTTACACCTTTTTCACAGAAAAACACCTCAGTTAAGCCTGAATATGAGACTCCAAGCCAAACCATGAGTGAATAAGGATAATGTCTTCGTTGAACCCTCGGAATACGCGTGCTGGTATTCACTGCTATGGGCATACACTTTATCATTTTGCTTATTATAATTTTCTTCGATGTTAAAAATTTTTCATTCGAAAACAAAATATCGCGGCATTTTTTTCCCGCGTATTGTAATTTTTTTCAAACGCTCTCGTTCAAAAAATGTCCGCTCTTCTTACGATAAGCTCGTAGTTTTAGGCCTACATTAATCACTCTTTTGACCGTGGTTCTGCTTAGATGGCTCTTCAGATGGGCATCTGAAGAGCTAAAATTTTTTGTTTACAAACAGGATTCGCGCCTTCATTGCTTTGATGATCGCGGGTGTCCTAACTGTACGAGGTCGGCCGGTCCTCTTACGATGTTCGAAGCTTGAATCTTCAGTGAATCGTTTGATAGTGCGATAAACAAATCGTAGGGTTATTTTCACTTTTTGGAGAATATTGAAAATCTCTTTTGGCGCGTAATCAAAGCGGTGCAACGCGATAACCGCTACTCTATCTTCTTTCTTCGACCACTCCATATTTGGAAAGGAATGAAAATTAATTTATTTTTATTTTCGGCAAGCGCAAACGTTATATTTTTAAAATTGGTGAAGTTCATCTAGCTAGTATTCAAAAATTTTAAATAATAAGGTTTTGACAGAACTTATAACCCGACAAAGTACAATCATTACAGCCAATCAGAAGTCCGCTGTTGAACATAGAACCTTCCCTATAGATTGTCTAATAGCGGATATTTGCCATAGTTGCCACTGCTTAGGAGCCGGGTTGACAACCGCAGTTTGTATTAATTTGATTTGTTATTAGGAAAATGCTACTCGACATTTCCTCTTTCCTTTTATACCGACTTGAAAAAGGAGACGGTATTCAATTCGACTGCATGTAATTTTTTTATGTCTGTTACCTCATAAATTTTTACTGGGTGAACCGATTTCGATGATTCATTTTTAATTTGAAAGCTGGTGGTTCTCATGTGGCCCCATATAAAATTGATTTGAGGTCTGACCAATAGTTTTTGAGTTACTCTTAAGAATTTATTTTGAAGTCGGTTGGATAAAAATTTTAATTTTAAATTATGTCGCCTATTACGACACCCACGGGATGATATGGGTTTGTGAATATGCTAACGCCGCAATTATCCATCTTATTTAAATTTCACCGTTATAAAATATAGCAAATGTTACAACTTACTATTTATAAATGAAATTGTTTTTGCAATGTACACATAACGCATTTTAAGCGAAATGTACATTGCAAAAAATGTATTAAGCAAATACCTTACCCAACAGCACTTTCAGCGGGGTGCATGCTCGTTAGACGTTGGTCGAACACAAGAACTACGTACGTTTTTGTTACGCGTATTTAACGTCCTTGCATCACGGAAAAATGTCGGCGTGATGAATGTTACATACATCAGTTTACACTTTAGTTTCGCGCTAGTTGCACTGTTAAATCAAGATAGTATTATTAGTAACATTAACTCTAGCAGTTTGTCGCAATATAAGACTTTTTTCAATGTTTGTTTTTTACGAGACTGACCACTGTTGTATAAAAAATTATTCATTAAAACTGTCGGATATTTTGTAACTTTTACAATTATTGTTTCTTTGGATTGTTACGCTTACTTAATTTCATTTTACGACAACCGTTACGACTCTTAGTGAGCTATAAAGATATCATAAAGTTATCCTGGTGAAATGTGGTGTGGTGACGTCTTAATTTTAAAGTTAGACCATTGTTTGAAAGGAATTAGAGACATTGACCCTGGGACCGAATCGAGGCAGCTTGCACTTGGAGCCGGCGGCCACTGAAACTGATGTTGATATGCGAGATGCCCTCGCACAGAGATGTCATGAGCTTGATAACCAGGTATTTACTTTTGTAATATACTATAACGCGATTTTTACGTGTGTAACTTAGCTTTACTTAAGAACAGAACAGTGTATCTTTTTTTTTATATGGCTATAATAAAAGAGAACTTTCTCTTTTCCTGTATTTGTATAAACAGGTTTGGCTAAAAATTGAATACAGAAACAAATATATTGAACCTTCAGCGACACGATAATCAACAAATTTTGCTTGCTGCTTTGTAATAAAGGCAATATATAATATAAAATATAATATAATATAACAATATACGGGACGGATTATGGGGCCAATAATGTGCGACTAGACTGCGAAAGAAAGTGTTTAACGCGAACGTCACTAGGGTCCGTAATAACAGCGTGGGAACGGGAGCGGACAATCCTGGCGAACCGCATTGGACGGGACCTCTCCCTGCCAGCTGTCGTGTCGGCGATGCTGAGCGGGGATTCGGCGTGGAGGGCCGTAGCCACCTTCTGTGAATCTGTTATGACTCAGAAGGAGGCTTCTGAGCGGGATCGGGAGAGGGCGGATCCCGCACGGAGACGACGTCGCCAAGGCGTTCGTCACGGCCCTCCTATTGAAAACGGTGTTCCCCTACCAGAAACGGGGCCTCCGGGGTTGCAGACGTTCGGGGCGGGGGCCTCGAGCGTCTAGCTATGTAACCCCTGAGGAGGACGATGACTCGGAAGTGGTCTCGAGACATCGTGATAGCACTGCGAGGGTGCTGGGGGCAGCAATTACTGTCCCCGGGACGTGCTATAGGTGTAGCAAAGCGACGGAGGGGCCCCGGTTGCGTTCCGAACGGAGATCCCGGGACCCCTCGTATACGCTGATGGTGACCACCGTGGGGTTTTAGCCGGTATGAGTCCGGCATAACCTGTTCGTTGCCCCCGTAGCGGAAGGTATCCATGAGGATTTCCCCACGTAAAAAAAAAAAAAAAAAAAAAAAAAAAAAAAAAAAAAAAAAAAAAAAAAAAGGGTCCGTAATAACAAACGTTACTCAACGACGAACTCAAGTGTGCTAATTTGAGACGCCCTCATTACGATATCAGCATCTCAAGATCGTTGCTAATTAATAAACACATAAAAACAGTATCTCAAAACGCTGTACTTAGGAATACTGTTCTGTGACTTGCACTCAAGTACACACACTTGAGAGTAGAGTATCGCTTATTAATCAGTGTGGCACTCAGCTGATATCGTAAACCTAAACCGTATCTTGAGATATGTTTCTTAATAAGATCATAACCTGAAGAGTGCACTCAAGTGAGTGTACTTGAGGTAAGTAACGTTTATTCATACGGGCCTAGGAACACATATGATACACGATATACAATAATTTTATGTCATCGTTCGTCCATTATAGCGTATCAAAGTTCACTGCTAAATAAAGGTCTCCTTATAGATTGCTACATAAGGACATTTTATTTATTTAGAATATTTGCCATAGTTGCCACGCTCGGTAGGCGGTTGACAACCACAGTTTTTTGTGTTCTAGTTGGTATTAGGAAGAATTTTGTTTATTTTCCTCTGCCGCCTCTTCGGCACCCACGGGACGATATGGGCTAGTGGATATTGTAGTTAAAACCGCCATTACACGGTTAACATCGTATTGATTGTATTACATGTAGTGTGAATGGTGTCTGTGATGGAGTTGTTTTGCGGAATCACGATTTGGTGAGTTTTGGGTATGTGACGAAGGATGTGATAGCGGTGGAGTTATCTCTATATCTGTTTTATTAATGATCTTTTAGTTTCTATCTCGAGTTTCACACACAAGGCTCTGGCGATCGTCTGATAGTCAACCTCCAAGCAAAAATACTGCATACATAAATATTTAATATTTTGGCGACCTATCACTATCAGTGCGAGTTTATCGATCCTGTGCCTGCGCTCACTAACCTGCCGGCTAAGCATGACAAGACCCAAAAAATATGTCTGCAGTGCATTGGACAGTTAGCAATCGATAAGGCTATTGATGATGCTGAGGATCGTTTACCTGGTGTTTTATAGAAAAGACGAATGAATGTGTAATGCAAATCCTGTAGCATTTTCGTGTTGGCAGAAACCGTTCTATGTCAGTCGTGATTGACGCAGGTGAAAATCCTTCAAGAGGAGAAGATGACGCTGTTAAGCGAGGTTAGCCGGTTGACGGCGTCGCAGTCGGGCGGAGGGTTAGGTGGGGCAGGTATGGGTGGCGAGTCGGGGGAGGAGTTGGAGGAGCGGGAGCTGGACGAGGCGGGCGCGTCGCTGGGGCCCGCGCACGCCGGCACGCTGCGCTACAGCCACATGCGCGCGCAGCTCGACGCGCTCAAGCACGAGCTGGACAAGCTCGAGCTGCAGCGCGACGACCAGCGCGCGCGAGCCGACCAGCTCGAGCGCGAGCTCGCCATGCTGCGCCTCAAGAACGACGAACTGCAGGTCATGTTCGTTTTTTAATAGTCTGTGCAATGAATTGTGTTTTATTATTTATTATTGTGCAGTTGAAAGTGAAATACTGCTTGCCTTATATACAGTCTTAAAAACTTAATAAATTTCGACCACTAGGCGTTCACGAGTATTCAATTAATCCGTAATTATATTCCACTTTCAATTTATTTCGTTTAGTAGTGATCATTGCCAGTATTACTCTTTTTATATAAATTATATCTTAAATAGCATCATTCGACAATTCGTAAAAAGCATTTCAATTGTTGTGTCAGTTACCATATTATTTTCTTTTTCTTTCAAGAGTTTATCATATTATAATAGGGCAATTAATCGTTGTTTTTTTTTTACATATAAAACCGCACATTTCTTATCAACTAAACCATACGATGTAGTGTGCGCTGTGTTAGTATTCAATCAACGAAACCCTTATGGAAGCGACCGTTGATCCGCCGATTCGCATGGGTGATTTCTGGATCTCGACAACAGCTCCACCTACCGGGTCCAATTGTGAATCTAAACCATCCACGGACACACTCAAACATACACAAAAAAGTCATCAGAATTGGTCGTGCCAGTTTCAAGTTTTAGCGAGACAAACGGACAGCAATTGATTTTTATATACAGAGATAAAAGATTTAAGATCTGAATGGATATTATAGGAATGTACAACGTTCTTTTATAGATTTAAAGAATGATTCAGATCTGAACTGTTATGGACGAAGTGTACGACTCCGAGCGTCACACTTTTCTCATGTAATGTTTTTTTATCGCTTATCAAATCTGTGCTAATGGCAGGGACGATTCTGAATATGTTCACAGACTGCAGACTTCCCGAAGCGTCATTATATTTCTTTTACGCGGGTTTTTATCTATATTTTGTTAGTCCTATCTTAGAGAAACCACTTTCCCAACAAACTTGTACACTCCTGCAGTCTATAGAAAGATATTACACTCCACGGATGATAAAAACTGTTGCTTGAATCTTCTTCGGTTGCTTATGGTATGTTCCTATGATAAGCCGAATCTAGATGTAGCCAATTTTGTCTATGACTTCTCTCTAAGATATGATAGTACAGGATGTACGTACACGACTGTGGAACTTTTTGACCCGAAGCTTAGTTTCTAGCAATACTTGCTTAACGTGCTGGTAGCTCGGCAGTAAGAGTACAAGGCATTTGTGACAGGATGCTCTTTTAAACAAAGACTTCACTAAATTGTTACAGATTTATACGAAAAACAATTAATTGCGCAATAAAGTTCTTAACTTCTAAACGAACTTCTAAACGACTTTCTTTTTTTTTCTCATTGTAGATAAGTATGCATGTTTCGGTAATTATGTTACTTAATTTAAATCATGCAACCGTTCAATTATAATGTTTCTTGATTGTTATATAAGATATAAACGGATGTTATACTCACAAGGCAATAAATAATATGGAAGGATTTCAAAACTATACTTGTTTGTCATATGACCTAATTGTCGTTATCTAACGTTAGTAATAAAAATGTGAGATATAATTTTTTTTGAATTCTTTTTATTTTTTATAAAACGTTACCTCCACACTAGGATTTTCTCCTATATCGCGGGGGCAGTTTACATACATAAATTTCACAAGGACAAACATCCAGACCCGGAACAATTATTTGTAGGCCATTCAAATGTTTGTTCCGTGCTGGATTCGAACCCCTTGGTGCTGCAAGTTATTGCTAAGCCACTGCGCCACAGAGCCGCCAATTAAGATTCGAATGAGTGATTAGATTTTATGATTACAAATTTCATGTTAAACTTATGGAAAAAAATGTGACGAGCCTATGATCCCGGCGGGTTCCTTGTTGCTAGACCAGGCGAACACTATTTAAAATATTTAGAGAGCTCATTACTCTATTACTCTATGTTATATAAATCTTATTTCACGCTTGCTGAACTAAACATCTTACGCGGTAATTGCAGTCACTAATGCTGCTGTCGTTCATTAAAATTTCAAATCATGTTCTATTTATAAATACTGAACAAAAAATATGCAATTTGATGATATTATAATGCTTATCAGAGCGTTTTGTCACGTGGTTATTGAATGGTGAAGAGGAAAAGAAAATGTGTAGTTTTGTAAAAACTTAGGTTTTTATTGAGCATTTTCATATGTTTTGTACATTAAAATGAAATTGAATACGATGGGGACGGTGCTGACCACGTGATCGATTTCGACCACGGTGATAAGCGACAAGTTCCGAATAATCAAACACAGATATCAAACCAGTCCTATCGTCACTGAGGCCGATCTATTTCGTGTTTTTTTTTGTAGAATAGGTTCTTGATAAATTGTCATTTTCTTACATTCAGGACGTGTACGTTTTATTATTACTATGTTAATTTTAAAACGAGCACACGGTCCGCCTGTATATGGATGGTTGGCCCATATAAATCTACATCTATCCTCAGTTAACTGAGGACAAAGGTGGAATGCCTCGTTTCCAGTAAAAAAGTGTCTGCGGTTCTCTACAGTCACCAGACGAAACAGCAGCATAAATTTATTTGTGTTGGCTTTAAATAAATGTGTTTTCTTTACATATTTCTTACGTCAGATGTCACCACTGGCAAGCGCGCCTATATTATGCCCATCATGGCCCTATTGTATCGAATACGACTTTTTATACGTTGTATGTAGTTTAATATTATTAGGTCGGGGAAAAAGTTTTTTCGTATTTTGTTTGTATAAAATTGGAGAAAAATCTCTTTGGCTGTACTGTTTGTACCTGGCTGGTTTTAATGTCAATACATATAAGACATTAAGAAAAAAAAAATTAAAATTAAAAAACACTTTCCCGCCTTTTTTCAATTGTTTTTCCGCTGAAATGAGTGAATCTAAGGAAGAAATTCGATACATTTTGAAGTTTGATTACAAAAAAGAGAAAAATGCGACTCAAGGCGCGAGAAAAACTTGTGATGTTTATGGACCTAATGCAGTGTCAGTAAGAGTAGCACAAAGTTGGTTCAAGCGTTTTCAGTCCGGGAATATTGATGTCAAAGAAGCAGCTCGCTCTGGTCGCCCTCATGCGGATAAAGTCGATGCCATTATTGAAAAAGTGGAGGAAGATCGGCATATTAGTAGTTACGATACAGCAGATGAATTGAGGATTGACCACAAAACAGTTTTGACCCATTTGAAAAAGTATGGCTATACGAAAAAGCTCGATATTTCGGTACCATACTAGCTCATTGAAAGAAACCTAATGAATCGTGTACTCATTTGCGATTCTCTATTGAAACGTAATGAAACCGAACCATTTTTGAAAATATTGATTACTGGTGATGAAAAGTGGATCACCTACGACAAGAACGTGCAAAAAAGATCGTGGTCAAAGTCATGCTCCACTGTAGCGAAGCCCGGATTAACACGCCATAAGGTGATGCTGTGTGCATGGTGGGATTGGAAAGGGATTTATGAGCTTTTACCGCCGGGCAAAACCATCGATTCGGATCCCTACTGCCAACAACTAATGAGACTCAAGTAAGAAATTGATAAAAAACGGCCGGGAGTGGTTTTTCATCATGATAACACCAGACCCAACACATCTTTGGCCACTCAGCAAAAATTGAGAGCTTGGTTGGGAAGTGTAAATTCATCCACCATATAGTCTTGACCTTGCACCCTCAGATTTTCATCTGTTTCGGTCTCTTCTTTGGGTATTGTTAGGTTAACATCAAGAGAGGACTGTCAAAACTACTTGTCGCATTTTTTTGATCAAAAATCCCAAGATTTCTACAGTCACGGGATTATGTCACTACCTACAAGATACAACAAGTTATCGAACAGAATGTCACGCATACGGGGGTACGTATATATATATATATATATATATATATATATATATATATATATTATAATTAAATGTAACTAAACCGAAAAAAAATATCTTAAATTTGTATACGAAGAAACTTTTCCCCGACCTCAAATTTACATATTCACATTAGGTATTATTTACGGCGACTTGTTATTATATATAAAACGTTTAAATAAAACAGATGGCTGCTTCGGAGAACGTAGCCCTAAAGGATGAATTAGACGCTTTGCGCGAGACTGCGGCTAAGGCGGCCGCTCTCGAGGCGACTGTGGCCTCTTACAAGAAAAGGATGGAGGAGCACGTCGATTTGAGGAGACAGGTCTGCTATAAAATACTATTTAAATACATATTACACAATACTAGCCGTTAGTTTTAAGTTTGCTATTACCGCCTGCCGTATTTAGGTTTATTTCATTATGATTACAAAAATGCACTGTGTACCTAGTCTATATATCTATCTATCACAATTGCTGTACCTAGTCTACATTTGTCTTTGTTAATGTTATTTCGTGCCTTCTTTATGCGGAAAAATGTCTGAGTTTTTTTAAAAACAATGTCTTAACGTCATATAGCTTTATAAAGACATCGAAAACTACAACGCGTTTTTTACACTGGCGTTCAAGAAAATGGGGCCACCCGTTAAGTTTTAACTTATTAATTGTTATTTTGACCATAAATAATGCCATAAAAGCAATTAAGAAGATTGTGTCGTCTTATTTTCCTTTTTATTAATCATAAAATTCTGGGAAATGCACATGTGCGCTTAACAATAGTTGAAATAAGCTAAATAGGCAAAGGGCACTAAAATTGCTTTTGCTTATCACTAAGAATGTCTTTAAGTATAGGTAATGACTTATTTAGAAATTTATTTTTTTGAATTTTATTTATCGTATCACTGTTACTTTAATTTGCGACTATCAGGATCTTTATAATATGGATCTGACCGAAATCCGAAGCTGAATCGTCTCGAATCGTGATTTTGCTCGAGACCGTGCAAAGTCTACGTCAAGTGGACAGAACTCTCTCCGTGAGCTGTTCTACGGTGCAGAGTGTACAAAAGATTCGTAGAGACTCGTTGCTTTATAAAACGACGCGGTTCACTCGCATATGGTCACTATTATTACAATTTGTAACATCAATACTAAGAAATCTACATCGCACTGAGGTTGAAGTTAAATATCTCCTTAGGGAACGTAAGAGTTGTCAATGTTAGTGAGCGATTCCCTGATACCACACAAGCCATCAACTGGGCCCTTTTATTTTTTTAATCGTGGTGAAATCCACATGGTTACCTTCCGATACGGGGGCAACGAAAAAGTTATGACGGACTCCTAACTGCTAAAACGCGACGGTGTACACCATCAGCGTATATTAGGGGTGCCGGGGTCTCCGTTCGAAACGCAAAGGGGGCCCCCTTTCACTTTGCTTTATTAAAGCACGTCCCGGGGCAGCCCTTACTGTCCCCCCCCCCCCCCCCTCACAGTGCTATCGCGATGTCTCGGGACCACTTCCAAGTCATCGTCCTCCTTGGGGGTAAAAGGGGGTGAAGAATCTGCTTATTACAGCAGAATGTGCTTACATGGCGCCGATGTTCGTAATCTTGTGTACCGATGACCAGAGGAAAGATATGCGTAATGTACCATTATGCAAAATGTATCGTATGGAGGTGACACAGTAATGTCTTCGGCTGGCTTGTCTTTGAAAACGGCCCTTTAACTGCCGCTAGGTATATAACGGATGTTCTGAAAAAACATGCGGTACCTTACACGGAATTCGTCGAAGAATTTTTCTTTCTTTTACAAGATAATACTCGTTTACACATTGCTACTTAGGCAAGGCAATATCTTTACGAGGTCAGAGTATCCGTTATTGTTACAGCCTATTAAAGTCCACTGCTGTACATAGGGCTCTCCTATAGATTGGCTTAATAAGAGGGATACTTGGCAAGTTGGCTGGCAACCGCAGTTTTTTTATTTTTCGTCGTTAATAGGAAGACACTGCTGCTTATGTCCTGATTTGTTTCCCTCTGTCGCCTCCTACGACATCCACGGGATGATATGTGGTAGTGGATATTCTTATATCGCCACTACAGGGGTAATGTAGGGTAAGAGTATCCACTCTATTTAAATGTAGAGATGAAAATACACATAATTAACAATTGTAATACAACATGAAATCTTTTTTGTACTAAGTCTTCTTTAAATTAGTCATTATTTATTGTATATAGACCATTTAACTTTCTTAATCCATGAGAAAAGTAAAAAAAGTCGTCAGTTTGGAATTTGTCTGAGTAGATTGATTTTTACACGCCAATGTAGTCATCATTTTTATAATATTTCTTCTTCTATATTTTATGGTCTTATAAGAATACAGCCAATGTCATGTCAATGGTAGTAACGGTGGCAATTTTGATAAAGAGAGAAACTTTTTACTTGTTTATGTTTTTTTGTTTACGTTATTTAAAGTTGTACGGTAGTTACAATCGACGTAGAGTAGAATTGAAACAGACGGAGATAGTAGAGATTTTTTATTTCAAAAAAACAAATGCCTTTTACAGGCTTTCAAGCTCATTATGTCTGCCTATAGAAGGTGGATGATCATTTAAAATACGGGGAATACTACTTACTGGTCTTAGAAGTTCGTAAACAATTATAATTTGTAAATAATATATTTTTTTAGGTAAAATTGCTAGAGCGCGCTAATATGGAGCACGTGCAGCGCGCTATCGAGCAAGAACAGGCAGCAACTAGGGCGAATGCCATACGGGCCCAACTTGATATCTACAAGAAACAGGTAGGTTAAGTATACCGTGAGAATAGCAGTGCTGCAAGCACTCGGAAAGTTGGAAATCAAAAATAAGTTAAAAGTTAAACTTAGCAAAATATAGAACTCATTACGGTCCAAAACATTACAGGTAATGGACCTCAACGAGAAACTGGACGCGGAAATTACGAAAGCGGACAAATTAGAGATAGAGAACAAGAAGCTGAGTAGTCGCTCGGCGTCGTTGCAGAGGGAACGTGATGCTCTGCTTCAGGAGCGGGACACGCTGCGAGAGACCGTCGACGAACTGCGCTGCTCCACCATTACGGCAGGTATGCAAATAAAAATTTCATTAATAATGCTACTACTTACTACTAGTGTTGCCCAAAATCAGACATGGTCTTGCAGACTTGGTCTTGTTCTTGCATTTTTGCAAGACCAAGACCTTGATATCGCATACAATCGTCGTCGACGCGCCGCACGCACTACATTTGACACCGTTTGATTGCCGCCACAGAGTACATGTTCCAAAGAATCAAATAAGTTTCCAGGTGCTCAGAATTGACCCGAATACATTATGCTAATCTCGCAAGGAATATTGTAATTAGATAATGGTAAGGATAGGTAGATATCATAATAATTTATTCTAGTAAGTAATTATTATAACATTAACTATATGGGTTTATAATAATTACTTATTATTATTATTATTACCTAATAGATAAACATATTCAATAACTTCACTGCATCTCTCTCTTTTTGGAAGTATGTGTTTTTAAAACACAAAGTGCTCGAATATGTCGTCACCCATTTGATAAATATTGTAGACACTTTTAAAACACTTGAAATGTGTAAAAATGGATCTGGATCTTGTCTTCAAGTCTTAGTTATTAACGAGTTGGAGGAGTACCTAAGTAAACCCAGAGCCGCCAGCTCGGAAGACATTTTAGAGTGGTGGAGGACGCATGAGACAAAATATCCGATTTTATCGAAGATGGCCCGTGATTTTCTTTTAATACCTGCAATTTCAGTACTTGCTGAGAGATTATTTTCTAAACCATCATTAGTAATTAGAAAACATAGAAATAGATTAAGTGATGAGTCAGCCAGATGGTTACTTTGTATTAATGCTTAGTCAAAAGAATTAATATAAAGTAACAGTAATGTCAAAGCTATTGTGTACTGTGAAGTAATTTAATTTGTATCGTATTTTATTTTTATTTAAATAAATGGTATATTGTATAACTCTTTTATTCCATTTCATATATAGTGAGGTTCCATCAATCTCTTTCTAGACAGATAATGTTCTTTAAAATACAGTGAAGTTACTGCCATTAATTTGTTTTTATATGTTTAACCATGTTTTAGCACATGTAAGCTTAATAAATGTAAACGTTTATTAAGAAACAGACTGACGCCCGTGGCCGTGGGACACGGTAGATAGCTCAGTTGGTTAGAACATTGGCACGGATCGCTTATGTCGTGTGTTCAAACCCCACCCGGTGTCAGTTGATTTTTCGAATTTCTCATTAAATCTTTAGACATTTATTAATTTGGTTGGTCTTTACTATGGCTATGTTAATTCAAGCTCAATATGTACCTACTCTGTTAAGTTGTTCTAAGATCTAAAGTAACGTTTAATAAATAGTAATAGGCTAATAGGTGATTGCGAGACTTGCGAGGCTCTTGCTGCAAGACCAAGACCAAGACCAAGACTTGCGAAGTCTCGTCTTGTTCTTGCATTTGGGCAACACTACTTACAACGTACTTGAACTGAACGCATCACCCTTGGTGAGAATAGGATCGCAATTGTTGACAACTTCACGTCTGTCTTTTTTTGTCAAAAATCGGGTTAAATATGATGCGCCACCAATTTGAAATCATAATTTAATTTATAATAATAACCCGTTATTAATTTCACTAGATATCTCACACATTGGACGCTGCTTTCCGCCACCAATTTGGGCACTTTACATCTAGTATATCATCCTCATCATTATCACCATTATCTTCATTACATTCTATCAAAAGCCACTCTCGTAGATGGCCTCATAGGGATGATATTTTCCAGTTGTCACACTTGACACTCGGCGGGTTGGCGACTGCAGGTCAGGTAGATGCTGCCCGCCATCTTGTGTTTAATTTCCCTCTGTCGCCTCTTACGACATCCACGGGATAATAAGGGGTATTTACTTACGCCTCAACTACACGGCTACCTTATGCGAGTTGGTTTCCCGCCATGTATGGAGAGCATGTGTTTTGTGACATTTCTAATTGGACGAAATGGGGATGCCAGCTTCTCTTAGGCGCGCCTCTTTGCGGCGGCTAATTTATTTAGTTGTGCAAAAACGATTTTATAAAAATGTTGTGTAAGTATGTCATGGTCTTTAATAATATCTAATAAAACTAAATATTATGTTTTTAATTTCTATTCCAGGCGCCAGTGAAGATAACGTGTCCAAGGAACTGATGCCTAATGATTTGAAGGAACGTTTGGTACGACTCGAACATGAAAATAAATTATTACGACAGAATCAAGGAGCACAAGCTGATCAGGCTTCAGTTCAGGTAGAATAGTATTACTCGCTTCAATGACTTTTACAATACTCATGTTTTTTAGCAATCGTTTTAAGGCGTTCCATATTATTCTTCGGGGAGTGACAACGCATGTGAATTTTGATTCTTAACTGGTGTAGGTATCTATGGGCCACGGCATCCGCTTACAATCAGATGGACTGTGTACTCGTTTGTTACTCGAAAAGGATGGAAAGAGAAAGTGAACTGTATTACTAAAAAAATGATTGACTGACTAGCGGAATGTATGAGACTGAAGTGACTTCACTAATTGGACTGTATGATATGACGGTTCTATTAAAGAAAGATGGGACGACTTAAGAAACAATTTATTGTACCACTAGCTGATCAGTGCCCACTTTACTGGGCGTTAAACATTTTAACTTGTGATGAAATTATCTTGTGTGGTTCTTAGTACTGATTGTTTAGCATTTATTTTCGGAATTGATTGACAAATATTGTTATTTCACATTAAAAAATAATATTAATCACAATCAAATATAGCCTATGTCACTCAGGAATAATGTAGCTTTGTACTCGTGAAAGAATTTTTAAAATCGGTTTAGTAGTTCCAGAGATTATTTCCTACAAACAACACACAAACTTACAAACTTTACCTCTTTATAATACTAATAAAGATATACAATGCAGTTGCAATTTCAAGTGACCTAAATTAATGAGTAATGCATGTTTTATTAACTATTGTGAGACAAAAATTACCTGGCAAGAACAAAAATTACCTGGCAAGACGTAAACATGACGATTACGAAGCGTTTAAAATTATTTCCTCGTTATTTGAACAATGCCCTAAACCTATAAAAACAATGCGCCTGGGTAAATACAACCCGGCAAAAAGTCGACCGCTTAAAATATTTTTTGATACGACTTCCACACCTAAACAATTACTGCGAAATAAAGCAAAGTTGACTAGTAACATACGATTATATGCTGACCAAACTCCATCTCAGATACACTTTTTAAAACTTCTTTCTGAAGAGTTAAAAAGGCGAAAAGAAAACGGTGAAAATGGCCTTATAATTAAATACATTCAAGGAGTACCTAAAATAGTCAAGTCAAAAAACGATTAAAACGCACTATTCGAGATTCGGTTATAAAATATCCTATTACTACGGACAACAATTACATCACGCACCACTTACTCCAAAAGTACCAAGATCTACCTGTTACAAGCACAAATTCTTTAAAAATTTTCTATGCTAATTTACGAAGTATTAAAAAACCAGGAAAGTTCGAGGAAATTCAATGTATACTTCAAGCAGTACCTATGTCACTTCATATACTTATTTTTACCGAGACCTGGCTTACATCAGAGCAGGATGCTTGTCAATATCATTTGACTAATTACACGCATATTTACAATTTTAGAAAAGTAAACAAGGGGGGTGGAGTATCTATATACATTCACAATAGTATTAAATATGACTTGACAGAAGAGCTAACAGAGAGTGGAAATCATTATTTATGGATATATATAAACAAATTTGCACTTAATATAGGTGGGATATATAAACCCGGTGAGTCAAACGTAAATAAATTTTTGGACATATACTCCAACCAACTAGAGACCCGTAAAAGAGCAATAGTTTTAGGTGATTTTAATTTGGACCTCTTAAATACTAATAACAATATCATTAACTACTTGAGAACGATAGAAGAATCTGGTTACGAAATATTAAACAAAGTGGAGAAGGAATACTGTACACGTGAAACAGCTACAACCCATACTATATTAGACCACGTATGTACAAATTTAAACAATAATATGTTTTCACTCTCTATCCTTGAATCGTCCTTATCTGACCACAAACAAATATTTGTGGAAGTATGTAAATATAAGCCAGAAACGCTGCAACGGGTCCATTATACTGCCCTGGACTATAATGGCCTGATAAAAAGATGCACAGAAACCCAGCATATAAATAAGAACTGTGACTACAACTATCTTGAAAACTACATAATGGAACAAATTGAACAAAATAAAATGACAAAAACTAAAATACTAAACTTACCACAGAAGGACTGGATTAACAAAAGCATAATCGAAGGTATAGAAAGACGCAATATTTATTGGAATAGCTTAAAAAAAGATAGTAAAAATGAAGACATATTAAATAGATACAATTCAGAAAAGAAAAGCGTGAGTAAAATGATTAGAGAATCTAGAGAAGAATATTACTGTAATGAATTCACTAAATGTAAAAATAAACCTAAAAAGATGTGGGACCTGATCAATATGTTAGCTGTAAACAAAATTAAGAATGGTTGTGCAGTGCCTAAGCTCTCCACCATCTCCGGTATTATATCTGATGGATGCAAGGTTTGTGAAACTTTTAATAACTATTTTTTGACTATTGGTACAGAATTAGCAAATAATATACATCCAAAATACCATACAAGCTCAGTTCATACCTTAATGTATAAAAATACTTACCAACATAATATAACTTTAAGTGAATTAGAACCTTGTAGTGTCAAAGAAGTGTTAAAAATTATTAATAATATTAATAACCATACAAGTACGGGTATCGATGGAATAAGTCCAAAGGCCCTTAAATGCATTAAAAATGTCATTGCCACTGACCTCACAAATTGCATTAGTTTATTTCCTGACAGCCTAAAAATTGCGAAAGTCAGCCCAATCCATAAATCCGGACCAAAAACTGATCCTAGTAATTACAGACCCATATCGGTGCTCCCTGTTATTTCTAAAGTCTTTGAAAAAGTAATATATAAAAGACTTAATGAGTATTTTAACGCCAAAAACTTTTTCATTGAACAACAATATGGTTTTAGATCAAAATCTAACACACTGTCAGCAGCAATTGATGTAGTTACAAAAATAAAGACAAATATTGATCGAAAACATGTCTGCTTAGGAATATTCATAGACTTAAAAAAGGCTTTTGATACGGTAAGCCACTCAAAACTATTACAAAAGCTAAATAATATAGGAATAACAGGTACAGCACTAGATATGTTGGCCTCTTATCTCGCTAACCGCCAACAGATTGTACAGATATCTAACTACAAAAGTGGTCCTCAACAAATTACCTGTGGCATTCCACAAGGCTCAATATTAGGCCCTTTGCTATTTCTTACATACATAAACAACATAGTAAATTTAAACCTGTCAGGTCACTTATCACTCTACGCAGATGACACTTGTCTTTTTTACTTTGCACATTCAATTCATGAAATTATATCACAAGCACAAAAGGACTTAGATATATTAAATGAGTGGTTTTCATACAATCTTCTCACAATTAATGTGACCAAAACATCATTTATGGTTTTCTGTGCTAAAAATAAAAAAATACCTACCTACACACCACTTAAGATTAATAATATTACTCTTAAAAGATCTAAAAAAGAAAAGTACCTAGGTCTATTATTAGATGACAAACTGATATGGGACTCTCATATAGACAAAATAGCATCAAAATTAGCATCACTTACGGGAGCATTGCGAAAGGTATCAAACTGTATTCCATACAAAATCAAATCTACTGTTTATAACGCCCTAGCCAAGCCACACCTGGAGTACCTTATAGAGATATGGGGTTCTGCTGCACAAACGCACATAAGTAAGTTACAACGAGCACAAAGTAAACTAATAAAAACACTATTTCATTACAACTACCTAACCCCGACTAAGGAGCTATACAGAAAAACTAAATTCTTAAACATTAAACAATTATATACATATAACACATGCCTTATTATAAAAAAAATAATATCTAAAAACATACATTCAACAATTACATTCACACCAAAGTGTGAATTTCTTACACATAATCTTAGAAACAAAAACAAACTTCAAATCTGGCAGCCTCGGACGAGATCTTATGGCAATAAAAAAAATATTATGTGTGAGGGTGTACTTTTGTATAATAATCTACCGGATACTATAAAAGATTGTAATAATATTAAGCATTTTAAGAATAAACTAAAATCATATATTGTAGATAAAATTTCATAACTGCATATCTTCAATTTTGATCATATCTGTAATTGCATTAATACAATATTCATATTTTTTAAAACATTACGATATAATACATACATATGTTTGCATTAAGTAAGAAAAAGAATAACAAATTAATTAAGGATATACATACAAGAATAAAACATAATAGAATTATATAATGCATGCTACCGTGTAAATACTGGTAATATTATTTTGTATGTATACTTAATCTCTGTAAAAGTGAACAATGTGTTCTTTAAGAGAAATAAATGTCTTTAACCCGAACCCGAGATAACCCGTACAGACACATTTCTTGAAATTTTGATTTGTCGGAAAATATATTATATGGATGTATTTATCGCCATCAGCCGTTCGCCAGAGCCCTGTTATTAGTAAGTTCGTTTGACACTTCGGTTTATAAAAAAGCAACTTAACACTTGTCTAGTTCATGATTGGTCACAGACTTGCAGAGACAGTAATGAAGCTAAATCTTGACCATACCTGAAAGAGACCGACCTAGTGTTACTAGTTGTACTACTATAGTCCTTTATTTGTATAATTTTTTTAAACGTTTACATACATAAATTTTGCATGAGCAAACTCGCGGAACAGTTATAGATAGGCCGTACAAATGTAACAACAACTAATGAATCTTTATTTATATTTTCTTTCATACCATCAGCCTATAAAAGTCCTCCGGATACGGGTCTCTCCCATTGTACGGAGTGGTTCTACTACGGCCTTAATCGTGATCAGTTATTTGTGATTGTAGTACCAGATGTTTTCTAATTTTGACGCTGTTTTCCATCGCTGTCTTGGATCTTTTACGCATGGAGTAAACGCCGCCCGCCCGCTTTGTTGGGCCTATATATTATATACACTTCGAATTTTACAATGTTATACAAAGTTTTATGTCTTTTATTGTTACAGCCTAACAAAATTACATTGCTGAACAAAGGCCTTCTCATATATTGCCTTATAGGAGAGGTATTTGCCATAGTTGCCACGCTTGGCAGGCAGCTGGCAACTGAAGTTTTTTATTTTATAGTTGGTATGTTATGAGAAAGTCGTTGTTTCCCATCTACTGGTTTGTTTTCCTCATTCGTCTTTTATGAAACCGACGGGACGATGAGGGGGGGGAGGGGGGGGGGTCTTACACCGTTATTACTTGGTTACAATAAAATCTCTTCAGTGGTGCGAGCGTAATCGAATGACAATCCAAACAGATCAACGGTTACGCAAAAAGTATTCGACCTATAGTCCGGTCAAAAATGAGTTTTATATATTCAAAAGTAAGGGTTTAGAATCTATCTTTTCATAGCATAAAATAAAATTGAACAAAATCTCAGTTAATAGGGAAAGAGAGATAGAGAGAGAGAGAGAGAAGAGTGTCCTTATAACTAAACACTGATACATGAATTATTTATTAAAAAAAGTTACTTCCTTGCTAGATTTTTTTTTTAAATATGATAAGGGTGATAAACGAGCTCACAGTCTAGTAAGTGGTTGCTTTGGCCTTTTGGTCTACATCTATCCTCGTTTTCATCTGTGAAGATTAAGATAGAATGTCTTGGTTCCAGTAAAATGGGTCGCCGGTTATCTATATTCAACATACGAAACAAATCAAATATTTTAATCTAGTATTCTGTGAGAGCGTGGTTCTTCCCCGTTTGAGTCGACCCATTCGTATTACAACTATACAACTAATATAGCTGCAGCATGGTTCTGCCACGTAGAAAAGGTTTGCCTTTTGTGGGTTAGATCGTTTTTGCGTAAGGAGGTCCAATAAGCGTGTAACCGGAAGTGGTGGTGGTGTGGTGTGTGGGCAGGCGCTGCTGGAGGACTACGCGGCGCGGCTGGAGAAGCAGCGCGCGCTGAACCGCGAGGCCAACCGCCGCATCATGCAGCTCGAGGCCTCGCTCGAGGCGCCGCACCCGCGCCTCGCCTCCGCGCTCGAGGACAGCCAGCGCAAGTGTGAGTCCGCCCGCCTCACAACACTTTACTAAATTATTTTATCGATACCGAAACTACTCTATACAAGAAATATCGAATATCGACTGCTTCGTTGCTCTAGTGCTCGTTAACGTGGCTGCTGATCATGACGCCCCGGGTTCGAATCCCGAATCGGGCAGTAAAAAAATTCTGTCAAAAAATTCTCACTAGCTGCCTGGGATCAGGAAGTTGGTGTATCACCGCCGTGCGTCGGAAAGGATGTAACCTAGATGGTCGAACTCTGAGACTATGAGAAAGTGAGGGAATAAAGAGAGCACTTATGCTTGTGTATACATTCGGCCACAATAATCTAGCAGTGGACAGTAGCGGCTTTTTTGAGTAACGAAACGAAACTATCTTTCGAATATCAATAGCGGCTTTTGGAACACTATTTTAATGGCGGCTTTTAAAACACCCTATTTTAATAGCGGCCAGTATCACGATGTGCTTAGAAACGTGGCGAAGAAAACGATTGCCGTTTCACGAGAAAGCTTGATTAGTTTGTTTGGTGTTCCCGTTTCGTTAAAATGACTGTTGTTAACAAGATTATAGTGTTGAGACGATTTATATTGCAATAAAATTTCCTTCACACTTTATCCAGGCTTAGGACTGGCTGATGACAATTGTATTCTCTTCATATCTTACTAAAAATGTTATTATTGTTGCACAAAACAAAATATATCAAATGGATAGGTCAAATGCAAAAGCAATGTTTGTGTAGGTGTGTGTGAAAGAGATAAAACGTACCCGCGCTCACTCGACATTCGATGGCTGGTGGTAGTGGTACTTTAACAGCCGAAGCCGTTGCCAATGCGTCGCGAAAATAACTAAATAAACGATTTGTTACATTTCGTTCCGATCGATCGTTCGTGAAACGTGAATTGTGTTACCAAGTAACACGTCTACTGTAATAGATAGTTTCGTTGGATTGCAATAACACGCTACCCGCTATTGTATGAATAGCTAGTTTCAATAACTGATTACGTTTTGTAACGACCACTCCTACTATAATCCTGTCCTGCGCAGAAACCTAGCGTGCATTGAGGCTGTCCACCGTGACCAAAATTTGGTATCGAGTACATTATTAATAAGGAAATAAATATGCAGAATGTAATGTAGAAGGCATCATCATCATCGTCATCATTACAGCCCTTCACAAGTCCACTGCTGAACATAGGCCTCCCCCAAAGAATGCCACAAAGCACGGCCCTGAGCCACCTGCATCCATCAACTTCCTGCATATCTAACCAGGTCGTCACTCCATCTAGTGGGGGGACGTCCAACACTTCGCCTGCCGGTACGAGGCTGCCACTCGAGAACCTTTCTTCCCCATCGGTTGTCGGTTCTTCGAGCTATATGGCCGGCCCATTGCCACTTCAGTTTACTAATCCGTTGGGCTATGTCGGTCACTCTGGTTCTACTGCGGATATCCTCATTTCTGAGTTTATCACGCAGAGAAACTCCGAGCATAGCTCTCTCCATAGCTCGCTGAGGGACCTTGAGCTTCCTCATCCGGCCAGCAGTGAAGGACCACGTCTCAGTTCCGTATGTCATCACTGGCAACACGCACTGGTTGTACAGTCTCGTTTTCAACTTTTGAGGTATACCTGACGAGAAGATGTGCCGTAATTTCCCGAACGCTGCCCAACCGAGTTGAATCCGTCGATTGACCTCTCGGTTGAAGTTGGACTTACCTAGTCGGACTATTTGTCCCAGGTAAACATACTCGTCAACAACTTCGAGCTTAGTGCTCCCAACAACTACCGGCATAGATGTGACATGGACATTAAACATGATCTTTGTTTTGTCCATGTTCATCTTAAGACCCATCCGTTGGGAAGCACTATTGAGGTCATTGAGCATAGTGCTTAGGTCCTCCAGCGATTCTGCCATAAGGACTATATCGTTGGCAAATCGAAGGTGAGTGATGTACTCGCCATTGATGTTGATACCGTATCCTTTCCAGTCCAGATGCTTGAAAACGTCTTCCAATGCAGCGGTGAAGAGTTTCGGGGATATGACGTCACCCTGTCTTACACCTCTCTGCAATTGGATAGGTTTCGTACTATGGTACTGTACTCGGATAGCCATCGTAGCCCTACTGTACAAGCACTTCAGCACTTCGATATACCGACAGTCCACTTGGCACCGCTGAAGGGACTGCAGCACCGCCCAAATTTCGACGGAATCAAAGGCTTTCTCATAGTCCACATACGCCAGACATAGTGGCAAATTGTACTCCTCTGACTTTTGTACAATTTGCCGAAGGGTATGTATGTGGTCTATGGTGCTAAAGCCTTTTCAGAAACCGGCTTGTTCGAGAGGCTGGAAGTCGTCAAGTCTGCGCGCGAGACGATTCGTAATGACTCTCGAAAACAGCACGTAGACGCGGATCAGAAGGAAAATCGATCTATAGTTCTTCAAGAGGCGTAGTCACCTTTCTTGAAGAACAAGACCACCGCACTTCTGCTCCACGCGCTATACACGCGTTTCGCCTGGTGAGTGCAGGTGGCCGGAGGCCCTTTTTACTGGAAATGAGGCATTCCATCTTAGTCCTCACGGGTGACAACGCATCTACATTTTGATTTATAATAGAGGATAAATGTAGAGGTCTATGGGCCGCAGCAACCACTTACCATCAGGTGGACTGTGTGCTCGTTTGTCACCCTTAACCTATAAAAAAAAAATTATATTTTGATCATATAATTATGTCCATTACATTAGAGTTCGTCTAATTTAAAACTGCACGCGCTTCTCTGGTAATATTTTTATTAGATTTTGTTACATTTACCGTATTCAGTATCACAAAATATAAATCTGTGTGCCCTTTCTATTGTGTTTTAGTACATTTTAGCATGTATACTACACTAGCGAACCGACCCGGCTTCACATGGGAGATTTCTGGATCTCAACAACAGCGCCACCTACCGGGTCCAATTGTGAATCTAAAGCATCCAGTGACCCACTCAAACACTCACAAATTTCATCACAATCGGTCCAGCCGTTTTTTGAGTTTTAGCGAGACTAACGGACTGCAATTGATTTTTATATATGGAGATTTGCCTTGATAAAAGTTATAAAACCTGCCAAAAGTACAAGGAGGCGCTAGCAGTTAGCTTTTAACTTAATTAGATGATTTAAAGAAAAAAAAAACGCTACCCCCACTAGGATTTTCTCCTGTGTCGTAGAGGCAGTTTACAAACATAAATTGTACGAGGACGAACATTCAGACCCGGAACAATTTATTTGTAGGCCATACAAATACTTGTTCCGTGCGGGATTCGAACCCGCGGCCTCCAGCGCAACAACTCATTGCTAAGCCACTGCGCCACGGAGCCGTCAATTTTTTTTACACTATTTTTACACTAATTTATTACGGTATTGTAAATGCGCTTAATGTGTAATGTGGTACGCTGTTACATTGCCCACAATTACTTGGGAGTTGAAAACTCGCTCTCACAATATTCTTATTTTTAATAATGGCTACTGATTGTATTTCCGACATATATATATTTATATGGTTATTATTCATTTAGTTTTCCATTAATTGGGTACAGTAAGGCCGTTTTGACTTGACCGTCCTAAACTTATAGCAACCAAATCGTATAAGTGCAGGGTGGGGGCGCGGTAATCTAGAGATGTAATTTTTACCTTCCCTTCCAAACAGTAGCAATCATCCGAGTATTGTATATAATAACGCATCTGTAGGCTTTGCATGAAGCAAGCTGTCATAGTCGGAATATGAGGACTGGTGCTCATTAAGGCTAGGATTTCCTCCCTTCTACGCTGTATAAATATTTGTTCAGTACGAAGTAGGCGTACGAAAAGTTACTCTATTTGCCGGTGAAGAATCTTTAATAACATGCCTTTTATATTAACTAAAAGCATTATATTAAGTTTAAAAAAAAAAGAGATTATATTAATTTTTTAAATCTCGATAAATATAAAGTATTTTGAAAATCTATTCGATTCTGAATATTTTATTGCGTACTTATAGCATGAGCATATTTTTTTCCAAATATATTCAATTTCAAGAAGTATCAATTCTCGCGGGTCAAAATCGTGTCTAAATTATGATACTCGTATTTTGTCCAATCTGGCCTTACCGTTACCGTGACAACCTATTATAGTCCACTGTTGAACATAGGTCTCTCTCATATATTGCCTCATAGGGGATTACCATAGTTGCCACGCTTGGCAAGCGGGTTGGCAACCGCAGTTTTTTTAGTTTTAGTCGTCTTCTGATTTGTTTCCCCCTGTCACCCTTTACGACACCCACGATAAGATATTATGGGGTAGTGGATATTCTTACACCGCCACTACCTGGCTTTAATGATATGAATAACGTTGTCAGCGCTACAAGTGGAGGAGCTGCAGGGTGCGCTGGCGGAGGAGCGGCGGCGCGCCGCCAAGCTGCAGGAGGCGCTGGCGGCGCGCGACGCCGAGCTGCTCGCGCACGAGGACAAGTACAAGAAGTGCGTCGAGAAGGCCAAGGAGGTCATCAAGTCGCTCGACCCCAGGACCATAACCACCGGTTAGTTCCGACTCATTTACCACTTGCTCGACGGTGTAGGAAATCTTCGTGACGCGGAAACTTGCATGTCTGAGTAATGAAAGAAATTCTAAGATCTTGCACCATTTTGTGACCTCTTAGCTGCCAATTCAAACCAGTTATAGTTTGCTCGTACTAGGCTCCCCGTGTAGTGGCGGGTAAGAATACTCACTACCTCATATTTTCCCGTGGGTGTTGTAAAAGGCGACAGAGGGAAACTGAGGCAGAAGATGGGCAGCAGCATCTTTCTGATAACAGCAAAAGCAATAAACAAAACTGCGGTTGCTAACCCGCTCGCCAATCGTGGCAACTATGGCAATATACCCCCCATGAGCAATGACATTAATATACGGCCTCTAGACTCGGCGGCCCCGCTATTCCTGGCTACGGTGGCAACTACGGTAACGGCGGGGCAGGGGGTGCTAAGAATTTCCGGTGGAGGTTCTTAGCACCCCCTTGGTTGCCACCTACGACGAGTAGAAGCTCTGCTTCTGCGTTTCGTCTGGTGAGTGCAAGTGGCCGGAGGCCCAATTCCCCCCCCCCCCCCCCCCACATCAACATGGTAGCGGAGTTACACGAAAGACTACCCCAGGAGGGTACCAGTACCACTGGAGAATCATGAGAGACCATGTTATTCCAATTCTGAGCGTGGGTGCTTAGGCTGCCCCGCGTATTCTGGGGGGGGGGGGGGGCAAAATTCCGCTCATAAACATAACTGCTCGGGGCAAACTGAGCAAGAATACCAAGTATTGACCCCTGCCACGCTATCCGTGAATTTCTGCAATATCAGGGGACTTCACTCTAACCAAAACGCCGTCCACTACCATCGCGAGACGGCGAAGCTGGCCTTGCTCTTTCTGACCGAGACGCAGGTTTCCTCTCCGGCTGATATTTCGTATCTCTCCTACCCGGGGAACAAATTGGAGCACTCCTCTGTGCCTCGGGCTGGAGTTTGCGTGTATGTCAGAGAGGACATATGTTCTCGACGCCTCGGCAGTCTTGAAGGTTCGGACCTGTCCATCCTTCAGCTACGCGTACACAGCGACGACCATCCGCGCGTCTACGAATGCCGAAACAGACCGACTCATCGACCACGTCCAAATGGCTACAGATTCCTTGCTACAACAGGTCCCATCCGCAGAGATCGTGATCCTTGGCGATTTTAACGCCCGAATGGCTCGGTTCACGTTTAACCGATCATGCGGGGAGATCTGTTTATGACTTTGCCTTGGCATATGGTCTGACACAACTGGTTACTTCGCCTACGCGGATTCCAGATGTGGAGGATCATACACCTTCCCTGTTGGACTTCTGCTGACCTATCATCCGGACGGATATATGGTTTCCGTCGATGGCCCTCTCGACTCTTTGGATCATTGTCTGATCCGGAGTATGGTGCCACTCACGCTCCCTTCGCGGTTGCGTTCTGCAGGTTGCAGCCGTGTTTGGCATTACAGATCGGCGGATTGGGACGGAATGCGGTCTTTCTTTGCATCCTACCCATGGGGGCGGGTTTGCTTCTCGCCGGATGATCCCAGCGCTGTTGCTGACTCTGTCACGGATGTGGTGCTACAGGGAATGGAACTATTTATTCCATCATCTGTAGTACCCATCGGAGGCAGATCTCAGCCTTGGTTTGATCGCTCCTGTAAGACTGCATTACGCAGTAAGCAGGAGTGTTATCAAGCATGCGGCTTCGGCGACTCGGGATGTAAACACCAGCACACTTAAAAAGAAGTATAACTTCGCCTCCAGGTCCTTCAAAAGAGTTATTGCCAAGGCAAAGTCAGAGCACATAGGCAGAATTGGCGAGAAACTAGTTCTCTGTCCTTCGAGAATCCGTGCATTCTGGTTTCTCGCCAAGGCTGTCCAAGGGAATTTCTGTAAGCCATCACTGCCATCTCTGCACAGGGAGGACGACTCACTGGCCTAAGCCGCAAAAGATAAAGCCGACCTTTTAGGCTCCCTTTTTGCGTCCAACTCGACTCGTGATGATGGGGGAAAACACCGCCGACGATCCCGCGGTGAAAGTGCTCCATGCCGGAGGTGCTGTTCTCACAGCGCTCGGTTCGCAAAGCACTCCTCTCCCTGGACATCCAGAAGTCGAGTGGGCCTGACGGAATCCCCCCAATTGTGCTGAGGACGTGTGCTCCGGGTAGTTGGCATCGGTCCTAACGCGTCTTTTCCGGTACTCCTACTCCCAAGGCGTAGTCCCGAATTCATGGAAGACAGCTTTTGTCCACCCGATCCATAAAAAAGGTCGCCTTTTTCTCTTGCTCAGACCCGTTCAACTATAGGCCTATCGCGATCACCCCCTTTGTTCTCCAAAATAATGGAATCCATTATTAACTGCCAGCTGATCCGGTACCTTGAGGATCACCAGCTGATTAGTGACCGCCAATACGGTTTTCGTCGGGGTCGATCAGCTGGTGATCTTCTGGTCTACCTGACCCATAGATGGGCGGAGGCAGTAGAGTCCAAGGGAGAGGCGTTGGCCGTTAGTTTGGACATAGCGAAGGCTTTCCATTGGGTCTGTCACAAAGCGCTTCTTTCGAAGCTCCCTACCTATGGGCTTCCCGAGATGGTGCAATTGGATCACCAGCTTCCTTGCAGATCGGAGCATCAAGGTCGTTGTAGACGGTGCATGCTCTGACTACAAGCCTATTAACGCTGGTGTTCCACAAGGCTGTGTGTGTATCACCAACGCTGTTTCTTCTGCATATCAATGATATGTTGCTACCTGGTAACATTTATTGCTATGCGGATGACAGCACTGGTTATGCTCTATATAACGGCCGTGCCAATATTTCTCGGGAAAACGTCGCCGAGTACCGGAACAAACTTGTTTCTGAAGTCGAGTCTTTGCTGAACAAAGTCTCGGATTGGGGGCGACTAAATCTAGTCCAGTTTAATCCTCAGGAGACACAAGTTTGCGCGTTTACCGCTAAAAAGAACCCCTTTGTCGTATCTCCTCAGTTTCAAGGCACTCCCCTTCTTGCCTCAGCCAGTATCGGAATCCTCGGAGTCGACATATCGAGTGACGTGCAGTTTCGTGGTCACTTGGAAGAGAAGGCCAAATTGGCCTCTAATAAGCTTGGCGTGCTCAGCAGAGCGGGACAGTATTTCATGCCGGCACACCGCCTGCAACTTTACAAGGCGCAGGTTCTACCTCACATGGAATACTGTTTCCATCTCTGGGCAGGGGCTCCCCAGTGCCAGCTCCTTCCACTTGACCGCATCCAGCGCAGAGCGGCTCGAATCGTCGACGACCGAGTCCTTTCCGATCGGCTCGACTCATTGGCACTGCGAAGAGATGTTGTATCTCTTTGCATTTTCTTTCGCATCTCTACCATGGGGAGTGCTCTGAGGAATTGTTCGGATTAATCCCAGCCGCCAAATTTCACGAACGCACATCGCGGCAGAACTCCCGATACCATCCACACCATCCACACCATCTAGATGATTGGCGGTCCACCACTGTGCGATTTAGAAGATGTTTTCTTCCTCGCACGACTTCCTTGTGGAATCGATTACCATCAGCGATTTTTCCGGACCGATACGACTTAGGGACCTTCAAGAAAAGAGCGTACTCCTTTTTAAAAGGCCGGCAACGCATCTGCAATTCCCTCCCTAGTGTTGCAGTTGTTCATGGGCGGCGGTAGTCACTTACCATCAGGTGAGCCGCATGCTCGTTTGCCCCCTCTCCTATAAAAAAACCCTGAGAACTGACGAGAAGATCCATGCGCTGGAAGGAGAGACAGACAAGTTGCGCTGGAATATTATAGGATTATCCGAAGTCCGAAGAGAAGGGGAGGACACGGTTATCGTCGAATCCGGAAACTTGTTCTATCACTGGAAGGGCGACCATCTCTCAAGGAGTTGTCGGATTTATAGTCCACAAGTTAGTCTCTCGTTAACAACGTTGTAAAGATTGGGAGTGTGTCGACAAGGGTTGCGTACCTTATACTCAGAATCACCAAACGGTATTCGTTGAAGGTCATACATGTTTACGCACCAACCTCGGCACATCCCGATGAGAAGGTGGAGGAAAGGTATAAGAATATCTCTAGAGCCATGCATTCCTCCAAAACCCACTATACGGTGTTGATGGGAGACTTCAACGCAAAACTAGGCACAAGAGAGAACGGTGAGCTGAAAGTAAGGAAGGAATAGGGCAACGGAACTCAAGGGGCTCCGATGATATCCCTGACATTAGTCTGAGCGAGATTAGAATGGCTCTCCAGCACCTTAAAAACGACAAGGGCCCAGTCGAGGATGGAATTAAACAGAGCTTCTGAAAGCGGGTGGAAAACCGGTACTTGAAGTCCTTCAGAAGCTCTTAAATTCCGTCCTCCATGGTGATACTACATCGGAGGCGTGGAGCAGAAGTGCGGTGGTCTTGTTCTTCAAGAAAGGCGACAACGCTCTCTTGAAGAACTACAGAGCGATTTCCCTTCTGAGCCGCGTCTACGTGCTGTTTTCGAGAGTCATTACGAATCGTCTCGCGCGCAGACTTGACGACTTCCAGCCTCCCGAACAAGCCGGTTTCCGAAAAGGCTTTTGCACCATAGACCACATACATACCCTTCGGCAAATTGTACAGAAGACCGAAGAGTACAATCTGCCACTTTGTCTTGCGTATGTGAACTATGAGAAAGCCTTTGATTCCATCGAAATTTGTGCGGTGCTGCAGTCCCTCCAGCGGTACCAAGTGGACTGTCGGTATATCGAGGTGTTCAGCACTTGTTTGTACGCTTGTACTCGTCACCGCTGCATTGCAAGACGTTTTATAGCTAGTGGACTGGAAAGGATACGCTATTGACGCGCTCAGATGGTTAGCGCTCGCTGTAAGCTTCACAGTACTCGAGCAACCCGGTTTCTAATTTTAGAAAATTGTTAATTGCAATTTTAAATGCTGATTTACCACGTGCTCGGCGGTGAAGGAAAACATCGTGAGGAAACCTGCATGTCTGAGAAATAAGAAAAAAAATATTTCGAAGACATGTGAAGTTCTCCAACACGCAGCGCGGCGGACATTTCCTTGCCCTAAAATCCTCTCAGAAATGAGAGGAGGGCTGTGCCCAGTGGGACGTAAATATGCTGCAACTTTACTTTTATATTTATACTCTATACTAACACATAAATATGTTGTAAATTTATAATATTATACCTTTTACTTAGGTTTTTCACTCTTATTTTTCCTAATTACGCTTTTAATATTATTTTTAATCACTTATTTTTAAACACTATATATATATATATAATTGGAAGTGTCTGTTTGTAATGTTTTACTAACTGCATATGAAAGTATAAACGGTACTTATAACAAAAATACACTTTAAAATTTTTGTCTGTCTGTGGGTCTGTTTGTTCCGGCTAATCTCCGAAACGGCTGGATCGATTTTGACGGGGCTCACTGGCATATAGCTGATGTCATAAGGAGTAACTTAGGCTACTTTTATTTTAGAAAAATAATGAGGGTTCCTTGCAAAAAAAATTTAAACCCTAAATTGCACGCGTGTGAAGTCGCGGGGACCAGCTAGTCAGCTTTGTAGCGCAGTGATTAAGCGTTTGGTTTCGGCATAGCCAATAAATGCAAATAAGATGCTTATTTGACTATAATAATAATTTCGTAATTAGCATTTTCTCATTTATTATTTTATATTATTATATTTTTCTATCAAGTTTCGTATTTTAATTAATATCATTGTGTACCCTCCATGTTCAGGGCAGCAATCGCTGTCGGACATAACGCTGGGCTACTCGCGCGCGGGCGGCAGCAGCGCGAGCGCGTCGCGGCCCGACGCGCCGAACAACACCCGCCACGAGTGAGTGCCCGCTTTCACCTTAAATTGGAATCATCTATGGTGCGGAGTTTTGCCGGGAACTTGAACGCCAGCGGATTGTTATTCTCGTATTATCGTTCAGATAATGGTTTGAAGTGGAAAAAATAGTGCGATTTTGTATATTAACTGTCGACGTATGTGAACTATTAAGTCTTAACCTATGAAATTGCCGTTTCTTATGAAATAAGTTAACATAATTTTTTTCTATTATTTTTCTATATTTTATTAATCAAAAAATCACCCATGCAATCGATGCATCTTTGCCAACTAGTGTTGCCCATTTGCAAGAACAAGACGAGACTTAGCAAGTCTTGGTCTTGGTCTTGCGGCAATACACCTGGTCTTGGTCTTGGTCTTGGTATTGCGCTCCCAGTCTTGGTCTTGGTCTTGGTCTTGCAGCAAGAGTCTCGCTAGTCTCGCAATGACCTATTAGCCTATTACTATTTATTAAACGTTACTTTAGATCTTAGAACAACTTAACAGAGTAGGTACATATTGAGCTTGAATTAACATAGCCATAGTAAAGACCAACCATATTAATAAATGTTTAAACATTTAATGAGAAATTCGAAAAATCAACTGACACCGGGTGGGGTTTGAACCCACGACCTAAGCGATTCGTGCCGATGCTCTAACCAACTGAGCTATCTACCGTGTCCCACGGCCACGGGCGTCAGTTTCTTAATAAACGTTTACATTTAATAAGCTTACATGTGCTAAAACATGGTTAAACATACATATAAAAACAAATTAATGGCAATAACTACACTGTATTTTAAATAACATTATCTCTCTAGAAAGAGATTGATGGACCCTCACCATATATGAAATGGAATAAAAGAGTTATACAATATACAATTTATTTAAATAAAAAATAAAATACGATGCAAATTAAATTACTTCACAGTATGTACACAACAGCTTTGACATTACTGTTACTTTATATTTATTCTTTTGACAAAGTATTAATACAAAGTATCCAGATCCATTTTTACACATTTCAAGTGTTTTAAAAGTGCTATGGTGTCAACCATATTTATCAAATGTGTGACGACATATTCGAGCACTTTGTGTTTTAAAAACACACACTTGCAAAAGTCGAGATTTGCAGTGAACTTACTGAACATGTTTATCTTTTAGGTAATAATAATAACAATAATAGTAAGTAATTATTATAAATACATATAGTTAATTTTATAATAATTACTTACTAGAATAAATTATTATGATACCTACCTATTATCTAATTACAAGATTTCTTGCGAGATCAGGATGATGTATTCGTGTCCATTCTGAGCACCCGGAAACTTATTTTATTCTTTGAAACATGTACTCTGTGACGGCAATCAAAGTGTCAAATGTAGTGCGTGTGGCGCAGCGGCGACGATTGTATGCGATATCAATAGTAGCCGCCGGCACGTGTATCTTGACTTTGTACTTTCGAATAGCTGCACAATTTCTTTGAGAGGTCAGTATCCGACCTTTGATGACGCCGACAACAAGACGCCGCGCACCATCAAAGTGCCGATGGTCAAAACTAGGGATGCACTCTTTTTTCTTTTAATGGATATTTTCATTCGCTATGTATATTTATGGTATTGTTCGTAATGCGCATGAGTCCAATTTTCCAATTTTTTTTCATTATATTTTTTGCGTCTCATAGAGTCCCTAAGCGTATACCCGAACTCCTATACTCCCTGAAACGACACTTAGTCCTAACTGCAAGACGCAAGAGTCTCGCAAGCTAAGTCTTGTTCTTGCGCAAATCTTGCACGGTCAGTCTTGGTCTTGGTCTTGCTAAAAAGAGGCGGTCTTGTTCTTGGTCTTGGTCTTGCAAAAATGCAAGAACAAGACCAAGACTGCAAGACCAAGACCGATTTTGGGCAACACTATTGCCAACGAAGTGACAGCTTATTCATGCCCTTCTTGAAGAAATCAGCTGGACGGGAGGCAATAAATTCTTCCAAGGCAATTTGTACTGCCTCTCGGGTATTGAATTTTTTTCCGCCAATAAGTTATCCAAATTCTGGATAACTTTTGAACTATTAACTGTAGAAGTCTGTGGGCGCAAGGTCTGGTGAGTACGGCGGATTACGGAGACCTTCCAACTCCAGCTCTTGTAACTTGGAGACCGTCTGTTGTGCAGATGAGGCCGCGCGTTGTCGTGCAGGAGCAGCGGGGACGAGCGATTGACCAAAGCTGGCAACGTGCGAGTTTCTCCATCATTGTGTTCAGTTCTTTACAGTAAAAATCTGCAGAATGCTCATCCCGTGTGGAAAGAAGCTGTGACGAACCACACCGGCGCTGGGCAACCAAACAGTAACCATCACTTTTCTAGGAGTTAGTTTTCGTTTAGGGCATTGTTTAGGTGCTGAACCAGGATTTTCGTTGAGTAGTGCAAGGCACATCTTGACGCGTACTTTGCGCTGGCAATCATTGTGTTCATGGGGCACCCATTTGTCAAGCTTTATTACCTTGTCAATTTGACGCAAATGAACCAACATTATTTTGATGCTAACATCGAAAGCTGCTGCTAATGGAGCCGTAGATTGAGTATCATCAGCTTCCACAATCGCCTTTAATTCGTCATTGTCGACCAAAGTTTCCGGACGACCACGGGTTTTCATTTTCCAGGTCGAAATTTCCAGAATGCGGCTAAACCAATAACAGGTGGTGCGTTTGTTTGTAGTATTAGCTCCGTAAACGTCGTTGATGTTGCTTGCTGCCACGACGGTACACATATTATTCAAATATTTAACGTATTCATGACGACGCAAAAGATTCAAATGCGATGAAAACATAAGGCTAATCTATAAACAGAATGACTAATTTTGAAAAAATAATTCTGTGTTTTAAAAATAAAATGAATTTGAAATTAGAATTCTTAGCCAAATAAAAAATATTTTGATTGGAAATGGCCAGTACGGCAGAACGACGATTTCATAGGTAAAGACATATTATTAGTGGAAACGATGCAAAAATGCTTTTTTATCTGCTTAGGCTCCTTGAGATTCTATCGTCATCATCTGTCCACTGGGTTAAGCTGTCGTCAAAATTTCCCAAAAACTTCGCAATTGACGCGTTAGCATATAGCATGATTCGCCGTGTAATGATGGCGTAAGAGATTGATTACGTCAAATCATTTCAGAGATTAGCAATCAAAACAGAGAACAGCGTCTTCCTAATAACAACTAAAAATGCGGTTGTCAACCCGCCTGCCAGTATGACAATTATGGCAAATATCATAATCAATGGGGCAAATATCGATCGTCGACTGGGAGCGACTTCTAAGGTGACATATCTGAAACTATAATCACCTACCTAAATAATAATAAGAGAATTTAAAAACTAGTTCTTATCGACATTGTTCGATCTTAATTTTATCGGCTTGCTTTACATTATGTATATATTTTTTTTATTTAATTTATTAAGCATATTTATGTTACATTATCCAGTACAATACTAGCATATAAACCTCTAGGGGTTTATCTACACTAGAGAGTCGTCTTATAAAAACAAAGATGTATTAATATTAAATCACAATAATCCAGTATGAAGTACTTACTACAATAAGTATGGTTGATTTATCAAATATGATTTAAGTTTACTTTTAAACAGTTTTGATTTACCGTATGTGTTTTGTAAATTCATTAATATTATAATCGGGGTTCCTTCGGAAACTTCGCTAATGTGATTTCGATTTCGGTAATCTGGCAATCACTACAGTATCTGACTACTGACATTACCTGATGTATCGTGTGACGTGCATCGTGCATAACGTCATTCGCTTTTGTTTTTTAATTCAGCTGGAGCGGGAGCGCCAGCGGCAGCGAGGACGCGCGCTCCAGCAGCAACGAGCAGCGGCTGCTGGCGTCCGCGTGGTACCAGCTCAGCATGCGCTGCCATCGCGAGGCCGTCGAGCAGCGGTTCGCGCTCCTGGCGGGCGGGCATTCGTTCCTCGCGCGGCAGCGGCGCCAGCAGCCGCGCGCGCGCCCGTCCGCCACCTCCACGCCCGCGCACGCGCACGCTTCCGCGCATGCGCCATGACAGACCGCACCGCTCACTTTGTGGCCACCTCCGCCGTGCGAGCTCCGCTGCGCCCCGCGACACACGACCACAGCGCACGCGTGAACATACCCAAGTGCGTACGATACGTGATTGCGTTGTTGTACAACAAGTAAGTTATTTACTTATTAAGGCATAAACTACTTTCATTGGTCAATTCCTGTTGAATCGTCGTTTAGTTAATGCAAACCACGAATCTTAAATATTTCATGTCATAACCGTAAATTACGGCCATGTGTAAGGTCCGTTGGACTCTAAGACGCGCGTCTGTATGTATGATTGCTTTGTTTTTATACAAATTATTGTTAAAGATAAAATATTATGTATGATTACGCTGCCTGTATACAAGTAATTGTTAAGGGTTTACACCTGCGGCCCACACGGAGCGGACGCAATAACGCGTATCAACTACATGCGTGCGAACGCGCACTAATGTCTGTGCATGTTTGTGGAGTTAATAATAGTATAATTTCTATCTAACCTGTGATTAATTCGTCTTTAGAGTTTTCATACCTCTGGGATCATATTTAATGACGTATTTTAAGTTACGCATGTCGTGTTGGACTCGTTTGTTGCGTCCGAACTGAAGGTTGTCCGGACTTTGTCAGCAATGCGTAACTGACTTGTGATACTAACACAATGACAACCTACGTGTACTAAATCATAAATAATTTAATATATATTAAATAAAAAATAATTAATCTCTACCTAATTGAACTGTGAGGTCCATTCTTAACCTAAATCATTAACTGTACAATATGATTGTTTTTAATGTTTCTATTCCAATATTTTTCAACTAATGAAATAAAAATTCACAATGAAAGCTAACTTCGATTTTATTAATTTGCTATTTTAATACAAAATTGATCTTATAACCACTGAAAACAGTGATTATACAGACGGTGATGTTTTGTGTGTGTGATGATGTGAAATTTTGCATTGCCAACGTGGGAACCATAACATGCGTGTAAGAGTTTACAATATTATTATTATCATATTTATACTTTATTATAGTATGTATACTTGTGTCGACTATTGTTGGAATAAAAAAAAATGTTTATATTTAAATCTTATATAATATTGGGTTACTTTATACTTTAATATCGTTTATATTCATGATTTCAATGGAATGAACAAGTTTCGAGATTCTCATTCGTAATCATTTCTCAGCAATCCTCATCGTCCTGTTTAACTGTAGCAAAGTTACATTTGTGTGAACGCATGTGTATGAATTGTTTATGACGAGTATGAAACAACAATATAGTAAGGTATTTTGTGATTCCAATATTATGTAAAATATAAATAAAAAAATTATAGCATAGAATAAAAATTGTGAAGTGACTGTGCAGGTAAACAGTTATAAGGTGTGTTCTATAAATTTAGAGATGTTGGATTGCCTTATGTAATTGCCTTTTGGCAATAGTCCTAAAAAGTAATGTAACTTATTTGTAAAGTGTTTCTAAGCCGTTTTAGTAAAAGAAATGCTGATAGATCAAAGTATTATTGTAATTAATATAGTAAACTTTGGTATCTAATTTATAATATGTAAATAAAATTTTATTATATAATATACTCGTGCGGATAAGGAATGGGATTAGAAATGACGACTCATCGAGCCTCTACTTCCAGCACGATACCTAAAGACGGTACGCGAACAGCGCTAATATTAACCTTATACAGTTTTATTTATCAAAAAATGAAATAACAGTATTTTATCAAAAACTTTAAGATAGTTAATTTGCAAATTTTTAAAAAGGAAATAAAACCTTAATATTATAATAGGGAGATAAATTAACTTACAAATAATATTAATTAAGTAAACTAATCATTAAGACCACATAAAACAATAATATCACTTAAAATAAAAGTACTTATGCTGAAGCTGAAGCACAATAAATGCTTGTCGCAACGCATGAATTATAATTTTTTTTTGGTCGTGCTGGTGTGAGTATTGCCAGCGACGGTGTGTGCAACGAGAGGTGAATAGGGGGTGCCTCTTATAATTCCATTCTTTGACTGTGCGAGTATTACATATTTTTACATATTCGATTCAAGAGTGCAGAGTGCATTGTTTTTAAGCAACTTCAAATAGGAGAAGGTTCTCAATTTGAGTGTATTTTTTTAACCGACTTCCAAAAGGGTGGAGGTACTCTATTCGACTGTACGGTTTTTTATGTGTTACCTCATAACTTTTTTCTAACTGAACCGATTTTGATGATTATTTTTTTTTATTTGAAAGCTGGTGCATTCATATGGTCCCATATATTATTGCCCATATAAATTTGATCAAGGTCTGACCAGTAGTTTTTGAGTTATCCTTAATAATTTATATTGAAGTCGGTTGTACAACATTTTTAATTTTACCGCTTGTTGTATGTATGTTACCTGATATCTTCGCAGATTGTGAACCAATTTTGATCATTATTTTTATATTAAATAGGTTAATACTTCAAGGGTGGTCCCATATAAATTTGGAGAAAAAATTTTACCCCTAAGAGTAGCAAATAAAAATTTTTTTTAGCAACTTGAAGTCGGTTTTTACTATTTGTTAAAATTTATAATTTATTTAGCGTTATAAACTATAATTTTTTCCGACTTCTTATAAAACATGGTTTATTGTAAGTCGCGTGCTTAACCCTTAAAGACTACAATGAATTTGTATACTGCTAAGACTACAATGGGTGTAAAAACACCCGGATTTATTTATTAGAAAAAATTATATGAATGAATAAATATATTATTGTTTTTTTTAATATTCTTAAATTATGGATAATGTTCTTGGATTTATTCATTCATAGGTTTATTTTTTTTAAATAACAACAATTTAAATTGCATGTTCAAAAAATCTTCCCAAAAACATAGTAATTTCGAAGGGGTTTGAAAAATAATTGAAAAAAAAAAGAAAACTAGTACGAGTTTTTAATCAGTTTTTATATTTTTAATTATCATAAATAAGCCTTGAATTTGGTATATTATTTATCCTAGTATATAAAATAAAACATATGAAATTTTCAAATCAAAATGATAACTAGATAATTTTTGTTTTAAATGCTTGTAACACAAAATAAATATAATGTAACCTTCTTTTTACTAATTATAAACAAAAATAATGAAAACTAACAATTACTTCTAAATTGCGTTATTCTTTGGTTAACAAAATATTACTACTACAGTTAACGCACACCAAACTACGGTGTAGTTTACAAATAAATACTGAACAATTAGAGCATTTAGCTGTGAACTTTTTATCTCCTTTCGGTTTACAAATTCCGCATCTGCCTTGTTTAGGTTTCGTGGCCCTCTCTTGTGAACCTTCTTCATTATCAATTCGTGAATCTCTCAAGGACTCTGTATTATCAACTCTTCGAATGCTGGTACCCGACAGAGTACCTTGATTATCAGAGTGTAGCTTTCGGTGTTCACTGATTACGCTTTCGATTTTGTCTCTAATCTTGTGCCGTAAGTTTGGAATTTTGAGTCTGTCTTTTATGTATGGTAACATTAGATCCAGTGACAACTTGTATAGGAATTCGGCTCGAGATTCCTGGCTTTTGCCATTCCTATTATTGTTGTTATTGAGAATCGTGTGAGAATTTATTCCTGCTACATCCAACATGTTGTAAAAAATAGCCAACGGCCATCTTTTTGTTCGTCTCGAACAACTGTAGCTATGACACATCTGATCAACAGCATCCACTCCTGCTTTAGTAGAATTATAGTATTCAATAACCTCTGGCTTCCCGCTTGTTTCTGATATTGCTGATTCATGGTGCATATTCGACAAAAGTATCACAATCTTATTTTTTTTTGGACAATACGTAGAGAGTTGAAGTTTATCATGTGTATTGTATAGAAACACTGAACTTCCTATGGGACGATTCTTCGTTACGATGGTGTCTTGCGGTATCTCTACTTTGTTCTTGCGCATGGTACCAACCGTTGTTAGTTTGTATTTATTTTGCATATTATTTGCCATAGGTACAGATGTGAACCAGTTGTCACAGGTAATGTTTATATTTGTACCATGAACAGATTTAGTCAAATTTTCAACATAATACTCTGCAAGAGGTTTGCTTCCATTTGGCGTCCCTTTTCCTAGATAGGGCATTCCAGATATCACGTACCGATCATAAGAATCACACATGAGGACCAGTTTCAAACCATACTTATCTGGTTTGCTAGGAATATAGATTCTAAATTTGCATCGTCCTCTGAAACCCACAAGTTGTTCATCAATAGTACAATTTACGGATGGACGATACAGATCAGCGCAATTTTTCATAAACAGTTCCCAAATATCACGGATATGTGCAAATTCATCTGTACTTTTTCTGATGTCCCTGGTCATACGGTCATCAAACCGTAAACAATTGGTTAGAAATTTGTAACGCTCTTTTGACATGATGGCTGAGTAAATTTCACTGCCAGAGATGCCCCACAAAAAATTAGTTGATACTCTGTTATCTTTCTTTACTGCAGTCAGATACAAAAGGCCAAAAAAGGCTTTCAGCTCTGAGATGTCAACATCTTTTGTATATGAAGTTTGCGGGCCATAATTTGCTTTTTGTTTAGCGATTTCCTGGTTAGAATGAACAAGAATAGTATCAATAATTTTTTTATTGAAATACAATTCAAACGCATCCAGTTCTGTAGTCACTTCTTTGGCAACACCCACAGGACCTGGTAAATATGGGACTATATTGCTACCAGGAGTTCGATGAGGAGGCGGTGGCTTAGTACTCCATTTGTAGGTAGGGTATCCTCGCTTTTCCTTGCCCTTCAAAACTTTTTTTGGGGTAACAACATGTTTCCAATACAAGTAAAATGTGTATTACCTAATTTTACTTGTCTTCCATCCAGTGGAGAAGGAGACTCATCAACTTCCATCTCCAACTGAGCTTCTGATATATTAGAAGTAGTGTCATCGTGGACACTTTGTGCATCTTCTTCATGAATATCCATTTCTACAGAGTCCTCCTCTTCTGCCGACTCTTCATCCGATGCCAGCAGTGCATCTTCTATTTCTTGTTCCCTCAGTTGCTGCATAATCTGAGATAAAAATATCATAATATACATCTAAATACAATAACACATCAAATAAAAATAATAAATACAATACACATAATAATACACACACGAATATCATATTCTATACACTAGTACACACGTACTAAAAATAAACTATAATAACTAATAATTACCTAAGTTGTAACCCACTATGACTACTATGGGTGAAAAAACACCGGGTCACTAGTGTATCTCGGGACGGGCGCTCGCGCACAACCACTCTCCCCGCGTCCTCGAGGGCTACTGTCGATATACGAGAATACACGAAATCTCAAGGCGCTGCGTTAAAACTGAAAAAAGATACAGGTACAAAATTAAGTCACTCGGGTGTAAAAACACCGTAGTTTTCTTGTTCCCTCAGTTGCTGCATAATCTGAGATAAAAATATCATAATATACATCTAAATACAATAACACATCAAATAAAAATAATAAATACAATACACATAATAATACACACACGAATATCATATTCTATACACTAGTACACACGTACTAAAAATAAAACAAAAAAAGTTAATTACCTAAGTTGTAACCCACTATGACTACTATGGGTGAAAAAACACCGGGTCACTAGTGTATCTCGGGACGGGCGCTCGCGCACAACCACTCTCCCCGCGTCCTCGAGGGCTACTGTCGATATACGAGAATACACGAAATCTCAAGGCGCTGCGTTAAAACTGAAAAAAGATACAGGTACAAAATTAAGTCACTCGGGTGTAAAAACACCGTAGTAGCCTTTAAGGGTTAAAGACGAATCTTTACCATGAAAAAAGAAGAAACCGCGACTCCACAGCCTTCGCGAAATTTGGCATTTGCTGTTAAATTCCATATTTTACATTTTTAGTTCGCGTATTTTCCATGGGACTTCTTTATTAATACAGACTAGTTTAAACATGAATGATAAACTGCTTTATGTAATTAGGCGGTTTTAGTTTTACATAGACTTGATAAAAAGACATTTTATATATTTTTTGTGTTTTATGTTTTTATATAACGAAGGTTTATTTACAAATTTCCTATGCTCAAATTATTTTTTGCCTAAATATAGGCAGGTAATACAATTTTTAAATTAAGATTTGAGATAATACATAAGAATAAATATTCTAATTTCATGTTGGAATTGTTTTTTATTTTGAACAATTTAGAGTTGTCGCCAAAATAGATATGTTTTATTTGGATTTGTTATGCTAATTAAGTTTTACTTTAGAAAATAATGTATAACAAAGTTTTATTTTTCATATTATAATAAAACTAAACGATTTTTGAATTTAATATTGTATTTGTGATGACTCTTTTAGCTGTAAGTTTAACAGTAATGCAATTTATACGAAATATTAATCGCATATGGAGAACTTAAAAGAAAATGAGAAAAAAAATTAATATTCAACCATCAAAGGTACATAAATAAGTAGTAGTTACATATTAAAATGTTACCAACAGCCAACAAACGTCAATGTTGCTATTAGAAACAGTTCTCTCTTTTCATTGAGGGTGGTAATTTGAGGATAATTAAAATATATTTGGTGCTGTTTAAAGCAGTTTTTGGATTTTTGTGTATAGTAATGAATTTATCCGATGTCATGTAAAGGTAAGCGGATATTAAGTCTGCATGGGAACGTATGCAATATTTTGTGTTTCTTTGTATTAGTATAAAATAGCGTTTACTAGCATCGACAAATCTGTGATTAGTATCGGCATTTTGGACAAAATCTGACGCAGACGTCATATATATATATATATATATATAACGCGCCAACCAGTGTAATCTACTTCTAATCTACTGCTCTAGCGAGCCGCTATAAGTAGTATAAATAAATAAATAAATGTGTCTGTACTTCGCATATTTTTATTATATGGAAGTACTGACATCTGTTAAGATGATAGATAATACCTTTTACAAACTTTTAGATTTTTAAATGGAATATTTAAAAATCTCAAAGTTATTAAGTACAATTTGTTTTTTTTATGTTTCACTGTTATTAAAGTGACGCGTAAATAAAATAATTTTTTATTCATATTGGGAGATATACTTAAGTAAGGCAGGCAATACTCGATAGTCCGCAAATGCCGACGTTCCTAACACGTACGCTCCGATCCTACCCAGTGGACATTTACCTTAAGGAAGTATCAACCTGAGGTGAATCTCGCATGAAACAATTAATGTCCGTGAGCACCGAGGGACCATGCTGAGAATTTGCGAAGTAAATTATTTGTTTATTTATTATTTGTATATTTATTGATTTCAAAAAAAAAATATGTAAAAATTACAGACTATAACATTTGGTCCGGCAGTTCCCAAGGGTTATTTTTTTAAATCTCAGAAAGTATCTTATAAATGAAGTTAATATGATTACAGACATTTAGTTTTTGTAAAGCTTAATTACTAAATAACAGGTCACAAAGTATTAGTCTACACATAAATTATATATACCTATTTAAGTAAAAATTACGTAATGAAATTATAATATCGTATTTTTAACTAGTTAAGGTTTTATTAAAATTATTTGAAGATACAACGGATAGAGTGACCACACTACGAAGAAATGTATATTTTTTTATTTTACACAGACTTACTAGAAAATAGCCAATTGTACCTCTTAAAATACAGTTTAAACGTTATAACGAAGCTAACCAAACGGGACCTACATGGTTTGGCTATCAAGCTCCACATTTAAAAATACCTTAACGTCAACTTAGCGTCTACTGCGTGCAACTAATATAGCAAATTCTCGCTAACAGTACACATCGTATATTATAAGACTAATGTATATAATATAATATGGTTTTTCTTTATCACCTTTATTCTTAAAAGCTCAATAGTGCTTTCAGTTGAACAACAGTTGAGCATAGCATTCTCTAAAATAAAATTAATATATTTTTTTTAATTTTAGATCAAAGAAGGTATTACTAGAAGAACAAATGTTTCATATATTATATGGCTTCCATGATTATTTCTCTTTTGTTTTATTATATTATGTAACATAGGTGTTATGTAATGTTTTTAATGTCTCATGTTGAGTGTGATGTAATGTTGATAATAACAATATAATATTTATTAAGTTACAATTGTTTTTTATTTTACTAGGTATATCTTAATCTGTTTTTAGAAAAAAATCTTTCGTCCAGGTGAGGACATAATGTGATTTCCAGCTATTCATCAATTGCAACCTATATAATAATTTTTTATTCAATATAGATTACAAGTAATTCCTATTGAGTAATTTGTTACTGTCATCACTGTATCGGCAAAAACCTCTGGCCTGGTAAATATCAGCAAAAAAAACCCAGTGGGACCAAAAACAGTTTTTTTTCTTCAAAGTTTTACAATCAGAATGGTTGTACAAACTATTTACAAAACTCGTTTAAGAAACAGCATAGAAGCATACACCTCATTCCCAGGGATTATTATAAATCATTTTTTTTATAGAATAAGGGTTACAAACGAGCACGTAGTCCACCCGATGGTAAGTGAATGCTGAAATCTTTAGACATCTACATCTATCATCGATTAAGAATCAAAATGATGATGTGACTAACTAGGAATACCTCGTTTCGAGTGAAAAGTCTCCGGTTCTCTATACTCGCCATACCAAATTATATACTCTTTGATAGCAGCATTAAGCTGTTTACGTTTAAGAGGCGGAACTTCCTTAGTAAAATAATAATATATGAAAGGACGCCAAGCTACTCTACCAACATCAAGACATGACATTTAATTTTTAACAAATAGTGCTGACAATATAGATTAATTATAATAGCACTGTAATTGCCTATCTTCGAATAATTTGCAGCGCTGCATGACCGAGGGTTCTGTCAAGCACTAAAGTGTTTCAATGCCCTAAAACTAATTATCTGCGTCTGGTCACGTGTGTCGTGTTCAAGTCCCGGGTTGGACCCAAATCATGACATAATAGACAAACATTCACGCTTGTCACACAGAGGGGTAAGCAGAGACTACGGACTTACATTTGGCACTATCCTGACACACCTTTTTTTTGATTTTATAGGATAGGGTCACAAACGAGCACACAGTCCACCTGATGGTAAGTGGTTGCTGTGACCTACAGAGATCTACATCTATCCTTGTTTGCGAATTAAAATGCAGATGCGTTGTAACCCGTGAGGACTAAGATGGAATGCCTCTTTTTCAGTAAATAGGGCCTCCGGTTCTCTACACTCACCATACGAAACACAGCAGCATTAAGCTGCTATTTTATGCTGGTATTCTGTGAGTTCCCCGGTCTAGCCGACCCATTCGTGCTACAACTATACCCGAAATATAGCTGCAGCATGGCTCTACCACTTTAAAAAATTGCCTCTCTCGCCTCCTTTACATCCATATATCCATATATCTTCTGGTCTACTTAACACATAGATGGGGGGAGGCAGTAGAGTCCAAGGCGGAGGCATTGGCCGTTAGTTTGGACATTGCGAAGGCCTTCGATCGGGTTTGGCACAAAGCGCTTTTTTCGAAGCTCCCTTCCTATGGGCTTCCCGAGAAATTATGCAATTGGATCACCAGCTTTCTTGCAGATCGGAGCATCAAGGTCGTAGTAGACGGTGCATGCTCCGACTACAAGCCTATTAACAATGGTGTTCCACAAGGCTGCGTGCTATCACCAACGCTGTTTCTTCAGAATATCAATGATATGTTGCAAACCGGTAGCATTCATTGCTATGCGGATGACAGCACTGGTGATGCTCTATACACCGGCCGTGCCAATATTTCTCGGGAAAACGTCGCCGAGTACCGGAACAAACTTGTGTCTGAAGTCGGGTCTTTGCTGGACAAAGTCTCGGATTGGGGGCGACAATCTAGTCCAATTTAATCCTCAAAAGACACAAATTTGTGCGTTTACCGCTAAAAAGAACCCCTTTGTCGTATCTCCTCAGTTTCAAGGTACTTCCCTTGTTGCCTCAGCCAGTATCGGAATCCTCGGCGTCGACATATCGAGTGACGTGCAGTTTCGTGGCCACTTGGAAGAGAAGGCCAAATTGGCCTCTAAAAAGCTTGGCGTGCTCAGCAGAGCGGGACAGTATTTCATGCCGGCACAACGCCTGCAACTTTACAAGGCGCAAGTTCGGCCTCACATGGAATACTGTTCCCATCTCTGGGCTGGGGCTCCCCAGTGCCAGCTCCTTCCACTTGACCGCATCCAGCGCAGAGTGGCTCGAATCGTCGACGACCGAGTCCTTTCCGATCGGCTCGACACATTGGCGCTGCGAAGAGATGTTGCATCTCTTTGCATTTTCTTTCGCATTTACCACGGGGAGTGCTCTGAGGAATTGTTCGGATTAATCCCAGCCGCCAAATTTCACAAACGCACAACTCCCGATACCATCCACACCATCTGAATGATTGGTGGTCCACCACTGTGCGATTTAGAAGATGTTTTCTTCCTCGCACAACTTTCTTTTGGAATAGTTTACCACCAACGATTTTTCCGGACCGATACGACTTAGTGACCTTCAAGAAAAGAGCCTACTCCTTTTTAAAAGGCCGGCAACGCGTCTGCAATTCCCCTGGTGTTGCGGTTTTTCATGGGCGGCGGTAGTCACTTACCATCAGGTGAGCCGCATGCTCGTTTGTCCCTCTTCTATAAAAAAATAATAAAAAAATACCGACAGTCAACTTGGCACCGCTGAAGGGACTGCAGCACCGCCCAAATTTCGACGGAATCAAAGGCTGTCTCATAGTCCACATACGCCAGACATAGTGGCAAATTGTACTCCTCGGAGTTCTGCACAATTTGCCGAAGGGTATGTATGTGGTCTATGGTGCTAAAGCCTTTTCGGAAACCAGATTGTTCGGGAGGCTGGAAGTCGTCAAGTCTGCGCGCGAGACGATTCGTAATGACTCTCGAAAACAGCACGTAGACACGGCTCAGACGGGAAATCGGTCTGTAGTTCTTCAAGAGAGCGTAGTCACCTTTCTTGAAGAACAAGACCACCGCACTTCTGCTCCACGCCTCCGGTGTAATGCCACCATGGAGGACGGAATTAAAGAGCTTCTGAAGGACTTCAAGTACCGGTTTTCCACCCGCTTTCAGAAGTTCCGCTGTAATTCCATCCTCGCCTGGGGCCTTGGCGTTTTTAAGGTGCTGGAGAGCCATTCTAATCTCGCTCAGACTAACGTCCGGGATATCATCGGATAAGTGTCGGATAAGACTCGCTCTTGAATCGTTACTCACACTTGCGTGTGGCTCCAACAATGATGTGTACAGCTGCCCATAGAACCTCTCAATCTCACTCAAAATACTCAATTGTCCCGGAAACGACGCTGCCACACTCGGTCTTCAGCTTCGATAGTTGGCTCTTTCTGGCAGACAGATCTCTAGCAAAGACTTCGGAGCCCTGGTTCAGCTCGACCGCTTCTTCAATACGAGCAGTATTAAAGTTGCGTAAGTCCCGCCGCATGCATTTGGAGATATGTCTGTTCAGTTGCCTATATGTTGTCAAATCTACTGAAGACTGCAGCTTCATATCTCGTCTAACAGACATGCGATTAAGAGTGTGATCGGAGAGTTTTTGTGTTCTTCTGCGGCGGATCTTGCAAAACTTAGCTCCGACCGCATGGACAGTTTCTACGAGCTTATCATTCATATAGTCCACTGCATTGCAATCTTCTAGGCACTGAAAATGGTTTCGTAGCTCGAGCTGAAAGGTTTCGGGACTTTGGATTAGAGACTTGATCATCCTCGTACAAAAGGCATTTGACGGTTGACTCACCCATTCTTAACCCATATTCTTCAGCTTTCAAAGTTTCCAAACAACTTTCCATAAATAGGTTGAACAGCCACGGGGACTCTGCACAGCCCTGTCTGACACGACCTATAGATGCCAAACCAGTCCGAGTAGACCCTGTTGATCCTGACACAAACGCTAGAGTCCCTATAAAGATACTTTTTTTTAAATACCAGTAATGCTATCAAACATTACTAATATTCCCTTTAACCACTTCTTCTATTTTCTTGCTTCTATTAATTCTAACCAGCTTAAAATGCTTGTGTTAGAAGTGGTTCAAGGCAGTAGTCGAATGGCGGATTCGAACCCACGACCTTTCGAGTTCGCGGTCCGCGCCCTACCATTAGGCTACTGACTTACTTCTACAACTTTAATGCCTGTATCAACCCAGTGCTCAACCCAAATGAGTTCAGTGTTTAGCATAACACATCCCTGTATACTCGGTCATAAGTCTTTTATAAATCCTTGAACGCACAAAAACTTTATGGTTTTTGGCTATAATCTTCTCCACGATTTTTGTTTGTTTCATAACTCTTTCAATGAACACCTTAGCATAGTTTTCACACAATGTTAAGCAGACTGATACCACGGTAGTTTTTACAGTCCTGCTTTGACTCTGACTATAACGGCTTTACACCACCTCTGTACCATGGGCGGACCATGAATTAGCCCTGGGCTAATACTACTTGAAGGCCTACCCAATTAATCAAACTAATGGCCATTTTGTATACTGACGTATTTCTTTTCGAAAATTAACTTTCTTAAGTTCTTATTTTTATTATTTTCACTAACACCCATAAAGTTTTCATACATCATACATTGCAGTATATTATCTCGACACTTGAAAAGTGTTATTGTGATCTAATACATATTGGCGTAAATACGAACCCAGGTCCTTAATATCCCAAATGGGTGGCTTACGTTGTACGGATTTCTTAAAGCTATTGATTTCAACACATGTTTTATGAGTACATTTGAGCTTAAGGTGTTAGATATGCTTGCATTACAAGTAGTGGAAATTGCCGATTTGTATAGCAGAATTGTATCATATGAAAGGCCGTGAACTAAGTATACATCGGTCAGGAACTGTGCTAGCTGTGCTCCTGTATGATCCTTCGCGCAAACTTTATGTTAATTGCTCCAGTGAAGCCATCTTTTCCGAGCTGCGCTGTAAGTTTTGTGAATGGAAGGACGCCATGACGATTCTAATAGCTTAAGCTGATCCTCACTCCAACCTTCTACTTCCCTAGACCATCCCCACACTTCCACACATCCAGAACCAGTTCTTGGACATTGGGGGGTGGTAAACCTGTTGACATCCAACAATACTTTGTTTAAGTTCCGTATTGTGAATGGAGCGGCTAGAGCACGTGACCTAAAATCTGCTCGCCAGAAGACTGTTCCATCTAGGTACTACTAGAACACAAGTTCCCTCCGCTTAATTTAGATGGGCAAGGACTTTGGGCACCAAGAATGATGGAGGTAAAACCCACGCTAGGTAAAAATTCCATTACCGGGAGAACGCATCCTGAAAAAGGCTTGTTTGTCTGCCATATCTAGTGTCACATAATTTGCTGCCATGTGAGCCCTTTTTGAAGCAAATAGATCGATCACAGGGTGACCCATTTCGCAAATAGTAAGGTTAAGGTTCTTGGCAGTAGGTGCTATTCGGGGGGCTGACGGAAGCATGACAGGTGACGTGAATTATTGTTTAACCCTGTGACAGGTAGATAAAATACTTTTATCTCGATGCGATTTTCAGCTAGTGTGCGAAATATTTGATAGGTTAGGTGTAAGGTGTATTTGACTTAATTCCTTCATCGTTCCGTAAGTAGGCGACAACAATCTTGTTGTCGCATTGAACACGAACAGTTGAGCAACTCAGAAAACGGCGGTGATCCTGTAATACCTTTAGGATTTCTAACATTTCCTTTTGGTTGCAGTGAAGACTCTGCCCCTGAAGAGGCTAAAGTCTCGAGATAGCTAGGTTCTTATTTTCGCATTGAACTAGAACAGTTGAGCAATTCAGAAAACGGCGGTGATCCTGTAATATCTTTAGAATTTCTTAACATTTCTTTAACATTTCCTTTTGTTCGCAGTGGAGACTCTGCCCCTGAAGAGGCTAAAGTCTCGAGATAGCTAGGTTCTTATTTTCGCATTGAACTAGAACAGTTGAGCAATTTAGAAAACGGCGGTGATCCTGTAATATCTTTAGAATTGCTAACGTTTCCTTTTGGTCGCAGTGGAGACTCTGCCCCTGAAGAGGCTAAAGTCTCGAGATAGCTAGGTTCCTATTTTCGCATTGAACTAGAACAGTTGAGCAATTCCGAAAACGGCGGTGATCCTGTAATATCTTTAAAATTGCTAACATTTCCTTTTGGTCGCAGTGGAGACTCTGCCTCCGAAGAGGCTAAAGTCTCGAGATAGCTAGGTTCTTATTTTCGCATTGAACTAGAACAGTTGAGCAATTCAGAAAACGGCGGTGATTTTGTAATACCTTTAGGATTTCTAACATTTCCTTTTGGTTGCAGTGAAGACTATGCCCCTGAAGAGGCTAAAGTCTCGAGATAGCTAGGTTCCTATTTTCGCATTGAACTAGAACAGTTGAGCAATTCCGAAAACGGCGGTGATCCTGTAATATCTTTAAAATTGCTAACATTTCCTTTTGGTCGCAGTGGAGACTCTGCCCCTGAAGAGGCTAAAGTCTCGAGATAGCTAGGTTCTTATTTTCGCATTGACCTAGAACAGTTGAGCAATTCAGAAAACGGCGGTGATCCTGTAATATCTTTAGAATTGCTAACATTTCCTTTCGGTCGCAGTAGAGACTCTGCCCCTGAAGAGGCTAAAGTCTCGAGATAGCTAGGTTCTTATTTTCGCATTGAACTAGAACAGTTGAGCAGTTCAGAAAACGGCGGTGATCCTGTAATATCTTTAGAATTGCTAACATTTCGTTACATAAACATATGGTCCATTCTTAACCTAAATCATTAACTGTACAATATGATTGTTTTTAATGTTTCTATTCCAATATTTTTCAACTAATGAAATAAAAATTCACAATGAAAGCTAACTTCGATTTTATTAATTTGCTATTTTAATACAAAATTGATCTTATAACCACTGAAAACAGTGATTATACAGACGGTGATGTTTTGTGTGTGTGTGATGATGTGAAATTTTGCATTGCCAACGTGGGAACCATAACATGCGTGTAAGAGTTTACAATATTATTATTATCATATTTATACTTTATTATAGTATGTATACTTGTGTCGACTATTGTTGGAATAAAAAAAAATGTTTATATTTAAATCTTATATAATATTGGGTTACTTTATACTTTAATATCGTTTATATTCATGATTTCAATGGAATGAACAAGTTTCGAGATTCTCATTCGTAATCATTTCTCAGCAATCCTCATCGTCCTGTTTAACTGTAGCAAAGTTACATTTGTGTGAACGCATGTGTATGAATTGTTTATGACGAGTATGAAACAACAATATAGTAAGGTATTTTGTGATTCCAATATTATGTAAAATATAAATAAAAAAATTATAGCATAGAATAAAAATTGTGAAGTGACTGTGCAGGTAAACAGTTATAAGGTGTGTTCTATAAATTTAGAGATGTTGGATTGCCTTATGTAATTGCCTTTTGGCAATAGTCCTAAAAAGTAATGTAACTTATTTGTAAAGTGTTTCTAAGCCGTTTTAGTAAAAGAAATGCTGATAGATCAAAGTATTATTGTAATTAATATAGTAAACTTTGGTATCTAATTTATAATATGTAAATAAAATTTTATTATATAATATACTCGTGCGGATAAGGAATGGGATTAGAAATGACGACTCATCGAGCCTCTACTTCCAGCACGATACCTAAAGACGGTACGCGAACAGCGCTAATATTAACCTTATACAGTTTTATTTATCAAAAAATGAAATAACAGTATTTTATCAAAAACTTTAAGATAGTTAATTTGCAAATTTTTAAAAAGGAAATAAAACCTTAATATTATAATAGGGAGATAAATTAACTTACAAATAATATTAATTAAGTAAACTAATCATTAAGACCACATAAAACAATAATATCACTTAAAATAAAAGTACTTATGCTGAAGCTGAAGCACAATAAATGCTTGTCGCAACGCATGAATTATAATTTTTTTTTGGTCGTGCTGGTGTGAGTATTGCCAGCGACGGTGTGTGCAACGAGAGGTGAATAGGGGGTGCCTCTGATAATTCCATTCTTTGACTGTGCGAGTATTACATATTTTTACATATTCGATTCAAGAGTGCAGAGTGCATTGTTTTTAAGCAACTTCAAATAGGAGAAGGTTCTCAATTTGAGTGTATTTTTTTAACCGACTTCCAAAAGGGTGGAGGTACTCTATTCGACTGTACGGTTTTTTATGTGTTACCTCATAACTTTTTTCTAACTGAACCGATTTTGATGATTATTTTTTTTTATTTGAAAGCTGGTGCATTCATATGGTCCCATATATTATTGCCCATATAAATTTGATCAAGGTCTGACCAGTAGTTTTTGAGTTATCCTTAATAATTTATATTGAAGTCGGTTGTACAACATTTTTAATTTTACCGCTTGTTGTATGTATGTTACCTGATATCTTCGCAGATTGTGAACCAATTTTGATCATTATTTTTATATTAAATAGGTTAATACTTCAAGGGTGGTCCCATATAAATTTGGAGAAAAAATTTTACCCCTAAGAGTAGCAAATAAAAATTTTTTTAGCAACTTGAAGTCGGTTTTTACTATTTGTTAAAATTTATAATTTATTTAGCGTTATAAACTATAATTTTTTCCGACTTCTTATAAAACATGGTTTATTGTAAGTCGCGTGCTTAACCCTTAAAGACTACAATGAATTTGTATACTGCTAAGACTACAATGGGTGTAAAAACACCCGGATTTATTTATTAGAAAAAATTATATGAATGAATAAATATATTATTGTTTTTTTTAATATTCTTAAATTATGGATAATGTTCTTGGATTTATTCATTCATAGGTTTATTTTTTTTAAATAACAACAATTTAAATTGCATGTTCAAAAAATCTTCCCAAAAACATAGTAATTTCGAAGGGGTTTGAAAAATAATTGAAAAAAAAAAGAAAACTAGTACGAGTTTTTAATCAGTTTTTATATTTTTAATTATCATAAATAAGCCTTGAATTTGGTATATTATTTATCCTAGTATATAAAATAAAACATATGAAATTTTCAAATCAAAATGATAACTAGATAATTTTTGTTTTAAATGCTTGTAACACAAAATAAATATAATGTAACCTTCTTTTTACTAATTATAAACAAAAATAATGAAAACTAACAATTACTTCTAAATTGCGTTATTCTTTGGTTAACAAAATATTACTACTACAGTTAACGCACACCAAACTACGGTGTAGTTTACAAATAAATACTGAACAATTAGAGCATTTAGCTGTGAACTTTTTATCTCCTTTCGGTTTACAAATTCCGCATCTGCCTTGTTTAGGTTTCGTGGCCCTCTCTTGTGAACCTTCTTCATTATCAATTCGTGAATCTCTCAAGGACTCTGTATTATCAACTCTTCGAATGCTGGTACCCGACAGAGTACCTTGATTATCAGAGTGTAGCTTTCGGTGTTCACTGATTACGCTTTCGATTTTGTCTCTAATCTTGTGCCGTAAGTTTGGAATTTTGAGTCTGTCTTTTATGTATGGTAACATTAGATCCAGTGACAACTTGTATAGGAATTCGGCTCGAGATTCCTGGCTTTTGCCATTCCTATTATTGTTGTTATTGAGAATCGTGTGAGAATTTATTCCTGCTACATCCAACATGTTGTAAAAAATAGCCAACGGCCATCTTTTTGTTCGTCTCGAACAACTGTAGCTATGACACATCTGATCAACAGCATCCACTCCTGCTTTAGTAGAATTATAGTATTCAATAACCTCTGGCTTCCCGCTTGTTTCTGATATTGCTGATTCATGGTGCATATTCGACAAAAGTATCACAATCTTATTTTTTTTTGGACAATACGTAGAGAGTTGAAGTTTATCATGTGTATTGTATAGAAACACTGAACTTCCTATGGGACGATTCTTCGTTACGATGGTGTCTTGCGGTATCTCTACTTTGTTCTTGCGCATGGTACCAACCGTTGTTAGTTTGTATTTATTTTGCATATTATTTGCCATAGGTACAGATGTGAACCAGTTGTCACAGGTAATGTTTATATTTGTACCATGAACAGATTTAGTCAAATTTTCAACATAATACTCTGCAAGAGGTTTGCTTCCATTTGGCGTCCCTTTTCCTAGATAGGGCATTCCAGATATCACGTACCGATCATAAGAATCACACATGAGGACCAGTTTCAAACCATACTTATCTGGTTTGCTAGGAATATAGATTCTAAATTTGCATCGTCCTCTGAAACCCACAAGTTGTTCATCAATAGTACAATTTACGGATGGACGATACAGATCAGCGCAATTTTTCATAAACAGTTCCCAAATATCACGGATATGTGCAAATTCATCTGTACTTTTTCTGATGTCCCTGGTCATACGGTCATCAAACCGTAAACAATTGGTTAGAAATTTGTAACGCTCTTTTGACATGATGGCTGAGTAAATTTCACTGCCAGAGATGCCCCACAAAAAATTAGTTGATACTCTGTTATCTTTCTTTACTGCAGTCAGATACAAAAGGCCAAAAAAGGCTTTCAGCTCTGAGATGTCAACATCTTTTGTATATGAAGTTTGCGGGCCATAATTTGCTTTTTGTTTAGCGATTTCCTGGTTAGAATGAACAAGAATAGTATCAATAATTTTTTTATTGAAATACAATTCAAACGCATCCAGTTCTGTAGTCACTTCTTTGGCAACACCCACAGGACCTGGTAAATATGGGACTATATTGCTACCAGGAGTTCGATGAGGAGGCGGTGGCTTAGTACTCCATTTGTAGGTAGGGTATCCTCGCTTTTCCTTGCCCTTCAAAACTTTTTTTGGGGTAACAACATGTTTCCAATACAAGTAAAATGTGTATTACCTAATTTTACTTGTCTTCCATCCAGTGGAGAAGGAGACTCATCAACTTCCATCTCCAACTGAGCTTCTGATATATTAGAAGTAGTGTCATCGTGGACACTTTGTGCATCTTCTTCATGAATATCCATTTCTACAGAGTCCTCCTCTTCTGCCGACTCTTCATCCGATGCCAGCAGTGCATCTTCTATTTCTTGTTCCCTCAGTTGCTGCATAATCTGAGATAAAAATATCATAATATACATCTAAATACAATAACACATCAAATAAAAATAATAAATACAATACACATAATAATACACACACGAATATCATATTCTATACACTAGTACACACGTACTAAAAATAAACTATAATAACTAATAATTACCTAAGTTGTAACCCACTATGACTACTATGGGTGAAAAAACACCGGGTCACTAGTGTATCTCGGGACGGGCGCTCGCGCACAACCACTCTCCCCGCGTCCTCGAGGGCTACTGTCGATATACGAGAATACACGAAATCTCAAGGCGCTGCGTTAAAACTGAAAAAAGATACAGGTACAAAATTAAGTCACTCGGGTGTAAAAACACCGTAGTTTTCTTGTTCCCTCAGTTGCTGCATAATCTGAGATAAAAATATCATAATATACATCTAAATACAATAACACATCAAATAAAAATAATAAATACAATACACATAATAATACACACACGAATATCATATTCTATACACTAGTACACACGTACTAAAAATAAAACAAAAAAAGTTAATTACCTAAGTTGTAACCCACTATGACTACTATGGGTGAAAAAACACCGGGTCACTAGTGTATCTCGGGACGGGCGCTCGCGCACAACCACTCTCCCCGCGTCCTCGAGGGCTACTGTCGATATACGAGAATACACGAAATCTCAAGGCGCTGCGTTAAAACTGAAAAAAGATACAGGTACAAAATTAAGTCACTCGGGTGTAAAAACACCGTAGTAGCCTTTAAGGGTTAAAGACGAATCTTTACCATGAAAAAAGAAGAAACCGCGACTCCACAGCCTTCGCGAAATTTGGCATTTGCTGTTAAATTCCATATTTTACATTTTTAGTTCGCGTATTTTCCATGGGACTTCTTTATTAATACAGACTAGTTTAAACATGAATGATAAACTGCTTTATGTAATTAGGCGGTTTTAGTTTTACATAGACTTGATAAAAAGACATTTTATATATTTTTTGTGTTTTATGTTTTTATATAACGAAGGTTTATTTACAAATTTCCTATGCTCAAATTATTTTTTGCCTAAATATAGGCAGGTAATACAATTTTTAAATTAAGATTTGAGATAATACATAAGAATAAATATTCTAATTTCATGTTGGAATTGTTTTTTATTTTGAACAATTTAGAGTTGTCGCCAAAATAGATATGTTTTATTTGGATTTGTTATGCTAATTAAGTTTTACTTTAGAAAATAATGTATAACAAAGTTTTATTTTTCATATTATAATAAAACTAAACGATTTTTGAATTTAATATTGTATTTGTGATGACTCTTTTAGCTGTAAGTTTAACAGTAATGCAATTTATACGAAATATTAATCGCATATGGAGAACTTAAAAGAAAATGAGAAAAAAAATTAATATTCAACCATCAAAGGTACATAAATAAGTAGTAGTTACATATTAAAATGTTACCAACAGCCAACAAACGTCAATGTTGCTATTAGAAACAGTTCTCTCTTTTCATTGAGGGTGGTAATTTGAGGATAATTAAAATATATTTGGTGCTGTTTAAAGCAGTTTTTGGATTTTTGTGTATAGTAATGAATTTATCCGATGTCATGTAAAGGTAAGCGGATATTAAGTCTGCATGGGAACGTATGCAATATTTTGTGTTTCTTTGTATTAGTATAAAATAGCGTTTACTAGCATCGACAAATCTGTGATTAGTATCGGCATTTTGGACAAAATCTGACGCAGACGTCATATATATATATATATATAACGCGCCAACCAGTGTAATCTACTTCTAATCTACTGCTCTAGCGAGCCGCTATAAGTAGTATAAATAAATAAATAAATGTGTCTGTACTTCGCATATTTTTATTATATGGAAGTACTGACATCTGTTAAGATGATAGATAATACCTTTTACAAACTTTTAGATTTTTAAATGGAATATTTAAAAATCTCAAAGTTATTAAGTACAATTTGTTTTTTTTATGTTTCACTGTTATTAAAGTGACGCGTAAATAAAATAATTTTTTATTCATATTGGGAGATATACTTAAGTAAGGCAGGCAATACTCGATAGTCCGCAAATGCCGACGTTCCTAACACGTACGCTCCGATCCTACCCAGTGGACATTTACCTTAAGGAAGTATCAACCTGAGGTGAATCTCGCATGAAACAATTAATGTCCGTGAGCACCGAGGGACCATGCTGAGAATTTGCGAAGTAAATTATTTGTTTATTTATTATTTGTATATTTATTGATTTCAAAAAAAAATATGTAAAAATTACAGACTATAACATTTGGTCCGGCAGTTCCCAAGGGTTATTTTTTTAAATCTCAGAAAGTATCTTATAAATGAAGTTAATATGATTACAGACATTTAGTTTTTGTAAAGCTTAATTACTAAATAACAGGTCACAAAGTATTAGTCTACACATAAATTATATATACCTATTTAAGTAAAAATTACGTAATGAAATTATAATATCGTATTTTTAACTAGTTAAGGTTTTATTAAAATTATTTGAAGATACAACGGATAGAGTGACCACACTACGAAGAAATGTATATTTTTTTATTTTACACAGACTTACTAGAAAATAGCCAATTGTACCTCTTAAAATACAGTTTAAACGTTATAACGAAGCTAACCAAACGGGACCTACATGGTTTGGCTATCAAGCTCCACATTTAAAAATACCTTAACGTCAACTTAGCGTCTACTGCGTGCAACTAATATAGCAAATTCTCGCTAACAGTACACATCGTATATTATAAGACTAATGTATATAATATAATATGGTTTTTCTTTATCACCTTTATTCTTAAAAGCTCAATAGTGCTTTCAGTTGAACAACAGTTGAGCATAGCATTCTCTAAAATAAAATTAATATATTTTTTTTAATTTTAGATCAAAGAAGGTATTACTAGAAGAACAAATGTTTCATATATTATATGGCTTCCATGATTATTTCTCTTTTGTTTTATTATATTATGTAACATAGGTGTTATGTAATGTTTTTAATGTCTCATGTTGAGTGTGATGTAATGTTGATAATAACAATATAATATTTATTAAGTTACAATTGTTTTTTATTTTACTAGGTATATCTTAATCTGTTTTTAGAAAAAAATCTTTCGTCCAGGTGAGGACATAATGTGATTTCCAGCTATTCATCAATTGCAACCTATATAATAATTTTTTATTCAATATAGATTACAAGTAATTCCTATTGAGTAATTTGTTACTGTCATCACTGTATCGGCAAAAACCTCTGGCCTGGTAAATATCAGCAAAAAAAACCCAGTGGGACCAAAAACAGTTTTTTTTCTTCAAAGTTTTACAATCAGAATGGTTGTACAAACTATTTACAAAACTCGTTTAAGAAACAGCATAGAAGCATACACCTCATTCCCAGGGATTATTATAAATCATTTTTTTTATAGAATAAGGGTTACAAACGAGCACGTAGTCCACCCGATGGTAAGTGAATGCTGAAATCTTTAGACATCTACATCTATCATCGATTAAGAATCAAAATGATGATGTGACTAACTAGGAATACCTCGTTTCGAGTGAAAAGTCTCCGGTTCTCTATACTCGCCATACCAAATTATATACTCTTTGATAGCAGCATTAAGCTGTTTACGTTTAAGAGGCGGAACTTCCTTAGTAAAATAATAATATATGAAAGGACGCCAAGCTACTCTACCAACATCAAGACATGACATTTAATTTTTAACAAATAGTGCTGACAATATAGATTAATTATAATAGCACTGTAATTGCCTATCTTCGAATAATTTGCAGCGCTGCATGACCGAGGGTTCTGTCAAGCACTAAAGTGTTTCAATGCCCTAAAACTAATTATCTGCGTCTGGTCACGTGTGTCGTGTTCAAGTCCCGGGTTGGACCCAAATCATGACATAATAGACAAACATTCACGCTTGTCACACAGAGGGGTAAGCAGAGACTACGGACTTACATTTGGCACTATCCTGACACACCTTTTTTTTGATTTTATAGGATAGGGTCACAAACGAGCACACAGTCCACCTGATGGTAAGTGGTTGCTGTGACCTACAGAGATCTACATCTATCCTTGTTTGCGAATTAAAATGCAGATGCGTTGTAACCCGTGAGGACTAAGATGGAATGCCTCTTTATCAGTAAATAGGGCCTCCGGTTCTCTACACTCACCATACGAAACACAGCAGCATTAAGCTGCTATTTTATGCTGGTATTCTGTGAGTTCCCCGGTCTAGCCGACCCATTCGTGCTACAACTATACCCGAAATATAGCTGCAGCATGGCTCTACCACTTTAAAAAATTGCCTCTCTCGCCTCCTTTACATCCATATATCCATATATCTTCTGGTCTACTTAACACATAGATGGGGGGAGGCAGTAGAGTCCAAGGCGGAGGCATTGGCCGTTAGTTTGGACATTGCGAAGGCCTTCGATCGGGTTTGGCACAAAGCGCTTTTTTCGAAGCTCCCTTCCTATGGGCTTCCCGAGAAATTATGCAATTGGATCACCAGCTTTCTTGCAGATCGGAGCATCAAGGTCGTAGTAGACGGTGCATGCTCCGACTACAAGCCTATTAACAATGGTGTTCCACAAGGCTGCGTGCTATCACCAACGCTGTTTCTTCTGCATATCAATGATATGTTGCAAACCGGTAGCATTCATTGCTATGCGGATGACAGCACTGGTGATGCTCTATACACCGGCCGTGCCAATATTTCTCGGGAAAACGTCGCCGAGTACCGGAACAAACTTGTGTCTGAAGTCGGGTCTTTGCTGGACAAAGTCTCGGATTGGGGGCGACAATCTAGTCCAATTTAATCCTCAAAAGACACAAATTTGTGCGTTTACCGCTAAAAAGAACCCCTTTGTCGTATCTCCTCAGTTTCAAGGTACTTCCCTTGTTGCCTCAGCCAGTATCGGAATCCTCGGCGTCGACATATCGAGTGACGTGCAGTTTCGTGGCCACTTGGAAGAGAAGGCCAAATTGGCCTCTAAAAAGCTTGGCGTGCTCAGCAGAGCGGGACAGTATTTCATGCCGGCACAACGCCTGCAACTTTACAAGGCGCAAGTTCGGCCTCACATGGAATACTGTTCCCATCTCTGGGCTGGGGCTCCCCAGTGCCAGCTCCTTCCACTTGACCGCATCCAGCGCAGAGTGGCTCGAATCGTCGACGACCGAGTCCTTTCCGATCGGCTCGACACATTGGCGCTGCGAAGAGATGTTGCATCTCTTTGCATTTTCTTTCGCATTTACCACGGGGAGTGCTCTGAGGAATTGTTCGGATTAATCCCAGCCGCCAAATTTCACAAACGCACAACTCCCGATACCATCCACACCATCTGAATGATTGGTGGTCCACCACTGTGCGATTTAGAAGATGTTTTCTTCCTCGCACAACTTTCTTTTGGAATAGTTTACCACCAACGATTTTTCCGGACCGATACGACTTAGTGACCTTCAAGAAAAGAGCCTACTCCTTTTTAAAAGGCCGGCAACGCGTCTGCAATTCCCCTGGTGTTGCGGTTTTTCATGGGCGGCGGTAGTCACTTACCATCAGGTGAGCCGCATGCTCGTTTGTCCCTCTTCTATAAAAAAATAATAAAAAAATACCGACAGTCAACTTGGCACCGCTGAAGGGACTGCAGCACCGCCCAAATTTCGACGGAATCAAAGGCTGTCTCATAGTCCACATACGCCAGACATAGTGGCAAATTGTACTCCTCGGAGTTCTGCACAATTTGCCGAAGGGTATGTATGTGGTCTATGGTGCTAAAGCCTTTTCGGAAACCAGATTGTTCGGGAGGCTGGAAGTCGTCAAGTCTGCGCGCGAGACGATTCGTAATGACTCTCGAAAACAGCACGTAGACACGGCTCAGACGGGAAATCGGTCTGTAGTTCTTCAAGAGAGCGTAGTCACCTTTCTTGAAGAACAAGACCACCGCACTTCTGCTCCACGCCTCCGGTGTAATGCCACCATGGAGGACGGAATTAAAGAGCTTCTGAAGGACTTCAAGTACCGGTTTTCCACCCGCTTTCAGAAGTTCCGCTGTAATTCCATCCTCGCCTGGGGCCTTGGCGTTTTTAAGGTGCTGGAGAGCCATTCTAATCTCGCTCAGACTAACGTCCGGGATATCATCGGATAAGTGTCGGATAAGACTCGCTCTTGAATCGTTACTCACACTTGCGTGTGGCTCCAACAATGATGTGTACAGCTGCCCATAGAACCTCTCAATCTCACTCAAAATACTCAATTGTCCCGGAAACGACGCTGCCACACTCGGTCTTCAGCTTCGATAGTTGGCTCTTTCTGGCAGACAGATCTCTAGCAAAGACTTCGGAGCCCTGGTTCAGCTCGATCGCTTCTTCAATACGAGCAGTATTAAAGTTGCGTAAGTCCCGCCGCATGCATTTGGAGATATGTCTGTTCAGTTGCCTATATGTTGTCAAATCTACTGAAGACTGCAGCTTCATATCTCGTCTAACAGACATGCGATTAAGAGTGTGATCGGAGAGTTTTTGTGTTCTTCTGCGGCGGATCTTGCAAAACTTAGCTCCGACCGCATGGACAGTTTCTACGAGCTTATCATTTCATATAGTCCACTGCATTGCAATCTTCTAGGCACTGAAAATGGTTTCGTAGCTCGAGCTGAAAGGTTTCGGGACTTTGGATTAGAGACTTGATCATCCTCGTACAAAAGGCATTTGACAGTTGACTCACCCATTCTTAACCCATATTCTTCAGCTTTCAAAGTTTCCAAACAACTTTCCATAAATAGGTTGAACAGCCACGGGGACTCTGCACAGCCCTGTCTGACACGACCTATAGATGCCAAACCAGTCCGAGTAGACCCTGTTGATCCTGACACAAACGCTAGAGTCCCTATAAAGATACTTTTTTTTAAATACCAGTAATGCTATCAAACATTACTAATATTCCCTTTAACCACTTCTTCTATTTTCTTGCTTCTATTAATTCTAACCAGCTTAAAATGCTTGTGTTAGAAGTGGTTCAAGGCAGTAGTCGAATGGCGGATTCGAACCCACGACCTTTCGAGTTCGCGGTCCGCGCCCTACCATTAGGCTACTGACTTACTTCTACAACTTTAATGCCTGTATCAACCCAGTGCTCAACCCAAATGAGTTCAGTGTTTAGCATAACACATCCCTGTATACTCGGTCATAAGTCTTTTATAAATCCTTGAACGCACAAAAACTTTATGGTTTTTGGCTATAATCTTCTCCACGATTTTTGTTTGTTTCATAACTCTTTCAATGAACACCTTAGCATAGTTTTCACACAATGTTAAGCAGACTGATACCACGGTAGTTTTTACAGTCCTGCTTTGACTCTGACTATAACGGCTTTACACCACCTCTGTACCATGGGCGGACCATGAATTAGCCCTGGGCTAATACTACTTGAAGGCCTACCCAATTAATCAAACTAATGGCCATTTTGTATACTGACGTATTTCTTTTCGAAAATTAACTTTCTTAAGTTCTTATTTTTATTATTTTCACTAACACCCATAAAGTTTTCATACATCATACATTGCAGTATATTATCTCGACACTTGAAAAGTGTTATTGTGATCTAATACATATTGGCGTAAATACGAACCCAGGTCCTTAATATCCCAAATGGGTGGCTTACGTTGTACGGATTTCTTAAAGCTATTGATTTCAACACATGTTTTATGAGTACATTTGAGCTTAAGGTGTTAGATATGCTTGCATTACAAGTAGTGGAAATTGCCGATTTGTATAGCAGAATTGTATCATATGAAAGGCCGTGAACTAAGTATACATCGGTCAGGAACTGTGCTAGCTGTGCTCCTGTATGATCCTTCGCGCAAACTTTATGTTAATTGCTCCAGTGAAGCCATCTTTTCCGAGCTGCGCTGTAAGTTTTGTGAATGGAAGGACGCCATGACGATTCTAATAGCTTAAGCTGATCCTCACTCCAACCTTCTACTTCCCTAGACCATCCCCACACTTCCACACATCCAGAACCAGTTCTTGGACATTGGGGGGTGGTAAACCTGTTGACATCCAACAATACTTTGTTTAAGTTCCGTATTGTGAATGGAGCGGCTAGAGCACGTGACCTAAAATCTGCTCGCCAGAAGACTGTTCCATCTAGGTACTACTAGAACACAAGTTCCCTCCGCTTAATTTAGATGGGCAAGGACTTTGGGCACCAAGAATGATGGAGGTAAAACCCACGCTAGGTAAAAATTCCATTACCGGGAGAACGCATCCTGAAAAAGGCTTGTTTGTCTGCCATATCTAGTGTCACATAATTTGCTACCATGTGAGCCCTTTTTGAAGCAAATAGATCGATCACAGGGTGACCCATTTCGCAAATAGTAAGGTTAAGGTTCTTGGCAGTAGGTGCTATTCGGGGGGCTGACGGAAGCATGACAGGTGACGTGAATTATTGTTTAACCCTGTGACAGGTAGATAAAATACTTTTATCTCGATGCGATTTTCAGCTAGTGTGCGAAATATTTGATAGGTTAGGTGTAAGGTGTATTTGACTTAATTCCTTCATCGTTCCGTAAGTAGGCGACAACAATCTTGTTGTCGCATTGAACACGAACAGTTGAGCAACTCAGAAAACGGCGGTGATCCTGTAATACCTTTAGGATTTCTAACATTTCCTTTTGGTTGCAGTGAAGACTCTGCCCCTGAAGAGGCTAAAGTCTCGAGATAGCTAGGTTCTTATTTTCGCATTGAACTAGAACAGTTGAGCAATTCAGAAAACGGCGGTGATCCTGTAATATCTTTAGAATTTCTTAACATTTCTTTAACATTTCCTTTTGTTCGCAGTGGAGACTCTGCCCCTGAAGAGGCTAAAGTCTCGAGATAGCTAGGTTCTTATTTTCGCATTGAACTAGAACAGTTGAGCAATTTAGAAAACGGCGGTGATCCTGTAATATCTTTAGAATTGCTAACGTTTCCTTTTGGTCGCAGTGGAGACTCTGCCCCTGAAGAGGCTAAAGTCTCGAGATAGCTAGGTTCCTATTTTCGCATTGAACTAGAACAGTTGAGCAATTCCGAAAACGGCGGTGATCCTGTAATATCTTTAAAATTGCTAACATTTCCTTTTGGTCGCAGTGGAGACTCTGCCCCTGAAGAGGCTAAAGTGTCGAGATAGCTAGGTTCTTATTTTCGCATTGAACTAGAACAGTTGAGCAATTCAGAAAACGGCGCTGATTTTGTAATACCTTAGGATTTCTAACATTTCCTTTTGGTTGCAGTGAAAACTCTGCCCCTGAAGAGGCTAAAATCTCGAGATAGCTAGGTTCTTATTTTAGCATTGAACTAGAACAGTTGAGCAATTCAGAAAACGGCGATGATCCTGTAATATCTTTAGAATTGCTAACATTTCCTTTTGGTCGCAGTGGAGACTCTGCCTCCGAAGAGGCTAAAGTCTCGAGATAGCTAGGTTCTTATTTTCGCATTGAAATAGAACAGTTGAGCAATTCAGAAAACGGCGGTGATCCTGTAATATATTTAGAATTGCTAACATTTCCTTTTGTTCGCAGTGGAGACTCTGCCCCTGAAGAGGCTAAAGTCTCGAGATAGCTAGGTTCTTATTTTCGCATTGAACTAGAACAGTTGAGCAATTTAGAAAACGGCGGTGATCCTGTAATATCTTTAGAATTGCTAACGTTTCCTTTTGGTCGCAGTGGAGACTCTGCCCCTGAAGAGGCTAAAGTGTCGAGATAGCTAGGTTCTTATTTTCGCATTGAACTAGAACAGTTGAGCAATTCAGAAAACGGCGGTGATTTTGTAATACCTTTAGGATTTCTAACATTTCCTTTTGGTTGCAGTGAAGACTCTGCCCCTGAAGAGGCTAAAATCTCGAGATAGCTAGGTTCTTATTTTAGCATTGAACTAGAACAGTTGAGCAATTCAGAAAACGGCGGTGATCCTGTAATATCTTTAGAATTGCTAACATTTCCTTTTGGTCGCAGTGGAGACTCTGCCTCCGAAGAGGCTAAAGTCTCGAGATAGCTAGGTTCTTATTTTCGCATTGAACTAGAACAGTTGAGCAATTCAGAAAACGGCGGTGATTTTGTAATACCTTTAGGATTTCTAACATTTCCTTTTGGTTGCAGTGAAGACTATGCCCCTGAAGAGGCTAAAGTCTCGAGATAGCTAGGTTCCTATTTTCGCATTGAACTAGAACAGTTGAGCAATTCCGAAAACGGCGGTGATCCTGTAATATCTTTAAAATTGCTAACATTTCCTTTTGGTCGCAGTGGAGACTCTGCCCCTGAAGAGGCTAAAGTCTCGAGATAGCTAGGTTCTTATTTTCGCATTGACCTAGAACAGTTGAGCAATTCAGAAAACGCCGGTGATCCTGTAATATCTTTAGAATTGCTAACGTTTCCTTTTGGTCGCAGTGGAGACTCTGCCCCTGAAGAGGCTAAAGTGTCGAGATAGCTAGGTTCTTATTTTCGCATTGAACTAGAACAGTTGAGCAATTCAGAAAACGGCGGTGATTTTGTAATACCTTTAGGATTTCTAACATTTCCTTTTGGTTGCAGTGAAGACTCTGCCCCTGAAGAGGCTAAAATCTCGAGATAGCTAGGTTCTTATTTTAGCATTGAACTAGAACAGTTGAGCAATTCAGAAAACGGCGGTGATCCTGTAATATCTTTAGAATTGCTAACATTTCCTTTTGGTCGCAGTGGAGACTCTGCCTCCGAAGAGGCTAAAGTCTCGAGATAGCTAGGTTCTTATTTTCGCATTGAACTAGAACAGTTGAGCAATTCAGAAAACGGCGGTGATTTTGTAATACCTTTAGGATTTCTAACATTTCCTTTTGGTTGCAGTGAAGACTATGCCCCTGAAGAGTCTAAAGTCTCGAGATAGCTAGGTTCCTATTTTCGCATTGAACTAGAACAGTTGAGCAATTCCGAAAACGGCGGTGATCCTGTAATATCTTTAAAATTGCTAACATTTCCTTTTGGTCGCAGTGGAGACTCTGCCCCTGAAGAGGCTAAAGTCTCGAGATAGCTAGGTTCTTATTTTCGCATTGACCTAGAACAGTTGAGCAATTCAGAAAACGGCGGTGATCCTGTAATATCTTTAGAATTGCTAACATTTCCTTTCGGTCGCAGTAGAGACTCTGCCCCTGAAGAGGCTAAAGTCTCGAGATAGCTAGGTTCTTATTTTCGCATTGAACTAGAACAGTTGAGCAGTTCAGAAAACGGCGGTGATCCTGTAATATCTTTAGAATTGCTAACATTTCGTTTTGGTCGCAGTGGAGGCTCTGCCCCTGAAGAGGCTAAAGTCTCGAGATAGCTAGGTTCTTATTTTCGCATTGAACTAGAACAGTTGAGCAACTCAGAAAACGGCGGTGTTCTTGTAATATCTTTAGAATTGCTAACATTTTGCTTTTGGTTGTAGTGGAGACTCTGCTTTTGAAGAAACCAAAGTCCCAAGGTTGTCTAGTTCTGCACCTCATGCTAGATCTGACGAGTCTGTCGTTAGATAGTGCGACAGAGCAGCGATTTGAATCTGGGACGCTATCTAACAATTGGCTAACCACTATTTAACGTTGTCTGTGGCGGATTGAGAGAGCTGATGAAGCATTGTCGCATTTGACTTTAGTTGTGAGTTTAAAACAGAAAGTAAATGTCGGTAATTGAAGCGACCTCCTGGTACTACAAAACTTGCAAGTCCATTGGATGGTGAATCCTGTGTCTGGTAAATGGGACGCCTCAGTTTGGGATAAAAAAGGAGGGTTTTGGGTAAAGGGTACCCTTGAATTATTTCTAAAATAAACTTTGTAGCTCCCATTGCCTTCCAATTGTCGTAATACATTGCTAGACGGCCCACTGTGAACCCGTTCGAGTCAGAAGCCACGCCGTTTCTGTGCTTTATTATCCAAGGGGGATGCGCCATGGTTGAGACTGCTTCTGATTCCTTGTAGTCTTTGGTGCATTCGTGAACCCCGGGTGTGAAATGGCTCTTCACGGGAGCCGGTCGTCCAGTTAACACTTTTCTGCTCCTACGAAGGGACACTTTCCCTGAATACACCTTGCGAGGGTGATAAAGAGTTGGTGCAACACGATGTATGAGGGATGTTATTTAAATTCGTATTAGCACCTCATTTCGAACTCTGCGAGGGCTGATTATGATGTGGTGTTCCCTGCGGGGGTAAGACGTGTGCCTTATTATATCCAGCCTGCGAGGTGGACATCCTAGTGGCAGTATTGCTATTTTGTAGTGGCTGGAAACATTTCTTAAGATCTCCAGCTTTATCAATTGTGGTCGTAAAATATTCAACATTGAACAAGTTTTGGCATGAAGATGGTATCTTACGCAAGGCCTTCACTAACGGGTCCCGTACATGCTTAGTAATACCATCCCTGCGCATTTGCAATATTTCTGCACGGTGACTGCATATAAGCTGAGCCAAATCTTACGTATTTTGTGCAATTCACCTTCAGAAAACAATGAGGAGACTATCTGATAGCGAATCAAAAGAAATCGTTTGTTCTAACTGCGACCAGGCCAAAAGTTCACTCAAGGTTCTTTGTAATGATTCTCTCTGTTTGAGAAAACAAAAGGTTAAAGCTGCATACGCCTTATCATCATGAGCTAGATTACGAAGTGAATCGTAAGCCATAATCTCCTCATTTGGTTCCAGATCAACATATCTAGGGTTTTTTTAGTATCAGCGTACCTTAAGTCACACTAGCTAACATTAATAAGTAATTGCATGTCAAGTAGTTGCTTTAAATACTCTTGTGGCGTCTTAGGAACTGAAGGTTCTTTTAATTTAATAGTTATAACTAGGCTAAATAAATTTTGATCGGAATTAACACTGTGAGGAGGGTGTTACGATCGGTGAATTAATACCTTATTCGCCATAAAGCTCTCAACTTATACGAGTATCAGAAATATAGCCGTTATTTTCTTTCGAAGGTTATGTATTTGTCTCGATAAATCATCAAGCTTACGGGTTGAACGTGATCTTTTGCTCCCTCTTTTCTTTTAGCGGCGATGCCGTCGCTTTCTTTTCCTGGAGTCAGAAATCGAAGCAGCCGAGGAGATGTTAGAACTGCTGCTACTAGAGATTAATGTATCGTAATCTTTGATTCTTCGACGGCGAAGGATCATTGTTGTTAACGGGCATTTCTTCTATTATCTAAAATTAATGTATTAATTAAATGCACTACGAACGGTAAAACCGATAAATTAAAATTGTTAAAAGTGGGTATATTTGTAAAATTAAATTTCTCTAACCATTTACATACATACGTACATTTAAAATTTTGTATTAAAATATATCCGGCTCGAAGGACCAAAAGATGTTGTGGTATTCAACACCTTTTGATGTAAATGTTACTTAAAACACTGTTTATGCACAAAATGTTTATTGTTATAATGTTTACAAATGTTAGGTATGTTAGCACATGAGACCTTGTTGGCGTCCGTACATGTACTGGCTCAAATAAAAACTTTAAAGTAAAATGCCTACGCGTACATAATGTGTTCGGTGTAAACTGAGCAATATAAATAATTAATTGCTATATATGTTACGTACCTCTGTGTGTTGTAATAATTATTGAGGAACACGTGTACACGCTATACTAATACTTTTTTACTTCAGTAAGATTATTAGTGAAACACAGGAACACTTTTTGCACTTGCTTCCGCAGCGGGAACTTAAACGCCAATTAAGGTTAAAAAAATATGCGCTCCGCTTGTCAACTCGCCACACGAATGGTGGTGGTAAAAAAGAGAGATATATAGAGAAAAGAGACGTAACTATAGGCGGAAACAAGAAACTGCAATCGCATATAGCTATAAGCTGTAGTGTTATGCTACTTACATATCATTTTACATTATTTTAAATTCATTTTTCCATTCTGTTTCGATTTTCTGCATTCACCTCAAAACTGGATATTTTACATCACCTTTATTTCCATAGGATCCTGTAACGATTCTAAACCATAAGAACACAATAACAAATCATTTTTACTTCGTATTTCCACATTATCAGCACTTTTAAATTGGTGTCAATGGAGTCTACCTTTTTTCGATCTTTTAGTTAGTTTTCCGTAACTCTACAATCTCGGGCTTTGTGTGGGCAGTTGCGCTACCTTTTTTCCTATATCAATAATATCTCATTTTCCACTTAAATCTTGCCGTTTTCTTATTACAAGCCTAAAACCAAAATTTGACATGTTTTGACATTGTTGTTTATTTGGTCTCCATAGCAATTATATTCAAATTTGCTACCGGTCTGTTGTTACTATTTCGATAATTCCACATAAATACTCTTTTCTCTTGACCATTTACAAAATATTTACGTTTATTTTAAATAATTTTTCCGTTCTCTCTAGAAAGGTATAAAAGCCGAACAATCGGTGAAGAAAGGAGTCTCGCTTCAGTTCTCGAATTGGAAGCATCTCCTAAAGGCCTTATCCCGGGGCCGCACTGCCCCGGGATCCTGCAAGCCTCTGTCCTGCCGGAAGCCACTGGACTCTACGAACCTCTGCTCTACCTGAAGTCGCTGGACTCTACAAACCGTTTCTCTGCCTGAAGTCGCCGGGATCCTACAAGTCTCTGCTCTACCTGGAGTCGCCGGAACCTGCAAACCTCAGTTCCGCCTGAAGTCACCGGAACCTGCAAACCTCTGTCCCGCCTGCAGTCACCGGATCCTGCAGGCTTCTGTGTTGTCTGAAGCCGCTGAGGATCCTGCAAGCCCCTCTCTGGCCTGAAATCGCCGGATCCTGCAATTACCACATTCACCGGAGGTCGTCGCCTAGAGACGCCCACGCCTTCTCACCTACGCCGTGCGTGCTCGTTCCAGGCGCTGAGAGCACACCTTGGATCTTCAGACTCAGCTTCGGCACTAATCTCTCTTTTTTTATTACTTTTTTTAAATAATCTGTAAATCGCATCATCCATCCTCATATTCATACTCCATTTTTGTATAAAATTGTAAATATCTTTGAATCTTAAATATATTTTTTGTTTTTGTTGTATTTTTGTTGTTCTTAGGTTAGATTCTTTTTGTTCTTTATTGTCGCTTCACGACAAAGCTTAGAATAACTGTCAAGTCAAATTAATATTTTTTTCGCTTCTAACACCATCTAATTGACAAGTTTTATAATGCATATTTAATTTTTTTACAATTCTATAAATGAACAACGGCTTCTTTAGCAAAATTAAAAGTAATCTAAATCATCATAATCATCATTACAGTCCTTCACAAGTCCACCATTGAACATAGGCCTCCCCCAAGGAATGTCACAAAGCACTGTCCTGAGCCACCCGTATCCATCGACTTCCTGCATGTCTTACCAGTTCGTCATTCCATCTAGTGGGGTTTCACCCTACACTTGGTCTACCGGTACGATGCTGCAACTCCAGAACGTAGGTCGCTGAGCGACTTTGAGGTTCCTTATACGGTCAGCAGTGAAGGTCCACGTCATAAGTCATCACTGGCAACACGCACTGGTTGTACAATTTCGTTTTTAAGTTTTGAGGTATACCTGGCTAGAAGATATATCCTAATTTCCCGAACCCCAGCCGAGTTGAATCCGACGATTGATCTCTCCGCCGAAATTGGACTTATCTAGTCAGACTTATGTCCCATGTAAACATCCTCGTCAACAACTTCGAGCTTAGTACTCCCAACAACATATCATGTTGGATCCCATCTTACCACCAGTATACGGCCACGTTCACTAAACTCTTATATCAAACACTTGGAAAAAGAAAAGAGGACATATGTCTTGTTTTCTTTGCTGATCACGGAAAACGGAACAAGGGTGAACAAGGAAGAAATATAGAGTTTCGCGAAACAGACCCCATGATACGTCTACGCTACACTTGATCTTTGTTTTGTCCATGTTTGACGGTCACAGGGGACGTGATCTCTTTTTTTATATAGAATAGGGTCTCTACCCTATTTTTTTTTTATAGGATCGGGTGACAAACGAGCACACAGTCCACCTGATGGTAAGTGGTTACTGTGACCCATAGACATCTACATCTATCCTCAATAAAGATTCAAGATGCAGATGCGTTGTCACCCGTGAGGACTAAGATGGAATGCCTCTTTGCCAGTAAAAAGGGTCTCCGGATCTCTACACTCACCATACGAAACACAGCAGCGTTAAGCTGCTATTTTACGCTGGTTTTCTGTGAGAGCGTGGTCCTTCCCCGGTTGAGCCGACCCATTCGTGCTACAACCATAATATAGCTGCAGCATGGCTCTACCACGTTGTAAAAATAAATACTTTGCTGAAAATTCTGGCAACTCTTCCTATAAGCGGTGCGACATCAGAGAGATCATTTTCTACGCTAAGGCGTGTGAAAACTTGTTGAGAGCACGGAGCAAATACAAAGGTAAGTGATGTACTCGCCATTGATGTTAATACCGTATCCTTTCCAGTCCAGTAGCTTGAAAACGTTTTCCAACGAAGCGGTGAAGAGTTTCCGGGATATAACGTCATCCTGTAGTACACCTCGCTGCAAATCTAAATAGTTGAAGTAAATACAAATGCAACCGTTTGATTTCAGATCCAACCTATTTGATTTGATAATGTCATTGATTAAGTATAAAATTGAGAATAAATTAGCTCCCATTTCGTATATATGTATAATTTTTACTATGGAAGAAATTATGTGACTGCAGGGTTCTTCCCTACCATGGAAAAAATCTAAGTAAAATATGAAACCTTAAAACTGCAGTGCTATTTTACATCGAGGAAATCATTAAAAATAAAAGTAATTCGTAGATTACATATCATAAATAACTTTATTTAATGAACGGTGCTCAAAATTCACATCAAATTAATTTATATACTCGTAACGCAAAACAGGATGAGAAGTAGATCTTAATTCCTCTGTGTCAAGTTTAATAATAACAAAGGAATTTCTAAAAATAAAAAGAATATTATGCAAGTGAGTTTTAGGTCAAAACAAAATTAAACGTTTCTTGATGAATCCAATTATAAAGTAATTTCAGCTCGATGATTAATTTTCAATTGAAATTGAAAATGTTACAAGTAAGCATATTATATTCACTTAATTACTTTATGCTTGTGTGCCGTACTGTTTTAAAAAGCCAAAAAATCATTGACATAATATCGACCTAAGAAGTAAGTACAGTTGAGGAGATGTTATACAATGCACACAATGTTACCGTCAAAATGAAATATTTAGATAATAAAGTAATATAAATGCGTTTACCTGTTAGAAATTTTTATACTCTTGTTGAATCATGACATTGAATGAGTTCTAATTCGATCACATTTGTGATAAAAAAATAGGTGCAACAGAACTAATTGAATATATAAAAGTTCACAGTTAATAAGGTCGAATTAAGGTGTATGTAGTCATGATAAGTCCACAAGCTCAAAAATATATTCATTCATAATACAGCTTTTACAAAATTAATCAAAGTCTTCGTCGGAATCTGTTTTGAGTACGCTGTCCGAACCAGATCCCGGTTCACTGTCCACTGCTTTTACTCTGAAAAAAAAAGACAGTAACTTTTTAGTATAATCACGATTTTATAATAGGTGGTAAGACTTATTTTCTAACTAAGAGTACGTCTAGATAGGTAGCACCCTCTTGCCTTATTTTTCCGCCAAGCAGCAGTGCTTGCTGCTTGCACTGCTGTGGCCTAAAGGGTATAGAGAGTTAGTGTGATTACAGGCTGTGAGGTATCCCATATTAAACCTCAAAATTGACAACGTATCCTGTCTATGAGTTGCAAGCCTCCATCATCCATTAGGTGGACTCGTTTGTCACTTCAGTTTTATAATTAAATTATAAAATTTTTTATACAATTGTAAATAAACAAAACACACAAAAGAGCCGTGCTAGCTCAGATGGTTAGCGCTTGCTTTAAATTTCACAATATGCGAGCAAACCGGGTTCGATGCCCGCCGGCACCAATGAAACTGTTAATTGCAATTTTAAGCGCTGATTTACCACGTGCTCGGCGGTGAAGGAAAACATCGTGAGGAAACCTGCATGTCTGAGAAATAAGAAAAAAGAAAGTTCGAAGAGATGTGAAGTTTGCCAACACGCATTGGGGCAGTGTGGCGGACATTTCTTTGGCGGACCCTCTCAGAAATGAGGGGAGGCCTGTGCCCAGCAGTGGGACGTGTATATAGGCTGTAACTTTTTTTTAAACAAAACACAAAAGAAGGCATTACTTTTGAGATATCATAGTTTTGTTGTATTTCGTTAAAATTAATATTAAAATTATAGATTTCTGTGTATAACTCGTAGAACCATCCAATGACGTGGAAAGACATCCGAGGAGAAATCCCACATCGGTAAGATGTCTCATGATGTGATGCATATTCATTAAATGAAATGACTCCCTGACGGATGACGACGTTTAACCGTACTTACAGATGTAGGAGGTCAGTCCCATGGTCTGTGTCAGTCTTCGGTATACGTATGATATTTATCAATAGAGAAAGTTAGTATATTAGGCTGTAATGATAATATGAGGGTGATAATGAAAAACTGATTAATATAGGTAATATATTATAGCTTATAGCAGAATATTATTTAAAAAATCAAAAAATTTAAAATTGTTTTCATTTTAAATAATAACTTTTGTATGTTTGTTTGATTGCGTAATACAAATAGAGAAGAAACTGCAATACAAAGATGGAATTTTCACGTCTTAAAATTAATGAAAGGATTAATATTACAATGGGATGATGAACGGTTTTTATTTCTAGACAAAAAATATTTTTGCATAATGTTAGTCTTATTATGGCTATATACCATATAATCTTATTAACAATAGTGACATGGGAAAAGAGTAAAAATTAGTATTTTCAACATAGATCAAACGACAAATACTTTGTCGTTTATTTGAGCTCAAAGATTTTACAGTGTAATATTATAAAATTTAATTCTTCCAAAAACTAAAATTCTTATTGTTATAAGAATCTCTAAATTATAATCTTAATAGCACGTATTGCGCACTCAACAGTCGGTGAGTAGTAGACGTGAGTGACTCAGGTCTAAGCCGGTTCAAATAAGCAGATCACATTTTTATGAGACGCTGAGCTGTAGCTCTATTGCTAATAAAGCAGCTCGTGGCTCACAAATCCGATCATCGCCTCACATGCTATAGAATAAATATGAAACTCAGAGCATATTCTTTGAGTCTTTTTCTATTTGATTGTTATTAATTTTAAAAAATAATAACCTAATAAAAAGTAAAATGAAAAAGAAGTGGAATATTTTCATACCGGAAAAAAATTCTGTTGGGTCATTTTCTGTTTAATTGTTATCACTTTTAAAAATAATAACCTAACAAAAAGTAAAATAAAAAAGAAGTGGAATATTTTCATAAGAATATTTTCATACCGGAAAAAATCTCTGTTGAGTCATTTTCTGTTTAATTGTTATCACTTTTAAAAATAATAACCTAACAAAAAGTAAAATAAAAATGAAGTGGAATATTTTCATACCGGAAAAAATCTCTGTCGAGTCATTTTCTGTTTAATTGTTATCACCTTTAAAAATAATAACCTAACAAAAAGTAAAATGAAAATGAAGTGGAATATTTTCATAAGAATATTTTCATACCGGAAAAAATCTCTGTTGAGTCATTTTCTGTTTAATTGTTATCACTTTTAAAAATAATAACCTAACAAAAAGTAAAATAAAAATGAAGTGGAATATTTTCATACCGGAAAAAATCTCTGTCGAGTCATTTTCTGTTTAATTGTTATCACCTTTAAAAATAATAACCTAACAAAAAGTAAAATGAAAAAGACGTGGAATATTTTCATAAGAATATTTTCATACCGGAAAAAATCTCTGTCGAGTCATTTTCTGTTTAACTGTTATCACCTTTAAAAATAATAACCTAACAAGAAGTAAAATGAAAAAGAAGTGGAATATTTGCATAAGAATATTTTCATACCGGAAAAAATGTTAAAAATGTACGGACTACGGCGCCAAAGTGTTAATACTGACTCGTTATAATAACTTAAAGTAAGTAGCTGTATAGTGCGCGTTTAATTAAGTTGAATTAAGCTGATCTGTGTGCTGATTAGATACTTATGTTCCGTCGAAAACTGTTAAAGGCATATTGCACTACACTGAATTTAGAAACCTTTTATTCGAATTCAGGAAAAGAAAAAGAACGGCGTACAAAGAATAAGTCATGGAAATCAATGTTAAAACTAATAAATAAATTATAAGTAAATTATGACAGAACAAAAAATAAATAAATAATATTATATATTTTAAAAATAATTATATTTTCAAAAGTTCCGTTGTAGCTAAATGGCCAAGTGTTTAATGTAAATTTTATAATTCGCGAGCAATCCTGATTCGTTCCCCACTTGCACCAATGAGATAGTTAATTGAAATATTGAGTTTATTCAATTTTAGTTTAGTCAATTATCTAGCCCAGCGGTGAAGTAGAATATCGTGAGTAAACTGAAAAAAAAATATGAAACTCAAATATGAGAGGTGGCCTGTGCCCAACTGTGGGACGTAGTGAGCCTGTAACTTATTTTATGCCTAATGGAGGCCGTAGGAGGCTTTATAGAGCTAATTCTCCACGAGAGTAATTTCAGCTGCTCCCGTGAATTTAATTATCTAGTACATCAGGAAACGAAAATCGGAACAACACCTAACTATAATGTGTGTGTGTGCGATTTTAAGATGTTTTCGCTCAACAGTATTACGTTTTACATGTTGAATTCATTATTCTATTTTAATATCCAACTGGAATAAAAATACGTACTCCATACCATACGATTTATTAATAGAATCCTACAGAGAAACCAGCACCGTCACATCTATTGACGTTATTTCCCCGCATAATTGCCTCCACCGATTCATCTTAGGAATAAGCGCCGT